>OZ020185.1:25964769-27367987 GCA_963971135.1 Stenus bimaculatus
CCTCGGAGGCCATCGAATTGGACCATTAGTTCCAATCCACTGGTTATTATAATGTCTATTTAAATATTCCACCACTATTCCTGCATTATGTGCAGGGGCACCATCTTGCTGGAAATACATTTCGCCCAAATTAATTAAAGGTAGTTCCTCAATTAAATCATTAATTTCGTTTTCAAGGAAACCCAAATAGCGTTGGGCATTCAGATGCCCTTCAAAAAATATGGGACCAATAATATGGGTACCAATTATTCCTATCCAACAATTGAAGGTAAACCTTACTTGGAAATTGGCTTCTCGAATAAGCCTTGGATTTTCTTGTGACCAATACCTCGTGTTATTTCTATTAAATTAAAATTAATTCAATTATTATAATCCTAGGTTGGTAAAATTACTTTCGTCGGAATATAAAATTTGTGTATTGAATTGTAGATTTTCTCGCATCATATTTAAAAACCATTGGCTAAACTCAAGACGCCGTGCGTTATCAGCTTCATACAAATGTTGGTGAAGTTGGTATTTGTAGGAATGGTACTAATGCTTTTGTAAAATCTTTAGAACTGAAGTGTGGCTTACTCCGTATTCAAAAGCAATTTGTCGTGAAGAAGAGGTTGGGTTAACTTCACTTTCATGATTAATTATAAATTTATCTTCAGCATTATTAGGTTCTCTACGAAATTTGGCTTCCAGTTTAAAAAAGAAGGTACGATGTGGCTGACGTCTTTCTGGATGTCTTTCGCGATAAAGTACACTAGCAGCCATGGCATTTTTTCGACATTCACCGTAAATTAGCAACATGTCAACTTGTTCATCTCGCGAAAACATTTTTAAGATTTGATAATTAATACTATCTAAACAAAAAAGTAATCTAATGTATTATACAACTCTTCACAAGATGTTTGGACGATTACTGATTTGTTTAAACTTTATAAAATTTTTGAATGTTTCTTATGAATTTTATTTGTTCAACAGAAACGGCTGACGCCACATGGTGATCAAAATTTATTTAATATTCACGAATAAAGCATTGACATTTTCTGAATATCACACATTTTGATAAGTTTAATAATAACATAAAAAGCAGTTAATTTACTTGAACAATTTTTGTGATTTTACCGTTGTTACCTGCATTCTTCTCATTTTATTAATCATTTTTTATTGATGAATATTTTTACGTTTTTTTGGGGTGTAAAACTAGTTCGCTTCCACGCGGTGCACCCTGGAGAACGCTAAATGAACTAGTAAAATTATTTATTATAGGCACATGCAAAATAATACTCCTACATATGGGATACCAAAATAATCGTTATAAAATCCTCATTTTAAAAAGTCGAATGACCCGGCATCATTGCATTTAAAAAAAGTGAGATATTTGATAAAATCTTCATTAACTAAGTTTAAAAATTAATAGTTCAAAAACCACTTAAATTTTTTTTCAAATTACAATTTTATTTAGGTATTTGAATTATTTAGAATTAGTTTTGGTACTTTTCACCGACTTCGAAAACCTTTTTTTTTTTTGAAAAAAATTTTTTTACAAAAAAAATAAAAACTAATATCTCAAAAATACTTCTTTTTTAAAAGTGTTTTAAGCCATGAATAAAAATATGGGATGTTACATTTAAAAAAACAAAGTTCATGGTGTTTCCGGTGAAACCGGAAGTGATTTCGAAAATAAAAAATGCACATAAAATTTGTTTTTTTGAACCATAGAACATAGCCAAATTTCAATTTTTTTTATTTATAAATAAAAAAGTTGTCGAGGTGACCCGGTTCTCATTTCCACCCGGTATAACCACTTGTCGTCTATAAATCCAAATTGCTTCTTGGCAAGTTGATGACATAGCCATATATTCTGCTTCTGCACTTGACAATACCACAGTTCTTGGTTTTTTAATCGACCAAGATACAGCTACTACGTTTCCATCGGGGATTGAATCGAGTTTTAAAATATCAGAAATTTAAATACTTAAGTGTTTCCATCATGAGGATTTAAAAAATATCTAAATTACTTTCAATACCGGCATTAGGTGGCGTTTTGGCCAGACCACGTTTTTAGGGTTATGAATATAAAACCATAGATAATATAATGCATCGCGGCGAGGAGATTATTCTTTTGCGCATGATCCAGTCCAAATTCAAGCCTTCGAAGCGTTTCCATTAGATATTTTTCAGCTCAAACCAGATACGATCCCAGAAAAAGCAGTATCGACCTTGAGGCCGAGTACGATCTCGAAACGATAAATTGCGCGTTTCCATCCAGTTTTCAAGTAGAATCAAGAATTCAAATCCGATTCAATCCACGATGGAAACGTAGTAATTATCTCCTTGAAATTTGAATACATCTCCTGTTACTGAATATTTATCATTTGCCCAATCAGGATCACTATAACTAAATAATCATATTCTTCTTTACAATTTTGTATTTGTAGCTACCAATTTCATATACATAATACCTTTCAAATATATTATTTTTAGACCTTTCCAATGTATTGGATTTTTAGAAAAAAGGTCTAGAAATCCACTTGCAAAACAAAAATTTATTGCGTTCCTAAACTTAAACACAGTAAATTAACAATAGCTTCTTGATAAGGAACATTCTTCATTGATTTTTTTGTCTTCATCTTTTAATAACAAATTTTGTTTACAATCTTTCATATTAAATTTTTTAGTATATCTAATATGCAATGTTTTTGAATCAGTTCAATTGTTTCTTTTTTAAAATCACTATTAATGTACATTGCCACAATATTTTTCAATTGTACTAAATCCTTCACTTTTAAATATTCTTGAAGTCTTAATTTTGTATTTATCGTTTTTTGTAAGTTTAAACATTTGGAGCTCAACTATTTTTTAAGCCGTATTTTTCTCTTTCCTGTGCATTTAATTTTAAAGTCAAATGGTAACAAAAAACAATTTTGTGTTTGGGGTGATCGAACAATAGAAAATCTACGCAAATACATAAAAAACACAATGGGCCTTTCCCCGTTTTTTTTTTAATTTTAGTATTATTATAAAGATCAATCCTATCTGAACACTTATATTCAATCAGTTTTTTGATATCGTTTTTATAAAAGTAAAAAATTTAATTTTAATTTCTCTGACGTCACAACTTCTCTTATTACATCTGACAACGCTGCAGGTTGTCTATAGTACGATTACGAATCGAGTTTTTATAGTGTTATAAATAGTTGGGTTCTTTTTACCAATTAGGCTCAAGCAAATCATATTCTATCTCATTATCTCCTATATTACTAAAAATAGAAGGAAGTAATTTGCTCGAGCAAATCAGTCAAATTTTGTTGAAAAGAACACACCTAATGACGTCGGAAATAAGCTTCGGTGCCGATCGTGAATGTTCGTAAAATATTACAACGCTGCCGGGTAAAATAGAAGTTATAACGTCACGAATCCAAAATTTAAAATTAAAAAAAATATTTTTATCTAATTAAAAAGATAATTAATAGCCTATCGATTTAATTCCGAAAGGGCTATCCGAGACGAAAAAATTATTATAATCCATTTCACTTGGGAAAGACCCATTGGAATGATTTTGGAAACTGATGATACCGAGGACCAAAAAGAAACAAGTGCAACAGTTGAAACTGGTGCGAAACGCCAAGCAATGAATAAATGCGATAAGTGTAAGCGGTTTACTTGCAAAAATCATGTAACTAGTGATTTGAAAAATATGTACCTCTTGCAAGGAATAATAACGTTAATTGGCATTTGCATGTAATAATATAATATAATATAGGTACACTAAAAATGGATTTTGCCCATTTAATAAGTTTTACTTGAAATAAGTACTCAATAATATTTCATAACTAATGGGGTCATAAAATGACCCCACCTGGACCTATATGCTTTAAATTTCGCCTAGTCAGCGGAAGGTTAAGATCATACATCGTTTTTTAATCATATTTGTCTTTGAAATTGTCAGGTTGGTAAATGTTTACATTAATTATTTTATTCTTTTAAATCTCCTTGTAAATATACCTACTGTAATAACATCAATATTATGCATGATCATATTATATTTTACTGCCAATACAAATAATAATTTCTTTGAACAATTTTGTATTACTAACTATAAAGTCTCTTCCTAATCTATTCCTTTCTTTCGATTATACTTTTATACTTTTCAACATTTCCTTGAACACCTCTTTTAGTTTTAAATTACCATTTTGTATCTAATACTTTTGTATTCTCTGGTAAATCGTTTAACTCCTATGTTCATGTACCATTGCTTTAACCAATTCTTCTTTATTTTTACTTTCAATACTTCTACAATAGTCTCAGAATAGTCATACAAAAGACACTATCTTGATTCTAATTTCGAATTCTCAATGACCCTCTTATTCCAGCATTCCTTCTAGTTTCAATTTCTTCTTTATTTAGGTTTGATTCATTAATTATCCAAAAAATCATTTTCTACAATTTCTTTAGTTACATTAGTTTTTGATTCTAAATAATTTTAATGTATGTCTGTGGTATTTTCTAAAACTACTGTATTTCTGTTCCTGTATTTCCTGATTCTTCTTCTACAAAAACTTTTTTATTTCCCGTTTCTTCTTCTACAAAAATATTTTCATCAAAACTTTCTACTTCTGTAAAATCTACATACTTTATTTCTTCATTTTCTTTAGCATTAATAAACTTCTGCAATTTTTCACAAACGATTATTAAAACTTAGAGAGTAATTTAAATTATTTTATTAAAAGAATTAACAAAAAAAAATCAAAATTTTCTTAGAAAATTCAAAAAAAAAGTTTTGGTCACAATCTTACTTACAACATACCAATATTTAATAATCACTAAAAAATAGAGCATTTTCTTATGTCATATAACATAAATTTCAAATTTTTATTTTGGTGCTAGTTTTCGTGGACACCCGGTATATGTTGTACTAAATTGCCGAATTCGGCCAGTGACTGAAATTTAATATTATCGAACTTTTTTGAACTCGAACTTTTTTCGAATCCGAACTGATTGCGAACTCAAACTTTTTCCGAACCCGAACTTTTTGCGTACTCGATCTTTTTTCGAACCCGAACTTTGTGCGAACTCGAACTTTTTCCGAACCCGAACTTTTTTCGAACCCGAACATTTTGCAAACTACTGCATAATGTTCGAACGGTTCGAACTAATTCAAAGTTCGAACTTTTGAATGAACTTTAAAAAATATGAAGTTCGAACAGCACTAGTTCATAGCGCTAGTTTATAGGTATTTTTCATTGTTTAATAGAAATACCTAGCAACTAGCGCAGTAAGTAATCCCTAAATTTTAAAAGTAGTTGGTGAAATCGGACAGAATGTCATTTTCTATAAAAACAGCATCCCTGCTTACTTCACTTATGTTAGTTTTTGGATTTCAAAATCTATAACCTTTAAGATTTTTACAAATTCTATTGATTTTTCATGTCATTTTATTTCTTATCTGATGTGGAACATATAAGCGCATTCAAGCACTTTTAAACTTGACTTCTTACATAACCAAATTTCTTTTGGATTTTTTCCTTTTATTGCGTTCGTTGAAGATAATAAATACCATGCAGATGCTATTGCTTCAGGCCAATATTGCTTTCAAAAATTTAATGATTTTTGTGGGACACCCTGTATAAATTTCATTTAATTTTAATTTTTTTAATTTAAATCAAGTATGCTTTATAATTTGTATATTTTTAAGCCAATAAGATGTTAAATTTTACCGAGGGAAATTTAACCACTTCGGCGTCGTTCACTTATTTTAAATACAGCCAATAATATTCAAAAAACCAATTTGGCAAAGAAAAGTTCCAAATGATAATTGATTTAGATAAAAAATATAATAAAAAAGAATATTTTACAGGGTGTTATACAAAAATCATGAAAATTTATAAATTTTAAAATAGCTGTAAGTTTTTAAGGAAACGAAAAAACATAATAGTTTATTAATATCAAAAAATAAAGAATCCAAAATCCAAATCCTCGCAAGAATTTTTTATTTTATTTTATAATAGTTTATAGGAAAATTTTTGTTCAGAATGACATTTACTATTTAAATCCCCATAGATCTTCAATTTCTAAATATGCTTTCATTGCAAATGTCTACTTCACTAATTACAATATTCAGTATTCAAAATAGTGTTTATATCTCAACACTTTGCAACTAAAATTATGGAAAATTATGGTTTTAATAAACTTTAGGTGATAACGTATGTAGTATAGGTAATAGACGATATTCCTCGTGGCTAAGTTAGTTTGTCATTTTTTTGGAGTAAAGATTTTTATGTCAGCTACATTTGAAGTAAACCCAGCAATTGTTCAAATAATTGGCAATCTCCTAAGATATCTCTTGAAACTTGTGACCAACATCGAAAGGCCTTACTGGCTTTCCATTGTAATGAAAGGTAAAATCCTATGGTTTGCTTAATATGTTAGGGATGAATTCAATTTTTGTTGGCTACAAGTCTGCTCAGCCGACGGAGTGGTATTGATGACCTGGGAATTCTATATTAGACTCGTGTTAGCTTTTCACACTTTATGAGATAGGAAATAGCGAGAGCGACAACGAAAATGTTCATTTCGCTTTACGTGAATATTAACGGTAATTTTTATGGAGTTTAAACACATTCGTCTTTGTGTTGCATACTTCCCTTTACGGTCATAAATTTCTACCTACGTATAATAGAAAATTTATGTGGATTTGCATTACATTTCCTTTTTATAAATCATACTTTTTGTTATACATATTAAATTTTAGGTTTTCAGATTTTTACAAATACTATGTTTTTATATAAACATTACACAACAAAAATTATTGAAAGTACAATAAAAAACTGATTTACCACTAAATTTTAATGTAGTTTTGGAACATTTCCTAAACTTGTTGCTGTAATAGAGCAATGTATGTACTTATAAAAGTGTCACTTATTCCTTAAGTGTATCTTTAGTATGAAAATGGAAATTTTATTACCACCTGAATGTGGTGTCATCTTTAAGATGGGACTCATTAAAATCTTCTTTAACATAATCCCGTAGTAATTACACTATTTCTATTATAAAATAGTGCTTGCAAAACCCTTATTAATTACACGACCTCAATCGTTCTAGCCGTAAACACGCTTACTTAGCTAACCAAGCACTCTAAAGATAAAATTGAAAGAACAAAGTTGTAATTAACGTGTCGGTGGTTTAAGCCAACTCCATCGCCATCCATTTTCTCGTTTTTCTCGCCTCTCGCAATATAGGATGCCACAAAGGCATGCAATTATTGGAAACCGCAATTATTCTACTGAATTATACAAAGGCGCCCTCAAAAACTGCATGAATATCGTAAATAAAATGTTTACCTCCTATCTTTATTTATTCAGGCGATAATGGCGAGAATAAATTTTCTCAAAAGAAAAATAATTACCATAGCTAAGCCCGATTAAGGGTTATAAATATTTAACATGTCCAAAGGTGTTGCTTACAATTTAATTATTTCAACAACAAATTTATAATATTTGTTATTTTCAGTTTCTTCAGGCAACCAAAAAACTTTCAATAGATTAATACGAAACAACTTCCTTAAATCAGATTTTACTTTATATATCTTTCTAGTCCAAAAAGCAATTTGATATTTACCAGAGAATTGTGTTTATTAAACTGTAACAAATAAACCTTTTAGGGTATGGATTTAATAAAGACAATTCTACAGTAGAATTCAGCAAATAATGGGGTGTAAACAAATTACAACCATACAAATATGAAACCACGATAAGGAAAATTATTAAATAACTTAATTATAATGATAATAAAGAATTGTATCAAATAAAAATAAAGAATATTTTAAAGTTTTTCTCATCTCATGAATTATTAAATATTTCTTTAAAAAATATAACTCATATTTGTAATAATTCGAAGCACAGAACTGCAAAAATAAAACAATGTTATAGTATGAAAAGCACGTATTAAGACCGTTTTTTTCCAATAATAAGGCTACTTGCTAAGAATAAAAAAGTAGAAAGCTTTGTCTGAAGCTATAACATATATAATATTATATTTGAAAGCAATAAAAACAATAAATACTGAAAATACTGAAAATAAAACCCTTCGTTGGTAATTTTAGCGACGTTAATTATAAAACGCGTCAAAATTAGTAATTAATGCTTTTGTAAATAAAGCTATATGTATACTGTGATAATTTGATAATGACCCACCCTAAATATCTTTAGTTTGTTGAAAAGTTGTATAAAATTTTTTTAAAATGGTGTGTCAATCCTTTAAACTGAGGTGTGCGCCATTAAGTTTTCCCCTCGTAAAGACCTGTTTTATCGAATTTTTATACAACTCCTCAAACTGAATTTATTTAGGGTGGATCGTTTTCAAATCACCCTGTACATATTTTTAATAAATTAAAATCTTTGGGAAAATAAACTACTTAAAAAATAAATTACAAAAATTTTACCCAATTAAAATTTATTTCTGGAAACTGGTGGATTAAATTTTGTTGCTTTAAAATAAATTATATTTATTTGATATTATGCTTAATTAAGAAAATTGTAAAGCACCTTGAAACTTGAAAATATAGGTATCCTTCATAAATGAAATTTTTTCTTTGATTTATCATTAATCAATTTAAAATAAATTTATTTTTAGCAAATTGAAAAAATCTATTTGCAATAAAATATTTCCTTCAAAGCGCCTTTGAACGTGGGGAGCAATAAAATATTTTATAAAAGAGTTTTTTACCTACGTAAATGGTCTTAGATTTCAGTTATTTCAGTAGATTAAATATAAAGACCATTCGAAAATTTATTGCTATAACAGGACCAACATAAGGTTTTTATACAATATGAGGTTTTATTTTTGTGTATGAGTGTATTACAATTTCAAATAATACAATATAATCTGTTTAACAGTGTTTAATAATAAAAAATATTAAATTACAAAGACATATTTTTAACTTACAAATTTTACAAAAATTATGATTTTTGTACATAAAATGAGTATGACAGAAAATTGATAACTAATTACTTTATTAATTAATAAAATTATATGAATAGGTATATTTTCAAGAATGTAATACCATAAAAACAACTCTTCTACTTCAATCATGAAGTTTATTATTGCATTAGTATCAAGTCAACTACTTTCGGCCTATGGGCATCTTCAGAACAAATAAAACATAATAATTTAAGTCAAGAACCGTCAGGCATAACAAAAATATTTAGAGATTTAGTTGAGTTTTTTCTGATCTTCTAAGTGATAATTTACTAAAAAAAAAAAAATGTTTACCTATCATTTCAGTAGCAATTAGGCACGGATGTCAAATTTCCCCATCTTAAGCAATTTTATGTTTATATTTTATTTGTAGATGTCCTGAAGATGACCGTAGACCAAAACTAGTTGACTTGATAGTTTTAGCTTTTATGCAATAATAAACTGCACTATAAAAGTAGAAAAGTTGTTTTATTTATTTTATAAAATTATGGTTACAGGGTGTTGCAAAATTCGACCGATTTAACTGGTGATAGTAGACTAAAAAATAAGTCGATATGTCTAAATTCATTTACATAAATAATGGACCCCTGAAGAGTTATAAGACTCAAAAATTGATTTTTTCAAATAGATTTTTTTTATTGCAGCCGAAGCAGTGAAGATTTTTTATTGAAATTTTGCAAATAGTGTATGATGGAAGAAGAAGAAGAACTCATAAAATAGTCAAAAACTTTTTACGTATTTAATAATTTTATTTTGGTAGAGAAATTCAAGTGAATGTTATTTTGGAAAACGGTAAAAACTTTCGTTTCCTTGCCAACAAGCTACAGTTTCAACATACATAACCTGATAACTTTGAAATAAAATTTCTTAATTTTAATAATCAAATTAGGTTTAGAGAATATGCAATACGCAATTAATATCAAGTAATAAGGGACAAAAATCTTCGTTTTGCAGTTTTCTACATAAAAGATTAATTTTTACATAAAATTTTTTAATATCAAAAGTTTTTGATTGTTTTATATCTTCTTCTTCCATCCAAAAACATTTACAAAAGTCGAGGATTACCCAATTTTTTACCAATTGTTCTTGTACAAAATTTCATTAAAAAATCTTTGCCACTTTGACGGTAAAAATAGTACCTATGTTGTTTTCTTAGGAGTAAAAGTTCTTTTACTCTGAATAAAACATGCTATTTTTTCTATAAAAGTCGAAATTTTGAAAATAGTGATATAATAAATAATTTTAAAGTT
This sequence comes from Stenus bimaculatus, assembly GCA_963971135.1. Classification (NCBI taxonomy): domain Eukaryota; kingdom Metazoa; phylum Arthropoda; class Insecta; order Coleoptera; family Staphylinidae; genus Stenus; species Stenus bimaculatus. The sequence continues at coordinate 25,974,987 of OZ020185.1, forward strand.
TGACATTTAATTTAGTTATAGACACAATACAATGTTATTGTATATTGGGTTGCCTAAAATTAATTTCTACTCCGCAATTTTATTCCTTGGCAGTGCAAAGTAGTAATTTCTACTCCGAGGCAGTACAAAGTGACCATATAATCAACGAATATAAAAAGTGACATTTTAAAGCATATAAAACGTGTATCTTGGGTTCCCTAAAATGCATTTCTACTCTGCCTTTCAAATCCTTGTCAATGCAATGTAACTGATTTACTTCGGAAATGCACTAATATGAATCAAAGAACTGACTTTGTAAAAACTGTCAAGCGTCACATAAGGCTGTATTTTAATGACGATTAAAGAATAAAATTTTTTTAAAAATCATCTTTAGAGGCTTATATCTCCTCAGGGGTGAATTTTTTGTTTAAATGAATTTGATCATGTCGACTTAATTTTAGGTCTACCATTTCCAGTTAAGCGTTATCGGTCGAATTTTAAGACATTCTGTAATATCAAATCATTGTGATAAGAAATTTAATTTAATTTAATTTATTTCCTCCAAGATATAATTAAAGCTAAAACTTTTACTCATTATTGGTACACTTATGAGCGAATCTGTAAGACCTTATAGGAAATATCTGTAAGGTAACCATGAAAACTGTTCATTACAAACCGTACAGATTTTTTCTTCAAGGACATACAGATTTGCACAGAATTGCACCATAAGGCTCTTTTTCTATAAAAGTAAGAGAAGTCCTAGGAATCCTTAGAACGGGCGCGCGTTCGTGTAGTGTGGTGGTATATCTGGCATGTGGCATTTTTGCAACGCTTTATAATGAGTACTGAGTGGCGGTGGAGAGGCAGTGTGGTGGCATTTTTCTAGTGGCACCCCACTGCCTCTCTACTTTATTTTGCGCTATTGTATTTGTTAGAAAGTGTTTCAGAGGTGCCACTTGCCACTTTATTGCCACGTTACCTTCAAACCACTTGGACAAGGCCTTAAATGAATAGTTCCAAAGATTAAAAATTTAATACCAATAATTTTACGCGTGGCAATTTCCCATATAAACCTATATACTCCATTTGATCATCAATGCATAGTATGAATTAATACCCATTTGTCTTTAAGAACCTCATAAGCTGAATAACGTGATTCTCCATTTTTATCCAACATCCCTCGTAATAATCGCTTTAATAATGGGGATTTTTTGAACCAATCCGGAATACAACATTGATCAAATTGGAAATTCAATTCACTTGACGCAAAATCGAAAGTGGCGATTTCGAGTCCAAAAATTAGGTAGCAAAGAACTATTCCAGCGGACCATACGTCAACCTGTAACAAAAACAACTTTTTCGTTCAAATTTTTAGAAAAATTGTAACCATTGTACCAAAACTTTAAGAATATACAGGGTGTACAAAAAGTTCGGCAACGCCTATTTGTTTTTGAAATGAAGCATTTCAGAAAAATATTGTTTTAAATAAAAGTTGCACGATTCTTAGTGACGATAAACATTTAACTTATATTAAAAAGGGGCAACCCATTTTTATTCCATATTATTATAGCCTGCTTTCAGAGGGTTAAGGGACATATTTTTCTAAAAGAAATAGTTTAAAAGTTACAAGGGTTTAAATTTTTTATACATAAAGTGCGGCAACGCTTCTTTATTTTGGAAATTCAGCATTTTACAGAAAATGGTTTCAAATAAAAGTTGTACGATTCATAGTGACGCACTTTTCAGAAATATTGCCATGACCTTAAACAACAAGTTGAAGGTCAGGCGACTTATTTTAAAAGTAAGCATTCTTGAGAAAAATGTTTCAAATAAGAGTACGGTTTGTGATTATTAAATAAAAAGCCGGCGCGACGTTGCCGAGCTATTGAAGCTTTAAGCTCTTTCAACTTCTTAAATATATACTTTAGTAAAATAAAAATATATGCTCTATAAACCTCTAAAAGCAAGCTTTAACAATGCGTAATAAAAATGGGTGGGTGCTATTAAAAAAAGTTAAGTGATTATCGCCTGAGGTCATGGGCAATATTTCCAGATAGTGCGTCACTAAGAATCATTTTCTAAAAAATGCTTAATTTCCAAAATAAAGCAGCGTTGCTGAAATTTATGTATTGAAAATATAAACCCTTTTAACTTTTAAACTATTTAGTTTAGGAAAATAAAAAAAATATGTTCCGTAAACCACTGATACCAGCCTATAATGATATGCAATAAAAATGGTTTGGCCCTTTTTGAAAAAAGTTAACTGATTTTCGCTTGAGGTCATGGGCAATATTTCCAGATAGTGGGTCACTAAGAATCGTACAACTTTTTTATGAAACATTTTCTTCAAAACGCTTTATTTCAAAAATAAACGGCCGTTGCCGAACTTTTTGTACACCCTGTATAAATCAAATTTTTGGTTTAACTTTAACTTACGTTACAACCATACATATCTAATTGAATTAGTTCTGGTGCACAAAACTGAATAACACCATTGAACATTAGAGATGGTCTGCTTAAATATGTGGCACAGCTAAAATCAATTACTTTTAAGTAACGGACTTTGTAATCGTTATCCACTTCTACCTAAAATTAAAGAAAGAGCATTAAATTTGAAAAATATATGGTCTATTTTATTACACAGTTGATTTACATCTCTTCCAGTGGTATTTCAGAAAAGATCTATTCATTTTCATAAATCATTAACTGTATTTGAGAAACATGAATAGTATTTTAGAAACCATCAATTGTATTTAAAAAAAATACTTTAATTTCAGTAAGGACGATTTGTATTTCGGAAGTAATTAATTGTATTTCAAAACGATTTCTTGTCCTTCATTCAAAATAAATTTAGGCATTAAAAGCCAAGTCTTCCATTGGTAAAGCAGTTGCGTGATCGATTGTATCTTAGTATGTTGTGGTGCACGAGCACATACACCACCAAAAACTGTATTTTTGGCTTCATCAATAATCATCAACGTTGTAGCACAAAACCACAAAAACTACTGGGTTTCTTATTCTCTTTATAATTGGTCCTTGTTGAAATTTTCTTAATTTTTCTAAAATACAATTGATGCTTTGTGAAATACGATTGGAAAAGGTGTACAAAAAACAGGCCCAATGAAATAACTTATATTTCTTATTTCTAAATTAAATAAGTTTCAGCTACTTAAATTTGTCTAGGGTGTGTTTTTGGTATATTTACTTTAAAAATGTGATATGGAATGAAAAAATTAAATGTATAAGTGATTGAAAAGTTGTAAAGCAGGATCCGCTAATGTTAAGACATTTTTATAATAAAAATTTATATATAATTAAGTAAAATAAAATAAAGTTTTTAATAAGTTTTCGTTAATTTAAATAAAATTAATAATGATTGATTGAAAAGTCGTACGATTAAATTTCTGGGGTTGATATCTCGGTGAACAATCTCCAAATGATGGAGGTAAGTTAGAGCTGAAGCCAAGTCGTGCATCATTTTAGCTATTTCACGTCTAGGAAATGAAATACTCCATTCAATAAAATAGTGTAAATAACGCCCTAAAAATAAATTAAAAATAATTTTAAATTATCGTTTTATTTTCATCCTTACCCATAATAAAATCCATTACTATGTAAAGATGAGTTGCGGAAAGATGATAGTCAACTATTTTCACTATATTCTCATGATTTATTGATTTCAGAACTTCCACTTCCATTAAAGGGGGATTGAGTGGCTTTAAGTTTAAAAAGTGTATAATGATACTATTACAAATATTCACCAATATTTACAAGAAACGTAAGATGATGAAATTGAGGATGAGTATAAAGGATACACGTGGAATTATAAATATATTATTTAAAATTTTACGAAAAGAATTTTATATACTTACTAAAACTTTATGGCAAGGAGTTTTTTTGATAGCATACTCATGTTCTACATCATTTTCGTTCGACTTGATACTTTTGGCAAACTTGACGGTACTGAAACTACCTATAAACGCAATGCACAACTATATTACTTTTAATAGATAACGAAACTTTTATGAAAAATATTTTTAATATGCTTTTAGAGTAGTCAGATAAAAATAGACCAAAATAACAGTACTTAATTTAACGATTCGTGTTTAGTCGTTTATTATGGTTTTTAAATAGAATATTTGTATAAAAATACGTTGTCTACAAATAGTGTCACATCCGCATTAATTCTGTTATGAACCTATAAATAATTATTCCTTTTAATTATTTTCTTTATTATGAAACTTGTTATACACAAGCTTTAAAAGGAAATTCTTTGATGAAATTTTTTTTGATGTGCGGGTATAACGGTACAAGTAAAATAATGTAGTTTCGCAGTAAAGCAGAAAAACGAAGAATATAAAAATACCTGTTACAAATAGAGGTCTTTTATCATAACCAACCTGAATAATTACAAATCTTTTAATAACAAAGTTTATGCATTTCAAGTATAATTTTTATTGTGAAAATATATTTTAAAGTGAAATGAAAAAAATACAATCTTTTAAAATCAAGTTTAAAATTTGTCATCGTCTTTTTATCTCATTATTTCTTTTTATGTTAGTAACAAAGTTTTGAAATTTTATGTTATTTTGGAAATGCATAAGCTTTGCCAATAAAATATACTGAAGTTTCGTGAGATTTAATCTTTTGGAACCTATTATAGAAAATAATGAATTGATGTAAATAAGTAATCATCAACCTAAAAACCAAATAGATGTCAAAAACTTATTTTAATAAAGATTGTTACATAGTATTTGTCTTTTTGGTTGAAGAATACTTTACCTTGCTTTAATTCATTATAAATAGTCAACATTTTGAAAATTTTAGAACGACTATTATGGAACACCAAATATTAAGAGGATAGAAAGTATATTTTGGGAATAGCAGTCAATTTCAATGTAAAGTTTGGTGATTTGACAAACTATAGCTAAACCAAAATTGGTTTTCACATTTTATATCTAAACATTAAAGAAAATGATGATTTTTTTTATGTATCAACTTTGTCTAGGGTCTAGGGTGATTTTTAAAAGGGCCATAAATTTGGTAAATTTTGGACGCCCACAACGCTGTCAAATCAATTATTTATATAATGAGTGACTTCGGAAATTTCCGAAGTCATTCATTACTTATTTATCCAAATCTTCCAAAACCGGTTCTTCTCTAATTATTTATATTTTAAAATAAATACAAAATATTTTTTAAATAAACTTTAAAAGAAACGAAAATCAGTCTTAATTTTTTGGGGCTTGTCTTGAAATAATATAGTAAATTTTTGCTCCACAAAGCCAAAAATTGTAAAAAACATGGTAGGCAGAAAATTTTAAAAGAAGTTTAGAAATTAAAAATTTAATGATCAGAAACAGTCCCAACCGAAGGATTTTCCGCTATGAGAAAAAAAAAACTGCCCCAGTAGAATCGAAAATTGTAGTTGGAACCTGGTAATATTGTAGGAATATGTAAATCTCTATGTAAATATTGTGGACCGTATAAAATTGTTGTGAAACTATAGTACAAACATTCATGAAACAATATGTTTCTGAAATATTCCGGTAAAATTAGTCATTACAATATTGTATTAAATACATACTTTCAATGTGTACACAATGTTGACCAAAAATTCTGAACACAATATAGTACAATATTATGTTTTACTATGTTTACAATTTTGAAGTAAAAAGTCACTATCGACATTTTTTAATATTGTCAAATCATCTGTTCAATTTAAGCCGACTAAAAATTCAACTATTTGATTAGTAGTTATAAGTGGCTTTATTTGAAATGAAAAAACTATTACTATATTTCCAGAATACGGAGTAGAGATACAATTAAGGAAAAAATATCATACTAATATTTCATAAGTAGATACGGTGGTCTAGTGATAGTGTCTTAGAAGTCTAAAGGTCCAGGGATCAAATCCCCGTCACAATCTCTTAAAATTGTATTATAATATTATAACAATATTTTCACAAGTTTGGTTTCAGCTTGGGTGGTATTCAAGATTTTTATAGAAGGGGATTTATACTTTGTTTTTCTGTATATTAGGAAGCAAGAGTATAAATTTTTATGAAAATTTTACATATAAGAAAGCACAAAAGCAAAGAATTGAGTTGTAAGGCAAACTGGGGTAAGATCGTAGACGCAATTGAATCGGTGAGTCCAAGAATAGTCCAAAAATTGTGGTTTTGAGTTAAGATAGCTTAAGTACATACATTTTGTTGCTCTATAACACGAGCTTAAGAACAATACATTAGCTACTATCATAAATAAAAAACCGTAGGTATATTCCTGGACTTATACTATTACTAAATTATTCAAAGTTAGACAAATGACACCAAGAAAGTCATGCAATGGAAGACTAATAACGACTTTGATTAAACTAAAAAAAGTAACAAAATGTTTAAGTTATACAACATTGTATTAAACCTGAATAGAACCTAATAAAAATTGGTATTAGTATTATTTGTGGTAATACCAAATCTAACCTAGCCCAACGTTTTTTCTTGATGAACTAAGTACTTAAAACGACTTATGAAACGAGGTTTTTTTAGAAAAATTTTTCTATTTTGCGCTTTTTTACCTATTTAAAATAAAATATTACAGGTTTCATTTTTAATCACTTTTCTGGTAGTTGGCAACTCTAATGTCAGCTTTATTAAATCATATAATAATCTATAAATTGCTTGGTAATGAACGTTCTAATATCAACAAACTTCAATGCTATCAACTTCGCTATAAACGCACTCAAAACAGTGCGTTTACGGCTTTGAGTGCTTTTAGAGCTTTCTCATAGACGCAAAATAGAAAGAAAAATAATAATAAATCCATAATACTTGAAAATATATTGAGTGCAATAACAGTACACGTCCAACAAATTTTTGTTGCAAATTGCCCAGTGCGGTATGTTTTTTTCTCCAATTTTTTTTCAGAAACCACTACAACTCTTCTACACATTCCAAAGCTGCATCTTTTCTGAATATGAATCTACTAATTGTAAGTTTCAATTGATTATCTCAAAATTCCCTATTTGGACTCGTGCTATTCTTGGACTCACCGATTCAATTATAGGATAAAATACATGATTTCGTAATTTAGAAAAATCGATCTGCACTTACCCCACTTAACATTATTTTATTTTTTCTCATTTCTTTTTTAAGTTGCCTATTAAACTTTCAAACAGATTTTAGAAAATATTTACGAAGAAAAGAAATGACATGTACAATCACGCCCAAAGATATCGAGGACACAAACGAAATATTTTGACCCAATAGACACGAGATGACACGAAATTTGAAAGAAAGAAATACGACCTAAGATGGGAATGGGGACCGTTCAAAGTGTGTATGATCTCGTGTTTGCGAAGGCTTTTTATTGTACATCTTGCACTTGTTACAATCGGAGCTGAAAATGCAAATTGTTTGAAAAACTATTATATTCATACTTAAGCTGGTGATCATTATTTTCATTTGTTTAGTTTAAATTTATCGTTCGCCGTTGATGTTTTTCTATTTACAATGAAAGCTCAACGTGGAGCAAAACTGGATATTTTTTATTTTCTCTAAAAATTATATTCAAGCCTATTTATAACTATCACTCTATTAATGAAGTGATGAGACTGGAGTACAAGATTTTCATAGAGTAAAATACACTTCTTCACTTGACTTCTCCCAGTAACGATTTCTACTTTACTCGAATCAATTGCCACTGTACCAATGAAACTTTTTTTGATGTTGAGTGCATAAAAACTGAATTTTCATTTTGATTTTCTTTCTATTTTTAAATAAAAAAAAACTAGTTTTTATTTAGAAGAGTAAGTGTTAGAGCCTACAACCCCATTTTTAGACAATCTAATTTACTCTACCAAATTCTTAATGCCTATAGACGGTAGTCTACCAAATTTGATAGAGTATAGTAGCCTGGCTAAAAAGTAAATTAATTTACTCTCCGACTGACTACTAAATGAAACCTAGGCTTAAAGACCCTTAAAGACACGCGACATGTTTGAAATTAAGTTCGTTAACATGTACGCCAACATGTATGCGTTCTTTTTCGTCCGTGTGTTGGCAAAAGTTGGCATACATGTTAACGCACTTGTTTCCAAACATGGCGCGTGTCTGTGCCTTTAATGAGTTAAGAAAAATATGAAATTCAAAAACAACCCTTTATAGAAAGTACGAAAATTTAATGTGTCTTACCTAGAGCAAAAACTTTCCCTAAATTATATTTATTTAAAAAAGTTTGCAATTCATTGTCCTTTTCGGACATCTTGCACTAACGACTACTGAGCAACTAAAGCTAAAATAAAACAAATTCCTTCAAATGACTCACAAGGTTTAGGTTTCCATTGTTATTTATTCGAACTTATTTTCATTTTTTAATCGTCAACACGATATTAATTCGCCTATTCGAGAATTATATATTCTTGGAACTAATTAGGTCATGTTATCGATAAGAAAACATTAAATCGCAATCTTTTATAAAAAGTTTCAATAAAAATCTTGTGTGGGCGTGATTTTAAATAATTTATTAATAATTTATGTTCACATTTTTCATTTTATCTCTCAAGATTTTTATGTGGTTGCATAAAACCAAAAGACACGATAATAAAATATTTTTGATATTTTAATTTGTTTAATCATGGGTATTGTATAAAATCTTTTTGTTTTACTCTAATTGCATCAATTAAATTTTCAACAGAAGAACAAAATTAATATCTAATTCAGGCTACACGAGTATAATTGAGCAGTGCTGTGTGTTTAAATTTAAAGGATTTAACAACTTATAAAACGTGATTACTTTGCTCAACAACGAATTAACATGCACTTTGATAAATCATGAATAGGTACAAGTTTTCGTTTTGTATTCTTGTACTCTTGCAAAGATAATTAATGGGTACATTTCTGATAAATTATACAAATAGTAGCGGTAGTCTTCAATTTTAAGGGTTGAATAATTTATATGTAACAGGATCCACTCATTTGTAGGGTAAGAATATTCCTTATTGATATAAAGTATTTTATAACTCACTAATTCTATGAAAAATATTAAAAAGTTATACTTTATTTTACTATTTTACTAAAAATTTTTAGGAATACTATGGAAAGACGCTTTTTCAATCCATATAAAAAATCTAAATACTTATTTATATAACGAGTACAAAAAATGGTTAAATTTTGCACGCGATGTAAAAATTGTACAAGACTAGGTCGAGTGGACAATGCAAATAATATATGCTTTACGCAAAAGTTGTTAGTTGTAGTATTTTTTCTGCGATCGATGAGCATCAACCATTGAAAATAATAAAATTCCATAAAAACATGAAATTCATTTCTAAATTTGTTATTTATAATCAGTTGTCAGTGCATAAAGTTATGCTTTTTGGCTCTAAGTAATGCTTTTATGCACTCGTGCAAGAAAGCATGACTTTATGCACTGGCAACTGATCATAAATAACCTACTTTTTGCACGATCATAGAGAAATAAATATAATACACATTTTAAATATCATTCTCATGTTTTTTTTTCTTTCGGAGAGTCTGTATAGTATTTATTTCAAAATAAATTAATACTGAATTAATTGTAATTTATGGAACTAATAAATCAAATCATTTCATAATATTTTACTTTACAACCAACGTAAATATAGCTACGAACTACTCGGGTTTTACAATAATTACAATAACATTTGTTTATTTGCATTCAATTTAATAATTGTGTATAAATTCCATACCTACTCTAAAAAGCAAAAACTCGTCCCAGATTGTAATTAAAAAAATAAAAATCAGCACATCGGTGTTTTACTCAACAAATATTCATCTTATCAACGAATAGGTTTTTGGCATACATCATTTGCAAAAAAATAAAGTAATTATTAACACATTACAATTACGTTAAATATTAAATTATAATATAATGTTTAGTTTAAAGAGCTTTAAATGAAATGTAATTTGTGCCAGCTTTTAGTACACGTTAATTTAGCTTATTTTTAGCTATCAATTATTCATCTAAGAGCCAAATTTTGGGATAATCTATTTACTCTGAAAATTGTCAATTGGCGCTTTATAAATACTGAAAGCTTTTGTCAGGTACTAAAAGTGCTTTAAGAAACAAAATTCAATTTATAAATGATGTGCGCATCGGATTTTCTTGGGTGAAAACTGAAAACACTTTACTAGTCATAAAAATAAATCACATGCCACATTTTTGACTAAACTGACTACTTAAAGTATTTTAATAATTTTTACCAAAAATAATATGTTTTCAAGTCAAATAATTTTAATGTTAAAAAAATGGTTTTATTAAAAATAGATTTTGCTGGTGTGGTTTGGGTGTAAGTAAATTTCAAACCGGTCTAAATGATTTTAGTATATAAACCACTTTAAAGGTAAAGTTGAAGCTCATAGCAGTTTACTATTAGAGGCAATCCTTTGATTAAACATAAAGCAATCAACCGATAGGAAACTACAAAGATATTACAACAAGGGCGACGAAGCGGATATATGAAATAATTTACCAATCGGTATTGAGCTATGACAATAGTTAGTAAGTCTTTTATTATATAGATATTAGATTTTCCGTAAGTGCTTACAGCACAAAACTTTATCTAGTTAATAAGGTTATTAATGCGAAGACCTGGCTTCAAGAAGGAGGTAAGTCCACTTTTCGTAGTTTTGATAAAATTAAAAAATAAGGTTTTACTTATAAAAATTTGAATACTTTATTACATATATACAGGGTGTCCCTGAACACAATTATTCAGGGACACCATGTATATAAAGCACAATATGTTTGTCCATCCTCAAAATATTTACATACCCTTTTATTTAATAAAAAAAGCAAATATGTTATTTTTTTTTATATTTGGACTTACCTGGTTCTTGTCCCAAATATGTTAAAATTTAGTGATATGTTAAGCCAGGCTTTCTAAGGACTTTATGCAGATTGATTTATTTTATTGAAATTAAGTTTTGCATGCATTAAAAAGTCATATTTTGTACTATAAATTGGCTTTATTCCATATTTTGTAAAATTTGACTTAGGATAGTTTTGCCTTGGACCGATGAAATGTGAATCATTTGTAATAAAGTTTTGACCTATTCTACATATATTACACAACCAATATATATTATTTAAACATATAATCATTGGGTAAGGTGTTCGTGAGTTCGATTCTCACTGCGTGGATCAATTTTTGGAGTGAAGCTTGCAACTTTCTTCGTACTGTTTAATAGTGCTATACCTTTCTTCATTCTCCTTCGTATTTTGACCTATTCATTTATTTTATATAATTTTCGACAAATTGTTTATCATTATAAATTAATAACCGAAATTAGTGACGTTGTTAGGTTATATTGGTAAAATAAATAACTAATCTTCTATTTAATTTTAATTGCTAACCACATTAACGATATTAATTGAATATGCAAATTTGAATAGCCAAATGTTGTAAATATAACTTACTCTGACATATCATTTGATAAATAGTTGACCAAATAGGTTTACTGGACTTGCATAATTTGCAATATTCGATTCGATTATAAAGATGAATGTTTGAAATTCAATAGTGGTAGTAATCGTACTAATTGCTTTCAAATAAAGCCGTTATTTGAAATTAACAACAATATTCTCAGAAATTCGTGTATGTATTTAAAATTAATTCAAATTAGTTAAATCATAATTGCAGCATTCACAAGAGTACACAATAACGTCACCAGCAAAATCAATGTGCATAAATTCAAAAAATTAGGTTTATTAAGTATTAAGGTACTTTTGTATATTTCAAAAGTATTATTTGTTATTTAATTATGGAGATACTTTGAAGTTGTGGCAATACATTATTCCCAGTTTCAAGCTAATTTAATAAAATATAATTAAATTATTTATCTTGTAGTTTAAATACAGACTTCAATAAAATCGTAGCAGTCCCCTTTACATTATTTACATTTATCGGAGATTCTATAGCATAACTTCGGAGTAAATCTCCACAAACGTTTCTTTGGGATGTTTTCCATAAAAATATAACTCAACTTTTTGGCTACATGAGATATTTAAAAAAAAAAATATTTTTATTAATTATACTAATATTATACTAATGTAATTCAAAACTTTTACCTAAATCTTTAATAAAAGCATCAATTTTTTAATTTAAAACACTGAAAATTGCCTCTTATAATTAAATCTAACAGAATATACTTTTACGCCAAAATACATCGAAATATCGATCATGAACCTTCTCCTAATTTAAAGGACTTAGATACGAAAAAAAAGAGTCTTACACAATTAACATTTTTGATTAAAAATTTATTGAATTTTTTTATTTGAAGTAATAAGGATACTAACTTAAACTGAAAGAGGTGGAGCACGAACTGTATGAAGTTCTATGAAATTTAAATAAATTTATTTAAACAAGCAATAATTATTATTTTGGACATAAACACTAAAAAAAGGAAACTATATAACTAATATCGGTTGAAATGGTATTTAGTGTGGAAACTGCTAAAAAACCCGAATAATTAATAGAGTTGCTAAATAGAAATTGATTCAGGTATTGTAATCCATTAAGATTTGTATCTATGTATTAAAAGAAAGGTTTTTATAACAGTTTCAAATTTCTATGCCAATGGAAGAAAATGAGTTTAGGTATGGTTTTTAGATTAAATAACTTATTTACCTATTGCTCCTCTGGCCACTAACTATGGATGCCAACGTTTTGTAAGGGTTCCTGAAGTAGAAAAAGAAATATTGGAACGTGTTAAAGAAGATCCAGGACTAAGTACTAGACGAATAGGCAGGGGACTAGGAGTAGAAAAAGATGTCGTTCATAAAGTGCTTCAAGAACAGTTGCTATTTCCATACCATAAAATGTCAGTTCAAGATCTCTTAGTTCGTGATCCTGAAATTCGCCTTGATTTTTGTCGGTTAGTTAATATCCAAAGAGAAATAAATTTTGGCAACAATGGATGAAGGATGTTTTACAAGAAGAGGGATAACAAATTTCTATAGTGAACACGTTTATGCAGAAGAAAACCCGCATGCAATCAAGGTAAACGGTAAACCATTTTCAACACGAATATAAAATTAATGTGTGGGTTGGCATTATTGGCAATTTTATTATTGGTCCTGTCATTCTTCCACCAAGATTAGTGGAAGAAATTTATTTGCAACATCTACAAAATACGTTACCAGATTTGATAGAGGATTTACCTCTCCAGCTGCGGATTTTAATTTTTCCTTACATGCATTGTAACAATCATGTAAAGAGAGGGCAAAGTTTTTTGGACGACAAATACTAAGCATAAATATGCTAGTCTAAGCGTGTCCTTGGTTACGATTTCCATAAGGTTTCTTATTACAAAATAGGCAGAACTTTATTTGCCAGCATATCTACACATTTCCCTCGCATGTCAGTTTTTAGTCCTGCATTATTCCTAAAAATTTAATGGTTTCAACTAGTTTCAAGGATTCTCTCCCAATCTTCACTAGTGGACTCGACATCAATTTGCATTCCTAGGTAAAAATTTAATTAGGAATCCGTTCTTTGCATTAACTGATTAGTTCATTATTTATACTTCATTCATTGAACTGTTCCAAAGATTCCTTTCCTCTTTTTACAATTTATTCGTGATCATCCGGATATTAAAAAAATTGAGACATCTTAAATAAGTGAGTCATCTGCATGAAATAGAAATATTATTTATGTAAAACCAAACAATAGGGGGCCCAGAACCGATTCCTAAGGACCACCAGTTGTTATATTCCGCGATCCTGAACTATAACTAATTATTTGGTATTCCCCTCCTATGTGATCTAGTTTTATTCGAATGCTCGTGTTAAATCAAAGAAAAGCCAAATAAACAAACTTGAAGATTGATGTTAAAGATTTGGATTGTTATTTTATTAAAGTTGGATATAAGGAATTCTTGTTATTTATTAGTATAAAAGCCAGATAGTTTGCTGCTTTGAATTTATGTTGTCATAAATGAAGTTGCATGCTTATTGAACAACTGTAGTTGTTGATTTTTTTTATCTAAAGCCATTTTGAAAAATGTTCATTTAATCTGGTGTTGAAGCAGAGCTCGTATACATAAATTCATTTTGCAAAGATACATTCCTATAGTTACCGATGTCAATTCCAGATCCATTCGTTTTATAGATTGGTACAGATTTTTATAATTTGAACATATCAGGATTCACCTGTCAAAAAAGATTTGTTTCCAATGTTCAGATATTTCATCAATTACATTCCTGATAACTTTACCATTTATTTCCTCAATGTCTGGGGATGTAATTTTATTTTCTGCATTTCTAGTTCTGGACATTCAAAATTCATGAAGTCGTTGTTGAGTATATTCCAAATTTATTCTTGATCACTCGTAAGGTATCTGGTTATATACAGGGCGAAGTTAGTGGTACTACTAACAAAAAGATCTATGTGATTTATATGAGTCTTTTAGTTAATAGAACAACTAATTTGGAAATGAATAATAAATAATAACCATCTGTCTTTTTAATAAATATAAATGATATTACTTTGCAAAAAGTTAAATCCCAATTCTTTATAAAATGATTAATTCCACCTTGTCTAATTTGATTTTACATGAAATAAATATTTTTTTTCCAAAGGAATTATTTACGTGCTACATTTTAAATTTAAATAAATGCAATTTAAACTTTAAAACACTCGAAACAAAGTTTGAAGCTCGTACCCATTCGCATTCCAAATTATTACGAAATCGTTAAAGAATCTATTAGGATTTGACTCGGGATTTGAAGTTAATTTATACTTGTAAAAGAGAGATCTGTACAAAATAAATGAGATTGGAAAAAAGCAATTTAAAATAAAATAATTTATTTCAAATGGTATTAATAAGGTTTACGTATTTAGGCCTTAAATCTTTATCACTATTCGGAAGTGATATCCTCGGGTCAGCTTTTTAATGAAAGCGCGCCATGAAAGGATTCACGAGTGTATACTATCAAGCGCAGATATCATTGCCAAGAGTCTCAAGAATTTCAGAGCAAATGAACTCTTTGGTGGGTAACCAGTGAGGCACGATTTCCAACCACAACATTTTTCGCTTCAGAAAATGCACATTTCCACTAAAATACAAAATACAATTTATGCACCATGGATAATAACTTATATATGCAACGAAACTACGCTACAAATTTGTTTTATTTGAACCAAATATACAGGACAATGACAAGATGTTGGACTGCATGGGAACCTTTATTTTTATTGGAGACTTAAAGTCAGATAAATTCATAAAGCAGTACAGATTTAATAGTAATGATGTAATACTTAATAATGTATTTTTTTTTCAGCTAGTGATTGTTTAAGTATGGATTAGAAAGATTTTCTGGAGAATAAAAAAGTTTTAGTAAATTATTTGATTGCAATAATAAAAAAGTTAAAGGATATTATTAAAAGCACTAAAGTAAAAAAAAACGTTAGTTAGGGGATTTCGTTATAATCAGCTATTGCACTACGAGTAATTACGTTTTATGGACCCTAAACGATCTCATGCTGAGGATCACATTATCCAATATCCCCGTTTATAGTGGTCTAGAATTCGAATTAAATTTACGATTATTAAGGTGTAATAAATTAAAACCTCCATTTGTAACCAAAAATTTGTAGGTTATATTTTTAATAATAATGGAAACATGATTTACTGCTTACTGAACTATTCATCTTAAACAATTTAGGGGTTTTTGATGTAGATATTGCGGTGGGGATAGGATGAAACCACCAGAAGCCTTAAATCAACCAGGAAAAGTTTGATTTAGGTGTTGGGCTACTAAACTGCTAGAATCTAGAGGATCTCCTTTCATGCCTGAAGTATGTTAATCCAAGTGGCTAAAGGAACCACGTTCCATAACCCTACTAATATATTTTATTAAAACTTTAATTACAACATAATACCTTGTAATCTTTATGTTTAATAAAGAAATTGCAGTTTAAATCATCATTGCAAGCGAAAATTGAGATAAGTATTTGAGATTATAAAAATTGCTTGAGGAAAATATTAATCATTGATTAACTTTAATGCACTAATGAAATTCTAGTCGCATTGCAGTGTCTCGTGGATGCAGATGTTGCATAGGTTGCACGTGATTAGCATACAATCCGTTACATAGTAATGTTAGCCATAATCTTGTATGTGAAACACTTCGCATTACTAATTGAAAAATAATCCGTTCTAAAACTTTGTCGAATTTTCATTCCGAGCAAAAAACTTTTCATATTACACGAATTTATTGAGACTTTAATGTTCTTATAATTTTTCAGATTTCAATTAACACACAATCTTGGTTATTCTAAGATTTTGGAATTATGGTCTTTTTTAAATTTAAGAAATTCCGACATTAGAGTCATATTAATTTTTAGTAATAAATTAAATTTGATTATTTTTTAATTATTACTCTTTTATTATTATTTAAAATCTTTAAAATTTAATGCATATAAAATTAATTAAAACCTGAAATTTTTAAATTAATAACGTTTTTTTAATTTATTTTCTCTACAAACTTTGAATTAAGTAAACTCTTTAATGTAAATAAATATACTCTTATTACAGTATTTGTGTTTAACACTGCAGGCATTTATTTAAGAATTCCCTTTGTGCGAACAGAAATGTACACAATGTAAAAACTAAAGTTTGCCTTTCACATTAACAAAAACAAAGTAATCAATACAAATATTCCAATTTCAAAAAAGTTTTCACTCTCCTTGTTTCTCTACCACTAAAAATGTATACAATTTCAGAAAGAACTAATTATAAAAAATGTGGAAGCCAAGATGGAAGTGTGCACGAGTAGCGATTGAGATGAAACCAACTCATACGCATACCTATGTCTATTAGATACAGTGGAGAAACTTCTAGAGCAAATTATTACCACAAGACTACTGGGAGAACTCGAGGACAGCGGTGACCTGGCCGAAATCAATTTAGCTTTCAGAGCGGCAGATCAACCTTGGATGCAATTAACTTGGTAAAAGACAATATTCGAAAAATCCAAATAACTAAATACCAGAAGAGTAACTTAGTAACAATAGATGTTCAGATTGCTTTCAACTCCGCTTCATGGAGGAAAGTAGTGTCTAAACTAAGGAAAAGAAAGATACCCAGGAACATTTTAAAAATAATAAAAAGCTAAAATAAAACGTACCTATAGAGACTTGTTGGACTCTTAGGTAGAAGACTTTAGGTAAGAGTGTGTAAAGCATATCGTACCATTTCTACTGAGGCTGCGAATATTCTTGCAAGAAGACCTGTGTTGTCGTTACCCCAAGCAGAAACCAAAGTTGTGAAAATATTGATACAGTATTATAATACAATTTTAAAAGATTGTGTTAAGGTTGTGTACAATATTATGGAATCGTTGAATCGTGGAATGTCAATCGGCGATAATATTGTGTTGATATTGTGCTGGGACATTACCACAAGTTGTGGTACATGTCTGTGACAATATTCTTAATTAAACGTCAAAATTTTAAATCAACCAACTTATGACTACCAATCAAATAGTTGAAAATTTAATCAACTTAAATCGACCAGATGACCGCGTGAATATAACATTAAATTATCCATGGATTTGACAATATTAATAAACGTCGACAGTGACTTATTACTTCACAATTGTGAACATAATAAAACATAATATTGTATTATATTCTGTTCAGAATTTTTGGTCAACAAAGGGTACACATTGAAAGTATGTATTTCATAAAATATTGTAATGAAATATGAACACAATATTTAGAGTACAATCATATCAGAATCTTTAAGCCACAATACCAGAACAATATTTTCACAACAATTTCGTACAATATTACCACGGTCCAACTACAATTTTCGTTTCGTTTTTACTGGGGACTGGTCCAAGAAAGGTCAAGGTCAATAGGAAAAACGGACTATGAAAAGCAAATACCCAAAAACGACACTCTAAATGCATGGAAAATAGAATGGGATGCTTCTGATAAATCGATGTGGATGCATGAGATCATTCCAAATATAAAGAACTGGAGGTGGGATTTTGTTTCTGCGGTGAAGAGAACAATGTAAATAATGACGAAAAGGTGGATATTGATGAAATTTTGGCGAGTTCATAAAAGTCGCCAACAAAGAAAATCCGGCCTTGGGTCTAAAGAAAACAAGGGCCACGGGTGCTAATACAGAAGCAACCTCGCGAAAATCAAGAAGATAAATGATTCCAAGTGCTCGTATTGTAGAAGGGCAGAGGGCAGCAGATTTTACAGAAGCAAGAGGGAGAACCGATTGAAGAAGAAATTTTTACTGTGAAACATACACCAACAATTCTTGAAAGCGGGGAACATTAGTTGAAAATACAAAATATCACTTGGAAAGTTATGAAACAGAAAGTGGAAGACGATAGAAAGGAACAAGCTAAACAATAGCAAGAAAATTTAAGGGGTTGTAGGTGTGACCAAGGGCGAGGAAGTAAGTCGATAGATGGTTTCTTAGCCGCTTGTGCAGAACAACATACTACAATCGATCATGTAGCTGCTTTAGAAATGGAAGACATGGGTGTTAGTGGATAGAACATTATATCTAGGTAATTCAAAATTTCTGTGCTCATAATTTACTTTAAAAGGAAAAAGAAATGATTCTTTCTGAAACACAATTGATAGCTTCTGAAATACAAATCATACTTTCTTAAATTGAATTGATGAATTCTGATTTTCATGATTCTGAAATACAATTGATTCTACAATAATTTACACAAGAAAATTCTATATCCAACTATATTTAGTTTATTAAGTTTTGAATGTAGAATTATCTTGTGTAAATTCAAATCATCAAGGATCAGTTTATCTATTTACAATTGATTCTTTGCGAAATTAAATCAACAATTGACGATTTTTGAAATTGAATTGATATTTTCTGAAAAACAACTGGAAAAGGTGTATCTACAATGAAGTTTTATGCGTCTTAAGGCCGTTTCAAACAAGCACATTTGAGTTCCCAAATTTTCTACAAGTTTTGACATGACCACAAATATATCGTGACAAATCTTGTACAAGATATGGAAACAGAAATGTGCTCGCCTAAAACAAGCTTTAGGTAAAACATTATTTACCTCCGATATTATCAAAAATTTTAAAGGTCATTTAATTTTAAAATTTCTGGAAGTTTGGATAATTGTTTGAATGACGTTAAGCTGCAAAATATGCTATATATTATGTAAAGTTACATCTCATTTAAAATTAAATAATATTGGGGGCTAGTGTAGAATATATTTTAGAAAAACCAATAGATTCATTTTAACAACTCGTGGATTTAGTACTTACCATGTTAGGAAATATCTCGTTTGAGGAAGAATTTTCGAATATCGTATACATTTTGAGTTATTTTGTTGTTCGAAAATAAGATATACATTTTTAATTTAGTTAATTAGAATGATTTTTTAATGAAATATTTTAATAATTCTGTAGTATAACAAAGAATAACACAAAAAATACTGGAAAACAACTTAGAGTTCTTAATTTTCCACAATTTATCACACAATAAAAAAATATCGAAAATGAAGGACTTTAAGTTGTTTTCCAGTAACTATTACCAGGTTACTTTCTTCGATTTGGAACTTCTGTTCATTTCAATACTACTTTAATTAAAATTCGGCATTTACTAACAACAGCGGGTGTCTTTATATTTTTCAAGAAAAACCGACTATAAATAAATTTTAACATATTACAATTTATTTAATTGTTGCCTCACAGTCACATATTTATAGAAATAATAATAATACCAAAACAATTTACTTCCGTTAATCCCGATATTTTTTCAAAATGTATACTATATTTTCGGACTGGGGGAGTAACAAATAAAGTAATTATGCAAAATCTGTTTGAAACTTGAAAATAGTTTTTTTATAAAAAACTACTTAAGTACCCCTAGTATTATCAACAGACATTTAATTTTAAATGAGGTTTAATTTGACATATATAGTATTTTTATGAAGTTTGAATATAGTTTAAATGACATTTAGCTGCAAAAGAGACTATATGTCAAATTAAACCTCATTTAAAATTAAATGTCTGTTGATAATACTGGGGGTTAGTATTTTTTTTTGAAATTCCCACTCAATATATTTGGTAAAAATTTCATCTTACTAGCTTACTTTTTGAGTAGTAAAGTTAATATGAAATTTGTGAAAGAAAATAGGACACAATTCAAAGAAAGTAGTTATTCGATTTTTTGCATAAATGAGTCTTTAATTGAAATATAATCAAAAATTTATTAAAATTCGAATTTATTTGCTTCCCAACAGTGGTAATTTTTTTGAACCTTCATAGATTTATAACCCCTCATTACCTTGCCGCATAATGTCAATAGCATCCTAACCATTGTGATAAAATAAACTTTAACTTCCAATTACTAAAATGTAAGTAAAGCTTCATTCAAAAACAAGACGTCTGCTTTTGTGAGTTCAATCATAAATAAATTAAGTTTTCTAGGATTTCAAAAAACTTCCTACATTTTCGCTGAAAAACAAAATGAATATACAAAATCTACTTGCGGAAATTAAAATAATTAAACATTAAACTCTAGTTTAAAACATTAGTTTTTTTGTGTCATCCAAATAAAGACTGAAAATAGAATTGGAAAAGTTTAGTTTGATTTGAATGCGTTAATATCTCTTTGTACGGACGAATTAACACAACCGCAAAATTATCGCCACAGGGGTTGGTTAAATAATGTTCTATACAAGATATTAGGAGTCGTTAAATTATAATTTATTAGACGCCATTATTGTGTGCCGGTTTATGCTTTCTCAATTTCCAAACTTTGCAGATTTAAGTATTATAGTATACATTGATTTTATTATTTAAACTAGATGTTAGAGGTTTAATGTAAACTTTAATGAGGTGTAATCTGGAAGAAAATAGATATACAGAAGCTTTGCCTGTTAAATATACTTCCTTGAAGGTATTTAGTTAATAATTATATCTGGGGATAAGTTTCTAATTAAACTAACACAGAAGTAATTAAATAAAGTCTCCTGACATCAAATAATACAATAATATTAGGCCACGAGTGAAGTATCATACGCTTTTTGTCTTCATATTAATGTCATATTGTAGCTACAAGATACAACGACGAAGATTTATTTAAGGCCTGTGATTCTCAACAAAGAACGTGAGAGAAGCCAGTAAATCCCAAACAAGCCTGTCGGAAAATGAACAGTTTTCGTGATGTTCGTGTAGATGTTTCACCGGAAATGCTTTGATTATATCATAAAGGGATGCTAATGTGTGTCTGGGATTACTTATGAAGGCTGCACCTATGAGTAACGGGTGAATCCTTTCCCCTAAATTATTGTACCTGCATTAGTGAATTACGGTTATTGTTTTAATATTAGGCCACGATAATGCTAATGACACATAAACTACTAGATAAACATGTATGTAGAGGACAGTGTTTACGAAAGAGGTTTAACCCAAAAGTTCAAAGTTATAATGCACTTGCATGTTCTTTCATGATATTTATGATAAAGTTAATAATATTATAGAAAATAATAAAGTAATAGTGCCACAATTTCTTCTAAATACCCTATATATTTTTCAACCTCCAAGCACTAAGAATTAAAGTGGAAAATAAAAATAATGAATTTTGTACTTTAATTTATTACTTGAAAAACTCTGTTTTTATTATGGTTTCGTGAGATCTATAATGTTCGTTCAACATTCAACATTCTACGAAGTGGAGGTAATGTAGCTTAAAGTTTATTTAGGTGGTTGAATCATGTACAAAATATTTTTAATTGTACTTTTTTGTTAAGTTAAACATGCTTGAATTGATCGAATTTAGTGAATTTAGTGAAAGGTTAATCCTATCCTCGTTTTTGAATGAGTGGAGTCAGGAGGATGACAATTGCACTACTTAACAATGAGATGCGTTTAAAACAGACGTAATCATGAAAGCTTTCGATAGCTTTTCACGTGAAGTACATCTTGAAAAGTTCTCCGCTTAGATGATTGACGCGCTACAGCAGTATTCAATTCTTTGCCTCCTTTTCGACATCTGTTCTCCAACGCCTCCTTTAATGAATTTCCTACTTCAACCAGCTTGTTTTCTAGCAAATAATAGTATGGAGCTTCCGGAATAAAAGACATCGTAATAACTTGGTGGATAACGAAGGATAACAACTCCTCTTACAGATAATGATACCAAACAGAATAACAGGCTCCATCCAAACCTTCATGCAAGGACATGAAATTTATAAGTATGTCAATTTTTAATACGTAAGTACATCGAAGTAGAAAAAATATTAAAATCGCATCTGCTATTCGTTAGATTGTATGAATTTAAATAATTAAATAAACTGTATTCCCATGTTTGTTTTGAAATTCATAATTTTAGGATCGTCAGCAGTCAGAATTTGAATCCGTATAAATTAACTTCAGCAATTTAACATCCGTAAGAGTTATTTAAATGTGCAAGTCTGGCGGGCTTAACTTTGTCAGGCCCGAATGTAATGAATGCCATCCGATACGAAATTCGCTGAATCTGAAATGGAAGCAAAGGGACAAAAGTTACAATTGATAACATCGATGAACAATAAAACCATATCTGTTTAACCTAAATGGCTTAATTTATATTCAATTGGTGTATAAAGAAATAAGCGAATCAAGTACAATTTACAGACCACTTTCCGAGCACTTTTTTAATAATTCATAAGCTTATGACTTATATACGTAATACTAGCGTAAAAAATTAATACTTTATTAATTCCTTAGAATACATCAAACTAATATAAAATTTCTTGTTATAATTTTAAATTAGTATTGATTGTGGGGGCGACCTCTTAAATGTTTCTGATCCATGTAAGCCTCTATTTTGTTTTATTAGGATCTTATGAATAAATTTGCTATAAAATTGATATCTTTTATCCACTCAATTCTCAGCAGAATATAAAGGTTTGTGCAATAAATCTTCTTTTATTTTATTTATTGGCTTGCAATCCTGACATTTTATAGTTGCAAAATATTTTTATAAAAATAATGCATGAGTTTTAATACATTTGCATAAAATAACTACACATTTAATCATTTTTTTGGTAAAGTATGTTAAAATGAAAAAAGTGTACTTTCTTAAACGTCTTGAACATAGTGGGATAAAAGAAGAATATTTATTGCCCCGTGAATCCGAATTTTAATTTTCTACGGCCCATTCTTCGCTTCTGGGATGTAAAAAACGTCTTCACGTTTAAATTGAATATAACCTTAAAAGTCATGCTTTGTAATTTGTTACAATTAGGTAAATTATGCGGAATCTACTTGAAAAAGGATATTTTTTTTATACTCAATTACGTTTTGTCTGTTTCGTTTTACAATTCATGAAATCATTCGATTAAGAAATTTTTTTTCGTTTCATTGTAAAACTGAATATAAAGATAAAAGGTGGAATAAGGGCTTTTAAAATACATGCAGTTTATGTACTCAATTCATTATTACTGAAATTATATTTTAGATAAAATTGTTTTTTTGCAGCAAATCCTTAGTAATAATTGAAGAGGTTTAAAAATTATCTGTACAAAGCTAAAACCATCATCGTTTAATTAGTGATAAGAGAAATGGATTAAGTGCTGAAAAAGAAGTCGCAAAGATTAATAATTTAAAAAAAGTTTTTTCAAAGAAAGGTGTGAAGCATCTTAACTTTATTCACAAGTTCATCCAACAAATCGCTATTTGTCAAATCAAATTTGAATGACTACCGTACGTTGCTATGGATTTCGAGAGTTGGTCTCATGATCAGGTAAATAGAATATTGAGAGAAACTGGATTGCCAAGGGAAATTGGCACTAAGATTCCATAACTTTTTTGACAACTGGTCGCTGAGAATTACACCTCGCGTTAAGATTTTTTGATTTAAGAGGATAGTCTGCGAAATGTTTGAAATGCGTACTCCTCGCTAGTAAAAATTGATTTTTTGGTGTTTGTAATAAAAAATTTGTAATAAAAAATTTAACAAAAACGCTCTTGTTTTGCCTTGAAATTGAATTTGGATTTTTTATTACAAACACCAAAAAATCAATTTTTACTAGCGAGGAGTACGCATTTCAAACATTTCGCAGACTATCCTCTTAATGTGGTTTTGTACCTTCGTTTGTAAGATGACTACCGTAACGTACGTTGCTATCGGCTTCGAGATTTCGTCTCAGCATCAGGTAAAAAAAATATAGGAAAAAATTGGATTGACCAGAAAAATTGGCACTAATGTAAAGGAAGGTTACACTACTTATTGCAACTGGTCGACGACTGGTGTAATGTCAATATTCTTTTGGTTTGATGCGGTTTTGTTCCCTCTTTTGTAACATGACTAATTTACGTATTGATTGACCTTAAAATAATCACATCGTCATTTATTATCCACACCTTGTTTCTACTTTTTTTTTCCAAGGTAAGACCCATTAAAGTTACATTAAAACTTCTTCTTATTCTCAATAAACCAGGAAATTTTTTAAAACCTTAGAAATCTTTCCCTCAATTCCTTCTAAAATTACCCCTATTAGAAGTTGTCCTAAGTTTAACAATAATATAATTTATTTTTTGCTATTTCATCAACAATTTCTGAATTACTAATCTTACCAATTGAAAAGGACGATTTAAAGTTTCTATAGTTCCTAGATTGCTTAAATTATTGTAGGCGATTTTCTTTATAAAAATCATTGACCTAAAATTCAAAACGCTGTAGCTCCAAAACTGAAATAGATAGACACGGGTCATTTTTTTTTGTTGATTCGCTTTGCTCTGAACCTGGTGAACCACGAAATACAATATAATGTTCTAATATAGAAATATGTAGTGTGACATATTGAACAGTGAATCGGTAATACACAGGGAATCTTTTCCATATTTCGCTCACAAATTCTTCCAGGTCTATCGACTAATCAAAAAGCGTTTGACAAAAACTGTCCTTGAAGTTGTAAAACTTTAGTTTAATATTTTTTGGTGGCTCCGAAAATAATATGAATATTTTGTTAACAGTTTTTGTAATGAATGGATTTTTATTAAATTAGTCTTCAATAGGGTTTATGTCACTTATAATTTTATGATATTTAGTTATTTATTTATTCAATAATTAACGGGTTGACCACCCTTTTTGAATACATATTATAACAATATAAAGAATAATATAAGCATTAGAAATACTTTGAGTAGTAAATGTTGTAACATTATTAGAAAAATATATGCAACAAGTTTAATGAGATTCTGTACAACCTAAATAAAAATGAAAATATTATCCTTAACAGCATATATAAAATATAATATATTAAGTAGTATATGACAAAATATTCAATCTTTTTTTGAACATTTCCAGTGAAACATTAAAGAAATCAACATCATTACAGAATGAGTTACCTAAATTCAATAATCTATTGATACCAGTATTTTGAGGAAAATTTGTTTTGCATAGTTCGACATGAAAGAGCTTAATTTGTCGGGTTGCTCTAAGTGGGCAGTTAACATCAATAAGTTCCAACAATACTGAAGATTTTATAATAAGATATAATTTATAATTTTGTGTAAGCAAATCAAGTCACTTTGACAGCGTCTTATATGTAGTGATTTCAGATCTAGGATATTCAATTTATCTTCATAGGAAAACATATTTCGTGGTAAATTCATTTTGTAAGACATTTACCAGATAATTTTTTTTGAACATTTTCTATGAGCTTTATTGAGTATTGATAGTACGGAGACCATATCGATGAATTGCATTTTAGAATTGATCTAACTAAACTACAGTACACAATTTTTATAGGTCTAGTTTTCTTGAACTCTTTGGTGTTTATTTTAACAAAACCAAGCATTTTAGTGCCTTGTTAACAGTACAGGTGATATGCTATTTAAAGTCAAATTTCTTATCAAAAATAACACCTAGAGCATTGACCGATGATAATGTCTCTAATGGAGTATTATTTATTTTGTATATATGGTTAGTAGTTGATTTTCATCTCTGAAACCTCATCGTATGACATTTAGAAATATTTAGAGCCATTCCATTATTAAGGCACCAGTTTGCAATACTATTCATATCTTCTTTTAATTTTAACACGCTGACATTGTCAATAATGGGAGTGAACAATTGTTGATCTTCAACATAGAGAAGAAATTTGCTAAACTTGATATGACAAATGTCATTTATAAATAGTATAAATAATAAAGGGCCTAGATGAGACCCCTGAGGGACCCATGAGGTAGATGTCATATCCTTAGAGTAATAATTTCCTATTCTAATAATTTGTTTTCTATCGCTCAAGTAGTTCTGAATCCACAATAGCAATTTGCCCGATATTCCATATTCCTCTAGTTTAGTAATGAGTAGTTGATGATTTACAGAGTTGAAAGCCTTGGAAAAATCAGTTTACAGGCTACCGATATCTCCGCTTCATACACTAGTAGATTAGTTATTGTGGATTTGCCAGAGATGAAACCGTGTTGTTGTTCAGCTATAGAGCCATCAACAAATGATTGAATTTTAGATAATATTATACATTCAAAAAGTTTTGGAATATGACTTATAATTGATATTGGTCTATAGTTACTAATGTTGGATTTTTCGCCCTTTTTATAAATAGGAGTAACATAACTAGTTTTCCAAGTTGTCGGTAATAAGGCTTCCTATAATGATCTATTAAATAAATGGTATCATGGTATCGAAATAATTTCTAAGCTTTTTTTTACAAGACATAATGGTACATCATCATAGCCTGTGCTTTTAGAGATGGGTAATTTCTTAATGTATTCCTGAATGTTATTAGTTATTTCAAGAGTATTTGTTGCTGAAGAAAAGTAATAAGAAGGTACATTGAAACTATTATCATTGTATGTTTCTCTGAAAAAGTCTGCAAACATATTAGCAATTTCAACCCCATTATCAGTTTTACATCATAATTAATAAATTACTAGTTTAAATTCTTGGCAATAAATTAAAACACCTTTTCTCAAACATACTAATGTACACAACGCATGTTGAACAGTGAATCAAATTGATTTATTTTTTCATGAGAATATAACTTCTACTATTTCATAGTGTTAGATGATACAAAAGACCTGGTTAGAAGTTAAAAGTCCAAACTTTGTTTTAGTCAAATTGCAAACATAGAAAAAAAGTGATTCACTGTTGAACACATTAGTGTATATATGTATATTGAAAAATTAGGTATACATTAAACATAACACTGCAGGAAACTTGTCTAAATTCATCGCAAAAAAATTATGATTCTGTAAATTTTTTTGTTCATTTGCAAACAATCATAAAATTCACCATAAAAAATTGCATCATTTTCTTTGGACATGTTTTTTTCTGGGTACAAATTTTCTGTTATTAATGATTAATAATACATATTTGGGTTAGAGTTAGAAAAGAAATATATTACAGAAAATATAATAAATAGTAAACTAATCTAAGGTACATAAAAATAATCAACCAAAAATATTCATAAAGAATGAAAATATTCCTTTATCGTGGCATTTTTCTAAAACGTATTTATAAAAACAATCCATTAATTCGTAAAAGCATCCATCCATATCAGTTGATTTAACATCTTTTTCGCACTGTACAGCTGCATCATATACATCTTTAGGAAGATAAGTTGGTAAAACCACAGTATCAATTGCACATTTTCCAGTTATAAAATCGTGAGTATCCCATAAATAGCATTGTAAAAATTTCGTCATATTAGCACTTTTAGGTATCCCTTTGCAGTCATAATTCGTATAAATTATTTCAGGATCCAATTGACTTTCACACAAGCATTTTTTCACAGAATCTTTAAGATGTAGAGGTCCTGCCAAATTTTCGAATGCCTGAAAATATAATGTGTGCAAATAAAAGAATAAAAGGATTGTTTTTAACCTTGGAATGAATCGATTTTAAGTTGATTAAGAAAAATAGTTCTTCTTTAACAAACTTTTATATACTTACCTTTATATTTGATGACATGGGAGTTTTATACGCTTCTCATTCGATTACAAAAATAAAAAATAAATCTTTTAAAGAAAACTAATTTGAAAGTAGAGTGGATTTTAGTTTTAAAATTCTTTTGTTTTAGTGAAATGTTTCATCTTTTTCATTTAAATAAAAACTAATATACGGGGTGATAATAAACTTTGGAACAAAATTTGCAACTGCCGTATTTAATTTTTTTGAGAAAATCGCTCGGACAGGTAAATTTTAATTTTTAAATTACCATCTCTTGATATAAAAAAAATTATGACGTCACTGGTTATTCGACAATGGCGTGATCATCGATTTTAAGTATAAACCTCCACTTTTTTACACGTTTAAGACATTTATGTCACTTAAACGATTATTATTACATTTGTAAACAAATTTTTGAATAAAAAATCTTGTTACTTCAATAAACTTGAAAAAAAAATTGTTTTGATTGTATTTAAATGTAATAAAATTTACAAAGAGTACAATTTTAAACTAAATTTAATTACTATTTATTGAAATCACTCAAAATAAGTCTTATACAACATTCAAATCTTTTAAATTTAATGGTACAAGTTAATTTTAAGTTTTATTAAAAAGTGTGATTATTATCATCGTTTAAGTGACATGAATATCTGTCAAAAATGAGTAAAAAAGTGGGGGTTTTAATTTAACAAAATCGATGATGACGTCATTGCTAAATCACCAGTGAAGTCATTAATATTTTTTCTATACCAAGAAATGGCATTTTAAAAGCTAAAATTGACATGTCCGAACGATTTTTTCAAAAAACTTAAATACGGCAGTTATGAATGTTGATCTTAACTTAATCACATCACACTGTGCAGGGTATCCTACTTAAAGTGTAACAAATGTTTATCTCAAAAACTAAGCCTCTAAAAGCTTTGTGGTTAATAAAAGTTGTTTGGTTTGAAGGAGGTAACATAATAATCTTATTCTATGCTGAAAAAGATACACATTTCGGTGAAAAAGTTTTTTACTGTCTTTCAAGTTTTAAAGAAATAAACTGGTTTGTATGCTTAGTTTTTGAAATAAAAATTCGCAACACCCTGTATATATTTTTTAATAAGTTATAAATTCCATAAAAAAATGAACATGTGCATTGTTATGCCTACTTAGTTTGAAGAAAATAAAAAGCTACAAGGGGGAAAAAAAATTTTTCAAAAGGCTCTGGTTGAAAAAATTTAAATACAAATAAATAAACCGAGTTTCGAAATCATGCAAGTTTATGTAAATCACTTCTTTTATTTTATTAACCTTTAAATTAAGTATATTTGATTAGTTAGTAAGAATACTTTAACATTTATCAACTTGATATAAAGTTACCAACTTCTTTAATTGGCAACTGCACGTTAGAGAGGTTTATAAAACCAAATATAACATAGATAAAATCTTTTTATCGTAGTTGTTAAAAGTTGTCAGTATTAAGAATTAGAAGAAAATTAATTGCTGGAATAAGACTAAGGAGGAAATACACCTACACTGGAAAAAATACGATCTTCAGGATACAAAAGGAGCATGAATATAATGTAAATGTTTATAAAGAAAAATATTTGCTAAAGTTTATATAAAACATTAATAAAACGGAGTTATTATTGTAAACAAAATTTTAAATAATAATTTTTATATAAATATCATACTTACAAAATTAAAATGAAAAATGATTATGACAAGGAAAGTTGAAGTTAGTGCTGTATTCATGTTGGTTGTTTACATAAGAAAAGAAAATACCTAAAAGGTACTTATATACTACTACATACTTTCGTTATCGTTGCTACTATAATTTAGAAAAAACATATTTTTCGCACAGAAACTCCAATTAAAAAAATGAAATTGTGTATTGCGGATAAGAATAATAGTAACAATTTACATACACATAGAGAATGTATGTTAATTATTATTATGCTCATGTTTAGTTAAAAGCGATACTAAGTACGCATTTAAATTTACTCTATAAATATTTTAATAATTTTTACTATTAAATATTTTTTATTTAAAAGCGTATCACTCTTAAAATCTTTTGAATTTAATTTTATCCTTATGTACGGTAAATAAAGACTCTTTGTGATCAATTTACATTTTATTTAGTTTGTAAAAAAATTAATGCTTTGTTTTAGTATATCAAACAAAAATTATAAAATTTTATTCAGATTTTATAATATATAAAGGAACATATATGAGCTTATTTGCCTTCAAGTTATTTTTTAATAAATGTTGCTAGCAAGTAAATAAATAAAGGCAGTTTTATTTTAAGTCATTTTCGAAGTAATCAGTTTTATTATACAGGGTGTCTCTGAATAAGTGTGCCAAAATTTTTGGGAGATCAAATAATCTACTTAACATTATTTTATGTTTCATTTTGATTTTTTTGAGAATTTCTGGACAAGTGTTTATATTTAAATAAGCTTATTTCAATCATAAAGTTGACACAGATATAGAGACGCCTTATATTTAAAGGCATTCAATTTTTAAAAGTTATGTCTTACATTATACATGTTGATGAGTTTTGTTCGAAATATATTTAACAAATTTATTAAGAGCCATAAAAAATTAACAACATTACGCTTAATTCTATAATTTAAATAATCCGCCAATTATATACAATCAGTTACGTCTTGTTTCTTGTATCAGTAAGTTCAATATTCCTACTTTCTTCCTGTCCTTTAAGAATTAACTGAATTTGTTCTAAAGTCTTTCCTTTAGTTTCAGGAATAAAAGTAATTGTAAAAATGGCTGTAAAAATACAAGAAACAGCAAAAATATAAAAAGCTACATATATACCCGTATTTAATTCAATTTGTTGATACATGTAAATCGTTAGAGATCCAAATATGACATACATGGCGTCACAAGCAGTCATCGCTTTGGCTTTAACACTTGTTGGGAAAAGTTCACCCGTTAAAATAATTGGAACAGAGCCAAGTCCGAGACGGAAAACGGCTGCATACATAAAAACGGCAAAAACAGGGACCCAATTGTACTCCGAAACATCATAAAGATGGTGTTTAAACGTAAGATATACTGCTAATGCGCCTAAAGCTATGGCTGAACATAAGGAGGAAAAAATGATGAGCACTTTTCGCCCGAACTTATCTACAACTGATGCTGCAGCAATTGTAGCTACTAACATAATGACTGAGAAAATAATAGCTGAAATATTCGTGTCTAGGATTCCTTCAGCGTCATAAAGGATGGAGTGGAGATTCATGAGGATTACACTTATACTACTTAAATGCTGAGCTGCATTTAAAACAGTCATAATAATAAAAGCTTTTCGATTGCTCTTTATGTAAAATATATCTTTAAATCTTCCTCTTTCACTTGATTGACGTGCCACTGCTGCCTTCAATTCCTCCAGCTCTTTTTCTACATCCGGACGTCTTCTGGCCCACATTAATGATTTTTCAGCTTTATCCGGTTTATTTTTTAAAAGATAAAAGTAAGGAGTCTCTGGCATGAAAGGCATTGTAATTATTTGCAGAATAACGAAAGCGGCGCCAACCGCTGACGAAGCTAGTATTGATACAAAAGGCGCAACGCTGTAGCAAATCAAAACTCCTATTAAAACCATGATATATATAAATGCCACAAGAAAACCACGAATTTTCTTATCTGCAATTTCTGCTATATACATGGGAACTGAAACCAAAATATTTGTTAGTATTCAGAAGTTTTTAATTAACAATACTTAACCTGACACAAACGCAACATCTGCTGCAACTCCAGCTATAAATCTTGCAACATACAACATTTCAACGTTAGTTGCTGCGGCTATTAAAATCCAAGCACACAAATTATTAATGGACGCAATTATAATTGATTTTTTTCGCCCGAATTTGTCAACACTATACATAGTCAATGGGAGGCCCGCTATCCCACCGAGCATATAAATTAATTCCAACCATTCTACATCTGTAGGTGTAATTTGAATAGGAGAGTCTGGCCGGCTTAGCTTTGGCAAAACTGGCGAAGCCCAACCATAATGAATTCCATCCGACACAGAACATACAGTAGCTGAAATAATTTTACATTAGAAATCAGAACAAGAAATTGTTTTAAAATCCTTCAAATAATAGCTCCTGTATATATCGTATGCATGATCAATTCAAAATAACTATTAATTTATGTTTATATTGAACTTCGTATCATATTAATGTATAGAATATTCAGACAATGACGTTCCCATCCTTGCATAAAATATTTGTATTTCCAGGAGCGGTCACAAAACGAGAGCAAAGACGGCATGTGCCAGAATCTACAGGGCGTACAAAAAGTTTGGTAACGACCGTTAATTTTTGAAATGAAGCAAAATGTTTCAAATAAAAGTTGTACGATTCTAAGTGACGCACTATTTGGAAATATTGCCATGATCTTGAACTATAAGCAAATGGACAAAATTTCATAGAAATTTTTATAATAATAAAAATGTAATTAAACATTTTATTACTCAAGTCTGAAAATTCATGACTCAAATACGAGATAGTTTATAAAATCATGGATTTTTCATGTTCACAATTATTAACAATTTTATAGCTCAAATCGCTCAACATACAAAATCAACAAAATTAATACTAAACTGCTGAAATAATGATAAAGGGTGAATGTTTCTAATAATTCTTTTCTACGTGCTGCAAACCCCGAGAGGAAAGACGTTCCTACCCTATCATAAAATATTGGTATTTTCAGGTGCGGTCGCGAAACAAGAGTATGAACGAAAACATCTTTTAAGAATATTTTGTTTTTAATTATCCAAGATTAAATTATTATTATCCATTGAAAATTTGAGTTGGTTACAACAAATTAGTTACATCATAAAACCTCTTTTGGATATCTTATAACAAAATATGATTTTTTAAAATTACTAATTAACAAAAAAAAATATTGTCACATTGTTAAATAAATTGTATTGCTTATGTTTGAACAAAAAAACAAAAAATGTACATCCAATTACAAATTAGTTTAATTTTGCTACCTTTCACTATATTACGGTGTATTTGTTTTATATGGTTTATTTAATTTTCATAAAACACTCAGCAGTTTCAAAATAAACAAACCTTTTATGACTTTACAAAAATTTAAACATGAAATTACAATAGGAAATATTTTTTCATACATTGATAAGTCAATAACAAATAAGTCAATTCATAAATTCCTAAACTACTTTGTGAATTTAATCACTTCAATTTTTTTAGATTTTATGACTATTTGGAAATACAATCGAGTAATGAGTACAACTAAAAAAAGTAGTCAATATTAATTAAAATTCAAACAAACTATAAATACAAATAATGGCATCAATTACGTCATGCCGGCTAATTGAAATGAAGGGTAATTAAGCTCAAAGCTTATTAAGTTCTTTTCTACGCTAGGTTTATTACGAATTCCCAATTTTCAGACAGTAAAATATAAGAGTAAAAATAGTTTTGTACTCCAACACACTACATTAAACATTTTTAAATTTTATATTTTTATGGCAATAGTTACATTTATAGTTTCTTTTATTAATACCCATCTAATTTTTATTTTGTTTTTATAGTTATGAAATTATTACTGAGAATATAAAGTAAAGTTGTTACATGAATTTTATCTACGTTTATAAATTTTTCTCTAGCATTTCATCAGATAAAACTTTTTATAAAAAATATTTTATTTTTTGTGTGTTATTAATTATTAAATAAAATATAGAGGGTGTAAACGAAACATGGTGAAATTTTTTATAGAGAAAATAATAGTTACAGTAAGTTTTGAGTTATTTTATTTAAAAAAAAGTTCTTGAAATAAAAATAAAAATCGATAAAAAGCTTCGAATGAATTTATTTTGGTTAGATATCATGAAAATACAACACATTTTTGATTCTTTTTATCGACAAACAAAAAAGTTACAGTAAGTTTTGTTTAAAAATCAACGTTTTTTTTAAATGACTTTGGTAAAAATTGATAAGAAAATGTAATATATTTGATTAGATTTCATAAAAATTAATAAAACAAATTATGCAATTTTGAATTTTTTATCGAAAAATAAGAAAGTTACAGCAAGTTTTGAGTTATTAAAAAAACGTTTTCTTTTCGTAATTTTTTTTTAAAATAACTAATAATATACAATCTAGTAGACTATTATTGCCGACTTGATTACTAATAAAAACACATTTTTTGATCGAAAATTGCTCAAAATAAGTACGATTTTTTCATTTTGTTTCGGTAAATCGAAGCGAATACGAAAAGGAACCTACACCACGTTAATTTTACGTTTTTGAATGGTCAATCTTTTTCTAAATTCATTCTAATTTTCATTGAATTTTTGGATGAGGCTTTGATTTTTCCTTGACACCCATCCTCTTGAATATAGCTTTCAAATTAAGTAAGTACTTTGTTTTTTGAAGATTAAATAGATAAGAGAAATAGTACATGGATACAAGCGAGCCACAAAAAGTTTTTTTACTCCGAATAAAACATCCTATTTCTTCTTCAAAAGTCGAAATTTTTCAAATAGTATTATAAAAAATAATTCTAAAATTTGACATCTAATTTACATACAATACAAGGCTAGTGTAAATTGGGTTGCCTAAAATGCATTTCTACTCCGCCTATCTAATCCTTGTCAATGCAAAGTATACCCGATTGAAACCGATTTAGTTCGGAAATGCACTAATATGATCATACTATCCAGGAACATAAAAATGACTTGTTAAACCTTGTCAAGCTTCACATAAGGCTGTACAACATACTTTAATGACGTTTAAAGAAAAAAGATATTTAATTTAATTGGAAAATTGAAAATAGTATTACCATGAAATAATGATGTTGAAGTTTTATAAACCTTTACTATTATACATATTATTATAAATTGTTATTATTTATAGCAGTTTTTCATATAATAATATACAAAATGTGCATAATACTATGTAATGCATGAATATATTTATGCAATCAGAGTATTATTCATTGCAGCTATAGGAAAAATCCCTGAATTGTTTTCATTGTTTATAATCGTAAATTTGCTTTAGCAATAAAAATATATTTTTATAAAAATTGTTTTTTTATTAACAAAATTTTCCCATCGCGTTATATTTGAATTATTATTAGTTATTATACTTTTGAAATAATTAAAAGGACAAGAGTCTGTATAACGTGAACTTTCCACAATATGAACGAGCAATTTCAATTCCTACATATTCTAATACGCGAACAATCAAAAATTTTAAAGTATTTTAAAATGTGAATTCTCAACATTTTTAGCATGTATTATACTAATGAAACTGGTCAACATAAATGCGAATAAACAAGAAGGTTTTTCACGTTCCTGTACATTAAAAACTCCATTTATTTTAAAAGAATCTTTCGAACGATAATTCTGAAAATTTATCATTCTGAATGGGCCTTTCCACAGTAAAATATTTTTCAATGAATTTTATACTATACTCTTAAAAAATCTAACTTAATGGGCTGGTTTGTTTTTTAATTAAGGCACCAAAAAATTTAAATTAATTTATTTAGAAACTATGTTCAAAAAAGCGGCAACGTTGCTGGTTTTCCCGTCGTGTGTCCTCGTGTGCAGTCGTTTCTATCAACTCTACCAGCTCTAGAGTCTGTGATCGGTGAGGACAGATTGCAAATGTAAAATTTATTTATTTAGTTTATTGCGGTGGACGAGACGATAGGGGATACCAACAACGTTGCCGGACTAGAACTTTTGAACATTATGACGTCACGGATTCACAAATTCAAATTTTTAGCTCTTACACAAAATATATCAAAAAATTGATTGGATATTATTTTTTATTTTAACTTTATCATTGAGACTAAATAAAAATTAAAGAATCGTGGAAAGGCCCATTAAGATTATCTAGCTTGTTCATAAATATTTCATTCCATACAGACTGTGTTTTGATTTTATAATGTTAAGTATGTAACTGGCTTTTCAACTAAGCGATCTAAATATGGCGGCCGAATGTGAAACTGATGGGATGGGATGACAACAAAAGTAGGTAAGTTCATAGTTGTCATGGTTGCCACATAAGTCTCAGCTGTCACCGAGGTGTCGTTTTGAACTGACCTACTTCTGACGTTATTTTTGGCGGGAATAATTAATTTGAATCGCCAATACATTTTTTTAGGCCAGGAGAAGCTATACTAAAGATACTGAGAGGGTGTCTGTAATAAATTTGAAGCAATTACTATAAAATCCTAAAACTATCAAAACAGAATATTATACTGATTGGTCGTTAGAGTAGATTAATGTTTTTATCCTCACAAATAATGGCGGTCACCACCTCGAAGTATATATTATTGTCTTTCGCCAAGTTTTTTAAGCAATAATAATTCAAATGTGGAAACCTTAGTTTTTATGTTTCAAGACCATAAAAATAATATCTACTCTTTTGTCATTGAAACATCTATCACTTGAATACAAATTTTACAACGAGTATAACAATTTACTATAGCTTTAACCACTACTAAAATTTTACAACTTATGAATATAAATTTCTGTTGTATAAATTTCTACATGTCATTTTTCACTTTTAGCACTGCTTTTAGCCAAACATTTAGTACTAATTTACGCTTTACATGACAATTCTTATCAACTAAAAGCGTAAGCAAAGATTATTTATTAAAAATTATGCAAATTTATCTCGAAACAGTTTTTAAAACTAAACAGTTGATTTCATTACTTACCAGCAAAAGCTGCTAAAATTTGAGTCCAGTAACACGCTAATCCCGATTTAACCATTTTATGTACCTTTTGGTTCACTTTGCATATTTTCGAAGAGTGTTTGGGGCTAGGACGGTTTGCTTTAAATTATTATAATAAGCTCGTGCAACCGAGAGATTAGACCCTGTCAAGGTCCGAGATCCCAACTCGCGCACACTAAATTTGCGCAAACATATGTGTTAATAATTTTAGGAAACTTTGATCAATTAAATTTCTGAATTTGTTATCTTAATTAATTAGTTTGGTCAGGATTTTGTGATCATCCAACACCAGCTGGGCTCTAGTATTGTGCTTTTTTACCTGCTATGGTGTGGAATGGTAGGGAATAACGGTTAACTTTCGACCGGCCTTGTCATTTGAATTTATATTATTTTTTATGTATCAAATTTTTTTGCAATAATTAAAATGTTGGGAGTATAATTTATACCAGCCGGGTACTGATTAAATATTTTACTAACAGCATCATGTTTATATCTTACTTATCTTATTTTTCACCTTATAAGTAAATAGTAAGAATTTTCCTACTCTTTTCCACGGAATTTTTGTCGCCCAATTTTCAGAATTACTCTGTAAAGTTTACCGGTTTGTGGTTTTATGAGGAAAAATAAACAGAAAAGTAAAACTCTGGTATATAACTGAACGTGATTATATTTACTTAGCTATGAATAATTGATAAATTTTTGTATGAAAAATACCAGTTATGTTAATTATTAATTATTAATTAATACTTTTCCTGTTATATAAAATTAATCATGAAAAATTGAAGAGCTACAGAGATCTACATGTAAATAGAAATATTAATTGTTTATTGTTTGCCTTCGTCCTTATTTTAAGGTAAATGTGTAAATACAAAATACTTTTAAATTTGTACTTAAAAAATAAAACTAAAGTTGTTTATGATCGAAAGATTCAGTTACACAGATAATTAATTTTCCACTTTTACTCATCTCGCGTAGTTCATAAAACTCCACCAGATGGCGTCCGGAAATCGTGAATCTTTATTGTTTTATATAGTGTTTGAAAAAATTTTTGAAGAAATTTTAAGGTAAGGTTTAATTATTAGTATAAAATAAATTATTAATAAATTTTATTTTGCTTATTCAGATTAAAAACTATTTATTTAGTAATATATTTGTAAGTAGAGGTAAATTGAATTACTTACTATTTGTATTTCCGGCATTCTGATATCAGCAAATAACTTTGAAGGTTTAATATTATAACATTATTATGTAATTAAGCTTTAAAATTTATTTAATCATCTTTATACAAAATAGTTACTAAGAAACTCTTGGTAAACAAACGCAATCTTTAAATAAATATTATACTTTTGTAATTTTTTATTAAATAGGAAAAAACCTTGTTCAATTAAGTAAGGCATAACATGCAATGAGTATATCAATTTATCAATTTTTACAACGGTAATAGGATTGTCTATGGTATATCACCTACATAGCAGTTTATTTGGTTGTATAAGCGAAATAATTATTGATATTTTACATGAGAATTTTAATTTCCAGTAGAGGGCGCTTTGAATTGTATTAAATGCAATGTCAGTCTAAAAAATATGTTTATTTCGCATTTTGTTATTAATTATTACATATTTTTACAAAACATAAATACCTTTTTTTATTTAAATCTTATATGAAAAGCCCTCACTAATGCATGTAATAAAAAGGTATGCACCGGTTTTCTAATTTCAAATTTTTGGCACCTGAGGGCGTGCAGCATTCAAAATTACGAAATCCAAAAGATTACCTTACAAAAAATAATAAATAAGTAGGAGTACATTATCTTGCATTTGATCTGGCAACGGATACCACGTGGAAAATTTATGACGCAAAAAATCGTCGCCAGTTAAATGTATTTTCCGCGAAGAATTTTGCGTACCTCCCATTTATTTATTTATGATATACATCATGAAGAATTATATTACCCAGTAAATCTTTGTGTTAAAACAAAAAAATCACCTTTGATTAAGGTTGCCAAATTCTTATAAATATCCAACATACGCTTATAATTTAAACAAACTGTCCCTGAATAGCAGTGCCAATTTTTTGGGGTAATGTAGGGAGAAAAGCTAAAAATAAAGAAGGAAATAGTTTACAGGGGTTTCAAAAAGGACGTTACTGGTGATTTGCATGGTAGGTTACCTAAATTCAGTGACGTTTTAAAAAAAATAAAGTGATGTTAATTCTAATATCAGTTATTATTTAACTAATACCCAAAAATGAAGCTGCTGAGATGTCCTTTGATCAAAATTAAAAATGAGAAAGAAAGTCTTATAGTTTCATCTATCACCCCAAGAAATTTGGTTCTGATATTCAGGTACACCTTGTATGATATTTTTTTTAAATCTAAAGAATACAGAGGGCTTTCAAACATTTGGGAATTAATTTTTTGGTAAATTTTAATGAAAAAATAAGAATATATTTATTTGCCAAAATTCTCTATTTTCTCAATACACAGTGGAAGTTTACAATTTTCTTCATAACCTTTATAAGTTGTGTTTCGTCAGAGTTAGAAACTAGAGCAAATTTAATCGAAAAAAAGACGAAAAACTAGGAGTTTATATTTTTTGTTTTGGAACTATACAACATTTTGTATTTTACGTCAAAGATAAAAGTATCGCAAAAAATAATTTAACCAATTTATGTGAAGACTTAAAAAATGTAGAAAACTAACCATAACAGGAAAAAAAATTCAAAATAAAAATTCAAAAATAAAAAAAAAATTTATCCTAAGGGGACAATCACCATTTTTTGTCAAATATCCATCATATGTACTTCTATAATATGTATTAATCCCAAAATTGTCCGTTGGGTATAACATAATAATATTTATAAAAGTTTGGTCTTAAAAATTTTCTGAATTAAAATTATTTAATTGATACATTAAATAATGTCAACGTTGTCAAATTGTTAACAAATAAGTGACTTTTATTACCTTTATTACATTTATATGTATTAGTATAAAAAAAGAACTATTTTAAACTTTGACATATTAAATGAAACAAGGTGTGATGCTCAACGGTGATTTGGAACAGTATTTAAATAAGACTCAGTGATGGTTGATTGATATTAAATGAATTCCAACTTTTTTTCTAAAAATTAATATGTTATACCCAATGGACAATTTTAAGTTTCATAGAAGTTATAGAAGTAGATTTGAGGAATCTTTGACAAAAAATTGCGATTGTCCCCCTAGTTCCCTAGTATAAAATATTTTTTTTTTATTTTTGAATTTTTATTTTTAATTCTATAAGCCAAAAATCGTAAAAAAAATACCACTAAGTATTTAGCATCTCTATAATATATTTCACTCAAGGACAATTTCCAACAAAACTATTAGCGAGAAATTTTTTTTCAAAAAATCAATGGTATTTTTTTAAAGAAGACCATGTTCATTTCGAAGCCAAAATTTGAGGAAACTTAATGTTAATTAATAAGGCATCTCTGAAAAAAAGTTTAGCAAAATCGGTGCATAGGCACATTGCCTATTCTCACCCGGCTTCAGCCTTTTCGAATTAATAAGTGAAAAAAATATGAATCTGGCAACAGTGTTTATAAACTAATTAATGTATCAGTGAAATATTGAACTGGTATGTTAGCTCTAACCAGTGGTCCAGACCGTGGTCGTCCATGATACGTTTTCAAAATCCATTGGAAGCAGATCCAAGAAGCAGCACTAGAAGTATTTCCAACGAATTGGGGTTACATATGAAAAAGTACTGTTAGTAGGTTCCTTACAAATGAAGGCTTCCATTGATTTCACTTATTAACTAAAGTCTAAGCCATCTCACCAAATTATTTACTCAATGTAGAAGACTTCATTTACAAAATCCAACATGATGCCCAAACTGTAACACCTCAAATGTTTCAAAGGGTTCAAAAAATATTACAAACCATGTACAAATTTGCGCAAAGACAAAATTTCGAAAAGTGTTTCTTTATGTAGTAGATACAAACATTCAATTCCTATTCTTTGTTTCAAAGAACAATTTGTGGTCGAAACATATTGAGGGTTTCTTGGAAGAGGGGCGTGTAAGCCAATTTAAAATTTTTATCAAAACAAAAAACCTATGATGATTTAGTATTTAACATTTTGAAATGTACCTATATGTAAAATAATTTTTGCAAATTGGTATTTAATGCATAAACCTATTTTTCCAAGACCATGAAAAACCGTAGTTGTTTAAATTTTCTATCAGAAAATTAAAAAAATGGGTTTTCAAAAAATGGTGCATAAGCCCATCTTTCATGAATACCTCGATGGTAGATATGCCATTAGGTTTAACCAGTGAGTTTTATGTTATTGTTTCATAAATTTATGTGTCGATTCTGTGCAAATCCGTAAGTCCTTACAAAACAGATCTATGAGGTAACTATGGAAACTGTCCATTACAACCCATAAAACAAACCTTACGTACGTTTCCTTACAGGTCTTACAGGATTGCACAGATAAGCTTCAGTGAGATTTAAAATTATTTACAGCATGTTATTTCCTAATATTAAACTTACCAATAATTAAAAACCTGTACCAATGTTGCCAATTTTACCCTTTATTATTTATTTAATATCTCAATAATGATGGTCGATATTTTTGAATTTCGGTGAGCAGGCTACAGGTTCTAAAAAGGCACCCAAGTGGGGGTAAGGATGCGGCGTCCCCCCTTTTGGCGATATTTGAAGGTTAACATTTTTTTAGATTCAAAATTCATAATAATGAGTATGCGTATCCTTTTTGTAATTTTAAGATTTTGCAGATTCTTAGCAATAAAATCAAAATTATTGAAACCACACACGAGTTATTTAATAAGTCACTGCAAAGATAATACTTATTGGTTTTTATTGATTTTTTAAAGTCAAAAATTGGTTAGGAGATACGAAATTATAAGTTTTTTCCATGATGCCAAATTATCAATCTATAAGTTAGCTCATAATTTTAGGGCTAAAAAAGGACTAAAATTACAAAACCTACAATCGTAGCTTAAATTACATACTTTAATTTGAGTAATTTTTCATTTTTTATTTAATAAAATTAGGTACATCATCACTGCTCAATTTAATTACAGTATAAGTGTTGATTTCTTTTTATAGTAGTTAGTAGTGCATGCTCTGATCCTTTGATGGGAAAATTGTATAAAAATTGACTTTTAAAATATACTTACTGCTGACTTATACGGCAATATCCTTATTTTTATGGATACATTATGTTATCTAAGAAAAAGGCGTATTTAGGCGAAATATTTATTACTCATTAGTGGTTTTGGGAAATGTCCATAGAAACATGCCGTTTTTCCTCTGGTATAATTTATCCCTGAAAATGAGGATTCTGGTTCAGACGGGTTGTTCTCGAATCATACAACACGATGTCGTAGACGACTTTTATCAGTTTATCCTTGTCATTCAAATGCAAACATAAGAGTATGTCCTTGTCATGTCGTAAACGACATCGTATCGTGTGATTCTAGAATTACCCCCCAGGACTTCCATCCCCATTTCTAGGGATAAATTAATTTTAAAATCGCTTGGGTAGTGATTTTTTTAATCAAAATAAGAAAAAAAAACCCTTTAAACATCAGATCAGAAAATGCTTTGTTAAGAAAAAACAGGGTGTTTCAAATGTCGATTATTTAAAAACAATAAAGGAACACGTGGATTTTTGTTTTGAGGGGGGCTGATTTGGGCACTTACACGTCGCCCCCTTAAGAGGGGGGTGTTAACCATCAAATTTCATAAAGGGCAAGAGTGGTTGAGTAATATATCATTTGATAACTGCTTATAATTTGAAATCAACGGTATAAATTAAATTAAAATTGATCGATTCGTTTAAAAAAAAAATTCATTGCAATAAATAAATTTAAAAATTGTTAAATCAACCCTTGCCGCCAAGAATTAACAAAAAATTGAAGCGAAAATGTCCTTTTTGGTTTTCATGAAAAATTTAATATATTCGCAAAATGGCAATAAATAAAAAAAAAATATTTCTATTTCTGCTTGGAAAATTCTGGAAAACAGTTCGAACATTTATTTAATTGTTTATTTAGAAATAAAATTATTTTATAACTTATAAGAAATTCTATTTAGATTTTTTTAAATTTGGGTATCACAATAGGTTTGTATTTTTTATCTTTAAAATGAATCGATCAATTTTAATTTAATTTATACCGTTCAATTCCAATAATAAGCAGGTTTCAAATGTTTATTACTCAATCATTTAAAGCGACGTGTTCTGTTATTTTTTACGAAAAAAATTAGTTATTATTATTATCATATAATCGACATTTGAAGTTTTCAAAGAAACACCCTGTACATAAACCCAAACAAGGACGTAAACAAATGCAATTTTCTATAGTTCGTTGTGTTCTTTTTAACAATAAAATTGACTGACTTTTTCGAGAAAATCACTTTTTTATTTTTTACTTCCATTGGAGAAAATGAGAAAGGATATAATTTTCTCGAGGAAAGTTGGTAACAAGTAGATTAAAAAAGTTGATATACCTTTTCAGGGATGGTAAATTATTTACCAAAATTTAGAACTTTTTATAACTTAATTAAGGCACTAAAATGTGTGCACTAATTTATAGGATTTTCTTTCCTAGTTTGTTCAAAGGAATCACCACCCGAAAGATTATAAGATAAAATCAGTATACAAAATTTAAAAAAAAATATTTTCTAAGTAATTTTGAAAATATTGCAATACTCCAAATATTTATATTTAATTACTCTAATATTCTTTTTTAATATAAAAAAGCTTTGTTCCCATTTTCTTACGCTTGCAACCCAACTTACAGGTATAATATAAAGATAAAGTAAGCTTAGCTGCATATTTAACTCTAATATATTAAAATAATTGCAAATTGTATTCTTGGATAACTTTTTAGGAAGAACTTTTGGAAAAATATTCTGAAAAGGTAATATCAATAACGGTCTATATTTTTCTTAAAAATGTACTTTATTATAATAACAACTTTTATCAGTAGTAAAATATAGTTTAAAATTTATTATCTTAATTTGTTAGGACATATCACGAAGCAGTCGATATAATAAGTATTACGATTCACTAAAAAAATATTCGTATAAATATAATTCAGCAAATAAATAATTATAATTTAAATACAATTGTTATAGAAGGGGTAATGATCTAAACAGATCTAAACAAAGATATATAATAACTAGATTTTTATTCGAATATCTTATAATATTAGCTTAAAGTGATATGTAAGAAATATTTATAATATACTTATTATCACTTTTAGTAAAGCACTTTAATTAATTATTATTGAATCGAGGAAGGAATTATTAAAATGTAAGTTCAAAAATACCTATTTTATAAACTTCGAACATTTTATAAGCTTATCACCTAAAAATACGCACGTGTGTATGTATGTACAAAGTTTAATGACACGCAATTGAATTTAACGAATTTGACCCTAAACATATGTTTGACACTATTGAAACAAGCAATAAATTATTTTATTTGGTGCGATTGACGAGAAAATATAAACTTATTTTCTTATCCACTTTTTAATTTATTTTTCTACCTTCTATTTTGATCCGCGCTAGTTACTAAAGTTTAGTCGTACTGCAATCAGATGAAGATTTATTTGATAACGAATTTTTGGAACCATTTAAATTACTGTCCTTTTGAATGCAAGCTGTTGGTTGATAAGATTTTCCTTTAAGAATAAATTGAATCTCCTCCAGCGTTTTTCCTTTGGTTTCAGGAATGTAAAATACTGCGAAAAGTGCGGTTAAAATGCATGAAGCTGAGAATAGATAAAAGGGTACGTGCATTCCATATGATTCCGAAAGCCAGTTATAAAGATAAATTGATACACATGAAAAAGTAACATACATCGCATCTGAAATCGTCATCCCCATAGCTTTAACACTAGTAGGAAATAATTCAGCCGTTAA
Source organism: Stenus bimaculatus (assembly GCA_963971135.1). NCBI lineage: Eukaryota > Metazoa > Arthropoda > Insecta > Coleoptera > Staphylinidae > Stenus > Stenus bimaculatus. The sequence goes on from OZ020185.1 coordinate 26,019,584, forward strand.
TACTATCGGTACTAATCCCAACCCACATTTAAAGGCCACAGCATATAACATCACAGCCGCTATTGGAACCCAATTATAATAACTGACATCAAAACCAGTATTTTTGAGATTAAAATAAATCGCAAGTGCAGCTAATGCTAACCCTGTTAATAAACTTGATGTGGCCAACAAAAGTTTTCTTCCAGCTTTATCAACTATAGTCGAAGCTGACATTGCTGCTACTAACATAACCACTGAAAATATGATTGAGGCCGTGTTTGAACTTATAATTGCAGCAGCGTCGTTTAAAATAGTATGCAGATTCATTAAAATAACACTTATGCTACTGAAATGTTGCGCTGCGTTCAAAACAGTCATGATTATTATCGCTCTTCTGTTACTCTTTACCAAAATTAAATCCTTCACATGCCCCCTTTCCTCATTTTGTCTCAAAACAGCTGCGTGAATTTCTTGAACTTCCTTATCAATATCGACATTTCCACGGAAAAATTGGAGAGACTTTCTTGCTTTCTCCTCCTTTCCTTTAATAAATAAGTAGTAAGGGCTTTCAGGAATAAATGGTAAAGAAACTAATTGTACACATACGAAGAACGCTCCAACAGCTGACGATACAGGTATTGTAACAAAAGGTGCAACTGAATAAACAACAAGAATCCCCATTAGCATCATGATGTAAATAATGGAAGCGAGAAATCCTCTTATATTTTGATCTGCGATTTCGGCTATGTACATGGGTGTTGCCACAAAAGCTATATCTCCTGCTAACCCTGTTAAAGCTCTTGCAACGTATAGCATTGGTAAATTTGTTGATACTGATAATAATATCCAATGTATCAGATTCACGAACGCAGCTAGCAGTATTGATAGTTTTCTTCCAAACTTATCCACGGAGTATATTGTAAATGGAAGACCTACAAGACCACCGATCATGTAGATTGATTCGATCCATACTATATCGTTTTCTCCAATAACAACAGGCGTATCTGGTGACTGAAGTATGGGAATTACAGGTGATGCCCAGCCATAACTCATACCATCAGAAATTGCACTCACAGTAGCTAAAAATAAAAGAAATTATTAATTAATTTTAATTACATGATAAGTTTAAAGAATATTTTATAATTGTTGTTTACTCAATACCGAGTTATATAAACGTTGGAAAAAATTCCTTCTTGTATTTTTTATTTATCAATTGTTTGGAAGTTTTTAAGGAATTAATGCGAATCATTTCAGAAAACATCAATTGTATTAAAGGACTAATTGTAAAACGAAATGAGAAGACGAGCATTTTTTGGGGGTGATTGTGCACGTAAAATTCATAAAAAATATGCTTTGGCAATTTAAGAATACACCTGCAACTATATTACTCTTAGGTCAATTTGAAATAAGATGTTCTAAGATTATAGCAGTTTTGTTCAAAGACATCTTCAGATTTTTCTTATTATGGCTTATTATGGCTACTTGGAAACAATTATTATTGATGAAGCCAAAAATAAATTTGTTACAATCGATCAAGCACCTGATTTAGGAATGGAAGATATTGGTGTTAGTGGCTAAAGTATTATATTTAAATACTTAATGTAAAATGTCTGCAGCAAGCTTTAGTTTGATGAAAGACTACTTATGAAATAGAAATTATCCTTTCTGAAATTAAATTGATGAATTCCGATTGATGATTTCTGAATTTGATGTTTTATGAAGTACAACTGGTTTTGATTAAAATATGAAACAAGAAAAATAAACCTGATATAACCACGGCGGTCATCTTTATAAAAACCTTCACCATAAAAACAGGTCCTTAAATTATTTTAATCAAATTCATCTCTCAAAACTCAGGGAAAAATTGCTGACACTGACACTGACATTGACATTTGTTTCTTTTTATGTTAATTTTTGTGATGAAACCGAATAATGTTGATGTACCAGCAAATCCAATATTGTCATGAAATTATCTTCACAAATACCATTCGAAGTTTGATGTTTTTGGAACTACTTATGTTTACCCACATTTGTAAATAAAAAAAAGTTCATGTATATTAAAACTCCGTAAATCACTTAATAGTAGGTGATAAATTATTATCCTAAAATAAAAATTAGAGGGATGAGTATTTTTAAAAACAGTGATTTAACCATCCGAAATTTTTTCCAATGTCAAGCCTCCGTGGCGCAATTGGTTAGCGCGTTCGGCTGTTAACCGAAAGGTTGGTGGTTCGAGCCCACCCGGGGGCGATATTTTTATACTTCTGGTACTTAGTACTTTTTAGTTACTAAATTAGAAATTGCTAATCAATTTCTCCAAACAATTATGGTATTTCTCAAAATTATAAAAATGACTTTTTTACAGGAAAAATAAACATACAGGGTGATTTTTATGTATGGAACCAAAGCGGTCATGCCTAAATGGCTGGATAAATTGAAATTTCTTAATGTCAAATGGGGGCTTAATACAAATATTGTAAGATGAAAAAAAAAATTTTATCGCCCGGATTTTTGCCACGGCAACCATGTTGATTTTTTTTAAATTGTAACATATGTCATGCAATACATTATTGGAAAGCAAATTTTTAGTACTTTACGACAGTTTATAAAATTATTATTGAAATCATAAAAAAATGAACATTGATAATTTTTTTCCACCTTCAAAAACTTCAACATTTTTATGAAGGTAAAATACTTATAAATAAAATTATTCTTTATTTAAATAAAACAACAAATTGTTTAAGCAATAAAAAATATTTTAGTCCTATTTTGAAGGCTAAAATATTTTAATTTTGAAAGGAAAATAGTGGAAAGGCTATTTTTTATAATTTGCGATAGACCGAAAAAGTTAAAATTGAATAATAAAATTTTATCAATTTTTATTTTTTATGATTTAAATAATAATTTTATTGACTGTCGTAAAGCACTAAAAATTAGCTTGACAAGGATGTTTGCATGATATACATATGTTGGTATATAAAAAAATAAAGATGACCGCCGAGTCAAAAATTAGAGCAATAAAAAAGTTTTTTGTTTATAAATATTTGCCCCATTTGATATGACCAAATTTCAAATTTATTTATTCAGCCATTTGGGCATGACTGCTTTGGTTCTATGGGTTGTAATGGCCGGTATCCTGTAAGGACTTTTTTGCATAGAATTGTTCCATTAGATTTTGTAATGTTATAAAAGTGCAAATAATGTAATTCATGCTAATATTTCGCCAGTGAAATAATAATTATCAAATTAAATTAACAGTATGTCTTGTTTAAATAATATATTATGTATATCCATAGCAAATATGTAATATGTAAACAACGCGATAAGAATTATTAAGGAATAGTAATGTTTGTTGAATAAATAAAATGTTGTTCAAATTGAAATAATATAATCCTATAGATTATTTTTTTTTAATAAAAGAGAAAATTAAGATTTCTGCAAGTATTTTATAATACTTATTTTTTACTATAAATAATATCATAAATCCTGAAATTGTATTTTAAGTTTTCCTATATTTAGGATTATCAAGTCCTTGGGAACATATCAAGTTTATAATCTTCTTGGTGCAATTATCATATTATGTCGTAAATTAATGAAAACTTAATTTTTAGGGTAATAAAAGAATTACAATTGAAAATTTGAACTCTAACAAAAATATAAGTTGGTATTATTCTACTTTTAAGAGGTTTAATTGAATCGGTAAGTAAAAGAACAGTACAAAAGTCCTGCAATATATTACAGGCAAGATCTTTCTGAAATGTAATAGGTATACTACTGCTAGCTGGAGCATTGTAGTAGGAACTACTATTAATATATGTAAATCTCCAGTATGGGTAGGAAAATTTGGCGTCGCTGATTTAATTCAATATTACTTAGGTTGGAATTCCTGTTTGCTGACCAGTCCTACTATAAAAGCATTTATAAATGGATTCTTCAAGCTGTTTGTAATTTTAAGTGAAATTTCCCAAAGATCATTGGAAAAATCGCCAATTACTTGATAACATCATCAAATTTGATAAAGAATATTATTTATTCCCACAAGAGTAACGACTAAATCTTCGCCATTGACTCAATAACCTTTTGGGTTAATGGTTACTTTAGATTTATAAAATGTTCAATAAAATAGTAGTAGTTGGGAATAGAAGATCGGTAAGAATACTCAGAAGAGTTTATGGATGTCTCCTAAATGAACATAATGATGAAATGTTCGAGCTAATAAAATAACTACGTTGAAAAGCCTTTAGAAAAAGATAATAGGAAATGGCAGCTATTTGAGCTAAACAATGAACGATACCCCATTTCTCATTTTGTCTTAGAACAAGCGCTAAATGAATTTCGTCAACTTCTTTATCAATATTGACACTTCCACAAAAAAATTGAACAGACTTTCTTGCTATCTGCTTACTGACTTATTTTACGGGATATTTTTGATCCAGACTTATAAAAGTCAATATTTGTACTCGTTCGGAAAGTACTTACATTAAAAGGAGTCCAAGGTACTAGTACCATTGTATGAAAAATTAATCTTTATATTGACTACTAATACCCAAATTTCGCCCGCTATGCAAGTAAGTTAAGACCATTAACATTTTGTATTTTGTATCGGAACATTGAAACAGCAAATACTATAAAAGGAGCTCTTGAAAGTTTGTTAATTACATAATTGCTTAAATTGAGAATTTAGTGAAGATGGGAATAAATCGAGATCAACAACTTATGAGAACGAATAATTCCTATCTCTTCTCAATTTGTAAACATTCTGAAATGGATTTCTATTTTTAGACTTAGGTCCCATCAATTTTTTTAGTAAAAATAATTCAAAAATTATGCTGTTCGATTTGTATAATATCTGGTAACACGAAAGACGGTGGAAATATAGATACAATGACATAGGTTTTCATATCTGGTAATGCCAACGTGGTTGGAAATGTAGACACAGGTTTTTTTACAAGTATTTTTTCTAAAGAGGAAACGCCATTATAATTGAAATATTTATAATATAAATAAATACACTACATAATGACACAATTTATCCGGAAGAAGAAAAGGCATTATATTTTTTTATTATACCTTGTATGATAGAACTAATGAAACCATTTGAAAGTTCAAAAAAATATCTACAAGATACTACCACTGAAAATGCTTGCCTTATAAAAACTACACTGAAAATTGCAATCAATCTTATGACTAAATTAAAATATCAAATAGGCTGTGTTATTTAAATTAAATTAAACAATTATCCTGATAGGACCAACATTGTGAAGTATAATTCGAAAGGTTGTTAAATTCTCGATCAAATAAAATCAATTAATTTTTATGGCCCTTTATTGATTCTAATTGGAACAAGAAAGTGATTTAAGTGTTTTTGATATATTAAGGTAGTCATTAATTACAATTTGCGGATTAATTGTAATGAGGCAATTATTTTCATTAGTACTTTCTTGTAGATATTTCTTTAAGCTTTCCAATGGTGTATTTAGTTTTATCAGGCAATGTACAATACAAAAGTTATAATGCCTTTCATTCTTATGAAAAAATACCCGTAAAAATCAGTGGCTGAATCTTTTATGGCTAACTTCTTGCATCTCTTTCCATCTCACTTGTTATCATTTATGCACAATTGACGTTCCTCTCATCCTTTCAAACGTATTAGGCCTAGTTTTCAGGTCGTTATAACGTCACTGGGTAATACTTTTGAAACATCTTACAAGGTGTCATTTAAACATTATATTTTATAAAAATATTTAATATTAGAATTAAATTAAAATTTTTACAGTTAAATTTTTTTTTAAAATACTCTAATTTGTATAATGTAATTAATATTAATCTTCAACAACGTGGTAATGTCTGGTACTTCGTAACGACATCTAATTTATGGAACGTCATAAATTTTCCCACAATTAAACTGCCTTAATCTATTCGTCCACAACATTAAGCTGGTTATTAATTAAATTTAGATTTAATTATCACTAAAGCCAAACGTAAGCTATAAGTAAACAAATTACGACAAGAATGATTGTATTTAAAAATTTATGAATTTAAATAAATTGAAAGTACAGAAAATAAATTTCTGGTTTAAATTTATCCCATCACTACACACCTTCGCTAATTTATTTATTTTTATTTTGGCAAAGTATCAATAATTGCTTGATAATTAAGTTGGCACGTGCTTAAATATGGGTACTAAGCCACATGTTACGACTTTAAAATAAAAGAAATTTAAACACACTTTTGGCAGCCAAAATTTAATTTCAAGACGACATTTTCTAAATGTTTAGTAAATCACCATCAGATATTTTTAAGTAAATTAAAAGTACTCCTATTATTTTTTATTGAAGATAATTTAAGTCAAATTCCTTTTAATAAAATTATATCATAAAACTTCGATAATTAATTAAGAGCGTGTTGCAGGATTTCAGTTTTACATTCGTGTGATATGCAGTTTAACATATAAATTCTAGGTATAATCTAAACTTGTCGCTGGGATCTAAAGGTTAAACTTTATGCACGTCACGTTCATTATTTGCATAATTCGACGCTTAGGGTGTATTGCAATGCAAGGATGGTTTAGCTTCATATAGTAAATTTTTGGGAAGACCTCGAACGTGAGTCAGAATGGAGAATCCAATTTAAAAAATATTCAAAGTATAAATTTTGTTTTAAAAGTCATATATTTACAAATTAGGTTTGCTTTCACGTATTTAAATTAAACTGCTGTGAGTGACAATGTCTTTGCTCTCGCTCATTTTAGCAAAAAAAGGAACTTATTGATTTTATTCAAATTATATGTATTTTTATTATTTATTGCATTTCCAGGTGTTCCACGTCTTAAAACGAGATCAAAGACGGCATGTCCCAAAATCTTTATATCTACTTAAATATCCTAGTGTTCTTGTGGCGGACCGTGTACTCGATTTTAAAAAAATAGAAGCGAGTCATTTTGTTGGACGCTAGAAGATAGTGGGACGTCATTTTATTCGATTTAGAATATGTTTGCAAAATTTGGTAAATACAATAACTAGATAAAAAATCAAAAAAAAAAAACACCAATGACAGTCAAATTAATACTAAATTACTACTGGAATAATGCTTAAAGGAGTACGTTTACAATAATTCTTTTCTACTTGCTGCAAAAACCGGAGAGCAGGCACGTTTTCACTCTTGCATAAAATATTTGCATTTTCAGATGCGGGGGTATAACGAGAGCAAAGACGGCATGTCCACTTTTTCAGGATCCTCAGTAGCGATATTCATATAATCATATAAAATCAACTAATTCTCTAAGATAAATTAGCGATTGAAAAAAAGACTATTTTATTTTTATATAATTACATCATTATACTTTAAAAATAAAATATTTTAGTATTTGAAAGTTTACAATTTAAAGCAGACGTTTAAAAAACGATAATTTGAACCTATTTTTAACTTAAGAAAATAAGGAATAGGTTTATTAAACTCGAAATAAACTTTTTAATATATCCAAAAATAAAACCTTGTTGCTACACGATATGCAATAAATATATTTCTAATTTTCTAATGAAAGGTCGTTATGTTGATAAATTAAAATTAAAATGGGATTGAAGTTTTAGTTCCAAAAAAACTGAAAGTCATGTAAAATTCTGGTCTAATCTATAAAAAAATATGTATTTTTTCAAGTTAAGATTTTCCAAATCAATATGAAATATTTTTAACCTTAATATTTTTCGCTAAAGACAGATAAGAGGAAATTTTGACCATAAGGTCAAATTACATTACAATTATTAAATATGCAATAAATTATAGAGTATTGGGTCACAAAATAGTTTTTACGTCGTTTAAAAAATTAAAAATAAACCAAGGATACCTTTCCATATATCTGAAATATCTTGCTTTTGCTTCTATATTTTTGTTTACTTTTAAGAGAGTGAATTGACATTAACCTAAATGAGGTTTTATCTATTTTTTATATTTTAAAACTGAAGTCTCGGTCAAAGGTCGAGAGAAATATCTTTTTTACTGCTTGCATATTTTAGCAAAAAATAATAGGTTCTATTTTTTATCAATAAGAATAATTTCTGTTTGCAAACTTATTTAATAAGATATTCAGCAAAAATGATTTTTGGGCATTTGAAAGTAAATATATTTTTCGTTAACAAATTCGCAAAAAACAATTCTTCCTATCGAAAAGTATGTATTACAAATATTTTGTACACTATCCACTTAACATCTACGAGTAAGGTGATAATAATGATAATAGGTTTGTTGCAAATGTAGAAAATGTTATTTATAATATTTGTTAGCGATTATTTTAATTATATTATTTGTAATTTAAACTTCAATAAATTGAGGTATTGACGGTAAAAAATAATCTTAGCTCATACTATTTTTCGGCCCTTAACTGAAGATAGTAGACCTGAAAATAAGTGGAAATTCATTTTAATAAAAAATGCACCCATGAAGAGTTATAATCTTCTAAAGTTGATTTTTTTTAAATATTTTTTTTAATTGCGCTTAAAGATTTTTTAATGAAATTTGGTATACCTAAGTACATTTGAATACTGAACGTTCAATTGATAAAAAATTGGCCAATCCTCTACTTTTGTGAATGGTATTGGATCAAAAACTTTTTAGGTATTTAAAAATTTTATTGAAAAATTATATTGTTTATGTAGAAAAGTGCAAAACGTCCCATATAAATATTTCTCAGGCTGAGTCGTTTTTGAATAAAATTAAAAGAAAAAGGTAAGTACTTAACAAATATTTTTAATAAAAGAGTTTTTCAAAGCTCAAAAACCCATTGCATTTACTTGGTATTAATTGCATATTAGCATATTCTGAATTTAATTATGAAAATTAAGAAATTTTTTATTTCAAAGTTATCAGCTAATTTTGAAACTGTAGCTTGTTTCCATGGAAACGACTAAATTTTTACTGTTTTCCAAACATATATCCAAATTAATTAATCGAGTATGTCAAGTACACCCAGGCACCGGAATACTTGGCAATTAAGCGCGTGTACATTTTTATAAAAATTAATTTGGTCATATCGACTTATTTTTCAGTCTACTATCTGCATCCCTGTATATCAAAATTTTATAATAAACTACAGATAATTACAGCCATAAGCAGTTAAAAATATAATTTTAGGACGTTCATATTTTCTTCTTTCTAAATAGGTCAAGTTCAAGGTGCTTTTTATATAGTAAGTATTAACAATTGTTTTTCCGTCCAAAGACTTCGATTATAAGTAATAATAATGTTTATATGAAATTAAATAATTATTTTTGGAATTTACGAACAAAAAAAATTGTAGAAGTTGAACCAATAAAAATATCGCATTTAATAGCAATTTAAAAAAAATATATAAATGTAATTAAATTTATAAAAAATTAAAAGTTTTGTTTTAGTAGGAAGTTGGTGGAAATTTTGGGAATATTATTGGTTTATAGTAATATTAAAAGAAATTGGTACTTACCAGCAAAAACTGCAGCTACTTGAGGGACTCTTTCCCCAAGAAAGGCGAATCGATTCATTTCTTTCATTTTTGCAACGTATCAGCAGAGCTGGCCTCCTCGTGTATGACTGCAGGAAAAACAAACGTTAATTATACCGATACCGGTCGCGGTTAACAGAAAAAGACGTCAACAAAATCTTTACACAACTATTTGAAGCGCAATTATATAGAGGCCTAAAAAATTAAAGTCATTAAAAGGATTAGGTGCCGTGATACGGTGAAAATATTAATTCCTGCGGAGATCGGCAGGAGCAGGTCATTATGACGCGCCTGCAGATCGTGGAAAACTGCTCCCGCCGCTGAAAAACATAACCTGGCACACGCACGGCCTGAATGGCATATCTGGGATCGCTGTTTGCTGCAGGAAAATCCGTGACCTAGCCTAGAGTACCGCAAGAATAAGGTCGATATTTTGCGAGCGGCCTTGTCGCCAGCGGAAAATTTAGGCTTCCTTCAAACGATTTGCGATCAAAATAACTACACCTACCATAAATCATGACCATGCAATCTTGTACCCAGAATAGATAAAATTTGTGCCTTGCACTATCAAAACTTTTCTCACAAAAATCAATAATTTAATTTAAAATTTCAATTAATACTAAAGTTGCTTATAAATTATTTTTTTAAATATTTTCCATTTACACTTTATAAATTATAACAAAAGACTCGAATAGATTTAACCTCTAATTGACACGAAATGATTGACAGATAATTAATTGTGAGCCAAAACACAACGGTTGAATTCAATGCAGTTTATACAAAATATTATACTTCATTTAAAATTCTTCGCTAATAATTTATAATATTTATATTTCGATAATTTATGATATTTTCAATATCCTTGGCATTTTTTGTATGGTCGCATGTTAATGGTTTAGAACTGATTCCAAATATGTGCAATTCCAATATGCCGCCATAAGAAAAAACAAAGTGTGGATTATTTCCTGGCAATCCAGTGACTTCGGAAAAAATCTGATTACCTTATTAAATTTTAGATAAAATACTGCTTCTATGGTGTTAACAAAGTTTTTTGGTTTGGCCTACAATAAAGAAGTTACAGTCATATTTTGTAAATGCTATTATCTCGCGAGCAGAATACTATACTTTTTCCACGACTTTTTTATATTTTACGTTGCTTTTATGCAATTTTTTTGAGATAATTTATCGCATTTTTGACATTTCTTAATTTTTTCTATTTAAATTATATTCTGAGGTTGACATTACCCATAATCCATTGCTGATTACCCAATGGGTTAGTAATACTGCAGTTTTGTGATTGATACATTGGTCCAAAAATGGCCCGAGCAAGTTGAATAATGTCAAAAATTTAGTAATGAATTTCATTACTTATCAAAAAATTCAAATGTAATGAATCGTTTATTCAATAGTCATGAAAAAGTTCATTATTTCGGTTTAACTATTATTAAAAGTACATCAGTTGTAAAATTTTTAAAGTAAACTGAGGATTGGAAAACCAAACTTGATAAATGTGAGTTTGAATTATATTTGTGGTAAAAGTACAAGTTATGATAATTATTATTAAATAGGCAAAATAAAGAACGACATAAACAAATGTTACGTAAATTTGAAATAAAATTCTTAAAATAAGTCATCATTGCTGAAATGGCAAATATCAGCAAACCGCTCTCTTTCAAGATTGGATACAAATTATTACAATCAGTCACACGCGGTGTTTGTCGTGATGCCAAAAAACAGAAATTTTTAAACATTAAAGTTTCGTTTAGAAGTTAAGAATATAGACACTTACCAACTAACAACGATAAATTTGGATTAACTCTTTGCTTTTTATAAAACAAACGTGGAATAATAATGTAAAAAAAATATTTTCGTTATCCAACTTATTTATTTAAATAATTTTTCTACATTATTATATTATATCCAAAACCTCGCAGGAATTTTGATTTTCTTTTAAACGTTGAATACTTTCTTGACCATACATACATAAAACAAATTCCACAAAAAAATGCACTTAAAAGTTTAGTTTAAAAATGTAATTAATTTTTCAGTTAATATTAGAAGAATTCGTCTTTATTGACACAATATTATGTATTTTTTTAAATCTTTAAAATTTAGTGCCATTAATTTCTTTGTAATAAAGAAGACTTAATTCTAAAGTGACAATTATTCCATCCTAATTTAATGAAATTGATCAAAGGAATGAATGATGGACAGAAGAATAACAGTTCAATTAAATAGAATTTAAATAAATCCAAACAAATTAAACTCCTTAACGGAGTGTTTGACAAAGTGTATTGATTAGGTGGATACTTTTAATAGAAGTAAGGCCGCAATTATCCTGCAGGCTCGCTGCTAGCTGCTTGCACATTGCCAAAGATGCTCGCTGCTTGCATATGCAACAAACCTATTAATTTGTATGGATGCATTCATGCTGCAACTCGGCTGCTCGCCTGGCTGCGCGCTTTAATCCGCGCAACGTCGATCATCGCCAAACATCTTCAAATTTGGGCCGTTTTTGGTTCCTTGAAGCCCGCTCTCACTCTCTGTATCATTTGAGAAGCAAACGTTCTGTGGGGCATCCCACCTGAAGCATAAATGTAAATGGCGAGCAACCTGGCGATGTGCCAGCACCGGTGATGTGCAAGCAATGAGCAACTAGGCTGCATGCTAAATGCGGCCTAATAGCTATCTATAAACTAAAATATTGAAGGAAAATTCAAATTCCACACCAACTACTCAGCTATTAAAATTCCATGTATGATTTTAAATTTAAATTAATATTCTTAGTAATTATAGTGTGGTTATAAATTGTTTTATTTAATTAAATACCAAGAATATTAAATTTCTTACGATGTAAAAATTAATAGTAAATTTTGAATCACTTCAGTCAAAAAAAATAAAATGCTTGTTTTAAATTTCATATATATTCTCTTCTGAGTAATTAAAGATATAAAAACATTTTATTTTATGTAAATTGAGTTATAAATAAACCAATAAAGATTTATGACTTAAATATCAATTATAACATTTATATTTATTTATTTCTACTATTATTTATATTATATTATAGTAATTACTTTATAAGAACACTATTTTATTACAACTTCCTGATAATATCTTCAGGCGCCACATACAATTTTATTTTTTAAATAAACTATGGTATTGTTTTTGATTAATACGTTTTATACAAATTATATTATTAATTATTATTATTACGAGGCCTTAACAATCATAAAAATTTAGCCCCAATGTTGAATGTAAATGTAAATTCTTTAAATTATTTCACTATCGTAAATTTAATATAATCAATTTGGGTATTTCTAAAATTTAAAAAAAAAACATTAATTTAGAATTTATGAGATATTTGTTATCAAATTAAAATTCTTTCTGATAACTGCAATATGTATTGAAAAAAATTTAAATATAAGCTTAAAACTATTTCTCTCGATGTTAGTTATAATCCAATTATCTTTAAAACATACTAATTAAAAATACATCCACTTACAATAATTATACCATAAGCTAAATTAATAATCAATAAAGTTATTTAAGTTGAAATCATGATTCCTTATCGCAATTAAAATATGAATATTTAAATTGATGAAATATGAACCTGCATCATCGATTGCATCTTGACAGGTTTTGTTATATTAAAATAATAACCAAATTATCATAAATTAAAATTAATCATCTTTCGTGGTTCTTACTTACTCATGTTTGTGCATAATTATTACGCTTTTAATATAAGTAGATTTTTTTATTTTAATCTACCAACAGAAAAATCTCATAATATTACTGATATTTGATATCATAAGCCTCCATGAGGGTGTTATGAAAATTACGCATATAATTTAAGATTATACGCACAAATTATAAAAAATGTCTTAAGTGTCGTAATGTCAATCATTATGGTATTAGTCGCGAAATTTAGCTAACTACCATAATAATTCGTTATGATCCGAATTACATACAAAACTGATTCCATTCATGAAGAAAATGAAATGAATTAAAATTTATTGACACTCTTACTGACATTAATTTGAATACCATAAAGAAAACCATAATTTGAGTATCAAAATGAACTCATAATGAATTCATTATCTCTCCGATAAAGAAGGTGACATTATAGTATGCATACAGATAAAACATCTTATGCTTCAACTTAAAAATTTTAAATTATACACGGTGAGTCGGAAGGAGTGCGTCAAAACTCGATAACAACATATCGATTTTTTTTTACCTTGTATTGACGTGTAGAATACACTCCCGGAGTTTGACTCAATCCCCCCGACTCACCCTGTATATACATTTATACATACTTTTATTTTGGAAATATAATATACCGGGTGGAAACGAAACACGGGTCACCTTTATAACTTCTTTATTTATGATAATAAAAATTTGTAATTTGAGTATGTTGTATGATTCAAGAAAACACATTTTAGTCCCTAAAAAAATTTTCAATATGACTTCTGGTTTTACCAGAAGTGACGTCAACTTTATTTTTTTAAATGTAACTCCCATTTTTTTGTACAAAATATGAAATTATTTTATAAAAACAGTATGCTCGTTATAATTTTTTAATTTTTTTTTTGAAATTTTGAAAATCCGAAGTTGATAAAAGCTACCAAAACTTATTCCAAATAATACAAACACCTAAGGAAAATTATGTTGTGTAAAATTATTTAAGCAGTTTTTGAGATATTAATTTATGAACTTTTTTGAGTAACATTTTTCAAATAACTCTTTTTTTTAATAGAAAGATGCTGGTTCACTTGGTTTTTCAAAAAGAAGATTTTAATACGATTATTTTGGTATCCCATATGTAAGGTGTAGTCAATTTACTTGTGCCAGTTTTTCATATTTTTTGTACACGGGATTTTTCAAAATTTCAAAAAAAATATAAAATGTATCACAAACATACTGCTTTTCTAAAATAGTCTTAAATAATGAAAAAAAGTAGGTGCTACGTTTAAGAAAATAAAGTTGAAAATAGTGATATTTCAAATTTGTATTTTCATAAATAAGGAAGTTATAGACATGACCCGTGTTTCGTTTCCACCCTGTATACTAAGCTAAAATCAAGTTATATTGCACGCGTCCTCAGCCGCGTAGTTTCATTCTAAATTTTTTGTAAATGCTTTTTTGATGTATTGTTGTAATATTAAGACATCTTTAAAGTTTTTTAAAGCTTCATAAATATAAGAGTAGGTACAAGATCTTTCAGTATACTATTAACAGAATCTTAAAAAAATCCTTTATAGAAAAAATACTTATGGTAAAAGTTTGTAAATATCAACGTAATTTTAAAATAAACTATCAACAGTTTTAAATTAATTAATTTTGGTATCAATTTAAAAATACCAAAAATCATTGATGTATTAAATTTGTTTTATTAGAAAAAATAAATAATCAATTTTATAGCATAATTGAGTTAAAATTAGCATTAACATCGTACTTAATGAAATAAATATATATTTTATAATTATTAAATGGTTAATGTACTTAAGACTCTGTATATTTGCATTCATACCTACATAAAATTATAATAAATAAATTTAAATTAATCATTTGTTCAAAGAAACAAAAAAATCAGGTTTGAACTCACCCTAAATATTTTTATTGTTTATTTCGCGTCCTTCTAATTATAAATGAACCAGGTAGTAGGAATTAGGACCAGAAAATAAAAACTTAAAGTTTATTTAGCGACTAGTTTCCATATGCAACTTTATCAACTTTAATCTGTATTTTGCGTTATCACATTCTTATAACCAACTTATAACCAATTCTAAAGGTATTTATTTTTTAATTTCTAATGTTCAACAACAATTATTATTTTGTATATAGACCATTTATCATTAATGTACACAATTGTTTTATTGTCTAGACTAATTATTGTATGTGTTATTTTAGCTTGATAAAGACAAAATGTTTTGTCGAAACTAGTCGCTGAATAAACTATAAGTTTTTATTTTCTGGTCCTAATTCCTACGACCTGGTTCATCTAAATATTTTTATTTAAAAAGGTTTTCACTACTTGTACCATAAAGTTTAAATTTAAATTATTTACGCTGGAGTAATATTTAATTATCTTAGCCATTCGAATATTTTCAAATGACCGTAATAACAATAAAAACAAGTTTTATATGTCGATTTAATGTAAACGAGAGGTGGTGAATGTATATAAAGATAAACAATTTATACAGTTATTGATTTAATTGTGCATTATAGCCCATGCAATAATCCGACCATAATATACAAGTAGGATTGTAAAATTTTTAAATGGCATATCAAATAAATTCAAAAAGTTGGGCATCCTGACATAAATAAATAATTCAGTATGTTTTAAATGATTGAAAATTGAAATTCTTGGTGTCCCACTTCTTTCCCCAAAATTATTTTTAAGGTCACTACAGGTAAATATCATTCATAAAGTTAAAAAAAATATAATTTCAAAATTGTATTGATTTTTACAACAAAAATTAGCAAAACCAGTGAACCAGTACAATATACTTTTTATGATTTTATTATAATCTTTTTCATTTAGATTATGTGTGATTTGAATTTTATTTTCACTTTTTTCCATAATATACAGGGCGTAGAAAAAGTTCAGCAACGCCTATTTATTTTTGGAATGAAGCATTTTTAAGAAAAATGCCCAAGTTCTCAATTTCACCACGGTCTTCAAAAATGATTGATACAGTTGATATTGCATGGTATGAAACCTAAGTTTGCCACAGTTGGCTCTACTGAAATGAATATGTTTGGCTCCTTCGCGAATATTTTAACTGTACGAATTTTAGTTTTGATAGAAAAACTGTTTTTTTTATCAAATTTGCAACACACTGAGAAAAAACTTGAAAAAATACCCGAAGAAAAACTACTGAGAGACGCTTTGGTTAAAGTGACAGATCAGATTTAAATTTGAATGAAAATTATCAGGTACGCCAACTTAGCAAGTCAAAAATTACTACCAGGAGCTGGATTCCTGAATTTCAACCGAGTGAATGGTAATTTCACTCAGTGGGCTTCAATCGTATATGAAAATTTAAAACAAAACTAGGTCTCCCGTTTTTGTGGAACTCATACGGTTGGTTGCCAATATCCTTTTAAATTTTATCTATTTATTTCTTTTTTTGTAATTTGTTAATCAAAATTTATTCTTCAAGTGAAGTATCAAAACGAATATTTTTAGGCAAATTATAAAATCATCAAGTCTCTAAATGTAAACCAGTTTACTTCTGGATTTTTATTACCAGAAAGCTTTTTTGGGTGTAACTGGGTTTACCCCAAAGTATTAGAAAATTCTTCATGATATATAAAGATTTATAAAAATAAACGTTTTTCAGTTACATTTAACCTTTTTTTGATTTTAAAGATAAAATTTTACCGGAAAAAATCAAGTACATTTAATTTGAAATTTACGGTTGTTCCCGCTTATCTCCTTTTATGACCCTCTCACTTATCTAAGCCTCTCACCTCTCACTCATTTTAGTTCATGTAAAACAGGAGACTTATTAGGTGGTGCCAGCATTCGTTTTGTTTTTAATGTTTTATATTGAATCAATCTTTCTGATACCATTCTTCTCTCTGATCTCTGATCTCACCTTCTTCGAGCTCATACGTCAAAATCTCACCCGTGTATCATGATTCGCCTGGTTCAGACCAAGTGAATTTAGATTTGCCGGTGAGTTTTGGACGCATGCGCTTCGAGGAAGGTGAGATTGCGCGAGATTCTTTGGCCGGTCGAGATAGTGTCGTCGACGAGACTAGAAGGACAGACTCCTATTTTTTTCATGTGAATGAAAAGGACAGAATGATGAAAGTCGTCAACGACACGATCTCGACCGGTCCAAGAATGAGCTCCCAGTAGCGAAACGGTGCCGTTTCTAGCCTAGTACCATAGAGTTTCATGCGTACCTGGTACCATTGATTTTAAAACTGCAAATTACAAATTCAATCCAATATGGTGATAATACTCTATGATCAAAATTATTTTAAACTGTGACCGAGACACAGTATAGGCAACTACCAGTAGCGACACTTTAGGCAAATTACATGGTATTTGAAGGGACAATTTTTGGTCACCTTGAGCGATATATATTTATACTCAGATGTGCAAACGGCAAATTTAAATTCACGTCACTTTTTCTAACAATAAAAAATGCAACATACATTTACAAAGTATTGATTAAACTTAAAGTTTATAATGATTTTGACAAGCTTAAATTAAATAATAATACAGTTTTCATCAATTATTACATTCATTACGGTATTTAAATTGAAATGACGGCGGTTTTAAAAATATTTTGATCATAGAGTAATGTCACCATATTGGATTGGATGTGTAATTTGCAGTTCTAAACTCAATAGCGTGTATTTAGCGACCGTGATGAAAAATTTAGAGACGTCGTTATCGTTAATCACGTGATTAAAAAATATTTTTTCATAAGAAATATTTTCTTAGAGACGTGATTAACTTTGACAACGTCTCTAAAATTTTCATCATGATCGCTGAATACATGCTTATGTTACCAGATAAGCTCAAATATTATTCTGCAAAGTTATGGTCCTATTACATCACTTTTCAAACACGCTGTATTTAAATTAAAAGTATAACTGAGTTAGAATATGTATGTTCCTATTTAAACTGGCACGAATTGCAAAAAAAGCACACTTAGAATTTAATTACTTGTGTATACATGTTTTATAAATTAAGATCTAAATATTTAAATTTCAGGTTATTATGTCTGCAAAACGAATAATTGTTTTGTCTTTTCAAAAGGTCAATGCCGGCTATACGTTTTTAGCCAAAATTTTTTGAAAATAATGGTTTTTATTAAATAAATAAATCAAAAAGTACATACCTAAAAATTTATTTATAAAAACATATTGACTTTATTGTTTTATTTAAAGGATATTCCATTCACAAAAACTATTGGAATTAGTGGATTTACACAATAAATTAGCTCGAAAATTACTTTTTTATTAATAGGTATATTTAATCCAATTTTCTTTTCTTTATGAGGTACACAATAATACCACTCCACTAGATAAAAAAAAGCACGTATTTATTTTCAATATACATATTCATTACAACTTGCATTGTATTTATTTGGTATAAACAATATTATATTTTTGTTTAGTTTATTAATCTACGAATAGTGTGAAGCGCAAGCATTATTTTAATTGGATTTGTTTATTAAGTAATAATATGTAATATTTACTGAGTTATTTTTAGTCCTTTTTTATATTCAAAGAGCAATTAGGTTTGATTAAAAATATACATATGGTAATAATTTTAATGGACTTTTCTAGTAAATTGTGTAATTTAAACCATACAAAATGATATAAAATTGTTAATATATTTTAGATAAATATTTTAAATTTAAATTTTACGAAACATTTCTTATAAAAATTCATTTATATTAAAAATACAATAACATCTCGAAAACTCAGTTACAAATTCAATACCTATAACTCGTTTCCAAAACAAATAAATTAAATAAAATTACTTACGGGGCCATTTTTGAAGATTTTTTTTAACTTAAAAAAATGCAACAACAAGTTTTAATTGTTTCTTTGTTTTAGCAACTCACTATGAAAGAAAACTAAAATAATTCTTGGTTTATATTAGCACGTGTCAGAGATTGGCAGTGGTAACCGTTACCGAAAGCAAATACGACTAGTACCAATTTAATCGCGGCCTTATTGACTAAGTGTAAACAGTTTACCACCCGATATCATTAATTATCTGTTATTAAATTTGAAGAAAAGGAATAGATAAATAATTGCTTAGTTACTTGTCTTGTAAAAATGTTGTAATCTGTAGTTTATAATACTTTTTACTGTACGTATAATTAAAAAATAATTTCAAAAGATAAACAGGTTTTTTCTTAGAGGATTCAAATTAAAATATTTTACATGGCTGCACAAATTTTGATATAATTCAAATATTTTATTATTAACTTTTTATCTTAACAAATCGTGCATATCTTTAAATACTAAATTCTTATCTCTATGTTTTGGTTAACTGTTACTGAAATATTATACATGTATACAGCACGGTATTGACAAATTTATTTTTCTAATTTATAATACAGGGTGATTTTTATGTATGGAACCAAGGCGGACATGCCGAAATGGCAGGATAAAAAATATTTAAATTTAGTGGGATCAAATGGGACCTTCGTTCAAATAATTTAAGATGAGAAAAAAAAATTTCGCTCGGATTTTTGACACGGCAGCATCTAGAACTTTTTTAAATGGCAACGTATGTCATGTAAAATTGGAAAGCTAATGCTTAGTACTTTACGACAGTTCATAAAATTATTATTTAAATATTAAAAAATAAACATTGATAAAATTTTGTTGTCCAACTTAATTTTTTTTAGACTGTCGAAAATTACAAAAAATAGCTATGTTTTAAATAATAATTTTATAGGCTGTCGTAAAGTACTAAAATTTAACTTTCCAATGATGTATTGCATGACATACGTTGTCATTAAAAAAATTCAAGATGGCTGCCTTGTCAAAAAACCGAGCGATAAACTTGTTTTTATATTTTGGTTCGTTACTACGGATAGTAACGCACTGCTGTCGGTAGTGAGTGGTAAAATTTATTTTTTGAAGTTGGTAGCACTGAACTTTGTTGATTTAAATGTGGCAGTTTCCAAGCGATTTGCAGGTTATTTGATGATTTGACAAACCTGACTATCAGAAAATTTACTTATAATGAGAGTTATAATTTCTATTTTAAATAGATAAAAATTGGCATAATAGAAAAATAGTATATAAACATCTTTTCATAAGTCGATAGTAGCAATTGTCCATTAAAATACTCGTACTTTAAAATTGAACGCGTGCTACAATATGCGACTTGTGAAACTCGTATTTTAATATACTATTTCATCTTAAATTATTTGTACCCAAGGCCCACCAAGGCCCCATTAGATCCCACCGAATTTTAATATTTTTATCCTGTCATTTGGGCATGGCCACCTTGGTTCCATACATTAAAATAACCCAATATAATAAATTTAAATGGCTGTCGTGTCATAAATCCGGAAGATAAAATTTTTTTTAACTTAAAATATTTGTACCTAGGCCCCATTTGATCGGACCAAATATCAATATCCAGCCATTTGGACATGAGCTTTAGTTCCATACCTAAAAATCAACCTGTATATTAAATATTTTATTATACCGAGTGTACACGAAACTAGGGCCATCCCTGTCATCTACAAAAATAAAAATTTGAAATTTTACTATATTATCTGGCATAAAAGTACATTTATTGAACTAAAACAAATTCAATATCACTTCCGGTTTTACCGGAACTTACATCAACTTCTTTTAAATACAACACCATATTTTTTTGTATATATTATTAAAAATTGGTAAGTGGTGACAATTTCTTATGAAAACTAAGACATTTTGGATTTTTTGGTAAAAAAATTTGTTGACCAACATATTTTAAACCTCCCAATAATAATTTGTACAAAAGACTAGGGTGTTGCATTAAAAATCAGAAAGTTGGTGTCACTTCCGGATTTTTACCGGAAGTAAAATTGAAAAACCTAAAACTTCCAGTTACTGACCTAGATCCGCTGACATCGTACTTAAAAGAAAGACCTTTTTTTTAAATACTGTAGATAGAGATTTGTGGAATTATTGCCAACATAACAAAATCTAAATGAAAAGTTGCTCATAGCTTATCTGTAGAAGTAATTATAAAGTCAGTAAATTATTACTTATTACTCCTCTCACATTTTTAATCAACGAATGTATGTCACAGGGTGTATTACGAGAGACCCTTAAAGAATCGCCTGTGACATCAAGTTTCAAGAAAGGATACCACGATGTTGTGGGGAACTATGTTTCAAAATTTTGCGACCTTAGTTTGATTGTATATCTGCTGATGCCTTAATAGGGAAGTTAAAGAAATATAATTTTGACATAACATCTTTAAATGTCATAGATTCTTATTTTAAAAACGGATCTGAAAGTGTGAGGATTGGAGATGATGAATGATCCCAAAAACTGCCCATTACTATAGGTGTTCCGCAGGGAAGTATTCTAAGCCTGTTACTATTCTTGATCTATATCAATGATCGATCTCCTTGCATATGTGCCAGAGAGTGAATGTTTCCAATTTGCAGGTGATACAACTCTATTCTGTGCACATCAGATTTTAGATCAGATCCTAGAAAACTCTTCCATACGAAGCGAAGTTTTAATCTTCACTGCTCAGCTCAGAATAATTATTATTATTGTTTGAAAAATCTAATTTTGATGACTTCATAAACGTTAAGGACAAACATACATACAATACTAGAAATAGAGAAAATCTAGATTATCACGCTTTTTATGAATATCAGGATATTTTAAACTGTTATTTAAATTTATAACCATTCCTATGCATAACTAAATTGTATTTTAAAGTTGTGTTATGCAATTTTTATTGAAGTGTGTAAATATCTGTTTATGTTTTATCACTACTTTTTGCATAATTAAATAAAAAATACCCCAATAAATGTGTTTTATTAGTCCATATAATAAACTAAGATTTTAATTTTATATTTTCAAAAATAAAGAAGAGTCTTGTGGCTACCAATTTCTTCTTGTTTTGTTTTAGTAAGTCAAACCAAATACTCATAGGGCCTCAGTAAAACGGGCTCTCTACAAAAAAACCTTCGCTTATCGGCGTTTTCCACAGAAATAAAAAACTAATTGAAATAATATTTTTCTTCCAGCGCTAGCAATAAGTTAAGGTATAAACAAAGAGTTTCCCGTTTTGATTTTTGTTTAATGTATATTTTTAAAGTTTTTACAGGTCTCAAAAAATTTCTTAAAATTTTACTTAATTTTTGGAATACTGTAAAAAGTTTAAAAATATATGTAAAACAAAAAACTAAACGGGCAACTCTACGATTATACCTTAACATATTGATAGCATTGGAAAAAAATATTATTGCAGTTAGTTTTTTATTTCTGCGAAAAACGCCGCCAAGCGAACACTTTTTGTAAAGAACCTGCTTTACTGCTGCCCTATCAGTATTTAGTTTGATTTAGTAAAACAAAAAAGAAAGAAATTGGTTGCCACAAAACTCATCTGTGTACCAAAAAAAAGAAATTTTAAAAAAGCTCCTCTGGAAAAAAGTTATGGCCAAAATTTAGAAATCAAGCGCACAAATTTGCCGACTATCGCCAATTTTATTTCCTGAAATTTGAAGCGTTGTATTTTTCTTTCATACATATTTTCTTTGTTCGTTTTATGGACAATTGCAAACCAAAATATTCTGAAGATTTACAAATGAATTAATTTCGAAATATTGTAATGGTACTTCTATTGAATTATCTTTTTCTGTCACGTTTCATCTTTTTTTCCCAAGAAAGGAACCCTTTCCGAAACCAGAAAGAATCCTTGCACTATTAAATATACTTATAGACCAACATAGTTTCCTTCAGGAAGGACATATTTAGGATCGAAAAAGTTTAGAGAATAAATTTCAAATAAAAGTTATTCAAATTTATGTCCAAAAGATGTTTTAAAAAATAATGGTTATTTAATTTAAAAATTATGTACACTTACCGACATGTTGCTCTATTTTTTTTCCAACTTAATTACTTTATAAAACGTGCATTTTTTATTTTGACTTAAAGAACATTAAAAAAATGCTATGCATTTATAAACTAATTATTGTGCTAGTTTAAATTTATTTCTTAGTTAAAATTATGCACTTACAAAAATTGGCTCTACTTTTTTCCTTTACTTTACACTATAATAAATTTACTTGTGTAATATAAAATAATAATAAATTATAACAGTAAAATTTTATTGATGTCCGATAATTTTAGTTATTTGTTATTTTTTTATTATAAACTGGAAATAAATTAGCAATATTTCCGGAAAAGTACACAAGTTATTTTAGCCGAGTTGAATTAAGACGTAGATTATTCCAGTGTGAAATTAAAATGTATCTCATTTAAAACTGATGACAGTAAAAAAGTATTTAATCGCTTGTTAAAACGTCTCATTTTTTAATCGCTTCACATATATTTTGTCAATAAATAATTTTCCTCACATTTTATATTTTACTGTTTTATTCTTATTTTTAAATAATTAAATTTTTCTGTTGGAATTCTTTATTTTGTCTTACTACTGTGTCTGATGAAGCCAGTGACATGACGAAACATGTAACACAATTTTAATAACTTAGATAAAAATAATTCAATTCCTTATTGATTTTAAATAAGTTAAGACCGATAGCACGTATCAATTTATTTGATTTATAAGGTACTTAACTAAAATAAATATTTAAAGATCTACCTTTAGCTTTTTCTGAAATAACACTATCAATTTATTTACATTACACAAAAATCCGAGTAGAAATTTAAAGCCAACAATAATCTTGCTAATCAAAAATATCACTGGATAGCTCAAATAACTAATATGATGTGGTGTAAATATTGTATTAACGGTTTTCGTTTTAATTGTGTAATAAAAATGAAATTATGGAATAAATTTATTTAAACCGAAACAATTGATTTTAAAGTTTCAGATAAAAGCCTTTTTTTTAATGCAAATCTCTATTTTTTAAAGAGAATTTTATTACGTACAAAAATGAATTACACAAAAGTTTATTTTTTACAGAGCAATAAAATTCTCTTTAAAAAAAAATTATTTCACATTTACAAACAGCTTTTAATTACCTTGAAAATAAAATAACACAAATAAGTGTAACAAAACTACTTTTTCGAAAAATGCATGGTTTTAGTTTTAATGAATTTATTCCATAATTGTGGGTCCATATCATGGGTCACCTCTAAAATTTATTTATGATAAAAGAAATTTCGCCAAGTTGTTTGGTTTTAAAAACACAATTTTGGCACTATGTTTTTTCAATCACTTTCGAATTTAGAGAAAAATATCAGCTTTATTCTTTTAAAAGTCACATCCCAATTTTTGCTCATAGTTTAAAATAATTTAGAAAATAAGTTAGTTTCTTTAAATTTTTGTAAATTTTCCAATTTTTTGTTTTTGGGATAGTAATTATTGTATAAAAAACAGGCACATAAGAAATGATTCAACCCTACATATGGTATTCCAAAATAATCTTCATAAAACCTACTTTTTAAAAACAGAGCTCCGGGTTACTCGGTTATGCATTTAAAAAAGTTATTTGAAAATGTGCTCTTCAAAATAGTTCAAATATAGTTCAAAAATTATAATATCTACCTAACTAAAAACAAAAAATAAGTTTGAATTTCGGACTAGGAAATTTATTTTTCATTTTTTTATAAATGACAAAACCGGAAGTGATATTAAAAAAATTGTGCATAAAACGTCTTTTCTTGAACCATAAGACAAAATCAAATTTCATATTTTTATTTTCATAAATAAAGATATTATAAAAGTCATCCATTAAAATTTTAGTTATACTTGACTCACCTAAAGCATGAATTTTTAAACACTTATTTTTTTAAATATGCCTCATTAAATACAAGACCATCATAACACAAAAATTATTTTTAGTAAAATTCAACTTTAGTGATGAATTATTGTTTTGACAATCTTCTATTTAAGAAATATTATCAAATTCTACACTTTGAGGTAAAAAACTACAAAGTACCCTTTTTTAAGTTATGACGGTTTTGTATTTAATGAGCGGTATTTAAAATAAAATACAAAGAAATATGAATCCATTTAATAACTAATAATTTTTTTAATGCTGTAGTTTATATAATGTTTTTCTTTAACGATTTGAATAATTTGGAATGGTATGAACTGCTTATTAACATTACACGATAATTAAGAGTTTCAAGATCAGAAATATTATTAAATTTTTTAAAACATTCCTTTTGTTTTCATTTTTATGTTAAAATAATTCTTCGCATTTTGTGTCAGACAATGTTGCCTGTGATGTGATTTTAGAATAGGTACATAAAATGAAAATTATGTACCTATTCTAAAATCACTTTATTATTTGGAATTTCGACTAAATGAGAAAGACGAGTAGAGGCATTATGGTGCTTGGTGCTTGGTTTTAGTAATGCACTTTTGTGACTAAACATTTGATTTATAAGTACCCATATTTAGTTTACATAAATAGGCTTTTATTTATTACTCCTTTCTAGCTTTTCAAATGAACACCAGAGATCATATCTGATCTCGGAAATTGGGAATAACAAAATGAACAGTTAATATTTTGATGGTTGAAATTCCCTTAATCGCATATGCTTAGAAACAACCTGTAGAAAAATTTCGATATGATTAAATAATTGTGTGGATGTTTGAAAAAGTTTGCTTATCAATGTAACGATTTAAGTACCTAATTCATTTTAAATTTTTTAAATATTTATTTAAGTATTTAAGAATTTTAAGGAACACATTTTTAATTTTATTACTTATTTTAAAAATATCTAAATAAGCTTTTTCCACTCTTCTCTGTCGTCAATAATTACGTCTTTTCTACTATTACAGAATTTAGCACGTTTACACTTCTGGCACAAAATTATAATCAAGATAAAAGGTGTAACTGTAACTAAAAATAAAAATAGTACCAAATCTAATAAATAGTATTGGTACCATGATAATTTCAAAGTTGGACTTTGTAAGAAAAGAGCTCCATTGTGCCTAATAACGTATTCAATCCAATAAACAGCCAGATTTAAAGGTAAAACTGGCCTATCTAGCAAAACCAATCGTTGAAGTTTTCCATTTTCACTATACCTAAAATTATAACAACGCAATTAATTCACTTCGTAAATTTAAATAGCAATTACGGTACACTACGTTGACTTTGGCCCTTGTAAAGGTAACTTTAGTCCAAATTTTGGAAAAAGATTTTAGATCTACTGTTAGTTGGTTATACTTAGAATATGTGTTAAATAAAAGTTGTAATTAACAGTAGATGAAATTATCTTTTTCCAAAATTTGGATCAAAGTTACCTTTAGAGGCCAAAGTTGCCTCAGTTTACGGTACTATGATTTCAACCAAATTTCTCAAATACACCAAATAATTTCTTTGTTGAAACATTTTCTAAAAGTTTGAAAAGAGTTTTACTTATCAATTTAAAAAAAAAATATTATAGTGTCCAAATTTAACCATCTGATTGAAATTTGACATTGAATACTGAAAAACTTTATGAAAAGATATATGGTGCTCAAATAATTTTTTGAAAATACGATATTAATTGACCATCTAAGCCATGTGACTCCAAACCATGTTTTACTATTAAAATAAATCAAAAAGTAACTTTCTACAGTTCCTTTACATGTTATGATAATTTATAATCTCTATAATAATTTAGGAGAATAAACAAAACTGGTTTTACTAACCTCGCATCATTCAAAATCGTTGTAATAGCTTTATCAAAATTGTCTTCATTTATCTCATCGTAGGGTAATCGTAATCCAAAACCATTTTCCACAGCATGCATTACATTAAAAATATCTTCTTCATTCATTGGAATTCCTAGTACTGGTACTCCAAAAGTAATTGATTCAATCATGCTTAAAGTTCCTCCTCGTGTTATAAATAATTTCACATTTGGATGAGCTAAAAATAATTATTTTGTTAATTCAGTAAATCAGGTTTTAAAAACTTACCTAAAATATCCTGTTGTGGAAACCATTTTTCTATATGAACATTATCAGGTTGATTTGGCATCTCGTCATCTTCATATTTCCAAAGTATTTTCATATCAAGTCTAGACACGACATTAATGATTGATTCTATTTTATGTTTTGGTAGATGTCTAGTTTCAAATTCTTCACCAAAATTAATATATACAATACCTTCTGTGGAATCATCTAATATATCTTGTAAATACGTTGGTAATTCTTTCGGTAATTTTATGTGTAAACCTCCTACTGGTATCATGTTTGGCATATAAGGTACAGGTTGATTAAAACTGAAGTGCCAATTTAAAAGTATCAAAGACACATTAGATATGAGATCATAAATATTAGGAATTTCGGAAAAATATTTTTCCACAAGATAATTTTCTTCATTTAAATAATTGTTATGTAATTTGTAATTTAAGTAATATTTACGTATTAGGTTATAAGCGCGTTGGAAGTACGACATTTGGGAAGGGTACCCAGTGAAGATTTCTGGTACAAATGATGGAGGTGATATGTTGTTAACTAAATGGTTGGTTTTGAAAGAAGGTCTCGTGGATGATAAAACCACACAATGGGCACGAAAATGATGACATATACCTTTCAAGGCATCATTATACTCTTGTTCTAATATTACTACATCAAATTTTTCTTGTGCCATTAATTCTTGTATCGCTGAATTTGATAAAGTTAGATTTGTTCTTTTTATTGATTTTTTATAGTTATAGTATATCCTTTCCGAAATCGACATTGAATTTATTTCATCCCACAATAAACTTTTATCTTCTACAAAAATCATGATTATAATAATTATTTTTTTGATGAATTGCTTACCTGGTATTTCAAAAAATATACTTCTAAAACTTAAGTCTGTGATTTCCTTATAAGTATTTACTAATGTTAGGTTATGTCCATTTTTTGAAAGTTCAAGAAATAATCTTTGCCCCAACATAAAGGATCCATATAAGTTGTTATTGAAAATACCGAGAATGTTTGCTCCATGACAATTATACTTAAGGTAAATTATTGTAAAATAAATTATATATACTAGTAGCTTCATATTGGCTTTTACTTTTTTAGTTTATGATGTACATGGTAATTTTTTCAGTTATTTGCATTTTTATTCTTATCAGTAGATTTTAGGTGAGTAATTTTTAAGTAGGTAAGTTACATTTTTTAGAACTTATGTATTAATCCTAAACACAAAAATACTTCAAAATGTGGTTATTAGTAGAAAATATTATAAATTTGAATTTATTAGTTTCATTAAGCCTCCTTTAATCTTCAATTATAATCTAAATTCTCAATCAGAAATTAAATTACCTTATGTAGCTATGGAGTTTAATGTACACATAATATGGTTGCCTACGTTAATGTACCAACAGTTTGTTGAGTACATTAAGATTTAGTACTATATTTTACTTTTCATAAATTTTGAGAAATTTAAATTTCTTATTATTCAATTTTCACTGTTATTTTGTTGCCTTTTTTGTCTGTTGAAGAAATACCTGTAAACTAATACCTACTAGAGCTCTTAAAAAGGGAATATGGTTTTCTTTAATAAAAATACGGAATATAAACATATTTAAGTACATAAATTTATTCTTATTCTCTTTAAAATAAATATTAATAAATTAGAGACACAACTTTCTAAGACTTTAGTTAGTTTTTTTGGTATTTGCGGTATTTGTGCGCTTTTTACAAAAAATACATTTGAGTAATTTAAAAACTAGTAACATTGAAGTGGCAGCTGATATAAAAACAAACAAGGTAACATCAATTAAGTAATGCTGATACCATTTTAAATCTCTGGCAGCAGTCCTCAAGTGATAAGCTCCATTATGACGTAAAACATACTCTACCCAAAAGACTGCGCTATCCAAAGGTTTCATGGGTCTATCATGCATAATTGCTGAACGTTTTTGGGCATTTAATGTATACCTAAAAAACATACGTTTCCTTAAAATTGATTCATTCATTTTGAAATTCAGTCTTTGGTCTAACTTCTTTAAAATTACTTTTTTGGTACACAAAAGAGTATTGTTGCTACAAATTTCTTCTTTTTTGTTTTTGTAAGTCAAACTAAATTCTTAAGAAAGAAATATTATTTCAAATAGTTTTTATGACTTTGCAATACCCCTAAGTATGAGTACTTGGTGTGACTTACTAAAAAAAAGAAGAAATTTGTAGTCACTCTTCTGTCTACCAAAAAAAAAGAAATTTAAATATACCTCCACTGAAAAAAAAATTATGACCAAAACTGCAAATATCAAGCGAATTTCAAATCTGCCTTAAAAATATAGAAATAATATTTAAATAAAACTTTTTACTTGATTATCTGGATTTTAAGTGGGAAAAGTTACTCATCAAATAAAATTATAGCTACATCACTCTTATCAATTACACGTGATACATTTGTTTTCATTTTTATAGATGAATTTTACTAAATAAGTGTCAATATTGTGATAATAACAATTTAGATGATCTTTCAAAAAATTACATACTTGTCATTTGAAAAAACTTCGTTAAATGCTGTTATTATTGTCTCTTCGGATAAATCAGAGTATAATAAAGTAATCCCCAAACCACTATTCACAGTTTGTGCCATGTTCATATGTTGATCCCCCAAGAAGGGAATTCCAATAACTGGTTTTCCATGATAAATAGCTTCAATTGTACTCAATAACCCACCATGAGTTATAAATAACTTAACATTAGGATGAGCTAAATAAATAACAATTACCTTTAATCCACTATATAAACAAATACATACCTAAAACCTCTTGCTGGGGGAACCATTTTGCAATATGAACATTTTCAGATTTTCCGGGAATATCATCAGTTTCGAACTTCCATAAGACTGTTTTGTTTAATTTTGATAAAGCTTTCATAATAGTTATTTGTTTATCCTTATTTAACATGGAACTTTTAACATTTGTGCCTAAACTAAAGTAAACTGCGCCTTCTTTCGCGTTATCAAGTAATTTCTTTAAGTCTTCTGGTAGTTTTTTCGGAGGACTAACGTGTATTCCTCCAACTTCAATCATATTTGGTACGAGGGGAATAGGATGGTTTGAACTAACATGTGAATTAAGTAATATTATTGAAATATTAGTTATGAGATCGCCTATATATGGAGCTCCAGGGAAATGTTCTTGAAGAAGGGCATTGTCTTGAGGCATTGTGACCATATAAAAGTAAATTTCGAAAAAATAATGGAAGAACGTATTTATCATTCTTTCATAGAAACTCATGTGACTTGAGTATTTTAAGAATTGTTCTGGAATATATGAAGTAGGGGAAGGATTGCTCACTAAATAATTATTTCGAATTGAAGCACCAACTGTACTAAAGGCCACACAAGGAGCTTGATAGTGATAGCAAAATCCTTTAAGTGGTTCATTAAACGATTGTTCCACAATTACTAAATCAAAATGTTTCTCATTTTTTAATACTTTCTGAAGATTTGGATTAATTAATGTTAGGTTTGAAAAAAAAATTGAAAAGTCTAGAGCTTTTTGAATCATGGAAAATTCATTTTGTTTTGCGAAGTCTTCCCAAGAAAATTCATATTTCTTAAACTCCTCTATTAAATTAATTAATTAAATTAGCATGTGTTAATTTGAAATCTTATCTTACCCATTACTGCATTTTGGTAACCTGTAAGATGAACTACTTTATAATTTGGATTGTAATCTTCTTTTGCATGTGGAGTAATCAATGTAATATCATGGTTTCGATGAGAGAGTTCTTCTAACAGCGTGTGTACAAGAATATGATGACTATATGATAATGAGTTGAAAACTGCTAATATCTTAGCACTCTGTGAATAATTTAATGTCACTAAACAAAGCACTAGTATAAGCAAAATCTTCATTTTAAAATATTGCTGCTATTAGGCTAATGCTACAAATAAGAATGAAGGGTTTTTGAATTACATATCATTGTAATCATATCAACACATTCCATTGTGTATTTCTTATCATTTATCGTAAACAATTGAGGATTTTAGTTAATTGAATTACTTTTATTTATTATTTTAAGTATTATAAGTTATCAATAAAAATAAAAAAAAGTATTGATAGAATAGACCATCAAAAATTTATCTACCAGTGTAAATATTTATCCACGATCTTGAATTGCGAAATGGTGATTTTCTTTTGAATAGGAACGAAAATAATTTTAGTGTTTTACCAAGAGAAAGTATCGATGTGGATTATTACCAGAAATAAAACATTTAGAAGTATATTAAAACAACGACTTTATTTTTAGATAATTATCTTTATTTTCACTTTTTAAATATTAGTTTAGGTTTTCCAAATAATTTTATTCTACGATCATGCTTTTTTGCACGAGTGCACAAAAGTGTTACTTAGTGCAAAAAAGCGTGACTTCAGTAATGCTTTTCTGCACAATTGAAAAAGACATAAAAAAATATGCACTGACAACTGATCTCAAATGACCAATTTAGAAATGTCAATATATGTAATGAATTTGAGTTTTTATGGAATTTTATTATTTTCAATGGTAAATGATCATAGATCGTAGAAAAAATAGTGTATGCAACTCGTGCAAAAAACATATTTGCACTTAACGTATTGTCTAACTCGACCTTGTTGTACAATTTTATCCACTTTTTGCACTTGTTGCATAAAAGACTATTATTCCTGATATTGAAATAACAATCTTGTTTCTAATATAACAAAAATATGGTGAAACTATAATACTCATCCATTGAATCTATAACTTATGCTGTAGTTTGTACCTTAAAATTAGTTTAATATTTATTGTAAGAAGGTTGTTTTTGAATTTTAATTGAATTTTTTATAATCTACTTTTTTCTTCCTTTTATAACTACATTACTTCCAGAAAGCCACTGTAATCAAAAGCAATAGTAGAAATAAAGTAAAAGCACCAATTAAAACGTCGAGAAAATACTATTGAAAGCAATACAAATTTATTTTCTTTAATAAAACTACGAAATATAAACCTATTTAAGTACATGAATTTGTTCTTATTCTCTTTAAAATAAATATTAATAAATTAGAGATACAGCTTTCTAAGACTTTAGTTAGTTTTTTTGCTATTTGCGATATTTATGCGCTTTTTACAGAAAATACATTTCAGTAATTTAAAAACTACTAAAATTGAAGAGGCAGCTGATATAAAAACAAACAAGGTAACATCAATTAAGTAATGCTGATACCATTTTAAATCTCTGGCAGCAGTCCTCAAGTGATAAGCTCCATTATGACGTAAAACATACTCTACCCAAAAGACTGCGCTATCCAAAGGTTTCATGGGTCTATCATGCATAATTGCTGAACGTTTTTGGGCATTTAATGTATACCTAAAAAACATAAATTTCCTTAAGATTGATTGATTTGTTTTGAAATTCAATTTGGGTCTTAATCTTTGGTCTAATTTCTTTAAAAGTGCTTTTTTGGTACACAAAAGAGTCTTCTTGGTAACACTTTCTTCTTTTTTGTTTTTGTAACTCAAACTAAATTCTTAAGAAAGAAATATTATTTCAAATAGTTTTTATGACTTTGCATAAACCCTAAGTATGTGTACTCAGTTTGACTTACAAAAAAAAGAAGAAATTTGTAGTCACTCTTCTTTGTATCAAAAAACAGAAATTTTAGAGTAGCTCCCCTGAAAAAAAAATTATGACCAAAGCTGCAAATATAAAGCGAATTTCAAATTTGCCTTAAAAAATATAGAAATCAATTAAATTAAACTTAAATAAATTAAAAATACTTTATAAATAAAATCGCAAGAATTAAATATGTATATCTTAAAAACACTTTTTACTTATTTATCGGGATTTAAATTGGGAAAAGTTACTCATCAAATAAAATTAGAGTTACATCACTCTAATCTATTACACGTGACACAGTTGTTTTAATTTTTATAGATGAATTTTAGTAAATAAAGTATCAATATTATGATAAGATCAATTAAGATGATCTATCAAAAAAATACATACTTATCGTTTGAAAAAACTTCGTTAAATGCTGTGATTATAGTCTCCTCGGTTAAATCAGAGTATAATAAAGTAATCCCTAAACCACTATTCACAGTTTGCGCCATGTTCATATGTTGATCCCCCATGAAGGGAATTCCAATAACTGGTTTTCCATGATAAATAGCTTCAATCGTACTCAATAACCCACCATGAGTTATAAATAACTTAACATTGGGATGAGCTAAACAAATAACAATTAACTTTAATCCACAATATTAACAAATACATACCTAAAACCTCTTGCTGGGGGAACCATTTTGCAATATGAACATTTTCAGATTTTCCGGGAATATCATCAGTTTCGAACTTCCATAAGACTGTTTTGTTTAATTTTGATAATGCTTTCATAATAGTTATTTGTTTATCCTTATTTAACATGGAACTTTTCACGTTTGTGCCTAAACTAAAGTAAACTGCGCCTTCTTTCGCGTTATCAAGTAATTTCTTTAAGTCTTCTGGTAGTTTTTTCGGAGGACTAACGTGTATTCCTCCAACTTCAATCATATTTGGTACGAGGGGAATAGGATGGTTTGAACTAACATGTGAATTTAGTAATACTATTGAAATATTAGTTATGAGATCGCCTATGTATGGAGCTCCAGGGAAATGTTCTTGAAGAAGGGCATTGTCTTGAGGCATTGTGACCATATAAAAGTAAATTTCGTAAAAGTAATGGAAAAATGTATTAATCATTCTTTCATAGAAAGTCATGTGACTTGAGTATTTTAAGAAGTGTTCTGGAATATAAGAAGTAGGGGAAGGATTGCTCACTAAATAATTATTTCGAATTGAAGCACCAACTGTACTAAAGGCCACACAAGGAGCTTGATAGTGATAGCAAAATCCCTTAAGTGGTTCATTAAACGATTGTTCCACAATTACTAAATCAAAATGTTTCTCATTTTTTAATACTTTCTGAAGATTTGGGTTAATTAATGTTAGGTTTGTAAAAAAAACTCCAAAATCCAGAGCTTTTTGAATCATGGAAAATGCACTTTGTTTTGAGAAGTCTTCCCAAGAAAATTCAAATTTCGAAAACTCCTCTATAAAATTAATTAATTAATATTAGCATGTGTAAATTTTAAATCTTATCTTACCCATTATTGCATTTTGGTAACCTGTAAGATGAACTACTTTATAATTTTGATTATAATCTTCTTTTGCATGTGGAGTAATCAACGTAATATCATGGTTTCGATGAGAGAGTTCTTCTAACAGCTTGTGTACAAGAATATGATGACTATATGATAATGAGTTGAAAACTGCTAATATCTTAGCACTCTGTGAATAATTTACTGTCACTAAACAAAGCACTAGTATGGGCAAAATCTTCATTTTAAAATATTGCTGCTATTAGGCTTATGCTACAAATAAGAATGAAGGGTTTTTGAATTTCATATCATTGTAATCATATCAATACCTTCCATTGTGTATTTCTTATCATTTATCGTAAACAATTGAGGATTTGAGTTAATTGAATTCCTTTTATTTAATATTTTAAGTATTATAAGTTATCAATAAAAATTAAAAAAAGCTGTACTGATAGAATAGACCCATCAAAAATTTATCAGCTATAGGGTAAATAAAGATCCACGATCATGAATAGCGAAATGGCGTTTTTTTTTTGGATGGCAACGAAAATAATTTAGTGTTTCGCCAAGTGAAAGTATCGATGTGAAGTTTTACAAGAAATAAAAAATATAGGAGTATATTAAAACAACAACTTTATTTTTAGATAATTGTCTTCATATTCACTTTTTAAATATTAGGTTAGGTTTTGGAAATAATTTTTTTCTACGATCATGCTTTCTTGCACGAGTGCACAAAAGTGTTACTTAGTGCAAAAAAGCGTGACTTCAGTAATGGGTTTCTGCACTTGTGAAAAAGGCATAAAACATTTTCCACTGATAACTGATCTCAAAAACAAATTTAGAAATGTCATTATATGTCATGAATTTGAGTTTTTATGGAATTTTATAATTTTCAATGGTTAATGATCATTGATCGTAGAAAAAATAGTGTATGCAACTTGTGCAAAAAACATGTTTGCACTTTTTGCACTTGTTGTATAAGTAACTATTATTCCTGATATTGAAATAACAATAAATATTTTTTCTAATATAACGAAAATATGGTGAATCTATAATTCATCCATTGAATCTATAACTTATGCTGTAATTTGTACCTTAAAATTAGTTCTAGTATTTATCGTAAGAAGGTTGTTTTTAAATTTTAATAGAATTTTTTATAATCTACTTTTTTCTTTCTTTTACAACTACAATACTTCCAGAAAGCCAATGTAATCCAAAGGAATAGTAGAAATAAAGTAAAAGCACCAATTAAAACGTCGATAAAATAATATTGAAACCAATACAAATTTAATGCTGCAAGTCTCATTTGTTTTGCTCCATTATACCTCATTACATACTCAATCCAATAAAGTGCATTAACCATGGGAGAATTTGGTTGGTCTCTTAAAATAGTAGCAAAATTAACTGCGTTTTCTGTAAACCTAAAATATCTTGGTTAAAATAATACAAATTAACTGACTGAAGCTTACCTGGATTCATCCAAAATTATATTAACAGCATTAATAACTCCTTCCTCACTTAATGAATCAAAATTTAATAACAAAGCAAATCCATTATTTTCAGCAAATTTCATATTACTTTTTTCACTTAACAAAATAGGAAGTCCAATGAAAGGTTTTCCATGAAATAAAGCATCTATGGTACTAAAAGTATCTCCATTCGTTATTAATAATTTCACATTAGAATGTGCTGTAATAATAATTTTTAGCTCGAATAAATTACTCTAATATTAATGTACTTACACAAAATTTCTTGATGTGTTGTGAAGTGTCGAATATCAACATTTTCCGGCTTTCCCTCCAACTTATCATCTTCAAAAACCCATAAAACCCTCCACCCCAATTTTCCGAATGCTGATAATAATATGTTTATATTTTTTTTTGTCAAAACTTCAGCAGTTACAAGAGGACCAAAATTTACATAAATGATCGTTTCGTTAATATCCCTGAAGTATGATTTCAGTGGAGGTGACAATTTTGGTTCAGGTATTAAATGAAATCCAGCGATATCAATTACGTTTGGAATAATTGGAACCACATAATTATTACTGAAATGTTCATTTTGAAGAACTAAACTAATGTTATACATTAAATCTTTAAGGTTTATATCTTTGAAATGTTTATTCACTATTTCTTGATGTTTAGGTATTGTTTTAAAATTTATAACATACATAGTTTTTAGGTAATAAAATAAATTAGAAAGTCTTTCAAAAAATCCTAGCTCAACATTACTACGCGTTGAAGTAAAATCAGTTACAAAAGATACTGGAGAAGGTTTTGAAATTTGTTGGTTTATATAAGTGCTCATTCTGTAAGGTGTAAACAAAATACAAGGTGATTTAAAGTGATGACAAAAAGCGTATAATCCATAACTTAGAGTTTCTTCAATTATGACAACATTAAAACTAGCAGCATTAGGATTCAAGAGTAGTTTTACGTTATTATTTTCGAATATTCTATCCAACCATTTACTGGAGAGTGCTGTTAAAGCATCCACATAGTTATAAGGGGAAAATTCACCCAAGTTTTTATAGGAGGAAGTCATTTCTGAAATTATAAAAATGTGAGGATTAAAACTATACCTTTTACAATTGTATTTCAGAAAAGATCAATTATAATTCAAAAACGTCAATTGTATTTCAGGAAGCATAAATTGTATTTCAGAAAAGCTAATTTATTTTCAGGAAGATCAATTGTATTTCAGAAAGCATCGTTTGAAAATCAGAATTCGTTCATTTCACAAGAATAATCAGATTTATCAGAAATACAAGTGATGCTTTCTGAAACACAAATGATGCTTTCTGAAATACAATTGATATTTTCTGAAATTAAAATTATTTAACAGAAATCCAATTAATGCTTTTGGAAATATAATTGGTAAAGGTGAAGACATTTTTCGATTTTTCTGCAATTGAGCTTATAAAATGTGTATGCAAATTATTTATTATAACCAAGGAAAATCAATTTCTTCTAAAATTTGAATATTGCTCTTACCTGATTTGAAATCCTGTTTAACCACAATTGTGGTTAGATTTTTTAAATTTTGTTTAACGTTAAAAGGACTAATAAAAGTAACTTCATGTCCTTTTTGCAACAAACTTTTAATAATTTCGAATTGAGCATTAAAATGGTTGTTAATTGGTACCGGGGTAATGTAAAGTATATTAGAACCATAAATTACTTTTATAAAAAATAATATAAAAATAAATGCCGAAAATTTCATTTCTTTATGTGTGACTTATTTCTTTAAATGTATTCATGACAAATAATATTGGCAGTTTAAATATTTTGTTCATTTAAATAAAACTGTCGTAAAATGGAATGGTTTTAACAACTATTCTGATTAAAATTTAAAATAGAAGCACACATTTCTGGGTAATATTACTGAAGTATCGTGATCCACATTATTTTTAATTTTTCAAGCTTAAAATTAGGCCAAATTATTATTTTTATTTAATAGGTTATTTTTTTAGGCCTTAATGCATTAAATGTTGCTTAAGTCGATATCAGCGAAGCCAAATCTATCGGATAAGCCTAAAAAAGGTTAAAAAGAATTAAAAATGTTTCCGATTTCAGAGCAAAGGGAAGAAGGGGTTACTTCATTATCATTTTTTAGGGCTACTCAAATAGCTGTAACGAAAATTTTTTATTTCTCCGTAATCAGCTCACCTAAATCTATAAACCAAGCCTATTAGTTATATGATATTCGAAAGTTTTTGAAAAGAAATTTAAATTTTTAAATTTTTTCAAATTTTTGTTATATGATATTTCAAACCGCGGTAATTAATATTGCTTGAATCGTATCAGCGAATTAAAATCTATCGTAAAAGGCTGAAAAAATATTTTTTTCCGATTTTAGAGTTGGCCAAAATCCTAGCATATTAGTTTTATGAAATTCGAAAGTTTTTGAAAAAAATGAAGTATTATTAAATTTTCGAAAATATAGGATATTTCTATACATATTATCTAAATATATTTTTGATTTAAAAATGTTTTAATAATTTAATTCGAACGAATATATTTTAAGAAAACTTTTTTTTGTCTTTATAATCATAAATTATTGGATTCGATTATGTAAATGTATAAAAGTTAGGGAAAAATATTTTAGAAAATTATTCCCAGGTTGTTAAAAGGTCTTGGTTTAACTAATACTCTCATGGCTTATTTCAAGGTAACTGCTGATGTCAATGCACTTTTAAGATTCAAGTTTCGAGGATCCATAATAAATTTTATAAGCTTAGTAAACATCAGTCATCCACTGATAGCAAATAATGCAACGCTGTCGCCACTCAGCTGAATGATAAGTTAATATGAAGTATTTGTAAACAATAATTATTCAATTTATAATTGCGTAATAGAGTTTGAGGTTAAACAAGACAAGGCGTTAATAAGGCGGAGTATTATTTTTAGAACGAGTACTAGTGTTCAGTGTATAATAAATATGATCTTAAAAAGTTTAATTTTATTTTTGTGTTTATTTAACTTTAACGATGGTGCTAAAATTTTGGGAGTTTTTCATATGTACTCACCCAGTCATTATTTTCTTGGAAAGCGATTTTTAGAAGAATTATCAGAAAAGGGGCACCAAGTCACGTTGATTAGTCCGTTTGATGAAAAAAATCTAATCAACAAAAATTACAGGAGTATTTGTATTGATGGACTACGGGAACATGTAGAAAGTAATTTTCATTTAGTGATTATAATATATATTAATTTATTGATTAATTAATGTAATTTTCAACAAAAAATAATATTAAAAAGAATTAGTATACCTGGTGTTAGCGAAACTAGGACCACCTCTTTTTTTATTTATTAAAATAAAAAATTGAAATTTTAGTATGTTATCTGGGTACCTTATAGGGTTATACATTTAAAATAAGAAAGGTAATATTCAAATTTCTTTAGTTCAATAAATATGATTTATAAGCAGCCCATTTTCGTGTACATCCGGTATATGTAATATACCTTAATAATAATAAAGCAAAAGAATGTGAAAATCAAAATTCAAAACTTGTCGTACAAAAATAACCAGAATTGGAAAATTAATTATGATTTAATTAAATCTTGATAAAGTTGAGTAAAGAAAGATCGTGATGTCCATTTTGATCTAGAAACTTTTCGAATTAACATCAACTCAACTCAGCAGTGCTTCACACTTCACCTTGGTATTTATTTGTTGAAACAGCTGACTGGCAAATTCAATACGGCCATAAAATTGAAGGTTGAAATTCAGGTGGAAATAACGACACAAAAAATTAATGATAATTGCATAGTTGGATATCACTTTGAACCTTAAACTATAAATAGTACAAAAAAACCTAATATCATTTTTGAAAATTCCACTCATTGAATGTACCTCACATAAATTACTAAAATATCAAAAAGATAATCATTAATTTGGTAATATTTTAGATACGTGGAGCTTAGATGAAAAACCATCAATGGAAGATGTTCTTGATATGTCACCACTGCTAATGACGTATTTAACGTATTTCATGGGATATGAATCAGAAAAATATGTTTTAGAGCATCCCAAATTAAAAAGTTTACTCAAAAGTGACGAAACCTTTGATGTGGTTGTAATAGAGCAATTTGCTGCTGAAGCTTTGAAAGGACTATGTTATCACTACAAAGTACCTTGCATAAGTTTTGCAACCCACGGTGTTAGCTCGTTCAGTAGACACCTTATTATGAACCCATCACCACCTTCATTCATACCAGAAGTTCATTTATCCTTTGGAAGTAACATGGGATTATTCCAACGAATGTACAATTTTGCATATCAATGTTTTTCGGACGCCTTTTTAAACTTCTACGTGTTTCCGAAAGAAAATGCGTTGCTTCATGAACATTTTCCCGACGCTCCCAGTGTTTATGAGCTCATGAGTAATACTTCATTACTTATTTTAAACTCTCATGTCAGTACAAATCAACCAGTGGCACAAATGCCCAACATGATTGATATTGGAGGATTTCATCCTAAAAAACCTAAGAAGTTACCAAATGATTTACAAAATCTCATGGATAAATCTAAAGATGGAGTGATATACTTTAGTTTGGGGAGCAATGTGAAAAGTGCAGAACTTTCCGAAAATAAACGAAATGAGTTTTTAAAAGCATTAGCTAACGTAAAAATGCAGGTTCTTTGGAAATTTGAAGATGAAAATATGAAAGATGTACCCGGTAATGTTTATATATCTAAAT
The DNA here is from genome assembly GCA_963971135.1 of Stenus bimaculatus. Lineage (NCBI taxonomy): Eukaryota > Metazoa > Arthropoda > Insecta > Coleoptera > Staphylinidae > Stenus > Stenus bimaculatus. The sequence continues at coordinate 26,059,986 of OZ020185.1, forward strand.
GGTTTCCACAACAAGATGTTTTAGGTAAAAGAGATATATTTTGAAAATTCTTATGTAATACACCTGGAATTTTAGCTCATCCAAATACTAAATTATTCGTTACTCATGGTGGATTATTAAGTCTTCAAGAAGCCGTGTATAATGCAGTACCTCTCGTGGGAATTCCATTTTTTGGTGATCAAAATCTTAACTTGGAGTACGCACAAGATTCTGGTTTCGGCGTTAAATTAAAGTATAAGGATATAAAAGCTGAGATTTTAAGCGGTGCCATCAATAAAGTTTTACAAAACAAATCGTAAGTTTGTACTGTTTTGCAGTTTTAAACGGAAATTTGATTAAATTGTATTTTTTTAGTTACTACGATGCAGCAAAAAGATATTCTGGATACATTCATGACCGACCAATGACGCCAATGGATACCGCTAATTATTGGATAGAGTACGTCATTCGACATAAAGGTGGTCAACATTTTAAAAACAAAGCTTTCAATCTAACTTGGTACCAATATTATCTACTTGATGTTTTTGGAGTTTTTGCCGTCGCTATATTATCGGTCATTTTTATATTAAAATCTGTGATACGTCTGTGTAGGTCGAAATGTAGTTCAAAAACTGACAAAAAACAAAAACAGAATTAGTACCTATTTCAGTTTTTTTAGTATAGATTAGTTATGATTTGAATAAATTTGAATAAGTATTAAAAAGAACAAATTTGAAATTTACATGCAGTCGTTAAATTTTTCCTGGAAGAAATTTATGATTTATTTTTTCTAAAATAAATTTCCCAACGATTCCTTTTCCAGTGATAAATTTTAAGTATTATAATTTTTTTAAGAAATAATTTTTGAAGTGAAGATCACCTTCTTGTTGGTTGGTTCCATCTTATCACTAACATTGAATATTGAAAATTGCACTAAATCAATATTTGTGAGTAAATTAAGGGAAGGAAAATACCATTTTATTAGAATTATTTATATTAAATAAACCTGGGTTATAAGTTATATATATTTAAAATTAAATGAATATCATTTAATATTTATTCGTAATAAAAATCAGCTTAAATCCTATTTAAATTTAAACAAATGTTCTACAAAAGTTTCTTTTTAGGTTCTTGCTTAGTTCTCCTTCTCCTTAATACAATAAATATTAAAATAATTCCAGGCAAGCAACATAAGAAGAGGACGGTGATAATAAAAGCTATGATATCCAATAACCAATATTGATACCATGCTAAATTTAAAGCTGCTACACGCAAATGTTTTCCTCCATCGTGTGCAAGTACATGTTCTACCCAAAAAACTGCTTCATCCATTGGTTTAACTGGTTCATCCTTCATCATATTTCCACATCGCTCAGCGTTTTTAGTATAACTAAAAATAATTTGCTTTAAGTAATATAAATTCTACACCATATTTTTAACTTACCTAGGAGTGTTTAAAATTTTCTCAATGGCCTCTTTAAACGTTTCTTCTGTAAGACTAAATAAACTCAAAGTTTCTCCTAATCCATACTTCTCGAGAGTTTTTGCATTAGTTATTTGATCCATCATCAAAGGTATGGTTAAAACTGGTTTTCCATTGTAAATAGATTCGGTAACTGAATTAATGCCTCCATTAGTAATCAACAATTTTACATTTTCATGACCTTAAAATAAGTAACTAAAATTACTTGCAATTAGTAAATTTATGAGTTATTACCCATTACATCCTGTTGAGACATCCATTGAACAATTTTTACATTTTCTGGAGGGTTTGTGATATCTTCCTTTTCGTACTTAAAAATAACTTTTTGTTTTAATTGTCCAAACACGTTGAGGATTATTTTAATTTTATCTTCGGGCATATCAGCGGTATTAAATAGCCAACCCAAGCTGAAGACGATAGCTCCATTCTCAGCATCATCGAGGAAAGATTGGAAATGTTGTGATAAAGGCTTTTTGGGTCTGATATGCATCCCACCGACATTAACCACTGCTGGTACATTTGGATGAGGATCGCTCACACAAATCTGCGAATTAACTAGTAATAACGAGTTATTATAAATAATTTGATCAATTGACGGCGATCCAGGTAAATATTTCTGCAATATTTTATCATGTTTTGGGAGCCAAGATGTTAATAATAAACCAGATGTGTATAAAAACGAAATTGTATTCACTAATCGCTCAATAAACGTTGGTCGTTTAGAAAATCCATGCCAAAAATCAGATATGTACGAAAGTGGTCTAGGATTCGCAAATTGAAAATATGTTAGTGTAGGACTGCGAATTGGAGTGAATATTACACAATGTGCATCGAAGTATTGGCAAACTCCTTGAAGTGAATAGCTATTCAATTCATGAACAATTACAAGATCATATTTTTCCCCACTACTTTTAATCTCCTCAAAATTAGCGTTTTCAAAAAAGGTTTCAGACATCCTCGTCCCACTTTCAGAAAGCAAATTTAATAAGCCCATTGTGGACATGGGTAAGTAATCAAATAAACTATTAGCACCACTATCTAGAAAATAATAAAATATTTAAATCCTTAAATTTAATCACTTAAATTTTACCTGGTTTTACAAACTTCGCAGATTTAATTAATTTAACTGAGTAATTAGGTACTGTTTCATCTCCGTTGAAAGTAGCTAAAAATCTTACTTCATGGCCTTTTCTGGCTAAAGCTTTTCCGAGTTCGTTCAGGCTTTTGAAAGGACCGTAAGATGGCACGCTTAGAACCATCAAAATTTTTTCGCCTTCAATTTCTACACAAGCTAGTGTTAGTAGGATCAAAAATTTCAAATTCATTTTGTGTTCCGGTAATTACGTGTCCTAAAACTTGAAGTGATACGAATTAAGAAACAAGTTGTTAGGTTTGTCGACAAAATGTTTTTTACAACCTTGAGTTATTAGATAAGAATATTAGTTTGATATGTTTAGTAGGTTAGATATGAATATGTATATTGGTATTAGTTATACAATTGTATTCTCTAAAATTGCAAAGTCTTATTTTTAGAATAGAAATTATTGATGTAACTAATTTGTATGAAAATTACTGGATACATATTAATATCATATTTTAAAATACATTTTGAAATCACGTTTTTGATATCTATATAAGTTATATGTTGCACATTTTTTTTGTTTCAGATAAATCAATTTAATTCCAGAAAGTTACAATTTTATTTCAAAATCATCAATTGTGTATCAAAAACCAGCTATTGTATTTCAGATAAATCAATTTGATTTCAGAAAACATCAAATGTCTTTCATAATATTCCATTGTATTTCAGAAATTATCAATTGGATGTCTGAAAACATCAAGTGTATTTCAAAAAAGTCAAAATAATTATGATGATTGACCACGTAAACAACAACAGACACATACAATTCATCCAAAATGTACTTTGGCAATTTAATAATACACCAGTAACAATATTATACGCTCACCAATGTTAAACCCAATTGAAATCATCTTTTCAAAGATTACAGCAGTATTGCTAAAAGACAATTACGAATTTTTCTTGATGTGGTATTTTGGAGTATATGTTGAGCTTATTAAAAAATTGTGATGAAGCCAAAAATACAATTGTTGGTGGTGATTTTGGTCGTGCAGCACATCTTTAATAACTCTGAAATACATTTGATACTTCCTGAAATGCAATTCACGTTTCTGAATTACAGTTGATGATTTCTGAAACTGAATTGATCTTTTCTGATTCAGAAATTCTGAACTACAACTGGAACGGGGTAGGGTCACTGCATTACACTTATTTTGAAAAGATTTTGGCAATAAACTAGACTTCAAAAAGAAATTTTATTCTTTATGATAAAATTGTAACAAGACAATAACATTTGTAATAATTAAAGTGGTAAACGCAAACATAGTTTGTAAATTAATGTTAAAGAATCCAGCTGCTGAAAATTGAGGACATGTATTTTGACCCTTCAGTGCAATTAAAAATAATTTTAAGCTATAATTTGGTTTATCAATAAATTTATAAACTACTTTGTATGCAATTTTAACTGTTTTCTTTCTTTCATTTGCGACTTTTTCACACATTATCATAACAACAATACCTGGAACCTAAAAATGAAAAAAATAATCACTTCCAGTACTCAATTGAAGGTAGAAAAATAAAAAAATCTCCAAATAAATTGTTAATAAAAGTGCTTTATTTTAGTAAAACTATATTTTAAAATGATACTTAAAAATAAGAAGTACACAAGTTTATTAACTTACAATAATGTATACTATCCAAAGTATAATCGAAACTCTACTTAAATTTGTTTTGATTATTACACGATTTATTGAATAATCAATTGCTACAATAGCATTAAGAATAAAATGTACTATTGTTAAAAGTAGGTACCAATTAAAAATATTTTGGAATAACATTATTGCTTCTGTCAAATCCATATAAAAACTCATGATTATTCGTCTGGTATTTTCATTTAAAATATTCAAGGTATTTAAAACATCGTTGCATTTTTCTAATCTTTCCTTAAATGATCTTAGTAAAGTTTGTAGAAATATTCCAATTAAAAACATCAAATAAACATTATAATACATAAACCAAGAATTAACCATCATCATTATAGAAACGTGGTATTCCATTATCCAATAGTAGATATCAAATACATTAATTATAATGACAAAAATTTGACCCACCAAAAAGAAGACCCAATATCTTTTATTAAGCGAAACATGCGTATCTAGCCTTTTCAATAAAAAATCAATCCTTCTTAATAATTTAAATATATCGTTAAGACTTGCAGATTTTGAACAAATACAGAACATTATCATATTTGCTAAATAAATATCTAGTATTAAAACTATTTTCAAAACCATATAATAACCGAATTCAGATTCTATTACTTCCCCAACTAATGCGCAAATTAAAAGAACAGTTAAAAATAAACATTTTTGTATTGTTGTTGAGGTGTTAGTTATATTAAATCTTTCCAGTTGAAAGTCATAAGTAGGAAGAACGCCCAAAATACCACACAATTTTATTAAAACCCATATATCTTCAAAATTCGTCATTTAATTTTAACTACACACTCTATTGTCACTTACGGTAGATATACACATTAATATCAAAGAGAAATGAATTATTAATTAGTAATTTAGTTAAATTGTGTTTGCGTTTCTTGACAGATTTCAACAGAAAAATGAAATGGACTTCTAATTATATTAAAATCGACTAGAATACAGGGTGTGCCAGTAAAAACGTTCGCAATACAATACATTTTTTTTTAAATAAATGAAAAATGACACAAGAAATCGTATTTTTGTTCCGGTGATTAGGTAGCTATTTTGGTGCTGGTGATTTTTTAACTATTCCTAGGTAAATTTTGGTACAGAATCCAAAATAGCAGTCGAATATGTTTTGCTTCGGTGAAAAATCCATCGCGAATATTTTTACTGCACTAATTTTAGTTTTGAAAAAAAAAGAACTATTTTTTATAAAATTTGCAACACACTAAGAAATAATTTAAAAAAATTCCCGAAGAAAAACTCCTGAGACACGTTTTGATTAATGTGACAAATCCGATTAAAATTATAACAGGTACACTAACTTAGCAAGTCTAAAATCACTTCAGAGTATGTTTGGTTGCATAGTCACGTTAGGTATTACTATTACAAATTTATTTATAAAGTAGATTTATATCATAAGGATCGTAAAATCAATTATTATGGTACTAGTCGTGAAGTTTAATACATTAATATATAAATAGTACGTAACTTATTGGCTTATGAGTTACATATTCAGAATTTTATAAACTGTACCATACTTTTGTTACATTTTTTCATTGGACATAATTATGATATATTCTCTATGTAAAAAATATATACAGGGTGAGTCAGACCACCCGTAACAGCCCTTTAACTCGAAAACAGTTTGTCGCACATAGATAGAATAAAAATTTTAATTACCAAAGTGAGCCCAAAGAATCCATTGGTACACTTATTATTTTCCGGAAGAAACCGGAAGTGCCCGGAACCGGAGGTAACTTTGATTTTTTAAATGGCAACATAAGTCGAGTATGGTATCATTTGAAAGGTCTTTTAAAAAAAAACAACTTTTATTAAAGTATTTTTTTAATATCGTGCATAATTAACAAATTAAACGAAAAAAACATAAGCAAACAAGTGACAAATGGTTTCTTAAATTATGGAAAAATGAAAACACTACCATCATCCTTAAAATGGGTAAGGATAGAGGCAATTATGACTTTTAAATGGAAACTTGTAACTTTTGCATTTTTCGTTTCGCTTGTTAAAAATAATCAACTTTTTTAGGTTGCGTATTTTCCATAATTCAAAAAATTAAAAAAAGTTGATTATTTTTAACGAATAAAGCGATAATAACTGCAAAAAAGAGTTTCTGTTTAAAAAAATCTCTCTTGCCTATTTTCCGATGATGGTAACGATTTAATTTTTCCCTTTAAGAGACCAATGGTCACTTATTTGCATATTTTTTTTTGTTTAATTTGTTAATTATGCAAGATATTACATAAATATTTTAATAAAAGTTGTTTCTTTTTAAAAGAAAGTATATGAAAACTACATCTATTTTATATAAATTGTATATTAATAAGAAATATGTTACCTACGTATGTGCTAAAGTAACCTTTATATATTGCAAATATTTTTTGTAATGTAGACATGTTATTTAAATATAATGTACATGTTATATAACTGTTACATACGTTTTTACGGGGTTACTGACATAAATTTGAGTAGCATAAAGAAATCATTATTAATGGCATGATGGAATCTTTCGCCCATAGGTTTTTTGAAAATCGATCTTAGTGACTGTAGCGGTAATGAAATTTATAACTCATATTATAATCTAGAACCTTAATGTTCAATAGCATATTTTCTTATAATTGTATGCTATCTACTTTCAAAAAAATATTTATACTCCTTTGAAGACGTTAACACCAAGAATTAGATTTAAGTTAGATTTAATTACACTTTAAAATATATCAAAATGGCTTTCTAAAAAAGAAAGAAAACGTTATAAAAAAATTTTAAACTTTATAAAAATCCAATCAACGAAGAATAATATTAATCACTTTCTTAAAATAAGTTTCACTTTGAATAAACAGCATTTAACATTAATTTAATTTGACAAAACGGCAGAAAATATGTAACAACTTTATATAATAGTTTTTAACGTTTTTAAAAAGATATTACATTTCTAATTTATGTAGCGCACTTTAAAAGTACATCCTTTACCATTTCAAAGTTAATAAAACAAAAAAAATAGTTTTTCTCTTTCTCTTTCTGGACATTCATTGCAAATTACCAGCGAAACACTGATTATTAATGCGAATCGCTAGAGAGCGTGTGAGTTTGGGAAGAAACTTTTTGATAAATTATGAAATCTAGCATTAGTTGTGCAGCCAAATCTCAAGTTTCCTCGGATAGATTTTCAATTTTATTTTCAGAATTATAAGCTAAATTTATTAGGCTACAATCCAGCTTATATTCACCTTCTGCAACCTTGCACAGAATTGATTAAAAGGCGTCAAAGATAAGGTACCTTTAGATTTAGATCATTCTCGTTTTTTTTCATACGCTAGAATTTAGTTCAATGACTTTTAAATCATCTACAACAAACTCTTAAATGAAACATATTTAATATTTTTAAATAATTATAATTCGCTTTGAAAAAAGATTTAAGCTATAGAAACGATGGACAAGCACTTTGCAACGCAAGTACATACATTTTCATACTAATATACAATCCCATACTAAACTAAGCTAACATACCTTATGCGGGGAAAAAAGAGCTATGTTTTCATCAAAAGTTTATCTGAAAGTGTATAATTGGTTACAATACTTGGAAAAAAAATATATCGCTCAAATGGCCACCTTCCGAGTTGATGCATAATTGCGCTCGTTTTACGGAATTTTGAATATCTGGCTCCAAATTATTATCTTTCAAGTCTTGCAAGGTTCGTGGTTTGTTGTAGTAAACGCGAGATTTTAAGAAGCCCCAAAGGAAGAAGTCTTGTGCTGTTAGATCTGGTGATCTGGACGGTCAGTTCAAATGTCCAAAACAGGAGATCATTCAACCTGGAAATTGAGATCTCAACTCTCACGTTCTTGAGGTGTGTATCGCTCCATGGCTTGTTTACAACTATTTCACAATATATCTACATCATAAATGTCAAAGCACAGTGACATTTGGCGCCACCTGCTAGAATGGCGGCCAATTCAAATTATGACATTACTTTTGCGCCACCCTGTACAAATAAACCCATCAATTTATAGCTGAAAGCTCATAGTTTAGAGTTACGAGATTAAAGCTTAAAAATATTTTTTCAAAGTAGACACCTGTTATTTTAGAGTAGTTTAAAACATCCTTATCCAAAATACAAATCTATCAATTTATAATTAGTTTGTCCAAAATTAAAGCTATTTCTTTAAAGTACAATTATATGTATATTCCCCATTAGATTCTATTTACTTTATTCATTGTTGCGGTAAATTGGTGACCTTTTTTAAACTGCTTATTTAAGGATGAGAACTATTAAATATTCCGGTTTTCAGTTTTTTGAGCTACTTATAGCAAACTTGCACATTAAACAACCCAAACAAGTACATGTCTATTTATACCCTTCAATAATTGTTTCACAAGTTCCAGCTTGAAATGCAAGAGAGGAAATGTGATTTTTCTATTTTTAAAATTCGTGATATTTTTTGAAGCCTAATTTCTGTTAACACAGTGCTGTGATCCCAGGCATATTTGGAATCAGGATATTAAAAATATTCAGTCTCATGACATCAAAATATCATTTCCGGCACCAAGCGAAATTATCATTTTATTGGGCTGAGTAATAATACCATATTTTAAACTTAATTTATTAAAATCACATTATAGTTTCAGTTATCTATAGAAGTTAGATATGACATCTTCGTTCAAGGAAACTGAAATAATCGGCTCAAAATATTTAGAAAATTTTAAATAAATTTCTTGCGCCAACTAAGCTCCAATATTTTAAAAGAAATGTTCTGGGACACACTGTATAAATTTATCCACTTTAGTTATAAATAAAATTATTACAACAACCTAGTTTTTTTTTTACTTTTGTAATAGTGTTACTACATAACACTTATTAGGAAACGATTTTGGAAATGAAATTTTATTGTTTTTAGTAAAATTGTAACAAGACAATAACATAGGTAATAATTAAAGTAGAAAACACAAATATAGTTTTTAAATTAATGTCAAAGAATCCAGCAGCTGAAAATTGTGGACATATATTTTGAGCCTTCCGTGCAATTAACAAACATTTTAAACAATAATTTGGTTTATCAAGAAATTTATAAACTAATTTGTACGCAATTTTAACTGTTTTCTTTCTTTCATTTGCAACTTTTTCACACATTATCATAACAATCATTCCAGGAACCTAAAAATTAAAAAACTAATTGTTAATAAATGTATGTGCAATGTTTTAGAAAAAAACCATATTTTTAAATCCTAGGTAAAATATTGAATATTTATATTTGATATAAACTTACCATAATGTATAATATCCAAAGTATAGTTACAGCTCTACTAAAATTTGTATTGTTTATTACACGATTTATTGAATAATCAATTGATAAAATAGTATTTAGAATAAAATTTATAATAGTTAAAAGTAGATACCAATTAAAAATCTTTTGAAATGACATTACTGCTTCTGTTAACTTCTCATAAATACTCATGATTAATCTTATTGCATTTTCATTTAAAATATCCAAGGTATTTAGAACATTGTTGCATATTTCTATTCTTTCCTGTATTGACTTTAATAAAGTTTGTAGAAATAATCCAATTAAATAGATCAAATAAACATTATAATATATAAAATAAGCATATACCATCCTCATAATAGAATTCTTGTGTTTTAATATCCAATAGTAGTTATCAAATACGTTAATTATAATGACAATAATTTGATTAAGAGAAAAGAGGACCAAATAACTTTTATTAGGTGATACATGCGTATCTGGCTTTTTCAATAAAAAATCAATTCTTCCGAATAATTTAAAAAATGTGTTAAGACTTGTAGATTTAGTGCAAATGTAAAACATCATCATATTTGCTAAATAAATATCTAGTATTATAAATATTTCCAAAATCGTATAAGTACTGCATTCAAATCCTTTTACTTCTCCAAATAATGTGTAAATTAAAAAAATAGTTAAATATATATATTTTTTTAGTGTTGTTGATGTGTTAATTATATTAAATCTTTCCAGTTGAAAGTCATAAGTAGGAAGAACGCCTAAAATACCACACAATTTTATTAATACCCATATATCTTCAAAATTTGTCATTTAATTTTAACAACTTTAATTCAAAAAGTATATTACTGCTTAGATATTAACTACCCACTTTAATGTCACTTATAGTAGATTGACACATTATTATGAACAAAAAATTATAATTTAGTTAAATTGTGTTTGCGTTTATTGAAAAAATAAATTAGAAAAATGGAATGGACTATTAATTATATTAAAATTGACCAGAATACATGGTGCGTCAGTAATACATCTCACCTGTTTTTAACTAAATGAATTATAACACAAGAACTCATATTATTTGTTGCGGCGATTAGGAACGGATTGGTTTTTCTTATTTATTATACTTTGGTACTAGAGTAACTAACTACATTTCACTTATTGCGTAAATCCAAGGGTAACAGCCAATAACGAACCAAATGATTTAGAAAATTTTATTTACAAATTGTCGACGTTTCGTTCCTCATTGCGATTATAATCACGACTACAAAAAATACAAAAAAAATTCAGTGAACAACCACACTAAAATTTACAATCTAAAAATATTCCATAAAGAGAATAAGAAGGTATTTGTAAATATGGACAATAGTAATCAGTAATGAAGTAGATTCCTTTCATCCAACTTTATTTAGTAGAAAAACTGTTTTCAAAATCGCTACATGTTTCGGAGTCATGAACTCCATCATTAGGCGAAAACTAAAATTAAATTAAAAATAAAAACGAAACTAAAACTAAAACTAAAACCTAGTTCAGTCATTAATTATTATAATATATATAAGTAATTAATTATTATAATATATCAACAATCAATGTTCCCGATCATAAAGAAAATTATAAGTTGTAAGTCCCTAACAATTCACCCAATAGGCAACATTAATCGCATTAATTCATCGCAAGTACACTGCTTCCACATCCAAAATCTTCACATTATCGAAGTCGAAAGAATGATTTAAATCAAAATGTTGGTGGCTTAAAGCCGTTTTATTCACTTTATTCATATTTTTATCACGACAATCGTAGGAATGATTATAAATTCTCTTCTTTGACAACTTGCGAGTTTGACCTATATAAGACTTCTCACTTGACTTACATGGCATTTCATATACCACATTCTTCTGTTGTTGCTGTGATAATTTAGTAAAAAATTCTTCATTGATTGTTAAATTGTAGAAACAAATTCTGCAAGTCTCTATTGTAAAGACTTTTTTAATTCTGTGTGACAAACCCTATATGTAAGGTATTTTAAGAAACTTAATCGGTTCAACTTCATTTCCCTTTACAGGACCCTCAAAAGTACCATGCTTTACATTATTAAAAACAGAATTAATTGATCCTCTTGGAAAACCGACATCTGAAAACTTTAGAATCTTCTTATATCCCTGTACGATGATGTTGACTTTCTGATATAGAGGGTGATTCGACTTATAATTTAGTAGTCTTTTTGAATCCGAAGGTTATGTGTAAACATTGGTTATAATCTTCATTACTTTTCTTTAAGTTGTTGTATAAATACATAATACATGTCCAAAAATGGTAACTTTCCATCCACCTCTAGCTCCATAGTAAACTAAATATCTTCACTAATTGAATTAAACACTTGTAAGATAGTATCAATAAATTCTAATGGCACAATGGTAAAACAATCATCCACGTAGATGACAATTATAGATGGATGAAACGCTAATTTTGGTAATGCAGACTTAATCAACCCATCCATCACTAGACATGCAAGAATTGAAATTAATGCTGCGCCCATGGGACATCCAAATACTTGTAAGTAATATTTGGTATCGTATAAAAAGTAGCTAGTATAAAAGATTTTGTCTATATTTGTGAAATACAAATACAAAACAATAAAAGAATGCGTTTTTATCATTGTTGAAAAAGTACGCCCCTATCATAGACTCTACATGAAAAATAAAAATTCTATATGAAAACTAAATTCAATTTGAATGGCACTAGAAAAAAGTATGCCTTTCAAACATTTCTCGGATTACCTTCTTTTGGGAGCATGGTCCAAAATTGATTCTAGTAGTTAATATGACATATAGGTACTCATTCTGATTGAGGTTGGTAAATTTATTATCTGTGCAGGTACTTGAGTAGTTCTTCTGGTTGGCTCTGTGATTGTATAGCTCATACCAAACGATATGAATGTGTTTCATACCCCCAGTATTATCAACCACGTTTAATTTTAAATGAGATTTAATTTGACATGTATACCCAATTTTGCAGCTACACGTCATTTAAACTATATTAAAACTTCATGAAAATACTAAGTACATCAAATTAAATCTCATTTAAAATTAAATGACCGTTAAAAAGTTTGATAATATCGGCCGTTAATTTTTTTTTGGTTTGACACCTTAAAAAAATTTATATTGAAATCACCTGTGACTATTATGTTTATCCCTACAATAAACTGGGTAAAAAGTACAATCAGGATTTTCCCAAGAATGAGGTTAAAATCATCTATACTTGCTTTTGGTAATCTATACAATGAGGTAAAAATTGTGTTTATTACCTTTATGTAACATGGTGCACTTTCCCAGATTTTTTTCTATTAAAAGTTTAGTTATCAACAATGGGTTCCACCTTTAAATGGCTTGGGCAGGATATTGCTACTCCTCCTCGTAAAAATTGGTTCCTTCTGTTGCTCATTTCTGTTATTTTTTAATTGCTACATGGAATTTTTTTTTTATCTTTCTCATTTCGTTTTCGATTGCATTTTTATAGCATTTACAATTTCTGTCAAAAGCTGAAAATATCAGAAATAAATTAAACTTTAAAACGAAATTTTATTTTTTTTGATAAAATTGTAACAAGACAATAATATATGTAATAATTAAAGTAGTAAACACAAACAAGGTTTGCAAATTAATGTTGAAGAATCCCGCCGCCGAAAATTGTGGACATATTTTTTTAGCTTTCCTTGCAATTAACAAAAAGTTTAAACTGTAATTTGGTTTATCAAGATATTTATAAACTGCTTTGTACGCAAATTTAATTGTTCTTTTTCTTTCATTTGCGACCTTTTCGCACATAACCATGGCAACCATACCTGGAATCTAAAAACAATAAATAAATATTTCATCTCGCCGTGCATGCCCATTGTTTATGGTTTTCCGGCGGTTTTTTGATTACAATAGTAATTATTACCGCTGTCTGACGGTTTTTTTGGTTTGAAAACATTTAAATTGAATATTATTTAGTGTAAACTTACACTAACATATGTTGTCCAAAGAATAACCGCAGCTCCTCCAATATGTTTTTGGCCTAAAGGGTTTATTGAATAATCAATTGCTACAATAGAATTAAGAATAAAATTTATCATGATTAAAAGTAGATACCAATTGAAAATATTTTGGAAGGCCATTACTACTTCTGTTAAATCCGCCTCCATATTCATGATTATTCTTATTGTATTTTCATTACAAATATTCAAGGTGTTTAAGAGATCGTTGTATTTTTCTAACCGTTTCATTATAGATCTTAATAAAGTTTGTTGAAATAATGCGATTAAAAATAACAAATACTCATTATAATATATAAACCCAAAATATATTCCATTCATTATCATATCGTAGTGAATCGTTATCAAATCGTAGTTGTCCAATAAATTAATTATAATTGCAAATATTTGACTGAACAAGAAGAGAACCCAATAATATTTATTTGGCGCTACTTTCGCATCTAGCTCATCCAATAAAATATCAACCCTTCTTAATAATATAAAAATATTATTAAGACTTGTAGATTTAGAACAAATGTAGAACATCATTATATTTGATAAATAAATATCTAGCAGTATAAATAATATTTCCAAAATTATAAAGGCATCAAAATGAAATTCTCTCACATACCCAACTAACGTGTAAATTAAAAAAAATAGTTAACATTATTAATTTTATTATTGTTCTTGAATTGTTGATTTCTTTAAATCTTTGCAGTTGATAGTCATAAGTAGGAAGAACGCCTAAAATACCACACAATTTTAATAAAACCCATACCTCTTCTAAGTTTGTCATTTTTTTTTTATAAATTTAATTTCAATAAAGTAAAGTGCTCTGTGAATATCCACTACCCACTTAAATGTCAATTATATAATAGAAGTAATGTATTCAGTCATCATTAGAAATAATTAGAGTAACTAATGAAAAATCGAATGAACATACAATACAAACTACCATGACGTAGCTGACATTTTTTTATTTCTCTCTAATCAGCTGACCGAAATCTATAATCCTAATCTATTAGTTACATGAAAATCGAAAGTAAAAAAAAAATTTTAATAATTGATTTTCTTCGGTGTACAGTTATTTAAAAACACTCGAAAATTATTAAATATTTTTAGGATAAAAATTATTATTGACTTTTATAAATACAGTTTTATTTTTTTAAAGTAAATTGTAAATTAACAATTACATAAGTAATAATTAAATTAGTAAATACAAACAAGCTTTCCAAATTTATATTAAAGAATCCTCCCGCAGAAAATTGTGGACATATTTTTTGAGCTTCTTTTGCTACTATTAAAAATCTTACGCTATAAGCTGGTTTATCAATATATTTAAAATTAGCTTTGTATGCAAATTTAATAGTTTTCTTTCTTTCCTTTGAAACCTTTTCACACATTATCGTAACAATCAGACCTGGAACCTAAAAATAAAAATCACAAAATAATAGTGAAAATAGTTTTTTATGTAAACTTACCATAACGTATAATGCCCAAACAATGAGCATGATCTTGGCAAACATATTCTCAAAGGCAGAGCTTATTGTATGATTAATTACATAAATAGCACAATTAAGAAAATCTGTCATAAGTATAACTAAATACCAATTAAACATTGCTTGAAATGACACTATAACTTCTGTTAAATTTGAATACAAACATGTTATATTTCTTAATGTTTCTTCATCTACTACATGTATGATATTTAGTGCATTATTGAATTTTTCTAATCGTTCCTTTATGCACATTAAGACAGCTTGTAGAAATAATCCAAATACAAAGATTATATAAATATTATAATATATAAACCATGAATATGACCAAATAAATTCCACAGAGTAATAATTACTTATCCATAAATAATTATCCAAACCATTTTGTGCAACGACAAATATTTGGAAAAGCAAAAAGAGAATCCAATATATTTTATTTTGTGAAGTATTAGTATTTAGTTTATTCAATAAAAAATCTATTCTTCTTATTAAATGAAAAATTTTGTTAAAACTTGCAGATTTGGTACAAATATAGTACATTATTATATTCACAAAATATATTCCAAATACTACCCATACTTCCAAAAATGAATTCATACTCCATGTTAAATACTTTACTTTTTCAAAAATTGCGTAAATTAAAAAAATACTTAGGAACAAATATTTTATAATTACTGTTAAGGTGTTAATTTTATTAAATTTTTCCACTTGAAAATCGTAAGTAGGGATTACTCCCAGTATTCCGCAATATTTAATTAGAATCCACAAATCTTCAATATTCGTCATATATTTAATTAAAAAATATTTCTACAAAAACTAAATTTTTATAACAGTAACTGTGCAATGCACTCTCTGATATCAATTAGAGAGAGAAAACAAAATTAACTACATTGGTTATTTTTTTTTGTAATTTCATAAATGGTGTTTGTGTTTGAAGGAATGATAATTGATAGAGTTGCAATGGACTTTTAATTTCATTAACTCCAATTGTATTTCAGCTTAATCAATTTAATTTGAGAACTTATCAATTGGATAATGCTTATCAAAAAGGGGCCAAGCGAGATTTTTAGAAAAATGGGATTATGGCAACAAATGCCCTAGTTGAACTCCAGAATTATTCTTTAGCCATAATCCCATATTTCTAAAAATGTCGCTTGGCCCCTTTTTGATAACCGTCAACTGTACTTCAGATAAACCAATCTAATTACAGAAAGTTTTAATTGTATCTCAGAATCATCTATAGAGTTTTGGACGGTAATCCTAGAGTTTGGACGGTAATTATTCACGCGAATAACAACAGATATGTACAATTCATCAACAATGTCTTTTGGAAATTTAACAATACACCAGTAACAACATTACGCTTAGGTACATTAAAGCAGTATATCGTTACAATCTTCTTTTAAATTTTCTTGTTATGGATCTCCGGATATCACGGAGCAAATGTTTACTTAGAAACAATAATTGATGAAGCCAAAAATACAATTATTGGTAGTGATTGCTCTCGTGTAGATCATGCATACTTTCTGAATTTAAATCGATGAATTCTGATTTTGAAATGATGTTTTCTGAAATACATCTGTTTATTCTCAAAAACAATTGACATTTTCTGGTTTTTCTGAAATACAATTAATGCTTTCTGAAATACAATTCATTTGCTGAATTACAATTGATGATTTCTGAAATGCAAATGGTGTGGTATTACTACAAGGTATTTGCTTAATAATAAAACATTTGATTTTTTATTAAAGTTTATTTTCTTTAGAAGACAGTTGAACATCTACAATCACATAGGTAATAATCAAATTCGTAAATAAAAACAAGGTTTCTAAATTTATATTAAAAAATCCTGCCGCAGAAAATTTTGGACATATTTTTTGGGCCTCTTGTGCAATTAATAAAAAATTTTCAGAATAAGCTGGATTATCAAGAAATTTATAAGCTGCTTTGTATGCAATTTTAACAGTTTTCTTTCTTTCATTTGAGACCTTTTCACACATTATCATAACAACTACGCCTGGAACCTAAAAAAGGATATAATATACTACTTATTTAAAATATTATATTTTATAAAAATCTTTAACTTACAATAATGTAAAATGTCCAAAGGATTATTGCGGGGATACTAAGAGTTGTTTCAATAAGAGGCATTATAGTATAATCAATCGCCAAAATAGTATTACTAAGGAAATTGGTCATGATTAAAAACAAATACCAATTAAAAATCTTTTGGTATAATACAATTGCTTTTGTTAAATTCGTATATAAACAATTGATGTTTCGTATAGTATTGTCATCCACGATATCCAAGAGATATAAAATATTATTGGATTTTTCTAAACGTTGGTTTATGCACATTAATACAGCTTGTTGAAATAATCCAGTTAAAAATATCAAATAAATGTTATAATACATAAACCAAGCATACGTCCAATGCATTAACATAAAGTGAAAATTAGTTATCCAATCATAGAAATCCAAAGCATTAATTATAACTACAAAAATTTGACTGAGCAAAAAGTAAACCCAATAATTTTTGTTAGCTGGGATATGCCCATTAAGTTTCGACAATAAAACATCCACAGTCGCTAATAATTTAAAAATATAGGTAAAGCTTGAACATTTGGTACAAATATGGTACATTACTATATTTGCTAAATATATAGTAAGTATTATAAATACATCCAAAAGTAGATAGGGACTGAATGGGGTAAATCTTACTTTTCCAACAAATGAATAAATTAAAAAAATCGTTAAAAACAAACATTTTTTGATATTTGTTGACGTGTTGATGATATTAAACCTTTCTAGTTGATAATCATAAGTAGGAGTAACACCGCATATCCCACACCACTTTATTAAAATCCGGAAATCGTTTATATTCGTCATTTACTTTTTAACAAATGTTGTAATTCGAAGAACTGAACTGTTTTAATTAATACGAACAACCACGTATTTGAAAGAAGTAATACAATACAAATACTATAAAAATTAAATATTATTAGTAATCAAATTAAATTTTATTTTCGTATGTAATGATATTAAATGGAAAAATTTTTAAGGGTAATTGAATTTTATTGAGTAATTGGAATATCTAGAAATTATTTAGTTAAATATTTACGTTATTAATTTCGAAAAATAAAATTTAAAGTTCTTATCCTTTAACATATCTTTCAACTTCGAAATATGTAGTTGGATACCGCAAACTTATATTGGACAAAGTTTAATATGTAAGGTAATAAATTAATTAAAGAAGAGCTTTTGAGAACAATGTTTTAAATAGAAGTTGTACAATTTTTACTGTCGCATTGTTTAGGAAGATAAGACCTTGAAAAGAAGATTAAAGGTCGCGTAATAATCATAAGTTATTTAACTGGCAACCCATATACAAGCGTGTAAATTTTCTATATGAATAATTTTAAAAAAAAATGTGTCAATTGAAAGTTGAATGTTTCTTAGTGATCCATTGGGTTGATATATTAATATGTCATTGAATATTAGGTTGAAGGTCATGCGATAACCATTTAAGTCCGTGATTAACTTTCAGTGGATAATAACTCATATTTTCCAATTTGTATTCTATAAATAGTTCGGAAGGGTTTAAATTTCCTATTTAAAAAGTCCTTTCAGGTTTTAATAATAATGACCATTGTGTGACCTTCAACCTACCATTCAAGGTCATAAATGCCACTAGAATCGTAGAGCGTCTCTTTATTTTTTTAAAGATTATTCATTTTGAAAATAAATAAGCATTCATAAGCTCTTATATTGGTAAGATTTAAAATCCTTTACAACTTTCAACTAATTTAATCAAACATTTACCCACAAACAGCAAAACCAGCGTCGTGATAAGGCCATCCCTACTTGCGTTCAGAAGTGAAAGACGTAGATCATTAAGCAACTGATGGAATGCAAATGGTCCATTCGGCAGAAGCGTTCAGCACACACACCGTTCAAGTTTTTCTACTAAAGATGTTAATACTGCAACTACGTGGAGCTTTGCACTGAGTAGAAAATAACACACCCATCTAAAATGTTAGATATGCTTTAAAAGCCAGAGCTTGAAGGTGTAGAAATCAACAATTCATCCGATACTTTTTGAAAGGACACAAGCAAGCAGTATGTGATCCTGCGTCCATCACTCTGCGGCTTGAAATTCTTGCTTGGTGAACCTTCACCACTTTGTACAAAGACAGACCTAAGGAATCTTCTTCTTTCCTCATTTGTTATTGAAAATACCGGTTAGCATCTTTGATTGTATTTCTATCAATGCCTAAATAATATCAAATATTTGGTACTCTATTACTCCTAACATCTAACATACATTGTAAAACATCATTAAAATCAGGAAAAAACACGCAAATTTATTTTATCAAAAATTCAATATGGCGTCCATTTAAAAAATAAAGTTGCCATCGATATCTCGAAGACCGATAGTCTAATATTTTTTTAAAAATTATATTTAAGTTGATGCGAATCATTTTTTCATAACTTTTGTAGTTAACGAAATAATCGAAATAATCGACTTTTTAAAAAATTGAATTTTTCGGTTTTTTCCGTTTATCTTTGGAATGGCTAGGAGTTTTTTATTTTTTAAACGGAATCTGATTGTATATACAAAATGCAAAACAGTGCTCATTTAACATTTAACCACATCTGTATCTTATAACAAAGATACTCATATTAAGTAACTCAAATTGGAACACCGTGGATAGGTGCTATCTTAGCTAGTTTTAATTTATCGGGAAAGATACCTTCAGTGAAGCATTAGTTAATTATATTACATATTACTAAGGGGCTCAGGAATACAACAGGAAACTTCCCCCATTTTGAACTTATTATTTTCCAGATAGTTTTCTTGTGTATAATTCAATTGTGTTTTTAGTTGTTACATTGTTTTTTATGTCTTCATCACCACATGTACATTTAAAGACGTAAATGTATAAATTATAATGTATCTTTCATTTGAACTATTTACTATTTCATTAGTTTTATTTTTTGGAGCAAACTTAATTTTCAACATTATGGGATCATGGTCCGAAATTGATTCTAGTAGTTTATATGACATGATATGAGTATATTATACTCATTCTGATTGAGGTTGGTAAATATATTATCTGTGCAGGTACTTTGTACTAGTTGTTGTGGTTGGCTCTGTGATTGTATAGCTCATACCAAACGATACGAATGTGTTTCTTTATATTTTTTTTGTTTTGACTCCTCCAAAGAAATTATATTGAAATCACCTGTGACGATTAATTTTATCTCTACATAAAACTGGTTAAAAAGTACTGTCGGGTTTTCTGACGAATGAGTTTATAAAATCAGCTATACTTGTTTTTGGTGATCTATACAATGAGGTAACCATTATGTTTATTACCTTTATGTCACATATGACAATTTCCCAGGTTTTTTTCTATTGACAGTTTTGTGTTATCGACAATGGGTTCCGCATTTAGAAGGCTTGAGCAGGATATTGCTTCTCCTTCTCGTAAAAAATGGTTCCTTGTAAAATGGCTAATTGAATATTATTTGAAATAAACTTACAATAACATATATAGTCCAAGGAATAACAAATATGTATTTGTCCTAAAGTGTTTATTGAATAATCAATTACTAAAATAGAAATAAGAATAAAATTTATCATGGTTAATAGTAGATGCCAAATGAAAATATTTTTGAAGGCCATTACTACTTCTGTTAAATCCGCATACAAAATCATGATTATTGTTATTGGATTTTTATTACAAATATTCAAGGTATTTAAGAGATAATGCTTTGGATCGAGCTAATCGTTATGAGCGATCCGAAATCTATCGCTACGAAATAAATTAAAGTGTTAGAATCTACATACATGATATTTCATCGACAAAATTAGTATTTTGTTTTATTTGGACTTTTGGTCTTTTTTATAAATAAAATATCGTTATTCAGTTTATTTAAAATTTTGATTAAAATTTTTCTGAAATAATGAAATGTCCTAAAAATTATTGATTTTCATCGATGTACAGTTATTTAAAAACAATCGAAAATTATTACATACAGTTTTATCTTTTTAAAGTAAATTGTACAATAACAATTACATAAGTAATAATTAAATTAGTAAATACAAACAAGCATTCCAAATTTATATTGAAGAATCCTCCTGCAGAAAATTGTGGACAAATTTTTTTAGCTTCTTTTGCTATTATTAAAAATCTTGCGCTATAAGCTGGTTTATCAATATATTTAAAATTTGCTTTGTATGCAAATTTAATAGTTTTCTTT
The DNA here is from genome assembly GCA_963971135.1 of Stenus bimaculatus. Lineage (NCBI taxonomy): Eukaryota > Metazoa > Arthropoda > Insecta > Coleoptera > Staphylinidae > Stenus > Stenus bimaculatus. Next base: position 26,081,272 of record OZ020185.1, read on the forward strand.
CTTTCCTTTGAAACCTGTTCACACATTATCGTAACAATCAGACCTGGAACCTAAAAATAGAAATCACAAAATAATAGTGAAAATAGTTTTTTATGTAAACTTACCATAACGTATAATGTCCATACTATGAGCATGATCTTGGCAAACGTATTCTCAATATCAGGGCTTATTGTATAATTAATTACATAAATGGCATTATTAAGAAAATTTGTCATAAATACAACCAAATACCAATTAACCATTGCTTGAAATGATAATATAACTTCTGTTAAATTTGAATACAAACATGTAATATTTCTTAATGTTTCTTCATCACCTACATGTATGATAGTTAGTGTATGATTGAATTTTTCTAATCGTTCCTTTATGCACATAATGACAGCTTGTTGAAATAATCCAAATAAAAAGATTATATAAATGTTATAATATATAAACCATGAATATGACCAAATAAATTCCACAAAGTAATTATTACTTATCCATAGAAAATTATCCAAACTATTTTCTGCAACGACAAATATTTGTAAAAGCAAAAAGAAAATCCAATATCTTTTATTTGGTAAAGAATTAGTATTTAGTTTATTCAATAAAAAATCTATTCTTCTTAATAAATTAAAAATTTTGTTAAAACTTGCAGATTTGGAACAAATATAGTACATTATTATGTTCACAAAATATATTCCAAATACTACAGATACTTCCAAAACTGAATCCATACTCCATGTTAAATACTTGACTTTTTCAAAAATTGCGTAAATTAAAAAAATACTTAGGTACAAATATTTTATAATTACTGTTGAGATGTTAATTCTATTAAATTTTTCCACTTGAAAATCGTAAGAAGGAATTACGCCCAGTATTCCGCAATATTTAATTAGAATCCACAAATCTTCAATATTCGTCATTTATTTATTTAAAAAATATTTCTACAAAAACTAAATTTTTCTAGTGGTAACTGTGTAATGCACTCGCTGTAATCAAATAGAAAGAGAAAACTAAATTATCAACATTGGTTATTTTTTTTGTAATTTCATAAATGGTGTTCGTGTTTGAAGGAATAATTGAAAGAGTCGCAATGGAGTTTTAATTTCATTAACTCCAATTCTATTTCAGAAAACATCATTTGTATTTCACCTTAATCAATTTAAGTTCAGAATTGGATCAAGCTTATCAAAAAGGTACCAAGTGACATTTTTTTAAAAATGGGATTATGGCAACCAATGACATAGTTGAACTCCAGAATTATTCTGGACCCAAAATCTAATTTCTCTAAAAGTTTCGCTTGGTTCCTTTTTGATAAACGTCAACGAAATTTCAGAAAAACCAATTTCATTACAGAAAGTATTAATTGTATTTCAGAATCATCTATTGTATTTGAGAAAGAATTATTTATATTTCAGAAGCATCAAAATTGAGGAAGACTTTTTGGCGATGATTGTTCACTGTTAACAACAGATACATACAACTCATGAAAATGTATTTTGGATATATAACAATACACCAGTAACAACATTACGCTTAAGTCCTTATTCATCAATGGCAAACCCCATTGAAATCTGTTGTAAGATTAATCCAGTAATGTTAAAAGTTTCTTCGGAATTTTCCTGTTATGACTTTCCTGATATCACGGAGCCAAATCATATAGCCAAAAATACAATTATAGATACTGATTATTCTCGTGAGGACACTAGAATCGTTTCATGCATACTTTCGGAAATTAAATTGACGAATTCTGATTTTTAAATGATTATTCTCAAAAACAATTTCTGGTTTTTCTAAAATACAATTGATGCTTTATGAAATAAAATTCATTTTTCTGAATTACAATTCATGATTTTTGAAATGCAAATGGTGTAGTACAACAACAAGGAATTTGCTTAATAACAAAACATTTAATTTTTTCATTTTTTATTAAAGTTTATTTTCTTTAGAAGACAGTTGAACATTTACAATCACATAGGTAATAATCAAATTTATATTGAAAAATCTAGCCGCAGAAAATTTTGGATATATTTTTTGAGCCTCGTGTGCAATTAATAAAAAAAATTGGGAATAAGCCGGATTATCAAGAAATTTATAAGCTGCTTTGTATGCAATTTTTGAAGTTTTCTTTCTTTCATTTGAGACCTTTTCACACATTATCATAACAACTACGCCTGGAACCTAAAAAAAGATAAAATATAACACTTATTTAATATATTTAATTTTATAAAAATATTTAACTTACAATAATGTAAAATGTCCAAAGGATTATTCCGGGCATACTAACAGTTGTTTCAATGAGAGGCGTTATAGTATAATTAATCGCCAAAATAGTATTAGTAAGGATATTGGTCATGATTAAAAACAAATGCCAATTAGAAATCTTTTGGTATAATCTAATTGCTTTTGTTAAATTCATATATAAACAATTGATGTTTCGTATAGTATTGTCATCCACAATATCCAATAGATTAAAAATATTATTAGATTTTTCTAAACGTTGGTTTATACACATTAATACAGCTTGTTGAAATAATCCCGTTAAAAATATCAAATAAATGTTGTAATACATAAACCAAGAATATGTCCAATGCATTAACATAAAGTGAAAATTAGTTATCCAATCGTAAACATCCAAAGCATTAATTACAACTACAAAAATTTGACTGATCAAAAAGAAAACCCAATAATTTTTGTTAGCTGGGATATGCCCATTAAGTTTCAGCAATAAAAAATCCACAGTCCTTAATAATTTAAAAATATAGGTAAAGCTTGAACATTTGCTACAAATATGGTACATTAATATATTTGCTAAATATACAGTAAGTATTATAAATACATCCAAAAGTAGATAGGGACCGAATGGGATAAATCTTACTTTTCCAACAAATGAATAAATTAAAAAAATCGTTCAAAACAAACATTTTTTGATAGTTGTTGACGTGTTGATGATATTAAACCTTTCTAGTTGATAATCATAAGTAGGAGTAACACCGCATATCCCACACCACTTTATTAAAATCCGGAAATCGTTTATATTCGTCATTTATTTTTTCACAAATGCTGTAATTCGAAGAACTGAACTGTTTTAAATAATACGAACAACCATGTATTTGAAAGAGGTAATACAATTCAAATACTATGAAAATTAAATATTATTAGTAATCAAATTAAATATTGTTTTCGTATGTAATGATATTAAATGGAAAATTTTTAAGGGTAATTGAATTTTATTGAGTAATTGGAATATCTAGAAATTATTTAGTTAGATATAGCCTTTGAGAACAATATTTTAAATAGAAGTTGTACAATTTTTACTGCCGCATTGTTTAGGAAGATATGACCTTGAAAAGAAGATTAAAGGTCGCGCAATAATCACAAGTTATTTAACTGGTAACCCGTATACACGCGTGTAAATTTTCAAAATGAATAATTTTTGAAAAGAATGTGTCAATGGAAAGTTGACCCATTGTGTAGATATATTAACATGTCATTGAATAACAGGCTGAAGGTCAAGCGATAACCATTTAAGTGCGTTATTTCCTTTCAGTGGATAATAATTCATATTTTCTGATTTGTATTCAATAAATAGTTCGGAAGGGTTTAAATTTCCCATTTAAAAACTGCTTTCAGGTTTTAATAATAATGACTATTGTATTACCTTCAACCTACCATTCAAGGTCATAAGTGCCACAAGAATCGTAAAGCGTCTATTTAATTTTTTAAAGATTATTCATTTTGAGAATAAATAAGCATTCATAAGCTTTTATATTGGTAAGGTTTAAAAACCTTTACAACTTCCAACTTATTTAATCAAACATTTACTCATAAACAGCAAAACCAGCCCGCCGTCGTTACAAGGTCATCCCTACTTGGGTCCAGCACGTACCCTATCTAACCGCCAAGTAGCAGTCACCTCCACTGGGTCATCATAACACCATGCACATTTAGACACAGTTACGACAGCTTCTCATGCTCCTTCGAACTGAATGATCTTCTTCAGTCAGAACTAACCAGTTGGAGGTATGTACAATAAGAAACTGCTCCGAATTACAAGTCAGGAAATCAAGATCCAAAGGTTGCACAAGTCTTGTCAGCAATTAAAAGAAGAAGTCAACATCCGAAAACTAAAACACCTCGTCTCACAGCTAGAAAAGAAGTCAATGTATTCGAAGAGATGCACGTAGATATTCTAGTCTATGAAGTGAATGATACTGATAAATATTTTATAGAATCTCAGTTTTATAAAGTGGTAAAAGAAATCTTCACAAGTATCGTTAATGCACTAATACTATTAAACTACCAAAAATCAAAATACCAACGTTTTCGACATTTTGGGGCATCAACATAAACACCCGACAAGGGTACTTAAAGAATAGACAGTGTTTCCTGAGAGGCACGAAGGAATCCCACTACATAAAGTGACCTACAAACAATCTCGCCCTATCAAAGTGCCAAAACTCAAATTAATAAAGTGTCAAGTTGTCATAAAGCAAGTTGGTGGCATAGAATATGGAATATGTGGAAGAACTCAAAGCTGACGAAAAGCAGCCACCACACCAAAACAAGCAGGACTAGCCGAAGAATTGTCAAGAGAAGAGGACAAAGTCGCACTAAAACAAGTCACATAATACAACTTAGCATAAATAAATAAATTAAAGGATAACACAAATATTTGGACTGCTTCAATAAATTAGAAAAACTTGTGATGTATTTTCTTTAAGTCCAACTTTATAATAAAGTTGATGTATTTTCTTTAAGTCCAACTTAAAGAAAATACATCACAAGTTTTTCTAATTTAGCAACATACTCTGAAGTAAAATCCGTAGGTATAGCTGAAGTTCGGCTTGAAGTGAAAGCAATCAAGAAGTAAAAGAAGTAAATCATTGAACAATAGGTGAGCGTTCAGCACACACATCATTCAAGATATTCTACTAAAGATGTTAATACTGCAACTACGAGGAGCATTCCACTGAGTAGAAAATAGCAGACCCCTCTAACATGTTAGATGTGCTTTAAAAGCCAGAGCTTGAAGGTGTAGTAATCAACAATTCGTGCGATCATTTTTGAAAGGACACAAGCAAGCATTATGTGATTCTGACAATTAGTTTATTTTTATTTAAAAACATTTTCTGAAATAAAGAAATATCCTAAAAATTGTTGATTTTCTTCTATATATAGTTATTTAAAAACAATCGAAAATTATTAAATATTTTTAGGATAAAAATTATTAATAACTTTTATAAATAAAATTTTATATTTTTAAAGTAAATTGTACATAAACAATTACATAGGTAATTATTAAATTAGTAAATACAAACAAACTTTCCAAATTTATATTGGAGAATCCACCCGCAGAAAAATGTGGACATATTTTTTTAGCTTGGTTTGCTATTATTAAAAATCTTGCGCTATAAGCTGGTTTATCAATATATTTCAAAATTGCTTTGTATGCAATTTTAATAGTTTTCTTTTTTTCCTTAGAAACTTTTTCACACATTATCGTAACAATCAAACTTGGAACCTAAAAATAAAAATCACTTCTAACTACCTACTTCTAAATAATAGTGACTATAATAACTCATTGAATTCTAAGCCAATAAGAACGCTTCATTTTGACATGCGTCAAAGCTTTCAACTGATAAAATTTTGACGTAACTGATAAAACTTATTGGAGTGTCTCTGCACGGGCGGGACGGGCGTATAGTCATGATGAACATCACGCGAGTTTAAATTTTCTTCAGGTAAATTTTTTTGAATCCTTTCGAGTTCATTGCACAATTTAATTAGTAAATTGTTTAAAAATCACCCAGCTTCGTCTCGTGATTTTTATGACAATTTACTCATGAAATTGACAGCGACGCACTCACTCGATTCAATACATTTTGCCGAGAAAATATAACCACTTGTGATATTATATATGACTATACAACTCACAAGTGAAAATTTTTTGTGACAAGTAAAACGTCATAGATTTCAGCGATTATTTTATGTCAAATATCAGTAAGTTTGAAGTTGGTTGTCAAATTTTGTCACAAAAAGTGAAAAATGTTCGTTAAATACTCTCTTGAATATGCACTCTTTTTCAAATTATCAAGTCGTATATTTTTTTCATGTCATTTGGGATTAAAAATGAAAACTTAACCCCGCATGACATTTGTTGTAATGCCAGTGATAAATATTCGACTTAAATTTGACCACTCAATATATTACACATGAAATATTTTTTTAAATCGTATTATTTTATGTGAACTTACCATAACGTATAATGTCCAAAAAATGAGTATAATCTTGACAAAACTATTCTCGATATAAGGGCTTAATGTAAAATTTATTGCATAAATAGTACCATTAAGAAAAATTGTCATAAGTATAACTAAATACCAATTAACCATTGCTTGAAATGACTTGATAACTTCGGTTAAATTTGAATACGAACATGTAATATTTCTTAATGTATCTTCATCCACTATATTTAAGAAAGTTAGTGCATCATTGAATTTCTCTAATCGTTCCTTTATACACATTAAGACAGCTTGTTGAAATAATCCAAATAAAAAGATTATATAAATATTATAATATATAAACCATGAATATGACCAAATGAATTCCGTAAAGTAATAATCACTTATCCATATGTAGTTATCCAAAGCATTTTGTGCAACGACAAATATTTGGGCAAGCAAAAAGAAAATCCAATATCTTTTATTTGGTGAAGTATTAGTATTTAGTTTATTCAATAAAAGATCTATTCTTCTAAATAAATTAAAAATTTTGTTAAAACTTGCAGATTTGGAACAAATATAGTACATTATTATATTTACAAAATATACTACAAAAACTACATATATTTCCAAAACTGAATTCATACTCCATGTTAAATATTTTCTTTTTTCAAAAAGTGAGTAAATAAAAAAAATAGTTAAAAACAAAGATTTTATAATTACTGTTGAGGTGCTAATTTTATTAAATTTTTCCACTTGAAAATCGTAAGTAGGAATTACTCCCAGTATTCCGCAATATTTCATTAGAATCCACAAATCTTTAATATTCGTCATTTATTTATTGAAAAGTATATTTCTACAAAAACTAAATTTTTCTAGTGGTAACTGTGTAATGGCTCTCTGTAATCAAATAGAGAGAGAAAACTAAATTAACAACATTGTGTATTTTTTTGTAATTTCATAAATGGTGTTTGTGTTTGAAGGAATAATAATTGGAAGAGTTGCAATGGACAATTAATTTCATTAAGTCCAATTGTATTTCAGAAAATATAAATTGTATTTCATCTTAATCAATTTAATCTCAGATTTAATCAATTGTATCGTGCTTCTCAAAAAGGGACCAAGTGACATTTTTATAGAAATGGGATTATGGCAACAGTTGACATAGTAGAACTCCAGAATTATTCTGGAGACATAATCCCGTTTTTTCTAAAAATGTTGCTTGGTCCTTTTTTTATAACCGTCAACTGTATTTCAGATTAACCAATTTAATTACAGAAGGTTTTAATTGTATTTCAGAATCGTCTATTATATTTGAGAAAGGATCAATTATATTTAAGAAAGCATCAATTCATCACAATTGTATTTCAGAAAATCAGTTTAATTTCATGAAGAACGAATAGTAAAAATTTTGAAAGAGTTTTTGGTTTGACTTCTCCACAAAAATTATATTGAAATCACCTGTGACGATTATGTTTATCTCTACATTAAACTGGTTAAAAAGTACTGTCAGGATTTTTTTCAGAATGAGGTTAAAATCATCTATTACTTGGTTTTGGTGATCTATAAGATGAGGTAAAAATTGTGTTTATTACCTTTATGTAACACGGTGCAATTTCCCAGATTTTTTTCTATTGAGAGTTTTGTGTTATCAAAAATGGGTTGAGCAGGATATTCCTACTCCTCCTCGTATAAATTGGTTCCTTGCAAAAAGGTTACAAATACAATTGTTTAAGATGTGATATAGTTTTTGTTTATCCAGTGTTCACATACACATAATATATTTATGTGTATATATCTCTTCTGTTACCTTTTCTAAGATGTCTATTTTATTTTTAAGACCTTGAACATTGACATGCAATGTTTTTAGTTTCTGTTGTTTTTTAATTGCTACATATAAGTGTTTTTTTATTTTTTCATTTTCGTTTGCTTTTTTATTGCATATACAATTTCAGTCAGAAACTGAAGATATTAGAAAAAAATTAAAATTTAAAAATAAATTTTATTCTTTTTGATGAAATTGTAACAAGACAATAATATATGTAATAATTAAAGTAGTAAACACAAACAAGGTTTCCAAATTAATGTTGAAAAATCCTGCCGCCGAAAATTGTGGACATATTTTTTTAGCTTTCCGTTCAATTAACAAAAAGTTTAAACTGTAATTTGATTTATCAAGAGATTTATAAACTGCTTTGTACGCAAATATAATTGTTCTTTTTCTTTCATTTCCGACCTTCTCGCACATTACCATAGCAACCATACCTGGAACCTAAAAATAAAAAAAAATATTTCATCTCGCCGTGCATGCCCATTATTTATAGTTTTCCGGCGGTTTTATTATTACACTGATAATTATAACCGCCGTCCGTAATACCGTTGTTTATTTAAATTGAATATTATTTGGTATAAACTTACAATAACATATATTGTCCAAAGAATAACCACAGCTCTGCCAATATGTGTTTGGCCTATGGGGTTTATTGAATAATCAATTGCTACAATAGTATTAAGAATAAAATTTATCATGGTTAAAAGTAGATACCAATTAAATATATTTTGGAATGCCATTACTACTTCTGTCAAATCCGCATATAAACTCATGATTATTCTTATTGTATTTTCATTACAAATATTCAAGGTATTGAAGAGATCGTTGCATTTTTCTAACCGTTTCATTATAGATCTTAATAAAGTTTCTTGAAATAAAGCAATTAAAAATATCAAATACACATTATAATATATGAACCCAGAATATACTCCTTTCATTATCATACCGAAATTATTCGTTATCCAATCGTAGTTGTCCAATACATTAATTATAATGGCAAAAATTTGACTTAACAAAAAGAAAACCCAATAATATTTATTAGGCGTTACTTTTGCATCTAGCTCATCCAATAAAAAATCAACCCTTCTTAATAATATAATAATATTATTAAGACTTGTAGTTTTAGAACAAATGTTGAACATCATTATATTTGATAAATAAATATCTAGTAGTATAAATATTTCTAAGCTCATAAAGGTATCAAAATGAAATTCTTTCAGATACCCAACTAATGTGTAAATCAAAAAAATAGTTAAAAATATAAATTTTATTATTGTTCTTGAATTGTTGATATCTTTAAATCTTTGCAGTTGATAGTCATAAGTAGGAAGAACGCCAAAAATACCACACAATTTTAACAAAACCCATACCTCTTCAAAATTTGTCATTTATTTTTATAAATTTTAATTTCAATAAAGTAAATTGCTGTATAAATATTAACTTCCCACGTAAAAAGTCAATTATACAATAGGAGAAGTACTTAGTAGTTATACATATTAATGTTAAACAAAACGTATTATTTCATTATGACTAATTTATTAGTTCAATTATTGAAAAACGGAATGAACATGCTATACAAACCACCTGTCATAACTAAAAAAAAATTATTTCTCCGTAATCAGCTGACATAAATCTACCGGGTGGAAACGAAACACGGGTCACCTCTATAACTTCTTTATTTTTGGAAATAAAAATTTGGAATTTGACTATGTTGAGTGGTTCAAGAAAACACATTTTAGGTAAGTTTTTTAATATATATTAATTATGGTTTTTATTCTGGACTTTATTTTTTTAAATGAAACACCCAATTTCTTGTTCATAATTTAAGACTAAATGAATAAATATATAAATAAATAAGTCTCATTTTGTTGAACTGAATACAGCATAATAGGTATTTAATTTTGTTTAGGTGCATAGCCTGATTAGATTATCTATTGGTATGACTGAATTTGCGATGTTGCTAAACGTACACACGATACTGTGTGCTTGAGTCACAAATGGTGTTCAAGAATTGGGTCGTTCAACATTAAAAAAAATAACCCTATGACTATTTGGTTTTCTTAGGTTTGTTACAGTTCGACAGTTTTCATCTTGTAACTGAGAGAGCACGCACGAGTACTATGATGGTATCTCTTTCTTCTGTCATAATTTCAAGGCCTGGACAACCTAATTGAGTTTACATGTCGTGCACGAGATTTGCATACGAGATTTCTCCCATGCGACATAATATCTCGATTACAATTCAGGTATTGGCCCGCTGGTCGTAGCTTAAAAGTTTTTATTTCTCCGTAGTCAGCTGACTGAAATTTATAATCTTAAGTTGTATGAAATTAGAAAGATTTTGAAAAATTATTATTTTTTTTAAATTTTCGAATTTATCCGATATTTCAAGATACTGTATTTTAAAAATTATGCATTGGATCGCTCTAATATTGTTCAAATCGTTATCAGGGAATCAGGGATCGCAAATCTATCGGAAAAGGTTACGACGTAAATTGAAGCGGTATAAACTACATGATATTTCATCGACAAAAACTCTATTTTGTTTTATTTTTATTTAAAATTTTTATAAAAGTTTTTCTAAAATAAAGAAATATCCTAAAAGTTCTTGAGTTTCTTCTATCTATAGATATTTAAAAAATTATTAAATATTTTTCGGATAAAAATTTATGATTTTTATAAATAAAATTTTATTTTTTTAGCGTAAATTGTACTATAACAATTACATAAGTAATAATTAAATTAGTAAAGACAAACAAACTTTCGAAATTTATATTGGATAATCCTCCCGCTGAAAATTGTGGACATATTTTTTTAGCTTCTTTAGCTATTATTAAAAATCTTGAGCTATTAGCTGGTTTATCAATATATTTATAAATTGCTTTATATGCAATGTTAACAGTTTTCTCTTTTTCCTTAGAAACCTTTTCACACATTATCGTAACAATCAAACCTGGAACCTATAAATAAAAATAACTTCTAACTAGTTTAAAATAATAGTGAAAATATTTTTTAAATCGTATTATATTTTTATGTAAACTTACCATAACGTATAATGTCCAAAAAAAAAGCATGATTTTGGGAAAACTCTTATCGATATCAGGGCTTATTGTAAAATAAATTGCATAAATAGTACTATTAAGAAAATTTGTCATAAGTAAAACTAAATACCAATTAACCATTGCTTGAAACGACTTTATAACTTCTGTTAAATTTGAATACAAACATGTAATATTACTTAATGTTTCTTCATCAACTGTATGTATGATAGTTAGTGCATCATTGAATTTTTCTAATCGTTCCTTTATACACATTAGTACAGCCTGTTGAAATAATCCAAATAAAAAGATTATATAATTATTATAGTATATAAACCACGAATATGACCAAATATTTATCATAAAGTTATCTTCGCTTATCCATATATAATTATCCAAAGTATTTTGTACAACGACAATTATTTGGGAAAGCAAAAAGAATATCCAATACTTTTTATTTGGTGAAGCATTGGTATTTAATTTATTCAATAAAAAATCTATACTTCTTAATAAATTAAAAATTTTGTTAAAACTTTCAGATTTGGAACAAATATAGTACATTATTATATTCGCAAAATACATTACAAACGTTATATATATTTCCGAAAATGTATTTATACCCCATGATAAATACTTCACCTTTACAAAAATTGAGTAAATTAAAAAAGAAGTTAAGAACAAATATTTTATTATTACTGTTGAGGTGTTAATTCTATTAAATCTTTTCAGTTGAAAGTCGTAAGTGGGAATTAGGCCCAGTATTCCGCAATATTTTATTAAAATCCACAAATCTTCAATTTTCGTCATTTATTTATTGAAAAAAATTATTTATACATAATTGTTCAAATGGTAACTGGGTAATGTAGTGTCTAGTATTGAATACAAATAGAGAGAGAAAACTAAATTAACAACATTGGTTTTTTTTTGTAATTTCATAAATGGTGTTTGTCTTTGAAGGAATAATAATTGAAAGAGTTGCAATGGACTTTTAATTTCATTAAGTCCAATTGTATTTCCGGTTAATTAATTTAATTTCAGAAATAATCAATTGGACCATGCTTACCAAAAAGCGATATTTAAAAAAATAGGATTATGGTACCAAATGAAAATGACATAGTTGAACTCCAGAATTATTCTGGAGCTATAACCCCATTTTTCTAAAAATGTCGCTTGGTCCCTTTTTTATAAGCATGTTCCAATCATACTTTGGAAAGTATCAACTGTATTACAGATAAACCCATTTAATTTCAGAAAGTATTAATTGTATTTCAGAATCATCTATTATATTTTGTATTTGAGAAAGGATGAATTAAATTTCAGAAAGCATCTATTGAATTTTTGAAAATCAGTTAAATGTCGTAAAGGACCAATTTTAAAAATTGAGGAACCTTGGCGGTGATTGTGCAATTCATCAAAAATGTCCTTTGGAAATTTAATAATATACCACTAATAATTGATTGTTCTGAAAATCAATTGATACTTTCTGATATTTGGTATTTCTGAAATACAATTGATGCTTTCTGAAAGGTCCAGTTTGCAAAATCCAATTAATTGTAATTATTATATTATTGTAAATATCTAACTAAAAATATTGTCTACATATTACAATTACTCAATAAAATTTAATTATACTAGTAAATCGTTCCATTTAATTTCATTACATACGCAAACACAATTTAATTTCATCACTGATAGTATTGTTTTGTATTACCCCTTTCTCAAAAAGGTGGTTGTTCGTATTAATAAAAATAATTTTTCAAATTGCAATATTAGTTCAACAATAAATGACGAATATAAACGATTTCAGGATTTTAATAAAATGGTGTGGAAAATGGGGTATTATTCCTACTTATGATTATCAACTCGAAAGGTTTAACATCATCAACACTTCAACGACTATCAAAAAATGTTTATTTTTAACGCTCTTTTTAATTTACTCATTTGTTGGAAAAGTGAAATTTAACCAATTCGGTACCTATCTTGTTTTGGATGTATTTATAATACTTAGTGTATATTCAGCAAATATAGTCATGTACCATATTTGTACCAAATCTGCAAGATTCACCAATATTTTTAAATTATTAAGGGCCGTAGATTTTTTATTGTTGAAACTTAATGAGCATATCCCAGCTAACAAAAATTATTGGGTTTACTTTTTGCTCAGTCAAATTTTTGTAGTTATAATTAATGCTTTGGATGTCTACGATTGGATAAGTAATTTTCACTATATGCTAATGTATTGGACGTATTCTTGGTTTTTATATTATAACATTTATTTAATATTCTTAACTGGATTATTTCAACAAGCTACATTAATGTGTATAAAGGAACGTTTAGAAAAATCTAATGATGTTTTAAACGTCTTGGAGATTGTGGATGATAATACTATGCGAAACATCAATTGTTTATATAGGAATTTAACAAAAGCAATTATATTATACCAAAAGATTTTTAATTGGAATTTATTTTTAGTTATAACCAATTTCCTTTTTAGTACAATTTTGGCGATTGATTTTATTGTAACGCCTTTTGTTGAAAATGAAACAAATGTTAATATGACCGCAATTATCTTTTGGACATTTTACATTATTGTAAGTTAAAGATTCTTTATAAACTAAAATATTTTCAATGGTATATTTTTTAGATTCCAGGCGTAGTTGTTATGATAATGTGTGAAAAGGTCTCAAATGAAAGAAAGAGAACAGTTAAAATTGCATACAAAGCAGCGTATAAATTTCTTGATAAACCAGCTTATTCTGGAAATTTTTTATTAATTGCACAAGAGGCTCAAAAAATATGTCCAAAATTTTCTGCGGCAGGATTTTTCAATATAAATTTACAAACCTTGTTTTTATTTACGAATTTGATTATTACTTATGTAATTCTAGTTGTACAACTTTCTTCTAAAGAAAATAAACTTTAATAAACAATGAAATGTTTTGTTATTGGGCAAAAATGTTGTTGTATTTCAAAAATCATCAATTGTAATACAGATACGTGAATTGAATTTCAGAATAACCATCAACTTTATTTCAGAAAAATTAAATTTTATATTAGTTGTTTTTCCTAGTAATCAATTATATTTCAGGAAGCATCATTTGAAAATCAGCACTCGTCAATTTATTTTTAAAAAGTATGCATGATCGATTGTAATGTCTATATAAGAACAATCACTACCAACAATTATATTTTTGACTAAGCTTAATATTTCTACTGGTATATTTTTAAATTTTTGATGAATGTATACGTGTCTGTTGTTATTCATGTGAATATTACTGCCAACAACTTTTGACTTGGTCCTTCATGATATTAAAAATCTGAAAAACAATTGAAGCTTTCTGAAATATAGGGTGTTTTTAAAATAGTGGTCACGGGTTCGAATACCTAAACAATAAGTAAAAATTAGTCAAAAAGTTCAAATTTATTTGTCGAAAACTCAACTGGTACCGAGATACAGGGAGTTGAAATTCATTTTTATTTTTAATTTTTATTTTTCTCTGGATCGGCTGACAGAATGTTAATAAAAAAAATTTTGAACCGGCCTCAACAAAACTGGAAAAAATTATACATTCACATTTTTTTTAAATTTTTACCAGTCATAGTCCTTTTTAAAAACTTCTATTCAAATAAACCATAAACCAAACAAACGAATTTTACAATAGGGCTTTCATATTTCCAGTTTTAAGCAAGCGCAGACTATAAAAAAAGATTCTATTTCTTGAAATTTTTGAGACTGGCCTTCTAAAAGTTTGTCGGATCGATCGAACCGGTTATCGGTTATACGTATATTGGTTGTCCGAAAAAGAAGTGTTTAGAAGAAAATCGTCGAAAATAGACGAGATTTCATCGACAAAAAAAAATAGTCAGGGTCGGAACGCTCAGTTTTTTTACGGGTAATTGAATTTTGTTCCTACAGAAAATGTCGTTATTTCAAAATTGTGTTATAGTTCATAAACTACTTGATCAATTTAAATAAAATAAATCGTAAAGTAAAGCTAATAATTAATGCCACTTTTATTTACAAATATTTATTTATTTATTTCATCATCAAAAAAATATCTTTATAGAAAAAAATATTACTTTTCAAAATATTCTCTTTTACTTTAGGAGCAGTGCTGGTAAGAAAAATACCCTGCGTGAGTGCCTTTCTTATTATCACTGCTCCTAGAAAAAATACTAAAATACTGAATTTTTTTTATTAGATAGAGTTTAATGTGAAGTCTTATGAACATAAAAAGTGGTATCTTGATGGGGCTTATTTTAAAAAAATGAGCGATTATATAAAAAAGGGAATTCTCATTAATTGTTTGAAAGAAGAATATTTTTCTTCTATCAAAATATTTTTTGATGATGATATTATAACTTCAAGCCTAAATGCATTTATTATCTTTCTCTACGACTATTATGTAAAGTATTCATTACATATGCGTTTTCTGGCATGTAAAGAAATTCATTTCACCACCAGTGACATTACTTTACCATTACACTGCAGGTTGCAGCTTGCAGCCAATCAGAAAGCTCTAGTTGTAAAGTAAACTCACGGGGTGAAGTTAGCTAAAGCCGACATGTGTCGAAATTAGACGAAAAAAAGACGATGCTATCTTCACTCGAGTCCAGCGCCGTCCACTGTCAAGTTAACGTAAACAACTTTAGGACATTTAGGTCTACAA
Organism: Stenus bimaculatus; assembly: GCA_963971135.1. NCBI lineage: Eukaryota > Metazoa > Arthropoda > Insecta > Coleoptera > Staphylinidae > Stenus > Stenus bimaculatus. Next base: position 26,097,017 of record OZ020185.1, read on the forward strand.
AAACTATTTTAATGCAATTAATTATTCTAAAAAAAGATATTTAGGAAATTTCAAAAGCATCTACACTGAAAATAAAACGTGTAATAATAAAATATCAAATAATTAAGTTGTGTTCAAAATGACGTTAACCGCAAAATCCAAACAAATTTGATTTTTAAATAAAAGTAGAAAGTATTAAACTTGCGTGTATTACTGTTACACTTTCCGATTAATTACGCAAACTTTAATCCTCGTGTGTAATGGCAACTTAACACGCTCATTGAATAACATTACTTTACAACTTTTTCCGTTTAAATTGACCAAATAGTTTATGAGCTAGATCTATATCAGAATTTCAAATTAACGACAGTTTCTGTGGAAACAAAATTCAAAGAAAACTCTACTTTTTAGGATTTTCTTCTAAGGACTTCTTTTTGGGACACCCAATATAATTCTGTTTCTTCTTTATTTTTAACTTTGGGCATTTTACACAAACGTTCATTCCATGATATTATTTTTGAAAATGGGAATTGTGTTTCCAAGGTATCTGGAAATGCTATATCAGGAGGCTGTAGCTACTTTCAAAATAACGTCATAAACTCAAATTTTGAACTTCTAAGTTTTCCTTAAACTAAATCCTGAAATATCTGTTAATTGAAAAGATCTTCTTATTTTATTTATAAACCATAAAACCAACAAAAGAATTTTAGAATTTTCTAAAAAAATAGTGCCCTCGAAATCAGGTGGCGCCTCAGGTCTCCCAATGGCTTAATCACCCTCTGTTGATAAAGTTTAAAAACCTTTGTTACTTCTAACTTATTTCATTAAAAATAAGAGAAAATAAGCTACAAGTAGTCTATTCAAACACATCGCTACTTGGGTCCAGCACGTACCCAGTCTAACCGCCAAGTAGCAGTCATTTTCAGTGTGTCATAATACCATGCATATTTAGAGACCGTTACGATAGCTGTTCATGGTTCTTCGAACCCCATGATCATCAGGCAAAACAAAGATCATCTATAAAAATCAAGATCAGAAACTAGTTGGATGTAAAACAAGAAGTTGATCAACTGCTCCGAATAACAAGTCAGGAAATTATACTGACAAATATTTCACAGAATCTCAGTTTGATAAAATAAGGTCTTCACAATCATCGGTAATGCACAAATAAGGATGGAGGTTAGCACTTTCAAACTACCAAAAATAAAAATGCCAAGGTTCCAAGGATCCCAAGACATTTTCGACAACTTGGAGCATCAACATAAATACCTAACAAAGGTACCTATAGAATGGGCAGCCTTCCCCAAAAGGAACGGAGAAATCCCAAAATAGAGGGTCGCCCTATGAAACTTCCAGAAGTCAAATTACTAACGTGCCAAGCCATCATAATGCAAGATGGTGGCATGGAATTGAATGTGGAAGAACGCAAAGCTGACGGAAAGCCAGTAGAGAACCAGACACAAACAAGCCGGGTAAGCCTAAAAATTGCCAAGAGAAGAGGACAAAGTTGCACTAAAGTCCGAAGGCAAGGCCAAAGTACGAGTTGAAATGAAACACCATCGAGTAAATGAGATGAAAGATGATGCTCAAACAGAAGTCAAAGGTGAAGCTCAGCTGAACTGAAATCCAATGGAGTAACGGAGCAAAATGCTGACATACAAACAGACGTCAAAAGCGAAAGCAATTAAGAAGTAGTACATGAATCAATATACGGAGTCTTCCGACTCGTGGATGCAGAACAAGCTGGAGGCACCACTCACAAAGTAGTGCCATTACCCAAAGCTGATGAAACGTAAAAGGTCCATTCGGCAGGAGCGCTCAGCACACACATCATTCAAATTTTATCTACTAAAGATGTTAATTCGGCAAATCGCTAATAAAAATAACACCATACATTATCTAGTCTACATTTAGACACATCTCGTCAACGTATACTTTACACGCAACCCAACACTTCATTCCAGTAACTCAAATGGAAGCAAGCAGTGCCAGTATAACCTTCCTGAATCCCACCTTCCTCTCGATCAACTGGCGACAGGCTAAATATGCCAAAAGTATTCGATCTGAACCCGTTCTCAAACTGGACAAGCTACGAGATCAAGAAACCGATCTGCGAATGGTAATTGAAGATGAGACAGACTGCAACCCTCATAGGATTCATTTTGGGAGCTGACATCATTATTGGAGTACGCTACCTCTGGAAGAAACACAATCGCGGAAAGTTCCCTCGAAGTGCAAAGCAGCAAGAGATCCAACTGGAACCACTTTCCCAGATGTTAGAGAGTAGCACTCTGTTAGAGTCCAGTTCCCGAGAACCACAATAATATACTTATAAACAGCTATTCCAGCGTCGCGACAAGACCAAAGGAGAAAACGTTTTTCCCCTAAGCGTGGTTTACGAAAATTTATCTTAAGGGAAAATTAAAATAAATGATTTGATTTTTACATAGGTGTTTACTTCAATTGAAGTAATATTTCTATAAACATAAAAATGGTTGTGTGTGTGTAGAATTTTTGCTGTACATTTTTTTTCATTGCACCTCCATTTAATTAAACCATTTTGAGGATCACCGGCAGGATAATATTTTACACCATTGAAAACCAATAATGTTTTTTCACGTTTAGTTTTAATAAATTTAACTTCAATTTTGATAGAAACAAAAATTACTGAATGATTGGATTTTCTTATACTGAAACAAGTTACTACCATATATGCTTCAGGGAGCTGGGGGAAAATGTTGTGTTTGCAACAAAATTTTACAACTTAAACGTCTAGTTGTAAATCTAGAGGAAAATGAAAAAAGTGGCGGGAGTACCACAATCATGATGAAAGCAAAATCTGGCCACGAAGAACTACTGAAATCGCACTTTTGCAATTCACGTGACTGTCAACCTGTTTTTCAAGGTCATGCTAATTTTCCTAAAAATGCGTCACTAAGAATCGTACATCATGCAAAATCTTTCAAAACTGTTTGTCCACCCAGTTAGATATTCGATAAATAATATAGAAAAAGCTATATTTTTAAAAGCAAATTTATTTTTTAAGATAAAATTGTATAATAACTATAACATATGTTATAACTAAATTTGTAAATATAAATAAGGTTTCATAATTAATATTGAAAAACCCGGCTGCCGAAAACCGTGGGCATATTTTTGCTGCTTCTTGCGCTATTACTAGGAACTTAACACTATAATCTGGACGATCAAGAAATTTATAGACTGCTTTGTAGGCAGCTTTAACAGTTTTCTTTCTTTCATTTGATACCTTTTCACTCATCATAATAATTAGGAAACCTGGAAACTAAAAATAAAAAAAAAATTACTCATTATTTATAATTATTATTACTATGTATAATTAATTTAAGCGTATAACACAATTTTATTATTATAATTCTAAGGTAACTAAATAAGATAAAATTTTTTATTTAATATAGGAATCTTCTTCAATACATTTTGATCATTTATGATGAAAAACAACTTACAGTAAAGTATAAGGTCCAAAGTAGGGTCTTTATCTTAATAAATGGTACATCTATTATAGGTTGGATTGTAAAATCAGCTACTAAAAGACCTTTAATAACGAAAATTGTCAAGATTAATAGTAAATACCAATGAAAAACCATTTGAAATGATTTAATTAGTTCTGTTAAATTTGGGTACAAGCGTATTATGATTTTGATTGAATTTTCATCAATAATATTCAAGTTATTTAAAACATGGTTGCATTTAATTAAGCGTTCTTTTATACACATCAATAAACCTTGTTGAAATAATACAACTATAAAGATCAAGTAAATATTATAATACGAAAAGCACAAATGCGTCCAGTGTAATCCTGTTATATTATTATTTAGCCATGCATAAAAGTCGAATACATTAATTCCAAATGCAAATATTTGACTTAGTAAGAAAAAAACCCAGTAATTTTTATTAGATGGAATAATAATATTTAGTTTGTCCAATAAAAAATCCAATCTTCTCAATGTCTTAAAAATATTGTCGATAGAGTTTTTGTAGCAAATATGGAACATTATTATATTTGCAAAATATATAGAAAATGTTATCGAAGAACTTATTACTAAAAAAGTGCTAATTGGAAAGGCTTGTATTCTTCCCACAACCGAGTAAATTATGAAAATAGTTAATAAAAACATTTTTATAATCGTAGTTGAAATTTTAATGGGATTAAATTTTTCTAGATGATAGTCATAAGTAGGAATAACGCCCAATATTCCACACCATTTTATTAAAATACGTAGGTCTTCTAAATTTGTCATTTATTTTAAAATTTTTATTTATAGAAAAACCTTTATTGCAAATAACTGCTCACTTCAGTGCTTATAAAAATATACTTTATACAAATAAAAACATTATAATTGTTATTGGTAATTACATTAAATTTATGCTTTTAAAGAAATTAAATAGAATGGATATAATTGACCGTTAAGTATAATTGAAATATTATAACAATTGACATTTAAATACAGGGTGCACCAGTAACTTCTTTTCTATGTAGTGAAAAGTTGGACTGAATAATCTGATTTTTAGTTTTTGGTTATTATTAATTCTTGTCAGAAAGAATACATAAGCCAACAGACAAAAAATAAATACATGGTACGTTCATAGACTACAGTCATAATTTGAAACCTAGAAATTCATCTAGTGAATAGAATGCATGTTTTATGAGAACGGATTTAATAGGTTTTGATGGTACTTCTCTTATAATACGCAGAAGGTGATTTAATAATTTTGAACAACGATAATTTATGCAATTTTGGTTGTAAACAACTTATATTCTTGAATTAATATTCAATAAATAGTTTAAGTTAGGAAATTCAATTGCGGGAGACAATCCGATCCAATCCGAAACTACCTGAAATTACGGTTAGACTCGTCCCGTTAAAACTAGCATAGTTATTGGCTATAGCGGGGCGAGTCGAACTGTCTCCTGTGATTTCAGGTAGTTTTAAAATAGATCTCCCGCCGTAGGCCGAATTGTCTAGTATAATTTCAGTTTGAAAAAACATAACTCTTTGCTACTTCCAAGTTATTTAATCAAAAATAAGAAGTAAATGTGTTCTGCAAACGTCTGAAAAAAAGCTACAAGAAGTCTATTCAAACACATCGCTACTTGGGTCCAGCACGTACCCAATCTAAACGCCAAGTAGCAGTCATTTCGAATGGGTCATAACCCCATGCACATTTAGATACGGTTACGATGGCTGTTAATGGTCCTTCGAGCCGTATGATCTTCTTCAGTCAAAACTAAGATCATCCATCGAAATCAAGATCAGAAACTAGTTGGATGTAAAACAAGAAATTGATGAACTGCTCCGAAGAACAATATTGAGAGATCAATTATAGAATATTCGAAGTGTGTTAGAAACTTAGGAGTTTATTTGGATCAGGATGTGGATGCACAACAAGCTGGAGGCACCACTCTCAAAGGAGTGCCATTACCAAAACCTGATGAAACGCAAAAGGTCCATTCGACAAGAGCGCTCAGCACAGACATCATTCAAGTTTCACTACTAAAGATGTTAATTCTGCAAATCGCTAATTAAAATAGCACCATACCTTATCTAGTATGCTTTAAGACACATCTCATCAACGTATACTTTACGCACCACCCAACGCCTCAATCCAGCAACTCAAATGGAAGGAAGCAGTTTCAGTATAACCTTTCTGAAACCCACCAACCTCTCGATAAACTGGGAGGTTAAATGTGCCAAAAGTATTCGATCTGAACCCGTTCTCAAACTGGACAAGCTACGAGATCAAGAAACCGACCTGCGAATGGTAATTGAAGATGAGGCAGTCGCACAACTGCTACCCTCATAGGATTCATTTTGGGAGCTGACATCCTCATTGGAGTAGGTAAAGTTGCTCCCAGCTGGAAGTAGGACAAAGAATACGCGATCGTGATTACTTTTGTCCTACTTCTAGCTGGGACCAACTGTACACTATCTGTGGAGGAAACAATCACGGAATATCCCCTCCACGTGCAAAGCAGAAAGAGATCCAACTGAAACCACTATCCTAGATGCTAGAGAGGGCTACCAGTAACACTCTGTTAGAGTCCAGTTTCTGAGAGGCACAATATGTACTCATGAACATAAATTCCAGTGTTGCGACAAGGCCAAATTGGTGGGAGTACCACGATCAAGATGTAAGCGAAATAAGTTAGATATATAATATAGAAAAAGCTATATTTTTAGAAGCTAATTTATTTTATAAGATAAAATTGTGCAATAACTATAACATATGTAAGAATTAAATTTGTAAATACAAATAAGGTTTCAAAATTTATATTGAAAAACCCGGCTGCCGAAAATCGTGGGCATACGTTTGCAGCTTCTTGCGCTACTACTAAGAACTTTATTCTATAATCTGGACGATCAAGACATTTATGGACTACTTTATAAGCAGCTTTAACAGTTTTCTTTCTTTCATTTGATACCTTTTCACCCATCACGATAATTAGGAAGCCTGGAAACTAAAAATAAAAAAAAATTACTTACCAATATTTGTAATTATTACTACATATAATTCATTCATACGTATAACACAATTTTATTATTATAATTCTGAGGTAACTAAATAAGATTAAAATTGTTATTTAATATAGGAATCTTCGTAAACACATTTTCATCAATAATGAAAAGGAACAACTTACAGCAACGTATAAGGTCCAAAGTAGGGTCTTTATCTTATTAAAGGGTACATCTATTATAGGTTTGATTGTAAAGTCAGCTGCTAAAAGAACTTCAATAATGAAAACTGTCATGATTAATGGTAAATACCAATGAAAAACCACTTGAAATGATTTTAGTACTTCTGTTAATTTTGGGTACAAGCGTATTATGATTTTGATAGAAGTTTCATCACTAATATTCAAGTTTTTTGAAACATTGTTGCATTTTATTAAGCGTTCTTTAATACACATTAATAAACTTTGTTGAAGTAATACAATTAAAAATACCAAGTAAATATTATAATACGTAAACCACCAATATGTCCAGTGCAATGCTGTTGGATTCTGAAGATTATTTAGCCATGCATAATTGTCCAATATATTAATTCCAAATGCAATTATTTGGCTTAGTAAGAAAAAAACCCAATAATTTTTATTAGGCGGAATAATAATATTTAGTTTGCCCAATAATAAATCCAATCTTTTCAATATCTTAAAAATATTGTCGATGGAGTTCTTGTAGCAAACATGGAATATTATTAAATTTGCAAAATATATAGAAAATGTTATCGAAGAATTTATTACTAAAAAAGTGCTAAATGGAAGAATTTGTATTCTTCCCACAATCGAGTAAATTAAAAAAATAGTTAATAAACACATTTTTATAATTGTTGTTGAAATTTTAATGGGATTAAATTTTTCTTGATGATAGTCATAAGTAGGAATAACGCCCAATATACCACACCATTTTATTAAAATACGTAGGTCTTCTAAATTTGTCATTTATTTTTAAATTTTTATTTGTAAAAAAACCTTGTTACAAATATGGTAACTGCTCACTTCGGTGCTCGTAAAAATTTACCTTACATAAATAAAAATATTATTGATAATTAAATAAAATTTATGCTTTTAATCAAATTAAATAGAATGGATATAAATGACCGTTAAGTATAATTGAAATAGTATACCAATTGACATATAAATACAGGGTGCACCAGTAATTTCTTTTGTATAGAGTGAAAAGTTGGACTGAAAAATCTTATTTTTAGTTTTTGGATATTATCCATTCTTAATTTTTATTCTAGGTTTTAAATTTTATCTAATTAATATTCAAAAAATTGTTTAGAAAGGTTTAAATTTCCTATTTAAAAATGGTCATAATTGCCCCTTAAAATCGTAGAACCTCTATTTAAATTTTTAAGAATGATTCATTTTGAAAATAAATAGGCCTTTCCAAATTTTTATACTGGTAAGGTTTAAAAACCTTTGCTACTTCCATCTTATTTAATCAAATACAAGAATGTGTTCTACAAACGTCTGAAAATAAGCTACAAGAAGTAGCAGTCATTTTCAATGGGTCATAACATCAAGCACATTTAGAGACCGTTACGATGGATGTTCATGTTCCTTCGAACCGCATGAGGATATAGGTTAGCACTATCATGCTACCAAAAATGAAAATACAAACGTTCCAAGGGTCTCTAGACATTTTCGACAACTTTACCTGACAAGGTTACCAATAGGATAAGCAGCATTGCCCAACATGAATGAAAAAATCCCACGAAACAAAGTGACATACAACTCTATTTTGTATGTCACTTTGTTTCGTGGGATTTTTTCATCGCCCTATCAAACTACCAGAAGTCAATTTACTAACGTTCCAAGACATCATAAAGCAAGATGGTGGCATGGAATAGAATGTGGAAGAACGCAAAGGCTGAGGGAAAACCAGTAGAACACCAGACACAAACAAGCCGGATAAGCCGAAGAATTGCCAAGAGAAGAGGACAAAGTCACACTAAAGCACGAAGGTGTCTCAGAATGCAACTCAGAAACAAAATCTAAAGTAAAATCCGAAAGCATGGCCAAAGTAATTGAGATGAAAGATGACGTTCAAACTGAAGTTAAAGGTAAAGCTCATGCTGAAGTGAAAAGCAATGGAGTAACGGAGCATAAAGCTGACATACAAACAGATTTCAAAAGCGAAAGCAATGAAGAAATAAACGAAGTAGAACATGAAACAATAGACGGAGTCTTCAGAGTCGTGGATGCACAACAAGCTGGCGACACCACTTTCAAATGAGTGCCATTACCCAAACCTGATGAAACGCAAAAGGTCCATTCTGCAGGAGCGCTTAGCACACACATCATTCAAGTTTTTTTTACTAAAGATGTCAATTGATAAAAAAATAAATGGGATTGGGACATTGGTTCCAGAAATAAAAAATTTTAATTTGCTGATCGGTTTCGAAATTTAATCAAATTCTTCATCAGAGCTTATTAAAATAATATTTCCTCAGTCACATATTTCTTGACAATTAATTGATAAGGACGTAGAAGATTGTATAAAGATGTTAATTCAGCAAATCGCTAATAAAAATAGCACGATACATTATCTAGTCTACTTTCAAACAAATACAACATATTCTTTACTGAAATGAAAGGGAGCAGTGTCACTATAACCTTCCTGAAACCCACCAACCTCTCGATCAACTGGCGAGAGGCTAAAGTTACCAAAAGGATTCGATCGGAACCCGTTCCCTAACTGGACAAGCTACGAGATCAAGAAACCTATCTGCGAATGGTAATTGAAGATGAGATAGTCGCAGAACTGCTACCCTCATAGGGTTTATTTTGGAACCTGACCTCATTATTGGAGTACACCTCTGGAAGAAACACAATCGCGGAATTCCCCTCGACGTGCAAAGCAGCAAGAGATCCAACTGGAACCACTATCCCAGATGTTAGAGAGCAACACTCTGTTACAGTCCAGTTCCTGGGAGGCACAATATTTACTCATAAACAGAAATTCAAGCGTTGTGACAAGACCAAAGTGGCGAAAGTACCACGATCATGATGTAAGCGAAATCGGGCAACGAAGGGCTACTGAAATCGGACTTTTGTAATTCACGTGACTGTCAACCTGTTTTTCAAGGTTTTGCTAATTTTCTAAAAATGCGTCACCAAGAATTGTACATCGTACCAAAATTTTCAAAAATGTTTGTCTACGCAGTTAGATATTCGATAAATAATACAGAAAAGTTTAAAAATTTTAAAAGCAAATTTATTTTTTAATATAAAATTGTACAATAACTATAACATATGTAATAATTAAATTTGTAAATACAAATAACGTTTCATAATTAATATTGAAAAACCCGGCTGCCGAAAATCGTGGGAATACTTTTGCTGCTTCTTGCGCTATTACTAAGAACTTTTTACTATGATCTGGACGATCAAGACATTTATGGACTACTTTGTAGGCAGCTTTTACAATTTTCTTTCTTTCATTTGATACCTTTTCACACATCACAATAATTAGGAAACCTGGAAACTAAAAATTAAAAAAATTACTTATTATATATAATTATTACTACGTATAATTAATTTAAACACAATTTTATTATTATAATTCTCAGTTAACTAAATAAGATAAAAATTTTTATTTAAAATAGGAATCTTCTTCAATACATTTTGATCATTAACGATGAAAAACAACTTACAGTAACGTATAAGGTCCAAAGTAGGGTCTTTATCTTAATAAAGGGTACATCTATTATAGGTTGGATTGTAAAATCAGCTGCTAAAAGAACTTTAATAACGAAAATTATCAAGATTAATAGTAAATACCAATGAAAAACCATTTGAAAAGATTTTATAACTTCTGTTAAATTTTTGTACAAGCGTATTATGATTTTGATTGAATTTTCATCAATAATATTTAAGTTATTTAAAATATGGTTGCATTTGATCAAGCGTTCTTTTATACACATCAATAAACCTTGTTGAAATAATACAATTAAAAAGATCAAGTATATATTATAATACGTAAACCATAAAAGCGTCCAGTGTAATCCTGTTATATTATTATTTAGCCATGCATAAAAGTCGAATACAGTAATACCAAATACAATTATTTGGCTTAGTAAGAAGAAAACCCAATAATTGTTATTAGATGGAATAATAATATTTAGTTTGCCCAATAAAAAATCCATTCTTCTCAATATCTTAAAAATATTATCGATAGAGTTTTTGTAGCAAATATGGAACATTATTAAATTTGCAAAATATTTAGAAAATGTTATCGAAGAACTTATTACTATAAAAGTGCTAAATGGAAGAGCTTGTATTCTTCCCACAACCGAGTAAATTAAGAAAATAGTTAATAAAAATATTTTTATAATCGTTGTTGAAATTTTAATGGGATTAGAATTTTCTAGATAATAGTCATAAGTAGGAATAACGCCCAATATTCCACACCATTTTATTAAAATACGTAGGTCTTCTAAATTTGTCATTTCTTTTTAATTTTTATTTATAGAAAAACCTTTGTTACAAATAACTGCTCACTTCGGTGCTCATAAAAATATATCTTATATAAATAAAAATAAAAATATTATTACTATTATTGGTAATTACATTAAATTTATGCTTTTAAACAAATTAAATAGAATGGATATAATTGACCGTTAAGTATAATTGAAATATTATACCAATTGACATATAAATACAGGGTGCGCCAGTAATTTCTTTTGTATAGCCTAGTTTACATTGGTCGAAGTAAACGGACGAGTAAGTGGGCGAGTTCAAAAACCGACATATACTCGACTAATATAAACAGTAGGATGAGTAAAAAACGCCATTTTTACTCACCCTACTGTTTATATTAGTCGAATATATCTTGGTTTTTGAACTCGCCCTCCTACTCGCCCACTTACTCGCCCGTTTACTCGACCAATGTAAACTAGGCTTAAAGAGTGAAAAGTTGGTCTGAATAATCTGATTTTTAATTTTTAATTTTTGGTTTTTATGTATTCTTAATTTTTATTCTTGGTATTAAATTTTCTCGATGATATTAATGAATAATAACTTTACTTAAGCTAACAGTACAATAACTTGGCACACGTCAGCCTTAGCGTCACGCACTACGGCCATGGTCACAAGCCAAACCGAGAGTACTTCTGCGCTATATGCCAGCTTCAGGGAACCCAAGGCGAGTCAAGTGGTTCTGTCGTCCTCGGGTCAAACATTTGTAAATCCGATCCAAGAGGAGGTCCTTGTCCTAACTTTTGTGACTAAAGTTACAGCGCAATTCGTCTATAACTGGCGAGTTCTGAACGAACCATCCACGTTGGACCATCTTCCGATCGCGTTTGACCTGGAGGCAACCATTGCACATAGTGTCTACCGAAGAGCTCCTAAGAGCATGAACTGAGTCCTCTTCAAAGATCGAGTCAGGTTCGAAGTACTCCAGTACGACAGTAGAACAACAGAGGAAGTATAATCCGCCTCAGCTCACATGAGGAAAACACCTCTATCGGATTTTGAAGATAGCTGTCCATTAAGGAAAAAGTTTACTCCAGAGAGGTACGTGTACCTTGGTGGAACAAGGAACTCGAACGGCTGAGAGCCGATCCTAGGAGTAAATTTAACAGGGCTAGGAAACGGGCAACTGGGATGCCCATGGCTTAGTCCTAACCAATTACAATAAAGAACAAACTAGACGATCTTGGAAAATCTTTTGCGAAGGTATAAACCAACTGACCCCAGCAGTCCGCTTGCAAAAAGTTCTTACCAAAGACCACTCCAACGAGATAAATCTAATGAAAGATTCAGATGGAAGTTACACGAAGCACCACCGTGGAAATCTTAGAATTTAAACCCTTCAAATCACCGGGCGTTGCTGCAAAAGGGCATCGAACATATTGCCCCATGCCTGCAAGCCATCTTTGCATTAGGCTGCATCCCCCATTCATGGAGGGAGGCGAAGGTAGTTTTCATACCCAAGACGGGCATCACCCCATTAGGCTTACCCCCTTCTCCTTAAAGCCATGGACACACAATCGACTTTTCCAATTAGACAAAATATCTTGGAGTTCTCTTAGATAGCAAGTTGATTTGGAATCAATTTCCAAAGCAACAGCTGCCATATGGACATGCCGCAAACTCTTACGAAAAACACGGGGACTCCAACCAAAGATGACCTACTGGTTATACACCACGGTTGTGAGACCCACCGTCACATATGCCTCTTTGGTGGGGTAAATGAAAATGAACGAAACTACCAAGCAAAAAAACTGCGAAAACTGCAGCGGTTAGCGTGTTTGTGAATCACAGGGGCCATGGACCTTTCTCCACTGCATCTTTAGGTACCGAAGGAGGGACTGCTCGCTGCCTTAAGAATTTCCCAAATCAAAAACCTTAAGAGTGGAAAGCTGAGCCACTTGAAGATTCTGGAATCTTTGGAACCAGACTTCGCAACTAAACTATCGGTTATAATGCGATATAACGCCGAGAAGGTTGACTTTGAAACTCCATTTAAAGTGGTTATCCAAGACTGATAAATGGTTAAACACATGTTAAATCATCTTAGGAACTGACATAATCATTATAGGAGTACACTACATCTGGAAGAATCACAATCACCGAAACTCGATCTACGTACCAGCAGCAAAAGATCGAACTAGAACCATTATCCCAGACGTTTAAGAGGGCTGCCAGCAACATTCTGTTAGAGTCCAGATCCTGGGAGGCAAGATGATTACTCATAAATAGTAATAATACCAGAGCCGCGACAAACCAAAGTCGGGGCAGTACCACGATCTCGTTAGGGTTACAGACTTCACCTCAGGCCACGAAGAATAACTGAAATCGCACTTTTGCAATTCACGTGACCATAAACTGTTTTTTAAGGTCATGCCAATATTTCTAAAAATGCGTCACTAAGAATCGTATCTACATCCTACAACATTTTTCGAAAATATATGGACGTTGTCGAACGTTTGTCTACCCAGTTCGATATTAGATAATATAGAAACAGCTATATTTTTAAAAGCAAATTTATTTTTTAAATTGTAAATTGTACAATAACGATAACATATGTAATAATTAAATTTGTAAATACAAATAAGGTTTCATAATTAATATTGAAAAACCCGGCTGCCGAAAATCGTGGGCATACTTTTGCAGCTTCTTGCGCTATTACTAAGAACTTTCTACTATAATCTGGACGATCAAGACATTTATGGACTACTTTGTAAGCAGCTTTAACTGTTTTCTTTCTTTCATTTGATACCTCTTCACACATTACAATAATTAGTAAACCTGGAAACTAAAAATAAAAAAAAACTTATTTATAATGTTTACTACACATAATTAATTCAAAGGTACATAAATAAGATAAAAATTATTATTTAATAAGGGAATATTTTTCAATGCATGTTGATCATTATTGATGAAGAAAAACTTACAGTAACGTATAAGGTCCAAAGTAGGATCTTCGCCTTAATAAAGAGTAAATCTATTAATGGTTGGATTGTATAATCAGCTGCTATAATACCATTACTAACGAATATTGTCAAGATTATTAGTAAATACCATTGAAAAACCACTTGAAATGATTTTATTACTTCAGTTAAATTTGGGTATAAGCGTATGATGATTTTGATTGAATTTTCATCAATCATATTCAAGTTTTTTAAAACGTGGTTGCATTTTATTAAGCGTTCTTTTATACACATTAATAAAGCTTGTTGAAATAATACAATTACAAATATCAAGTAGATATTATAATACGTAAACCACCAATACGTCCAGTGCAGTACTGTTAGGTTTTGACGATCATTTAGCCATGCATAATTGTCCAATACATTAATTCCAAACGCAATTATTTGGCTTAATAAGAAGAAAACCCAGTACGTTTTATTAGATGGAATAATAATATTTAGTTTACTCAATAAACAATCCAATCTTCTCAATAACTTAAAAATATTGTCAATAGAATTTGCATAGCAAATATAAAACATTCTTAAATTTGCAAAATATGTAAAAACTGTTATCAAACAGTTTATTACGAAAAAGGTGTTAAATGGAAGATCTTGTATTCTTCCTACAACCGAGTAAATTAAGAAAATCGTTAATAAAAACATTTTTATAATAGTTCTTGAAATTTTAATGGGATTAAATTTTTCTAGGTTATAGTCATAGGAAGGAATAACGCCCAATATTCCACACCATTTTATTAAAATTCGTAAGTCTTCTAAATTTGTCATTTAATTTAATTTTAAAAATACACTTGTTACTAATAACTGCTCGCTTCAGTGTTCATAAAAATATACCTAATTTTGATAAAAGCGTTATTACTATTATTGGTAATTATCTAAATAAAATTTATGCTTGCAAACAAATTAATTGGAATGGATATAAAGAACCATTAAGTATAATTCAATATTATAACTGTTTACATATAAATACTAATTTTGTATTGAGTAAAAAGTTAGACTCAATAATTCGATTTTAATTTTTTTGGTTATTCTACACCTTTTCCAATTGTAATTTAGAACAGATCAATTCGATTTCAGAATAGTCAATTGTATTTCAGAAAAGATCAATTCGATTTGAGAATACTCAATTTAGTTTCAGAAAGCATCAATTGTATTTTAAAATAATCACTTCAATTCCAGAAAATATCAATTGTATTTTACAATAGTCAAGTGTATTTCAGATAAGATCAATTATATTTCAGAAAGCATCAATTGTACATATTTTAGAAAAATCAATTTAATTTCAGAAAGGACTAATTATAAAAAAATGAGAAAGTCAAGAATTTTTGGCGGTAATTGTGCACGTGAACCAAAAAAGCACACACATTTCATCAAAATGTGATTTCGAAATTTAACATTAGACCAGTAATACCAGGCTTAGGTTCATATTCACCAATGTTAAACCCAATTTAAAAAAATTTCCAAAAACTCTTGGCTTTCTCAATATTTTACAAAAGATCTTTTCCAAAATTAAATTATTTTTTTTAAATACAACTGATGCAATCTGAAATACAATTGTTTTTTTCTGAATTACAATTGATGATTTCTGAAATTGAATTGACTATTCTGAAATTCAATTGATACTTTCTGAAATTAAATTGATTATTCTGAAATGCAATTGATGCTTTCTGAAATACAAATGACTATTCTGAATTACAATAAATAATTGATGATTTCTGAAATTGAGATATTTTAAATAGTTATTGAAAAAGGTAATTTCTTGTCCACTTGTGTTTAGGTACTTAAAATTAAATGCCTAATATCTTTTAAGTAACATAATTCAAAATTATAAAAAAATATGCAACTTACAATAATATAAAATGTCCAGCCCACCATCATGACTAAATTAAAGATTGACAGTTTAGTTCCAATTAAAACAACATCAACAGCCGAAAGAATATTTAAATAAAAATTAACCATAGTGAAACACATATTCCATTTAAAAGCATTTTGAAAAACTTTAACCAAATTGGTGAGTTCTGAATATAATTCGCTAATAATAGTGATAGTTTTCATATCAAAGGTTTTTAATTTGCTTAAAATTTGATTACTTTTTTGTACACGTTCATAAATGCACCTTAATAAAGCATAAAATAGCATTACCAGTACGAACATGTTGTAAATTGTAAAGTAATCAATCCATGAATAAGTCCACAATTTTATCACATAATATAAATCATGCAGCCAAATATAAACGTCCATAATGTGCATTCCAATAACAAAAACGTGAATTAATATGAAGTGTATCCAGTAACCATTGTTAGATTTGGCATTCGTATTAAATTTTGATAATATCTCATCAATTTTTTTCATTGATTTAAATAATTTGTTAAGATTATATGGATTTGTGCTTTTAAATAAAATTAGTACATTCGCACAAAATAGTTCAATTAAAATAAGGATGTGTAAAATACCTCTAGTGCTACTAATAACAAAATTAGATATTCCAATAATTGCATGTAGGAATAATGTAAAAAATATACATAACTGAAGTATTCCTTTTATCTTTTTTATTGGGTAAAATTTTTCGTTTTTGTAATCATAATATGGCAAAACACCCAAATTTCCACACCATTTTATAAGAAATTTAAAGTTATTTATAATCGTCATTGTGGTAATTATTATAACTATTGTATTTAAATTAAACTCCTTTCATATAAAAGGTTTTTAATGCAAGTGTACGGAATTAACTGAGATTACGTTTAAACAAAAACGTTTATTTTGAGCAAAGGTTTAATTTATTAAAGTCATGAGCACAATACAATATAATGCTTGTGTTTGACTCGCATGCTGACTCTCGAATGACTCTCATTTCGGCTTTTTTGTGCTATAACTAATGGCGAACGAGCAGAGCCGATGCCAATATGAGCAACTTCGTACAGCAATTGCTTTTTTAATTTATTTATTTCTGAAAAAAGATCTATGCTATTAAATAAAGTAATAGGTATTATATATGATAGATTGTTATTGATACAATTACGAATATTATATTTTTAATTTAAATTACAAAAGTTTTAAACGTACATAATACATTTTCTGTGATGGATTTTATTTATGTTGAGAAAATTGTATGATGGCTATTAGATATGTCATCATTAAATTAAGGAATGTAAAAAGCATAGCTAAATTAACACTAAAAAATCCAGCTGCTGAAATATTTGGACATCTTACAGTTGCTTGTTTAGCTAAAAAAAATAACTTATTTTCTAGTGCAGATTTCTTGTTTTGGTTGTAAAGTGCTTTGTAGGCAATTATAATCGTTTTTTTTCCTTCTTTCGTTAGCTTTTCACAGATTACTGTCAAAAGTATACCTTGAATCTGAAATAACCAAACAAAATAATATTATATTATATAAAAAATCATGGTTAATCAATAAGATATGAGAAAAAATTACTAACAAAAAAATAACAAGTCCAATTAATCATAACCCATGTTCCCAAAAAATCATTTCCAAGTTGACCATGTATATATAAATCCATGCAATAAATTAAATTAATAGGTGTATTCAATATTGTACACAAAATTGGCCATCGAAATATTGTTCCATATAATTCAATAGAATCATATAAATAACTATAAAGTTTTATCACTTCATTTAAATTCTCTGTATAAATATGTTTATTTAAAAACGTAATTTTATCCAATAAATCTTTTAATAAAAATAATTCCAATAGTAATATTATAAGATTATAGTAGACATGAATAAAATCAGATAAAATAAAAAACCAATAAAGTTCAAATTTGTAAATACATAATATAAAATTTGTTGAAGAAGCCACTATTGCACAAACATGAAATACTAATACAACCACTATAAAAAATAAATTATTATTTCTTCTTCTTTTATTTAATGGATCAGTTTTAATAAATATGATATCAATGAATACTTGAAGATTTTTAAAGTTGTAGGTATTATTGCCAAAAATTAATAAATTAACACCAGAAACAACCAAAAAGGTATTAACAGTAAATAAGCATATACTACTTTTGGTATAAAATATGCCACTTAAAGACTTTCCATAAACTGAGAAGCAGTATACAAGAATAAAGATGATAACTTGTATGTATGTTAAATAAATATGTTTAGGCTTTGAAGTTTTCTCGAAATTCGGTATAATTCCCAAGTATAAGCATAATTTCAATAATTTTTGCAGTGACATTTTTTATTGTTACCACATTCCCACAATAATAAGGAATAAGTAATTAATCTAAGTAAAAGCTTTTATATTTCTACAATATAAATTTAAGTAAATAACCTGGATATTTAATAAATTACTTCTACTAATGAAAATTAAAATTTGTACGATTTTATGAAATTTTTATTACATCACATAAAACAAAATTTTTATTTAACTTATTTTTCAATATTCTGATCAAATTGTATAATAACTATAAGATATGTAATTACTAAATTAACAAAAGTAAAAAGCATAGTAAAATTAATATTAAAAAATCCAGCTGCTGACAATTTGGGACTTCTTAAAGTTGCTTGTTTTGCCAGAAGTAGTAACTTATCTGTCGTTGAAGACAGTTTTAAATTTTTGTAAACAGCCTTGTAGACAATTGTAATGGTCATTTTTCCTTCTTTCATTACCTTCTCGCATATTACTACCAAAAGCATACCTTGAATCTAAAATAATATTTTTGAAAAATAAATTTTGACTGTAAAAAATAATACTGGTCAACAAAAATTCACATTTTGTGAGTAACATGAAAACTTTTAACTATATTATCATTAATAAATAAACGCCATTTTTCTGTTTTGTATTATGCCAGATAATTATCCTGTGTAACAAATTCGATTCCTTTAATGAAGATCCAAAAAGTTCTACCTGCTGTTCGGACAAATTTAAATCAGGAACCAAATCATTGAGATCTTCTTGAGATAATAAGGAAGCTTCTTGAAGACCTGAATCAAACATTATGTCATCTTCTTTCTCTAATTCAATAGACATATTGGAGCTTTGAGTTGGTTCTGATATAGATATCGGTTTTTTAGCAAATGATACGTCAGGATGCTTAACTTTTTCTTCAGTTTTTATTGTAATACCTTTTGTATCAGTAAGACAAAAATAACAATTTGATGAATGGTCTATGGGTTCCATACAAATCATAGGAATTCCGAAAGGAATAGGTCTATGATATTTTTCCCCATCCAGTATAAGAGGCTCCACGTAATTCAACTGAAGTAAAAAACCACACTTTGTCTTTGTACAAGAAAGTCAAAATAACGATCATATGAATGTTTTACTAATGGCGTAAAATTAATGTGTTGAGTTTTAAAAATCTGCAATTCCATTTCTTTCTATTCCCGGGTGCCCTGGCACCCATATAATGATTGTTCCCTTTTCCCAGTTGCTTCAGAGATTGATGGCATTCCCAAGCTGATTTGGACTCAAGGATTTGGGCCTTTAGAGTCGTGGTTGTCGGTAAAGATGTAAATTCGTGCTCCTTTGAGTCTTCTACGTAATCACTCTTGGGCGCAAAGATTCACAGCCAAGGTTTCTTCCTGTTTAATGGTGGAGGAGGTTTCCAAGGTCAAAGTGACCCTGTAGTTAGGTCCATAGATGCCTATACCTGTCCCTTCAGTCGATTTAGGTTTCAAAGTCAAATCTTTTTGACATTATCTTCAATGGTTTGTTTGAAAATTCTGGCTGTAGGACTTCCAGAATTTTCATGTGGCCTTGTAGGTTTACACTTTTAATTAATTATAAGTGTAGTATATAACCAATAGGTCATCTTTGGTTCAAGTCCCCACGTTTTTCCGAACAGTTTGCGGCATGTTCAAGTGGCAACCGGGGCTTTAGAAATGATTTTGTCGACATGAGGGTTCCAACTTAACTTACTATACAGAATGACTCCGAGATATTTAGTCTCATTGGAAAAATCGATTGGTTTTCCATTTAGTTGAGGCGTTTGCGTTTGTAGGTTTAGTTTCCTTCGCCTCGTAAATTCTAGGTCTTACTCCACTTATATACTAAAAAATTAGAATTTTCTAGAATATCTATAAGCGCAAGTCCATAACGCACTCCCGAAGATTCTAAAAGAGTAACGGTTCTAGAACATTCTTGCGTATTCCATTCGTACACAATAACCTTCCAGAAGATTAAATTTCAAAACGACAAACATACATTTTACTGGTAGTTGCTGTAACTAAAAACTATACCCGATCGAATCAAAATTGGTAAGCACCGTTTTTGTTACAAAATTTTGTTGACCAGTGTAGATAATTGAACTAATTTGTATGTACTAAGACTATGCCAAAAAAATTTACTTACAAAGAAGTAACAAGTCCAATTACTGCTGACCCATATACCCAAATAATCCTGTCCAAATTGACCGTGCAGGTATGCGTGAATACAATGCAGAAAATTTATAAATGCGTTCAATATTGTGAACAAAATAGGCCATTTAAATATTATTTCGAATAAATCAACTGCGTCATATAAATAATCATAAAATTCTATTATTTTATTTAAATCTATTGCATAAAAATTTTGATTTATAAATGAAATTTTATTTAATATATGTTTTAATAAGTAAATTTCCAGTAATAATGAAATAAAGCCATAATACACATGTATGAAATCAGAAATCATTGGAAGAAAATCAAAGTTTAAATTTTTCCATAATAGAAAGCTTGATGGAAATACTAGTGCCATAATAATGTGACATCCTATTATTATTATTAAAAATAACTTTTTATCTTTTTTACAATTTACATTTATTTCTTCAGTTTTATCAAATAAAATATTAATACATTTTTGAAATTTATCAAAATTGTACGAATTATTACCAAAAATTAAGAAAATGTTGGCAAATGTTACTAAGAATGTATTACAAACGTGTAACAGAGTAATACTTGTATTTATGAATAAACCACTTAGTGACTTTCCATACAAGGAATAAAAATAGAACAAAATGAAAACGAATAGTTGTAAATATGTAACTATGGAATTTTTCCTGCAATCAGGTGCAATTCTTAAGTATGAACACA
This sequence comes from Stenus bimaculatus, assembly GCA_963971135.1. Lineage (NCBI taxonomy): Eukaryota > Metazoa > Arthropoda > Insecta > Coleoptera > Staphylinidae > Stenus > Stenus bimaculatus. The sequence goes on from OZ020185.1 coordinate 26,118,012, forward strand.
ACTTTAATAATAGTTTCGCAGACATTTTCTTTTAAAAGTACTGTTATTCGAACATAATGCTCATAAAGTAATTAATTAACGAACCATAAGCTATTATATTATTACAATACGTGTGTAAATAAATTTGTAAATGGATAATAATTTACTATTTAGATTAAGTTTAATAACGAGTAATGAAAATTTGGGTTACATTTGTTGATTAAACCTAAATTAACTACACGTTTTGAAGTGTTACTTGTTTTGAATAATATAATTGATACAGTTAAAAAACTACTTTTGATATTGAAACCAATATGAGCAAATATTAAAACATGATAACGTGGTTTTATTTAAAAGATAACATTTCATTATATATTTGAAGAAAATTGTTCTATTACAATTACATATGTAATAATTAAATTCGTAAAAACAAACAAGCTTTCTAAATTAATATTGAAGAATCCTGCTGCGGAAAATTTTGGACATATTCTATTAGCCTCTTGTGCAATTAATAAGAACTTTATACTATACGCTGGTTTATCAAGAAATTTATGAACTGCTCTATAAGCAATTTTAACTGTTTTCTTCCTTTCATTTAAGATCTTTTCGCACATTATCATAACCACTAAACCTAGAACCTAAAAATGAATGTAAGACTTACATTTTAGTTTCTTTTACCCCCGGGTCCTCCAACATGTCTTTAGACGCAGCTTCGCCCAGCTCAGCTCAGATTCAAGCACAGCTTAGCTAGGTTCTGGCAACACCGCCGCAATGCTACGATCCCAGAGGGATTGTTTTTTAATCACTCATCAAGATGTAGCATGCTACTTTCATCATTTTGTCTTTGTGATATACATACTCAGCTTAAGATTTAGTTTGATCTCAAGACATGGTGGAGAAACTATTTAAATGTTATGGACAATTATATTGTTTCTTGAGCTTTCTTATTTTTTTCAATGAGATTAGCAATTAGAAATTTTTGTAAAAACTTACAATAATGTATAAGGTCCAGAGAATAACTCCGATCTTACTAAAAGTTGAAGAAGTATCAGGATTTAATGCATAATCAATTGCTAAAATAGTAGTAATAAGGAAATTTGTCATGATTAAATTTAAAAACCAATTATACATGGTTTGGAATGATAAGACTGCTTTTGTTAAATTCGTAAATAAACTGACAATGCTTCGCATGGTTTTCTCGTCCAAAATTTCCAAGTGATTTAATACATCGTTCGATTTTTTTAGCCGTTCCTTTATACACATAAGTAGAGCTTGTTGAAATAATCCAGTTAAAAATATTAAATATATGTTATAATATATAAACCAATCATAAGTCCAATTCAAAATATCGCCAAAATAAGTTATCCATTCTAATGCGTTAATTATAACAACAAAAATTTGACTAACTAAAAAGTAAGCCAAATACTTTTTGTTAGACGGGATATGCCTATTAAGTTCATGCAATAAAACATCTACCGTTCTTAATAATTTGAAAATATCGTTAAAACTTGCAGATTCGGAACAAAGATGGTACACGACTATATTTGCTGAATATAGAATAAGTAATATAAATATATGCAAAAGTAAATAAGTACTGAATGAGGAATCTTTTAGTTTTCCAATAAGTGAATATATCAAACAACCAGTTAAAAATAAACATTTTTTGATAGTTGTTAAATTGTTGATGATATTAAACCGTTCTAGTTGATAATCATAAGTAGGAATAATACCCAATATTCCACACCATTTTATTAAAATCCATAGATCTGTTATATTCGTCATTTTATTATCAGAATTTAAATTTATTAATAAAAGCAACTGCCCACTTAGGTATTTGGAATATAGAGTAGATAAAATTAAACACTATTAGTAATCAATTTAAATTGTGTTTACGTTTATCAGAATATTACATGGAAAAAAGATAATTGAATTTATGACTAATCTATACCAAAAATAAATTAGCTGTTTGAACGCAAACAAAGTGTGCGCATGACAATAAAACCCAATGTGGGAAACATTTTCAAGCAACTGCGAGTCAGTCGTCAGACATTACTTGTTGTTTGTATCAGTAACCATTGTCCTAAAATGCCTTATAATAAAATTTATTTATATCTACAACCACGTTTATTCTTTTTTACACAACATGCTTATAGTCCAATAAAAAAGGAGATTTTGATCTGCTGATCAAATTAAACCCGGTAACACGTTATAACATAACTTTATTTAACATTCTATTATTTGTTTGAAGAAAATTGTGCTATTACAATTATATATGTAATAATCAAGTTAGTAAATAAAAACAAGGTTTCCAAATTAATATTGAAGAATCCTGCAGCAGAAAATTTAGGACGTATTTTTTGCGCTTCTTGTGCAATTAATAAAAACTTTATGCTATAACCTGGATTATCAAGAAACTTATGAACTGCTTTATATGCAATTTTAACTGTTTTCTTCCTTTCATTTGAGACATTTTCGCACATTATCGTAACCCCTAAACCTGGAACCTAAAAATATTTGGACTATATCATTTAAAATATATTATATATTATTTCAAAAACCATGTTATGCTTTGTTCAACAAGCAACAAGAATATTTATTATAAAGTACAATAGTATAAACATTTCCATACGGAATTTGTTCAACGTTTGGTGATCCATAATAGGTAAAATAAAACGTCTTCAAACCAAACTAATATAAAATAGTATAAATTTTTGTAAAAACTTATAATAATGTATAAGGTCCAGAGAATAATTGTAGTATTACCAAAAATACTCCAATTAGTAACAGGATTTAGTGTATACCCAATTGCTAAAATAGCATTAAAAAAGAAATTTGTCAGTATTAAATTTAAGTACCAATTAAACATGGTTTGGAATGATATAATCGCTTTTGTTAAACACGTAAACAAACAGGCGATGCTTCGCATTGCTTTCTCGTCCACAATATCCAAGTGATTTAATACTTCGTTCGATTTTTTTAGCCGTTCCTGTATACACATTAATAAAGCTTGTTGAAATAATCCAGTCAAAAATATTAAATAAATGTTATAATATAAAAACCAATCATATGTCCAAATCATAATGTCGTCAAAATAAGTTATCCATTCGTAGTCTTCCAACGCATTAATAATAACAATAAAAATATGACTAAATAAAAAGTAAACCCAATACTTTTTGTTGGATGGGATGTCCCCATTGAGTTTAAACAATAAAAAATCTACCGTCCTTAATAATTTGAAGATATAGTTAAAACTTGATGATTCCCAACAAATCTGATACATCAATATATTTACCGAATATACAGTAAGGATTATAAATATATATATTAGTAAAGATATATTGAATGGTAAAACCTTTACTTTTCCAAAAAATGAATATATTAAAAAAATTGTTAAAAATAAACATTTTTTTATAGTTGTTGAAGTATTGATGATGTTAAACCTTTCTAGTTGAAAGTCATAAGTAGGAATAATACCCAATATTCCACACCATTTTATTAAAATCCATAAATCTTTTATATTTGTCATTTAATTATTATGAGCAACTATTAAAATTTATAGAACTGAATTCAATTTATTAATAAGTATATCTACCCACTTGGAAACTCAATTTATATAGTAGATAAAATTAAGCAGCTAAGTAATCAAATTAAATTGTGTTTATGTTTATTAGAATATTAAATGGAAACGTTCCTAAGGATAATTGAATTTACTATAGTAGTACCCATTTTATACCAAAAATAAATTAAGGTGAATATCATCAATCAAATTTTACTTCTTAGTTATTATTTTTTAACACATCTGAAAAATATTTGGAAGAGACATTGATAACTATAGAGGAAATTCTAAAAATTAAAAACCTGTTAAAATAACACAAAACAAAGGATTACCCGAAATCTTTTATATACACCTATAAGTCTAAAAAATATGTATATAAGAAAATATTTTCTTTTTTCAAATCAAATAAGTTAAAGTTTGAAATAGAGAAATTTGCTACAGCATCCAAAGACGAAGCTTTTAATTAGAAGAAAATATAGTGAAAGATAACCTCAACTTCAACTTTGTAGAGCTTGAAATAACTTTATAGGAGAGACAGGAATACTTTCAGGATGCCCAAAATATAACTACTCCTTATCAGGAGTAGTATCTGTAGGCCAGAGTTGTATATTACCATTTTCGGTATATTTTCGCAATAAATCTTATATAATGCAGCTCTTGTGTAGGGGTAGATACCGAATGATAATCAATGAAATTGGAACAAAATATTTTGGAACATTATATTGTATATATAAGAATATTCGAAGTGTACTGAGAAATGAACACGTCATAGACCTAGGGAATGAACAAAAATTTAAATATGCCACCCAGCTGAAACTAATCTTTATGTATGAAGATAAGGAAATCTTCAAAAGACACCTTAGGGTGGTGTCAGATTCATCTCAGATCACCGACTGAAACCATCCGTTCTGTATCGCTAAAAACCTGGAGAGGGGCTGTCTTTTGGCTTCATTGTACCTTTATATCTCTGCTTTCTTAGTGATTTATATTTTCCTTATTTTATTAAAATCTCCACCCTGAGATATTTAATGCTCTGTTGGCTAGCGATGTTCGAGCCTATTATTTCGACCTGTATATCTCAGAGTGTATTTCACTATTACTGTTTTTGCGGTGCTTGTTCTAGCAGATTGTCTTCCATTCATATTCTAATTTCCCATGTAGGTACCCCACTTTAAGTTATCCTCTATGTCTGTAGGCTTTTTTCCAACTACTGTCCGCTTATCCAATCAGAGTTGTATTTTTTTCTAAGTTTAATCGTGGAACTTCGTCATAATAAATGTTCCTTGTGTGGGTTCAAGAATAGACCCCTGTGGTACCCGTCTTGTCATGTTAACGGATTCCTTATCACACACATGATTTATCCTTTCGCTTAGATAGCTGCCAATAATCCTAGTCTAATAATTTGATCTTTTTCGTTTTTTCGACGCCACCATGATACTGTCCCATGGGACAGAAATGAACGCGTTTTTGATATCTAAGGTTACTAAAACTGCAAAACATCTTCTGTGCTGTGCGCTAGCTTCTTTTGCAATCTGTAGTAAATTTGCAAGCCACCTTACATTTGTATTTCTTCCATCAGTTGCTTGTTTATCAATCTCTCTATTTTGCCATTTTGTGTTTAGATGGCATATGATGTTTCTTGTTCAGTTTTTTTTCGTTTCTCAATGAGAATCATTCCATTCTTCCAAGCAGCGGGATACTTCTCCACCTTTAGTACCCTATTTAGGACTTCTCTACACTGTTCGGTGTTGGGTTCTGCTAGTGTTTTGATGATACACGGTGATATGTTATCAGGGCCGACCGCCTTTCCTGATTTAATATTTTTGCTTGCGTGTTTTACTTCATCTCAGTGAATAATGAAATGTCTGCCTCGTCCATCCTTATATTTTTCCCGTTCCCATTTTTGGATTGTTATTTGGATGGGTTTTCGTATTCCCATTTTTCCAGTAGTATTTTTATCCAATTCCTCAGATCTCTTCTTCTACCTCTGCGCACAGTCTGTCCTATGATTATGTTTTTTGCTTCTTTTATGGATTTTTTTAGTTGGTTTTTAGCCTTTATAGTGTCTCATCAGACCCCTTTTTCATGTTCAAATGTTACCCTGTCTTTATTTGCTCTTGTTAACCTTCGCCTGGCCTTTGACAGTCATACTGCATATCTGAAATATGTGACTTCCACCAGTAATGCGGTTTTCTTTTATGTGGATGATTTTTTTGGAAGGTTTTAATAAAGGCCTGAGTTATGAGTTTTGTATAGCATTCGGCATTTCGCTATTGGCCGTTTTTTACCTGTTCAGTTAGATTGAACCTTCAATTTAATGCCATTGATAATGTCAACATTGGTTGACGAAAACGTTCTGGCTCATTCAATATCTTTAAAAAGAGTGAGTTTTTTATTTTAATATTAAATACTAATTAAACATACTTACCCAGATTTTATCAAATAAAAATAGGAAGAATACCAAATACCTTAGTGGTGGAACTGTCAAAGATTCTACGATGCGGAAAAGAGATCCTTAAATCGCACAATATAAAATATTGCTAGGTTCTTTACCTCTTGAAGGAGTGGTCTCTTAGGAAAATAGACAGATAGGATCGAATTTATAGTTAAAACATATTTCATTATTGACTGGAACTATCAACTCTAATAAAGGTTCAAATAACATGAAAGCGCCAATATTTTCTTTAACTATATTGAGAAAATTGTATGATGGTTATAAGATACGTAATCGTTAAATTAAGAAAGACAAAAAGAATAGCTAAATTAACACTAAAAAATCCTGCTGCTGAAATTTTTGGAGATCTTATAGTTGCTTGTTTTGCCAAGATAAATAACTTGTCTTCTAAAGAATATATTTGTGTTTGGTTGTAGAGAGCTTTATAAACAATTAGAATTGTTCTGTTTCCTTCTTTCGTAACTTTTTCGCACATTACAGCCAAAATAATACCTTTTAGCTAAAATAGTCAAAGTTTGATTCTACTTTATATTTATCCTAAATAAATTACTTACAAGGAAGTAACAAGTCCAATTACTCAAGACCAAAGTTCCCATAAAATCATTTCCAAATTTACCATGTAACCACCCGTGAATACAATGAATAAAATTTGTTGGTGTATTTAACATTGTTAACAAAATTGGCCATTGAAATATTATTTCGAATAATGCAATAGCATCATACAAATTTCCAAAAAGATTTATCATATCTTTTATGTTCATGGTGTTAATTAGATCATTCAAAAACTTAATTTCATCCAATAAATCTTTTAATAAACACAGCTCTAGTAATAGTATTATAAGACTATAGTAAATATGTATATAATCAAAAATAATACATAGCCAATCAAGTTTCAACACGTAAATCCATAATATCATATTTGTTACACTACATAATAATATAAACAAATGAAATCCTATAATAATTAAAATAAGAAATATCTTCTTTTCCTTTCTACGAGTTTCTTCTTTTAATCGCTCAGTTTTTTTAAGTATATTAATGAATACTTGAAACTTATCAAAATTGTATGTGTTATTACCCAAAATACCCAAAATATTGCCAACGAGCACTAAAGAGGTACTAAAAGTATATAAAAATGTAATATTTGTATCTAGAAATAAGCCAGTTAGTGACTTTCCATAAAAGGAGAGACAATATGCAATAATAAAAATAAGAAGCTGCATATATGTTAAATAAATACGTTGTTTTCTATTTTTCGCAAAATTGGGTACTATTCCTAAATACGAAGATAACTTCAATAAGACTTGCGTCGACATTTTTTGCAGCATACACTTAATCAGATACTAGAAGGTAAATGCTTAAGTTATTATTAAAACATGACTTATATAATTTTAATTTATGTAAATAATCCATAAATGGATATTAATGTATTAAGCAAATTATTTCGAATAAACTCTAATTGAATTTTTTTTTCTTATTGACTAAAGTGCTTATATTCATTAATGAAACTTTTTTAATTATCGAAGTTAATTTAAGAAGTGATTATTTCTCAAAATGAAATATTCAGCTGAAAACTACTTTCCTCGTATTTATACAATAGAAAGCCGTGTATATCAGTAAGCGGATTAAACTCGGATTTTCTAATGTCTACTATCGATGTACCACAGGGTTCCATCCTCCTACTGTTGGTATATATTAATGATTTTCCCTCAATATACAACAAAACCCAATTAATTCTGTTAGCTGACGATACTACGCTTCTAATCAATCACAAAAATCTAGGAGATTGTTTGCTTAAATGGACTGAAGCGTTACTAAAAGTAAATTCGGACAAAACAGAGAGCATCATAGTATCACTAATACCACATGTTGTTCCCAATTATTACAATACATAGGTACTCTTAATTTTTAGGATTCTACATTGACTCTAAGTGAAAGTGAAAAAAGCATGGAGATATAAATGCAGCAAAAAGCCAATAAGTCGATGGAAGTGCATGTTAATGGCCCATTCTCTAATTTTTTTAAGAAAACATTAGCACTTACCAACAAAATCTTAATTTTCATAATCACAATACAAATACGTCCAAATCCCATGAAAGAGATTTATAAAAATGTGTTCATAATTCGTACCTCCAATATGTATTTTATGTATAATACATGGTGTCCCAAATAGAAAAGATCAAAAGGAAATCCTAGAAAGTTGACGAGATTTCATCGACAAAACGACATTAAGTTTCGATATTCTGTTATAGCTCATAAACTATTTAGTCAATTTAAATGAAAAAAATGTAAAGTAGAGCTAAGTTATATTGCTGTGCCTTGAAGTTATAAAATCATAATAAAAAAATTATATTGATTGAAAAAAAAAATATTCTTCTTTCAAAAAATAATAAGAATTCACTTTCTTTCTTGATATTTTCTCTAATATATTTGAAATTAACTCCATAAAGGTACCATTCTTACGTCCTTAAAAGTGCACAGTAAAGTCTATCAATTAAAAAAATATTCAGTGTTCTATCTCTTTATAATGAACCAAAGTTGACGAGTGGTTTCTAGTGTTTCCGATAAAATTAAAATAGCATCCCCTAACTCTGAAAACATGAACTATTTTTTGTTACCAGCCTTTTACATGTGATTCGGACCTCTTAATATTCAATTCTTTCTGTAGTAAGTCAAGTAAAAAAATAAACTAGGCTGACACGACCATGATTTTGGATTTTTTTTAAGATCTCGTCTACTTGCTAGGATTTTCTTCTGAGCACTTCTTATTGGGACACCCTGTATATTATATAAATAGATTATTAAGTATTCAATCTAATGTACCTTTTTTGACTTATGTATATACTTTAATGTGTTCTTAACATTAATAAATATTATTAAATTATTAGTAATATACAATTCGACAGCAGTTATTTTTTTCTGTAGCTTCTATCTAATAATATTTAAATAATCTGCCAGATTTTTGAAAGTAAGGAACGTATTTAAATGGAAGACTTGATTTTAAATGTTTTATTTCCTAATCTTTTAGTGAAAATTGTATAATAACTATAAGATAAGTAATCATTAAATTAAGAAAAGTAAAAATCATTGCATAGTTTATATTAAAAAATCCAGCTGCTGAGAATTTTGGACATCTTATAGTTGCTTGCTTCGCCAAAATGTATACCTTGTTTTCTAGTAAAGAAAAGTTATTTTGGTTGTAGAGGAACTTGTAGGCAATCCTAATAGATCTTTTTCCTTCCATTTTTACCTTTTCACACATTACTACCAATAGTACAGCTTCCATCTAAAAAATTATGTATGAATATCATCAAGTTTAAATTGATAACTTTGCTCTTTATAATGTTAAAAATGAAAACTGACCAAAAATAGAAAATTTGTCAGTTCAAAAAATTTGAAACGATTTCAAATAGTTTAATTCTGCAAACAAAGATTAGATTCATTTAAGTTTACTAAAAAAAATCGAAGAAATTAATGTTTAAGGAACTTACAGAGAACAAAATAGTACACATACTTATGACCACTGTACTTAAAACGTCATATCCAAATTGATCGTGCATTAATGCGTGAATACAATTCATACAATTTATAGGTGAATTCAATATTGTAAATAATATTGGCCATTGAAATAGTACTTCAAATAATTCAATAGCATCAAATAAATAACTATAAAGTTCTATCATTTTATTTATGTCCATTGTATAAAAACTTTCATTCAATATTGTCATTTTATTTAATATATGCTTTAATAAATATAATTCCAGTATTATTGCAACAAGGTCATAGTAGGCATTTAAGAAATCAGATATAATAGGAATCCATAAAAGCTTCTCATCGCTCCAATATAGGATATTTGTAGAAACTATTAAAAAGTAACCAATATGACATCCTATTATAATTATAAAAAATAACTTATTATCACTTTTATAATTTCCTTTAATCTCATTGGTTTTAATAAAAATTATATCAATAAATAATTGAAACTTGTCAAAATTATATGTATTAACCCCAAATATTAACAAAATATTGGCAAAGGTAATTAAAAACGTACTAAAACCATGTAAAAATGTTATACTTATATTTATAAATATGCCCATTAATGCCTTTCCATACAACGAGGAACAATATATTAGAAAGAAGATAAGAATTTGTATGTAGGTTAATTTTTTAGTTTTTTTCCTACCATCAGGCACAATTCTTAAAAACGACGATAACTTCAATATTAGTTCCATCGACATGTTTCTTTTAGAAGTACTGTAATTGGTAAATAATGCACGAATATGAAATAATTAACTACTTAAAATGACCCATATGACCATATACATATGTGTATATATATATATATGTATTCCTGCGTTATTCATTATTTACGTGCACAAATAGGTAAATGGAAATTAATTTATTAAACAAATTACTTCTCATAAATACTCATGAAAATTTGAGTTACGTTGTGTTGGATAATATCCGTATTGCTATACAGTCCTGTTCAATATTAACTGATCATTAATATTTTCTGATATATTCTTACTATTGAAAGAATTATTAATCATGATCAAGTCAATCTTAACGCAAGGTATAAAAAGAAAGTTGTTAATTCTTGTAAGAATTTGCTGAGATTATTTTTCGAAGTTTAAGTTACAGTTCAATGTCATTGATTTTTATATTTTCTCAAGTGATATGTTTTATGATTAGTAAATGACAATTTTGATCAATTAGGTTCGAAGACATGAATCGACCACGTCGTAGTACGCGTCATGTAACCCATCTGCTAAGTTTCATTCAATTATTTGAATTATTAGAAGATTTAGGGAAACTGGGCCACAATACAGAAAACGCTAGAAACCATAAGAATTGGACTACCGACGACTGGAAGCCAGTTTTGTTTATCTATGCAACCAGGGGATAAGCTAGAAGTCTCCAGGTCTCCTCTGTCTGCGAATTTGTGAATCTATGATGATGGCCTTGATAGAGTGCATCGAAGACATGGAGAAACATTTACTGAATGTGCTGGGAAGGAATTTGTTCGATGTTCGAACAGACCGGTCATCGATTACTAAAATGAGACAAATATTCAAGTGATTGACTGGCCACCATGAAGCCTAGACCTGAATCCTATAAAGGATCTTTGGAATGCTTTGCAAATATCAGTAAGGCGTCATTTACCTGCACACAGGAATCACCAAGAACTGGAACGGCCCGTTATTTGGTTTTACAGTGGTTTAACTAATATTCAGTTTTTGCTCTCTTGTTTGATGCCGAGAGAGTACCAATCGACGTCGAAGAAGAGACAAGTAAAAAAGCGGTAGAAGAAGTAAACAATGGTTCATCATTAAGGAATGTAGCCTTTAGATGCGACTTTTACCAACCATTGAAGTTTTCATGGAGAAAAATTCTAGAGAAATGGAATATTGACTTATCAACGTCCGTGCTTGATGTAAAAATGTGGCATTATTTAACTAAACAGCTCACAACTATTAATCATGCTTCCATCTCTTAATAAAATTATGACGGGTAATTAATGTGGGTAATTTTAAATTTAAAAAAAAGGAATTTGTAACATTGTCTCTTCATATCTCGGTCAATTGATCAAGAGAATTTTTTTACGGATATTTCTGAGGATCTCTGAAATGTTCGTACTGGAGAGCTCTTTTTGGAACATCCTGCATTTTAAGAATGTTAATTGAAAATAATTACAGTGTATTCCAAAAAGAAGTAATGAGAAGAGTATCGTAGAAAGTAGATCATCTACAAAAAGCCCAATTTTCAGAGTTGGAACACTCCAGTTTTTTAGAGGGACTGTGTTTATTTCTACACAAAATGTCGTTAATTCAAAATTGACCTAAAAGTTCATAAACTATTAGTTCATAAACTATTAGATCAATTTAAATGAAAAAAATTGGAAAGCAAAGCTAATTTCATGCCACTTTGACCTATGGTTATAAGATTACCATCAAATAATTATTTATGTATTTTTTCAAAAAATAAATACGAATTATTCTTGATATTTTCGCTCATATCTTTGAAATAAGCCCCATAAAGGTACTACTTTTTTAGTCCACAAAACTTTACAGACGGAATTTTTATTAATTTTTTTATTATTTTCGCTCATATCTATGATCCTGAGGGGAGGTTGACCCTTCACCCACCCCCTAACTACGCCCGTGTTAGGAAGAATACCAAATACCTTGGTGGTGGAGCTGTCAGAGGTACTACGATGCGGAAAAGAGATCCTTAAATCGCACAACATAAAATATGGCAAGGTTCTTTTCCTCTTGTAGGAGTGGTCTCTTGGGAAAATAGACAGAAAGGATCGAATTGATAGTTATAACAAATATTCCTTTATTGACATTGATCGTTACATTAAAAGTTATTACTGGAACTATCAACTCCAATAAAGGTTCAAATAGCATGAAAGCGCCAATATTTTCATTAACTGTTTTGAGAAAATTGTATGATGGTTATAAGATACGAAATTGTTAAATTTAGAAAGACAAAAAGAATAGCTAAATTAACACTAAAAAATCCAGCTGCTGAAATTTTTGGACATCTTATAGCTGCTTGTTTTGCTAAAATAAATAACTTGTCTTCTAAAGAATATATTTGTGTTTGGTTGTAGAGAGCTTTATAAACAATTAGAATTGTTCTGTTTCCTTCTTTCGTAACTTTTTCGCACATTACAGCCAAAAGTATACCTTTCAGCTAAAATAGTAAAAATTTTATTCTACTATATAATTATCCTAAATAATTTACTTACAAGGAAGTAACAAGTCCAACTACTCAAGACCCAAGTTCCCAAAAAATCATTTCCAAATTTACCCTCTAACCACCCGTAAATACAATGAATAAAATTTATAGGTATATTTAACATTGTAAACAAAATTGGCCATTGAAATATTATATCGAATAATGCAATTGCATCATATAAGTTACCATAAAGTTTTATCATATCTTTTATGTTCATGGTATAAATTAGATCATTCAAAAACTTAATTTTATCCAATAAATCTCTTAATAAACACAATTCTAGTAATAGTATTATAAGACTATAGTAAATATGTATATAATCAAAAATAATACATAGCCAATCAAGTTTCAACTCGTAAGTCCATAATATCATATTTGTTACAATACATAATAACATAAACAAATGAAATCCTATAATAATTAAAATAAGAAATATCTTCTTTTCCATTTTACGAGTTTCTTCTTTTAATCGCTCAGTTTTTTTAAGTATATCAATGAATACTTGAAACTTATCAAAATTGTATGTGTTATTACCCAAAATTCCCAAAATATTGCCAACGAGCACTAAAGAGGTCCTAAAACCATATAAGTATGCAATACTTGTATTTAAAAATAGGCCAGCTAGTGACTTCCCATAAAATGAGACACAATATTGAATAATAAAGATGAGAATCTGCATATATGTTAAATAAATTCGTTTTTTTCTATTTTTCGCAAAATTTGGTACTATTCCTAAATACGAACATAACTTCAATAAGACTTGTGTTGACATTTTTTGCACCATACACTTAATCAGATACTACAAGGTATATGTTTAAGTAATTATTAAAACATGACTTATATAATTTTAATTTATGTAAATAATCCTATAAATTGGTATTAATGTATTAGGCAAATAATTTCTAATAAATTCTAATTGAATTTTTTTCTTGTTGACTCAAGTCATAAGTTTTGATATTCATTAATGAAACTTTTTTAATTATCGAAGTTAATTTATGAAATTCTTATTTCTCAAAATGAAATTATCAGCTGGAAACTACTCTCCTCGTATTTTACAATAGAAAGCAGTGTGTCTCAGTAAGCGGATTAACTCGGATTTTCTAACGTCTACTATCGGTGTACCACAGAGTTCCATATCCTCTTACTCTTGGTATATCATTCATCACTCATCACTATCATTTCCTGACTATACAACAACACCCAATTAATTCTTTTAGCCGACGACACTACGCTTCTAATCAGCCATAAAGAGACTGAAGCATTATCGACTAACGAATAGTAGTTTACAACCAACAAACTAAAAGTAAATTCGGACAAAACAGAGAGCATCATAGTATCACTAAGACCAAATGTTATTCCCAATTATTACAATACATACTCTAAATTTTTAGGACTGTACTTTGACTCTAAGTAAACTTGGAAAAAGCATGGAGATATGACTGCAGCAAAAAACTTGCTAATGCATGTTAATTGTCATTCTCTATTTTTTTAAAGAAAACATTAGCACTTACCAAAAAAATCCCATGATAAAGATGGATAAAAGTGGGTTCATAATTCGTACCTCAAATATTTATTTTATGTATAATACAAATACAGGGTGTCCCAAAGAGAAATGATCAGAAAAAAATCCTAGAAAGTTGATGAGATTTCATCGACAAAACGGGTCATAGAATTTTGTTCCCACAGTAAATGTCGTTAATACGAAATTCTGTTATAGTTCATAAACTATTTTGTCAATTTAAATAAAAAAAATGTTAAGTGGAGCTAATTTATATCGCTTTATCATGAAGTTATAAAATCAAAACACCGATGGTTTGAATGTTTCTGATAAAATTAAAATAGCGTCCCCTAACTCTGAAACTTGAACTATTTTTTATTGCCACCCTCTTACGTTTTGGTTACGATTCGGACCTTTCAATATTCTATTCTCTCTATAGTAGGTCAAGTAAAAACTAAACTGGGCTGACTCGACCCTGAGTTTTTGTAGATGAAATCTCGTCTACTAACTATAATTTTCTTCTGAGCACTTCTTATTGGGACGCCCTGTATATTATATAGATAGATTATTTAGTATTCAATCTAATGTACCTTTTTTGACTTATGTATATACTTTAATGTGTTCTTAACATTGATAAGTATTATTAAATTATCAGAAATATACAATTCGACAACAGTTATTTTTTTCTGAAGCTTCTATCTAATAATATTTAAATAATCTGCGACATTTTTGAAAATAAGGAAAGTAAATGGAGGACTTGATTTTAAATGTTTTATTTACTAATCTTTTGGTGAAAATTGTATTATAACTATAAGATAAGTAATCATTAAATTAAGAAAAGTAAAAAGCATTGAATAGTTAATATTAAAAAAACCAGCTGCTGAGAATTTTGGACATCTTACAGTTGCTTGCTTCGCCAAAATGTGTACCTTGTTTTCTAGCGAAGAAAACTTATTTTGGTTGTAAAGGAACTTGTAGGCCATCCTAATAGTTCTTTTCCCTTCCTTTGTCACCTTTTCACACATTACTACCAAAATTACAGCTTCCACCTAAAAAAGTGTGTATGAATATCATTAAGTTTCAACTGATAATTTTGCTCTTTATAATGATTTTAAATATACAACTTCTGCAAACAAAGATTAGATTCATTTAAATTTACAAAAAAAATCCAGGAAATTCAAGTTCAAGAAACTTACAGAGAACCAAATAGTCCACATACTTATGACCACTGCACTTAAAACGTCATATCCAAATTGGTGGTGCATTAATGAGTGAATACAATGCATACAATTTATAGGTGAATTCAATATTGTAAATAATATTGGCCATTGAAATAGGACTTCGAATAATTCAATAGCATCAAATAAATAACTATAAAGTTCTATCATTTTATTTATGTCCATTGTAAAAAAACTCTCATTCAAAATTGTCATTTTATTTAATATATCCTTTAATAAATATAATTCCAGTATTATTGCAATAAGATCATAGTAGACATTTAAGAAATCAGACATAACAGGAATCCAAAAAAGGTCCGCATCGCTCCAATATAGGAAATTTGTTGAAATTATTAAAACGTAACTAATATGACATCCTATTATAATTATAAAAAATAACTTATTATCTCTTTTATAATTTTTTTTTATTTCATTGGTTTTAATAAATATTATATCAATTAATAATTGAAACTTGTCAAAATTATACGTATTAATCCCAAATATTAACAAAATATTGGCAAACGTCATTAGAAACGTACTAAAACCATGTAAAAATGTTATACTTATATTTATAAATACGCCCATTAATGCCTTTCCATACAACGAGGAACAATATATTAGAAAGAAGATAAGAATTTGTATGTAGGTTAATTTCTTAGCTCTTTTTCTACCATCAGGCACAATTCCTAAAAAAGACGATAACTTTAATATTAGTTCCACTGACATGTTTCTTTTAGAAGTATTGTTATTGGTAAATAATGCACGAATATGAAATAATTAACTACTTATGACCCATATATTCCTGCGTCATACATTATTTACGTGCACAAATCGGTAAATGGAAATTAATATATTAAATAAATTACTTCTCATAAATACTCATGAAAATTTGAGTTACATTGTGTTGGGTAATATCCGTATCGGTATACACTCCTGGACTCCTGTTCAAAATTAACTGACCATTATTTTTTTTCTGATATTGTCTTACTATTGAAGGAATTATAAATCAATCTTAACGAAAGAAGCAAAAAGAAAGTTGTTAAATTCTTGTAAGAATTTGCTGAGATTATTTTTTGAAGTTTAAGTTGCAATTCAATGTCATTGATTTCTATATTTTCTCAAGTAATATGTTTTATGATTAGTAAATGACAATTTTGATCGTTTAGGTTCGAAGATATGAATCGACCACGTCGTAGTACGCGTTATGTAACCATTCTGCTAGGTGTCTATCATTCAATTATTTGAATCATTAGAAGGTTTGGGGAAACTGGGCCACAATTAGAAAACGTTAGAAACCATGAGAATTGGACTATCGACGCGACAACTAGAAGCGAGTTTTGTTGATCAATGAAACCAGGATAAGCTTGAAGTTTCCAGACCTTCCTCTGTCTGGGAATTTGTGAAACTGTGATGATGGCCTTGATAGAGTGTATCGAAGACATGAAGAAACATTTACTAAATATTCTGGGAAGGAATTTGTACGATTTTCGAACAGACCGGTCATCGATTACTAAAATGAGACCAATATTCAAGCGATGGACTGGCCACCATGAATCCCAGACCTGAATCCTATAGAGTATAGAGGATCTTTGGGATGCTTTGCAAATATCAGTAACGCGTCATTTACCTGCACCGAGGAATCGCCAAAAACTGGAACGTGCCGTATTTTAGAATGGGATAATCTTCGCAAGAAACTATCCGGAAATTGATAAGAAGTTTACCACGACGGATGCATGCAGTTATCAGATCTAGAAGCAGCGTCGGCGTTACACGTTATTAGGTTTAACTAAATTTCAGTTTTTGCTCTCTTGTTTGATGACGAGAGAGTACCAATCGACGTCAAAAAAGATCAAAAGATGATAAAGATACATTAAAAAAAACGGAAGAAGAAGTAATCAATGGTTCATCATGAAGGAATGTAACCTCTAGCTCCGACTTTTCCAACAATTGAAGGTTTCATGGCAAAGAATTCTTAAGAAAAGGAAGAGTGGTTGTAGGAAGAACGAGAAAAGTTTACTCTAGGACAAATTTCTGAGGCTACTAAACCAACTCAACGTCCGTGCTTGATTCAAAAATGTGGCATATTTAACTAAATGGGACACAAGTATTAAACATGCTTCCATCTCTTGATAAAACCAATCAGCAAGCTGACACATTGAAAACAGATAAAACAATAATTAAAATTAACGTAAAACCAGAAAGAAGTGTTGTTACTAAGGAAATTCGCTGATTCATCCGATAATTTTAGCATGCACAACTCAGATTCGTCATCCATGCACTTTACTAAAAACGAATCTGATGAGGAGATTCCATCTAGAAGATGGTTCTTAAACGAGGTTTCTGAGACGTTAACATGAGCTACAGATCAAACATCTCCGCTAATAGAAACTACATCTGCTTACCCTTTTCCGTAAAAAATAGGAAATAAAGGATGGATAATGGATATTGGTATGTTTTCCTATCCAACAAAAACCTGGAACTTTAACAATAACGTAATCTTTTATTGGTCAAGGTAAAAATGTCATCAAAGAAGTTGAAGCAGAATTTTTCGGCACTCACTAGAATATCCAGGATTCATTTACGGTGTTCTGGTCCTTCTGAACGTTTCCGAATTTCCTTACGAAAGAATTAACCTACGACAGACCTACCGAAGAGACCTTAAAAAACTTGACATTTCTATTTGATTATTTTGCTGTATACTTATATTTTGTAAATAAAGTTTTTCTCAAGAATAAATTTTTTTGAAGCTAGCAAATTTCAATGTTTCCATTTGCCCCCAAAAAGACGAAATAAAAATAACCTTTTACTTTAAAAGGGGCTTCTTTTATTTGCAATAAAACAAATCTATAAATCATAATTATTATGGTGCGTTAATTTTGAAAAGGAGTGCATTTAAAAAAATAAGTGGAAACAAAATGTACAACTTACTGCTTCTTTTAATACCAATTTATTCTAGCTACTGTTTTTATACCTTTATAAATTTTTGAAATTTTACAGACTATGCTATAAGAAAACCTTTTGCAAGAAACTTTATGTATCTTGAGAAAATTGTATAATAACTATAAAATAAGTAATCATCAAATTACTAAAAGTAAAGAGCATAGGAAAATTTATATTAAAAAATCCAGCGGCTGAAACTTGTAGGCAGTTTGTAGTTGCTTGTTTCGCCAAAATAAATAACTTGTCTTCAAACTTCACCAATTTATTTTTGTTGTAAAGGGCCTTGTACGCAATAGTAATAATTTTGTTTCCTTCTTTTGACACCTTATCGCACATTACTGCCAAAATTAAACTTAGAATCTAAAATAAAACATTTTGTTATACAGGATGTCCCAAAGAGAAGTAAGTGATCAAAAGAAATTCCTAGAAAGTAGTCGAGATATTTTCGATAAAAAACTCAATAGTCAGCGACGGAACAGCAGAGTTTTCAGGATTTTTTCTGATCACTTCATTTTGGGATACCCTGTATATTTTTTGTATAGTACTAAAAAATTATTTTCCAACTGGTTATTCGTACAAACATGAAAAAGATGAAATTTTTACTTAATTTTAACAAAAAAGTACTTACAAAATAATAAAAAGTCCAAATTGTAGCGACACTGGCTCCTAAAATGCTATTTCCAAATTGGCCATGCATAAACGAGTTGATACAATTAATTGAGTTCACAAGGGAATTCAATATAATGAACAACATTTGCCATTGAAATATTGTTTCAAATAATTTAACCGCATCATATAAATAACCATTTAAATTTAAAACATCAGTTATATCCCATGTATAAACGTGATTATTTAAAAACGCAATTTTAAGTAATAAATCTTTCAATAAATATACTTCAAGTAAGAAAACTACAAGATTATAATAGACATGTATAAATTCAGACATAATATAAATACAATTAAGTTGTAATTCGTAGATCCATAGCACTGAGTTTATTGTTATTGATAATACCACACCAAAATGACTTCCTATTAATATAATAAAAAATAACTTATTATCCTTTTCATAACTTCCTCTTAATCTCGCAGTTTTAATAAATATTATATTTAAAAGTACTTGAAGCTTTTCAAAATTGTACGTGTTGTTACCCAAAATTAAAAAAATATTACTAAAGGCCATTAAAACAGTGCTGGTAGGGTTTAAAATCTTAACGCTTGTATTAATATACAGGCCACTTATTAATTTTCCATAAAATGAGAACAAATATATAACAATGAAAATGAATAGTTGTATATATGTTAAATAAATATGTCTTTTTATTGCAGTTTTATCGTAATAAGGTACGATTCCTAAATATGAACAAAATTTCAGTAATAGTTCCCTTGACATTTTTTTAAATACTGTTGGGACATACTTCACATAATTGGATGGTAATAATGAATTAATCCAATATTCATTAATTCAATATAAATTTAAGTTAATAGATATTAAATTATTGTGTAAATAACTACATTAATTAAAGACTAATGAAAACTAAAAAAAAAACATTAATTATTTTCTATTTGCATTAAAACATTAAAGAGAATTGTATGATGACTATAAAATACGTCATTATTAAATTGACAAAAGTAAAAAGCACCGCATAATTAAGATCGAAGAAACCTGCTGCTGAAAATTGTGGACATCTAACACTTGCTTGTTTTGCTAAGATAAATAGTTTATCTTTATTCGAAAATATCTTCGAATGTTTGTAAAGACCTTTATATGCAATTATCATCGTTTTCTTTCCTTCATTCGTCACCTTTTCGCACATTACCACCAATACAAGTCCTTGAATCTAAAATTAAAAATCTGAATTCAGATTTTTTACATAAATTGATTCGTTCGACTTACAATCACATGAATACTCCAAGCAAGTAGAGTTAACATACCAAAATAAGTATTCCTGAATTTTCCATTAATGTACATATCAAAAGCGTGAATTGAATTCACAACTGGATTCAAAATTATGGTCAGTAAATCCCATTGAAAAATCGATTGGAACATTTGAATTCCATCACATAAATAAGTATGAAGTTCCAATACTTTACTAGTATCCCAAATATAAATATGTTCATTTAAATAAATCATTTTCATTAAAAAATCTTTTAATAAAAAAAATTGAAGTAGCGATAAAACAAACATGTAATAGATGTGTACTAGGTCAGAAATTAGATAACTGTAATCAATTTTTAAATCGTACAACCAAAATACAGTATTACTTAAAATTAATATCAACAATGTAATATGACCTCCTATTAAAACCATAATATCTAACTTACAATCATTAGTTGGAGGATTTAAATTTTTAGTTTTAATTAAAACTAAATTAAGAATTACTTGAAATTTATCGAAGCTGAATGTGTTATTACTTAAAATTATAAAAAAATTACCAAATGTAATAAGAATTGTGACAAAATTATCTAAAATGAAACTGGCACTACTATCGAAAAAACCAAATAACATTCTTCCATATATCGTAAAGATATACAGTATTAAAAAGATGAAAAGTTGCAGGAATGTTAAATAAACATGTTTGTGCAATAAAGCATTTCCCTTATAGCAGGGTATAATTCCTAAATAGGAACACCACTTCAAAATTAATTCAATTCTCATTTTAATTAAGTGTAATACTTTGCTTACTGAGAAGATACCACAACCGTTGTGGAGTAAAAAAAAGGGAATTAAATTAAAGGAGTAGTAAACGATTGTATTTGTTACGTGAAATAAATTAGTATTATCTTGAAATAAGTTAATGTAATTATTTAAGGTTTTATTGGTGGTTCGACACGCACCAAAAATATATTTATTGATTATCACTTAAAATATTACTTACGTGTTTATTTTTTTATTTCTTCTCTTTGACTGATATTACTAGATATAATCCTTGTTACGAACAAGCTTTTTATCTCGCTTTTACTCACTAGAAATATAGGACCCACTCTTAAGAGGGAGTGAGATGTTTACGTGACTTACTCTTGACATGGATTTTATCTAAATATTTTTACCCTTGTTAGAGTTTGCTGTAACGACTGACTCCTAATTACTAAATAAATAGTCAAACAAAACTTTAGTGTTTTCAAGGATGGGTTAGTATTATAAGAGAGCAGCCAAGAAGTGGTCCAGTGACGTACGCAGAAATTTTTAAAGGGAGTACACTTTTAACAAATAAAAAACAAGTGTATTTCTACTTCCATTTAAACTAAAACAACATAAAAATTTCATTCATTTTAGTGAATTTAAGGATTTTTTTCTTTTGGAAGAAACTAAGAATCTGCCCAGTCTTTAAATCAGGATCAAGAAACGAATCACTTCAAACAGAATATTCGCGATTCCGAGAACAGATATGACCTGTAGTGGAGTAATAAATAAAAAACCCATTTATGGAAAATTTATGTGTGGGTACTTATAAATCAATTTTTTAGCCACCAAAAATGCTATAAACGCAAGTGCAGTTACTAAAACCAATAAAAATTCAAAGCACAATAAAGCCTTTACTATGCCTTTACTCACCTTCCTCCATTTTGTTATAAATTTTATGGCTAAATAGCGCCACCTACACCTTATCTAAATTCCCAGGGCTTTTAATTGGAAAATAGAAATCAGATCGTTGAATATACATACATATAAGAATTCAATCTTTGGAATATATTTTTAGTTCTGGTGTCCCACAAGGTACATATTAACTGTGGCCACTTCTATTTCTCTCCTCTTTATTAATGATATGTGTATAAATACTAAATAAATTGTAAATAAAAAAATAAATAAATAAATTACAAAATCTTTTAAGATCCACAAGTTCCCTAAAATATTAGTAATCCATTTGAAAAGATTTTCGCCAAGAGAAAGGTTTAGGAGAAAATTGAATGTTACAGTTGATTTTCCTCTTGAGAGTTTGGATATGACGAATTACGCTGCTGAACCACATACACAATGCCGGTACAATTTATATGCTCTGAGTAACCACAGCAGCACAACATACAGTGGGCATTACACTGCTTATTGTCGTCACTCTTATTCACAAAAATGGCATAAATATAATGATTCAAGAGTAACGACCATTTCTGCGAAAAACACAGTCAGTGGTGAGGCATACATATTATTTTATGAGCTGGAAGGGAACTACTAGATTTTTATTTATTTATAATAATTATTTGTAATTTTTGCTTGTTCGTTTTTAAATTATCCTTAGCCAGGATTTTTATATATTATTTTAATACATGTATGTAATAAATTGTGCTACTTCATGCCGACGACATGATAATCTAAAGAATAATAAATTCGGAAACGGATCATTTTATTATTCAAGAAGACCTTAATCATTTTGAAGACCAAAATGGCTTTAGCATCAATATAGGTATTGAACTATTCAAGAATGAAACAATGATAAGAGGTGTAGATAGAGCAAAACTCCTGAATCTTTCATCCAACTTTATTGGAGTATCTTGACGTTACGGTTAGGACAATAAAGCTCAAACTTCAAGACTTACAAATTTCCAGTAATTATCTTGCGTCCAAAAATTTCAATAAGTGTCGCGTTTTGGTAACAATTAAGTTAACCTGGATAGACCAGTACAAACACAATCCAAGTATTTATTACTTTTTAAAATTAGGCAAACGGGTGCTTCCTTTGAAGAACAAATTACAACTGCCACTTTCAGTGTCCTGGCAAAGACATTACAAAAATTTAGGCAACATCAATTTTAAATGGGGTTGTTCAAATGATGGAATTGCATCATGTAAAAGTTTATTGACTTGTTGACTTAGCAAAATTTATGAAAATTGAAATATACAGGGTGTTTCTAAAATGGTGATCACGGTTTCGTGTGACTATACTAGAAGTAAAAATAAGACAAAAAATCCATATAACCATTTGTCCAAAACTCAACTGTTACCGATGTACAGGGTGTTGAAATTTCTTTTTAGTTTAACTTTTTATTTATTTTCTCTGGATCGGCTGAATGAAAATTAATAAAATTTTAGAGGTGATTACTTCTCCTGGATAGCCACCTTTGACCATTACTTTTGTCTTAGTTTGATAATCCAGTGGGGCAGAAACGGGTCAAGGTGCTCCATTTTTTGAATTTACTTATATCGCCAATTCAAAATTTTACAATCTTGTTTCGAATTTTAAAATCTTCATTTAATTTACCATAAAAAGCACATTTTGATAGGATTAGTGGTATTCCTGAAATTTTCAATTTGAACAATCCAAAAACACTATTTTAAATTTTACAAAAAAATGAATAGGGGGGCTATTTTAGGCATATTACTAAAATTAAAAATTAGATATTTCTGACTCCTTTTTTTTTACTTAAAACACCGACAAAATGTTATACTAAAAAGTTTTAATTTCAATTTTCCTTATTTGAAGGTAAATTGTTTCAAATTTTGAAAATTAGTTTGAAGTTAACAAAGGTACTGGATTATAAAACGCAAGATTACTGAAATACCACTAATCCTATCAAAATTTAATAGGTGTGTTTCTTTTGTGTTGAGTTGAAATGAAGATTTTAAAAATTAAAACAAAACTGTAAAATTTTGCAGTGGCGTACCAAATAAATTCAAAAAAGGGGGTACCTTGACCCGTTTCTACGCCACTGGATAGTTAAATTAAGACTATATAGCCAAAGGTGGTTACCCATAAGAAGTAGTCACCTCTAAAATTTCATTAATTTCATTTAGCCGATCCAGAGAAAATAAATAAAGAGTAAAAATAAAAAGAAATTTCAACACCCTGTATCTCGGTACCAGTTGAGTTTTGGACAAATGTTTATCTGGACTTTTTGATTTACTTTTACTTGTAGTATAAGCACACGAAACCGTGACCACCATTTTAGAAACACCCTGTATTTAAATAATTGAATTGGATGCTTTAAATAAGACTAATTAATTTTAATTAATTTTATAAACTTTACAACAACAGGGTGTAACGTTAATAGGGGTTTATGTACCATTTCAACTGATTAAGATTACCTTTTACTCAAAAACCGCGTATAAAGTTGGTCAAGACAATAATGAATGTTCCGCTTATCTAAACAAAATGAAAAATTTAATCTCAATTTGCAAAACCAATTCAAATTATGTAGGAATTATGTTGTAGAAGGTAATGGGTTGAGGACAAAAAAAAAAATTTTTATACTCTTTTTTTACCTCTTTATTCTGCGACTAGTTTCGACTACTGACTTGCAGCCTTTATCAAGCTTTTAGAATAATTGGTGAGTAATAGTCATAAATATTTCCAAGGATTGAATATGTGCAGTGATACTAAAAACTCTATACCACATTCTGGTATGCCTGTTCAAAATGCGTTCCAAAATGGTCGCTCTTATTATGGACTATTTAAAAAAAAAAAAACTGTTGTAGTAACTTCGTTAGTAATTAGCAATGCGTTAAAATAGACAAAAATTCTGCCTTTAGTTGTTATATTTTTATGATTTACATGTATCAACTGCGATGTCATGCTAAACTAAAAAAAGAGTATAAAAATTTTTTTTTTTTTGTCCTCAACCCATTACCTTCTACAACATTATCGATCAAGGACATTAAAAAACATCATGTAGGAATTAATTTTGATGTAAAATTAATATTTAATGATTTCATTGTCAAGTTTACTGGTGTTTTGATAGAAATTAATGAACCTTTTAGTAAGAAGTAAAGACATCCAACCAATTCGATTTTAAAACTTGTCTATTGTGCCATGTCTCCAAGTTATGTAAGTATAAAAACTTTTTATAAAAAGTGCAGTTTCTGCCAATCGGAAGTTGGGCATAAAACAATCACGAGTAAATAAAAAGTCGCCTGTATTCGTGGAGTAGCCTAAGCTCCTAAGAGTCGACTTTTTTATGTCCTACTTTTGTTTCCAATGAACTGTACACCGAAAATTAAAAAAAAACACCAGTTTCCATCGTATTCCAATTTTTCTTAAACCTAGTGGACACCATATTGTTCCTACTTTATTTTTATATCCAGTCATTTTTAATTAAATTCAAGTCTAGATACTTTTGATTGATTTGTACTCTGATCTGAAATGTAATGAAATCTTTTTAGGTTTATTTTTATTTGACATAAAATTCATAGCGTTGTACAGTTGGAATCATGATCGCGTATACTTTGTCCTACTTCCAACTGGGAGCAACTTTACCTAATCCATTTGGCATTAGAAGATTTACACGCTTCCAACTTCTTCATTTTTTTTTAAATTGCCTCTTCTCCCTCCTACCTACTGAAAAATTACATTCTATAATTTTGTTTCAATTTTTGACTAGCTTATGCCAAAAATATCAAAATTCTTTGTATTAATTTAGTTGCAACAGTGATTATACAACGTAGGTTGCAATCAAGAGTTTGATATAATAAGACAGTTATAAAAAATTGTGTTAACAAAACCCCAACTGGGTGTTTCAACAAAGCAAACCGAGTTTAGAAAAATTTCGAAACCTTTTGAAGTTATCGCTTTATACCGGGACATGAAAAACAAAACTAAATCAATTACCAAAAAAACAGAAGTCTTCAAAAAGTTTGTAAAAATATAATAACCTAATAAATATGTACCATAAATTAACGATTTGTGCGTACCTATTTTTTAATATATTAAAAGCTTCACTTTTAGGTACTCACTGTATTAATTTTATTAATGGTTAAATGTCCTAATTTATACTTATCACGCTCTAACTTAATTAAATGTTAGTTGTCTTTCAAATACTCGTATTAGAAACATGACAATTGAACTAACTTTAAAATTGTCCTCATATTTAGGAATTGTACCCTATTACAATGGAAAAATCGTAAGAAATAAAAATGTTTACATTACTTACTTAGTGGTTATGACGATTATTTTTCTATACCTTCTTTCAATATATGGAAAATTTTTATTTGGAATATTTGATACTATGACTGGTTTAATTTTAATTAATATTGATGCTTTCCTGGAAACTTTAAGTATTATCTTATTAATATTATCTAATAATGTCTACAATTTTGAGAAATATCAAATATTTATAAATATTACATTTACAAAACTAAAATGTTTAAAAGAACCTACAAAGAGTGATAGAAAGTTGTTTTTAATAATTTTAATAGGAGGGCATTTATTTGTAATTCTACTTTTCATAAATGCTTTATACTTTTGGATACAAGTTTTAAAAATCAATTGGTTGTACTTAAGTATAGAACTAGTAAATACTTACTATAATTTTATAGCAGTGACACTAGAAATCTTTTTGTTAAAAGATTTTTTAAATAAAATTGCTTACTTAAATGAACATATTTATACGTGGAGAGTTAATGAAGTATTGGTACTTCATAGTTATTTATGTGATGCAATTAAAATATTTGAAAGAAATTTTAAATGGCATATTTTGAACATAATTTTACATCCAATGATATCTTTTATACACACTATGGATATATTGCTGAATGAAATAATTGTAGATATTAATATTGGGACTTGTGCCTTCGTTTCCGGAGTTAGTTTGGTATTGGTAAGTAAAAATTATATTTAGTATCTTTAGTAAAGTATTGACTAAACATTAATTGAAGAGATTTTGAGAAATTTTCATTTTATATCACATTAAGATTCTAAGAATGATCCCCGATACATGTATTGAAAAGGTCTATGGTTAAAAAATTGCAATAACGTTATAGTTTCATAGTAAAGATGGCTTTGGTTTTATGTGCCAAGTCACTGTATCAAGCAACAAGGGTCTAAGTGCCAGTTCCATTTGTGAACTGCTATTGATAAATAATATAATAGAATTATATGCAAATTTTGCAACTTGTTTACGTTGTAGAGTATTTATATTATTTATACTGTCATTTTATTTTCAAAAATAATTCGGGCTGCAGCATGGATGGAGAAAGTAGTGTAAAAAGACGAAAGAAAGGTTCGGAAAGTTTGAAAAAGGTTACGTATAAGCGGAAAAGAATATAAATCGCGTAGTGGTACTATTATTAAGGCAAAAACCGCTCCTTCCATCATTGTAAGTTGATATAAAATAACATTTAAAGAAATTTTTCTTATATTTTAGTCAACATGCAAATGTTATTATAAATGTAAAGATATTTCCGTTGAGCACAAGTCTTTTTTATTCAATGATTACTATCAAATACAGAATCATAGTCATCAATAAAGCCTTTACTATGCCTTTACTCACCTCACTCACCGTTGCTGAAATGATGGATTTGCAACATGTAAAAGTTTATTGACTTAGCAAAATTTATGAAAATTGAAATATGCAGGGTGTTTCTAAAATGGTAGTCACGGTTTCGTGTGCTTATACTAGAAGTAAAAATAAGACAAAAAATGCATATAACCATTTGTCCAAAACTCAACTGTTACCGATGTACAGGGTGTTGAAATTTCTTTTTAGTTTAACTTTTTATTTATTTTCTCTGGATCGGCTGAATGAAAATTAATAAAATTTTAGAGGTGATTACTTCTCCTGGATAGCCACCTTTGACCATTACTTTTGTCTTAGTTTGATAATCCAGTGGCGTAGAAACGGGTCAAGGTGCACCATTATTTAAATTTATTCGGCACGCCAATGCAAAATTTTACGATCTTGTTTGAATTTTTAAAATCTTCATTAAATTTACCATAAAAAACACATTTTGATAGGATTAGTGGTATTCCTGAAAATTCCAATTTTAACAAACACTATTTTAAATTTTACAAAAAAATGAATATTTTAGGCATATTACTAAAATTAAAAATTAGATGTTTCTGACTCCCTTTTTTTCTTAAAACACCGACAAAATGTTATACTAAGAGGTTTTAATTTTAATTTTCCTTATTTGAAGGTAAATTGTTTCAAATTTTGAAAATTAGTCTGAAGTTAACAAAGGTACTGGATTATAAAACGCAAGATTACTGAAATACCACTAATCCAATCAAAATTTAATAGGTGTACTTTTTTGTGTTAAATTGTAATGAAGATTTTAAAAATTAAAACAAAAAACTGTAAAATTTTGCAGTGGCGTACCAAATAAATTAAAAAAAGGGGGTACCTTGACCCGTTTCTACGCCACTGGATAGTTAAATTAAGACTTTAATAGCCAAAGGTGGTTAGCAATGAGAAGTAGTCTCCACTAAAATTTTATTAAGTTCATTTAGCCGATCCAGAGAAAATAAATAAAGAGTAAATATAAAAAGAAATTTCAACATCCTGTATCTCGGTAACAGTTGAGTTTTGGACAAATGTTTATATGGAGTTTTTGATTTACTTTTACTTGTAGTATAAGCACACGAAACCGTGACCACCATTTTAGAAACACCCTGTATTTAAATAATTGAATTGAATGCTTTAAATAAGACTAATTAATTTTAATTAATTTTATAAACTTTACAACAACAGGGTGTAACCCTAATAGGGGTTTATGTACCACTTCAACTGATTAAGATTACCTTTTACTCAAAAACCGCGTATAAAGTTGGTCAAGACAATAATGAATGTTCCGTTTATCTAAACAAAATGAAAAATTTAATCTTAATTTGCAAAACCAATTCAAATTATGTAGGAATTAATTTTGATTTAAAATTAATATTTAATGATTACATTGTTGAGTTTACTGGTGTCATGATAGAAATTAATGAACCTTTTAGTAAGAAGTAAAAGCTTCCAATCAATTCGATTTTTAAACTTTTTTATTGTGTCATATCTCCAAGTTATGTAAGTAAAAAAACTTTTTGTAAAAAGTACAGTTTCGGCCAATCGGAAGTAGGGCATAAAACAATTACGAGTAAATAAAAACTCGCCTGTATTCGTGAAGCAGCCTAAGCTCCTAAGAGTCGACTTTTTTATTTCCTACTTTTGTTTCCAATGAACTTTATACCGAAAATTAAAAAAAAAAACACCAGTTTTCATCTTATTCTAATTTTTCTCAAAACCTAGTGGACACGATTTTGTTCCAACTTTATTTTTATATCCTGTCATTTTTAATTGAATTCAAGTCCAGAAACTTTTCATTGATTTGTACTCTAATCTGAAATGTAATGAAATCTTTTTTGGTTTATTTTTATTTTACATAAATTTCATAGCGTTGTACCTAATCCATTTGGCCTTAGAAGATTTATACGCTTCCAACTTCTTATTTTTTTTAAATTTCCTCTTCTCCATCCTACCTACTGAAAAATTACATTCTATAATTTTCTTTCAATTTTTGACTAGCTTATGCCAAAAATATCGAAATTCTTTGTATTAGTTTAGTCGCAAGTTTGATATAATAAGACAGTTATAAAAAAACAGTATTAACAAAACCCCAACTGGGTGTTTATACAAAGCAAACCGAGTTTAGAAAAATTTCGAAACCTTTTGAAGTTATCGCTTTTACCGGGACATGAAAAACAAAACTAAATCAATTACCAAAAAAACAGAAGTCTTCTAAAAGTTTGTAAAAATTTGCAGTTTTGATATGATACTTCGTAATATAATAACCTAATAAATATGAAAATTAACGATTTGTGCGTACCTATTTTTTAATATATTAAAAGCTTCACTTTTAGGTACTCACTGTATTAATTTGATTAATCATTAAATGTCCGAGTTTATACTTATCACGTTTTAACTTAATTAAATGTTACGTAGTTGTCTTTCAAATACTCGTGAAAATATACGTTCGTATTAGAAAAATGACAATTGAACTAACTTTAAAATTGTCCTCATATTTAGGAATTGTACCCTATTACAATGGAAAAATCGTAAGAAATAAAAATGTTTACATGACTTACTTAGTGGTTTTGACGATTATTTTTCTATACCTTCTTTCAATATATGGAAAATTTTTATTTGGAATATTTGATACTGGGATTGGTTTAATTTTAAATAATATTGATACTTTCCTGGAAACTTCAAGTATTATCTTATTAATATTATCTAATAATGTCTACAATTTTGAGAAATATCAAATATTTATAAATATTACATTTACAAAACTAGAATGTTTAAAAGAACCTACAAAGAGTGATAGAAAGTTGTTTTTAATAATTTTAATAGGAGGGCATTTATTTGTATTGCTACTTTTCATAAATGGTTTATACTTTTGGATACAAGTTTTAAAAATCAATTGGTTGTACTTAACTGTAGAACTAGTAAATACTTACTATAATTTTATAGCAGTGACACTGGAAATCTTTTTGTTAAAAGATTTTTTAAATAAAATTGCTTACTTAAATGAACATATTTATACGTGGCGAGTTAATGAAGTATTGGTACTTCATAGTTATTTATGTGATGCAATTAAAATATTTGAAATAAATTTTAAATGGCATATTTTGAACATAATTTTACATCCAATGATATCTTTTATACACACTTTGGATATGTTGCTGAAGGGAATAATGGTAGATATTAATATTGGGACTTATGCCTTCGTTTCCGGAATTAGTTTTGTATTGGTAAGTAAAAATTAAATTTAATATTTTTAGTAAAGTATTGACTAAACATTAATTGTAATTCAGAAAGTATCAATTATTGTATTTCAGAAAACATTAGTTGAAAATCATAATTCGTCAATTTAATTTCAGAAGGTATGATTTGTATTTTAGAAGTAATCACTGTGTTTCATTTAAGGTAAATTTTGCGGCAGAATGTTTGGATTACCTAAATATAATATTTTAGTCACTAAAGGTGCCCACACACCAAAATTGTTACAATAACAAGTTGGCAGCAAAAATATTTTCAACATTCATTAAGCGTATGTTAACAAATGCTGGTATCCATATGTCAGAAACAATGTTGATAATGTTACATAACATGTGGACAGTAACATGTATTTACATAGGCGTAATGAATGTTGATAACATATTTGCTGCTAACATATTTTGCTGTTAACATGTTATTAACATCCTTTTATCCTGACCGCTTCCAGAGCGATTTGTTCTGCCAACATTGTTTTCAACATGTTATTGAAAATAATAAGAAATGCTTATAACAAATGTTACTGAGATTGTATAATAGAATTGTAACATGTTGATAACAATAGTTGTCAGCAAATATTGACAACAAATGCTGTCAAAATATCTGCGTCCTAGATTTAAAATTTGTCGCTAACATTGTTAGAAACATATTATCAGCAAAGTTACCTCCGGTGTGCAGAGGCCTTAAAAATCATGAGGCGTTTTTGTTTCATTCCGGTTACCTCTTGGTTACGTTTCAAGGATAACCTTTCGTATTCGATTCATTACCAATGACGGCAATGACGTCATTATAACCGAGCGGTAACAGATTTTAATAACCAGCTCAAGTAGATGGTTAAGATGCCGGTTAATCTCTCTCTCTAGCTTGTTGTTTGAGGTTAAGCTACTTTTACAAATTATTAATAAAATACTTTTTTTTGATTTTGGGTGATCAAATATCATATGTAATTAATACGAGCTGTATTAAATGTTATATTAATTTTATAATTTTATCCAAAAACATATAAAAAATGGAAGCAATTGATCCACTTTCTATTTCATCAAGCAAACATAAACTTAAAGCTTTTTTATATTTCTCCATACTTGAAAATAATTATAAATATAATAATAATTGCGCCTTCATTGAAACATTTAAAAAAGCTTAACCAACGTATTCGTTTCGGTTATAAGATAACCTCAAAAATTGGTGTCAAAATGCTGTCAACCATAACCGGAATGAAACGAAATTGCCTATGTATTCCATCGTAGCAGCTGGATGATAGATTGTGTGCTGCACGAGCACAATCACCACCAACAATTATATTTTTGGCTTCATCAATAAATAATTGTTTCTAAGTAAACCAACATTTTTCTGAAATAAAATTGATTCTTTCTAAAATACAATTGATATTTTCTGAAAAACAATTGATGATTCTGAACTTAAGTTTGAATAAAATGTAGTACATGAATTAAGTGATTATTTAAAATAATTGAAGGGGAGTAATGACTCCATTATTGTCTAAACAAATTTATATACCTAATCAATAAATATTATTTAAAAGTATTGCGCTGTTACTAAAAAAATAATTTGATTGGTGTTATGTTATAAAACACCAATTTATTTAATATAATAATTTGCCCTTTTTAATATTATGGTTTAACAAAACTACACTTCTTATTTAAAATGTCTATTGAACTAGTACTAAAGTGGTGCTCATATTTAGGAATTGTGCCCTATTATAAAGGAAAGGCTCAATTACATAAACATGTTTATTTAACACTTTTACAACTTGTCTTTTTTTTAATGCTGTATATTTTTACGATATATGGAAGAAACTTGCTGGGTTTTTTTAAAAGTAATAGTGGTTTAATTTTGAATAATGTTATTACGTTTTTACTTACTTTTGGGAACATTTTTACAATATTAAATATTAATGTCATCAACTTTGACAAATTCCAGGTTTTAATTAATATTGTATTAGTTAAAACTGAAAAATTAAAATCAACAGCTAATGATTGTAAGTTATTTTTAATTATATTGATAGGAGGTCATCTAATAATGGGAATATTATTCATAAATGCTGTATTGCATTGGAGCATTGATTTAAATATTGATTGCACATACTTAATAAACGATCTTATACATATGTACTACACGTTTGTTTCAACAGTACTGAATTTTTTTTTATTAAAAGACTTTTTAAAGAAAATTATTTATTTAAACGAACATATTTATATTTGGGACGTTAACAAAATATTGGAACTTCATACATACTTAGTTGATGCAATTCAATTATACAGTACCATTTTTCAATGGCATTTATTGAACATAGTGTTGCATCCAGTGGTAAATTTTATTCATGCTGCTGATATGTTTTTGAAAGGATTATTCGGAACCGATTTTTTCGGGATATGGGTTTTGTCCGTATGGACCAGTCACGTACTTGTAAGTAAACTAAATCAAGCAAAGAATATCTGTAATAAAAAATTTTATTAACATGTGTGAGAAAAGTAAATTATTTATTTTTTAGGTTCAAGGCATTTTAGTGACAGTAATGTGTGAAAAAGTGACGAATGAAGGAAAAAGAACTACTTTAATTGCTTACAAAGCTCTTTACAAACAAAATAAGGTTTCTTCAGTAGAAGATAAGTTATTCATTTTAGCAAAACAAGCAACTGCAAGATGTCCACAGTTTTCAGCAGCTGGATTCTTTAATATTAATTATGCAATGCTTTTCACCTTTATTAATTTAATGATTACTTATCTTATAGTTATTATTCAATTCTCTTCACCCAAGTAATGTGAATTATTAGATATTGTATATCTTGTAAGAATAAACAGTCCATCATTTGTTGCTTATTATTAGATATTAATTACTCTCATTAATTTCTCATTTTTTGGGATTCTTTTCATTATTTGTTGATGAAATTTAGTTTTTTCCATATTTCAATCATAATACAGTAAAAATTCCATTGGTGGTCAAAAATATGGATATCTAATTCGTTATCGTTACTCCCCAATCAAAAAATACACATCTCTCGCACATACTGCATTCATGCTTGATATAGTAGATTGGAGTAAGGTATTCAGATTCTTCAACGCCACTTTCAGAATAAGAGTTTTCGTCATCAATCTCACATAATTCATCAATAATTTTCTGTAAAAACATCACTATCGATTGAAGCAAACTGTTAATTTTAGTATTTATTTTCGGAAAAACTAGTGCAAGTGGAATTTTATCTTCTTGGTTAAAGCTTTGATCTTCCTGTGTTGTCTCAAAAAAAACCCGACTTTTGAAAAACTTATTTTTGTTGTAGTTGATATTTTATTTAGTTTAATATTTTCCAGTGCAGTCTTGTAGTTTAAAGTAGCATTAGTTAAAAATAGTAGATTCTTTATATTTTTTTTTTCATTTATAAAAATTTCTGTTGTCATCCTAGCCATTTTATTAGAAACCCATTCTAAGTGTAGTTTATCAATACAGAGAAAGTTTTTACTTTTTCCAATTATTAATGGATCTTCTTTATCACCTTCAATATTTGCACAAAGTAAAAGAGTCACTTGTAAACATCTCAGATCTACATGAGCTGATTCACTACAAAATTAAATTTAATATATACATATAATATAACATAATAAAGATTTAGAACAGTAGAAAAGATTAGTATAAATATATGAACAAAAAATCAATGTACAATATCGTACATCATGGAAAATATAAACAAAGAAAACACAGAAATTTGAAAATTAATTGGGTATTTAAGTTAAATTCTTCCATGACATGCTGTTTAAACTCTGCAAAATTTTTCAAAATAATATCAAGATTATATCCAATTGAGATGCTTTTAAGTCGTCAAATTTAATTAGAGGTCCAGATACTGGTATATTTTTATTCCTGGCTCTGCAAAACTTGTAGATGACTTGATCAACTGCCAAACCTTCAGACTTGGGAAATATACATTTTCGCTCCAAATTAGAGCCCGTTTTTATTTTACTTTTATTTGTTGGGATTTGTGTTCTTCCAACTGCAAATTAGGAGTGGGGGTGTTTATCAGATTTTAAAATTTTGCATACCAACCTAGAGTCCCTTTAATTATTTTTTCATCTTAAAATATTTGTGCGAAGGTCCCATTTGAGAAAAGACAATTAAAATGTATTTAAGCATTATCCCTAAATATTTTGGGAGCTGGTTATTCTAGGAAGGTGAACGTTATTAATGGGGGATTAATATGTACTTAAGAGCAATGGTTCCAGTCGCACTCTTCTCTCTCGTGCTCATACAAATCATTGCACATCATTTCGTCGTAATGCTTTTGGAAAACCATATTCTACATATATCAGCGCAGCCCAATTTTTAATGTTTTACAGAGTTTTAACACCAATTAAAATTAAAATCTAAAAATTAAATTGTGTAAAATATTTGTAAAATGTTAAAGAAAATTAAAATTGAGTTGCGTCGATATGTAGAATATGGTTTTCCAAAAAGGTTTACCTGAATTTTCATTACGATTGGTCATATAGTTCATTAATGTGCAATCTGGATCCCACGGAATTATATTATGCAATGATTTGCATGAGCACGAGAGAGAAAGGTGCAACTGGAATCTACTAATCAATAGTATATTTTCAGAAAAAATATTTGACCTTTTTAGAATTTATTAGTGGTTTGTTTGGAAATGGTACTTATTGTTTTAAAATATAAAATTATAAAATTTAATAAACAAGATTTTTTAGTATACCAAGAAAAAAAATTGTTTTGACCAAAAACTGGATTTCAATATTTATGAAAATTAATTTTGTTATTTTGATTTTGTAATTTATTTTCTTTCAAATAAAACAACACCAAACATAAATATTTTTAAAAATCCAAAATAATCCAAAGAAGAAACTCAATTAAAATTTGTGGAAATTTGCAAAACATTTCAGTAACAAATTGAAGGTGAATTTGAATAGTTAATCTTAGAAAATTTCTAGGAAAATTATATTTAATTAGTTTTAAATGATTATTTTGGATTATATTTTCTGAGAATTACATGAAACCATCATAATTATTGAAGTGGACTTACCACCACTACAAGAGTGGAGGGCAATTATCCCCACTCTTTTCCCTATTACTGGAAAGTCATTATATTATCACCAAAACCTATCCCACTAAAACCTGTAATAAAAGCCAACCAAATTGTAAAATTATTTTAGTTTAAACTTTACAACTGATTAATCAAGATCTACACGACAGCGCAGTCACTTAAAATTTATCAACAAGTCTCTTGTAACAAATTAACTTAGTGATAAAATAAAACAGGTGGTGATAAAAACGAGAATGGCTCAAAGACCAGACGACCATCGAAGAAAATGGGATAGGGAAGCTTACGAAAGAGTAGCTGAAAATAGAAAACGTGAGGAAAAAGAAGCTTTCGAAGATAAAGAGAAGAAGATTAAAGCGCCACCTGTGAAACGAGAATTATTAAAACAACGTGAATATAAAATTGATTTAGAGTCAAAATTGGGCAAGACTACCGTTATTAATAATACCACCCCGTCTTCCCAATCAGGAGGTTATTACTGCGATATATGTGATTGTCTTGTAAAAGATTCCATCAATTTCCTGGACCATGTTAATGGCAAGAAACATCAAAAAAATATGGGAATGTCCATGAGATTAGAGAGAAGTTCTTTAGATGCAGTGAAGCAGAGATTCTCGCTAAATAAGAAGAAAATGGAAGATAAAAAGAAGGAGTATGAAATAGCTGCTCGGATGCAAGAATTGGCTGAAGAAGAGGAGAAATTCAAGGAGTATAGGAGACAAAAGCGGATAGAAAAGAAGCGTAAAATTGAGGAAGTTTCTGATGATAATATTGAAGTCAACAGTGAAATGGCTAGCATTATGGGATTTTCTGGATTTGGTAGTTCGAAGAAATAATAATCATTTGTTTGTAAAATTATATTATTCGGGTAATTCTATAATAATAAACTCGTTGTAAAATGTATAACACTAAGAAAATAAATTTATTTGAATTAATTGAAGTGGCCTTATTTTCTCCAGTCGGTTTTGATTTAGTCCAAGTTATGCTGGAACAGTGCACTGGAGTAACGGCAGTTACTATGGCAGTTACAAGAGTTTTCATAATTTTTGCAGCTTTTACACCACACACTTTTGATGTTTTAATGTAATAACATTCAGCTATGTCTTTATATGCCCTGGAAAACTTAATTTTAATTTCTTTAATTAAAATTTACTTTTTATAAATTTACTTGCACTGTTCAGCTTTATTTCCATCTTCAACCCAATCAGGTGGTCCAAAACATGTTTCGTAATCATCATGTAACTGTCTTATACACGAAAAATGATTCTGAAAATCTATCAACATAATAAATTGTTTATTTCTTTAATAAATATTGCATTTTTACCTTCTTTAAATTTGCTATCTTTTTCACATAATAAATCATATAGTTTATCAACGCCTTTAATTAATTGCAAGTACAGATTTTTATCATCAACTATTCTACACGTTTGCAAAAACGAATTCATTTTCTCTAAACTATCAGATACTTGTCTGGAAAACTAAATAATATTAATTCTTTTTGATAATACTAAAAGATTGTAAAGAAACCTGCACATTATAAAAACTTCTTCCATAGTTGATAAATTAATAATACTTTCTGGATTAATTGCTTGAATTTCTGCTAAATATACCATTAACTGATCTTCACTACACACTTTAGTGGTGTCGTTTTCAGGATGGTTGATCTGTCTGACAATATCTGCGCCTTTTGCGGATCTTCTAGCAATTGTATTAGTAACATCTCTTTTAACTAGGATAATGCTTAAAGATTTATCATTGTTTTTTTCATTTTCCGAAGAATTACTTGCTAAAGGTGACTCAAATAATTGCTTAATTTTTTCTATCAAAGAAGCCTGCACTAAATCATATTTTAATTTATTTAATTTTATTTCCTATACCCTTACCTGTAGAAAATAATACTAAAATTATCAGTAAATGTAAAAATTTAGTTTTCATGTATAATTATTCATGTGATTTTTATATTTTATGTCACAATATGTCAATTTTTGGAAATTCAAAAATGACAAAATTGAATTTTAAATAAGTACAGTAGATAGTTTTCAATTTGTAGATTGACTTCTTCAGTAGCCAAATAAGCGGAGTAGAATTTACGAGGGCGGATTTAACCCTTGGGGGGACCTGGATATAAATTTCTATGGGGGGTGTCCCATATACTACAAAACTGGTCATAAAAATATTTCTAAACTACTGGTCTGCTCGTAGCGCAAAAAATTTGTAGTATACCGTAATCAGAAGACCGAAATCTATAAACATAGCCTATTATTAGTTAAATAAAATTCGAAAAAATTCAGAAAAAATTATCTATTTTAAAAATATTTTGCAATTATCGTTCGGTTTTCGATTAAGGAAGTAGAATTTAAAGTCAGCTTATACGAACATACACTTTAATGAAACTTTTTTTACAAAAGTGCCAACGTTTCGATTGCGGTTGCAATCTTTTTCAAGGCTTTTTGTAGTTTATCTATTTTTTAAATATTTCATTTTCTAACAATTTTCAAAACGTTTTATTTTAAAATGTACACGTCCGATCACCCTAATAATGATTGAATCGTTATCAGCCAATCCAAAATATGAGAGAGAATCAAAAAATCGCGAAAAAAAGATTAAAAATTTTCAGTTTTAAATATTCAAGTCAAATTGTGCTTTAAAAAACCCTTAGCAGGAAAGTTTAGGGGTAGTTCTCATTTCTTCAATTCTATATATTTTTTTGGATGCTGAATCCAAAGGTTTACCAATAAAAGTTCGTGACGCAACATTGAAAAAAAGGTAAAAAAATCTCATTTTTGGCGTTTTTTTGCTTATAACTCGTAAACTATCAACTTTTTGAAAATAACCTTTCTATTCAATATGAAAGTAGCTAGTTAAAATTGCCGAATTTTGTCTGTGTCTACTAAACCGATAAGGGATTCCTTATTCCTTTAAAGGGGTAGTTAGTTTTATGGATAGACATTTGAACTTTTGTGAGTGGATGGAAGACAAAATTTTATGATTAAACGTATTGAAGTTTTTTCCCAGCTTTTCCCCGAAAAAAGTTATTTAACCCCTATTGCAAAACTCTGGAAGTTCACCCAAGACGTAAAAAATATTTCGAACTTAACCTCAATTTCTTTAAAGAGCAAAGAGAAAATGATACCGGGTGCTACGGAACTAGGGCTACCCCTGTAACCTCTTTATTTATTAAATTAAAAATTAAAAATTGAATTATGTTATATTGCATAAGAAAACGAATTTATTAATCTAAAAAAAGTTTGAATTTCACTTCCGATTTCACGGAAAATGGTATCAACTTTTTTTTTTAATGTAACACCCTAATCTTTTGTTACTTGTAATTAAACACTGGTTACTTCTAAGTATGTTTTTTTTTAATTTTTGAACCTTTTAAAAAATTTTGAATTTTTTATAAATTATTTTAATAAAATTTATTAAAACTGCTCTTAAATAATTTAAAAAGGTAAAATAAATTTTGAATAATGAATTTTTGAGAAAATAACTTTTATAACTATAAAAATGCATCTTAATTTTTTCAAATGGCATGATAGTGGGGCCACCCCCTCTTTAAATACAGCATTTTTTCCGATTACAGTCATACCCAACATGTAGGTAAGTATGTAGGAATTTTTAATAAATTTTATTTAAAAAAACTTAAAAAAAATCCAATTTTCTTTTTAAGTTAAAAAAAAACTTTTTTGTCAAAAAACATGTTATACAAGGTGAGCTAAAATGATTGTGTTCAATTCAAATTTCCCGCCTAAAAATCTGGGGAATTTTTTGCTTCAAGTTCATAGCAACACAAAATCATGTCAAAATTATAACAAAGTAACTAGACTACACAGAAACAGAGGCGTAGGTTGAATATTTACCGTTGTGTCTATACTTCGGATTTTTGCACTTCTGTTTCATAAACATCAGTTTTTATCAGGACGAATTTGCTTAAATCTTTGTTTTGTGTTAACATCTGCCTAGAAAACGAAGGTCATAATTTTCAATATTTGACATTTGTCATAAAATTCTAGAGCTAATTTTTTTCAAAAATACAAAACCTTAATAAATAACTTAAACTTGTATATTTGTTCTTAATTGTTGATTTGTTATGATTATTATATTCATTTCGAAAAAAATATTTGCTACGCCATTGGCTTACTAGGGGGTTTTCTTTTTAAATTTGTAGTTGTACCAAACTGCATATTTGGTTGCCTACATATGAAACCACAATCATTTTAGCTCACCCTGTGTTATAAAAAAAGTTGATGTAATTTCCGGTGAAATCGGAAGTGAAATTGAAATTGTTTTTAGTTCAATAAATGCGTTTTCTTATGCTATATACAAATCATAGTAAAATTTCAAATTTTTATTTTCATAAATAAAGAAGTTGCAAGGGTGGCCCTAGTTCCGTGGACATATACAGGATGATTTTTATGTATGGAACCAAAGCTACCACGCCTAAAGGGCTGGATAAAAAAAAATAAATTTTGTGGGATTTGGCCCTTTTTGGAAGGCTAAAATATTTTTATTTTGAAAGGAAAACACTAAAAAAGCTATTTTTGTAATTTGCGACAGTCGAATAAAGTTAAAATTGGATATGAAAATAATTTTATCAATGTTTATTTTTTATGATTTTAATAATAATTTTATGAACTGTCATAAAGTATTAAGAAGTAGCTTTCCAATGATGTATTGCATGACATATGTGTGTTGCCATTTAAAGAAATTCGAAATGCCTGCCGTGTCAAAAATCCGAGTGAAATTTTTTTTTATTCAGTCATTTGGTCATGGCGACTTTGGTTCCATACATAAAAATCACCCTGTATCATTTTGATATTTATCACGACTCACAACACTAAAACCCGAAGGAGTTCCGATTTTTAAAAGTTGACGCCGTCGACGACCGGAAAAAAAAACAAGAAATATTTTGTAAAATAAGCTTATCATTTTAAAATTTATTTAATATTTCCTTTTTAATAAATATTGTCGTTTAGAATATTTAATAAAAAGTAAACATTTTTCTGCACTTTAACTTTTAGCTATTTGAACAAAAAGAGACAAATATAATTAAATGGTTAATATTTATTTATGTTTCTTTACATGAGTACATTTTATGGATACTTACAAAATATTTAATATTTAAAAAATAAAATAATTTTGAGGTCTTGTGCTGGTGCTGTTTGAAGAGTTCAAAGGTACTTGGAATATTTTATTTTTACAACAGTTGCAAATCACTTGTTCAAGTTCAAAGTTAGAAATTATTCTTGGTAAAAATTCACTATTGATTGTATATCAGGCCATAATACTTAAAATTTTAACACAAAAACACACACCGAAAAGCCCAAAAATAAAAACGAAGTAAAAATAGAAGTATGACGGTGACATTACTTCCAAAGCTTACTATAAAAATTATAATTTTTTAAAATTATGCAAAGTTAAGAAAATTAAAGAAACAATTCAAAAAATGTAATATTTTTTTTTACTTTTGAAAAATTGATTTATCCAAATTTTTATTTGTTTTATATTTTTTGATTAAGGGGAAGCATAGAGGGGTAAGGATTTGTAAAAAAAGTTGCCTAAAAAACAAATAAAGCAGCGCCATCACGTAGGGGTCCTCGCGAAAGTAGGGAAAAAAACTTTTAATATGGGAGATTCCCTACCCTGATAACTAATAATAGGCTATATATATAGATTTCGGTCTTCTGATTACGTTATAAGACCAGTTTAGAATTTACCGCCATTTTTATGATCAGCTTTGTAGTATCCGGGAGCCCCCATACCAATTTGTGTCCAGACCCCCCCCCCCTCCCAAGGGTTAAATCCGACTCAAGAATCCAATCTACAAATTGAAAACTACTTTACTTATTTAAAATTTAATTTTGTCATTTTTGAAACTACAAAAAGTGACATATTGTGACATAAAATATAAAAATAACATGAATAATTAAACATGAAAAATGATAACTCAATTATTACATATACTGATATTTTTAGTATCATTTTCTACATTATTTGAGTCACCTTTAGCAAGTAATACTTCGGAAAATGAAGAAAACAATGATAAATCTTTAAGCATTGTCCTAGGTAAAAGAGATGTCACTAATACAATTGCTAAAAGATCAGCGAAAGGCGCAGATATTGTCAAACAGATCAACAATCCAGAAAACACCTCTAAAGTGTGTAGTCAAGATGAGTCAATAATGGTTTATTTAGAAGGAATTAATCCAGAAAGTATAATGAATTCATCAACTATCGAAGAAGTTTTTAATGTGTGCAGGTTTCTATACAATCTTTTAGTATTATCAAAAAGAAATAATATTAATTTGTTTTCCAGCAAAGTATCTGATGGTTTAGATAAAATAAACTTGATTTTGCAAAAGTGTAGAATAGTTGATAATAAAAATCTGTACTTGCAAATAATTAAAGGCGTTGATAAACTATATGATTTATTGTGTGAAAAAGATAGCAAATTTAAAGAAGGTAACAATACAACATTTAATCAAGAAATAAACAATTTATTATGTTGATAGATTTACAGAATCATTTTCCTTGTATAACGAAAGTACATCAAGTTGATAATAGTACATGTTTTGCACTACCTGATTTGTTTAAAGATGGAAATAAAACAGAACATGAAAAGTGCAAGTAAATTTATAAAAAGTAAATTTTAATTAAAGAAATTAAATAATTAAGTTTTCCAGGAAATATAAAGACATAAGTGAATGTTATTACATTAAAACATCAAAAGTTTGTGGTGGAAAAGCTGCAGAAATAGTGAAAACTATTGTAACTGCCTTTATTCCAGAGCAGTGTTTGACTAAACCGACAGGAGAAAATAAGGCCACTACAATTAATACAAAGAAAATTATATTATTCGTGTTATACATTATAAAACGATTATATTATTATAGAATTATCCATATAATATAATTTTACAAACAAATGATTATTATTTCTTCGAACTATCAAATCCAGAAAATCCCATAATGTTAGCCATTTCACTGTTGACTTCACTGTGATTATCAGAAAATTACTCAATTTTACGCTTCTTTTCTTTCCGCTTTTGTCTCCTATACTCCTTGAATTTCTCCTCATTTTCAGCCAATTCTTGCATCCGAGCAGCCATTTCATACTCCTTCTTTTTATCTTCCATTTGCTTCTTAAAAATTTTGAAAATTTTGAAAATTTTTAAAATGTTGAAAACTGTAAATTTCGAAAATATTGATAATTTTAAAAATTCTCAAAATTTTAAACCTTTTTAAATTAACTTATCGTTTTCATATGGGAATTTGGGCAGAAATGAAATTAAAATCTAACTTACCAAAATGAACTAAAATATTTTAAATATAAAATATCACCTTCAATTTTGTTTAGAAGATGCTGTTAAAGAACATTTCAAGTTTTTATAAATATTTTTTAAGAAAAGGACGTACAATGGTTTTTCCTAGAAATAAATCTAAAAAATGAAAATTTTCTTAGAACTTTATTTTCATTTCCAAAAAAATGTATTTATTTATTAAAAATAATTAGCTGCGCTTGGATATATTATATTTATGTTTACAATTAAATAATACGTTTGGAAATTAATGGATTTATTTGTGACACTTAGGTGACAAATTATCCAATGTTGCCAATTGAAACTGTTTCAGAAAATCCGAAATGTACTGTGAAAATCGTAACATTTTAAATTCAAGATGTTCTAGTGAATTGATATCTGGATATCTATAAAACTTTCATAAACTATAATTCCTACTAATACCATTTTATCACGTAATAGAAATATCATAATCTTATGTTTATGCAATGCTCCAAATGTTTTATTCAAGTTTTTGTAAAAATTGAAGATAAAACGGCAACTGCAATAATTAAATAATTTAAAAAAATTAATTGTGAATTTACTTATTAATTTGATAAAACTATACGCTTAATAATTAAAATAAAATGTTACCACAAAAAAGTACACTTATGAAATTTTGATAGGATTGGTGGTATTTTAGTAATTTTGCGTATTATAATCCAGTACCTTTGTTAACTTACTTTTAGAATTTGAAGCAAATTAAATTCAAATAAAGAAAATGAAAATTAAAAACTGTTAGCATGTCATTTCGTTAGTGTTTTAAATAAAAAACATGTCAAAAACACAATTTTAAAATTTATAAAAATGTTAAAAATTTTCATTTTTTTTTTAAATTTAAAATAGAGTTTCTGACTTGTTCATTTATTTAAAACACCAACACACCAAGTTATGACTCTTTTTGTTATAAATTAATGAACAAGTCAGACATATTTTAAAAGTATATACTTAAGTATTAGTTAAGTATTAATTAGGGTCTTTATTATTATAATTATTGTATTGTGTAACTTCAAATAAAGAAAATACCTAGCCCGGCCCGGGAAAAATACCATCCTATTGGCCCTTTCTGGGCCGGAAAGCAAAAAAAAATTTAAACTGCGGCCGCCGGCCCTGGGAAAAAATTACTGCCGGACGTCGTAAATAGAATCTTCCGAACTTGGTTACTTGGTAGGACCTTAAAGTGGTAGAAGGCGTGTCCTACCGAATAAACTTGAACAATGATTAAATCACGGGCACCTTGCAGGGGCGGATTTAACACTTGGTCGATTTGAATAAACTGAAGAATTCTGAAAAAAATTAACCCGAGATTATTGAAAAAATCCCAGGGAAACATTAAAAAAATTTATTTAATAGTGATGGAATTAAGTATGTGCGCCGTCCAATAGGCAAGAGACGAAGAGACTCAACCCAAAGTATACAAGACCAACTTTCAAGCATGGTGGAGGATCTGTGATGGTATGGGGCTGCTTTTCAGGATTTGGGATGGGTCCACTTCATCGAATAGATGGAAAAATGGATAGATTTGAGTACAGGGATATATTATGTCATATATATATATATGGTGCCCTATGCACATTTTAAAAATATTTTAGTAATATACCGGGTGTCCATTCCAAGATGGCGGATCAAAGTTATGTTTTTTTAAATGGAGCACCCAGTATATTATGACATTTTTGGATTCCTTA
The DNA here is from genome assembly GCA_963971135.1 of Stenus bimaculatus. Classification (NCBI taxonomy): domain Eukaryota; kingdom Metazoa; phylum Arthropoda; class Insecta; order Coleoptera; family Staphylinidae; genus Stenus; species Stenus bimaculatus. The sequence continues at coordinate 26,162,941 of OZ020185.1, forward strand.
TAAAAAAATAATTATATTTTGTACAAACTTTTAAGGGTCTGTCATCACTCGTTATGCTGATATTTGCCATTTAAGCCAAAAAAAGATCAATTTTTGAAAAATCACTGCTCTAAAACAAATGAACATTTTGAGTTGAAATTTTCTCAGAAATTTTTCAACATCGTCTAGTCTTCAACTGTCATGTCAAATTTAAGTTTGTGATAATTTTTTATCAAGCTGCCTTATGAAACGCAAATTGAAAAATTAAACGAAATTTTCAAATGGAACACCCATTATATTTTAACATCATTCGATGGCATTTTTAACAAGCTTTCTACTGATATAATGGTTGTATGGCTTAATGTCTATGGTTTAGGAGATTATAATATCCAAACTGAGAAACATTGAAAAATGCACAAAATAGCTATCTTGATGAATTTTGTTGAGAATTTTTTTATTAATTTGCCTAATATTTATTTCTGTTTTTCTCTATTTTGCTTTTTTATAATGTTGTTTTATTACAGTAGTAGTTTTTCTTCTTTTACAACAAAAATAGAAACGAAACTTGCAATTATCAATTTTGGTTTTCTAAGTCTCAGAGCATGCTTCAAAAATTTTGCAACTGATGTTACCAAGGAAACCCTTATTTTGTGGAATTTTGTTTTAACGCCCTTTTCTGTACTTTTGATAATAACTAAACCGAAATAATGAACCCTTCTTCTAAATAAGAAATGAAAAATATGCTGTAAGCGCTGGGTGAAGTTGAAATAAATCCGCTTCTAGTTATCAGAAAAGAGCGTAAAAACGATATTCAACAAAATAAGGGATTCCTTGGTAACATTAATTGTTAAAATTTCAAAATATACTGAGATTTAGAAAACCAAAATTGATAATTGCAAGTTTCGATTTTATTTGTGTTGTAAAAAAACAAAAACTGTTACTATAATATAAAAACATTATAAAAAAGCAAAATAGAGAAAGACACAAATAAGTATTAGGCAAATTAAAAATAAACCTTAAAAAAATTCATGAAGAGTACTATTTTGTGTATTTTTCACTGTTTCTCAGTTTGGATATTAATATCTCCCATCTCCCAAACCATTGATAAACGATCATACAAACCTTATATCAATAGAAAGCTTGTAAAAAATGATATCGATTGATGGTAAAATATACAGGGCGTTCCATTTGAAAATTTCGTTTAATTGTTCAATTTGCGTTTCATAGGGCACTCTGATGAAAAATTATAACAAACTTAAATTTGACATGATAGTTGTAGACTACACGATGTTGAAAAATGTTTGAGAAAATTTCAACCCAAAATAATCATCTGTTTTAGAGCAGTGATCTTTCAAAAATGGATCTTTTTATGGCTTAAATAGCAAATATCAGCAAAACGAGTGATGATAGACCCATAAAAGTTTATACAAAGTATAATTATTTTTTTATAAGGAATCCAAAAATGTCATAATATACTGGGTGTTCCATTTAAAAAACATAACTTTGGTCCGCCATCTTGGAATGGACACCCGGTATATTACTAAAATATATTCTATCGAAAACAGCATGGCGATATCTTTTTTTCATTTTAGAGTAATGTTACTTCCTCGCAGCGCTGGGACACCCTGTATAACATTTTTTTTATTAAACCTTGATGCATGTAACAATGTGAGAATAAATTGGTAATAGTAAATACAGGGTGAGCCAAAATGATTGTGGTTTGATATGTAGGCAACCAAATACGCAGGTTGGTACAACTGAAATCTTAAAAGGAAAATCTCCTAATAATCCAATGGCGTAGCAAATGTTTTTTCCAAAATCTCTAATTTCACAGCAAATGTCAAATATTGAAAATGTTGTTGTTCATTTTCGAGGCAGATGCGAACGAAATTAAAAAATCTGAAGTTTTGACACAACGGTAAAAGTTAGACCTACGACTCTGCATTTGTGAAGTCTAGTTACTTATTTGTTTTCATTTTAACATAATTTTGTCTTACTATGAACTTGAAGCAACTCACTCTGTAGTTTTTAGAGTACTTTAATTCAAGCCAATGGATTTTGTTCTAGGTTTACTTACTTATTTAAAAAAAAAAATTAAAAGTTGTGCAAAAATTGAATAATTTCAAGAATTTTTGCCAGACAGATTAATTATTTAACAGCATCTTCTAAACAAAATTGAAGGGGATATTTTATATTTAAAATATTAAAGTTCATTTTGGCAAGTTAGATTTTAATGTCATTTCTGCCCAAATTCCCATATGAAAATGATAAGTGTCTTTTAAAAATTTTGATAATTTTTAAAATTATCAAAATGTTCGAAATTTAGTGTTTTCAAAATTTTTCGAAATTTTAAACTAAGTTTCAATTTGGCAAATTTTGGAAAAAATGTATATTTTTCAAATTTTTTATATTTTAGAAGTTTTCAAAACGCTCTAGTTTAAAAAGAATGCTTGGGATCGTGTTAATATTAATATTATCAGTGAACCCAAATGTATGCATAAAATCCCCTTTCTAACTGTATCTTATAAGATGAAATATTATGTTTATGTAAATCTGTAACTCGGTGTAACTGGTGCAGTGTTCTAGCCTAACTATTACCAAATTTAAACCAGCTATAGAAAATAAAGCCACTACAATTAATACAAATAAATATATTTTCTTAGTCTTAGGATTATACATTTAAAACAATTATTAGTATTGAATTACCCGAATAATATAATTTTACAAATAAAGAATTATTTTTTCTTGGAACCACCAAAGCCAGAGAATCCCATAATGCTAGCCATTTCATTATTGACTTCACTGTGATCATCAGAAATATCCTCAATTTTACGCTTATTTTCTTTCCGCTTCTCTCTTCTATACTCCTTCAATTTCTCCTCTTCTTCAGCTAATTCTTGCATCCGAGCAGCCATATCATACTCCTTCTTTTTCTCTTCCATTTTCTTCTTATTTACCGAGAATCTCTGCTTGACTGAATCTAAAGAACTCCTCTCTATTCTCATGGACATTCCCAAATTTCTCTGATGTTTTTTTCCATTGATGTGGTCCAGGAAATTAATGGAATCTTTAACAACGCAATCACATACATTACAGTAATAACCTCCGGATTGGGAAGTCGGTGTGCTTTTATTGATTACGATACTCTTCCCCAATTTTGAATCTAAATCAATCTTGTATTCACGCTGTTTTAATAATTCTCGTTTCACAGGGGGGCCTTTTATCTTCTTATCCCCATCATCAATAGCTTCTTTTTCCTCGCGTTTTCTTTCTTCGGCTAGTCTTTCGTATTCTTCCCTGTCCCATTTTCTTCGATGATCATCTGGTCTTTGCGTCATCTCGCTTTTATCAATTAATTAGTTTGGTCGAATATAAATGCGAAATGTAAATATTTTTTTTATTTACAAAAATTCTATGGAGATTTTTGTTTATAACCTTAAATATAAATGTCAAAATTCAATAACTCACTTGAAGTTGGCTACGAATTGGATATAATTATTTTTAAAACAAATAATATATTAACAAATTAATTAAATTATTTAATAAGTTTTCCTCAATCTTACATCAATTTTAGTTTAAAACATTATCCTGATTATTAAAAACATAAATTAAATTACGTTGTAAATTTCGATAGCACCGTATTGATAGTTTGGTTGCCTACGTTTGACAAGAAAATCAAAATGTCAGAAACGTCAAAGTCAAATAACAGCTGAGAAAAATGTAAAAAAACATAAACTTTATTACAATAAATAATAATAATGGCCACTCAGGAGAAACTATTAAAATCGTTAGAATCATTAAAAAATCTGATAAATTCTCCGTGCAATGGAGATCAAAATAAGTAAATTTTAATTAATTTTGTTTAGGGTTTAAAGTAAATAAATGCTTTTTAGAAAAAAAGAAAAGATGCAGCATTGCCTTTTTGTTAGCGAAGCTCTTCTAAATCCAACAATTAAAATAGCAAAGAACTTCAATAATTTACTTAGTTTTGCCATTCATGTTTTACTACAGTTATGTGACGATAACGAATCTGATGTTAGAATGATTGCAGATGAATGTTTAAACAAAATAATTAAAGTAATTATAGCGTTTGTATAGGTGGTTTTTATATTTAATGTGTTTAATATTTTAATAGGGTATGAGCCATGGAAATATTACTAAAATACAAATAGAATTGCATACTGAAATTAAACGTAACGGTTCTGCTAGAAGTTTGAGGGCAGCATTATGGCGTTTTTCTTTATTAGCCCATTATATTAGACCTAATAAGGGGAAACCCTATGTAGTCAACTTAATTCCTTGTCTGGTTAAAATTTTTGAACGCAGTGAAGAGATTGTACATGAAACGTTAGCCACGAGCTTGCCCAAAATAATGACTGTTTTAGGTTGTTTTACCATGGATAATGATATTAAGGTACTATTTTGTACTAACCATAATTACCCAAATAATTACCATTTTTTTAGAATTTATTAGCTATTTGTTTTAAAAATATTCTGAGCACTTCCACGGTTATTAGAAGAACAACAGCAAATTCTATAACAACTATTGTGTTAAATAGTCGAAAACCTCTTGTTTTTCTCATTTATGTGCTGAACAATATTATTGGTAAGTTATGTTTTTTATAAAAGCACCTGTGTTTTAATTAAAATGTAATTTTAGATAATTTAATTCCTGTCACTGATGGGTTAACATCGAATTTAATTCTTGGAGTCTTAGGGTGTCTTAAAATAATTTTACCTCATATTAAAGAACATAAAGAAAAATTAGCTGCAAATGATTTTATTGAAGGACCTGATATTAATGAAAATAAACTGTTGGAAAGATATTTACAAGTAAGTGTTTCAAAGACCAAATATTTTGCTTCTTGACAACAAACTAAAACCAGTGCCGGACTTACGTATAGACAAAGTAGGCCTAGGACATCACAATTTTGGGGCATTTTTGTAGCATATTAATTTTCTAAAAAAATATATTAATTATGGTGGTTCTGGAACTTGAAAAAATTAATTCAAGATTGATTTTTTGAATATTTTTTATTAAATTTACCCAGTCAAAAAATTAATAAAAAAATTGAAAATTCAAAATAAACAGTCTCTTTTTCAGATTTTATTTTCTCAATTTTTTATCTTTCATTACATGTACAGTCCTAAATAAAACTACATAAAAAGCTTCTTGAAAATCAAACCCGGAGTCAAGAAATTAGCAAAAAATTTCAAATAAAGACTCAGTTTTTCAGATTTAATTTTTTTAATCGAATACAAAAAAATGTATGGGCACAATTTTTTTATATTTTTTTACACATACACTCCCAAGTAAAATTACATAAAAGGTTTTTTGAAAATCTTAGCAGGACCCAAAAAAATTTGAAAAAAATTGAAGATAAACGTCACTTTTTTAAATTTTATTTTTTTAATCGAATACAAAAAAATGTAAGGCGGCAATTTTTTTATATTTGTTTACACATACAGTCCCAAGTAAAATTTCATAAAAGTTTTTTTTCAAAATCTGACCAGAACTCAAATAATTAGAAAAAAATTGAAAAAAAACAGTCACCTTTTCAAATTTTATTTTTTTAATCGAATACAAAAAAATTTAAGGGCGCAATTTTTTTATATTTTTTACAGATACACTCCCAAGTAAAATTACATAAAAGCAGGTTTTTTAAAAATCTGAGCAGGACTGAAAAAATATGAAAAAAATTGAAAATAAACAGTCACTTTTTTAAATTTTATTTTTTTAATCGAATACAAAAAAAAATGTAATGCGGCAATTTTTTATATTTGTTTACACATACAGTCCCAAGTAAAATTACATAATAATTCTCAAAAAACTAGAAATTAAAAATAAATATGTAGTCACTTTTTTAAATTTTATTTTTTTAATCGAATACAAAAAAAATTTAAGGCGGCAATTTTTTATATTTGTTTACACATACACTACCATCCATAAGTATTTACCCACCTCAAAATTTAGAAACTATTCCTAAGAAAAATAATGAAAAATTCCGCAACGAATATGTTTATTTGTCAAAATTTAATAAATCTGTGTCCCTTTCTTGTACCTACAGCATCAGCGTAGAATATAGGTACTCTTTTCAATTATTTTGTTTATGAAAATTATTAACTGGACAAATTTGGAATATCAAAAAACGCAAGATCAATGAGAGACAAAATTTAAGTGAGACTTGGATTAGACAAATAATGTTAAAATAAATATGGATGTGTATGTGTTAGATTCTTATCAATCAATTCCCACTAAATAAAGAATTTAAAAGTTCAACTCGAAAACATCAAACTAACGGTATCTATAATGGAAACACATTCTTAACTTGAGATGTTTTTTTTTTCAAATAAGTCATATTTTAAAACCAAAAGACTAAAATGATTATCAAATTAGTTTATTTTTACTTAGATGCACTTTGAATTTTCAAAATTGCCACATATTGGGTTGGGCAAATACTTATGGACGGTAATGTACAGTCCCAAGTAAAATTAGAAAAAAATTGAAAATATACAGTCACTTTTTCAGATTTTATGTTTTTAATCGAGTATAAAAAAATATCAGGTCTGAATTTTTTTATCTTTGATTACATGTACAGTCCTTAATAAACCTACGTAAAAAGTTTATTTAAAATCAGACTCGGAGTCAAGAAATTAGAAAAAATTAAAAATAAACACTCACTTTTTCAGATTTTATTTTTTTAATCGAATTCCAAAAAATATAAGGGCGCAATTTTTTTATATTTTGTTACACATACAGTTCCAAGTAAAACTATAAAAAATATTTTTTTCAAAATCTGACTAGTTCTCAAAAAATTAGAAATAAATTGAAAATAAATATGTAGTCACTTTTTAAAATTTTATTTTTTTAATCGAATACAAAAAAAATGTAAGCCAGCAATTTTTTATATTTGCTTACACATACAGTCCCAAAGTAAAATGACATAAAAGTCTTTTTCAAAATCAGACTCGGAGTCAAGTAAGTAGAAAAAAAATAAAAATAAACACTCACTTTTTCAGATTTTATTTTTTTAATCGAATACAAAAAATGTAAGGGCGCAATTTTTTATATTTTGTTACACATACAGTCCCATGTAAAACTACATAAAATAGTTTTTTCAAAATCTGACCAGGTCTCAAAAAAATTGAAAATAAACTTTTCACTTTTTTAAATTTTATATTTTTAAGCAAATACAAAAAATGTAAGGTCTCAATTTTTTATCTTTGAATAAAATTAATGTATTGTCCTAAATAAAACTACGTAAAAAGTCTATTTTAAATCAGACCCGGAATAAAAAATTAGAAAAAAAAGAATGAAAATTAACAGTCACTTTTTCAGATTTAACTTTTTTTAATTTTGTTACACATACAGTCCTAAGTAAAACTACACAAAACTTTTCAAAAATAATATAAAAAATCCTTAATTTTTTATATTATTTTTTTGTATAGATTTAGCACCATCAAAGCCACGTATTGATTTTAGTGCTTTTTGACACAAATTGCAATAAATTTTTTTTAACCTTGGACTTAAGAAAAAAATTCAAAAAGTATTAGAAAATTGATAATTTAAAAAAAAATGGTATATCATCGTTTAAAATTATTTGCGTGGTTCTAATTCTCTAAATCTTGTATTAATTCACTTGTGTGAAACTAGCAAAATAGATTCCAGCAATAATTTTTTTTTCGTAAATATAAGGTTTTATGAATTTATTTTCTTGAATTATAACCCTTGAAGCATAATACGAGGGAAAATTAAAAAACAAACGTTTTCCTCCCTAACTGGGGCTATACTTGGAGTGTTATAATTCAAGAAAAAAAATTCATAAAAACTTTATATTTACGAAAAAAATATTCCTGAAATCTATTGCTAGTTTCACACAAGTTATTAATTCCTATATTATAGAATATAGTTAATATTGTTTGATTTCGATCATATTTTTTTAATTAATATGTATATTTTGTAAAATTTTCAGATTTATGAATTAACACTACATTTTTGTTCACATTCTGATCATAATGTAGTTAACGCTTCATTAGAAACTTTAAATACTTTACTCTTGTATGGATCTCCTGATTTACTTACCACTATATTATCAACTGAAGGAATAACAAAAAGCAGAATTTTGTATCAAGGCTTGTCCAAAGCAAATATAAGATCACCAAGTAAGATTATAACTTACTTTAAATATGATTGATTGATTTTTGTGTTTAAGGCCAATTAAGTATTGCAACAACGTTAAAATCTGAAGAGAATTTGCTATTAGATTCAGAACTAAGCGATTCATTTCCTACAGATATAGAAAAATGGATCGATGAATCTAAATTATCTGTTATTAATGTGAATTATGTTAAGGATGAAGGTTTTCAACCAGATAATATTACTGAAATTGAAAATGATTTCAAAAATATTGGGTTTAACAAAAATTGTGATTATAGCAATATTTCCATTGGAACCATTCAAGATAATTATAACGACAATTTATTTGTTGATAATATTGATGGTACAGACAAAACAATTTTTAGTGAAAATTCTTCTGAGAAAAGCTTTTCAACAAAATTGGATGAAAAATCTTTGGCAGAAATGGAAATTTATTTGGTAAATTCATTTGATATTTAATCAGTTTATCTACCCTATAATTGAATATTTAATAGTTTAAACTATTATGTTTCAGGATATTGATATTGGTGATTTTCTTGATAAAAATATATCCCTGCAGTACGCAGCTAGATTTATAGCAAAGCAGTTTCTATTGGAAGGAATAAAAAATCGTTTAATTCCTGATAAAAAAGTGCGAGTATCAACAAAAAATCTTGCCCTTACATGTTTATCAAATATTGTACAAATTCATCCAAATGTTCTTTTAATATATTTGAATAAACATTGTGCCAAAGATATTGGTGATGCCAAAGATATTTTAAAACAACAAATGAGTGAGGTGTTTTTATTTAAAGACCATTCAGACCCTCAACTCAGGGGTGCTGTTAGAATTATTATTTCCAATTTTATCAAAGCAGTTTTACTACAAAATTATGCAGTTTATGATGATTGGATTATTAAAAATTCTTTGGTTGATGGCTGTGATGCTTTTATTTTAAAAAATTTGTTGGACATTATTTTAAAGGTAAGGAATATATTTTTTTAATTCATTTAATTGGCTTTTTAAGCAAGAGATCTCCCTCTTGCTGCCAAATGCGGAACTAATGAGATGACGTCAGAAGTAGGTTAGTTGCCACCACGTTGTTTTATAGTTGCCACATAACTTTCAATTTTCACCGACTTGTGACGTCATTTTTTTGCGGGAAATTTAGATGGCCAATTGGTTTTGCAACGTTATTAATGTTGTAATGAAACGTTTAAAATACGTAACGTAACATTACATGTTTACTGAATAACATTTGTTCAATGTTTCATTGCAACGTTGCGTTAATGTTGCAATGAAATGTTTAAAATACGTAACGAAACATTACATGTTTAGTGGGATATTATTTAAATTTTTATTATGTAATTTATACAGTTATTGAATTTTCTTTCTAATATTTGTAAATGTATGTTTTAGGGATTACAGCAGGAAAATTCAACATGCAGCAGGCAAACGTTGATTAGTTTAAATAACTGTTTAAAATACATATTAGAAACTGATAAAAGTAAAGATAGTTTACAAATTTTGAATGAAATTCCAATTTTATCTACTGATCCATATTGGCTAGTGAAGGTATAAATATTTAAAGGAACTATTACAAAAACTAAGGTATGGCTTTAATTTTTAGGTGAAATTATTAGAAGTTGTAAGTGATTTAAATTACATTACAATAAGACATGTAACAGAATCAAATGAGTTTCAAAACAGAGTTATTTATAATATTTTATTTCATTTGTTGGGTGATGAAGATCAAAGAGTTAGAAGTGCGGCAGTTACTTCAATTATTAGGTTTAAACAGTTACTCATTTTTATTTCAATATTTTTATAAAATTATTTTTTAGGATAATACCTTCTCTATATTTTGGTAGTCACTACCCCAATGAAACATCCATTACAATTAAAGCAATTTACCATAAAAATAAACAAATTCCTACCCTAACCACCAATGAAATAGATTCGAACACAAAATGTAAACAAAGCATTGAAAACATGCCATTTCCATATCACACCAATCATAAACACTTACCTGATGTAGAAGAATCATTATCAATAATTTTATTTAAAATTTTTGAACAGTTTATGCAAACCACTTCAAAATATTTCACTGTAAGTATTTTTATATAATGCATTATACTCAAATTAATTTTTTTTTTTTGTAGTCTGGATTTATAGAATTATTATCTCAATTAAGCACCACATTTCCAACTACTAATTACAAAATGGCTTGGAATTGTTTTAAAAATATTAAAATTAATCATGAAAGTGGACTGTCCAGGAGGTCAAGCTTATCATTTAATTTTAACTGTGGTGGAAATCTAGGAGCTTCAATTAGTAGCTCAGGAGACCTTTTTAATCTTTTAATTAATTTATTAACTACTTCAACTATTGGATATGATTTGAATAGTCACTTAAATTTATTGAAAGTTAGTGGAAATATATTTGCAGGTAATTTATGAATTTAAATAATTTTTTCCGCCAAAAATGACGTCACAAGTAGGTAGTAATTTGATGGCAACTAACCTACTTCTAACGTCATTCCATTAGTTCCGCATGCGGCCGCAAGAGGGAGATCACTTAGCTTAAAAATCCAGCTGTTTTAAATCTGAAAGTACTAATAATTCCTATAATTGAGTTTTACTTTCTAGGAAAATCAATAGAAAGTGTTAGAGTGGAGAATGATATAAATCCTGAATCCAATGAAAAACTTTGGATAATGTTTGAAGATTTGAAGTATGCAGAACTATCTGAAGTATTTTTAATTCATTTATTAAAGTTGTTAAATATTTATTCACATATCATCGATGATACAATGCCTAGTATACCTCAAATTAAACAAGTTTTACCAAACTTGCCATCAACTAGCAATTTATCACCGATTAAAAGGAAAAAAAGTGATCTTGGTGATAAAAAGATTTTATCACCTGGTAAAAGTTTTGATAAGGAAGGGGATAAAAAGGTGGATTTAAAAATCAGTGGCATGGGTTACTTTGTAACCAATCCTCATTACATGAAAATATATGAAATTATTAGATCTGCTTATAATAATTACAAGGTAAATAAGTGTAACTACACAAGAGTATCTCTAAATTTCATTTTTTTTTAGATAACTTTAGATCCTGAGGCATCAGCTAATTTTACAAACTTCCTGGAAGTTATTTTGTTTACACTTTCTCAAATATTGGAAATAGCTACTTTAAAAGAAACTGGACGTGTAGCGGAGGAAATCCTTTTTTACCTTAAATCAACTTTTACATTAGCGTCCACAGCCACAGTTCAGTGCGTTAGACAATTACTCAAAAGCTTGTTCGGTACAAATTTAACTGCCAATGCAGAAGATATTATTAAATACATCAATAAATCTTCAGAAAAAATCGTAAGTAGTCTTAGGCCCGCAACGGCTAACGTTGGCATTTTTATAAAACCGGGCGCGCATTGGTGTGGTATGGCGAGTTTCATTTTTTGAACACTTTAAAACGGGTACTGTGGCGCTCGTTGGGGTGGTAAGGCAGTGGGGTGGCATTTTTCTAGTGGCACCCCTCTACGTGACGGGTTTAGCTCACGAGATTTGTTATAAAATCTTTTAGAAGTACCACTTGCCACTTTATTGCCACATCACCTGCATACCACTTTGGTACGCGCTGTCCTTGAAGATACTGTCACTCGCGTTGGTATGATGAGGCAGTGGGATGACATTTTTCTGGTGGCACCTCATTGCCTCGCCACTTCAGTAGGCGTTGTTGAACTTATTATAAAGTAAATTAGAAAAACTTGTGATGTATTTTCTTTAAGTCCAACTTTATAATTTATACTTTTTGTATAAAGTCTTTTGGAGATGCCACTTTACTGCCATGTCACCTACATGGAAGTTTGGTGCGCGACCGGCCTGCTTATAAAGTGTTTTGGAGGTGCCACCTGCCACTTTGGTGCCACGTCAGCTGTGTGTCATATTGTTGCGGGCCCGCGACCTTAAATATTTAAATTTTATCTAATTATGTCAATTATTTTTAGTACCATTGTGGCTTTTACAATAATATTGCGCAAAAACCTGTTGAAGATTTATCGTTCTGCATTCATTCCTTGCAGAAAGTTTCTAAAGTAGATTGTGATGGAGATAGCACTGTAATGGGTTATTTACATCGCAAGGAAACTAAAAAACCTAATTCTAAAAGTGTTGATACTATCTTGGCAAATTATATTCGTATTTTTGAGCCAATCGTTATTAAAGCTTTAAAAGTAAGTAAATTTTAAAAAATTCGCAATTACTTGCAAGTATGGTTTGGAAGAAATTTTGTTCTGGGTATAAAAATATATTTCAATTGGCGGTTCTAATTAAGTTTTCTCTCCAAAAATGACGTCAGAATTGGGTCGGTGAAAACTGAAACTTATTTGGCAACGTGATGGCCAATAACTTTTGATGTCATCTCATTACTTCCGCATTCAGCCGTAAGAGGGAGATCGCTTAGTTTGAAAAGCCAATTGCTTTATGATTTATCGATCTAATGAACTATTTTAATTTTTTAAGCATTATACCATCACAAGTAATGTGAAGTTTCAATCACAAGTTTTACAGTTGTTAAGCCAATTAGTGCAATTAAGAGTTAATTATTGTTTGTTGGATTCAGAGCAGATTTTTATTGGTTTTGTATTGAAACAATTTGAATATATTGAAGAAGGGCAAATACAGTAAGTAAAAACCCTTTTTCAAATAAATAAAACTGCAGTGACAAAAATATGGGTATTAAAAACCTGAAGAGTTATTGAGGAATTTATTTTAGCTTACCTGAAGAAATTATTCCTAATATTTTCCATTTTCTTGTAAATCTATCATATGAAAAGCATCATTCAAAAAGTATAATAGTAATTCCAAAAATTATCCAGTTATGTGATGGTTTAATGGCAAGTGGACAGTCACCACTAACCCACTGTATCCCATCATTAAAACCAACAGTTGAAGATGTATTTTTATTGCGAAACAAATCAAACACTTCTGATTTTAAAGAGCTTGAAACTACCAGAGAAGTTCTCGTTTCCATACTTTGCCGGTTGATTGAATTCAGCGAAGTCATGGATTTGTTAGTTCTTATTTTAAATGAAAGCAAATACTGTGAAAGTTCTGAAAAATGGTCGAGATGGTCGCAACAAATTTTAGAAATACTACTTCCATTATTAAAACTCAATAAAGTGAGATTAGATGATGAGAAGGGGATGGATAGTGTGAAGAAGTTAATTTTTAATCTCCATCCCTGTATTTATCAAAGTATTAATGAGGTTTTAGTTGTTTTATTTAGTGAACCACCTGAAAAGGTATTTATATTTTTAAAAAAGTAGCGTATATATAATTATTTTTTTGCAGAAAAATATTCTGAGTAAATATTTAGGAAAAATATTGGTTTCTTTTCTGCTAATAACTCAGTTAAAAGAAGATGTTTTGTTACTAAAGTTGGTGGAAAACCAAGAATATTTTTCTCCACAATGCGTTTTTATTAAATTCGAAACTCCTTCCCCTGATCCATTAAATGTTACGAAAACTTTAAATGTCTTTAAAAATCTTTTGGCGGAAGATATTTTTATACAGTTTTGTTTCCATGTTATTTATATAAATGTTAGACACTGCCTGGAAATTATTTTAACAGAAGAGGATCAATTTGTAGTACAACAATTTCATAATTTCTTGCTTTATATGTTGTATATTTTTCAATCAGGTTAGTATTTTGCTGTACTGGTTTATCCAAGGAAAAGTAAATTTTCTCTACTAGGAAATTATCCAAGAATCACAGAAAAGGCTATTTTATTATTGAGTGGTGAAGAATGTAAAGAAGAAGAAAAGCTTCCAATTGATGATATCAATAAATGTTTTGTTAAACTACAGAACTTTTACCCATTGTTAACTTTCCATTGGTGTTATATACTAACGTTGCTTAATTATAATAACAGGAAATTTTGGTCAACCATTATGCAATTAACAGAAACTTATGGTATTTATCGACAAATGTGCGTTCCTTATTTAATTAAATATTTTTTTGAAAGTAATTGTCCTTTTTTTAGTAAGGATAATATGATTGTTCCAAAGAAACATTGTTGCAACATGGAAATTGTTCGAATTGGAGGTTCAATCGTTTTTTCTGATTATCTTGTAAGACTATTCTATCTAGCTCTTTGGAATTGCTAACATTATTTATATTGTATATTACAGTCTGAACATATTCTATCAGATGGAGAACAAATGTCATGGTTTTTAGTTAACAATATCAATTTTATAGTAAACTACAATAAAGAAGCACCAGTGTTTGAATTATTAGGTTCTGTACATAGGAATTCAGCTGCAAGTGGACTGGTTTTACAAGCTATTGTTACTAAATGTCTGGATAAAGCAGAGGTATTTTTCTTTATTTAAATATACAAACTAAAAGAATCTTATATTTGAAAGTCCTCTACTTGATACTATTCGCGATTGAAATTAATTTTTCCCGCCCAAAAATTACGCCAGAAGTTACATGTTTGTAATGGTTTTTGAATGTTTCCTTGAAACATGTAATGTTTCCATGTATGCATACAATTATGTTGCATTAATGTTTCATAAACTGTTTCCTGACCTAGCTAAACAATGTTGCATGAATAGTGACAAAATCGTTTCAAATTTTTTAAACATTACAATGAAATATTTAAAATAAATGTCTTATGTCCGTTTTATTATTTAATACCCAGCAACTAGCGCTATAAGCATTGCCTAAGTTTTAAGAATCGTTTGTGAAAACAGGTATCAGAAACATTTCAAATTAAATTAAATTTTCACATTTATTCTTTCATTTAAAACAAGTGTTACATTTTTTTCATTAAAACGTTGCATTAGAATTGCAATAAACCGTTTAAAATACGTAACGTAATATTAATGTTTACTAGATTACAAAATTTCAATGTTTTATTAAAACGTATTAAAAGTTTAACGAAACATTTAAAATACCTAACGAAACATTACATGTTTACTTGGTACTTCTGACGTCATCGCACTAATTCCGTATTCAGTCGCTTAGTTTAAAAAGATAATTCGTATTTTCACTAATTACATTTTTTTTTAAATGAGCTAAAATTTGGTAAATCGATTTTTTAGTCATCAATGAAAAGCAAAATTTTGAATTGTATTGAAAATGTTAATCCCTCCCAGACTGGAACATTACTTCAGATTTTAATCCCAAAAGTATTAAATACCAAAGAATTATCAGTATCAAGGCAAGTAGCAAAGTTAGCAAGTAGAAAAATTGAATACCTGCTTACATTAACCTCGGATGAAGTGTTAAAACATTTACCTAAGGAAGATGTTGTTAGAATGATGGATACACTAATTTCAATGAAATTGGCCAAAAAGTTTGTTAAACTATACAATAATATGAATATTTTCATAGTTTTATTTTTAAGACATGAGAGTTTGGTTAGTTTATTGAATAAATTAGCATCTCAGTTTTATGATGCTAGTCCTTTGGAATTGGATCAACGACGACCGATAAAAGCAAACTACATTAAAACACTAACAATTGATCGAAATTGGTATTTATCACAAATTAAACTCAGATGTCACTTTGAGTATTCAAGCCTGGATGTTGGTGAACTTTTGTACACCTTGTCTTATGATGAATTAATTACAATAATGGGACATAGTGATTTTAATAAAGCTATAATACTGGAGTGTTTAAATTGGTGTATTAATAATTCTGAGAAAAACAACAGTGATCTTTTAAAAGCGTGTTCTTCCATTTTATTAAAAGACGTTGGTACTGTAAGAAGTTTGATTCCAAAACCACACCAGGTTAGTAACTTGCTTTTATTATCTTTTATTGGCGATTCAAATTAATTTTTCCCGTCAAAAATGATGTCAGAAGTAGGACAGTGCGTAATCTTGATGACAACTAAAAGTTATGTAGAAACCATGATAACGTGATCGCAATTAACCTACTTCTGATGTCATCCCCCCAGCAAACAATGTAATGTTTCTGTTTTACATCTTCTATGTTTCATGAAACGTTCTTGAAACATTACTTGAAACGTTGAGGTTACCTTTCTGAATGAGAATTTCGGTAGTCCGTTTTATTCATTAGTAGTAGTTTGAAATAAAAAATCATGTTTGTGTAAAACAAATTTATTACAGAAAAATAAAATATGTGTTTAATATTTACATAAACAAAATCATAAAATACTTAGACCAGGTTGCACAGTAGAAAATTAAGTTTCAAGTGATACTTAAACTTAAAAGTTGACAGATTTCCCATTGTATTTGTATCATTTTTTTAATTTAAGTGTCCCTTGAAGTTTTAGCTTCAAGTGTGCAACCGGGCCATGAACTATAAAAATTGAAAACCTAGGAAGGCTTTAAATTCAAAGTATTATTCCTAATATTTACACTTATTTTATCCACATAAAAAACATTTGTAAAATTCACATCACATAAGATTGTGTTCGGCGCTACCTTAACGATACTGTGATTCTTTAAAAACGAGTTTAGGAAATGGCGTCGCTAAAATCAGACCCTTATTCCACGACCGTCATGAGGAATTAGATCCAGTTTGATCAAGTTTAAGTTTGATGAGGGAAATAGCAGGGGGTTGGTGATTTCACGTTATCTTATGCGCTTGCGCGTACCCTAATATCGTGTGCTGCATGCAGAACACTAACATAAACTAATCATCAAATGCAAACATTTAAAAAAAGACACGGTAGATGGCTTCTTTCTAACATTACTGAAACATGAAATAAACATAAAATGAAAACATCGCGTGAACATTGCATGAAACGTTTTATGCTCACAGAACCGAAACATATTTTGCAAACTATTTCCGTGAAACCAAAATGAAACAAAATGCAAACGTTGGAGGGTTTCTTGCTTACATTATTGAAACATAAGAAATATTTCTTGCATACTGTATCCTTGAAACACAAATGAAATAAATGCGAACGTTAAGAAACTTAAATGAAATATTATGTAAACGTTTCAGACACATTCAGTGTTTGCTGGGTCATTAATTCCGCATTCGGACGCAAGGTTTCTAAGTTTGAAAAGCCAATTTTTTGTTGTAAATTTATTTTAGGTTTATAAACCCGAAGGAAGAGAGGCTACTCCTTTGGAAACAAAATACAGCTCGCGCCTTACTGATATTTTATGGGATGAATCAGTAATTTTACACATTAATAACCTTATTCCATGCATTTCATCTTTCCTGAATTGTCTTTCTTCCCTTAAAAATGATCTTAAAATTCCTGACTCACACTATGAGGATTTCATGAAATTAGCTGTATTCTGTTTGGAAAATGTAGTATTTCTTTTGGATACTAGTGATAATGAATTAAATATAAATTTTATAAACATATGTTTAATGTGTTCAAATTTTATATTAAATGAAACATATTTGTGTAATATATTAGAACTAGATGTTCATATAACTTGGTTGTCTTCTGCTGTAAATTCTATTTATAAACTTGTAAAATACTTATTAAAAGATATTGAACCGCTACCGTCTGTAAATATTTATAATTTAAGTGATACGTTATGTAATGTAGAGACTAGACCTGCTGGTCAGGCAGTTTATCAATTGTCTATTTTATTTACGTGGTTACAAAAGAAAAAAGTTAATAATATTCCAAAACGTTTAATATTTAATATTCAAAGTATTGTGATATCTTTATGTAGAATGCCTCTAGTGAACTCTTATATTTTAACACCTTTGACCGCTTGGAAAACAGGCTGGAATGTTCCTTTAGTTGGTCCTTTTTTTACTCAAGTACCTCTTTTACCTATTGAGTATTTACAAGATGTAGATATTTTAGAAGAATTTATTTTTGGGTAAGATTTACGTTTGACTTAAAATATTTTTATTATTTTAATGAATTTAGAATTAATTTGCTGGGTTGGACGTCAAGGCAGCAATTTGAAGAAACGTGGATGTGTTTATTAGGTGTATTATGCACAAGTCCAAATGAAGAAAGTTCTCAAGATGAAATTAATGCCATTACTCATTCCACTAGTTTAGCAGTTCAAGCCATTACGTCACTTCTTTTACAAACGCTTTATTTACCACATCCTGGGAATAAAAATAAATCTAAACTAATACATGTTTCCAGGGATAGAAAAATTGAACCGAAATCTTTATCGTAATTAAGTTAAAAAAATAATATTAAATATAATTCTACGTGATTTTTTTAGTGTAAAAAAATTAAAGGAAATTCATGATAATTTTTTGAGGAGGATTAAAAAACATTCCCATATTTTAAATTTTGATAAGCTTGATCTGTTTAATAACCGAAATATTGAAAAAATTGGTTTTGATTATTCCTACAGTCAAGTTTCAGTGGAATATCTTCAAATATCTGCAAAAGTTGTTGAAAATTTGGATGAAACTTCACGTGCTGGTTATGTTTATAATAAAAGGCAAAATATAATTTCACATATTGGTCTTGACTTAAATTCATGTTTACAGCTTTTGGTGGATTTATTTACTCGATGGATTAAATCAGATGTATTTATTAGTATTAATTTTATATTAAATGATATATTTAAAAAAAAAATTGTAGGATATCATTCAATTAAGATTATTGCAAGAAGTGGTGAAATCCATTTTAATAATATCGGATTTATTTACTGATAAATCACAATTTCAATGGATGTTTGAGATGTTCATGGATTTATCAAAAATCCATACAATTGAAGACGAAATTATACATCAATACATTGTGATAGGTGTATGCAAATCAATCGCTGTATTATCTTCTGTAATTAAATAACTTTATATTAAAACATTAATTAAATATAGTTATTTTTAGGATTTGGAACAATATGAATATGTTAAAAAATTAATCACTCAAAGCCTGAAGACTCCATTTTTATCAGCGAGAATTTCAAGTATTCATGGGCTCCTATATATTTTGCAAATGTGTGTTCTTGGTAATACTGTAATTGGTGGAATTTCTGAGGAAATGCGTTTATTTCTTCCTTTGGGAATTGATTATATACAGAGCTACATTAATACTCCAAATAAGTAAATATATTTTTATTTTGCACCTTAAACAGTTTTTTTAAAAATATTTTTTAGAGTATTAAATCAATCTTTGGAGCATACACTACTTGTATGGTCATTGGCATTTTATTTGATAGAGCATGTTGATCTACCAAATATTGAAGAGAATTTCATTGAATCTTGCATCAATCAGGTTCTTTTAATTTTAAGTGATGTAAATACTAATATGTCGGTGTACATAGCTTTAACTGGGGTAATAATTCTGTTACTAATTATATTATTTATTTTCAATAAGTTTTTAGGGTATTGAACGACTATTAATTAAAAAGAAGATAAAACCAAAGATTAGCTCTAATATTTTTGCACATTCTTTGGAAAAAATTAAAAGTACAAATCCTGCTATTTCACTTCCAGCAGCTCAATTATTATTCACTTGTATGTACACAGGTAATAATTTTGTATAATTGTAGAATATGGTAATACCTTACTCTTCCAGAGTATTCAAATCAATTGGAGTCCACAGATGTAAGCAATGGATTAATTGAAAGTAATCCTGATCATTTAGAACAAACAATAGAAAAAGTAACGGCACTATTTGATAAAATTAAGAAAGGATTTCCTGTAGAAGTTGAAATATTATGTTCCTCTATGTCTTTGATGTTAAGCGATTTTTTCACACCATCAGATATTTTAACTAAAGCTATTGGAGAGTATCTTTCACCACAACAAAGACATCCAATACAATTGAGTACAGTGGTATTTAAGGTAAGGATTTAATATAACGTGTCTCGATGACAAAAACCAAAAAATCCGCCGGACGGCGGTATTATTATCATTTCAATCAAAAAACCGCCGGAAAAATCAGAGTTTTATAACTCAAAAAATTACGAAAACTATTAAAATAACTTGGACTGTTTTTCAAATTCTTAAGCCGTTTTTTTGCCATAATTATTTTAAGACCGCCAGATGGAGGTAAATTACTATTTATTCCTAAAGTACCGCCGCGCCTGCTCAAAATACCAGATCTCTCGGCGATTTTCTGATTACAATGATAAGAATACCGCCGTCCGGCGGATTTTTTGTTTTGACAATATAATACCGTCGGCGGTTATTTAGCCTCAGCCTTAAAATAAACAATTTATATTATTTGTAGATTTTTGAATCGGCTATTAAACAATCTCAACTTATTCTACTGCAAGACTGGGTTGTTTTCAGCCTCGCCAATTTCACGCAATCGTTTTCAATAGGAATGGCGACGTGGTGTTTGACTTGCTTTTTTATTTCGGCAAGTACAAACCCATGGTTGCGCGCATTATTCCCCATAGTCCAGAAAAGAATAGGACGATATGAGTTTGAAGACAGAAAAATTTTGTGCATTGCTGGTGCCGATTTTTATAACAATTTAAGTTATGAAGGCCAGAAACATACGTTTGTTGATACCTTGAGTAAAGTGAAGGATAAAGTGGACATGCCTTTTAAGGAACTATTGGAATGCCTGTGAAGTATTTGTGTTTTTATTAATTTTATTATCGTTTTACTTTATTAAAATACATTTTTATTCTTATTTTGTGGTTTCAATTACATCTTTTCCAATTATAAACAACACTACTCCTGGAATGGTATAACAGAATACGATATTAAAAATTTAAAAGATGTCACTTATTTTGTTACATTTTTAATAACATTTTAGAAAATGGTATATTGCCTGAAGTGATAAAAATTATATACAAGAATAGGTGTTCCCCAAGGTTTAGTTCTAGGACCACTTCTTTATTAATTTATTTTCAAAATCGAAAATTCTCAGAAATTAAAGCAAACTACTTAGTTTTTGCTGATGAAGAATGGTTTCTACTTAGTACACAGTACACCCCTTACTGACTGCTCTCTCCAACTGTTTTCAAGACAAATTCGATTTTTTGGAACTTATGTGATCACATCTTTTAAAGCTTCCATCGCATATAGTTTTCTTCCCTTTAAAAAATTGTTTGATGGCTATTCCAAAACTCATCTATTTATTGAGATGCTTATTGAAGTTTCTGGAATTTTAAATATTGACAATATTATAAAAATGTCCATTGAAAAAACTATAAATAAATTGGTCCCATGTAACTTCACCTTGGCATTTGTTTTGTCTTTTCTTTATCTTTGCCCTTTTTCCTTTCTTCCTGTCATGGTGTATTTTTTATAACATTGATGAGATTTTATCTTTTTATTTAAAAAAAAAATTATGGAAAACCTTTTAAATAAGGTGAATCTATGATTTAATAAAATACCGAACATTATCTCGTGAAATATGAAACGTGCAGCGTATTTAGAAATGGACCATTGCCCACTTCAATGTTATTATGGGAGAAAAATTCCACCTGGTTGCTAAGGTAATATTTACTAAAGTTCTCCAAGAACATATAAGAAATTTCATGCGGAGTGTTGCCCATTTTATTCCCGTCACTCGAAAAAACCGTAGCTAGTAGAGATTTTTTGCTGGGATAATATTTCCTAACATACGGCCAGAACAGACGTGGATTTACAGTGATATCATCTTCGGCACATTTTATACGTCGGGCGGGTCCTTCTCGCCCGGGCCCCGGCAAAAAAGTATAATACCATGAATAATATTCATGATCAGCAGCCAATGATTCCTTACAAGTAGCTTGACTTTTTGTAAAAATATGTTATAATCATTTTCTAAACATAGAGATCTTAAAAGTTTTGTGAACTTTTTTTTTGATTTTAATAAGTTCTTCGTATTCTTATGAACCCAATGGGGAAAGGCATCATAATTTTGCCTTATGACTCCTTTAGGAATATAAATCTCAATTCCTGTATAAATCATGTAATAAAAGTTGTTAATGGCTTCTTCAAGATTATTTTGAAGTAAGACATCCTCCCAATGAACTTGATTAAAATTTATACCTAATATATAATTATAATAAGAATAATTAATAAATTTTTTAATCAAGTTCATTGGGAGGATGTCTTGCTTATATTATATACTATAATTATAATTATAACGAGGCTTACAAATATAATTATAATGATGTTGGTCATCAATAATGTCATCAATTGGTAAATTAATAGAACATGGTAGGTTTAATGGTTTGGATTGGTTTTGGAACCTTTAGGAACAAGCAGAGACGATGTAGAAAGGCCTGACGTAATGAGTATGATGAACTTTTTTCGTATTTTGATGATCAAAATGTTTTTTCTTCCCATGACTTATCCTCTACGGAGAAAGAAGATATGTTTCTAATTTGTTATTCGATAGTTCCTTTGTTCCTTCAATAGATTCAATATTCAATTATAGGTAATCGGAGGTATCAAAATATAAGTCAGTCTTTGAATCAACATTAAATGTTTTATATAAACATCAAAAGAACATCTCAACAAATTCTTTACTTGAATTTGGGGAATTATTTTTAATTTAAAAAATATCCAATTATGGCTGTAACGGATATAGATTTTAAAAATTAGAGTAAGAAAGTAGAAATAAGGGTCACCTAGTTGGTTTAAAAGTTACTAATTGGTAATATGACAATAGTAAAACGGAATTTAACATTTTTAACGACTGAAGAAAAAAAAACGACATCTACTATAGGTAAATTTTGTTTGCTCTCAGGACCAATATATTCTACTATAAAATTCAAGAAGAATGATGAAGAACTTGGTGAATAAACATTGGCAGTTAATTGATAAATGAAATACAATTGATGTTTTCTGAAATCAAATTTATTTATTTGAAATACAATTTAAATTTTAAAAATTAAATTGATTTCCAAGCGATTCGATGTATATGTTGGGGAACAGTTTTGTGACCTCTCCAAGAATTCCGACTATATCCCATGATATTCTCCTAAATAATCATTTTTATAATTTTGATGAATATAGTATGCTCTATTTCTAAAGTCGTATCTAACAAAGAGGCAACAGGTAAAATCGTTTAATGATACCATTTTCTTCCACAAGAACTATGGAAATGTGTGGTCCCACAGAGCTCCGTATTGGGACCACTCTTATTTCTCATTTACGTAAAAGACCTGATGTCGTTAATAAGTAGAAATGGAGAAAGCACAGTCAGAAGTTTTGACACTAAATTGATCAACTTTTCGTTAAAAAGTATAAGCATTATCGAAATTAAATAAAATCTGACAAACAACAATTACTTTATTTTAACAGATTCATATATCAGTTTTCTATGTACAGAATATTTATGTGCATATTATAAAGAATGACATTATTACTTGCATATATTTTTTTTGATATTAAAGATAGTATATGAATATAAAAAGTAAAAATATAAAAATATTTACATTTGGAATGGAGACACTAGTGGTAATAATTGGTAATGGGCTCATAATACCAAGTATTCCCACATATTAGGTACTCTATCTTACAAAAAAGTACTAATAATATGTTATTTAATTACTTAGACATTACAATTAAATTAAATTTTAGGAGTATCATATGGGTCTACATTGAACATATCTGCATGAGAAGTAAGTAGTACATTAAGTACATTTAATTTTAGATTAAATAGTATAAATCCGTTATTTAATATTACAGATGCCTTTGCTGGAAGTAACTTGCGCTTGGTTACTCCATAAAAAGTTTATAAAATAACATAACTTTGTATATAATATGATTATATATAGGATTAGTAGTTAGTTTATTCATATTAAAATTAATAATTTTCCCGATTTCTTAAATATTTCTTTTAATTTATAGAAATTTTAATAAATTTTATAATCTAAAAAAGTAACAATTTGAATTTACTAAATTTGAGCAAAACCTGGTTGTTTTTTTCCTAATAATTACAATTTAGTAAAATATTTAAGAAATTGGTTTGTTTGAATCATTTTATTTATAAAAATTATATCTTCAACAAGGAAGTACAGTTGATTTTGTCCCAATTAATTTTTACAGAACACTAATATATTAGATATTTATATACTTCGAGTTTAAATTCTCTTTTTTGTAAATAGGTTGAGATACATGCATTTAGACTAGAATAATAAATTCACAGCACCTTTAAATACTATAATTATGCATTATAAGTAAATAATTTAAACTAAACTATCACAATTTAATTAAAGGAGTTTTTAGCTTTTAGCGCCTTTGATATCACAATAAATATAATTAATAAATTTGCAACAAACTTTCAAGGAAGTGTATTCGCACTTTCGTAGAGTGATCATTAGAAACAAATAAATAATATAATAATAATTACAGTAATTTTAATGGAACATTTCCATATCGGACGTCAGTACTCTCAAAAAGTTTTAAATTTATTTGACAAAAATTTATTACAACTCAGAAAGATTTTATCTGGTTGCATACCATAATGTCACCTTTACGTGTTTCAATTTAGGAAATCATTATGGCAACGATTTCATTATAGGCGCCAAATCATAGAAAACGCCCATAATGATTTCTTTATGGGTTCCATATTAATGACACTAAGCTGTCAATAAATTTTAATTCACTTCAATTTTTTCATGATTTATGCAAGCAGATAATGTTTTGTATTTAATTCGGACCGTAACCAATCATTATGGTTCGCCTACAAATATTTGCGACTTGAACTATAATGATTGACGTTACAATCCTTATGACATAAATAATTATTTCATACCTAGGTTATTAAGTTACCTTTACAAAAATAGAAATAATTTTTTTTTAATTGAGATACAGAGTTTTTGTTTCTATAAATACTGATGAGGTAAAACGTCCAACGATACAACGAAATATTAAAAAATGGTGACTTTCTATAAGTCGTAGAAAAAACCGATATGTTCATATTATTGCAAAAAATAGTTACTATACCAACCCAATTATTCATTAAAATACCTATTATTCTTATTTAAATTTATTGTTGTAAATGGGCAATGTATCTTTTGGCATAAATAATAAAATGGTAAAAAGCTTTTTGGTAATAATATTTACAATTTATTTATACTTTTGCACTTTCATTCATTAACTTATCATTATTTGGAACGATTTAACTTTGTATACGTTTGTTTGTTTGAATTAAAAAAATTATTTCAAAAATAATAGTTCTTAGGTATAAAAAATAATAAATCCTAAAGAATGTTTTTTATAAAGTATTTCGGAATGTTTACAAGCAAAAAAGTAATATTCATCTTGACGAATAAAATAACGTCATTTTTACCCTGTATTATTTTCGAGCTATTGTACGTACATGACAAACAATACATACATAACATTCTTAAATATCCTTATAATATTTAACCTACTTAAATTAATAAAAATATATTCATATAATATATGTATGTGTATATAATATATGAAAAACATTTAACATTAAGGATATGACTAAATACATAAATTCTATAGGTACTTATTATTTCCTAATATACATCGTTATTTTAAATATTAATTAATCCTAGTTATAAACATAGGCTTATTATCAAAAAGTAGCTAAATAATTTCCAAATTTCCCAATATTTACAAATAGCATCTTATAGAATTATCGTAGTTTTGATAATCTACACTGGAACTGGATTTCTCTTAACTTTCAAGCTTGAAGATCGTGAACTCCTTCGTTGCTATAAACTTATCTCCTTAATTTGCACCCCGTGCGATAAACTACTGGGGTCATTATGGTTATTATTAACTTTTTGCAAGTGATCTTCGGATTTATTGATCACCACATCATTATTCAGCGCTGATGGAACCGGGATCGTTTGCGTGCTGGTGTCTCTAGTATCAGGCTTTGATTTATCAGAGTTTACATACACTGAAAAATAAAACATCAAAATTAACTTAAACCTTGGATTGAGTACCTATTCAAATCAGGTATTTATGGTTTTATTAGACATAAAATAACACACAGTACTCTATGTTCAGCTGACCGGTTTCGGTTTTTTTTATTATAAAGAGATGATGTTACCTCAAACAATTTCTTCATATATGTTTTAACTAATTTAGCCAAAACGTTTACAATTTTATGTTTAGCTCTGAGGAAGGTTCATAGTAAATAAAACCGAAACCGGTCAGCTGAACAAAGAGTAACTGTGTTTTATTTTATGTCCAATAAAGCCATAAATCCCTGATTTGAATAATAAAAATTAATACAGAATTAAAAAAAAAATAATAAAAGCATGTTTTGTTGAAAACGTACACGTATAAATTTATTTGACTATACGTAGAAAAAAAGGGATAAAATGGGGGAAAGGTGAAAAGTTTGGTTTTTTTTCATGACACAAAAACTCCGCCAAATCACGACTTAAATAAAAATTTTAGAATACATTTTAAAACATGTAGACATTTTTTTAGATTCCTTTTATTTTAAATCCTCTACATACCCGAAAATGTCTCCATATAAGTTTAATCGTATAAAACTTTATCTGAAACCTGTTGCGCAAAGTAGTAGATCTTCAGTGGGTAGTCGGTAAATGTAAGGTGGTGAATTTAAATTTCCGTCGAAAGTCTATGGTTTTTTAAATTTTCTTTTTTTAGTTTTTAGAAGGTCTTGTACAGCTATTATTTATTGCATTTTTTATCTTTGCGAGTTAATCCAAAAAAAATTAAAGGAGCAGCAGAGTACTGTTTGTTTTAGAAATTAAGAAAAATTTTATGATATTTTCTATAAACAATGCCAAAAAATAAATTTTACCAATTCAAAAAACACTATAAAAAACAATAGCATTTAAAATAAAAAAAGCTCCGTTAAGTTTAAATTTTTAGTAATTTCTAGAAAGTAGAACAAAAAATATGTTATCACTTTTTGTTTTTTTTGTAATTTCTAAAACAACAGTCAACTCTTTACTCTACTTTTTATATAGGTATCCACCAAATTTCAAAATCAACTTATTAGATTGGTCCACTATCCTCTTAACGAAATATTATTTTAAATAACATTTAATCCACAAAAATTGAAAAAGTAAAGCTCTACCTTTTTTTAATTTTGAAGCGTTTAAGATTTTTGTTAAAAATCACAAAATCGCTAATTACATTTAACAAACGTGCGCAGGAATAATTAGAAAACTAAAACCATCTTGTTTCAATTGGTAACAACAATAATGCAAAAATAGTTGATCGAATCTTCAAAAAAATATTTTTATTCAGTTTTTGAAAATTTTCTCCAAAATAAAATAAGTTATGGTTAAATTTTTTTAAGACTTCTAAAACTTCTTTATATTTTCAAAAAAAAATGAGGAGATTTTTGAAACTGTAGCTCTTTTCCTTGATTTACTAAACGCTTCTGAATCAACTTCTATCAGAAATGGTCCTGGAGCCTTATTCTAAAACTACTCGAAATAATTTTGTTTACGACACTACAAGAACAGACTCTTATTTTTTCATGAAACTGACAAGGATAGAATGATGAAAGTGATACACGACATCGAGTGGACGGTTTCATAAAATTTCTGAGCACAGTTTGTCAATCAGGCTGTACAGTGAGTCAAAAAGGCTGTGAGTGACATCCGAACCACTTTCTTTTTGGGAGTAATGTGTTAATTAAATAAAAAATTAAAAAACAAAATAAATAAAAAATTTAAAAAACGTATTCGTTGTATTTGCTGAAATTACACTTTTTTTTACTAATGTTGCCATTTGAAAATTAAGAGTTCTAATCTCGTTTTCCTTAAAAAACCGAATTTCCTCTTAATAAATCATTAAAATATTTACTTAATTTATAAATACATGTATATTTTTAAATTTATATCAACTAATAGAAATATATTAGTATAAATATGAGTTATTCAAAATAAAGCACAGATAATATTTAAAACTTTATTCTGCTCATTGTCGGTAAAACGTAATTAGCTTAATCCAGGAGAATTCTAAGTAAAGTTGTCTGAGCCGAAAGGCGTGGAATGCGGGATATTCTCACCCCGAACTAACGATGGGTGAGGCTAAGGGATATTTCAAGCCCCACAGAAGCGAAATTATTTATGTTTAAATTATATTTATTTGGAATTTTTATTTAACTCACCTACACTATGCCGATTAGTTCGAATTCAAATATACAAAATATTTAATTATGAAAAAAAAGTTTGTTATTTTACAACTTATTCTGTCACTTTTTTTTTCTTAAGATGTATTTATTTATACATTTGGTGATCACGTACAAATTCAATTACTTATTATTTTATTTATGATTTGTGGTGTAGCATAATTTTTTTGCAAATCCCGCTCTTGATTTAGGGAGCGCTCGGCGCTCGCCGAGAAATTGAAACTAGTGTGGTTCGGCTCGGCTTCCTGTTGTAAAAAAAAACAGGCTAGTGCGCATCGTACGCTAGCTGTAGCGCTTCGTAATACAGTTTTCGCTACGCCTTCGAGTACATAGCGATCGTAACGTACGTAGGCCATTATAATCTGGGCGCTGATCTGTTCTGAAGAATTTGTGATATGAAAAGCACACGCCAACGGCAGCGAGCGAGATTGCTTGGTACTAACCTACAAGTCACAATCAATTGTCACATTGGATTGTTCACTTCCCCCTCTCTAAAAGTGCAACTTTTTCCAGAATTTAAGTAGGTGCACAAACACGAATTTATCTTGGAGAACATTTTCAAAAACTGAAAAAAATCAAATCAGGTCAGCCTAAAATTGAAAAATGCCATAGCTCCAAATTTCAAAAAAGATAGACCCCTACTTTTTTGTCCCGTATTATTTAATATTAATTGTATTTTATAAGTTTAAAATTTAAAACGATATTAAAGTATTGTAGTGGCACAAATAATTAGTTTTTTTATTTTCAAAGTTGGTGTAGGTATTTTCTTTTACCAATGTGTCTTGTGCGTTAGCCATAACTTATTATACTGTTCATTGGATTTTGTACATATTTGCCCAAACAATAAAGTTATTTGTTGCACCTGAAGAACACAAGTAACTAAGTTAATCCCAAAAGATTGATATGATTGATTCAAAAAACTGCAGTGGTAATTTCTCGGGAAATGAATTTCTAAACGGAAACTTGATTAGTTTTTTCTGGATGAGTTTGTATTTATACCTTAATCTGTATGAAAATTTAAATTTAGATTAGGTTGCATGGAATTAATAGTGTAAGTATTCATTAATTATCCTCAAAGATTAATACGTAACATCTCTCTCCTGTTAATGTTTAATCATCAAAATAATGGTGAAAATATGAAGAACATCTTCCTAGACATCCGCGATAAATTTCACTTGGGATATAATTACAGGGAATAGAAAATCTATCCCACTTTTCTGGAGCTTCTTTGCAAATTATCAGCGAAAAAATGTAAAAAATCATGAAACCGAGCATTACGCCTGCCACTATATCTCAAGTTTTTTCGGTCAGATTTTAAAATTTCTTTCTGATTTGTAAGCTAGATTAATTATACTAAAACTGGTCTGCTGCTTTTGTGATGCAATTTTATGCAGAATTAATTATAAGGGACCAAACTTAAGGTAGTTTTGGATAATTTTACCAGCTGTCCAGATTTAGTAGAATGACTCTAATATAACCTCAAATAAAAAAATATTGTTTACACTAGCATATGTTTTGGGAATTGGCAGCCGTAAACTGCTATTTAGTGTATATTTTAATAATTATTTATACTTAATTAATTTTCAATTATTTTACAGGTATTTATAAAAGCGTTGAAGTATTGTTTGTTCACTCCACCCAGTGTGCTACCTTCGGAGGTTGGGAAAATAAAATACAAATTGCTGACTATAGCAGAACACGTAACAATACTTTTAATGCCTTGTATGCACGTATTAAATTTTAAATTAATAACTTTTATAAACTGCACTTTTATTAATTTTTAATGTGTAAATTTAAACTTTATTAAATGGGTTTGAATAAAGTGTGGAGTATGAAGGTGGGTTTCATGATAATAAAAATTTTGTAATGAACATTTCTGTAATTTAATGAGTTATTCGTTGAACAAAAATAAAAATTATGATCCATTAATTCTTTATATTTCGAATAAATGTGACGTATATCTTACCTTCTTTTTCTGAAATACTTTCAGGTGGTGGAACATGCTTTTCAATTTGATTCTTTTGATTGCAAGTGGCTGCTGTTACCATAACAGCAGCCATCATGCTTCCAGCTCCTGAATTTGTAGTGGCTGTCGTGCTTTTGTTAATTGCTGAATACCTCATTGGCATCATGCTTTGACGAATATTCCGTTCAGGTCGTATTAAAATAATGTAAAGCTGAAATGACAGGGAATTATTCATTTTCATATTTTAATGGAAATTAAGTTACTTACTTTTGGCGAGAATAAGCACGCCACTGTAACACTTGCTGAAAGACTGATAGTTACAGACATGCTGGTTATTCTTAATGCTACGTGATTAGCTGTTCCGAAGTATAATGGAACGAAAGCTAACCAAATTACACATGTAGTATACATTGTAAAACCTAGAAATAAAATTGAATTATAACTTTCGTATTGCTAGTCACTCCAATCTTATATCAAAACTAATTAAATTTTCGTTTTATTCCCGTTGAAAGTTAATTACCGATATGCTTGGATTCGTTGAACGCTTCAGGTATTTTTCTTGTGAGTACAGCGTAAATGGTGCAGACGACGATTAGTAGAATAGGATAACTAAATGCAATCATGTAGGAAGCGTCGATGTAGGAAGAACACACTAACAAGTTATCTTCTCTTGTGGGATAGTGATGAATGGCTTTTGGAGGAGAGATCACCATCCAAATACCATTAATTAGGATCTGGAAAAAGTGTTTCAATTGACTTGTTTGTTGAAGCTAAATAACCGCCGGCGGTATTATTATCATTTTAATCAGAAAACCGCCGAAAGATCAAGAAAACGTTGTTTTACCTGAACGCCAACAAGTCCAGAACAAATAATAAGCTGCGATCTAGGGGAAATAAAGCTGGGTCTTTTAGCAGAACTCTTGCCAGCGTTAAAAATCCTGGAAATTCGATTAGTTTTTGTAAGCAGCGCAGCGTAAACAACGGTGAAACAAAAGCCAGCTCCGAACCTAAAAAGTGTAATTTGATTACCAAAGAAGCATCATTTATTACTTCTTAAAAAAATGAGGAGGAATAATGGCGAAGTGTTTTATTAATATTAAACCGCCTTTATAATAACATTTGAGGCATGTTGATAAATGATAGTTTCTTGTAATCGATACTGACGCGTGTGTTTATTGAAGAGGAAATGCTTGTAAGGTTGATAAATGGTGGTGCATCTGATCGATTGAATTATTTATAAGATCGTGTTGAAAACGTAATTAGGCTAATGGTTACCTTTGAATTCCGCAAACTATATTATTAGGGCGCAAAACTAGCGCGTATGTTACACAATAGCACATCAAGATCCCAGCGAGGAGGACGTAGCTAAGTTCCCTTCCAGAAGCACGAACAACAGGTGTATCATTATGTCTGATAAAGACACCGCATACAAACATTGTGATTAATATTCCAGAGGAGCTTAGGGCCATCGCCCCTATTGCCCATCCGCTGTCAGGAAGCAGGTATTCTTCCGGGATATCCACGCAACGCACGTGTAAGCTGTCCGGAACTGTTCCCATCGGACAACCGATGCATTGGGTCGGATCAGTGGGATGACGTATCTTTTCAACAAAAATACACAATTACAAAAAAATATTTCACGCCTTTCTTAACAACATTGATTTTCAAAGATATTCAATGACCTAAATATATCCCCAAGAATATTCCAAATTTTAACCCAAATTTAGAACATTAATATTTTAAAAGTTTTCAGTCGATGACGTAGATCTAAGATTGAAATAATCAATGAAAGGATACTTGCTTTATTGATCGACCTCTTTAGTGGCATGGTGTACTAAGTAGTAATTACATACAAGCTTGCAGAGTGGTGTACGCTACGTTTCGTGCTTATTTGCACTCATCAGTATCGCATACTGATTACTTGAGTCCTCTTCATAAGGTGCAATGAAGAGGAATGCATTGCATCCAAAAAATGATCAAAGGAGTTATCCTTTCATTCATTATTTCATTCATCATCAAAATCAATCTAAAACATATTTTCTAATGATAAGTAATATTTTCTTTTTTTAATTGCCGTATGACCGGACTTGTCAAAATTTAAAAAACAAAATTTGCAATCGATGATGTAGGTCTAAGATTGAAATAATCAATGAAACCTTTGATCTACCTTTTGAGTGGCAAGGTTTAGCAAGAAGTAATTACACAAGCTTATAGAGTGATGGATACTCCGTTTCGTGCTTATTTGCACTCATCAGCATCACATACTATTTGAGCCCTCTTCGTAAGGTGCAATGAAGAGGACTGCATTGCATCCAAGAAAGGTAGATCAAAGGAATCATCCTTCATTAGTTTTCACAAAAATCAATCTAAAAATATATTTTCTAATGATAAGTACTTTTAAGCTACAATAATTTCTTTTTTTAATCATCCATAAATCAATAAAATTTAATTTGGCCTAAAAATTAAATATTTGAATAAACCAATAAAATAAAATTTGTAAAATGACGTTACATTTTTATTCCACCCCAAAGGGAGCAAATAAATCACCGGTTTCAAGAAAATTGAATTTATAATACTCAAATTAATTTTCGTGCTTCTTGCACATTGCGTGTGTTTTCCGTATTATTCTTCCTCTTATTTCTGTTGAGAATGTATTTTTGTGGGTCGGAGTATATTTAAGGCTAAATGATTTAGTGGGAAAAGCTGGAAATAAGAGCGCAAATAAAAGTATACATACCTCTCTTAGGTCTCAATGGACATCATATATATTCTTTTGTGATAATTGTTACTTATGTCATTTTTTTAATACTCGCACAATATTTTCAAATTCATTTTACTTAAATAATTTATACTCCAATTTTATTTTTTCCCAGGATTCAATTACATCAAAGTAAGTAAATCAACTTTTTGTATTGGCTATTGGGGAATAGTGGAATTTACTCACTTGGTATTGTGTGCAATTAAAACAGTGCCAGCAGCAGCTTTCGCCTTCAACGTATTTTTTCGCCTGTCCTAAATCACATGGAAGACTACACACGGACTCGGGCGGTTCTGGATGTCCGAGCTTGAATTGTATGTCTGGTAAAAGAAATAAATTAAATTTGTAACATATTTTCTTGAAGTTTTACATTTTTTTCATTTATTGATAAAATAAATTCCTCTACTTAGAGCTTTTATCTTTTCAATAAGGATTTAAAAAAAGCTTTAAAAATCTTATGTTCAGCATTTAAATTTAAATCTCATAATACCAAGAGTTCAAAGATGAAACATGATATTTGTTATTTGGAAAAATCCAACTTTTGTATATTTTTTACTTATATGAGTTAGGTTCCTTTAAAAATTAATAAGAATAAAAAAATTAATTACACCAAATACGTAAAGTATAAATTTTCACTGAATTAGCTATTAAATATCTTAAATATGTTGTTATACTTTTTATTGCCCATTAAAGTAGGATATTGCAGGCATTTGGTGGTGCATATCACTAATGAGCTTTTAGATGTCGTTTTGTGGAATATTCTGCTACTTTTATGCAAGTGCTTCTTGGTGCCCTAGTAGTAGAGTTTCGAACTAAAAGCTGGAGCGAAAGCTTTTAAATAACTGTTCTTTGAGCTATCCCGAACTTCTTAAGTTTTCATCTACATCACAATTTTTTAGTTTGTAATTGAAATTTCACTAATACTTATTATGTACTTTCCACTATGATTAACCATAATTAAATTTTGAGGTTAAAAATTAATATAAGAATTATCAGGGTGATCATTTGATAACGATCAACCCTAAATAACTTCAGTTTAATATAAGATATACAGGGTGAACCACTAATCGGTTTTATCAACAAACATTATAGTTGGGATAATGAAAATCTTCATCTAACTACTGAAATTCACATGCAGTTTCCTCAAAACTTCAATATTTGGGAGGGAATTAGGTGATGCTGTAATAGGACCAATATTTATGGAAGAAATTTAAATGGAGAACGATATTTAGACATCCAAGAGAATGTAATTGATATTCTCTTATAACCTAAAACTTAGAAAATAAGCATGTTGAGAAAGAAAACTTGTTTCTTGACGAAGAAAAACACTACATTATGTTTTAACGGTAAGAGAGTGGTTAGATGACCGAAGATGATGATGGTGATGGCCAGCACGGTCTCCGGAACTTTCGCCATTTAATTTATATTTTCGGGACACTTAAAAAGAATTGTATTCAAAATACCACAGATTTTTTATACATCTCATCAAACTGAAGTTATAATCACCCTGTATATATGTATTTTACAAAGTAAAAAAATATAGTTGAATTTAGATATTTTCGAAATTAAAATTAGGATTCTCCTATTCGTTTAAAAAAGCAATGATATAATCTCCTCAATGAAGCACTTTTCATGATTATAAATTTTTAATTCAACTGAATTTAAGCTAAAAACTGTAGGTAAATAAAATAGTAATTAGTCTTTTAAACCTTTTCCACGTTTATTGCGTTTTTAACTCTTTGTTCCCAAAGTGCCTTTAATCCATATATGAACGTTGCTTGAATAAAAATTTGTTATTTCATCTTTAATCCGGATCAGTTTAGCAATATAAAACATTAACGTATTGTAAGTACAGTATTTGATATAATAGTTGTACATATTGCTTGCAAATATCAATAAAATATTATCCATTATCCCCAATCTAGATTTAATAATAAAAGTTCAACAATGAATGCTTATTGAATATAATATAATTCAACAAACAATGATAACGAATAATAAAGAAATTCTTTTGAGAGCTATTTTTGTACCACTCCAATTATATACATAATTTCTAATTGTAAAATATTTTTCATAACTGAAGAAAAATAATAATTGTTCTGTTTTAAAAATAATTGGTATTTTTAATTAAATTATTTGTTTGTGAAATGTTGTTATTTTACAAAAGCAAATATGATTTTATGAGAATTAAAAAAATATTAACTTTAAATTTACAATAGTTATCAGGAAAATTTATAGTCATTTTAGGACGAACCTTTCCTATTTCCTATCCATTATCACCGATTATAAATAAAGCAAACACCAAGCGAACATCGATTTTATCACCTTAATAGGTAAAGTTTCGTAAGCTATTGTTCACTCCAGAATTCAATTATTTAATTTTCTTCTCGTTGAAGCTTTTAAGATTTATATTACAATGACTTTATTAGAAGCTCTTATAATGATTAACCCTGCTATCATATTTCATTATAAATAACGGCCAAAACCTACCTGACATGGTTAAATTCAATTTTCCTCCAGTATACTCCCCAACTCTGGTCCAACTATATTTTCCTGAAGAATATTGTTTAAAATGAATTATGTTGTAGCGAGCAGGCCCATCGCCGTTCTCGTCAAAATTAAATTGATCACCGCTTAAACCTATAAATATTAATTTATTATATTAAAATTTAATAACATCATCTAAAATTTCACTTAAAAAGTATTTGATCAATTGAATATAATTCACATAGATATTAAAATTTGTTAAAGAAACTAATAAAAAGAATCCTAGAGTTAAAGCGCAAAGTGAATCCGGAACTTACTTTGCAAACTTCAGATGCATGATTTCAAAATCATTTAGATCGACTTAAAAACCTTTATGTTACAAAATGATAATATATATTGAAGTTACTTCTTTCAAATTAGAACCTCAAGATTATGCTTGGCCTACCCTATCATTTATTATGCCCAAGCCAAGACATTTTTAATTAATGTACCCCTTTTAGTGGGTTAATTTATAAATTAAAATGCTAAATCTTACAGCTTATCTTAAATTAACTTTTAGGGACAATTTTTCAAGAGATTAATTCATGTTTGCACCACTTATATTTAAATAATTCAAGAATTTTTATTATATCAATTTTGAATATAATTTAAATCATCATTTTAATGAAAGAAAATTGATGGGAAAACATTATTATTAAAGAATTTGTATTGTTTGTAATTTATAAAGGCTAAACCAGCAAATAATGGCAGCTACGTTTTGCCTTTTATCAGCTTCGATAAAAGCCCATGTTAAAAGTTTAAACTTGAATATGTGCCAAATTACTAAAGGCCCTGACGTGCCACAAACTCAACCCTTAATCTTCAAAATCCTAAGCTCCTATCATGCTAATAAGAAATAGCTTAAATTTCGTGGGCTAACAAGCAGAAGGCACTAAGTCCAGAATAGTTAATATATTTTTATACACAATTTAACTTTTGTAAAAAATAATTCGTTTTGATTACTCATCTAGAAGCTAGATTAATAGATTCTAGATTAATTGGAGTGTACCTTAGAATTATGCAACTAATTTAGAAAACACTTTTTCGAATGCTATCTACCTTTAAAAAGGAAATTATGCAAATTAATTTTTTTGGACAAAATAAAATATATCAAAAACGGAAGTTGTTAGAACGATACAATTTTAGAATGTAATATATTAGAAACGCAAAATGTTCGAACAGTAAAAATGTTAAAATTTAAATTGTTAGAAATGTTAAGTCTTAGAACCGTAAAATGTTGGAACGGAAATCTGTTAGAACGTAAACTGTAAGAAACGTGAATTGTGCCCACACACCAAAAATGTTGCAATAACATGTTGACAGCAAAACATGTTAGCAGAAAATACGTTATCAACATTCATTAAGTCAGAAAAATATTGATAACTTAGATATCATGTGGATAGTAACTTTGCTATAAACATGTTATTGACATCGCAAAATTTGTACTGCGAACATTGTTGACATGTTATTGAAAATAATAGCAAAAATACTGAAAACAAATGTTATTGAAAAAATTGGCAGCAAAAATGTTAATAACATTTAATAATAGAATTGTAACATGTTGTTAAAAATTGTTGTCAACAAATGTTGATAACAAATGCTGTCAGCATTTCTGGTTTTTGATTTGTCATTAAGATGCCAGAAATATATGTTATCAGGAAAGTTACCTGCGGTATACAGAGGTCATTAGAACCGTGAACTGTTAAGTCCGAAGCTGAACACATAGATGGTTCCGACCGAGACATACGTGTACAGATCCGAACTAGCCCGAACCAAAAGATTGATTAATATTGAAATTATACTTTTTCTTAATCACACTAATATGCAACAAATTAAAATATATACAGGGTGTTCCGTAAGTAATGCGTAATAATGAAAGGGGTTGTTCAGGACACCAAAACAAGCAACTTTTGTTAATAAACCCATATCCGGAAATTAACCATTAAGTCACTAGGTTGAGACTTATGGCTGCTTGTACCATTGTCCAAGACATCCCTGGGATATTCCAGAGGTTTCGAACATCTATAAACCAGCGTGCAACCTTGTGCATTGAACAAAATGGCCGAAATTTCGAACAATTTTTGTAAATTTTATTAAATAATTAACTTAATTACCTTAAATCTTTTTTATTTACCCTGGCTTAATGGTTAATTTCCGAATATGGGTTTATTAACAAAAGTTGCTTGTTTTGTTGTCCTGAACAACCCCTTTCATTATTATGCATTACTTACGGAACACCCTGTATATATCAAAAAGGTAACTAACAGCATGTAACTATTATTTCTCGCCCCAAATTTAGAAAATGTTACTACATAAAATGATTGTATCACATCAGGTTTTCCAGAAAATAGGTGTGTTTCTTTTTTAAAATATTACAAAATTTACTATACAAAATTCCATTTCTTTTGAAAAAAAAATATATTTATTTGATCATATTTTTCTGGAAAACCTGATGTGATACAAACATTTTATGTAGTAACCTTTTCTAAGGGTCATTTTAGATGGGCATATTTTGTTACCAAAATTTTGTTTCTAAATCGACTCAGATTCAACTGCGCAATGTATAAAATATGCCCATCTAAACAGGACTTAACTTAGGAGTGAGGAATAATAGTTACATTCTGTTAGTTAGCTTCGTGCTATTTTTTTTTAAATTTTTTGTATAGTGTAAGATAATAATTTTCAATATTATAGCGTTTTCAGATTATATGCACTGACATGCACTGGCTTGCATGAAAACAGTGTTGAGTGTTCCGATTAGATTTTCAGTGCGCACTGCGATGGTGTCGAGTGTTCGAATTATAATCAAGTATGCAATCAAGAACCTTTTATCTCAATGATATGAGCGAAAATATCAAGAATAATTCGTATTTATTGCCTATTGGCTTTGTTTTACATTTTTTCATTCAAATAGACCCAATAGTTTATGAAGTATGGTACAACTTTGAATTAACGACATTTTCTGTAGCACGTAAGTCCCTCCAAAAAAACTGGGGTGTTCCGACCCTGAAAATTCGGCTTTTTGTAGATGAGTCTCCTTTCTACGATATTCTTCTCATCATGGGTCCACATAAAAATAGTTACAAAATCCTCTTGAGGTATTGACCGAGATATGAAGAGACAACGTTGGGAATTCAATTATTTCTCTTTTTAAAATTAAAATTATACCTACAATAATTACCCGCCATTATTTCCATTTAAAAAATATAAATTGTGAAGTTATTATAATACGATTACTTCATGACTAAAGAGAACCAAAACTTTACAGGACAACTAGCGTGTTTTCAAAATAGATACATGCAAAAAAAGTTGAATTCCCAACTTTGTCTCTTCATATCTCGGTCAATTGATTAAGAGGACTTTGATAACTATTTTTCTGAGGATTTCCAACAATGCACTGGAGAGCTCTTGTGCTATTTTCCAGACACCCTGTAAATGATGGCAAAATTGGACAAATTTAAGGTGAGATTAGGTTAACCTGGGTTTTTTTTCACAAATTTCGAGATTTAGACAAAATCGTACAATTTCGAGTTTTCATCAATAATTTTACCTTCCCCAAGATGAAATCCTAGATGTGAATGTACACAAACACGTGTATGCGAAATTGAGGTTAGGAAATCTGACCTGAAAACCAAAAGACTTTTTCGGGTTATTCATTGAACTTGTCTAGCAAAGTTGCACTGGATGTGAACTGCTTATGCACTGGGGTAGTCTCAAGGCGCACTAAATGCGCACTCAGGGTATACAGGGTGACACAGTCATCCTTAAACGGTCCATAGATTCTTTGTTATAAAACATATCGATTTGGTGCGTTGTTAAATCACAAAATAAAAAAAAATCATGAAATATTTAAACCCAAAAACAATTATTAAAAAACAACATTATCATCAAGAAACAAAACAAAAACTTGACAAATAATAAAAAAATTAAAAAAAAGACAAAAAGCGGGACTTTTTTGAAATTCCGCGGGACAAATGTTAAAAAAATCGGGACGTCTGGCACCTTATTTTAGATAAGCTTTTTTTACTGCTATCGAGTTGCATGTTTCAAGGCCCCAGGCCGGATTTTGTTTGTTGGCGAGTTTTATGAACTCGCCAAAACGTCATCATTTTCCGCCAATTCGTCATTATTTACATTGTTCTCTTCGCCTGAATGATGACGTTTTGGCGAGTTTTAGAATCCGCTGTGGAAACAAAATCCCACCTCAGTACTTTTTATCCGAGGTTTCTAAGAGCGTGGACAACACTAACAGCCAATAATATGTTATGTGCAAACATACATGCGCTGAACAACCCGATAAAAAATTTAACCTAAAAATTCTTAACAAAATCCTATTTTGACATACAAGTTGACAACCCCACCGAAAAGCCCCAGTAAAATCTAAGTGTTTGGGGGGTAAGGGGAATGCATAATTTAGAGGTCGTAAGATCTTCGAGCTCCTGACAACTCGAACGTATTTGCTCGTAGTGCGCTGGGACACCTTGGGGTGCCCAAAACGTGTAACTCGAAAGCGCCACATCATAAGTTCGAACAGTCCACACTGTCGCAGTGCGCACTGAAAATCTAATCGGAACACTCGACAATCCAGTGCATGTCAGTGCATATAAGTAACGTTTCTAACAGTTCAAACAGTTTTCCGTTCTAATACTTTCTGATTCGAACCATTTATCGTTCGAACATTTTATGTTTCTTTTATATTACGTTCTATAGGTTGTCCGCCGAATAAATGGATGTCGCAAACAGTTTTGCTCACTTTCTCTTACATTTAAAAATCCGTAAGGAAGGTTACTTTTTTGTGTACAAATGTTGTGCTACAAAAACAATACCCATTTGGCAGAAATTAACTATCCCGAGAAGCGCTTGTAACGTGTCAGGTCAAAATTATTATCATCGCAATTATAAAAAGGTTACGAAAAAAATTAAAAAAACTTTTCAAATGATTTTGTTTTAGTTAAATAATTTAATTAAACCTTGTAGAAATAATTTTGTTCCGATTAAATAATTTTAATTATACCTAGGTGATTTAGATTCTGGTTAGATTAGGTTAGGTTATGAAAACTATTAAAAAACTTAGACTTAGACTTTTTGCCATGATTATTGTAACATCACTGGAGACAGCGGTAAATTATAATTTATTCCTAAAGTACCGCCGCATCTGCTCAAAATACTTGTTTTGATAATAATACCAGCGTCTGGCGGATTTTTTTGTTTGATAACATAATACCGCCGGCGGTCATTTAGCCTAAAATATAAATCATAACGAAAGAATGAGTGGATTTTATTTTAGACTGATTTAAT
Source organism: Stenus bimaculatus (assembly GCA_963971135.1). NCBI lineage: Eukaryota > Metazoa > Arthropoda > Insecta > Coleoptera > Staphylinidae > Stenus > Stenus bimaculatus. The sequence goes on from OZ020185.1 coordinate 26,203,586, forward strand.
TTGATTCATTGAATATATTTTATCTTTATTTAACTTTTGTCTTTTTAAAGCGGGGCATTTAAGACAGAACTTACCGGTGAAGTTAACTTTCTTCAAATATTTCAGTAATTCGGTTCCTTTTGTGGGTTTCATTGCGTCGCACAACCCGGTACGATTTTCGCAGAGCTCTTTATGCATATCTCTGAAATGGAATGGCAAGAAATTCTTGAGAAATTAAAGTTTCATAAAATTAGGAACGAAACAACAAGTGATATAAATAATTAATTTTGAAACAATTATTATAAATTAACTTTGTGAATTAAGAAAATTCAACTTCGTATCGTCATCCTACCATAAATTTTAATTCAACATATATTTGACATTTTTCTTTAATAATATAAAAAAATATTTCCGATTCCTTTATATAAACAAAATAAGATTTAATGGGCATTCTTTTTTAACTTTTCTAAACGATTTAATCCAAATTTTCAGCAAAGCGAGTTTAAAGTACTCAAAAATGAGTTATGAAGTCCATTTCTACATTAAAGTTTTTTGTGGTGACATTATCTTTGAAAGGCGTAAGTAGTTAATATCATAACTCACAGTATGGCGTAGCCAAAAGCCATTACAGCATCGGAGACGAACTGAAGTTGATTTTCAAAAGCTGTATTTTCAGATGTAAGCTTTTCATGGCCTGTACACATTCGTGTATAATTCTGATTATAAGGTGTTCTCGAACTGTTGGCATAACGGCACTCGAAATGGTGCTCCCAAAATTCTGAAATTAAATAATTATAATTAAACCCAACATTTATGATTATTTAATATACTTTATTTATTAATGAGAATATAATTGCGTTCTAAAAGCTTTTAAAATAATTTTGGGAAATGCGCTACATTAATTAATAAACATTAATGTTAATAACAGTTGGTGCACAAATTAATTTATTAAAATAAATATGAATAAGAACAGACGGGTTTTTAATAACAAAATGTAATAAACACACTTTATAATTTATTCTTAAATCGCTTCAAGCGAAATATTACAATATTTTATAAACTTAAAAAATTATCTTCGCGTATTTCAAATCATTTATTAACATAAATTATAATTGCTTCCACTTTTATAAAATAATTTTAAATTTTAATTTAAAACCGAGATATATTTTTCATTTTATTTAAAATTTCATATCAGGAAGTTTGCTTTTAAGTTATAAAAGTGTTTTATTTATTTAAAAAATAATTGGATTAATTAAGCAAAATTTCTCTGAGAAGTTTTATATTTTAGAATTTATGGGTAGCACTTAATTAAATTTTAATAAATATTCTATATATTGGCGATTCAAATTATTTTTTTCATGCTAAAAATGCCTAAGGAAGGTCTAAAAAAATCATTTTTTTTCAATTTTAGGTCAAAAAATACTTAATCGTAGATAAATGTATGTTCTACAAAACGGCGCAACCTGATTTTCAATATCTCAAAAAGTTCCGCTACAATATTCCAATAAAAATTGCATTAAAACGCCATTTTTAAACAAGAACTATAAAAAATAAGTAATTTTTTTTTAAAAAGCTTTGCGCCGTTTTGTAGATTAATTATCACATTTTTAGATTCTGAAAGAATTATTTTAAAATAATAATTTATAAGGACTGTAGAATTAGTCCAGTAAACCTCAAAAGAGCCTTTAAAATGTTAAGGAAGGAATGCTCTTAAAATCAACAAACTGCAGTGATACCAACTTCGTAACGCATCTATCAAATTTAAATTTTTGATTGTGGTTTTTGGCAGTATAAAAGTATCTTTTTATAGCCTAATTAAATTAATATTCATAATAATCAGAAACATCGGGGTTATGAAATAATCTATTCCAAACCAGAGCGACAAGGTTTCCGAAAATGCCGGTCGCATCAAAAATTTCAATGAAAAATCAAAAATAAAGAACAAGTCAATAAAAGTTAAATTCATGCGAGAATACCGGGTGGAAATGAAAACCGGTTCACCTCTATAACTTTTTTATTTATGAATAGAAAAATTTGAAATTTGGCTATGTTCTATGGTTCAAAAAAACAAATTTTATGTGCATTTTTTATTTTCGAAATCACTTCCGGTTTCACCGGAAATACCAAGAACTTTGTTTTTTTAAATGTAACATCCCATATTTTTATTCATGGCTTAAAATACTTTTAAAAAAGAAGTATTTTTGAGATATTAGTTTTTATTTTTTGCGAAAAAATATTTTTTTTCAAAAAAAAAGGTTTTCGAAGTCGGTGAAAATTACCAAAACTAATTCTAATACCCCTACATATGGGGTACCAAAATAATCGTTATAAAATCCTCTTTTTAAAAAGTCGAATGACCCGGCATCATTGCATTTAAAAAAGTGAGATATTTGATAAAATCTTCATTAACTAAGTTTAAAAATTAATAGTTCAAAAACCACTTAATTTTTTTTTCAAATTACAATTTTATTTAGGTATTTGAATTATTTAGAATTAGTTTTGGTACTTTTCACCGACTTCGAAAACCTTTTTTTTTTGAAAAAAAATTTTTTTACAAAACAAATAAAAACTAATATCTCAAAAATACTTCTTTTTTAAAAGTATTTTAAGCCATGAATAAAAATATGGGATGTTACATTTAAAAAAACAAAGTACATGGTGTTTCCGGTGAAACCGGAAGTGATTTCGAAAATAAAAAATGCACATAAAATTTGTTTTTTTGAACCATAGAACATAGCCAAATTTCAATTTTTTTATTCATAATTAAAAAAGTTTTCGAGGTGACCCGGTTTTCATTTCCACCCGGTATAGAGGGCAAACCTACGCTATCCCCGAAGTTGAAGATTAAAGTTATATAATTTCAAAAATTATTGAAAAACTTTCAAAATTTCAAAAAGTAAGACATGGAAAAATTAAATATTATTTGTCTATTTACTATTTTTTGTTCATTTCATTATTAACTATTTTCAGGTCAATAAATTAAATTTATTTCATTTTTTAATCATTTTATTATTTTGAGAAAAACTGTAATAACTAAAGATCAAGGAACTCAATTTATTGAGAATTTTGAAAATATGTATGTAATCAAGAAACTTATACAATATCTTGCTTAAGAGATCGCCATTCCCCCGCACTAAAAATGTACATTTAGATGTTCTAGATTATTTTGTTCATAAGAAATTTTTAGGCGATTTTTTAATTTTACTTATAATAATAAATAATTAATACAGGTTGAGCTAGGTTGATTGCGGTCAATTCAAATTTCCCGCCTAAAAATCTGGGAAATTTGTTCGCTTTAAGTTCATAGTAACATAAAATCATGTCAAAATAATAACAAAGTAACTATACTTTATTTTTTAACTACGAGGAGTGACAGGGAAGGACAACTTACACTATAAAAGTTACTAGAAAAATAACCAAACAGATTTTGACAGGAACTTTAGATTATTTTGGCTTTTTAATGATAAAATATGTACAGAAACATAATTAAATTCCCCATTTCTTTGCATTGAATACAAGTTTATAAATGTAAATACATAAGTAATAAAAATTTTATGATTAATTTTAGATACTGAGCTTTTCGTCCTTGCTCATAATTTTTAAAAACACAGTTCGGGGATTAGGACTTGGATTTTAAATAAAATTTACTTTATTCAATTTTGCTGACCGGTTTCTGAAACTATTTTATTTCCATCATCAGAGCTTAATTAAGTTGTAAATTTATGTGTCATATCAATAATCAAAATTTTCATTAAGAACTTGGTAATACTTTAAAAAAATGATCGATTTAATAATGTCAAACGTAGAACATCACAGTAAATTTAAAATTATAAAAAAATTTCTATTCACCGCTACAACTTAATTAAGCTCTGATGATGGAAATAAAATGGTTTCCGAAACCGGTCAGCAAAATTGAATAAAGAAAATTGAATAAAATCATTTTAGCTCACCCTGTATATCTATATGTAAATACAATTTTTGAGAATTAATTTATTTTCCTGTGAAAAAAAACAATATTCTGTTAATATGGAAAGTTAGCCATAGTTAGCTCAAGTTAATTAACAATTGATGCACTTTCAGTAACTATTTGCACCCTTGAGCCAACCCAGTATTAGCTGAACAAATACATAGAAGAGAGAATAATAAAGCGCGTTACTTTTTCCCCATGGAGCCTCAGGATAAATAAATAATTGATTATCATTGGTGCTTGGAAAAAATAAATGTAATAATCTTATCCAAACAGGTACAAGCTTTATAAAAATGTCCTAAAAATAAAAGAGACAAAATCATTTCAAGGATGCTAGATAAAATAAAATTAATAAAAAAAGTTCCACATAGCCTTTTTCTTTGACCTTCAGGGTATAATTTAATATACAAGGTGTCCCGTTATTCGACCGACAACGTTTAACTGAAGATTCCTCACCTCAAAATAAGTCGATATGACCCTACTTATCTATTACCAAAAGTGAACCCCTGAGGAGTTATAAGCTTTTGAAGTTGAACTAAAAAAATACATTTTCCTTTATTGCGTCCAAACCAATGAAGATTTTATGACGAAATTTGGCGTACATGAGTTTTTATAAGAAAAGCGCACTTTGTAAAAAATTAGACAAAATTCAACATCTGCAAAGGGTTTAAATTGAAGAGGATGGGCATAAACCTCCTTATAAGTTTTTAGTCTCTTAAGATATTAACATTAAAATTACCAATTCTCATTTAATCATTCAATTGTAAGATTTTTTGTCTCTTACGTCTTCCAAATAAATTATGCCGTTCCTTCACATTATCTAAGTGAAGTTGCATAAACTTAAATTTTAATTTTTTGGAGAATATCAAATGTATTGTTAAAGTTTACTAGTTTAAACGGTATTAATTTAAAATAAAACAAATGAAGAAGAATTAATTTAACAGTTTTATTAAAAAAATTATTGTAATAAATTAAGTGCATGTTCAACGTGAGTGCTCTCTGAACGAATACAAGAATTAATACGGCACAAAAATGAAAATCGAATAGATTCAAAGAAGTTTGGGATTTCACGTATCTCATTGGTTGCGTTGACGATTCGTACCCTAAGATCTTCTCTGCCTTCTACTGGAGTACTGTAAACTGTATCTTTTAAACAACCCCAAAAAGAAAAATCTAGAGGATTTAGATCCGGTGATCGCGGTGGCCAAGTGACTGGAGCATCAGCACCCCGACCAATCCATCGGCGAGGAAATTTTTTATTTAAATAATTTCTCACATTTATTGAAAAATGAGGAGGGGGTTCCGTCTTGCATAAACCACATCTGTGCTCTGATGGCAAGGGGTACTTCTTCTAGTAGTCCAGTAAGATTATTTCTTAGAAAATCTAAATACGACACACCATTCACTCTTGGTGGTAATTCAAATGGCCCTATAATATGATTGTCGATTATACCTGCACACAGGTTGATGGAAAACTGCCTTTGATCATTGGCTACAATTTTCTCATGGGGATTTTCATCCGACCAGCTATGCAAATTAATCATTCCGCTTCTTGAGAAGCAAGATTCGTCATTAAACAAAATTATTCTGGCCATATTTGGATTTTGGTCGTATTTGCGTTTGAACCATTGGCAAAATAACAATCTATTGTTCAAATCAATCGACAGCAATTCTTGAACTTTGCGAAAATGGTATGGATGAAGTAACTGTTCTTGAAGTGTTCTGTATACGCCATTTTTTTGAATTTGTAATTGAGTAGAAATCTCTCTTACACTTACTCTGGGATTCTCCTCCACACATCCCAATATTTGTTCTTCTGCCTCTACTGTTCATATTGTTCGTGGACGCCCTACATTTCTACGATCAGTTTCCAGTTTACCATATTCATGCAAACGAGACGTTAGCAAATGTTGTATGATGAGGAATTTGACGATTTGGATACTTCTCAGTATATCTTCTAGCAGCAGCTCTACCATTACTGTGACATTCACCGAATACTAGGTGTATGTCGGCATATTCATTAAATGATTGCATCCATTTTATAAGTAATTTTTATAAATTGAAAGTTACTGTATTATCTATTATGACATCAATGTTCTTACTATGGTTTTGGTTTCAAAGGGCGACTTAATATTGAAACAATAGGAAAAAGTACTTTGTGTTGCCTAACTTTGCTGTTTTGCAATAGTTTTATTTTTCTCATTTTCTGCAAGAACGGCATAATTTATTTGGAAGACATATGAGACAAAAAATCTTACAATTGAATGATTAAATGGGAATTGGTATCTTTAATGTTAATATCTTAAGAGACTAAAAACTTATAATGAAGTTTATACCCATCCTCTTCCATTTAAACTCTTTGCAGATGTTAAATTTTGTCTAATTTTTTACAAAATGCGCGTTTCTTATAAAAACTCAAGTACACCAAATTTCGACATAAAATCTTCATTGGTTTGGATGCAATAAAGAAAAATGTATTTTTTTAGTTCAACTTCAAAAGGTTATAACTCCTCAGGGGTTCACTTTTGGTAATAGATAAGTAGGGTCATATCGACTTATTTTGAGGTGAGGAATCTTCAGTTAAACGTTGTCGGTAGAATAACGGGACACCTTGTATATGTATTTAACTTTCAGCAAGTTTACCGATCATTTTATTACTGGCATCTTTAAAATAGTATTTTTCTTTACTTTTATGTACTTTTTAATAAATATGGTATTTTTATGGGATTTATGAACATGCGTACCTATCTTAAGATTCAATCTTTTAAAAATATAATAGAAGTATTCAAAGAAGATATAAGGAATCTTTCGAATTTTACTGATTATAATAGAAATAGTTTTTTTTTTATTTTAGGAATATAATTTTAATTTTTTGTTTTATTATTGTCAACACTTGAAAGGTAGAATATGAAGTCTTGGTCTTTACCTCCACACTTAATTTTCCTCGCTATTTTTTATTAGTTGAAAAATTTGCAACAATTTAATAAAAGTACAGTGAAGACGTAAAAAATTCATTTGAAAAGGTCGTATTTATACAATAAACCTCCACGAATGCGAGGTCAAATGCTACAATTTTCAGGCATGGACGTTTCCGAATCGCTCCGTTTCAGAGGACATTATAAAGGGTTCATTTTATAAGCGCAATATTGAAGTGCTCAACTTGACTGGAGAATTTATTTCGTTTTTCGAAACTTCGTTTTAAACCACTTCAAAGCGTTTATCTTTTACCATTTTAAACTGATAGTCCGCCAGGCTTAAGAAGCTGAGAAAAACTACTTTAAAAAAATTAAAGGACAACAATGAACTAAGTTATTTATTTCATTATAAATTAAATCAAAAGGAGAGGAAGCTATACAAAGGCGTGCTTCTAGCTATTGACTCTATTCTTTATAAGCCAATAAATAGATGTGTTGTATATAAAGCTTTTAATACATTTGATTTGCCAGAAAATGAAAATACATTCAATTGTTCTCTAATTAATTGCAATCACAATGAACCTTAATCTTTCTTCGTTAATTATGTCGTATTGTTTTAATTAATAATACTCTTAATATAACAATAGCATAGTTCAGCTAGTATTCAAAACAATTCAATTATTGTTAACAAAAATACCAAATATAAAGAATCAACGCAACAATCCATGAAATAAATAATAGATCTATATGTAAAATAGTTGATTACTTTATACTTATAAGATTTCTTTAAATTTGAAAAATTGGTTATCTTGATTTTTTTTCTTATTAAAAATCAAATTCGTGGTTTGATTTATAAGCTTTTTCGATGCCGAATTTGAAAATTCATAACTTTTGATAGAGACCAGATACTTACTAGTCAAAAATCAATACTTCAAAATTTTTAGCTCGGACTTCATAAAAAAATCGCGGTCGGACGTTTATACCACTGGGACCCAGTTTTTCAAAATTTTTAAATTAAATTAAAGGGACTAAATAATTTACATAGAATAGGGTATTTTTTGTTTTCAAACTCGAAGGGGCTGGAAATTTATGCTTTCATATTTTGAAAACTTTAATTTTAGGGGTGAGAGACTCCTGTCGGGACATTTTTTATCCGGTTTTCAATTTTAAAAGCTTAATCTAATGTACTCTTCGAACCAAAACCGACCACGCACATTTATTGAATTATGAGAAAACAGCGAAAACAATTTTTTTTAACTTCTTATTTAAAAAAGTGGCATTTTTTGAGGCGTTTTGCTCGAATCAACCCCTCAAATTGTACTTCACCCCCACGTATATCACCCTCCCTGAAAAATTTCAAGGTCTACTTAGGATGAAAAAAGGATGACTTTGTTATCTCTTACGTTTTCGAGTTTTGACGGAAAATGTAGCTAAAATAAGCCAAACCTCCGTTTTGAGCTAACATTTAGCTCTGAAATTTTTCACTTTCACAAAATAATTAATATCTTTGAAACTATTCAAACCAGTAAAGTCACCTCCTCCGCCAAATTCCGTCAAAATTATAATTTTCTATGGACAATTGTCGTCCAGGATCGTATTTACAGTATTCACCTTCGGTAAAAATTTTAAACCGCTAACTTTCATAGTTTTGGAGAAAAAAATTATAAACAAATTCCCATGAAAAATTTCAAGTCTAAAAATATCTCCAAAATTTTTTTTTTCGAATTTTTTCAAGATTGACCCTGCAAACGAAAGATAAAATAAATTTTAAGACGTTAGTTACCCCCCGCATCCCCAAAAAAATGGCACATCCTAAATTTTAAACAAAAATACAATATCTTTAGATAATGTATTTTAAAAATACTTTTGTAAATTGTGAGAAAATCGTAAAAAACGTTTAGAAATTCAAAACTCGTTATATGATTTTTTTTGTGGATATGCTCCCTAAATTGTTTTTACATTTTAAATATAAGGACCCTATCTTCTAGATGACGTGGTATAGGTTGATTGTTGGAGTTACCTCATTTTTACTACAAAATGGATGTTTCATTTAATTTTAGAAAAAAAAATTACAAAAAACACCTTTCTATCATATTTTATTTAAAGAAATCCACAAAGGGGTAAACACCGTAGCCCTCATTAAGCGACCGTGATGAAATATTTAGAGACGTGTTTAACAATAATGGCATTACTACAAACTATTTCATCGTAAGAAATATTCTTCGTTTAACGCGTTTAACGTTAACAGCGTCTCTATTTCATCAAGGTCGCTGAATTCCGTCTTGCGGCGATTAGGAATAATTGTAAACAAAAAACAAACCTTATTGGACGTTTGAGGCAAAATGAAGGTAACTCCAAGGCGTTTAACGAGGCATCTCTTTAGTTCAAATAAAACTATAGCTAAGTTGCTGGCGCTAAACGAAAGAGTTTTCATTTTGACACATTGTAATACATGAAACTGCAAACTCGCCAAAAATGGAGTTACTTACCTCCTTTTTGTAACAAACAGACTTCAATTTTTAGAAACTTTTCTGTACGAATTTTTATTTCTTAATTTTAATTATTTTTAACTTTATTGTCATATTTTACATAAAAATTCATAACTTTTGAACGAAGAGTCGTAGAGACTTGATTTTTTTTTTCTATATTTTTTACACTATTATGTACTTGAAATTATTAACTTTCAAATTGTAAATTTGAAAAGAGTCAATACTTATATTTTTCTAAAATACTTACTTCGATAATAATTTTAAGTTCAAGTAACTCACTAAATTGTTTTCAGCGAAAATTCGGGTAAAAGTAGAGGAACATTTTTTACTTATTTACATATTTTTTTATTATTGTGAATTAAAAAGAAAACAAAAATATGAAATAGATTATTTATTTTAAAATTGCACACAAACACATATAAATATTGCAAAATATTAATATTCCCTAAATATTAACTTAAAAATATTAATATACAATTTAATCACTTAGTCGAGGTTATTTTCCCTTAGTCGACGATATTTTGGTTTTGGAAAGTCATTGAAATACTCCAAGCGCTGGATAATCTTTTTATTATTTTTACATAGAAGATCAATATCATAATCACTAAACACTTTTGAGTTGACTTGACTTTGTAGATTTTCTATTGTTTTTAGGCTGGTAACATTTTCATCAAGAAGATCATCATTTTCCTTTTCATCACAAGTAATTTTCACGAATTTGTTATCAACTGAAGAAATTTGAACTGTTGAATTTTCAGGCACGATAAGTTTAATTACTTTTTGGTGTTTACAATCTTCACAATTCTGGCAGATTGGTTTGGTCGCCAAGTCGTCATTTTTTCGATATGTTTCGCCGTGTCCCACAAATTCCTTATCCCACCATAAATTATTATCGGTAGAAAAATCGAAGATATTCTCCACATTACCACTTCCAAATGAACTATCCGCATCATCTGATAGCAAATCATTTACACTTTTACGCATTCGCCTAATTTTTTCATCTAAATTTGTGTTGGAAACATTATTGGTAATATCATCGCTCGAAACATGTAGAATTGTTTCAAATTTATCCACATAATTACAATAACTGGTATTGGTTCCAATGCTATTCGTTTCAGCGGAAGTGACAGTAAAAACCGAATCGCTGGATGTTCCAAAATCCAATTCCTCCACGCCGGATTCAAGAGAGCTATTCTTATTTTGCGTAATGTATAAATTCGTTTCAGACTTATGCTTTAAACTAGTGGTACTACAAACTTTTTTGGTGTATGTCTTATTAAGATTTCCTCGCCCTGCTGATCTATTAAATCCTTTTTCAATCATAATTGGTGACGTATCAGAGTTAAAAATGGCATTCGTACTTTTGGCTCCCTTCAAAGGAGTTGACGCCTTTTTTAATCGTTTGTAGTTAATATTCTCTTGAGACTCTGCCTTGGCCTTGTAGCTGATTGCAAAAGCAGGACGATTGGATTTAAAACACCTATCAAAGGTTTTGTTTTTAATGTTGTTGGCGGTATTGGTTATTGCAGATGTTGTTTTTGAAACCATATTGTTGATGGAACCTGATATACTTCCTTTGGGTTTCGGGGTTTCTTTTTTCTCGCTGCCTAATTCATTACTTATTTTGTAGGAACTGTACTGTTTTTTTCCTCTGCGGTTCTCCATATGTCTTCCAGGTGACCACACATTATTATTACTTAGACTTCTCGCGTCTAGTTTCACCGGACTTTTATCATCTTTTTTTATGTACGCGGTGTTAATTGATGCATCTTTCACCTTCTTACCACTACGGTTTAACCTCACTGACATTTCGATATTTTCGTCGATTTCAAGCTTCATAATCTTGATGTTGAACGATTTGTTGCAAATTGTGAACTGAACTGTTTAGAATTTTCGGTGATATTTGTCTAGTAAAATGTGGTATTAAGTGGGGGTAGATTATTTAAAGAATAGCATTTGTGCAGGTAAGGTATTTCTAGAAAAGGACTATTATCATTAAATAAATTTATTCCAGTAAATTTACCTAAATATAATGTGTCTTTGTCCAAGCGAATATTTTTTAATTTTGAAGCAAGAACTAAATAAATTTAAACCAAATCAAAAAAAAATTAAAAATCAATTTTCATCATTAATTAATTTTTTATAAATCGAAAATTGTAGGTATTTTATAATTCAATATTTTATCATAATTTTTTGTGATTGAATTTAGGTATAATTTTTCGTGGTTTGTGTTTGATTTAATAAAAAGGTTTGAAGCCTAGTCAAAAACAGAATACTAAAAAATGTTTGGGAAATGGAATTTCCTTTTGTAGCAGGTGTAGTTGAGGACCGACGTACAAACAGCAGAAAATAAAGGGTTCAATTAGATATTTCCGAGTAGCTTGTATCAAATATTTAAGGAAAATTAAATTCCATCCTATCGTATAGAAGAGGTTAATGAAAACGTTTTATCACTCATCTCACCTTTTCTAATTGGATTAAAATTAATATAAATTGACTCCGGTTAAATAACTTTCAATTGAAATTTTAATTAACTTTTTATTTTAATTATTATAATAAATTATAGGAAACGAATAAAATAGGCGAGTACAGGCTTTTTAATTTTAATAAAATATGACCTGTTCATTATAAATAATACTCCAATAAAATTGACATAAAAATTTATTAGTTTTAAAAATAAATTTTAAATTCAGGATAGAATTGAATGCATTGTATTCATGGAAGAATGCAAAATGAAGATTGCTACCTGAGTCGGTTAATGAGTTCCAATAATTCTCCTCAAATTTATTTAAATCTAAAGATTTTCTTAGGTCTTGTTGTTTATTATTACAATCTCCAAAATGCAATGCATTGTCTACCCTTCGTCTTAAGCAAAAATTTTAAATTATTCCTCATCAAATTATATAAATCTGTTTTGTATTAAATATTCTTTGGTTTGAAATATACAGGGTGTAACAAAAGTAACATTTTAATTTAAAGAGTTGGATGAAAAAGTTAAGCACAAAAGGTTTTCAGTTTATCTCAGATGGTTTTGATAAAGGCGCTTTGAAGGATTTCCGAAAGCCCTCTCTTTGATTTTTTTCAACTTGCAAAAAAAGGACAGTTCAAATAAAAGTATTGGAAACTAAACCCATGTAACTTTTAAAATATTTACTTCAGAAAAATAAAAAAAATATGTTGTAAAAATTTTCTTAATAGTTAATACTAAGAATCGTACAACATTAATTTGAAACATTTTTCTCAAAAATGCTTCTTTTAAAAAATAAACGGGCGTTCCCAAACTTTTGTTCACCCTATATAAGAATTAATTATTTTAATCGTAATGATGTTACATCTTTAAACTTGATTTTTGTTTTGCCGGTTTTTATAACTGGTAAATAAAATAAATAATTCCTCTTTTAAATGCGGCACCACTAATACAAAAAAAGAAGTAAATAAATTATTTTTATTTAAATTTGTTTGTTTTGTGTGAAAATGAAGAAAACATTAATGAACTTTATAAAATAAATCACTTCATTTGACAGAATATTTTAAGAACAAAGTTTTCGTCTAAGAATTTTAAAGCAGTTTTTAATAAAATTGAAGCTTTTAAAATAAATATTTTAAAAACATATTTGAAATTATAAATGATGAGATTCTAAGAAAATTTTCCATACATTAGAAATTAAGTTTCTTACCTGCACCAGCTTATAAATTCGAGTAATTTTTCATTTAATATTTAGTAGAGGTTATTTTAATTCAAACAATGGGAACAAGTGCTTAATGTATTGCAAATCCTAATCCATGGGACGTTATTTAATGACTATTTTAAGCCTGTTTAATATTCCCAGGTAAAATTATTTATAGATTCTCTGTTTTTAACAACCTTGTATAAATGTAAAATAAAGTTATTAAGTTAGTACATTAAAAAATATGTTTTTCATCTTAAACTTCAAAGAAACTGCAGAAAAATTAAAGATCAAAGCAAACGTTTGTTTATTATTTAGTTTTTATTAAAAAATTCTCATTAAAAAAGAGTTACTTACAGTAAAAGTTTAATTACAATTTATTTTTGTGGTCTATAATGTTTTAGAAAAACTCAAAATTCCTGTACATAATTTCTTATGATTTCAGTAAGTATTTTAAATTTTAAATAAACTTTTTTATTTGCTTGAGAAAATATTTAAATAAATTATGTAAATTTGACATTAACTATTTTACTTATAAAACAAGCATAAATTTTAACTTTATTAATTAAGCTTTTAGTAGAGGTTTTTATGGATTAAACTAATTACTTATATAAATTAGTTTTTGAGTTTCGTGGTAAAGTGAATTATTTGTAATTTGTAATTATTATTTGAATCATTAACATTCAGTTAAATTTTTAATTAAAAATGTCATGCACACATAAAATTTTAATTGGATCTTCCAAATTTTTTTATAAATTTATAATATTATTAATTAAATTTATAATAATTGGGAAAAAAACTATTTTTTATTGATGTTCCTAGAAGTGGAATAAACTTACCCACAAACCACGGATTTCTTTTATTATTTTCAACATTAAGTCCAAGGAAATAGTCCTCAAATCCTTGTACAACATTGGCTTTTGGTTGTACAGATAAAGTTCCTTCAACTTCAGCCTCATTACCATCAGAGACCAAAGTTCTTCCACTCCATCCATCTGAACCTATCCAGGAAAAACTTCCGGTCGCATTATTACGTCGAACTGCTCTCATAACTCCAGCTACTTCCTGATCACTCCCAAAAATTATAACTCCTGCAAAAAATGTTAATTTTTAGAAATATCTTTGGAATAAAAAAATCGTAAAGAAATAGATTTGCTACATTGAATTATTATATATTTTTTTAATTTCGCCTAAAATAACTTTTGAAATCCTATACTAATTTTAGTTCATATAAAATTTAATTAAAAGCTTTAATATACAATAAATTACCTTTAATTACATTTTAAAGTGGAATTTAAATTTAATTAATGCACAGTATTGTTAATTTTAATTAGGTTTAATTCTCCGACTATTGCGTTTATTAAAATAATCAATTGTTCTAATATTTTAATACTTCCTCCTATTGGAAATTGATTCAAAGGTTTAATAGGATGTTAACATTGATTTTGTCTTAGCGAATGTTTAAGCTTATATAGCAAGTTTGATGAGGATTTTACGTTACCCAAGCTAATAGAAAATAACTTTTGCAAATATAATCCTGACAATACCGAAGATTTGGATTAATATACTATTACGTAGTTATTAAATTTTAAACAAGAAGACTTAATTATAAATTTGATTTTTTGAACTAAAACTGTTCGTGTTATATAGCAGTTATAATAAAAGTGTAGTAACAATTTTAAGTACCATAATATTTACCTATGTGTGGCTTCAGGGATTTTATAAATCGTTTTATAATTCAAACTGAACGAAACGGTATAAAAATAAGCGACTATCGTAAAAATACTAATCCCATCTCGTTTAAATTCTCAATAAAAAAACAATACCTGTTTTTTTTGCAATCAAGTCCTTGCGTTTAATTAAAACTCTAATTAATTAAATTATTATTACTGAAAATCAGTCGAAGTTTCCAATTATTGAAAAAAACAAACTTTGAAAGTATAATAATTGCAATAATGAAATTCTGAGCGAAAATATAAATCAATTGGTTTGGTGGAAATTAAAATTATTTCATAAATTAATTAATTTTAATGAACTTGAGTACTTTTAATATTAATGTAAACTAATTTCATTTAATACTTTTCGTTTTGTAGAAATTATAAATTAAAATGTTGGGATTTTCCAATTTCCCACAAAGCTATAAAAACCTTTACGAGAAGTGTTTAAGTGGATAGGTTGGTTTAGAAATTTAATTGATGCCCATAAACAATTTCCCAGTTTAAAAATTTTATGGGTGCATTAAAAATATTTGAAATTATTCGCTTTTGGGGATAAATTAAATAATAATGTAGAAAACAGATTAATACTAAACTACTCATATCAATTAATCCCTAAGGATAATTATTTTCTATCTGTTACAAACCCTGAAATAAAAAACTTTCCCACCTTTGCATAAAATATTTGCATTTCCACTTTAAACGAGAGCAAAGACGGCATGTGCGAAAATATTATATGCATTAATATACTCGATTTTTAAAAAATAAGAGCACCTCATTTTGTTGCAGGACGCAGGAAGATCTAGGGATAGGATAGGAAGGTTTATGGTTATTAACAATTTTGTAGATCAAATCGCTAAAAAACAGGGAAAAACCAACGATGTTTCAAGATTTCCATTGGGATATTCTCATAAAAATTAACTAAAGTCTCAAAATTCATGACTAAAATACGCAATGGTTTGTAAAATTTTTCATGTTTGCATAGAAATTTTCTGGTGAAAATATTACAATTAATAAACAATACTATATATGTGCAATCGACGTAATCACCATTCTGTATTCAAAATCAACAATTTTCCAAGACTTCCATTAGAATATTCTAACAAAACCAGTACTACTCCTAAAATAAAATACAGAACACTGCATCTTTTTTTATTTGATAGATTTTACTGTGATGTTTTATGGACAAAAAAGTGGTACCTTTATGGGACTTATTTCAAAGATATGAGCGAAAATATGCAGAAAAAAAGTGAATTTATTTATTTTTTAAAGAAGAATATTTTTTTGATGATGGTTTTATAACTTCAACCCAAAGTGGGTTTACTCTACAATTTTTTCATTTAAAATTGACCAAATAGTTTGTGAACTATTACAGATTTTTGAATTTTTCTGTGTGAACAAAATTCAATGACTCGTCAAAAAAACTAGACTATTCTGATCATGACTATTGGCACATTGACCCAAAAGGTAAAAATAATACCACATGTTATTATTTTATTATTGTTCTCTTATATGTACTTTGTTACATTTAATAAATACTTACTTACTTATCTTACATATTAATAATTGTTAAGAGGCATTAGCACTGTATATATTGTTTTTAGATATTTGTCTTATTGCATGTTCACTATTTATTCAAGATTTGTTCAATAATGTGCGTTATTTTTTTAGCTCTGATGAAGGTTTAATAAAGGAACTGAAACCGGTCAGCTGATGTGTAAATAATTGTTTTTACTAAATTGTCCTTAAATACCAAAATCCCAACACACACTTTTTGATTAATAATTGGACATAAATTGAACTATGACATCTTATATATACATTTTAAGTCTGCAAAGACCGGTCATATCAACAAAGTTATTTTTATGATATCTGAAATCTGTAGCTAAAACAATACACAAGTTCGTTTTACAATTTCAAAATTTCATTTCCTTGTCATCAATTTCTAATCTCAAATTAATTTTGAACACATTTATATTAAAATAGTGCTTTACTGAAACGTCAGCTACTAAAGCAAGTTACTGGATTATAATTATGTCTGCCTCGTTTATATTATTAGGATGAAAAGAATACAGAAGTTGATGAGTATCGTCAGCATAGAAGATTAAACTATTTTACCACGCCCCGTTAGGCAAGATTCAATTAATTCACATGAGGATGAGTGCAGCCCAATATACTTTAAAATGTGAAGTAAAATAGAGTGATTAATTCCCCTTTTCACCGACTTTACCGAAACAAATACCTAACTAACCATTACCTACATCTAAGCAATACCTTTTTTGATATTGACCAATATTAAGAAGCTTCTTTTAAGTTGCTAGATATTTTTTATTAAATGCCTAGCAACTAGCGCTATAAGCAATACCCACGGGGTAGAAACTTCATATGCTTTTTTGAAACGGCGTTGGTTGGTTTCTATGGTTACCTTACAGATATTTTCTGTACGGGCTTACAGGTTAGCACAGAATTGACCTATTAATGTAGATGTATTGGCTTTTTTTGGCAGTTGGTGTAACGACCCCTAAATTCCAACGATCAAGAACTCTATTCATTCTAAATGTACATTTACCCTGCAGCCTCGCTGCTCGCATATCGCTAAATATGTTAGCTGGTTGCATATCGCCAGGCTGCTCGCCAGTACATTTATGCTGCAGCTGCGATGTTCCATAGGACGTTTGCTTTTCGAATAAACTGTACAGTATGACACAGAGAGTGAGAGCGAGAGCGAGAGCGAGCTTCAAGGAACCAATCACAGCGCAAATTTGAAGTGATGATCGAGCTGGTTCCGGATGAACAGCCGCTGCGTAAATGCATCAATACAAATTAATAGGTTTGTATCACATTGGAGCATCTTTGGCGATGTGCAAACAGCGAGCATCAAGGCAGCAGGCTAAATGTACCCCAAGGAATGGGGAAATTATATTAAGCATCATGGAGTCAATACCGTCAGCACTAGTAGTAGGTAGTAGAGCATTTTAAATGAAAAATTATTTTGATACCTCATATTTAATTACTTTTTGAAATTTAAAAGTGACAAGAATGTCGTAAAAATGCAGGCTGTGTTTAGACTTATAAGTATACAGCAGTTTAAAAAGATTCTTATTTCAATTTTTAATAAAACCCAAATTTATCTCTTTGGGTTTGATATTCATAACATAAAATGATATTAAAGTAATAAAAGCAAATAAAAGAGGTTATTAAATGAAAAATAAAACTGACATCTGACTTTAAATTATCTATTTGCATTTATTTACACGATTCAGTTAACCAAAAAAGTACTTTTTATAATGAAATTCTTCTGCGTTAATTTGCATAACATTTCATTTTGCTTTTAAAAACAAAGGTTTTATTTTTGGGTATGTATTAAATTTCTGACAGGTCATCATTTATTAATCTATGATTGCTGCTGCCAAATAAAGCAACCGCCACGTGATGTCAATGTTTCGATTATTAAATACGATGTGGATTTTAATCGACGTATTGTTATTTTTTGATGAAATGCAGAACCTGAATGCTATTTACCTACAATTTGTTTAAATAAAATTATAATTTTATTCGTCAAGTATTGTTAATGGTTATTGCAATTAATAACTCTTTCAAACGCAAACTATATTCTTTTGTGTACATTTAGTGACAGATTTAAGAGTAATTAATATTCTTTTTAGTAGATGTTTTAATCACAACAAAAAATTATGTAAAAATAAATAGTTTGCAAAATAACTAATTAAATTTTGTGCTTGAAGAACTCGTTTGTTATCTTGAAGTCACGAAAAAGTTTACAGCTTTGCGTGATGTTTTCAAATCCGTCTATCAGAAGCTGTAAAGCACAATGAAAAGCAATAATTTTAAATTTTTTTCATGTCTTTATGGGGGTTTTTATTGAGAACATCTAAAGAAAATTCGTCACGAACGCTCCAGTTTCATTTACTCATGAAAAAAACTTGTGACGAAACAATGTTCTAGTAAAAACCGTAAAACTTCAATTTATTTTTTTGCTACTGTTGGTAATGAGCTGAGTTGTTCTTAAGAGTCTCTAAGGTAGTTATAGTTAGTAGGCTTAGGGCATATTACGTGAGAATAAACGATAAACGTCCTTGTTTAAGTAATGAGCAATAACTCGTCTTGAGGTGAGGTAATGGGAAAATTTCCAAATGTTCGCAGATGTCATGAAACTTTAAGGCAACTAATTTTACATGCAGTTGATATGACAAGCGTGTAATATTTATTACATTCACTGCGACAGTTTTGGCAATTCAATCTGATTTCTGAGCGATACGTTGATATATCTCCCGGATTTAATAACTCATATGTATGGCATCGCATTAAGCCCCCATAACTCCGATAATTATTTTTTTAGCAAATCTCAAAATTTATGGCTTGTTCAATTAATCGACATTTTTTACGAGGGATGCTCTTGAAATGCTTTACGATCTGCGCTCTTTGTTATTACAATGTAGCTTTTCAAAGACTTTTCGTTTCAGTGAACAGAATTTAATTATACCAAAAAAATCGTTATTCAGTTCTTTAAGTGTGGAAACTCATGTGGTTAAATTATTTAAAAAAATACTTAAAAATCCTTTGTTCAAATCACCAGGAGATAACTTAAATTTTGCACGAAAGTTTTATTAAATGAGGAATTAAATTATTTTGTTTTAAATTTTCCTTTGACTGATACTCTAGAGTGCTTTTTAGACCATCTTACAAAAGTTTTATTTGTGAACTTCACTGCGTTCGAATAAGTTTCTTGTATGCTTTCTGAAATTTAATTTGTTCATAATTTATGGAATTTATTAAAGTTAGCTAAGATAATAAAAATTGAATTTTACATTTGGTAATTGTTCTATTTTAACATATATTTTTTGCTTTAAGATCTAAATAATGTATGTATTAATAATAGAATGAGTTTAATAAACTTAAAAAATATCAAATTGATTGCATATAAATTGAAATATTTGAATATCTTCAGTACACTCTGAATATACATATGTGTATTTAGCATAAACTCTATTCTACAGTTAAATAAAGAAACGTATATTTCAATTTCCGTACAAACTTCATTTTTTTATAAAGCGTTTAATAAATATGAGAGTACCAGTATAAATTTGTTGAAAACAAGACCAAAAGGTTTAGATTTGTGTTTGGTGATAAACGTTAAACTTAAAACTGCTATAAAATCTTCGTGTGACCTAGTATTTCCTTAACTGTCACGGACAGATAAACCGAAAACTTTTGTACCCATAAAAAGTCAAGATGTCTTCAGACCTTTACACCAGTGCAACTGTAAATGTCTACAATTTAAATAAATTACCTCAAAATACAAGAGCGCTTTTTAACGTAAATATATATGTATACAATTTAATATTTCTTAGTTTTTTAATATCTGCAGAGATAAATAAATTTTATTTTAATAAATAATTTATAGCACGAAATTTAATGAATTAAACCATTGTGCAGTAAATATTTTAATTAAAATAAAATCCTCAATCGTACTTAGGAATTTTATGAATTTAATGTCCTGGCAATTTTCCAAGTTAATGTTCAATTAAAAGATTTCAGCTGAAAAAACTCAATTTAAATTTTATAATATTCTTTTAAAACCCACGCACTATAAATCCTGCACATCAAAAAGTATAAATTTAATAAGAATTTTATTTCATTTAATTACATAGAGACACTATTTAAAACCAGTTTACAGCGAATTTAATTTTTCTGCTGTTAATTTTATTTTTAAGCAGAAAAGTGTTACATTGTAAATGAAAAGCGCGTTAGTGCAGATATTTAAAGCAAAGATTAGAAAACATGGAAATGCCGAGTGGGAGAAAAGCAAAGCTTTATTTAAAGAAGCTTAAAACACCCAGGAGGATTTGCACAAGTATCAAAAGAGCAGAAAGATTGCGAGTACACCCGTATATTGTAAGCACTCCTATATCTATGTTACTTACTTAATTATACAAGGTGTTCATTTTAAAACGAGCCACTCTCGAAAAAAAATAATTTAAAAAAAATGCAGAGAATGAAATTAATTTTATTAGATTTAAATTTGTTAATTTATCAAATAATTTTAGTCAATCTTATTAATTTCGATTTTAGTCTGAAGACAACCCTAATAATGTAATAGCAATTAACCTATTTATGAAGTCATCGCCTTAGTTCCACATTCGGCCGGAAGAGGGAGATAGCTTAGCTTGAAAAACCGCCAATAGTTAGAAACTATTGTTACTCAAAAAATATTACTCCTAGTAAAGTTGGAGTTAAAAGAATCAGCACTTTTTAAATTTGGTTTTCTGAACTGAAACTAGAAATTCATAGTTTCACAAAAATTTATGCGATAATTTATTTTATGGTATAATAAAATTGAAAAAGCTTTCAGTAAATTCGATTTTTGTAATTATTTTAAGTAGTTTAAATTTTAGAATGGGTTTAATTTCTTTATAATAAAACTTCATTACTTAAATAATTACAAGATACACGAAACTTAAATATCGGATGTTTAAACAGATACTTTAATCGTGGACGTTGTTAAACCTTTATAATCCAATATCATAAGGAATCATGTTCAAGTTTCGTGTTCAGGTAAAAGTACTACTTATCAGTGAAAGAGTAACCATGGGGATATAAACTTTGAGTTTGTTCTTTTAATTAAATAGGATGATACAGTGATTTAAAATTTATTAGAATATAATCCTCGTATCATGCACCTTAAGTAGGTGAATAAAAATATACTTTTCTCAACTTGAGAATTTATTATTTTATTTACTTAATCAATATACACGTGTCATCCACCTATTCCTAGTATTTCTCCAGCAAACTCCGAATGGTTCAACTTAAACATACCCTAACACTTAAACACAAATATCTTGGTACTTCCGGGCTCTATCCTCGGGCCAACTTTATTTTTAAAATTTTCTAATGATTTTCCTGCTTGCTTCAGGGAAAATGTAACTGTTTTACTTGCAGATGAGATAAAAATAATAAGTGGGGACAAAGACCATAAAAATGGTATAATAAAAGGAGAATACTGAGATTATGCAAAGACTGTATAAAACTCAAAGTAAATGAAAACAAAACCGCCAAAGTTTTATTTTCATTACGACCTGAATCAGCTATAAATCCTGTATACTACTTTCAGCATGCGAATTTCTTGGGAATAGTACTGAACCAAAAACTATCCAGGAAGTACCACCAAGAAATTTTATCGAAAGAACTAAAATATACAAACTGCCTTATTGGTGTAGATGAGCTCAATAATTTTTTCGTAGATGTTGCCTCAGATGTTTCCACATTTTGATAAGGACCCCATAAACCTACTTGTAAAAAACAATCCCAATACAATATTAGAATACTTTGAATTTTTTGAAGAATTTCAAATAAAAGTTCGAATTGCATTAAATTCGATTAAAAAAGTTAGTGTCTACAACATTTAACTTGACCTTATAAAATCAGTCTAAGAGATATTAATCAATTAACGTACCTGTTCAACCAATGGATTTAAAATAATATTTTTCAGAAAACACTAGCAGAAGCAAAAGTTATTCCTGTTTATAAAAACAACGACAAAAAAAGCCTTCAAATTTTTGAAAAAAGCGTTTCACTTTATATCGCAGTCAATAACATTGGGCAAATTATATTCGAGATATCGCGGAATAAACTGATTATTGGTGAGTACTTGTCATTCTTATTATTTAAATAAAATAGAAATTTGACTGGTTAAAGTCACAAACCTCTATAAATCCCTTTATATCAAACGAAAACTTTGAAAATGCGTATGATCAACGTACAACGCTAATGTGATATTACTGACAAGTACTCACCGACTTAGTTCAAAACGCAAAATCCAGAGGGCGCATGGAATTCCGAAATCGCGAATGCATACAACATCCTACCAAATTCATGTAGATTAATTTTATCATATTTTTCTAACTGAGCTGAATGTATATGTGCAAGTGGTTTTAAGTCTGAATACAAATATAGTGGTACCTCAGGGCTCTATTCTTGGCCCAACTTTATTTATAATATTTTTAAATGGTTTTCCTGCTTACTTTAGAGTAATCAAATTTGTTTTATTTGCAGATGATACCACAATAATAAGAAAATACTTTGAAAATAGTGTAATCCTGTAGGCTACTCTTAGTATGCGACTTTCTTGGGAGTGGTATTGGACCAAAAATTAAAATGGAAGAACCACCAAGATATGTTATCGAAAGAACTAAATAGCTCCACCTTTGTGCTATGCAATCTTTTCTCCCATTTTTCTATTAGTACTTTAAAAATAACCTACCATCCAATTTTTGAAACATATCTCGAATATGGACTGCTTCTAATACGAGCAATTCGTGTGAAGATTGTAGAAGTAAATTTACAGATATACATTCTTACTTAGGGTACACTATTTTTTCTACGATCATCAACCATTGAAAATAATAAAATTCCACAAAAACATAAAATTAATGACAGATAATGACATTTCTAAATTTGTCATCATGCTTTTTGTACTACTGCAGAAAAGAATTACTTAAGTTATCCTTTTTTGCACTAAGTAACGCTTTTGTGCACTAGTCATTTTTGAATCTTGTATTTTTAAGAAAAATATTTAAAATATGAGCTTTACGATTGTTATTATCCGGGAATATTACCATGACCTTGACCAGCATGTTGAAGATCACAGGATAATCACTTATTTTTTTAAATAGAAATCACCCATTTTTATTGCATATTATTATAGTTTGGAAGTTTCAAGGGCTTCAATTTTGAATACGTAGAGTTCGTCAAGGTCAATTTATTTAATCTAAAGCTATTATTTGAATAATTTTTGTCTAAAATGCTTTCAAAAACAAATGGGCGTAGCCGAACTTTTTGTACACTGTATAAACGTATTAATTATTGTGTATTGACTGATGTAAAACTTTCTGTTAGAAACATCAATAAATTTAGTTATTTGTTTATTTATCTGCTAATGATATTTTTTTGTAGTTGTTTTTTTGTACAAATATTGATCTTACCTACATGATTAAGGTTTCCGATAGGGGTTGTGCGGTTTGGGGTTACATGTTCTCGTAATTATTTTATGTAATATACTGCTTTATTCAGTAGATAATTTTTATTTCAATCTAGCAATAATTTTCAATAAAATGCAATTGAACTCATTGAAACTACGCAACTCGTTTCATAGTTCTTATGGTGCATGCGCCGGGCACATACTATAAAATTAATTATTACCAAAGCAGCACGTTCTATTATAGACTTTATTAAATAATTTAATCATTTAATATGTTATTTATTATCGTTTTCTTAATTAAATTACTTCGAATACGAATAGGATGTTTAAAACTTTAACGGTAACAGTTTAAGAAAACTTACTTTATATTGATTTGCACTAAATTACTAATTTTTTGTTCTAATAAAAATATTTAAAATTATTATACATTTGTGGTGTCATTTAAACTTTTGTATAAAAGTTTGGTTAAAATACGTGTCGAGATTTATTAATCCTTAGATATTATGGTAATAAAATAATTCTAGTTAACTTGGAAGTAACTTCAAGGGTTTTGCACCGAAAGACCAAATTCAATTCCAAGTTTTATACCATGTCTACAACGCTAGTAAGTAGTTTGAAACAAAAATGCCATTAGCTAAACTTTGCTACTACGTGGCAAAAGCAATCTCCTAAATTTACCACTTAAACACAATAATTACATAATATCTGTACAAAAGAGTTAATTTTTAACCTTGATTTAAAGCAAAGCCAAATTTTCTTCTAGTAATTCAATATTTGTATCAAATTTCAATTAGAGAAACTTCATACTTGAAAACACTAATTATTTACTACTCACCTCTAGCTCTCGGTTTTGTTAGTAGTTTGGTGACGATGGTATCATATGCCGATTCGTTGGCCACACCCGAATCCTTAACAAGCTTTTCTTTAACAGCGATGCAAATATTTTTCTTAGCAAGTAAATCTTCAAGTTCTTCAAAGCCCTAGAAAAATCAAACTCAATAATTTCATTAAAATTTAAAGAAGTTTTATCTAGTTATAATTGTTGATTTTAATGAATTCTCTTCAAAAGTTTATTTCACAAAGTTTCTGTCTTTCTCAGATTACAATACGAGTTAGCATTGATGGAATATAATTTCTTTAAGTTGAAATTTATATTTTGCCGCATAATTAATATCATTGCGATTGAGTTAAATTACAGATGACAATTAAATTATATTTATGTTTTCCAAATATTTTATGGAAATTTATTTTAAATTTTATTCATTTTGTATAAATTTTAATTTGTAATTACGTCAAAATTTATACCAAAGGTTCGAATGCTGTTCGTATTGTAGCTATCCATAAATTTGAGTTTGAATAACCAATTCGCCGCTCGTAAACAAATAGGTTCATTGTTCAAATTCCCATTAAATAATCTTACACGCATCGCAAATCGTAAATTATTAAGCAGAAAATTAACATAAATTTCCAGTATTGCATATGGAAAACCAATTATGTAATTTTAAACGCGTCCCAACTTCAATAAATAACCTTGGTCAACAAATTTTGTAACAAGAAAGGTGATTATTAATTTTGAAATAACTCTCTACCATCATTATAAAACTATATTTATTTAAATTCGATTGGGTCTAGTTTTTAGTAACAGCAACTACCAGGAAAAATGTGTGTCGTTTTTAAACCTTCTGGAAGGTTATTGTGTACAAATGGAATACACAAGAATGTACTAGAATCTACACCAGTATTCTTCTAGAACCTTCTGGAGCGTTTTGTGAGCTTGCGGGTGTAGATAGATAGGTCATTTCAAGGTCTACTTTGTTTTTTTTTAATACAAACCTATGTTAAATTAATAATCTTATTCTAAGCTAAAAAATATACATATTTTGGTGAAAACGTTTTCTTATTTTCCTTCAAGTTAAAAAAAATTAATAAAAAATAGAATAAATTTGTTTCTAGTGTTATCATATACAGGGTGCACAAAAAGTTTGGCAACGCCCGTTTATTTTTGAAATTAGGCATTTTTAAGAAAAATTTTGAGGAAGAAGTCAATGGTACTTCGATACTAGCCGCGAATAAAAGATCCAAAGTTATTGAATTTATTATTGTCCTTATCCCAGGAGTTTCGTTTTGAGTGAGAATGTTTTGTTTCAAAAATAAACGGGAGTTGCCGAAGTTTTTGTTCACCCTGTATATTAAGATTTTAATCAAGTGTGCCATGAAATAATAAATTACTTCTTAACATATATTTTGGAAAGTAAGTGCATATACAGGTGCAAATTCTTAATTTAATTGAAAAGAAAAAGTTTTATAAGATGATCTTCTTTGAAGAAGCGTTTAATATGTTCATGAATTTGGGTGAATGTAGAATGTAGACACTGCTGATATATTTAAAGATCGTTATCCTAGTCAACCTCCGAAATCTCACATTTCTACGTTTGAAGAATATATTTTCACGAAATGGATGCGTCCAAATGAAGGAAAATATGGAATAATTATTGAATAAAAAAGAACAAATGTTTTAGCGTTTGTTAGAATTAATCCACAAAGTAGCATTCGACAAATTTCAAGAGAAAGTGGTGTAAGTAGGATATCTATTTCAAAAATTCTGCGTAAAAACAAAACCCATCATTTCCAGATGTCTCTCAAATTATTATATTTGGATTCGTCCTAAAATTATCTTGTATCCATTGTTTAGTTTGTATATGATGTTTTCTGATGAAGCTAGTTTTTCAAACTCTGGAGAAGTCAACAGACGTACGTAACATGCATTATATTGTATAAACCCGCATTGGATGAGAACGTCCGTGGACAATACATGTTTGGTGTGGAATTGTTGACAATTACACTATTGGTTCCAATTTTTTTGAAGCAAGATGCTGCACCTCCGCACTTTGGAATGGAAGAATAACAAGCAACGAACGAACTGGAAGATGGATAGGTCGAGGAGAACCAGTTCATTGGCCAGCTCGTTCGCCAGACCTTACATGTTTGGATTTTTTCCCTTTGTGGAATTATTAAAGAACATGTAATGAAAACATCATCAATAACCAGAGAAGATATGAAAAGTAGAATACGTCAAACCTATGCCGAAAATACTCCTAAAATATTATTTATTAAATAATATCGGTTTGTATTTAAACAACAAAGTAGACCTTGAAATGACTTTTAAAACATACTTAAAATAATTATGTTATCTTAACAGAAGCCCAGTTTTTTGGAGATCCAGCCTTCTAAAAAACTTTGTGAAAGCTATGGATCGGGATAATGCTGCATTTTTATACTTGACAAATAATAAATTTCCCAAAATTAGTGATGCCAAGATTAAAGAGAGTAAATTTTGTAGATCCACAAATCAAGCAATTGATGAATGATGAAATATTTAAAGAAAAACTTAGTGATCTGGAAAAACCAGCTTGTGAATCATTCATGGACGTGACCTCAAATTTTCTCGAAAATCAGACTTTGAATTGTAACATTTCCGCAAATTCACTAGAACTGACTAAAGATTTTTGGTCACATTTGGTTTGATCCTCATAGTTATTGCAAAGTTTTTGGCTGTGAAAAAAGCATCGAACGAAAAAAAAATTATTACATAATCCAAAGTATTGATTACACTAGCTGATGTTTTTTCTATGTATTAATGATAGTTGTATCATTAATACATAAAAACCGGCACTCACAAAAGTGATAACAAAAGCCGATTGATAATAATAAGCGGCGTCCACTGTATTATTATTTCCTTACATTTGTAAAGTAAACAGGTGTTGGACGTTTTTTATGCATGCGCTTATCCTATTTATTTTTAATCACATTTTCACTTCCAATGCATACATAATCTATATACATATTTTTACAAACAATCCTTTCCCGCAACATGTATTTTCATTAAAAATATGTACTTATACTGGCATAAAGTGATTTTATTAAGTCAAAAACACTATTATAAACAATACAGGTAATGATTATAGAAGCTAAAGCAATTTCTGCATACTTTTAAAAAATGAAGTGCCTCATTAAATTTTACATGAAAAATAAGACAAAAATCCTGTGTATAGCTTTATTTTTGTTTAAAAATCATTATAGTAAGAATTTTTTATATTTAATTTGATTTTTAGCTTCAACAAAAGGAATCAATTATTTTAGTCGACAAAGGATATAAAATACAGAAGGAAAACAGTATTTAATGCACTACAAATAATAATAAAAATCATAAAAGATTTTATCAGATTACATAAATTACTGACATACAATGTATTTTTATATGGTAAAAATTAAATGTATATTAATTTGTATATAAGTTTTTAGAGGCAATTAATAATGCTTTTGAGTAAAATTACAATAAAACTGAAGTAATAAATTTATTAATTAAAGTGATATTAAAAGAGCTAAGGATTTCTATTAAAATATCGTTATAAAGTAGATAATTTCATTTCAATTACTAGTATTTGTCTTAATCTTTGTTTTATTTGAATTTTAGATTAAATTCTCATCATTTTAATTAAAATAAAATTTCGTAACTGTATTAGTAACAAATCGTAGATTAACAACATTAAAAACTTTGAGGTAATCATTTTAAATTAACGCCCATCAATTAGCAGTGTAATTAAATTTAACTCACCTTAATTCCATAATTAGATTCCTCGTATATAATTGAAACGTAACTCCAATTCAACATAATAACTATGTCAACCATCGCCTTTACTTGATAATGATCTGAAGGAATCGTTCTGCTAAAATACTCGAAACGTTGTTTGTTACTCAGCTCGGGACTCGTCGAAAAAAACGACACCTATAAAAAATTAATCTATATTAAAAGCCAATTTACTTTTTAAAAAGGACGTTTTAAAGTTAATTCACATGAGTGCATAAGGAGTAGCCCAGTAAACAATTCTTTAAAGATAAAGGAGTCTCCATCATAAAAGAACCAATATACGTTTTTTATGCAAGAACAGTTTTCTAAAGGAAATGCCTACCTCAAATCTAATTTTAGAGGGCGCTTCTTCAAAGCATTGTTAAGATACCGTAAAAATATATCCACCCTAAACATACTTTAATCAAAAGTTAATTATCTTCCTGCATTTTACAAAATTAATATCATTACTTATGTTGATCAATATTTTTTGCAGCAAAATCGCATGCAGTTCTTGATGAATTTGTTCCTCAAGTCATTACAACTTTACCTGTAAAGGGCACTTTGCGGAAAACAACCTAAATACTCAGTTCCGGAAAGGCGAGCTAAAAGTTTCCTTAATCTGATTAAATATAATTGAGTTTTATAAGTGCAGAAACAAATACCAACGGAATTTTTTTTATTTAAAGTTTAACACATCTTTTAGACCGTTTATTTACATCATTAATTTAAAACGTTTAAATATACTTCATTCAAAGCAGAACCGCTTATAAGATTCATAGTAAGAAACTAGATTTTATTTTAATAACGTAAATTAAAAATCTCTTTATACGTTTGTGGTTTTTACTTCCCATATAAATGTAGTAATTACATTTTTTTAATAAAAATCTTTTTATTACTGGAAATTCAATTAAAAATACAGCGTAAAATATTTTTTCTCTATAAAATGTTTTAGGAAAATCATCTCAATGACAAGTAAAATAATTGCAACCACTTAAAGTTAATAAAAATTTCACGACAGCTTTTCTTTTCTTATAAAGCGCCTTTCAAAACCAACTTAATTATTATTTTTAATCTAACACCTTCAAACTTAATTTAATTATAATAATTCGCCATGATTTTAAGTAGAAATTTGGTTTGAGGTCTAAAAAAAGCTAAAATGTGGAATCAAAGCTGTTTTATTATTTGATAGGTCAGGGGAATTTATGGCATCGTATGTGAATGACAAAAAACAAATACCGGGGTACCACAGGGATCTATCTTAGACCGTGTGTCATTCCTCATAACTTAATGATTTTCCTACTTTTGATCTGGGTAGAATATTTATACTGTATACATATTACAGGACCTCTTGTCAAATAGTGAAAAATGTTTAAGAATTAACCTTTATTACATGCTGTTTTTTAACATTTGATTCTGGATCAGCTTAAATTAATTGTAAAAAGCGATTGGTATATAATCTCAAACGCAATTTAAAGAAATTTACGTGAATGGAAAACGTTAATAATACGAGGCGTGGGAAATAAATGAAAAACATTTCAGCTTTTCGCACCCAGTAGCCAAAATAAATGATGCATTGGTAAACAGCCGGGAATTGAATTTCAACAAAAGTTATTTGAAGAAGAACTAACAGCAACTTACTTTGAAATGGTTGTTCCTTTTCGTGCATTATTATTGTTATTTAAATTTAAATTTCTTACAATCAATACATGTTATATTCCCAGCCGCAAAATAAACTAGCTCATATTTAAATCAAAGTAATAATTTTCACCTAATTCTAAAATTATTTAATGCAAATAAAAGCCTCTCCTAGGTGTAGAATTGAAATTTATATTTCAGGACACTTTCGTCTCTGGGGAAGTAGGAACAAATATGTCAGAAGTTATATTGCAGCTTGTGACCACTCTCGGAAGTGAAATGTGCGTGAAATTCCCCAAAGCTGCTGGAAACATTGCACACGCACTTTTGCTTTTTTGCAGTTCCTGACAACACAGAGCTCAGTTTACCATTCTAACCTGATTTATTCGTGTTATCTTAAAAACGGAATGGGGACCGGGTGACCCTAAATCACCGCTTTATGCATGAATCCATGTCCCATTCCGAGTCATATGAATTCACGAAAAATTTGTGTTTGTTTCTCATAACTTATTTTATTAGTAGGTAGGAAATTTTTGCGAATTTATTCAGAAGGATGACTATATTTCAAGTTTTTTATGGGCTCTATAAATTTGTTCTTTAATTAATTTTGCTAGTGAGAAAGTGCGCCTTCTGGCAAGAATCTTACTTCTAGCCAGGACAATAAAATTACAGCGGGGGCTTTATTTACTTTAATCTGCAGGGTGATAGTGGAAATAAAATATTAATTTATTTTGTTGCGGGATTTTTTCGTCTTTTTCATTAAAAATTTCAGAGCGAAATATTAAATTGCTGAAACTTTACGACTATTTCTAAGTACTTTTTGTGTCAAATTCCATTCCCATATGTATGTACTCTTTTTAACTTTTTTAAAGTTGAAATATTTGCTACAGTGATTATAACTCTCAGTATAACTTCAGGTTATAAGGGTGTAGCCATACTAGTCTAGCAGTGCTCATACTTCATGATTTCAGCTGAATCGCTGAATTAAACAAAGACCACGAGTGAGAGCGAACGACCAATCATGTGCCTCAAGGAGTGATGATTGATTAGTAGAGCACGATGCTCCGCTATGCTGATAATTCAAATTTTGAGTACTGAACAAAAATATCTCACTATCGGGTCAAATTTAGTCCATAAATTTTAATTTTTCAGAAAAAAGTTAATTTCTCCAAAACTATAGGGGGCACAAAAATGGCGAAGAATTTAAAATTGAAGGAACGAATTGTATTTCCCGATCCTCCTAATAAAATGTTTGAAAATCTTCAAATAAAATCTACAGGGCCGCATTTGTGCCAAAATTTCAGCAAATACATGAAGATTTTATTGTGGGAGTGAATTACACCATTATTTTTAAATACTAGGTACTTCAAATTTCTAGTTAAAATTTTTAGCCAAAGAAAGATGAATCACTTTTAATTTTTGAGTTATGGACAAAAATGTGCAAAATCCACTTTAGAGTTAAATTTGGTTCTGAAATTTTAGATTTTTTCGAAAGAAGTTGATTGCTCGAAAACTATCAATTAGCGCTATAAGCAATGCCTAAGTTTTACGAATCGTTAATAAACACGAGCATATAAGGCTCAAAATATAAGGAATTAATTGTATTTTAAATTAAACTAAAGTTTTATGTTTTTGGAAAGTAGTTTAGATAAATATTTAGCCAAAAAACGAATCATTTTGTAAAATTTTACTTTAGAGTCGAATTTAGTCTTAAAAAGGGTACCGACAGTTAATATATTTTATCATAGAGTAAAATCGTCGTGCGACCCACCATTTGGGCCTACCACTGACACTCAGAGACTGTCCAAGTTTCGGTAAACGTAAGTAGGTTTTCCGATATATTAATTATAATTCTTTCTACATAATTTAATATCCTAATAGATTTATTGTTCTTTATTATTACTTCACAACTTTCATCCTCAATCAAGAATAGAGAAAATACATTAAAATTGCAAAATGCCAAACAGGCAAACCCATACCAAATAAATACCTAAAGCAATTTTTTTCTGGTTTCTATGAGAATTTTATTGTAAAATATTTAGTTTGCTTTAAATTTAACTTATTTTATTGTGACAGTTGAAAATTCAAAATTTTGCCATGGGCAAGGAGATTTCCCATCACTCTACCATTAGGGTTAAGACATGGTGCAGCACTGACTCAAGCAGCGATCCAACCACTTATACGCATTAACATGGTGCAGCATAAGAAACAATGTGTTTGTTTTTACTGCTTAAGTCGATGCTTGAATCGCTGCTCGAGTCGGTGCTGCACCATGTTTTAACCCTTACTCTGACTTTTCGTACGCACTTCAACATTAGCATTTTTATTCGAAAAGTTAGAATCAACTGAAGGAGTCGTGAGCACTGTTAGACTGGTATAGCCATACCCTAAGGCTAATTAA
Organism: Stenus bimaculatus; assembly: GCA_963971135.1. NCBI lineage: Eukaryota > Metazoa > Arthropoda > Insecta > Coleoptera > Staphylinidae > Stenus > Stenus bimaculatus. The sequence continues at coordinate 26,235,980 of OZ020185.1, forward strand.
CCAGATTTTCGGTTTTATTCAAAAACATTTCACTCATTTAAAGTTTAATTAAAATATATAAAAACATAATAAAAACTTTGATGGGAGAGTTCGAAAAAAGATGTAACAAATTTTATAAATTTCCTAAAATATTGTGCTTCTTGTGTAATTTAAACAAAAAAAGTAATTTAGAAATGCATGTTTTGCCTCTAAGAAAATGGGTAGTTATTAATGTTCAGAAAATCAGAAAAACTCAACCCTACAAAAACGCTGATGAGCCGTAATTCAGTTTACTCCTAAACGTGTGAGTTGAATCATTCAAGATTAGAATTGTGTAATATTTAGTAATGAATCTAATTTATCCTCTTCCCTGGTAATGGAACTCAATATCTCAAAGTTGCTGAAGTAAAAGATAAGATCCTACATGTTTGACTACACTGAAAGAATTGGTTGCACACACTTTAAGTCGTTCTTCAAGAGGATGGTCGATAAATTTAAGGTTAGATTTGATATTTGCGCTTTTGGTCGTAACTATTTTTACCGAGACTATTTTAAAAATTTTGTTATTAGTATAGTAAATGCGCTATAATTTTTTTTTAAATTTCTGTCTTTGTAGGATAATCACAAGAATTTTAAAGCAGGAAAAAGAGTAGTAGTTCGTTAAAGTGGCAGCTTGTGACCGTTTCAACTATAAAGAAAAAACAAACATTAATAACTAGTTTTTCTGGTGCTACTTAGTAGTTTTTTTGTTACTTTGTTTAAATTGGGCTACTATTTTACGCAATAGATTCATATTTTATGACTTAACAAAACACGGATAGCTTAATACCATGTTTTGATTGGTTTTTGAATAACTTTACTGCAAATTAGGAGTACTTTAAGGACCTTATAAAACATACGTACTGTAAATATTTTTTAACTCTTTCGCCATAGTTTGCTCCTTATAGACAGTTTTAGATGCTAATAAAATTTACTATAAAAATATAAAGTGGTTTATGAGTTATAGCTGAGCCAGTAGCACCCTATTTATTACACTTCAAAAATGACTCTTAAGTACATTTATTATTTCTTATGTGGTTTTGAAAATTGGTTTAATTTATGTGTTTTTTTGACAATGAGCAAAATTTAAAAAAATGATTGCCACAAGATATTTTCGTTTATTAAAAAAATAAACTTAAAAAAGACTCGCTGGAAAAAAAGTAATAACCAAAACCGTTTTAGAATTAGAATTACCGACATAAGTAATCGGATATTCTAAAATTTGTTACTTAATTTTAGTAACTTACGAGAATAAATTTTTATTTGTAACTGCATAATTTATAAAAATAAACATCCCACGTCACGCAAATCCCCTGAAAGCGTGGAGCATATTCACTGTAAATCCTCTTATAGCCCCACTATTGTACTTTAAAATAAATTGTTGAAACGGATTTTCATTACATAATTCACAGTATATCAAAAATTAAAGCCATACCTATGGAAACTTGTAAATATTTATATTTTAGAATGTGTAATTTTAATTTTTGAGCGATGAGTCTTTTTACGATAAATATTCTGGAGCTGCAATCTTATTAATAAGATATTTTTGTACTTTAAAATATTTATACGTCTAATATTTCTGAACACAAGCGAGTGTAAGAACAAGATAGGGAATTTCAATATTTATGCAAATAAAATAAAAGAGAAAAGCGATGTTGGAATGAAAGTACGCCTTAAAAGTCTATATTCTACATCGATACTAAGGAACTTACTAAAAGACTAATGTTAACGTTATAAATAAACCAATATTTTCTTTGTGGCGTCTTTTCGTAGCGATACCGTCAAAAGTCTTCGAGGAAATGATCTGCAAACTTTTTATTCCCTTTAGGATTGATAAATATTCACATACACACGAGATAGCACATAGAAGAAGTCTCGATTGATAAAAATAACTTGTTTATCTATAAATTTCACATTATTTTTATTTATTTAAAAGTTATAAATTTAAATTAAATATATTTTCAATGGATCGTTTAGAAACTTTAATTTGTTTTGCATGGATTATTACGTAAGCTTTTTATAATCTTCTTAAGTAATCTCGTTATCACTCTTTCGCGTTTAAGTAATCTCATCGGAGACAACTTTAACACAGTTTAACACACCATTGTATTTTACTTGGCAAAGATAATTATCATCTTCCTAATTACTTCCAGTTTAATCAACAGTTATTCAAACTTTGTACAGTGCAGAAGTGCCCTTTAATACGAATAAAATTAAACTTCTCAACCACATTATTGTATCAATTATAATTTTAACATATTTTTCTGACATCTTTTATAATATTTATAATAAATCCTCCAAAAATTTCATACCAAATTATATATAATTTTACATAAATTATAGCGAAATTTCACCACCATGTCTTGAGACCGTAGACCGTACTAAATCATAAGCTGCATCTCAAGTCGCAAGTTCAGCTTACTCGGTTGAGGCACACCGAAATTTCGCCTTAAGACCAACCAATTTTTATTGTAAATGATTAAAACTCAATCTGTAATAAGACGTATAAATTTTTTTAACAAAATGGACTTATCTCATTTTCAAAATCAACGGCCCATATATTCTTTGGGACGAGCACACTCCTTTTTTGATATTTTAATTTTAATGTATACTCTCCTAATTCACTCTTTAATATATGTATAAAATTAACACTTTTTGATGAAACATATCAAACATAATTTTAGCTTTTTTAAAAAATTGAGTCTACCCATTCGAAAGGTTTATAAATGTACTTCATTATAAAAAAATAAAATAAAAGAATATTAAAAAAATAACGCGTCTAAGGGTCCCCAAGCGAACGTCTAAAAATGCACCGGGATGATTGCTCTTAATCGCGTCAAGCCGAGCTTATACATAAGTCTCTGCTTTTAAGCGCTTACGTCCGGTTTCTCTACCTTGTCTTAACAACAAACTAAACCTTAAGGTAAATTTTAAGTCGCAAGTTCAGTTTACCATTCAGAAATCTCGAATTAATCGCGGCAAGCTGAGCTTATACATAAGCCCTCGATGTTGAGCATAACCTATACTGACCATCAAACATGAATTTGAAATTGTTGATATTGTGGATCAGCTAGATTAAAATTTTGCGAATAATGTATAGTGAATATATGTACGTCCAAATTATTTTGATTTTTATGATAAGAGGCAGTTTTTTAAAATAAAATAAATTACAAGATGTGAAAAAAACGATTTACTTCTGCGTGACTGTAGGCTAAGTCCTTAGATAAGGTAGCATTTGTAAAAATATTGGATCAAGAATATATTTACTCGAAAGTCATAGACCAATTCTGTTTTTATCAAATACAAGTGCTGAAAACGCCTCGGTAAAGTTAAATTTTATTTACACAAATTCAATCTTATTTTAAAGTGCAAACAACTACAACCAATTTTAACCTACCCAAATAACGTTTGAACTTTGAATAGATCTTTTAGATGTACGATCCAATTTCCAATATAAAAATATAATTATTTTTTTATAATTTTTATACATATTTACGTTCCTCTTTAGAGAAGTATTTTTACCAATTATACTAAAATCGTAAGGAACGGGGAAGGTGTTTATTTCGTAGATAGTTGACATTTTGTAGGTGTACGAAGGAGAAAATTAAAAAAAAGTGTAATGTCACTTTTCGATCGAACCCGAAAAAAGTTATTCCAACCTAAAAGAAAAATCTAAATCATCCCCCAAGTTTCCGAAATTCACCCCGAATCTCAAAAAATTTTAGTATGTTATAGAGGACAAGATTCTGAAGATGGTGGTTTTGACCGAACCTGTTTGTATTTTTTCCCCGAAATCGGACGTTTTTTGCATAGAGCCACGATTCTAAGCGAGGTTCGAATTTCAAATTTTTCGTGCCCTAAAACTCAGAAAAAAATTTCCAAATCGGTCGAGTTTTCTCGCCTTTCTATCGGTTTTCGTCGGCGTTAACTTTGAAAAATCGCATCCCCGTCCGGTTTTAAAGAAAAACGACAAAAGTTGTCCCCTTTTATTCTCACATCCTGAGAATATCAGTGTGGCGCCATCGCACCGAGACGCAAAGTGTACAAATTTAGCGTCTTTTCGGGCGGCATAAGTACCAACTTGGTACCGCTTCGATATAAGGATCCACCGGTAAAAAAAATCGCGGTTTTTTGATTTACAAACAAGATACCTGTTATTATGGCTATCCGAGCCCATTTTTGATATCTTGAATTTTTATATTAATTTGAGGCCTTTAAATTTGCATTTCGTTTTTCATGCTTTTTCGACGCGGACTTATTTACGAAGGAGTTCGGAAGTTATACCTAAATAAAGTCGAAATTTTGAATTTAGGGGTGAATGGCTCCCGTCGGGAAATTTTTTAACCCATTTTCAATTTTAAAAGTTAGTCGCATCTACTCCTGTAACTAAAATTGTATACGCTTAGGCTTTTTCGAATTTCGAAAATATTACGAAAAATAATTTTTTTAAGATCTCATTTAAAAAGTTGCTATTTTCGATGTAATTAACCCCTCAAATTCTATTTCACCTCCAAGTAATACAACTTCTCTGAACGCTTTCAAGGTCTACTTTACAAAAAAAGAATCACTTCGCTATCTCTTTTCGCGTTCGAGTTATGACTAAAAATGTAGCTAAAATAAGCAAAATCTCCGTTTTGATCCAAAATTTCGCTCTGAAGTTTTTCACTTTTCACAAACTAATTATTATCTTCGAAACTGTAAACACCACCGTGACATTTTGTGGCTTAAAATTCTACCCTAAGCGTTCTCTACAAATATTCACGAAAAATCAAAAAATGGTTCTAAATTCCAGAGCCGAATTTGTACCAAAATTTTGCTAAAATTATGCGATTTTTTTTCCAAATAAACCATTTAACCGATTTTAACCAACTATTTTTATAACGCCCCTATCCACGGTGTTTACCTTTGGTAAAAATTTAATACCGATAACTTTTCTAGTTTTGGTGAAAAAAATATTTCAAGCCTTAAAAATATCTCAAAAAATTTTTTTTCAAATTTTTTCAAAATCGACACCACAAATGAAAGATAATAGAAAATGGATGAAATATAGGGTGTTACTTGCCGTCTACACCCTCCCAAAAAAAATTTACATCCCAAAAACTCAAAAAAATCAAAAATTTTTTAGGTAAAATCCTTTAAAAAATATCGAAACTTTATAAAATTTAATAAGATAATATCGATAATTTTTATAAAGGAATTTTTGCTTCCTAATTTTAGTTATTAGGCGAAATATGAATTTTCAAAAATACACCGCATTTACATAGTAGAGACTTGATTTTTTTTTTATTTTTTCTACTTTTTTAGGCTTTAAATATAAATTATCAGCTTTCAAATTTTTAATTTAAAACGCAACTCATTTGTTAATTTTTTCAATATTAATAAATTATAACAAAAATATTTTTAGGTGTGACCGGAATTGGTTGACGTTGCTTTAAATCGGATTATTCCTAGTCGATATTCGACGATGGCTGCTGAATATTCTTTACTTGATCAAAGAATATGATAAATTTGTATTCCAAAAGATTACGTTAACAATAAACAAAATGCAAGTTGACAGATTGCGAACGACGGATTTTTGAATTAATTTTAATATACATAAAATTTAAACCTTGGTAAATATTTTTGCTACATAATCACAACATCTTAGTCCAAATACTATACCATCCATCCATATAATAAACATGCGTTTAAAATAAAATCCAATTTTAATAGCGATTTACATACATGAAAAAATTCCTGTAGGTAATTTTATGAACAATTTCAACTTTTAAAACTTCGCAGAAGCAGAAATTTTAAAGCACGGAATGAATTCAGTTATTGTATGAATAACTTGAACGAATAAAATTTTAATACAGCCGTAAAATCAAATTACTTTCAATTCATTTTCAACTGCGGTAACGTTTTATAATTGACTGAATGGTAAGAATACTTAAATTAAACTTTTTGCAAAAATTAGTCATAAATCGTTTTAAGAACAAAAGGTAACATAAGTTTTCATAAACTTTTAGTACCAATATACTTTTAATGCGTAAAATCCCGTTTTTATAGGTGTTCATTTACCTAACAAGAAATTAGCATTTATAAGATCGATTTTATAAAATGTACTTACTATTATTTCCGTTTTGTAACAGCGGCTATTACACAAATTTACAATATTTTATTACTTCTGTCAAAGTGCTCAAAGCTCTTCGGATTTAAGTGGGTTAATATTGATCTTATCCCTGCAAAAACTTGGGTTGTCCAATTTTACCCCAGAATCATTCTTTACGCAGATCTACCTATGACTACATAAATTTCAACCACTTTCTATAATTATTCCAATGCTTCAGATAAATTAGGGACCAGTTTTTTCACCATATATTTATATATATATATATTTGTAAATTAATTATGGATACTGCAGGTAGTTAGTTTAATGCATTAAAATTTGATTATATAATTGAAATTGAAATAAACAAAAATTGAAACTACATATCCAATAAGTTTCCAATTACGAACTAAAGTGTGGTTATTTAATCAAGTTTATCTAGAGTTACGAATACGTGAATACAGTGCAGAAAGAATAATTGAGTATCTCTTCTCGTATATCCCAATTTTGATACTTTTCTCATATTATTGAAACTCTCATCAATATAACGTACTAATCTATGAAATGGTATTTGTTTTAATTTCCTAGTATTTTTTTTTAGAAAAATATCGAAACATTCAAAATTCCATCAATTAAATTATTTAAATGTTTGTTAAAACAAACAACAGGTAACAATTTTATTTTAAAATAAATGTGGTGAGGTGTTTTAGTACATGGAATATGAATCAAAATGCAAATTGAGAGTATGACATCTGTCACTAAAACTAAAACAATTTCATCTGTATTAAAGTGTGTGAAATTTACATGAACTCATGCTAAAAATTAATAACACGCATGAATTTTGTATAATTTTGAGTACATTTGCTAATACCGTTTAAGTATTAATATTTAATATTACTGAAAGCTTTGTCAAGTTCTTCATTGATATGGGGATTTAATATCAATTCCTACTTTAGGGTTCTTACTTTATTTTAATACCAATTATGGTGATTCCATATATCCAACTTTATTTTAATGTTTTAAATTTAAGAAAACTTTTTGTAATTTATAGAATTAAATTTTTCAATTTCAGTTTTGGTCATAATTTTTTTCCAGTAAAGTTTTTTTAAAATTTCTTTTTTTTTGTATATAGTCTTATCTTGTGATTACCAATTTCTTTTTATTTGTTTTTGTAGTTAAACCAAATACTCATACGGGAGCAATAAGACGGATCTTTCACAAAAAACGTTTTCTGAACATTAAAGTAATTAGTATTAGGTGTAACAAAATAGAACGAGTGAGTATATCTAAAAAACAACCTTGGCACTGTGAAGTTAACAAAATGAATAGAGAACATAAGAATATATTATCAATAAAACCATGAACCAAGAAATAAATGATAGAAAAAATCTCGTGCGAGTCAAAAAAACGAAATAGCGAGATAAGCGTGTCAAGACAAAATTCTTTGATATTCCTCGATAGAAATCCTACGGCAGGAGTAAGGAAGTATAATTTTATAATTTTATGTTGACTAAATGTCAATCTCTAGTCAAACTCAACTCCAAAGTCTCAGCGTAGAACAAAAACTGACACTTTAACTGTATTGATAAATATCACATAAATCAAAGGTCCAAGGTTGGAGCCTTGAGGGATCCCATTAGTAGTTACAAATGCTATTATTGAAAATAAATTGACAGCAACCATCTTAGTACGATGATATAACATTAACACGGCTATCTTGTAAGTCACATTCCCAAAGTTTATCATGCAGAATATCATAAGGCTTTAGATATGTATATCCTTGTACTTCACATCAATTTTCTCCAGCTTACTCATATTTACAAATATATTCTGAGATTAATTCATTAACGAAAAAAATATGTTGGGACACAGATTTTGTGCTCAGGAACTACTCGCACCTTTTTCCACTTTCTAGGAAATATGCTAGTTCTCAAAATTAATTTACTGAAATAAGAAAATTGTCGGCTTTGACAGGGCAGTAGCACAATCTTTCAGGAGAAAAGATTGAGTCAAGTCCGTACCATTACTAAACGATGCAGTTGGTTTTTTATGATTTTTTAGAACTGTTTCATAGGCAAGCTGAAAATCGCCCATGAACACATTCCGACGAGGACTATTTCTTATCATACTTTTTAAGAGCTTATTACACAATTTTTCAAGATTCTGTTCTCATGTTAGCGTTGCATTTCATAGGTTCTGCATTAATGATACTCTCATGCTCTTTATGCCCAAGTCCAAAAACATTTCTGATTTTGTGAAATTAAGGCTTAGTTTATTTGCTTCAAACCACAACCCAGCAAGTGACTGATGTGCCTCGCAGGATACCTCTATATGTATCTTATAATTTGTATGATGATTTAAGGTTGTAGTATCACCTGATCTGAAAGTAGTACTATAAATTGATAATTAGTGCAAGACTATTATAAATGACTAAATTGAAATCCACAATAATTCTGTCAATTTATATACATATTTTTTTTAATTAAAGTTTTTTAATTAAAGTTTTTTAAGAAATAAAATGAATTTTTTAGGTGTAGCGAGAGGCAGTCTATGGAAAAGTATTGCAACCAACTCGTGATGTAATGATCGATTAAAAACCTTGATTGATACATCTCACTTTTTAATCGCCCTTATTACCTCACTTGATGGTTAAATAATTATTAAGCCCTAATAAAAATAAACTAGTATTTTAAATAAAATAATTCTTTTTATAACGAATTGTATTTTTAAAAACGAAATCAAATATTTCATGAGAATGAATTATAAATTATTGCATTTAAAAACAAAGTTCAAAGCTAAAAGAAAAATATTGAGCTTTTGCGAAAAGGATTTATTCTAGTGTGAAAATTTCTGAGAATTAATTTTAATAATAGTTCGCTTTAAAGCACTTTCCTGTCATTCCATACAAAATATCCGCAAAAGAGTGTTTACTGTTAGTGCAGAAAATTGTGTAAAATCTTGTAGCTATATTTTTTGCAATGTTTGCTTTGTGGAGTAAACATGTCAAGTTTTTATTATTTTCATTTTTAAGCTTATTTAAAAAAGGCTATGTGGGAGCCGGAAATTTACAAAATTTTCTTAAATATTTAGAAAAAAATATATGAACATTTTTGATGTGGACATTTTATCTCTAAAATCACCAATCATTTTATAGGAAAATATGTCTTAACCTACGCCTACTTTCTTCTCGTTGAATATAAAATTACATCAAATTTAAAATATTTTTTCAGAGTAAACTGTAAATTTTAGTATATCATACCTGATCATACTTAATGCTATAATGCATCATGTTACATTAACATTGGTCCTTGTATAAATTTCAATTATTAACCTTATGATAAATTAATTCCCTATATCCTACCTTTAATGGTTACAAATGTACCAATCAGATAAAATTACGTAGAATTGAATACAAATACTGACATGTAATATGTATATCAACATATTCAAATCCTGATTAAATCCTCAACCACTCAGAAATACACCTCGTACGTGTAAGGAGATGGGACGTAAGACGTGTATTCTTATATTTTCACAAAAGCTGCCGTGAATTTTAATATTCGCCTATAATGGCGATGTTTGCTCCTTCCTTTTACCAAGCCACCGTCAAGAAGGAAAGTGTGAATTAACGGAAAGCACGATGTAATTTTCATTCCGAGGGAAACTCATCTCTAGAATACTAATCAGAAAGTCGTCTTTGGTAATATCCACTTAAATCACACTGAATATATATTTTTGGTGGAAAAATTTATTGCGTCATTTTTTTATATCCTACCCATAAAGATTATAAATAATCAAAAAGAGAGGGATTTGTGGATGAATTTTCTATTTTAGATTTAGGGAAGTTGTTTTGACGGGAGCAATAAATTAGTGGGAATTAATGTGGATTATATGAGGTTGAAGGCATAGATCTTGTTTGCTTTGAAATTGGATTAAAAATCAATATGAAAACCTTGAATTAAAATTAGGAGCCTGATCGTTTTATTTTTGATGAAACATTTTCAAGTTATTTATCATAAAATTTATGGTTTAATGGATAAATTCAAGTAATTTTCACGCCCTAACAACATTAAATTTCTTTATTCTTTTATGTCGCAAAGAATTTATATAGAACGAATTTATTTCAGTATTAATTTTTCTTGTATTTGATTTTTTCTAAAGTAATAAAGATCAGAATATAACATTTGAAACAAATTTATTTTAGGTGGCTTATTTACATTTTGTTCTACACCAGTAAAAAAGTCGACCAATATCCAGCCCGTCGATTTTATTACCGGCATAAACTTCAGGAATAGAAATTGTGTACAAACTTTTACAGCAGATGAGTAGACACTTCTTACTGTTTTATATTCTCCAAGTTTTCAAAGCAAAAAGATTGAGGTTTTTATAAGTAATACACCGTTTATTTAAATTATCTCGTTCGTTATTATAATTTACGAATATTTATATCATATAAATTATCATACTCTAAACTCTGTTAATGACTAAATTGCAAAAATTGGTTTATGAAGATGTAAATATATTTTAATGAGTATCTGCCAATCTTCAACAAAATTACAATTAATTTTCTTTGTTTTCGGGAAGCACTAATTATAACTAAATTAGAACACTAATGATGTAAATATTTAAATAATTTTACCCGTGATACATTTTCGTTTAAGTAATTAAGGTGTTAGGGTAGAATTAGAGAATTAGAGAATTTCGTCACAAGAGAAGTGGAAATAATTATTTTATAATGACAGCAGAATTTAAACGAAACGAATAATAGACACGATTTTGTAACACATTTTAATTAAATATCTACTTAAAAAATGATGTTTTTCACATTAATGTAGATGTTTTTTCCACTATTCCAATTCAACGGATAAAGAAACTCTTACTGTAAAAAATGATAATTTTTTAATTTAGAAAATGACCTGAAAAAAATCCTTCAATTACGAATTTTAAGTTACATTTAAAAAATATAGTACATAGCAGTAATTACTTTTTCCATTAAACAGATATTGGTGAATAGTTTATTTCTGGCTACACTTTTCTGTTTAGGTAATAGTATATTACGCAACGAGCTAGAAAGAGAGGAATTTTGTGCAAGTGTGACTTCAGTTTCTTGCGAGTTGCGTACGCTATTTTTCCGACAGCCACGGATATTTTGCGACCATAATTAATATTTTGTAGTAAGAACTAAACGAAAGTCATAACATAACCAGTGTTAAAATCCGCTGATATTGAAGTTATCGATTATTTTTAGTTTATGAATAATAAAATAAGTAACATTAGCGGGGTTAAATATAAATTTTTATTTGAACTGTCCTTTATTTGCAAGTTGAAAAAAATCCAAGAGAGGGCTTTCAGAATTCCTTCGCAGCGCCTCTATCGAAACTTAGAAGTAGTATTTCAGAGATACAAAACAGAAAACCAAAGTCACTAGTGTAGCAATGATAGATTTTCTAAACCTCTAAAATGAATAACAAATATATGATTTACTCATATGGTCGTCGGAAAAATTTATTTTCAAAATTGTTAATTTTGGAGCCAAAAACTTAAAACTAAAATTGTGAATGAAATATCAATTTTCAAAAATGTGAATTCTATTTTAGTTTTATTAAAATTAGTTTTTCGTTGATCGTTTATTTAGGAGTATTTTTAATGTATACAAAATCATTCATTAATGACCCCTATTAATGCATGATTTTTGTTTAATGAATGATTTTGGATGTGCCCTCTGTTGATGACGTTTCGAACGAAATTTTCTACAAAGTATACGACAATTGTGAATATAAAATTAATTTAATTTGTTTTAACCTAATTAAAATTATAAATAAAATCAATACATGTAATTTTAAATACACTTCAAATAATTGGTACGGCTATACATTTTATGTTTATTTTATAAAAGTGAGGTTATGTATACACATTAAGTCATCATTAATTGACTATAGAACTCCCTGATAATAGACAACTCTTTTCGTTTAATACGACTTCGGTTATGAACGATCGGGTTCGTATTTTTTAATGGTGACATTTCGAAAAAGTCTTGTAAAATGAAAGTTTTTCAAGTTAATCAAATGCACGGTCAACGAAAAAATATTGTAACCAACTCATAGGCTAAAAAGCGATTAATAATCTCGAAAATTAACGCACTCGCGTTCCGTTCGTGTTTTAAAATTTCTCGTTTATTAATCGCCCCTTTTAACCAACTCGTTGGTTAAATAACTATTTCATTTGTGTGAAATCAGTTTTCGTTAAGAGCATCTTCCTATACACCCGCGATAAATTTTCCTTTGGAGATAATTACAAGGTATTGAAAATCCATCCCACTTTTCTGGAGCTTCTTTGCAAATTTTGACCAAATAACTGATAATTATTGCGAATCCCTAGACGCCGCGAGTTTGGGAGGAAAAATTTTGAAAAATCATGAAATCGAGCATTCGTTCTGCAGTCATAACTCAAGTTTCCCTCGTTAGATTTTTTTTCAGATTTATAATCTAACTTGATTAGGCTACATCCTGCCAGAGAGTTCCCTTCTGCAACCTAGCACAAAAATAATTATAGGGGACCAAAGTTAAGGTACTTTTAGATCATTATATTTTTTTTGTACATTCTGGCAAAAACTAAAGAACTGACTTCTAAATCAATTACAAAAAAAATTATACAAAAATGTTGTTCATACTAGCTTTTGTGACTGCAGGACTAAACCACTATATTCGCCGTTTGGGAAATGGCTCTTAATATGATATCATAATCAATGTAATCGAGTAACTTGTAGCAACTTAGACTACTAGATTTAGTTATAAAATATCCTGGGTTAAATGGCATCGTTGATACAAGTTTGGATCCTCTGGTTGTGGAAAATAATCATCACCCAACTCTGTGCATTATAATCTTCATAGCTCTATATAACGACTTATATTTGTAGGACTGGAATTCACTTACTTAATTTGTAAATCTGTTAATTAATACTCAGATTCTGGTTAGATTATTTAAGTTTAAAAACCTTTAGATTTAACAACTTTACTTAGAATTTTCCCTGAATAAAGCTTTACTCATAATGCGATGTGCGTTGGTAACGCACAGCCAGGGATTGTCTGACCATTCCCACTTTACTACTGAATAGCGATGGGTGAGACTAAGGGATATTTAAACCGCACGAAAGCATGTTATTGGCGCTAACATTTTTTTTGTGTACCAGATTATCATGAAGCAGCGTGTACATGTACCTAAGACGGTCCTTAGAAATAATTGTATATAAAATAAACTAACAACCAAATTAAAAAATAACAGTTACATAATTTTGGTCATATACATGGTGTCCCAAGATTCATTTACAGAATATCTCCCTTTAAATAGATAAAAAATCAAATCAACAAAATCTTTTAATGGCATCAAATCATTCCAATTCGATCCTTAAATATTATTGACCTTGGCCATCACCAACTTTCTTTTTGCAAATGGCACCCCCTACTTTTGTAAACAAACATGGGATCTCAGCTTTATACTGAACACAACAGATGGAATTCGAAAGCCAATTTGATGCCATTAAAAACTTTTTTTATTTGATTTTTTATCTCTTCAACTAACGGAGATAAGGCCTGTAAACTCAATTTTCGTATATGAAATTCAAAAGTTTTTGAAATCATAAAAGGTTAATATACGTCGAAAATAAAATATTTTTTTTTTCGATTTTAGAGCAAAGGGGGATCCATCATTTTTTAGTGCCACTCAAATGGCTATAACTTCCAAACTTCTGGTCGTAGCCTAAAAATTTTTATTTCTCTGAAATTATAAATAATCCTAAACTACTATTTGTATGAAATTTGAAAAACATTAAGTTTTTTAAAATTTTAGAAATTTTCCGATATTTCAAAACGCTGCAGCGTGCTGTATTTAACCAAAATCTATCGGAAAAGGGTAAAAAACCATGAAAACGTGTTGGCAACTAACCTATACTTTTGACATCATCCCATTAGTTGCGCATTCGGCCCAAAGAGGGAGATGGTTAGGTTAAAAAGCTAATAACTTGTAAATCAGTAATCAAATATGGATTGCTAACATTATTATTATTTACGATTATAAACAACAAATAAACAACAACGTCAAATATTTTAATAAACCCCGGTTAAATCAAAAACAATATTTATCTTTAATTTGTTTAGTATAGAGAACGGGTTTGCATATATTGAGAGTATAGGGACCATTCGTGAGTAATCGTTGTGGCTGCAAAGGACAATGAAATATAGAAGGATCGCCCCAGTCGGCCACTCCAGATTATCCCGACATAAGTACTGCTGGCTCCAAACAAAAATTAATTACATTAACCTCGAGACAAGTTTAAAGTTTGTTTCTGACGTGATTAAAAGTACTTTTACATAAATCGATTATAAAATTAACCTGTTTTACTCAAAATATAAGCACCCCAGGCATTACCTAATTAAAATTTGAATGAAATTTTAAATTAGTTTTTAAGACGACTGTTTATTTAACCACTAAAATATTTAAATCAATAATTTAATTTTGAGGAATTCCAGAAAGGGAATATAAAACATTCGTATCTGAACAATATTGCATAAAACTTTCGGTTTAAAAACGTGTTCACAACTAAAAGTTCTTGAGGTTACCAGAATAATTTAAGGTTTCAGTTTTGTATAGACAAACTGCATTGTCGTGCAAAAACTTTGTTTCACGTCGTTGATTAATAGTCCCAACTAATTTTCATTAAATTGGTTACATTTACGTTTCATTAGGAAGTTTATTCAAATATAAAGTGACGCCTGCGGAGTTATGTTTGTTAAAAGACCTGACTAGAATTTAAGTTTTCTGTTATTGGAGTTATAATTTCTATATATTTTATAAACAATTCGCCTTTGTAGTACAGCTACACTCACATTTAAAAGTTTTTCGTGTGGTTTTAACAATGCTATTTCAAAAGTTATTTAATATAAACATAGATTAATCCTAAAATAAGGTCAACCTCAATATTTTTATGAAGATAATGTTGGCTTTTCAAGCTAAGTGATCTTCCTCTTGCGAGCGAATGTAGAACTAATAAGATGACGTCAGAAGTAGGTTAGTTGCCATCACATTGCCTTTCAGTTGTTTTAGGGTTACATGCTTTGCATCACGAATAGAAAACTTGCTTTATAATAAAAAATGGAGAATCCTTAATATTCCAATGTACGATTATTATTAAGTAATTCATTGAGGAAAAATTTCCACAAGCCACTTTTCAAACATGTTTTATGTACATTTAGCATGCAACCCCGTAAAATTAAAGTTTAATAGAATAATTTAAAGGTATTATAATTTGTGTTTAATACACGTAATAATAAAAAGTAATTTGGTGAAATTTTAATGTAAAAACCGTAAATTATTTTTTTTTAAATGTGTGCATTGTTGATAATGGAGATAATGTATTTTCAAGGTACATAAAAACAGCATAAATGTGCCGCAAAGCTAATTTAATGCAAGACATTAAATAAAAGCAAAAATTTTACACGCTTTAAAGAAAATAGGAGTTGGTTATCGGCATACACACGCTTGAAGTCATAAAATAGCTTTCTTATATCGGGTTCGGCAGATTTGCGAGACGTCACGTTTAACATTGGCGCAAATTCTTACACCATAAATCAATCCACACACCATTTATGATTCTGCATTGTTTCAATTTTTGCCACTGGAGAAATGTGGAAGACATGTAGGACCATTAAAATTTTCGTTACGCGCTGTAGTGCCGTTTCGCTGGGGAGAATAATACCCAAAAGAGGAAGAAAAGCCGTGGGGCGTACTAGGAACTTTCCTCTTTATTGTTTTGTAAATGCAAATAGATTTTATTATAAAAAGTTTTATTTGTATTCGCACACTCGAACCTTTCACAAAGTTAGCCGTGAAGTTTCAAGACACCCTCGGGAACAATCACAGGGAATAGGAATACAACATTTTTAAAACACTATCAGTTGGTTTAGTGCTTTTTTAGATGGAATCAATTCAAAGCAACCCTTTCTTTAATGGAAAAATTAAGTATTTAACAGATTTTATTGGGCTCTTAATTAGACTTTTATACTTGCCATGAAATAAAAATAAGATAATGATTTTTTAATGCGTCCCCAATCATATGTTAGTATCTCAATGGTAACCAATTTACCAGATAATTAATGTAATTGTTCTTCTGGGTATAATATACATGTAATTTGTGATAACGTAAATTACGGGTCACAAATAGCGGTATTATGTTTGCAAACCAAAAACTCCACAGGACGCCGGACGGCAGTATTATTATCATTGCAATCAAAAAACCTCTGGAATACCAAAAATAATGGACATGCTCGGCGGTATGGGCATAGTATTATTTTGAGTACCACCGAGTGGTGAATGAAAATCCGGTTAGAGTTGATCACGAAAACTATAAAAAAAACTTCGTAAGAATTTAGAAATTCATAAGGTGGATTCTTGTCATAATTATTGTAAGACCGCCGCACGGCGATAATTTACAATTTATTCCTAAAGTACTTCCGCGGCTAATTACAATGATAATAATACCGCCGGCGCCGTTCGGCGGAGTTTTTGGTTTGAACACAGAATACCGCCGGTGGTCATTTCGCCTCAGCCATAAATATTCATCATGAAAATCGATAAGTAAATAACATGGTCCTTAATCAAAATAACTTAAATAATTAGTTGTAATTATCTAAGCCAATCCTAAACCACAAATAGATGACGTGGTGTGAGCGACATAAATGGGTGAAATTGGGGTTAAAATTAGCTAATGTACTTTTTGTTTCCAGATCTTGACATATTATAATATATATGTATAAATTTATCAAAATTGTTATTAATTTGTTAAGCTGATTAAATCTTGATAAAGTTTTATTAATAACAACTTTATATAATACTCCTTTATTGATTTAAATTAACATAAAAAGTATTTTTATATTATTAATATATATTATTTTTCTTTTCAAAACTATACAAAAAAACCCCGACGACTTTTATTGAGGATAGTTAGGATTTACATCCGAAAACTTTTAGTTCTAAGTGTGCTGGAACTTTCCTCAAAAATAATTTTACACAATCAGAAGTTTTATCGGTTTTATTGTACACGAGTTTTTATAAAAATCATTTGATTATTACTTATTAAATTAAAATTACAGTAAAATGAAATTTATCAGTGATTAAAAAATATATATTACTCAGGTACTCATTTTTCTAGTGTATCATTAGTTCAAAAAGCTATAATATACAGTGGTGAAAAAATTATGGAAATTTATTTAAATTTTCTGTTTAAAATTAATGATAAAATTTATACAGGGTTTACAAAATGTTCAGCAACGACCGTTTATTTTTGAAATGAAGCATTAAAAAATTGTTTTAAATAAAAGTTGTACGATTCTTAATGACACGATATCTGGAAATATTGCACATGACCTTGAACAACAAGATGAAGGCCAGATCACTTAACTTGTTTTAATTAGGGGCAACCCATGTTTATTGGATATTATTATAGCTTGCTTTCGGAGGTTCACCGAACATATTTTTCTATTTTTCTGAAGTAAATAGTTTGAAAGTTACAAGGGTTTAAATTATCAATACATAAAGTTCGGCAACCCTGCTTTATTTACGAATTTTACAGAAAATTGTTTCAACTAAATATGACATGACCTTGAACAGCATTTTAAAGGTCAGGCGAAAATCAGCTTGCTTTTAGAGGTTAGTGGAGCATATTTTTTTATTTTGATAAAGTAAATAGTTAAAAGAGTGTAAGGTTTTAATATGTAAGTTCGGTAACTTATTTTGAAAGTAAGCATTCTTGAGAAAAATATTTCAAATAAAAGTTGTACGGTTTGAGGTTACTTAAAAAAATCGGTACGACGTTGCCAAACTTACCTACTAAAACTTTAAACTCTGAAAGCAACCTTTAATAATATTAACCGGATACATTTATTACTTACTTTTTTCTAAAAATTTTTGACATTCTTATTCTTAAATATTAATTTTATTGGGTGCATAATACATTATTACATCAGCCTACAGGAGTTTTTTTTTAGTTTTAAGGATTGTACATTTATACTCTATTATTAAAAAAGTGCACAATTTTGACAGTTAAAATTATTAAAGATTAAAACTTTTAACATAAAAATAGAATAGAATTCATATTATTCAAAAAAATCACCAGGTTTAAGTAACAGGTTATTTGTTAAAATTTAAAAGGGTAATTAAATTTTTATAAAATTTTTCAGAAAAATATAAAAAAATAGAAACTGCTCATATACCGGGTGTACACTAAACTGAGTCATTTCTTTATTTATAAAAATAAAAAAAATACTATGTTATATGACATAAAAAATGCATGTTTGAACTAAAACAATTTTAATATCATATTAATAAGTACTGTGGTAAGTTTAAAGTATGTTCTGACAATTTTTTTTTTAAACTTAAAAAAATATTTTTGATTTTTTTTTTGGTAAAAAAATTATTAAAACCTTTTCAAACTACTCTAAAATAATAATTATACACAAAATAATTTATAATTTATTAAATTCATGGCTGTCTTTAAATATTAATTTTTATAACTTTCAAATTGCGTTTTTGCAAATTTCTTCATTTTTTAAAATAGCATCATGGCTAGGGCAGGGATTTCAAACGCATTTGAAGTAGAGGGCCACTTTTGGTCATCTTAGGGTATGAAGGCCACAAATTTAATAAAATAAAATAAAAAAGTATTGTTCATGATGCACTTTATACTTTCTTACTAAAAACAAACCGAATATATTTTATATTAAAAAAATTCGGAAAACGAGGGCCACATATCTTGGTACCGGGACATATAACATTTAAAATCAGGAAATTGGTGTCACTTCCGTTAAAATCGGAAATTAAATTGTAATTTTAATTCAATAAATGTAATAAATGTGTTTTCTTAGTTCATATTAAAACCTACAAAAATTTCAAGTTTATATTTTCATGGATAATGAAATGACAGGGATGGTCCTAGTTTCGTGTACACCCGGTATTTCGAAACACTCGGTATTTCCTCTAAAAATTTACCATTTAAAAATTGGAAGCTTGTAATCTGATAAATTTTTTGAAATGAAATATTATTTAAAATTATGAACCCGATAATTTTTTTCTGAATTTAGTTTTACAATAATGTTTTTTTATAAAAGAAAATGCGCAATTAATTATACAAGGTGTAACAAAATGAATGCACAATAGCTGTTATTTTATCAGTCAAAATAAAATATTGTGCGATACTTTTGTTACACCCTGTATATTAGCAGAAAATATTGATGCTAATTTGTGGTCATATACCGAGCGTACACGAAACTGGAACCACCCACGTAATATCTTTATTTATAAAAATAAATTAAAATTTAAAACTACTTATTCATTAAAATACTTGTCGCTACGCGGCTTGTATTTTAAAATTGAACGCGTGCTACAATATGCTACTTATGAAACTTGTATTTTAATTACATATTATTATAAAAGTTATTATGCGGAAAAATAGATTAGAAAAAATTTTCCTGAATATATAAATTAAAGAGTTAAATATAATAAATCATTTTAAACGTCATCTCTAGTATTTGACTTGCATTAAATGCGTGCGTTAATTAGCATGTACCTAGCCTGAATTTAAATAAGCAATTAATGCAAGCTATTATTATTAAGCGAAACTACGTGTTTGCATTAAGTAATTTATCGTTCCGAACTTTCAAAGTAGCTTTATTATAATTTATTCTACAACGAAATTAAATTAGATTATGTGAAATGAGCTTTAATAAAATAAAAAATTATAACAACTTTAGCTATTTTGGGCTTAAAATTTCAGAAAGTTAGACCATAATAATTAAATTTGTTTACGAATCTAATTTAAAATAAACACAGAATTTACATAATTATAGCAAATTAGGACAATAAATCTTTTTGCTACATACATAAACGCTGCTTTATCCTTAATACGGAAATAATACACACCTTTCAAGTATTTACAAATTACTAACAACTTTACAATATATTAAAAATTTATATAATTTACCTCAAATGGTTTCATTATAAATTCGTAGTTACTTTAAAGTTGCACGCTTGTATAATAAAAATGTAAATTACCCATAAATCATCATGAAACTATAATTTTTTCAAGGTTTTATAAAAAAATATAACAACTTCTCAAAGATTATAATCTCGTTGAAATAATTGAGAAACACTACAATAAGTATACTATTAAAGGATCATTTGTGCATTTATTTTTTTTGGATCAGGGCGTTATTTCAATTATTTATAAATTTAGATGCCATGCAGTTTTAAGCAACCACAGTAGGTTTTACACATTTAGAAACACATTAGAAAAAACGTAAAAAATTTTCCAGTTAAAAACTTTGAAAATTTAAACTGATTAATTAGAACGAATCATTTTCAAATGATCACCCTGTATAATGATATTAATGTTTAATTTAGATAAAACTTGGGGTTCAATTCTATGGTTATATAAATTTTAATAATAAATCTAAAAATGTATAAATTAAACTCACATAACATATTTGTACAGAATAATTTAAAAAATGTAGCTTGGCTGAATAAACTATGAAATATAAGATTAAAAATGTGGTTATATGATTTTAAACACTATATTACTTAGTCTCGGTTAATACTTTATTTATAAATTTGTAAAAGCCCGGAAAGAAGGTATCTCTATTTATGTGTCTGTGGGAGGAAGATAAAACCAGGAAACAATAAAGTGGAGTTAAATAAAAATTTATAATACAGCTTTACAGCTAAATTTTAAAATGCACCTGAAAATATAAAGTTATTCATGGCACTAAAAGGAGCGTGCTCTTGAAAAGCTTAAAGTGTCCAAAATTACGGCTTTTGCGTGATTATGACTTGAAAGTAAAAGTACCCACACACGGTCTGACGCGGTCATATAGTTAGATGTAATTTGGTCTGGTTGGATGATAAGTCGGACTGCGTAGAGGCTTGTTGCCAGCCAAATTATCAGGTCGGATAGCTGGAACGTCCGACCAATTTGAATGCTTCATCAGACCAATTTTTAGTGGTACAAGCCACATGGAAGTACCTACTGCTCATTGCTCTAAAATTTATGCGCGATGTAGAAACCTTTTTTGGCTACTTCTTAACATCCCATTCTTTCGTAGCTATAAAATATAGTGAAAAAGCAAGTATCTCAATGCAAATATCAAAATTGATATGATAGAATTCTAACATTTTAGTGGAGGTGATGCTCAGAATCGGAGGACGGATGGTTGAGTTGGTCGAACCATGCATCGTCCGATTTAGTCGGTCTATCCGAGCATCAGACCGCGTTGGACCGTGTGTAGGGTGCTTTAAGGAAGTAAAGCTTTTACGTACCTGAGGTATCTTAAAAAGCCTCAACAGGTTCGCTACTTGTATTGAAGTTACACTGGATGCGGCACCCACGACGCCAGATATTACTTTTCGTACTTGTGACCTGTTACAACTATACTCAGCTCCATCGATGTTGCTGATTGAACCTAAAAAAATAAATAAGATCAAATTTTACTTTATTTTGGGAAAAAATAGTAGGTATTTATATTAAACATAAAATTAATAGTTAATTTAGTTTTAGTAATTACACAAGGGTGTAGCGTTTCAAATTAAAAATTTGAAAGTTAATAATTTATATTTAAAGTATAAAGAAAAAAGAAAATAGAAAAAAAAATCAAGTCAAAAGTAATGAATTTTTATATAAAACATGGCATTCTGATAAATGAGTAAAGGTGTATTTTGAAAAGTTCATATTTCGCTTAATAACTAAAATTAAGAAATAAAAATTCGCATAAGAAATAAAAATTCGTATAAGTACTGATATTAATATATTAAATTTTTTAAAATTTAATTATTTTCTAAAATACATTATCTAAAAAACAGCGATTTTTTTTGAGTTTTTGGGGAATAAAATTGTTTTTGGGGGTGTAGAGGACCTCTTATAATGCGTTCATTTTCTTTTATCTTTCATTTGCGGGGTCGATTTTGAAATAATTGGAAAAAAAAATTTTTGAGATATTTTTAAGGCTATAATTTTTAATGGAAATCGGTTTTTATTTTTTTTCTCGAAAACTATAAAACTTATCGGTTTCAAATTTTTACTGAAAGTAAACACCGTAAATAGACGTATTTTAAAAAATATCTGGTTAAAATCGGTTAAATAGCTTGTTTGGAAAAAAATCGCAAAGTTTTGACAACATTTTGGTACAAACACGGTTCTGGAAGGCGCAATTTTAACCCAAAAATTAGAATTTTCACGGAATTTGGTGGAGGAGGTGACGGGTTCAAATTTGAAGCTATTAATCCTCTCGGTGGTGCAAACAGTTTCGAAGATATTAATTATTTCGTGAAAAATGAAAAATTTTAGACCGATATTTTGGCTCCAAACGGAAATTAGCAAATAAGCAATATTTCAGCTACATTTTCGGTGATAACTCGAAAATGGAGAGAGATAGCGAAATGATTTTTTTTGTCGTAAAGTTAGGGTAGGTGAAATTAGTGGGGGTGGAATGGAATTTGAGGGGTTAATATAACCGAAACGCGTAAAAAATTAGGAGTTTTTTAAGTGCGATTTAAAAAAAATATTTTTTGACTGTTTTTTCAAATTTTAAAAAAACCCTTATGTGGGTGATTTTGCATCGATGAGTACATTCAACTAGGCTTGTAAAATTCAAAATCGGTAAAGAAATAGACCGACAGGAGACATTCGCCCTTAAAATTAAAATTTTGAGACAATTTACGCATAACTTTCGAACCCCTACGAGCATAAAAATAAAAAATAGCCTATGGCATGTAAAAATTATTCCTTGTGAGGGAAATGATGTTAAACTTTTTATAACCTGTGGGCGCCAGAAGTACAACCGCCCGGCCGATTTTTTGAACATTTTACGTTCGATTTTTTTAGAAGCTCATGGTCACAATTTACCAGTGTTGATTTTTTTACTCATAAATATTAATACAATGACCAAATTAAAAAAAAAATCGACCCTAATAGCCGACCCTATCAAAAGTTACGAATTTTCAAAGTCGGCATCGAAAAAGCACTAACTTCAAACTACAAATTCGAGGGCGCCAAAAGTACAGAAAAAATTGAGATATCAAAAAAAGCGTCCGTTTCAAGTATTGTTTGTAGATTAGGAATAAAGAAACCACGATTTTTTTTCACCTGCCGGTATTCTTATCGACCACTCGGCGTGCCTGCACCGCGATGCCCCACCGTCGCGCCCGGAGACTTAAAAACGGCCACGTCCATCCCCACGATGTGATAATAAAAGAGGCCAAATTTCGTTGCTCCCCTTTAAAACCGGTCGGGGGTGCGATTTTTCAAAGTTTACGCCGACGAAAACCGGAAAAAAAGCAAGAAAAAACGACCATTTTCGAGAATTTTTTTCAGACTGTTAGCGTGGTTGGAAAATTTTTAAATTCGAACCCCACTTAAAATCCACATCCCTCTTCACGATTCAACCGGAGTTTTTAAAATACAAAAGGGGTCGTATCTCCGCCCCCTTAATAGATAGGTCCGGACGGGTCAAACCCCTCTTCAGAATTCGGTCCTGTATAACATACTAAAATTTGATGCGATCGGGCAGAATTTCGGACACTGAGGGGATTTTTTCGGGGGAGTCCGTTCGAAAAGGGACATTTAAACTTTTGTCTTAAAATTATCTCCTCCTTTCACACACAAAATTTCAACTCGATGCGAAAAAAAAACCTTCACGGTTTTAGTATTATAGATAAAAAATATCCATTAAAGGACACAAGTGGTTCCGAAATCGATTTTCACTCATAGTATTCTCCGTTGGACTACTTGTAGATATCTATAAATAACTAAATGAATTTCATAAATTTCGAAGTATTTGTGATATTAATGTGTGTAATGTTCCAAAAATATGCGTAAATGTCACTTTTCTGTCATGTTGGTTGCCTATTCAAACATAAGATGTCAAATTTTCTAATTACAGGCATGTTGAGAATGGAATTTGTTGTAAATTTACGCACTAAATTGAAATCACTTCACATGGAATATATTTTTGTTATAAATTAAAAAAGATTAAAGAATATGAATTATTTGAATTCAAATTTAAATTTAGTGACAGCTGTCAAAGTAAAAATTATTTGCGCTGTTGCCATTTAGGGATGCAGGTGGGGCCCAAAACCCCATATAAAGTCGAAATCGTTCTTTGTATTAAAAAGCCACCCCACAGAGGACATTAACAAGACATATCTAGCACGACCGCAGGAATACAGGGGAAGTTAAAATATGTCCACTTGTTTCGTATTGTTTCATAAGCATTATTGTACATTTAAAACATATTTTAACAACATTGTTGCAAAGTAAAATTAATGATTTTTGTTTATATATTCTTGGCAATTAAACTACAATAAATTTATATTTTTTCTATCGCTATGTACAAAACTAAATTTGTATAATAAAGCTTTGCTTATAATAATCCCATTTCCATAAACATATAAATATAAATTTACTGTATGTAAGTTGCAGCTTAGTCATTTTTCACAACGCCCTAGAGTAATAGTCAAGCAAGCTAACATATAAATTACATTCCCACAGGATCTTTTGTATTAACAGTGCAACGTCCGATTTTTTTTTTAACTTTTATTTGATGATAACAAAAATGGCAAATAAAATTTCTTACTGGGATATAAAACCACAGCTTTGGAAATATTTGTATCATCTACGTTTCTTAAATTCAAACTGCTGTATGGATAAGGTCCATGCTCAAGATAAATAAAATACATAAAATTTAAAATTGAGTCGTCTTGTGGTTTAAAATTTACGATTTAGCTATAAAATATTAAAACTTTTATACTACAGTAACTCGTGTTACGTTAGGATAATATTTAAAGTAGGTTCTTCAAATATTATTAGGTGAATTTAAGGAAATCTTATTAGGTACTAGGCCTTTGTTATGTTTATCTTATTGATTTTAATATTCCATGGAATTTAAATTAAATACCAACTTATTAATATTCTACACCTTATATACTTTATGGTGTGATCAAATTTAACCACTCTTATTTTAAAGGTTTTAAATTTAATATCATGGATAATAAACTTAGTTGATACGCTTTATTGGTCATAAACTTTAAATCCTCTTCACAACACTAAACACTTATTTATATGTATACATTTTTTGGATCTTTTTTCTCTTATGTAAATAACATAACAATTATTTCATAAGCATCTTAAAAAAACTTAGTTGACTAATTAAAAAAAAATTTTTGGAAAATTTTTGGAAATAAATAAGTTTTCAGCCAAAAAAATAGTTTTGTTACCATTTTTGGTATTTTTTAATTCTAAACAAAAATGTGTACAATCTCACTTTCTAATCAAATTTACCCCAGAAATTTTAGATTTTTCAGAAAAAAGTTGATTTCTCGAAAATGGGTACAAAAATGGTTAAAAGCTTAAAATTTAAAGAACAAATAATTTAATAAAGCGTTTTTTAAATGAACTCTCCAGGGCCGAATTTATGCACAAATTTTATCACATATATTGCGATTTTATTATGGGAAAACTAATCGAATATTTTACATGAAATAATTTTTAAAGTGTACTAGGTGTTACATGTTTTTGGTGTAAAAGTTTGGTGCTAATAACTTTTGTAGTTTTCAAAAAATTATTAAAATCTAAAGTTTAGAAAATATTTTAATAATAAAATCTTTCATTATCTAAATTAAAATTATATATTTTTTGGAAAGGGTGTGTGTAAAATCCCACTTTTAGATTATTCAAAAAAATACTGATTGCTCTAAAACTATACCGGGTAAAAAAAACGTTTACATAAAAGTTATTGATGATTTTTTATAAAAGCTTTACACTTTTCTCCTTGTAAATTTATCATCCTTCGCTATATAAAATGCAGGACTTCAATAAAGCTGCCAATTACGTTAATTTTTTTATCTAGAATTTATTGAAAATAAAATATTTGAATACTATTTTATGTTACGAATGACATGACGTTTGTGGACGAAGTGAAGAGCTGTGTATATGTGTTATCTTTTCAGGATTTTTTGTTGCTAGAAACCTTTTCAGCAAGGCAAAATGTACTCGCTTTCTGAGTATTTCATTTCTTATTTACGTATTACCACTCTAAAAATCAAAAAAATATTTTAAGGCGTTCTTACACTGTCATTTCTGAAACATTTCTAGCCACATCACTGAAGCTTCGTATTAAATTTTACTGGAGACTTAAAATAAAACATTTCCTTATTTACTGTAGATAATAAAAAGTATTTAATAACGCGCATTTTACGAGTGGTGAGTAGGGAAAGTGTTTGTAGCTTGGAATACTTGGAAATATTCCACGAAGAAGTGATTTTCCCTCTCTGGGTTTTAAGGGTGTAAATAAAATTGAGTGGTGATGGGTGCCAGAAAATGGAATTTTTAGGCGCATTGGAGCGTGTTATAAGTAACCACAGGTATAACGACTTTCAAGAAAGAATATATCTCATCTGAACTTGTTTACTTTTAAAAATATAAAGAGTAGATGAAATATGCAAGGTTGTAAAAAGAGGAGCACTTATAATATTACTACACATACAAATGTATATTATATTTCTTTGTAAATTGTAAATAAAAAATAGAATTAATTCCAAAAAATATTCTATTATTTATCAGAAAGTTAATACAAATAATATTTAATAAATTTGAGTTTTAAAAATTAAATGCAGAAAAGGGTTGATGAGTAAAAGGTAATCGTTTAGATAAAAATCTCTAAGGATAACAGTTTTATGGTCCTTGCAGGTGTAATTGTAGAGTTCCAGCAGTCATGTAGTGGATTAGTATACTTCAAAAAACCCAAAGGAGTTATACCTGCAGATCCCTATTAAAGTAAATCCCATTTTCTGTATTATAATTTTGTAAAATATAAAAGATTCAAACAATTTACGGAATTTAATTAAAAAGGATTTTATTCAGCATTGATTCTTAAAACGTAAATAATCTTTATTATTAAATGCTTCTTCCTAAAAGGTAAGGCCTTAATGAAATTGTTAAACGAGGCACTATAAAGAACGTTTCTTAGAAACTAAAGCTAGGGGAAAATTTCAATATTTTAAGTGAGATTGTTTAGGAAAATAGAAAAAGCTTAGATTCCAGAGCTTTTTTAAATTACAAAAGTCGTTTCTTAGCACTAAAAAGAAAATCAAGTATAAATGAAAGAAATAAACAGGTTGATTTAAAGAAAAAAAGTTTTTATTGAATGTAAAACGTCAGAAGTATTAATTAGAAGTTTTGGTAATTATGGATATATTAATAGGGTTCTTGGAAAATATATTATTTCCAAGAACATATTTACATTATCCTAATAATGTTCACATTTTGCGTTCAAATAATTCAGAGAATTCAATGATATTTACTCAATAATTGGATTTAAATTGTAATGACAATAATTGAAAATAGGACCATTAAAATAAATAACATTTCCACATATTGAATTGTATATTTGTGACGTTTGATATATTTATGTACAAAGCTAAAAGACAATTTTGTTAAACCATATTGGAACTACATATATTAATCAATAATCACAACCCAACCTTTATTATCATTAACCCCCCCAAAAGTATTATTTAAAAAGGCAAAAACTAGGTATAAATATTATTTTATTTATTATGTTGCACAATAATTTTAATTGATATTCTAATATTTAATTATTATTCTATTCTACGATGAGTTTTTGAGAAAAATGATTCAATTAAAGCAGTACGATTCATGCATGACCTTGAAAATTTATTTGAAGGTCAAGTAATAATCACTTAACTTTTTAAAACAGCATGGTATTGTTTAGGGGCTTACAGAACATATTTCCTAATTTTATTTGAATAAGTAATTTTGAAGTTGGAAGAATTTAAATTTCTAATACAAAAAGTTCAGCAACATCCATTTATTTTCGAAATGAAGTTGCACTTATAGAAATCCGATAGAATGCGCCGTTTAAGAGAAAAAGGAATTTGAAGATATGCATGCATACCTAGTTGTCATGGTTACCGTACTAATATTTTGTACAGCCTATTATTTTATCAAAATTACCGCAAAAATTTTAAACAAAGATTCCCAGGCAATTTCGAGGTGGAATATTCAATTTTATTAAAATATAAATAAAATTAATTACAAATAAAAATATGATCAATTTTTGCCCACATATTAAGATACACCCTGTATAATAATGACCTTGTATGGTAGGTTGAAGGTCAAGTTATAATAACTTATTTGATTTTTTAAATAGCAAATTTTCAAATATAATTTTGAAAACAAAAATGGAAGTTGCTGATTTTTTTATTGAAAATTCAAACGCTTGTAACTTCGAAATAATTTACCTTTATAACTTTTTTATTTATGAAAATAAAAATTTTTATGATTCAAGAAAACACATTTTAGTCACTAAAAGTTTTTCAATATGACTTCTGGTTTTACCAGAAGTGACATCCACTTTATTTTTTTCAATGCAACACCCATTTGTTTTGTTCAAAATATGAAATTTTTTTATAAAAAGACTATGTTTGTGATAAATTTATAATTTTTTTTTGAAATTGAAATTTGAAAAATAATGTTTTTTTTCATCCAAAGTTCATAAAAACTACCAAATAATTGAATTTTGTAAAATTATTTAAGCAGTTTTTGAGATATTAATTTATGAACTTTTTTGAGAAACGCTTTTGCAAATAACTCTTTTTTTAAATGGAAAGATGCCGGTTCACTTGGTTTTTCAAAAAGATGATTTTAATACGATTATTTTGGTATCCCATATTTAGGGTATAAAACCGGAAGTGATATTGAAAAACTTCAAATTTTTATTTTCATAAATAAAGAAGTTATAGAGGTGACCCGTGTTTCATTTCCATTCGGTATATTCTATAAACCTGTAAAATTTTTTAGGAGATTGTAGCTCGCCCTATAAATGGCTTTTCAAGGTCATGATAATATTCCTAAATTTTTCTGAGAAATAATTTAAATCATCATAATAATTTATGAACTTACCACTATACAAGAATGGGAGGGGGGTTATTGTAATCAATCCCATCCCTTTTAGTAGGGGATTATTATATTTTCAAGAAAACCCACCCCGCAAAATCCCGTAATAAACCAGCACTTATAAATTTGAAAGATCAAAAATCCTTTAGTTTAAAGTTTACCACAGACTAATCAAGATCTGATATCGGCGTGGCTTAAAATTTATCAACATGTCTGTTGCAACTAAGCAACTCTGCGTTTACCAACCAGAGTGGAATGAAAGTGCCTTAAAGAAACCAGTAATCTTAAAAACAACTTTAAATAAAGAACAAAGCAAAGTGATTATAACTGTAGAAGAAAATAAGAAGGAGGTTTTTATACCAGGCAGAAACTTGGAAAAGAGAAGAGGTAAAAAACTCTACAGTACCTATGGTAAATTCGACGAGTTTGCACCGAAAAACAACATCAACCAGAACTTTAAATTTTGGTTACCAAAACAAATTTTTGGATCGATTAATCATATTAATAATATCTTGTGGACATCGTCTTCTTCAATAACGGGTACAGCCAATTACTTCAAAAATATCGCTTTGAACACCTACTTTAAACCAACCAATCGGGCGATTAAAGCGAAAAATATCGATTTACCAGAGAAACAGAAAACTACACCAAAATCCAAGAGTTCTAACACTAAGGATGAAATTATACAATGCACGGTTGAAAAACGAAGAGTAGATAAATCAGTTCAAGCTGTAGGACAGGATAATACAAAGCTTCAAAAAGTAAGTGATAAAAGAGGAAGCACCAACTCGAAATTAATTCAGACAAATTCGCTTGAGTGTCTTAACAAAAATAAAGTAAAGAAGTCAGTTTCGACTCTAAACGAATTGGAAAAAAGATGCGTCACATTTAACCGTGAGTTAATGATTAAGGAATATGAAGAAGAAGATTTTTGGTGGGACAATGAAGACGTCCCAAAAAGTGATATCCAGATGTCAAGAAAAGTTGTACCTAAATGCGAAGAATGTGGAAATCGCAAAAAAACGGCGGATGTTATTAACCTGGTCGTACCTACCAATTCAAAAGTGCAAATAAATCCAAGTGATGACCACCAAGATGATTTTGAAATTTACGATGATATTATCAAATTTGAAAGAAGTTTGTATGAGTCTTGTAACGATCTTTTTTTTGATAAAATTGTTGAAGATTTAGTCAGTATTAAATGCGAAAATGTTGATATTTTACATAGAATTAATTTACTTAAAATGAAATAATTTCTTTCAAAATTTATTGCATGTATTGTATATTTCTTAAAAAGAAATAAATTTGTAAAATTTTATTGCATGTAAATATGTATTTTATGGGAAATAAACTATTATTAATTTTATATTTGATTTTTTTATCCTATAAAAATATTTTATAATGTAATATAAAAAAAATGGTTATTAAATTAAGAACATAAAAAACACTTTTAGTGATTTTCTTTTTAGTTAACTTCAAATTGAAGGTAAATTACTCATACATCAACACCATTTTTTCGGTATTAATCATTTAAGTAGAACATTGTTTGATTTCACCTAAGTTAGAAATTTTGCCCTTAATTAAGCCAAAATAAAAATATATAAAAAAATCAAAACTGAATAATCCTGACCTAAACTACTTTTTCCCAACTTCAATGTAAAGCAACTAAGTAGTATTTTTATTATAATTTAAAATTCCTCTAAATCGTAATAAAAATTAGATTTTTTTACATTATTTCCAGGAATCAAACTGTATAAATTATTTTTGATTTTTTATCTTTATTTGATTGATTTTTAGGAACACAAAACTACCCTAATTTGTCATCTTAAATATTTTTACATTATTTTTTTATAATAAAATTTTTATCAATGCGCCTTGAGTAAAATTTTTGCACACCCTCGTTGCCTTAGGAATCCCGGGTTTTAATCATCTATTCATTCTACAAAGAGAATTGAGTTATATAATTAAGTCTTTTATTAAAAAAATCCTAAAAATATATAATAGTACATATTATGTCCATGGAATCAATATTTGAAAGCATGATATACAGGGTCCCAGCGCTGTAAGGAACTAACATTACTCTAAAATTAAAAAATATCGATATGCGGTTTTCAATAGAATGTGCAATACTTTTAAGCGCACACTCTAATAGTTATTTAACCAACGAGTTGGTTAAAAGGGGCGGTTAAGAATCGAGAAATTTTAAAGCACGAGCGGAACGCGAGTGCGTTAATTTTTGAGTTTTCGCTTTTTAACAAACGAGTTGGGTACAATAGCTTTTCGTTCATCGTGCATTTCATTAACTAGAAAAAATATAATTTTTACAAGACCTATTGCGAATTCTAGCCATTTACTCGCCCTCTGGTGGCGAACAAGTGAACCTAACTGTGAGGTACTCAACGCCATTATTTCGCGCGAAGTGCATTTTCTTTGTTTTAATCCAAATGATTTTCATAGTTTTTGTAAAAACATATTATTTGATTGTGAAGTAATTAAAACATAAACACACCTATTTTTGGCTGACACTACCTCACTTACGCCATGTTTGTTTACATGTAGAGCGCCCTCTATTGGTAGCTGGAATTCCCAATTTCGAAATGTCACCATTAAAAATAAGAACCCGAGTTATACCGATTATACCCGAAATCAACTAGTATACGAACGGGCTGTCTATTATCAGAAAGCTCTATAGTCAATTACTTGTGTGTTTATAACCTCACTTTTATAAAATAAATATAAAATGTATTTGCATACCTATTATTTGAAGTATATTTAAAATTACATTTATTTTATTTATAATTCTAATTAGATTAAAACAAATTAAATTCTATTCAAAATGGTCGCATAATTCTCGTAGAAAATTTCATCAACAGAGGGAGCCTCTAAAATCATTCATTAAATAATATCCGGCATTAATAGGGGCCATTAATGAATGATTTTGTATAAATTAAAAATACACCTTAGTATATGATCAAATAAAAAATATTTTAATAATATACTGTTTGTCAATTCCAAGATGGCGGACCAAAGTTACGTTTTTTTTAAATGGAACACCCAGTATATTTTGTCTATTGGTCATTTTTTCTTTGCTTGGATATTAATACCTCCAAAACCATTAACATGCGGTTATACAAACACTATATCAATAGAAAACTTGTAAAAAATGTCATCAATTGATGTTAAAATATACAGGGTGTTTCATTTTAAAATTTTGATTAGCAGGTCATTACGTTTTATGAGACACCTTGATATCGGAATATTAAATTTGACATGACAGCTATAAACTAGACGATATTGATTTTAAACTTATCAAAATTTTAACCAAAATTATCATTTGTTTTAGAGCGGCGAATTTTAAAAATAGATCTTTTTTCGCTTAAATAGCAAATATCAGCAAAACGAGGGAACCTAGAACCATAAAAGCTTATACAAAGTATGATTATTTTTTGATAAGGAATAAAAAAATTTCATAATATACTGGGTGTTCCATTTAAAAGAACTTAACCGCCATCATGGAATGACACCCAGTATATTATTAAAATATTTATAGATTATAGAGTGTGCGCCAAAAACCTTATGCTGATATATTATTTCATTTCAGAGTAATGTTACTTCCTCTCATTGCTGGGACACCCTGTATTTTTTAAAGAAAAAATATAATAAGCCGATATATTATTTTCAATACAGTCCCTGTAAATTGAAAGTGTAGGTAGACCAGGAAAGGAAAACTTATAACTCCCAACTTTTTTAAATTAAAACTCCAAATGTCACGTTGACGGCATAACAAAAAACGTATTTCCTTTGTACAAAGTTTTTTTTCAATTGAAACACAGATTAGCACAGATCCTGCCATTTATTTTTTCAACATCGAGCACCAAATAAAATTTAGTAAAAACAAATTTTTATAACCGTAAATTGTGCATCTTAAAAATCAGCTTAAATATTTCGATTTTAAATTATTGTGTAGAATAAAAATGTTTATATTATAGGTACTCAAATATGGATATAAATTTACTTCTATAAAGTTCTTATAGGTAGAATTACGTGCTTTCAATTCAAATATATTTATATGAAGAAAACACCTTTATTTATGAAAAGTAAATTTTACGACTTTCTAATATAAAAGCCATGCTCTAAGTTTCTTGTCACACGTGTTCATAGCGTGATATATTTACATGATTTATTTTCTACGTGCCCGGTGTCGAAAATGCATAAAATATGGGAATCGGTAAAACTTTTGCTAAGATAACGTGGCTACAACCATTTCACAACCAACGGTATCAACATAAATTACAACTGAACATATTTTGGTATTGTTTACAGTATAATTATTAGCAAAACTTGTTACAATGGAAGATATCCTTTAATCATTACTTCAAAAGTTTACTTTGTTATATTATTTTAATCTAATAAAAATTTGACATAATTATAAATTTATTTAATTAAGTAAATTAAATATATTTTGTGTTGATAAAAGTTGAATGGTACGTAGCTACAAGTAATAGATTTTCTTTAAAGATTGTTTAGAATAATTTATCGCATAAAATATGCAACATTAAAGTAAATACTATAAAAGCAGACCCTTTTCGTTTTCATTAATTTTATCGCCGTTCTCTGATCTATCAGATTAAACAGAAACTCTGTTTTGTACCAATTTCAATTCTGCAAATTATGATTTTATACGAACCGCATCATATACAATACACCCTAACTAAATTAGTTTACTAATAAAACTACAAAGTTTCAGTAATAAATTAAAACTGTAACTAAAGTCATAAAATGGATTTTTATCTGCCGTTAATTACTTAAATAACACGCACTTAATTTACAGCGTGGTTAAAGGGAATAGGGAATAGATAAAACCAGTTTCTAAAATAATCTTGTTTAATTGAAATAAAAGCCAGTGAAAGCTTATCCCAACAAAGTATAACTTTAGAAATGTTAGGAATGTAAATCCTTATTAGGTTCCTTTTTTATTGGTTATAAAGCCCCGAAAGAGTAGGAAATACAAACATTTTATTTCACTTTTATGTCAATAGAGATCCTGAAAACATCACATAATTAAAATCTTGAAATACTATTTGAATCAAAATTTACATAAATTTCAATGTATCATTCCAAAACTGAGATGACTTAAACACGTATATTTTTTTAATATTGTTTTGTTACTAAGATTTTAATTTTGAACGAAGCAGTTGACGAATCTTGGAAATTTAGGGCATAGCATCATGCACTTTCTTAATATGTAGGTAAAAAAGGTTATATCTTATCTATGGGTACATCTTTATGTAAAGAAATTGAATATTTTAATAAACCTATGAAAATAGAATATATATAAATTAATAAAACTACACAACGTGTTAGGTTAAAACCCAAAGATAATAAGATTTAAAGAAAATGTCAGAAGAAAAAATGTAAGAAAGGAATTGAAGGATTTTAGAAAATTTGTTGAATCCAGTTAGGGGTGAATGGGCTATAAGGGAAAGTGGGGTATCCAAGTGGGGCGCTGGGTTAAAGGTTCGTCGGGTCAGTGGTCGCAAGAATTAATTTATTAAAAAAAGTTATTTACAATAATGCTTCTGAAAAAAGTTAAAAACAATATCTCAAAAACTCCTGAAATCATTTTATTTAGTTATATTTTTATTATTTAGAATAAGTTTTGGTAGTTGTTTAACAACTCTGGATGAAGAAAAAAACAAGTTTTTTAATTTCCCAAAACATTAAAATAATTTTCACAAAGATATTACTTTTTCTAAATTGTTTCAATCTGAACTAAACAATGGTGTTACATTAAAAAAAATATTTTGATGGTATTTCCGGTAAAATGTTTAATGCATAATTTTATGTTTATAAAACATAATTATGTTTTCTTGAACCAGGAAATGTAGTTAAATTTCAAATTTTTATTTTGTTAAATAAAAAACACAAAAATTCAAATTTTCGTTATTTTTTGGAAAACCTAGATTTAGTTATCATCAGCCTATGTTCATGCTTTTACCACCTCAGAGCGAGCGAAATTCTTTAATTTTGAATATATTTTTATGATCAGAAAAATTTTACACATTCACAGAATTAAAAGTCCAATCTCCAGTCTAATGCAGAACTAGCCCAAGCCAAAAAACACTTTTTTCAGAAGGAGGTATTTTTTAATTTATTTATATGTTAAGAGCATCTTCCTAGACACCCGCGATAAATTTTCCGTTGGAGATAATAACAAGAAATATAAAATCCATCCCACTTTTCTGGAGCTTCTTTGCAAATTATGACCAAATAACTGATAATTAATGCGAATCCCTAGAGGGCGCGCGAGTTTGGGAGGAAAAATTGTAAAAAATCATGAAATCGAGCATTAGTTCTGCAGTCATAACTCAAGTTTCGCTCGTTAGATTTTTAATTTTTTTTCAGATTTATAATCTAAATTGATTAGGCTACATCCTGCCAGAGAGTTCTCTTCTGCAACCTAGCACAAAATTAATTATAGGGGTCCAAATTTAAGGTACATTTAGATCATTATATTTTTTTTGTACATTCTCCAAATTTTTTCCTTCTGACAAAAATTAAAGAAATGACTTCTAAATCTACTACAAGAAAAATTATACAAAAATGTTGTTCATACTAGCTTTTATGACTGCAGAACTAAACCACTATATTCGCCGTTTAGGAAATGGCTCTTAATATTTAGAGATACATTAATGTTAGGATTTTTGATTGGTTTATTTTATTGAATTTGAGTTTAGAGCTTTCTGCATTGCAAGCCTCATATTTTGAACTACACATTGGGTTTATTCTATTTTATGTAAAATTTGATTTAGGATACTTCTACATTAGACCGATGATTTGTTTCCCTGAAAGATGAAACCAAGGTAAGTAATTTTGTGATTTTTTGATAAGAAGTGTCTAAATAATTAAAATAATTACCACATTTTCATGCAGTATTAAAATCATATTGATAACGCTATACTTACTTCTTATTGGAAGATTATTATGTAGGAAACCAATCAAGCTAAGCTTATTCAATACGTTTTCAAAACTGCATAGTAACGTGATAAATATATTAGGTAGGAACGAGTTTTAGCTAGATTGGTTTTGGAATATTTTCAAAATCAAAAACTGAAGATCAATCTACATTTTAAAATATTTTAAAATTGTTACTGTCCTCTAAACTTTCTCCGGTATGTTCCGAAGTTGACAGAAAAGACAGAAAACTAGAATTGAAAAATGTCGGGATTCGAATCCTGGCCAAGGACATTTTTCAATTGATTCATTTTCCGAAACCTATTAGTCTTTATAAAAACTAAAATTATTCACTAGGTTCACACCTACAGGGTTGCTTATATCCAAAGTTTCTTTTATTAAAGATGACTACAGTCACTGTGAACTATAAAAAAAATAAGGAAAAAAACGGGCACACTATGTATTATAGTTTTTTTAGTCATATCGAGAAATAAAAAAAAATGGGCCGACAAATATTATATCCCGGGCTGCAAATCTGTTGACCATCCACCCCTATCAAATATTGGGAATTTCGATTACGCATGGATAAAAACAAAAGTACCAACGCATAAATTTTACATAAATAGGTTTTAATTTATTACTGGCTTTCTAAACGACCACCAGAGGTCCTATATTATCTCCGAAATCGCGAATTCTATTCCATCTATAAAAAAATTCTATTCAAAAAGAAAATTTTAAGGAACACAACAAAAAATTAAATTTTGTTCTTCAGAAATTACAAAATGAAGGAATTACATTGAACAGATTAAAATGTACATTTAAAAATTAGAGTATAAAGTATTCGAGATATGAGATTAGTGATTTAGGTATTAAACCAGATCAGAAAAGTTAAGAAGCAATATTAAATTATGGACAACAGAAAAACAAAAACTATATTACAAAATTTTTGGGTTATTTGCCTTATTACAAAATTTGTTGATAATGGATCAGAAAAAACTAACCCATTAAGATCATTAATAAAAAATGATACAATTTTTTTATGGAATTAAATACAAACAAAAGTTTCGAAAAACGTAAATCACTTATTACCAAAATGCCTATTTTTACTCCATACAACAACAAGAGTCCTTGAAGATGCATCAGGATCCGCATGTCAGAAACAAAGTTGATAACTTAAATAACATGCGGATAGCAACTTTGACTTACATAAGCTTAATGAATGTTGATGAAACTTTGGTGCTAACATGTTATCAACATGTTATTAACATCCTTTGTTTCGGACCGCTTCCAGAGCGATCGCAAAATTTGTGCTGCCAAGAATGTAGACAACATATGTTGTCAGCATGTAATAACATTCAATTGAAAACAACAACAAACGCTAAAAACAAATGTTTTTATAAAAGTTATTAATATGATGATAGTAATTCTTGTCCAAAAATGCTTATAACAAATGCTGTCAATATTTCTGCATCCAACAACCACAAAAGGAATTTGTAAACCTGTGTATTCTTTGAAATCACTCAATAAACGTCAAAGAAGATGTGCACAAATTGAAAAAATAAACGTTGGTTATTGTTTTGGTTTGTGAAAGATTACAACAGTTTTTACTGGAAAAATATTTCATTAATAGAAATAGATAATAAACCTCTTTTATAATATTGAAGGATAAGCCTATTGGAGATTCACAAAATGTATGTATGATGTTAAGTATATTCCAGGAAAGGAATTTTATATGCCTGGTGGCTTATTACTTATATAGTTTATTTATTTAGAAAACCACCTTTTTCGCAGGAGAATTGGTCGCACTAAGATGCCAGCTCTTAATAATCACGTGACCTGCCTGTCGTTCATGATTGGACGGCTGAGCGGGAGTTTGGTGGGACGCGTATGCTAGAGTATGGAATCGGGGGACGCGACCGCTGACGAGTTTGACCAAGTTGGCCAAATAAATAATAGCTGCTGAAAAGGTGGTTTTCTAAATAAATAAACTATAGTCTCGTACACCACACGACCTCGGCCCGCCCTAGAATAAGCCACTTTAATGATTTTAGTAGATCTCCATTATTATAAGAAAGTGGTAAAGACATTCTTGGTAGATCCTTTGTATAAATGTTGAATAAAATTGGTGCGAGAACACTACCTAGTGGAAATCCATTCTTCTGATTTGTCCATCTACCTTGTCTACCACCTAATTCTTCTCGAACAATAATAACTGTAATTTAAATGAAGTTTCATTGAAAGTTAGATATTTTTATGAGACTTCATAAAAAATAAATTCGATGTTGTCCTCATAAAGAATTTTATTGAATAATTAGAGCAAACTTGCAAACTATAGTTTCGGCATATCAAATAAAAATCTTTATGAGGACAACATCGAATTTATTTTATAATGCCGAAACTATAGTTTTGTGTATTTATAAAATAAAAATCTTTATGAGGATAAAGTGTGGATCATATCTGACCAATAAGAGGGAAAAGTTATTGGAAAAACTACCTATTATCAAGATCATATTTAATTGCAATCTCTTAATGAAAATAATAGAGAGGAATTAAATGAAAATAAAGATAATAAGAAATGCAGCATTTTAATGAAAATAATGTAGAAGCTTATTATTATTATATTTTTTTATATTGAAATATGAATTAAATTTAAGTTATACATGGAAATGATTCAAAATTTGCGAGATTTGCATTTGAATTTCAAGGAAATTCTACGATAATTTCATTAAAATTAGACTACGTTTATCTCGAGCAACTCAACCCAACTTGAATTCGGATTAGCTTGACCTCTACCATTTGAAGTACATATAAAAGGTCAAATCAAGTCCGAATTCAAGCTGGCTACTCGAGCTAAAAGTCTATAAAAATAGCTCCAAGCATTTTGTGAAAATTCTTGGATTTTTGCAATTGCGTAATATTTTTTAATTTTATGGAAATTCATGATTATTTAGATTAAAAATATTAAATTTTACTAAAAAATCTAAAATAACTAAAATCATCCAAATAACCAAAAATAATTAGTGTTAATCTTAAAACGTCGAAATTAATTAACTTAATTAAATTAATGAATAACTGTGACAATTTTTTTATGGTGATAGAGGAAGTGAATCTAAGCATTTTTGACTTTAAAGTATTGTCCGGAAGTGCTTCCATAAAAAGTTATACCGCTTCAAAAATTTTCAAAGAAAATATTTTTTTGTAAATAAAATAAATATTATAAGAGATATTAATTTGAAATTTTGGTCACAGTTATTTCACATAAGTATACACATTTTCAGCTAATAAAAATTTTTAAAATATTTTCAGGGGCGTTACATGTGGGGAGGTCATCAACTTTTTTGATCATATCTTTTGTTTCTTTACGTTTTTGATAATTTTAAAGATACTAAAATAATTCTTGGTCAATATTCTACAGAAAAGATACTATTGTGTGTCACTCCGGTGCTTCATTTCGGAGTAAAAGTAGATTTTATAATTTTTAGCCAAAAATATGAATTTTAAAGTGTAGACACTTCTATGAATTTTAAACTTAAAACTTAAAAACCCTTCAAGGTTATTAAAAGTTTCTTAAAATCTAATTAAATAAATTACTAAAAATTCGGTTAAATTTAAAGCGGTAATAATATTTCAAAAAATATGGAAACAACTTAAATTTGTAAATTTATAATGATAAACATGAAGAATTTATGTTGAAAAATAAAGAAGCAATCGAAAATAAACGATTAATTAATTTGTTTATTTTACAACTTTTATTATTAAAAAAAAAATAAATACGTTGTTTAAACAAAAAAAAATTATTTACAATCACCCGAAGTCATTTTGTGTATTCACAATTTTATTAGAAGGTACTATTTTGTTTTTATTTCTTACATTTTATATTTTCATATTTATATTATAACTAAAGATGGCCTTTGGGCTGAAAACATGTTAGTGTTTTTTAAAATGAATTATCTTAAAGATAACAACATTTTAATTTAATTGTTATAATAAATACAACCAAAGATATTATCAATAGAAAGCAAACCATATTTTAGTCGTGAAAGGAACGCGACCTACATACTTAAAATAGTATTAATTAATTAGGGTGTAATTAATTAAGTTAACTAAAAAAGATTACTAGGGGGAGGAGAGCAGTTTGCAGTAGATGTTATATAAATAGTGTACCAGAATGTATATAAATTGAATAATTTTAAAAACCTATGAAAATAGAATATACAGGGTGTCCCACTTAAAGTGTTTCGAATTTTTATCTCGAAAACTAAGCCTCTTAGAGTTTTTTTTTGTTAATATAATATCACTTTAAGTGGTTTTTATTACCCGAGTGTAAAAGTAACGTGTCCTAAATTTATTAATAGTTACATCTTTCAGTCATTAACTTATGTAATTTTTTGAGTGAGTTTTAAACAAAATATTAGAATTTTCTTTCTATTTTAACCGTGATATTTGCAGCACGTACTTCTGAGCTAAATCAAGAAAATTATTTCGGTTGTTCACAACATAATTTAATTTTTTGGCAAAATAATTAAAAATAATAAGTAAAATAGTAAGTAAAAGTAAGTAAAGTACTCCTACTTTACAGTAAAATTATTCAAAAACCAATCAAAACATGGTGTTACGTTTGCCATATTAAGGGAAGTCATAAAATTACTTTGGGAAGTTATTTTAGCACTCCGAAGCGTTATTTTTCCGGAAAAAACTCATAAGCATAAATAATATGTACGAAACTGTGTATATTGTTGTTATTATTTTTTTTAAATTAGGTATTTAATTTTTTTATCGGTGCGCGACGTGAGTAACATAAGTGACCCTTAATTGGAACGACTTTACAAGGAAAAATTTTATAGCATGATAAAATGAAAGCCTTGAAAATTGATGATTATATTAGGCCATTAGATAAAATTGTACTTTTTGTCAAAAAGAATTTATAGAAGTCGGACTTTTAAATAAAATAAATCCCAAGTCCCAAGACCGTTCGAGCACAATTTAGTATAGAATTCAACAAAACACCAAGTGAATAATGAAAAAAATGCGTAACCCTTCACACGCCTACAAGCTCCACGTACAAAACAATTATGCAAATGGCCTCGCTTATAAATGAAAGATCACGACACATGTAGCAGCGATTGTAGAAAAAACGACTTTTCCGACCCTGCCAGCCACATTTTAAGAAAAGATAAGCTTATACACAATGACCTGGAATAAAAGAGGATGACGTATAGATGTGACACGTTTCAGCTCGGTTTTTAATTAATGCGACAAGTATAATTCACACAGCTAGAATGATGAATAGTTCTTTATGTTTCAATATGCTGACATTGATACATTGTCAAAGAGAACTTGTGATAGTTTACTTCGAGTGCGAAGGATCGAAACTTCGACCCAATTAATCCTTTACAGTTTAAAACGATTTCTAATTTTTTATGTTAAAGAAATTTATTTAATTTAAATTTTACAAGAACTCACTTCTCACAGCAAAGATTTATTTGTAATTTTATTTAAAACAGCAATAAATTTTCTTAAAAATCGCATTAATTACTAGTAGGAAGGTTTTAGCTAATTAAAATCGAGCGCTCCTTTTAGTCTAATTAGCAACCCTTTTTTCAGTGTCCAATGACATAGTGATCCTTTTTAATTTACGAAACTTAAAACGCATAGTCATATATTTAAAACAGAACTCATTATTCCTTCTTTTCTTTATTACTTACTATTTTAACAGACGTCTTAAAAAAACTCATTTCTTAGAGTTTTCTTAATTAGTTTTAAAACTACTCATTCAAACTGCTCAAAAGTTTTTAATTACAACATGCTTGAATATAATGTGGATTTAAGATAACTATAAAATAATTTAATAATTCAAATAATAATATTTGGAGAAAGCAAGTTTATATACTCATTAAAATTTATGATTATTAATTCATATAAAATTCTTGGAATTATACTTAGAACGTTGGTTGATACATTTTATAACTTTTGGTTTAGGTACGTGCAGCTTTTAGGAATACTTGCTGTTCTTTTGTGCGAGAAGCAGCATCCTCAATTCAAGAAATCAATTCTTCTCATGCATTTCAGTTGTATTTTATAAACTTTCCACCAGTCTGATAAACAAAAAAACAGCAAACAGCACTCACGAAAGAAACATGCATTACTAAAGCACGTGATGTCAAGAGTATCGACGTTTTTCTTCTATTTTCGAGAATTTGATATCATAAACGTGACATTATTAGTATTGTACTTGCCACGTTTGCAGTTTAATTTACAAACCAATTGGAAATAAAAATAATTTATTACTTAACATAAACCATTTTTGAACTTCTGCATTTTTATAAATTACTGAAACATGTAATTTTTTGATAATAATCCGTACTGATAATTGTAAGAATGTATGACACATTATTTTAAATGAATCCTAATTTCATTTACTTCAGGATAGCTCCTTTATGCAGTTGTCATTTGCATTATTTTATATAGAATTTTCTTAAAAAAATTCCCTTATTGTACTTTTTATCCTATTCTCTTTGGAAAATGTATAGTATTTTTTGAAGAAATTCATGCAAACTTAACCGAAATTTAAATATGAAATCAATTTTTATTCCATTATTTGGAAATGCATATCGCAGTTTAAGGAAAATTCGTGTAATTTTTGCTCTACATTTAAATTTATACCAAAATGCTGTGTTTCATTTATTTTAAGAATTTTTTTTTGTAGGTTTATGCAAGGTATTTCGTTCGTACTTTAAAAAAGTTAAATAATTCATTCAATAATTATTTTTTTATTTCAAAATTTCTATAACTAATTTTGCTCGTATTAGTTGCGTTAATCCAAACTAAATAGCGTGAAATTTCCATCTAAGTAATGGTGAATGCGCCGGCCATAGACTATTAATGATTCATACCAAACAGCACGTATTGTTATCGGTCTAAATAATTAAGCATATGCAGAGTGTTCCGTTCGTGGTTCATCAAACATCAGGGTTAGAAGCGAGAGCAAATTTAATCCACAAAAAAACAAAAAAGCACACTTTAATTTTGGAGCTCTATATTTCACCGATTGTTATAAATAGTCATAATCAAAAATAATAATTTCACCAATCTGCGTAGAGTTAAATGTCACTAAAAAGTTAAACCTGTCCTCTTTGAAATGCTAATCACAGTAAAGAAAATAACTAAAAATTTCAGAGGGATTTAGTGAAGGTTACGTTTTATAACTTTATCTGGTTTGTTAGCAGTTTGTTTGCAGTTACTTGGTACTTAGCCGTAGTGCGTGCTGGATTCAAGTAATGTAGAATCTTTAAAAGAACTACTTGGCGCTTAGGCATGGTGCGTGCGAGTTTTTCATTGACTGTCGTAGATTTAGTTTGTTGCTGAGTCCCATTTTCTTATGATGATTTTGGCCACCAATGGTCCCTATTCCAACATTATATTGTGAGATCGTGAAGTT
Organism: Stenus bimaculatus; assembly: GCA_963971135.1. Lineage (NCBI taxonomy): Eukaryota > Metazoa > Arthropoda > Insecta > Coleoptera > Staphylinidae > Stenus > Stenus bimaculatus. The sequence continues at coordinate 26,279,489 of OZ020185.1, forward strand.
CTTCAATTTTCCTGAATTATTAACTTGGAAAGAACTACGTATTTATATTGGTAGCTCTTTTGAATTAGGTTCCACGTTGTTTCGAAATTATCTTCTGTGAATTAAAGATATTGAATCAATCGGATTGATTCGCCTTTAATATTTGTTTTCAGGTATTATAATTTGAATTTGGCCGATGAAGCTCTCAGGCTAGATATTTTTATTTTCAATTCTCCCATTTGTTTTCTCGAATAGTTGTTCCATGTCAAGGTACTTGTTGCTAACGAAGTAAGCTTAGGAAAAAACGATTTCATAAACCCAAATTTCTTGCATGAGTTTCTGGATGGTTTCCCATTGTTTGTTGAGTTTTTTTATTAACGATTCATACCTTGCTAGTGTGTTCACTTCTTGGAAAGTAGTGATTGTCTAGTATACTGCTTCGTTGAAGTGTTCTTGGTTTCTTAGTCGAAAGTTTTGATTTCCGATAATCTCAGCTTTAGAATTTCGATGAGATTTTCCCTGTTCTTTTCCTTTTATTTGAAGGACTGTTTTTCACACGACTGTTGTTTTTGTGGGAAGTTCTGATCTGGATTTGTGTTTTTTTGTTTTTCGTAAGATAATACAGTTACTTGGCACTAAGGCGTGGTGCGTGCTGGTCCCAAGTAATGCATAATCTTTATAAGAACTACTTGGCCTTTAGACAAGGGTACGTGCTTGACCCATGTAGTGGTAAGGTTTGATATATTACTTGGCGTTTAGGCATTATTTCTGTATTACTTTTTTTATCAATTAAAATTGGATGGTTTAAATATTATTGAAAACCTAAAAATATAGACTCCTATTTTTTTTGTTTTTCTCGATTAATTTGCTGTAGTTTCATACCAATTTATAGCGAACCTCGCCGAACTTTTAATAAAGTTTAGCAAATTTTGCATTATTAATAAGGAAAATTTAGCATTACTTTAGTGCTTTGGACATGTAGGTAATATAAATTGTCTCGATTGTTTCATTATTTTGATGAGTTCTAATATTAGCAAATGTTCACCAACTTTACATTACTTAGACTTGATTTCTATGTACTTTCATACACATACAGAAATTAATTAACAAAATTTACTTCAAAGCTTTTCGTAGAAATTATAACAAATTATAAAAAAATTCGCGTTATTTAATCCGAATCAAATTCATTTTACATGTACATTACCTACAGGGCTTGGAAATTCATATGAGTTAAAAATTATTTTTTGCACTTCCAAACAATAATGAGCCATTTTACTCTCTTAATGGCAGAAGTAAAAGTAACACATTTACTACCAAGTATTCATTTAATCTCTAGGGATTAAAAGTCCCATAACGGTTCATTTAATCCCTTGGTATTAAAAATATTTCGTAGTTAGATATTACAAACACAGATGGCGCGCAAGTTTTTAAAAATAATTGTTTCTGAATTCTGAATTATATTTGATAATTTAATACGTAAGTATATTTCTAATATTACTATAATAATTTTTAGGGTTTTTTTATTTGGGAAAGGAATTTATTATAGTTTTTTGTCTTAAATTCAAAAAATTTTATTGACAAGAAATTCTAACCTCTAAATTGTGTTGTATTATTTATTAAGATATCTAATGGTTTTATCTAATGTAGTATGCTAAATGCTTATATTTATACAATTCAAAAGATTTTTGTTAGTTGTTTAAGTTTCTAGAAGATAAACGATAGAATGTTTCATCATCTCTCGGAAGTTCATGCAGACATCCGTATCGAATCATGGTATAGGTACTTAAATTTTTAATAATATTTAATTTATCATAAATTAACCGATCAATTGATTTTAGGTTTCCGATGTGCTTCAAAATTATACAAGACTGGAGAAAACAACACAAATTTATTAATAGATATGTACATTTACAAATTACTAAATATAAATATGTACGTTTACTCTAACATTACAATCAATACAGTTTGTTAGACCAAATAAAGGAGGTACAACTTGTTCAATAATTTTTTTTAATAAGGTGACAGTTTTATGTCTGGCTCAGTAGTTATTTGCATTCGAAATAACCATTGTCCCAAAATTGAAAACGTTTGTTCAAATAATTAATTGGAAGTGCAAAAAATTTAATATGCACTGCTGGAGCAAAGTGCATTTAATCCTTCGTGTGGTTGTTGCCCTCGACTACGTCTCGGGCAACAATTTCCACACTCAGGATTAAATTACTCACTTTGCTCCCTTGGTGCATAAATAACTATTAATTTTCTAGAATGCAATTAAGGATGCTATAATATGATATGTTTTATCGCTATCTACAAAAACTAAAACTAAAACAGAAATTAATATCCTTAATTTACTAAAAATTTCAGAAGATATATAAAAATATGTAGAAGTTAAAATAAATTTGAATATTTGTACCGGTTTAGTAATAATCCAATACTTACTGCGTTTTGATATGTTTATTTAAATTCAGAAAAAGCAATAAGTGCGATAAAATACTTAATAGCTTCAAATATTTCGAAATAAATTTGATCAACCTTTGTGTAATGCAATAGTCTGTACTGAGCGTCTGTTAGATTAAATTAGTAACTGAAAATCGATTTGTTATCAAATTAACAGCTTCTCTCCTTTCAAAAGAGTGGCTTTGGTGTGCACTTGGTAAATGTATTGCTGTTTTGTGGGTTCAGATACAGTCCCTCCTCTAAAACCCCATTACAATCTGCAAAATGTTATTACCGACCCATGATTGAATTCAATTTTATATTTTAAAAAACTATTTAACTCGAATGTTCAAATTTCATACAATTTAAAATCATATTTATTAATTAAAACTAAAAATTCATCAATTTTATTAAAACAATTCATTTATATTTTCCTAACGCGTTATATTGTGCAACTTAAAACTCATTTTGGAGTTATATTCGTTGAATTATTTAATAATTATTATGTACTATTTATTTAAAAATGAAATTCGTTTTTTGTGTATAAATAAATTATGGATATTTTTTGTAAAGTTTAATTTATTGAAGGCAAAAAATAGTTTATAAAAACCTGAATGAATCAAAAGAGCAACCGAATCGCGATAAATGCTGTAAATCGTTTTATATTTGTTCGAAGAATTTGTTGAATGAAAAACATTTATTTTAACTTAATCCAGATTTATTACCCGCTTTTTTATTAGACATTAAGCCCTTAAAGTACGCTAAACTTTTACGAATCGTAAAGAACTTTGTTAAATTTTTCTACCTAAAAAAATTAATGGTATTTAAAAAATTAACTGCGAATTGTACAGAAATTAGTTAAAATTCCTTTAAAATATTCGACCCAAAAAATATTTCGTACCGATTTTAAAATAGTAGTGTAACCTTTTTAATAAAACGAATACATTTCAAACGTGTAATGAATTCATTCAACCATTTAATGGCGAATGCGCCGGGCAATAAAAATATTTCCTTTTAACGTAATAAGCCAATAATTCAATTTTGCTTATATTTAGTGCTCAACTTCAGGTTTACATAAAAAATAAGGAGTGAAATATTAATGTTTTTCCAAATTTAAGCATGTAATAGATTTTTCAAGACATTTATGAGAGTTTTTAAAAAATTCATGTAACTTTATACATGTATATTGGAGAAAATTATTTAAATTTTTGTAGGTGCATTATTAAAGTATTGGGTTTCAGGAAAATTTATTATTTTCTTAGCTGTTTCAAAACTTGGGGCAGAAATGTCTTTCGAGCATAAATGATGGGAATATTTTACGTTATTAAAAAAATGTAGTAGCCAAGGAATTTCAATTGGTCAATAACATATTAATAATCTAAATTCTGAATTGTTTCCAAGGAGCTATAATATCATTCAAATTAAATTTTGTTCATAACTAATTTTCTAAATTATCAAATTTATTTATTTTTGTAAACTTTTAAAATGAATTCCCACACTTATTACACCTCATTTTAAAGGATTTAATGGCTGAATATGGTGGTATATTTTTTTATAAAATCTGATAACTTGATGACAACTTATTAAATTGAAGTTATTTACGGTGTATCTTTTTCAATTGATCACCCTGTAAGCTGCCAAGAAGGAGAAGAATGTTTGATATAAAAAATGATGCAATATATAATTTTATATCAATCGATACATCAAAAGCTTCTTCAAAGTGGATCTCTAAAATGGTATACATGTACTTAAGTTGATTGATTACTTAAACAAATTACAGGAGACGTTTTATCCTGAACTCAACATAATGTAGGAAAAAATTGATGACATTTAGTTTAACGAAAAAAAAATTATATTATGTAGATATTTTAGCTAATTGATTAACTTTAATTTAACCTCAAAATAATTTATTGAGATATTTAATACACGCTACATATTCTTTAAAATTATATCCAAAATAGGTTTGAATTTAATGTAGCAGTTTAATGATTATAATATGCAGTGTATCATTACAAATTACAATTATGGAATAATTAACTAGATTAATATATTATCTTTTCATGTATTAATAATATTGGCATAATTTGAATCGAAATATATTAAATTTTTATTATTATGTCAATTTTTTTAATATTTATTTTAGTCTAAATATTTAAAATAAAAAACTTTAATAATGAATGAAATGAATATAATCCTCCACATACAGTTTATGGGAAGTTTAATAAAAAAGGGTCGACATAATGATACATTTAAAGCCCTTCCGGAAGGTCGTTGAAAGTAAGTAAAAGTAACAAAGAAATGCCGTTTGGTTTAACGGGATCTGGAACTAGCATGAATTTTTAAACGTGATAAAATATGAAAGCGTACAAAAATGGCATGAAAATATTATGTTTACATTTCACCTTTAAACATGTATTGCAAGAATATGTTGATAAAATTAATAATTTAGTGCTGAAAATGTTGGATCAATTTTAATGGTCGGATAGGGAAATTTCTTGTAACTATATACATTTATTAGGGAAATGGTCCGGCTTGAAAGGTCTTGAGGTTAATTAAAGTCCTCAATTAATTCGCACGCACTTCTCTAATTACTATTCATGGTATCAAAACACTCAAGTACAAGTTTCTATGGTGTACAACTGTAGTGGTTGTTATCCTTGTCGTAACAATTTAATATGGGAGGAGATAAGTCTAATTAGGAAACAGGTAATATAAATACATGATTTAATTAAATAATTTAATCATAGTGGTATTTATGTTTAATAAACCATTATAAACCAGAAATTGCCCATTAACTTGATGAAGTTAAAAATGGTAGCGCTTTACGCTTTACTATATTGAATACAAGACTCAATTTGAGACCTCCATAAAATCCACTTGAGGATAAAATACCTGCACCACAAAAGCGATCCAATCAACCCCTTTATCAATTTACATTTTAGCTTTATTTTTCTTTGTAGCTTGTTCGCTTAAGATAGTGTCTGTGGGCAAGATCTTTTTCAACAGAGCGTAAAATTTTCCATAATGGGTGTAATGCAGTGCTCTTTATTCAAGGTTGGAAGAGACTTTATGAAATATACTCTTTTCTAGATTGTAGGCTGATTTATGGATGAAAATATAAATTGAATCCTGTCTTGGGTATCGCTGATTCAATGGTTGCACACGATTGGCGTGCGCTGTCCTCACTCGAGATTTATTTTAAGCGCTCTTGGAACTCTCCAAGGTTTTCAACCCGTGATAAATCGAGATGGTTCCTATTGATTTAATAAAGAATATAAATTGTATCAGTTTGCCTATTGTTGACTTTAATTAGTTTCAGATTGCATTCGATTCAAGTAAACTATATTTAAATTTTCCAGAATCCAATTAATACTTTTATTTCCTATAATTGGTAATTCAATCTATCAGATATATGTTTCAATTAAACCATACAAACATTTTTTTACAACTAGACGCCCACGATAAATTTTCAGGTGGAGATAATAACAGGGAATAGAAAATCCATACCACTTTTCTGGAGCTTCTTTGCATATTAGAAGCGAATCACAAATAATTAATGCGAATCGGTAGAGGCCGCACGAGTTGGGGAGAAAAGATCGAACATTACGCGCGCCAGGATATTTCTAGTTTCCTCTGACAGATTTTCAATTTTTTCTGATTTGTTAACTAAATTCATTAGACTACAATTAGGTGGATTTTTACCCTCTGTACCCCTGCGCTGACTTAATTAGAGCGGTCTAGAGTTAAGATTATTTTAGGTTTTTTTGAACATTCTCGATATTTTTTCATCCGCTTAAATTTAGTTTAATGACTTTAAAGTCTTCCATTAAAAAATTAAATAAAAATATTGTATACATTAGCGTATCTGTTGGCACTCGTAAACCAACCTTTTTTCTTGTTATAGAAAATACCTAAAAACTTACAAGACTTAAGAAATGTTCATCATAGAAAGTAATTAAAATTTTCTGATTTTCACTACATTAATTTTCTAAAATGAATTTTCCAAACCTTTGAAGTTGTATCAGAAGTTGGTTATAAAAGGTTTATATAAAACATTTCATATTTATAATTCTCAATCCCTTGAAGAGAAATTTCGTTTTAAAACTATATCTTTTTAATATAGATATTCATAAAACTAATTTCCTAAACTTTGTCCTTTGTATCAAAGCTAATTATTCCAATTTAAATTTGAAACAAATAAATAGGATTTGGTTACAATAATAATTTATTTATTTGAATTCATATTGTTTTATTAAAGCTAATAAGAAAAAACTAAAAATTTAGTATTTCCCTGGAAGTTTATTTTAACAATAACAAACGGGAAATATAAGCGGATTCTTCGCCTCAATGGTTTGTCATTTGTATAAACCGCCTGCTTCCTTCATAAACAACCTTTGTTGCTTTCTCTAACAAGGGATAATCTTCTTAAGGCGAAAATAAAAATGATTCGTTCCTTTTACATAAATATTTATTTTGAATAACAAATATTCATTATTTTAAATAGATTTAACATAAATTGAATGTTTTAAAATGAATCAAAGTGTTTAATTTAAAATAACATTGAAAATGCATGAAAATTTAGCATGTTTCAATAAATTATATACCGAGTGAGCATTTAAAAACGATTCAGTCTAAATAACTTCAATTTAATGAAATGTATAAAAATACAAAAGAAATTCAAAAAGTATTAAAAACATTAAACATTTTATATAGCTCAGTTCAAAATAGTACTAAAATAAACAAAATAAAGGCATTTAGTTCATGAACTCAAGATAATTTTGATTGAATTTTGTGTACGAATGATAAGTAATAATTGCCTCAAATCCAGTATTTGTTCGCAATATTTACTTTAGTGATGAATGGACATTTTATTTAAACGGTTTTGTCAACAGACATTTCACTCGTTATTTGGATAAAGAAAATCCTCATATAACTACTGAAATTCACACTCAGAATGTTTTAGCAGGAATTTTATGAGATGCTATAGAACTAATATTTATGGAAGAAAATTTTAAATGGAGAACGATATTATAAGAGTAAATGTTTTACAATAAAAAAACGTGCTTGCCGTATCGGATCTCCTCAACCGATCTATTTTCCCGGAAATCGGTCATACAAGTACGAAGTTATCGGTAAAACAAAATGTAGTGATGCTACGTTTTGTTGAAAGTATAAATTTTCTTCATCAAAAAACTAGTTTTCTTCCTCATCTTGCTGATTTTCTATTATAATAAGAGGATCAATTATTTTCCTGGCTATACCTAAATATCTAAACTTGTTCTTGTCCCAAAATATTATAAGAGTAATTGATGTAGTTCTGGCTTTAGAGGACTTAATAAAAAACGTTATTGTTAAGTCCTATAAAGCCAGAACTACATCATTTACTCATATAATATTTTGGGATAAAAACCAAGTTTAGAAATTTGGGTATTTTTAATAATATAACTGATCCCCTTACAACAGAAAATGTAGAAAATCAGCAAGATGGGGTAGAAATCTTGTTTTTTCATCAAGAAAAATTATACTTTCAACAAATTATTTTACCGGTAAGAGTGATTAAATGACCGATTTCCGGGAAAATGGATCGGACGAGGAGATTTGATAGAATGGCCGTGCTGGTCTCCTGATCTTTCGCCTTGGATTTCTTTCTTTGGGGACACTTAAAAATAATTTTACTCAAAATACCGCCTGAAACAATTCAAGACATAAGACATAGCTAGAAATGAGATTGGAAGTAGACTGTATTACTAAATGCAAAGAAATGGCAACCATTTTGAACCTTTGAAATGATCACCCTGTATAAATCATATAAGAAAATTTTATTTTTTATATTTTTGTATAAAATAATTGAATTATTATGTAAATTTTAAACTAAATTTATTACAAGTATAATTTATTTAAACGTGTTTACATATTTCTGGTTAATATTAAAAATTGATTCCAAGTGCGCTACGAAAACAGAATATAAAATGCTTTGTTCGGAAAATCCTTAGAGATATATTTATTTTTCCGTTGAGAATATTAAAATTTAAGCCATGTTTTATACAGCGTGTGTCATGTTTAGCAAAATTCCAAGCTCCTCTTCGACTTAACGAAAGGCGCTGACTTTTTTTACCCTAAATAAATATTAATTTCCGAAATTATGAATATTAACAATCCTTGAACAAGCGCAGTAGATATATTATTCGTTTTAAATTTTACGCTAGTGAACACGAGTTTCGTTTGCGGCTTGAAACGACATACAAGTATCAGGTTGTGCATATTTTAACAATTATTTTACCAAAATTGTTTACAAATTCCTAACTACATTTCAACCATTAACACATCAGAGGATTTAAACGCTATTATAAAACTTTAGAAATAATACTATCGATATTTTCTAAAAAAAAAGGTCGGAAATAAGGGAACAAACATGATGCAGCACCTACACCCGAGTCAAGCACATACCCTATCCAAGAATCAAACGCATTTGTTCTTTGAACATTGCCCGAAAGCTGCGCTCTGATTGGTCGTCTCATCACGTGTTGTAGGTTGTGTTCAATGTATTCTATTATTTACTTGGCAGCCTATGTAAAGTCTGAATCAAGTCTGAGTAAAGGTAAACTGCTTCAACATGTTCGTGCTAGGTGCTTGAATCGGTGCTTGGGTTGATGCTTAAGTCGGTGCTACACCATGTTTGTACCCTAAAATACATAACCTAAAAAATTGTTTTATTTTTATAGAACAAAGCGAGCAATGCAAAAAGTATAAGTTTTTCGATTTAAAAAATGATAGTTGTCTCCATTCTTGTCCATTGCTGATGATGGCAGTGTTTTCGATTTTCTATAATTTAAGACACCTCCTTCCAGCTATTTACATTATTTTTTCGACAAATTGGTTAATTACGCTAGATATTAAGGATGTATTTAAAAAAAAGTTATATTTTTTAAAAATCCTTCCAAAAATACTAAACTCGACATAGGTTACCATTTGAAGTTTTAATATTCCTTCTTCTTTAGGTTCAGTTTGGAGGCCATTTTTTTCCCTGTATATAACTTTGACGAAATTTTGTATTTCTTTTGTAAACACAATATATGTATATGTATTTTCGTTTGTATTATTGATTTTATATTTCAAATTATAACTTTAATAAGTATACAATCGAAGAATATACAAAATTTAATGTCATGTAAAAGTTTTAATGATTTAACTTGTTATTAATTTTTCCAGATTTAGCTGAACTAATATTTCTTTGTATGATTTGTAATATTTATAATTTATACAACGAAGAAATATTTTGAAGGGAAAATATTTTATGATAATAAAACCTTATCATGTCCAAATTTTGTACCTGAATACAAAGTTTACCTCACAATGAGTAGTTTATATTATGCGCTAGAAGTACTAAAATAATATTGAGACAAACTCTCAAGAAACTACTTGAATTTCACCTTCATCTTTTAATAATTGAGTGTGTTGAATTTTAAATATTACCAAATAATATTTTTTATAGAAAATTTGAATTTTTGGGTCAAATTATTGAATTTTGTAGAAGAATGTTCGTTAACCATATATTTCCCATGTTTATCGCGTTAAGTAATTTTGTTATTAAAATTAGGAAAAGGAAGATTAAATCAGGACAAAAGAGCGCATTAATGTTTTTGAAGGATTATTTAAATAGCATTTTATTAAAATGGGTAGATACCAAGACGAAAGCTTATTTCATATTCAGCTTTGGAAAGTACGGCACATCCTGCTTATATTATGCTGAACATAAAAAGGATTTTATTGCTTTGGTGGCACTTATACTGCATTAGAACTTTCTGTATTTCTGCTAGTAAAATATCAAAAATGAACATATGTTGTCGCGTCTACTACATCCAATTTAATGTTTAATAATTACTTCTAATAAAATTGATTTAATATACATGATTTTTATTTTCAGAAAATATTATAAAATTTTCTTAAATAATCAAAATAATACGAAATATAAAAATTTAATAACATGAATGAAATTTGTATAAAAGCTTTTAACATAAAAATTTAGTATCGAATAAATTTCGTGGATAATTTATAACGTCTGGAAGATTACAATTTTTTATTGAGTTATCAAACATTTTTTTATTAAAAAACGTTTATTTTACTTTGCCATCATTTCGTTACACTTTGTGGACTTTACCTTTATAAAGATTTTTCTTCATTAAATTCATGATGTTTGACGAAATATTTTCAAAGTATAAAAAGCATTAATTTAAAAAAAAATTGAAATTTAAAATTTAAAGCAAAAACTAAATATTGTCTTCAGTTATTTAACGTTTGAAAATTTGTTAAGCATTTAATAATCAAGAGATTTAACACATAAGGGGATAGTTTTGGTCATAATTTTGTTTCAAGTGGTGATTTTATAAAATTTCTTTATTTGGTATACAGAAGAGTCTTGTGGCTACCAATTTCTTCTTTTTTTGTAATATTTAGAAATTTATAAAAACCTAATTGAAATAATATTCTTTTTTCCAACATTAGCAATTAATTATTGTATAAAAAAAGAGTATATAGTTTAGTTTTTGGTTTTATTATATTTTTAAACTTTTTACAGAACTCCGAAATTTCTTAAAAATTTACTTAATTTTTGGAGCGTTGTAAAAACTTTAAAACTATACTTGAAAGAAAAACCGAAACTAGAAATTCTTCTATTTCAATTATTTTATTATAAATATGTAAAGAGAACGTTCTTTGTAAAGAACTCGTGTTACTGCTGCGGTACGAATATCTGGATTGACTTACAAAAACAAAAAAGAAGAAATTGGTAACCATAAACTATTCTGTGTACTAAAAGAAAATTCAAAAAAGCTCAACAGCAAAAAAATTATGACCGAAACCTATGCATTTAAGTTTCCTGACTATTGGTTAAGTATGTATTGTTTTAATTGTGATAAATTATTGTTATTTTGATAAGGGATCATTTAAAAGTTAGTACCACATCAGAGCTAAGTCGACGTGATATTATTGCTACAAAATGAAGACTATTTGTGGAAACTTGCATGGGAGATTATACACTTAATCTTGTTGTTGAAAGGAATACTAAATTGAATTAGTAGAGTAAGAGAGAGAAATTTGTTCATAAACATCTCAACTATTACTGTCATGCAGCCAGCGTTGCTAGCTTTAATATATTAGAATTATTTACGCTAATTTCTTCCTATTTCCACACGAATACCTAGAAAGGTGTCTATTAAATTATACCTGCAGTGCTAGTATTCACTACAAAGGATCATAAAATGCATTGGATTTGGAAACTATTTGAACTTCATATAGTAGTGTACTTATATTAACTACTTTTGATCATTTTAAATAAAATTATTTTAATACTTTTTACATCCAATATGCTTCTGCTGTTTTATACCCTTCATAACTTAAAAATTTAAATTTTCAAAAATTATTTTATAATCCTAAATTGATTTTTAAACTATATTTAACTAGATATGAAAGACGTGAATATCATGTGCAACTAGATTTCAGTTTGTATTCACCACCCCATATATCTACCACTAAAATGAAGCATAGGGAAATATCGAGAAAATGTAAGGTGGCTTGCTCCGAAAATCTTCTATAAGCACTGTGACTGGCATCCCTAAAATTGAACGTGAGTTGAGTTTATGTACGCGTTTCCAGTTTTCAAAAATATATTATATCTCGTATGTTTACTGAAATTTAATTAAATATAGTAGATCTCATTAAAACCCAATTAATACTCATTTATGAACATTTAATCCAATATGTTTAATGTAAATTAAAGTTATTTGATTTGTTTGAGCTTTTATGTTAGTTAATTTTATTTAACTTTATGTTGGCATAACTATATAATTAAATTTCAACACGTATTAATTGTAAATGATATGAAAATCAATAGATATATTATAAATTTATTAGCATTTACATTTATCCAACCAACTTAATTACATATTTCACTAGACCAAATTACACATTATACAGGGTTGTGATTATTTCTATGCTCACCATTGGTATCTTTTAAAATGAAAAAGATGCAGGTCGGTTAAACTAAAGAAAAGTTGCGCACTTTTATCTGAACGAAATTCAAGATATTTAAAGTCATTGCAAAGTTATGAACAAAAAACTAAAAAATGTGATTGTAGAAAATGATTTCTATATTCCAAACCATTGATGCTACATTAATGTAATTTGGTACCTTAAAATTGTTGACTATTCTAAGTTAAATGACGTCAAAAAAGTTTTTTTGCATCCTAGATTCGAAGCTACTATATTCAATTTTTACATAAACAATTTATAAAAAATAATACATTTTCCGATTACATCATCATCTAATAGACTATTTCTAAAATCGGCTGTTCAACGTTCAAGTAGTTGCCAGGTTTAACATAACAATACATTCGTCTTATAAACAGTAAACACTTGATAATTGTTTTGAAAGTACTGGTTATTGTTTTATCGAGTGTAGGTTATGTTTATAGGCTCAAACGCTCACAATCGACGACTTATGTATAAGCTCTCCTTGACGCGAATTAGACGAGATTTCGGCGTGGTGCAACCGAATAAGATGAACTTGGGTCTGAATTCACAGCTTAAGATTTAGTTTTGTATCAAGACATGGTAGAGAAACCGGGCGTTAAACTTCATTGTAACAAATATTATTGAATTATTTTAGGTAAATACGCAGCTTTGGGTAAATATTATTAAAACAGTCCCAAATCCTTTATTTTCTTAAATAAAACTTTATTCATTTTCTACTTAAATAAATTGTACTCCTTGGTTTAATATAACAATTCTGTTATTGTACCACAAATAATAAGTAGGGAGAGATAAATCTTATAATTGGAAGTAATGAGCATGAGTAATTTATGAACCCACCAGAATTTCCGGAGTAAGTCGGTTTCGACACTCAGTTTTAATAAATAATTATAACGACTTCCTATTTAACATCATCATGATGATTAGATGTATAAAAATTCGGTAAAACTGGTTAATTTCCATGACATATGGGGCAAAATTTTGCGCTCCATTAATATTGCCCCTCCTAAAGAAAACCAACCTATTTAACCGAATTTTTACACATTTCATCAAACTGAAGTTATTTTGGGTGGATCATTTTGAAATGATCATCGTGCATACAATTAAAATTAATAATAAATTTAAGTAAACAGTGTATTTGGTTACGAAACAAGTTCACTTTCTATTAAACATTAATAAAATAACCCTCAAATACGAGCATTTTAGTTAGTATTTGTGTTGTGAAAGTTAGGGGGAGTTTCTGTATGCTTAATGTTAATAAAAATTTGGGATGTGTCTTAAGGACTAATATCCGTGGAGATTAATTAAAGTGTCAATATAGAAACACACTAATATCACCTGGGTATGAAAACAGGATGAAACAGAGGGATAAGATAGAATCATTTAATATAAGTTGGCATGAGTTCATGTTTCTGTTTCGAGTTTTCACACCGCAGGCTGTGTCTGTTAGCAAGCAACCGGTTTTAAATTGAACAACTACCAAGAAACTAAGTAATTTAATCGAAATATACTAATATACGTTTCAATTTATATTAAGATATCATGCTAAAGGAGCTTTATATAATATTATAATATGTACATTTGTAATAAATACTTATTGATATTGAGCTTGATATAATTCCTTGGATATAACGTAAAGGTATATCATTTCTAAATAATTAAAATACACCTAAAATTTATTGATTTTTATGATTTATTATATAAAAGTACGTCAATTTTATAATATTTCATGGTAGGAGCAACTGAATAACAGTTAAGTAAATAATATATTGTAGCAGCTTTAAACCTTCGGAAATCCTATGAGATTTTATAGGGCCATTATTTCACTTCATCGCATCTGACTAAAACATATCTACAAAGGCCATCAAGCCTTCAAGAATAAGCACCATTAGAACCTTGAATTTGTTTATACATTTATCGAGCTTCACATGAAACATCCGGTTTTTCATGTCATACAAATAAAAGGGGCTTACTAAAATATATCACTTATTTTCATTAGCAAATTCGGTTATCCAATTATTTTTACCCAAAACGATTTTTATATTGGAATTTAATACAGGTCGTCTCAAAAGTGTGAACAAAAAAATTGAAAAGGGTCATGAAATAGTATATTATGCAACAAGCTAGAAAGTGACGAATTTTGTGCGAGTGTGAAAATAGCCGAAGGAGACGCTAGCCGAGTGAGGATATTACACGAGCAAGAAATTCACTTTCTTGCGAGTTGCGTACGCTATTTTCTGACGACCACAGATATTTTGCGACCATTATTAATATTTTGTAGTAACAACTAAAAAGTCATAACATAACATTAAAGTTATCGATTATTTTTAGTTAAATGTACCTAATTGTAGGTGGCACTGTTTTGACGGAAACGAATAAAAAAAGTTCCTATTTCATTTAAAATTTACACAGAAGTTAATTATATAATGATTTTTACAATAAAACAAGTAATATTAGCAGGGTTAAGTATAAATTTTTATTTCAACTGTTATTTTTTTGCAAGTTCAAAAAAATCCAAGAGAGGACATTCGGAATTTCTTCACAGCTCCTCTATCGAAGTTTACTAGAAGTATTTCAGAGTTACAAAACAGAAAACCAAAGTCACTAGTGTAGCAATGATAGATTTTTTAAACCACTAATATAACTGACATATACGATTTTCTCACTACATTTTGTGATATTTTGGGATTTTTTCTAGTTAAGTTTGGAGGAGAGTTTGATATCATTTTAAAGGTAATAAAAAGAGAAACACATTTCTGATAACCAGAAGTAAATATCAAAAAATTATAATATCAACATTTTTATCTTATGGTTTTTCTTATCAAAAACCCAAACGTTCATAAAATGGCATTTTTTGACATTTTGAAGCATACCTCTAGTGATGATAAAAATCTCCTCTCGTATGCGATTTTCCAATTTATACAAATATTGTTCTGATTTTCTTGCATACACCCTATTTTTTAGAAACCCCCCTAGGAAAACATCAAGAGGTGTTAAATCAGGTGATCAGGAATGGTTCGAACAATTTGGTTCTCTAGAAGTTCCAGGTATTTATTTCCGTCCAAATTTCCATTATTAAAAAATGAGCCAATTACGTTTAACCCGAAAATTCCGGCCCATGCATTTATTTTCTGGGGTCTTTGAATATGATATTCTCTTAAATAATGTAGATTAGTATCTGACCAATATCAACAATTGTGCCTATTTATGTAGAATCTTATTTTAGCGGAGAAAACAAAATTTGAAAGAAATCAGCATCTGCATCACATTTGATTCGCATAACTTTACAAAGTTGCAATCTTTTAACGAAGATAATAATCTTCAATCATTTCATGAACCAGGTGAAATTTGGAAAATAATTATTTTTCTGCAAAATTCGGAGCACTGAATTTTACACAATTTCATGTACCTGGCCCGATTTTGATAAGGAACTTTCAGGATCTTCTATAAAAGACAGAAAAACGACTTCAGCTTTTTCTGGACCCGTTACAGATTTTGGTCTACCAGTTCTTGTCCGATCTTTTACTTCTAGGAATATATGCAAACAGTTCCTTCGACACTTTGACATTGGAGATCGGTGATGAAAATTCATAACATAGTTGATCATATGACCTTTCTTTGTCTCCAATGCCACGAATCATCAAAAGTGAAACTTTCGTGTTTAGGAGTCGGTGCAGCACCATGTTCGCGCGTATATGAAAGAATGTGTTTGTTTTTAATGCTTGAGTCGGTGCTTGCGGGTCAGTGCTTGGGTCGGTGATTGAGTCGGTGCTGCACTATGTTTTTACCCTATGTCCTATATCGTAAAGAATTTACGAAACAAACACTAAAATTCTAATAAAAAAAGGATGAAAGCCTTCCTATGAAAACATAAAACTTTACTTGGTAAAATGTGTATAAATAATAATAAAAACAAACATGAAGCACGTGATCATTAAAGAATGAAGGATCGATAAAAGATTAAATAAAGAAATGATGGCGGTTGTAATCCCTTTATTTAAATTGTAATGAAAAAATTAAAAATATTAAAACAATACTAATTTAAAAATTTTTATTTAAATTTGTAAACGATCACCATTATATTTTAAAACATTATTTCTTTACAAAAAAATTAAAAGTACAAAAAATCCAACTCATCCAATTTCCGATTAGGTACTTAAAATGCTTGTAGTTGTTGAAAGAGTTATGATATCCAATGCTGGTTTTCAAAAATATATTTTATATATATATTATATAAACTCGATAGGGGTGGCAATTTAAAAAAGTTGTGGCGCTCTCCTCCAGAAAAAAAGTCCCGAAATGTCATAAAATATAGTTTACATTACTACTACAGGGTGTCATATAATTTCGTGGACAGACATCTTATCTCAAATTAAGATGACAAGTTCTTAAAAAGACTTCCCCGCATTCCCAGTTCATTTAAAAAAAATCCATATAACTTTATTTTCTAAGAGAGTTTAAGTTCCCAGGGCCACCAACATTATATTTAAAAATATGCACTAAACTACAAAATATCTCCATTAGAAGTTTACAGTGAGAAGCCTTGCATGTTTTTTATTGTAGAAAATTGTATACTATTTTATTAATGGGTTTCAAATCAAAGTCGTCAATAATGATACATAAATTAGGGAATGTAATGTCGTATGTATGTTTATTTATGTAAATAATAAAGTTACATTAAAAATATTGAGAAAAGTCAATTTTCATAGCATATTGAATATGAAAATTGAACGCTACTTTCGCGGACACCTTGTCAGGTTATAAAAGAGGGATATTTTTGTCGCTGTATAAGCTCCATGTTGGCTCCAGTTATTTGATTTAAAAAAAATGTAATTCTTCTTTTTAAAATGAAAAAGTAATTGCCTTAGGAAGGTAATACGTGGCATAAAAGGTTTCCACGTTAAAATAAATGAAGACGAAAAAACGTTATCGAAAATATTATTAAACGCTTTTCTTTAAGCTCACTTTATAGGCATCTTCTCCTAAGATTTACTGCCATCATTTATTCACTGGTATATAAATGATTTCAGCTGATAAATTGGTTTTTAATAACGTAACGTATTTTTTAAAGGCAATTATTTAATTTAATTTTTTTTTAATATTTTAGTATTTAAATATTATCTACAAAAATACATAATATTTAAAAATTATGGCAAAATCATTTTATGTGGAAAATTCATGGAATATTTAGACCAAAAAATGAGCAGGGAAACTCTTATTAAAATTTAGAGTCGAGTAACTTTATGGTGGCAATACTAATAGTGGGAAACTCATATTAAAAAGTTGTGAAAAAGTTATAGCGAAGAAATTTTGTGATAAGTTTTAAACTTGATAATTGCTTATGTTGTTGATAGAGCTAAAAGTGATGGTAAAAAATGAGACAAACATCAGAGGTACAACCTGTTGCAGAGTAATGAAATGAATACATGCACTAACCATACTGCAATAGATTGGTCGATTTAAATTGCTTTTAAACCAACACGATAACGTAGATTAATGTAAATGTCATTCTAAAAAAGCTCTCATAAATATTCCTTACCCAGCTATTATTTATCGAACAATATATAACGATTTGTTTTCAATATTTCGGTTATACAACATAAATTGCTAACAAAAAGTTATTTTTAATTCCAAACCCTTCGTGATTACCATAACTGACTTGTAACATTCAATATTTTTAGGTCACAATTAATATTAGAAAAGATTTGATTAACAATTTATCATAGTAGCTTCTGAAACCATATAATTTTTTTAATATTTTTAATAATTAAAAATAAAAACGGGAAGTAATTTTAAATAAAAATAAAAATAGAATGCCATTTATCGAACTTTATTTTATTTTTTATAAAGTTGAATAAAAGGAATCCTAGTTTATTTCTTTAAATTACTAATTTAAATTTTGGTTTACCTGCATTTACATTTCAACATGACTTCATAATATTTGAAATAAAAGTGTTAATTTTATTTTATTTAAAAAAATAAAATTCCTGTTTAATTTTTTTAAATTAAATCAGCTCAAGTTACCTACAAAATGGAATTTCTTTCGTTATTATTTAATTTTAAAACATTACGTAATTTATAAAATATCTAATTTAGTTTATAAAAGAGTCGCAAAAACAAATAGCTTCTGCATATAAATCACGTTTAAATTTTCATCTTCTTTCCCAATTTTAAAGCAAAAATATCACGTTTAAAATGTTGAAACATTCGTTGAAATAAATTCACCTAGCTAAATTACTTTGTTATCACTTTTTTTACTAAAAGTAATTTTATATGTAGGCATTTGTTTCTTTTATGGTGGATTTTATGTTTGTTTAAATTAAGGTAGGATTTTCGTTTGAAATTTAATTACCGGAATTGATTACGTTCGTTAAAATGGAAACCCTAATATGTATTACTTTCCAAGCCAATTTACGCCACAGTTTTAAACAATGGGCCTCGATGTTTTATATTAAATAATGTCAAATTGATATACAGGTATGTATACATTGTTATTTTTGAATAGATTAAAAAATAATAATTATACTGGTTGGATTAATATTTTTATGTTGCCAAATCAGAATATTAGTGATTGGACAGTGGCAATCCCAGGGAAATAAATAAAAAAATATTTAATTCAAAAATTTTGAAAATATTTATATTAAGAAATCTTAACAAAAACTTTTATATTTTAATTAAGTTTTCAGCCAAAAAAGAATAATTATAGTATCACTTTCAGAAAAAAATTTATTCCTCGAAAACTATACTGGTTGCAAGAATGGTTAAGAGCTCATAATTTAAAAAATAGATTTTTCTTTCCGAATATTTTAATAAAATGTCTTTCATTGAACTCTCCAGGACCGGAATTGTGCTCATATTTTAGCAAATATATTGCAATTTTATTATGGGGAAACTAATGGACTAATTCACACCAATTTTTTTAAAATACTTTTAGGTAAGACACATGTTTCTGGTATAAAATTTTGGCGTTGATTACTTTTGTAGTTTACAAAAAAATAATTAAAATTTAAAACTTGTAAAATATTTAAATAATAACATCTTGAAAAAAAAATTTAATTTTACTAATTATATTAAAATTTTTGGAAAGAACTTTAGACGAGTTTTCAGCCAAAAAAGAATCATTTTGTTATCACTTTTCGATTTTGTGTTCTGTACAAAAATGTGTACAATCCTACGGTCAAGTCAAATGTAGTCCAGAAATTTTAGATTTTTCAGATAGAAGTTGATTGCTTAAAAACTATACGGACTATAAAGGGTCAAATTTTATGGAATGAATTGCATTTTCCGATTATTATAATAAAGCGTTTATATAAATACTTAAAAAAAACTCTCGATGGCCGAATTTGTGCCCAAATTTTAGAAAATATTTTGCTATGTTATTATGGAAAAACTAATCGACCGATTTTCACTACATATTTTTTTAGATACATCTAGATGCTATATGTTTTTGGTGTTCATAGTTATGAACACTAAAGTTTTAGTACTTTTCATTTGAGAAATATTTAAATAATAAATTCTTGAAAAAACTTTGAATTTAGTAATTGAACTAGGAAATGACCATATGTGGAATAGCATGTCCCAGGAACCCTTTATATAAGTGAAATAGTATGTCCAAGGAACCCTCTATATAAGTGGAATAGTATGTCCCAGGAAACCTGTATGTAAGTGGAATACTAAGTCCCTGGAATCCTCTATGTAAGTGGAATAGTATGTTCTAGAAACTCTCTATACATATAAGTGGAATAGTATGTTCCAGGAAAATAGGCGGCGTGGCACATGTAGGTTAGTTTTATTTTCAGTAAGGTGTGGTTTTAAAATTGTGGCTGAAATTGAAATTTTGATAAATGAAAAAAACTATGAAAAATTTAAAAAATTTTGCTCTGAATTTTTTTACTTTTCACAATATATATAATATCTTTAAAACTGTTCAACCCAGCAGGACATTTAATAGCTTAAAATTCGCTCCGTCACCTGCCCTACCTACTTTTGTTAAAATTATAATAATTGTCTGTTGAAAATTGCGTCGTCTAAGGCCGTATTTGTTGTACAATTTTACACTTCGGAGTAAAATTTAATCTTGATATTTTAGATTTTTTTTAGGAAATTTACAGGGTACAAATTAAATTAATTAAACTTGATTGTGGAAAACCTTAATTACTTAAAACATATGTACTATTAGTATCGTTTATAAACCGGTTTAAAAGTATTTTCAATGTTTTGTTGAAGGTAATTTATCTATGCTTTTACATAATAAAAGTTACGGCATGTTTTTTTTTTAAATAAAAATATAAATACAAATAATAAACGAGATACTTAATTTTTACTGCCTGTAAAAGTAATAACCTCCTTAAAATTAAAAAAAAAAACGATGGTATAATATCTGTTTTACCGTAGAGCTCACTCCTGTTAGTTCTACAGGTACAGAATCAAACTCAGACCCCAACTTGGGCTTGCACAACTAATCCCTATTCAGCCTCCCATTTTAGCACAACTTGGTGTACCCAGTACCTACTTGAGCGAACATAACTAGATACAATTTATGCTTAGCTCTGATTTCAATTAAGTCTGCACAACTAGATACACTTCAACCCCTAGCCAGGCTCCCAATTAAGCCTGCACAACTAACAACATTCTCTAATGGTCGTAAAAATAAAAGTTAGCTCACCTGGGTCAACACTTTAACACATAGTACCTCAAAAAGCCTGCATTTAACCTTTTATTTTCTCTTAAAATAAATCATTATGCTTATGAACTTATTTCACTCATCGTAAACCTTTTATACAGTAGGGGTTACACTAACGCATCCAAATAAAACCCTCATAATATTTTATGTAAAAACATAAGAAAACAATAAGTAAAATGCATAACAATATTAATTAAATCATCTCTAAATACAGCACAACAATATAAAAATATATTAGAAAAGTATTTTTATGGCCTAAAAAACTTTTAAAACTTCTTTTTTACATTGTGAGTATAAAGGTAAATAAAACTTTAGAGAGATGCGTGTACGTATATTTAAATTCCTCTCTATAACTCCTTTTATATTGATAATATTTACATAATATAGAGTTGTGAAGAAACTTTTATCAAAGAAAAAAAGATAAAAATATAAAAACAGGAAGAAGAAAACGCAAGTTTAATTTTAAAGAATTCTGATACTAAATATACTCAAATAAATTTAGGTTATATATTTATTGTATTCGTGAGTATTTGAAAAAAAAAAACAGTAAAAGCTTAATTATTTTTACTTATTTACGATCAACAAGTTTCCAATAATAAGTTAATGCATATTTTTAGATATATTAAAGTAGCCATATTCTTGTGCATCAAGAAAGGACGAAATATTAGAGTGCAGGATTAAACTTTAAGTGGCTTTGGTGCAGCTAAGTATGGAGTTATCTTTTTACAGTTTATAAAGCACTATATTGCAAGTTTATATAGATTAAAAACTTCCCCATTTCTCCATTAAGTCTAATCCAATTTCATAGTAGCCGCTTGGATATAATAATGATAAAATAACGTTGTGGAAAGCATTTCACCACTAAACTAAAATAAGGAATAATAAATAATTCTGATACAAATATGTTATAAATAATTATTGCCGAATAGAAATAAGTTTATACAATTCCTAAACACTAGTAAAAACCCCAAAATTTTAGATGAATGATGAAAAAATTATGTAGGTTACCTTGTACCATAATGTACATTAATGTTTGGCGAAATTCTTCTGTAATTCAATAACGCAGCTCTGGTACTCTCGATACTGTTTACAGAAGAACCCGAACTTTTCAAACCCTTTCTTTATAATTTGACGTAATAGAGAAATTTCCAATTTCATGAAGCTTGAACTCGATGAACTATGAAGTTCAAACCTACTAAACTTCCTATATGATGGACATTAAAAAGTTTGAGCTCAAAGTTCGAACTTGAGGAAAGTTGAAGCTGAGAAACTACTTCTTTTATACTCAAAAAAAATAATAAAAAAAAGGACTTGAGATTTATCTCCTTTGATAAATTGGTTAACTAAAAAGAATTTTCTTTAAATTGCTCCTTTAAAATTCAACTAGAATCTACAATTACCTATAATAAAAAAATAGTGATTTACGATTTGGGATGCTAATTGTGTTGGGATTTAAATTATTATTCGCCTTTGCGATGCGATTTTTTGGTTGTAATTTTATTTCTCTAATTAGAGTATCTTGTGCTGTGCTGTATAATTTATGGTAATCTTTTTCCGTGCTTAGGTAACTGATGATATTCAAGTATTTATGACGAAAACGAGAAAATTGGAGTGTCACAGCAGTTATGGAATATTAAATGCGATTTATTATTCAATTTTAGATGCAGATTAAACTTTAAGTATTCATCTTAGAGTATGAAACTACTTTGTACAAATTGATCACTATACATCATTTTAGAAAAGTCTACAATTTAAATAAAAATTATTTACTATTTTATTTCATAAATATTTTTGATAATTCCTTGTTAAAATATAAGCAAACCACAATTTTCCTCCTTGTGATTTTATTTCTAAATGAGAATTCTTTGTCCGCCTTTCATAAACTACGTAAAGTGGTCTTGTGCTAAGTACACATTAAAGGAAGCTTTCCTCATAAATTTATATTTTCATGGGCAATAATTACTTCATAATAAATAAATACCTTTGCAATAAAAATATGCTTTATGCATTTTTATACTTATAATAATTCGACCCTTCTTATATTAATTATTTGATATAATTATATTGAAAAAAATATCAAGTATCATAAATATAATTAATAAAATGAGAATAGGTAGAAAGAAAGAAAATTTTAATTCTATAATATAATTTCTTACAAACCACTTTCTTGATAATTTACAAAAGTTAAAACTAAGTAAACTTAACTAAACCGAGTCTTTAACTCTACTCAACCAAAAAAATTAGAAAAATTTAATACTGAAATGTTTACCTAGAAGATGAATTTGTTTCCGTCTGCATGATTTTAAATTAAAAAGACTTTTTTAGAAAAGTACGCAAAGAAAATCTTATGACCTTACCAGTGAGCATGAAGAAATTCCCACCTTAAATAAAACGGATGAAGTTATTGGAGCAGGAAGTAAATTACTTTTCCGACAAAGAGTTATTAGTTACTATTTCTTAGTAACAGGCAAGATGTATTGTTATTTGTTTATTTAATACACAAGAAAAAAATGGTTTATTAATTTAAGATTCTAAATATGCTGATGATAACGAAAGTAAATAAAATAGTACTTATATACAGGGTGATTGTTTGAAAAAGATTTTGTCAACAGACATATCACAATAACGATAAATTGATATCATTGAGAATATAATTGATCCTTTTATAATAGAAAATTTAGAATATCAGCAAGATAAGGAAGTAACCTTATTTCTTGATGAAGAAAATTTATACTCGGCACCAGCACATTATGTTTTACCCGAAAGAGAGTGGTTGAATGACCAATCGGAAGAAGAGGTCCGTTAGAATGGCCAGCACGGTCTCCCGATCTTTCGCCATTAAATTTCTATCTCAAAGATAGGCCTTAAAGGCCACTTAAAAACAATTTTATTCGAAACACCACCTAAAACTATTCAAGACCTGAAAAATTGGACAATAAATGATGGTTATATGGACATATCTCGAGAAACATTTTGCAAAAGTTCGAAATGAGATTAAAAATAGACTGTTCTATTGTACGAAAAGAAATGCACATTCTGAATTAATAATTTAAAAGAAAATTAACTTGATTTACATCTCATCAAAGTTATTTAAATGATCACCATGTCTAATAATCCTAATGTCTCTCCAATTATTTTACTCTGTTCTAATATTTTTATATTTCCCACGTTTAAAATGACTTATATTGTACAATACTATCTTAAAATGATTAATTAATTACTTTTAGTAAAAATTAATATTTGATGTTTCATTCTTGTTGGGAAACCCAGCATTTACTAATATTGAAATTGAAACGTCTATAATAAGTCATTAAACAAGAACATTTATCATCTAAAGCAAATGGTGCACTAATAACAACATCGTTTCATTTCCTTGTGCGCTCTACACGAAAATCTTATTGTTTGAGTTTCAAGCAGACTTACTAATGTTTAATCCTTCGAATTCATGCCATTTGCAGCAGTTACTTCTATTTATTACACATTAAACATTTATTTATCCAATTTAGAATTTCAACTATATTATCATTTCATTAAATATATTGTTTATTTTGATGAATGAAATTAAAATCTATATGGTAAACCACACCCACTTTTCATAAAATGAAAGAAAAAGCTTATTTCCTATTCACTAAACAATATTATTTTAAAGTAAAGAACACAATATGTAGGTATATAATTTAAGATTATTATTTATCATTTAAGAGGATAGTCGCCAAAATATGTAACTCCAATTTCTCTGTTCCTTGGAAATGCGATGTGCGTATTAAACATAACTGTGCGAAAGAGATGCCAATAGTTGAACCTCCTGCTAATATTGACATTTTATTTCCAATATAATTTAAAAACTAATTAATAAAATTATTTCTTTTAGGTTATCTTAAAAGTACATTAAACAAACTACCTTTTGTTTATTTTTTTATTTAAAATAAATAATCTTTTCATAAGACTGTAATTTAAACCTAAAAGTTTCCTATTTTTGGACGTTTTCAACAAGTATTAAATATAACAAAAAATGAAAATTACAAAAAAACAATATACAAAAAATGCAATATGGACTACTTAAACAATACAAAAAAGAATTATTCAATTTGAATTAACCGTTTGTCATTTATTTAAGAAATACGAAATCGAAATTTACATTGGAAAGTCCTATACCTAATTTTACCGACTATCTTCTTAATCCATTTACCTCCAATTTTAAAAATTATTTTATTTTTTATGAACACAAATTTAAATACTTATGTTTTTAATAATAAGTCATAACTTTTTTTCATTAAATGGTACCTTTTATTCGATTTTTTATATAATTATTGATTAAATTACAAAAAAATAGAATCTAAAAAGGACGAATTTGAAAACAATTTTCCTATATTTTATTTTTCATATAAATAGTAAAATGACCAGTACTTCAGTGACTTTATTTTTCAATTGCTATTAAATAGTATCCATTTGAAGCAATTTCATTTGAAATATCATTTTAACATACATCCATTTCCAATGAAACCATTTATAACGTAGTTAAATTACAGTTTATAAACATTAAGGTACAAAATGATACTTTGAAAACAACGTTTAATATAAAATGAATTGCAAATATCTCGTAGTAAAGTATATAAATGGATTAATCATTATTTATGTTCCAACTAAATTTACCCAATTAATATTAAAATACTTTAATAAATGATAATTTTGACTTTCCTAATTAAATTAGAAAATTAAAGATTCTTTGTACAAACACGTATACTTAATTTAAAATACCTAGCAGCAATTTTTATTAAAGTTAGCCAATCGTTTTCATTTACTACATTTTGTGGTAAATAATGAGTGGTAAATAATTAAATTACAATTGCAGTTTACTTCGAACTCCAATTGTTGACTCGCATTTTGATGAGGTTTAAATAAATATTTTCCTTTCATAAAGAAATTTAATAACTGTTTTATCCAATTTTCAATAAATTTACTTAGATAACTATAGCTTAAATACATATATTTCGTTTAATTGTTATGTTTCTGTTGTAAAAATTTTTCGTATAAAAAGATTAACCATACAAAAATAATATAATTAATCTGTGATCAAAATTTGTTTTCCATACATTTTAAAATACATATCACATCTTATAAATACATGTTTGTGGGAAGGGGTTTTCCAGAACAATCGAAGGAAGCTGTTGTTATTCCACATGTGTAAGCATATTACCAATTTTATTTAACCTAGTAGAAAAAGTTGCTAGAGCACAATAAAAAAATCATTGAAGAAACTCGATTTTACCTACATCACAATCAGGATTCAGAAATGGAACTAGCTCTGAAACAATATTAAACAAAATTGATGACATTGTTACATCAATTACGACATTGTTAGATTTTAGCAAAGTCTTTGATACCATAAACCATATAATTTTACTAAAATTATGGCATAATGGATCGTTTTGTGTATAAAAATATTTTAAAGAACGTTATGGTCCCATATACTGATAGCACTATCCCATTACGTCACTTCTTTCAGCAGGATAATGATCCGAAGCATACATCAAAGTTTGTAAAACAATGTTTTGCGGAAGAAAAAATTAATTTATTGAAATGGCCATCACATTCTCCGGATTTAAATCCAATTGAAAACCTTTGGAGTATTTTGGATAACAAAATTCGCTATAAAACTTACAAAAATTTGGACGAACTCTTATCAGCGCTTATAATCTTTAAAAATCAATACCCAGAAGATGTGCTGATATACTTCAGAATAACGGTTTTTGGACAAATTACACTATAATTTTGTATTTTTATATGAATAAATAATAAGTTTCTAATTGTTGCTCTACTTTTTTCCAGCTTTATTACTAAATCATATACTAAACCTGCAATTTTTATTTTTATTTAATAAAAAAATTTATTACAAAATATTATAACCTATATATTAAGAATATGTAAGTGTTGCTCTACTTTCTTCCAGTACTGTATATTTATTTATTATTACCTTTATTTTTTAAATTTAATATCTAGAATTTTTAGAAAAAAAAACTGAAAGATCAAATCATATTTATTTTTAGGCAAGAAAAATTAAAAAATGTATTTAATGTTCTTTTAAATTTATTATTATTTTTATCTACTTTTTTGTTTAAAAATAATTCTTTTAAAAATAAAACTTAAAAAAAATTCGTTTAAATAATTGAAACTTCTATTTTTAAGGTAATAAATGCTCAAAATGATGGCCATCAACTTCAATACATTTTCCTACACCTACACGCTTTGCAAAACAATTGGCAGCCCTTAATAAAAATTGTCTGTCAATATTTGCACAAGCATTTCTTACACGTTCTATCATATTTTCACGGGTAATTGGAATAAACTTTTTCCTTCAGGTGTCCCCACAAAAAAAAAGTCGATAGACGTTAAATCTGCCGATCTAGTTCGCCAATTTTTAGGTCATCTGCGATCTATCCAACAACCATTATACTCTAGATCTAAGATTTCTCTGGCAAGAATAAAGTGCAGGGTAACCATCATGTTGAAACCACATTATTCTTTTTCTTCATCACTTAACTCATGTAGAAGTTCAGGCAGCTTTTAAAAAGTTACGGAATTTTTCACCATTCAAGTTTCCATATACGAAATATGGTCCTAATAACCTATTACCGAAAATTCAACACCAAACGTTTACTCTTCAGGGAATCCACCGTGAATTTTCAATCGACCAATTTATTTCACCGTTGTTAGTAAAAGTTGCTTCGTCAGAAAATAGCACTCTATGAAAAAAAAATCCCCATTTGTTTTAATCTGATCAGTACCATAAAGATCTTGATACAAATATACATGATATGGATGAAATTTAAGTCTTAAGAATTCTAAGAATGGCTGTTTTCGATAATCCTGAATCGCGAGAAATTTCACAAGAACTAATATAGGAATTATGGTGAACTCACGCTGCAACAGCAATCATGTTATTCTCTTGGATCACAATTTTTACGTAGTCTTTTTCAGGGTTACACTTCCAGTTTGTAAAAACGTTTTACAACTCGCTAAATTGATTAACAAGATGGTAAATTAAGATCAGGGAATCTTTAAGCAAATAAATTCATTGTTACTACAACATTTCGACCTGATTCACCATACATGAAAATTATTTCACTTTTTATGACTATTATTGCAAAAAGAACTTTAATGTATACATGGTGTTTCTGAACAAGTGTCGAAGAATCTAGGAATGGATTTTAAGACAAAAAGTAGGAATATTTTTTTTTGGTAAAATGCTCCATTTCACAAATGCAGGGCATTGAAGTTTACTCATTTTTTTCATAATTTTTTTTTTCATAATTTCATTTTTGCATATTTTTTTTTTCCTAATTAAACATGTATTCTTCCAAACATTCCTAATTTTATCTAATTTTGCGCAGAAATAAAATAATTTTATTTAATTTTGTAGACATTTAGATATTTGAAGTGGTTTATGTTATCCATAACTTCTAAACGCAACAAGTTATCAAAAAGGTTAAAGAGAGCAAAAAGTTAAAAAAAAACGTGTAAAAAAGGGAATACTTAATTTTTTTATTACTATGATGTACAAAAACGTTAAAGAGGGTTCAAAGGTTAATTCACCCGAAAACCTTCACCCTAACTTTTTTTTTGAAAATTTGCTAATTCATCTCAAGGCGGCTGTCAATATTAAGGTATGTGCAAAATTTGGGCCAATTATTATTAAAAATGTAGATTTTATGTTAAAAAATTGAAAAAAATGAGTAAACTTCAATGCCCTGCATTTCCGAAACGGAGCATTTTAGCGAAAAAAATTATTCTTACTTTTTGTCCTAAAATTGGTCCAATAACCAATTCCTAGATTATTCGACACTTGTTCAGAAACACCCTGTATATGTAATAAATAATTAATTTAAAAAAACTTAAAAAACATTTTTTAACTTTTTTTATTTATTTCGTAGTTCTCGAGATATTCGCTTGTCTCAAGATAAATGGTCCACCCTGTATAATCGCTTCGCCAGATTGAGTATCAAAGATTATAATTTAACATCAAAAGAAAATGTTAAATTAAAACTGAGCTATCCATCCCAATTGCTTAAATAATTCTGTAAGCGGCGACGAAAATATAAAAAAATTACTTTCAGGAAATAAGTAAATATTTGGTTAATGTGTAACAGATTAGTATAGAAAGCGAAATGTTTACAGGGTACGGATTCGATCCGACCTCAGTGAACATGGCAAGGGCGGGCGTTACTTAGCCGCTTAATGCGGATCTGATCGACCTAATCAACGAACTATAAATTATCTACTGGACGTACTTCAATACTCAGTTTAGGGAACCACCACTAGACTGGATTAAGGGCGAGCAATTTGTACGTTTCTTGTCCGGCTGATTGAAACCAGCTAGAAAAAGTATACCATTAAAAATAAATTTAAACGAAATTACAAATAAACTACTTGGAAAATTTTATTATCCTAATGCATAAAAAGTAATTAGTTATAAGTAATTTCAAGTTATTAAATTTATATAACAAATAAAGGGGATAGTCTTCAAAGAGAGCTTGATTTTGAAATTCGCTTGATATTTAAGGTTTTTGTCATAATTTTTTTTCTAGTGTAGCATTTTATAAATTTCTTTTTTTGGTACACATAAGAGTCTTGTGACTATCATTAACGTCTTTTTTGTTTTTTTAAGTCAAACCAAATACTTCAGCAATAAAATGGAGTATTTACAAAAAACGTTTTATTAGCGACCTTTTAGATATTTGTAAGAATCTAATTGAAATTATATTTTTTCCAACGTTAGCAATAAGGTAAGGTATAAACGAAGATTTGATCGTTTCGATTTTTGTTTTGTTAACTTATTGTTAGGTTGGAATAGTATTTTGTTTTATTAGGAGTTTACTCCGAATAAAACATGCATTTCTTCAAACGTTTTTTTTTTAATGGTAATATAATAAATAATTTTAAAATTTGACATTAAATTTATATACAACACACAATATAATGTTAGTTGGGTTGCCTAAAATTCATTTCTACTCCGCCCTTTTATTCCTTGTCAGTGAAAAGTAGTAATTTCTACTCCTAGGCAGTACAAAGTGGCCATAGAATCGACGAACATAAAAAGTGACATTTTAAAGCCTGTCAAACGTCTCAGAAGACGTTTGAAGAAAAAATAAATTTATGAATAAAAATTATTTTCCAAACACCCAGTAAAGCCATATGAAATGATCTATACTTACTGCTCATTTTGTCCCTATTTTATATTTATTACTTTTTTTGATGCGTTAAGATCAAAAGCTGGTGATGACTTAATAGGGGAAACCACGATTTGACTTTAAAATTGTTACATTATTTATATTAATAATAATCACATAACGGATATATAACCTTAATAAATATTAATGATGCAATTTATTAAAATAATAAATATCATAAATACTGGGAATATTGTATATTAATAAATTTTAATTATGGTCTGGGATTTTTTGTAGAAATAATGCTTTAGATTTTAGAATTTTTCCATTATAGTTTAAAAATGTGTAATAAAAAATGCATCACTTTAAAGTGTTAACTTTTTATATAATTTTAAAATATTTTTACAAAAATTTTAGTTGGAATTTTTCATAGTCTCGTCTTTTAAGATTAAAGTTAAAATGCCAATAAAATCATTCCTATCCTAAGCATTTTAATAACGTCTCAATAAAAATAATAGTCACTTAATAAAAATAATTTTAATTTTCAATATAAAAATAGAATGATAAAAATTACCAACAGTTTTATAAATCTGGTTTTCCAACAAAATTAAGTTGGGGAAAAAACTCAGGTAGTTTCTCCAGTTGAAAAATTCTACCCGTATATAAATTGATTGCAGGAACTTCAAACTTTAAGAGGATCAAATGTCGATAAAACTTTATATTAGTTAAATACAATTTTAAAAGGTACAAATACGGTAAATGTTTTTAAGTTGTTTTAATTAAATTTTCTGCAAAAAAACGTGCACGAAATAATACATGTAAAATTTGATGTAATCTAATTTTAGTGGGTTTCTAAAGATAAGATAGATTATAAAAAATGTTCAAGAACCAGGGTATACAAACACATATGGTTGTTGGATGACAGGCCTCATAAAGTTAACAAATGATGCATTATGAAACTAACAATGTCTCATGGATGTCCATAAAAGCCTCTAAAAATATGTGCCCTTTTTTTCAGGCTAAAAGTTAATAAATATATATTGTTATAATATCTTTAAATTTATTTTAGCATTAAAATTTATTTATAAAATACTAGTAGGAAGTTTTCATTATTTTTCGTGTAATTAAAGTAAAAATATTGTATTTAATAATTCAAGTTTTGATTATACTCAAACTATGTATATTTATAAAAAATAATGATGAAAAATTTTTTCTAAATGTCAAGAAAAACCTACAGAAAAATACCTTTATATTATATATTTTACCATATTATGTTTCAGTCATTAAAATTACTATTCATAAATTAAATTAGTTCACTAACGAATCACAGGTATTACAGTTTTTAATTACAAAAATATGATTTTTATTTTTTAAAATGGTTGAATTACGTTTGCAAATAAATTAACATGATCCAATTTCAACTTTAATACTTTATGTAAATTGAGTGTAACATGTTACAAGGAAACCGCTATATTTTCCATATGTTGGGAAATTGTGGTGATCACACAGATGTAAAACACAGTTTGCAGAGCACTGTCTATATTTAAATACTCACGCAATTATTATTTTTATCAAAAATTATTACATAATGAGTAAATTTTAATACAAAAGCACATTTATAGTTTTCAAGATATATTGCAAAAAAACTGAATGTCACAGAAATACACAACTTGGGGTAAGATTCGCATCACTTATTTAGTAAAATTTTTCCCGCAAAATATCATTGAAAACACCAGAAATTCGTGATTTTATAAAGCATTTCGTAACTTAGTTATTAATTTTGAGACTTGAGTTATGAAATTTGTAATAACTTTTTTATTACTACTATACTATACTTAGTATTTTAGATGGATCTATCACATATTAATTACTATACTATACTACTATAAAATTTATGGAAAGTAAGATTTTTGTTAGAATATTCCAAGGAAGACTTTAAAAATCGTAGATTCTGTTTATTCTTTCCAATTTTTTAGCGATTTGAATCACAAAATTGGTAATGACTTTTTTAGTTATTTCTTCCAAATATCTGATGTATTTATTATCAAAGAAAATTAAAACGCTTTAAATACTTCGACTGCCACTTTTCTATCACTGGTGCATCTGCACTAACCATTGCTAATCCTGTTATAATTGACATCACTATAAGCAACAACCTAGACTCAAACATTCAAGTCGAAGCTACTTCAGAATTTAGTTCGGATCCTAATTCCCCTTTGATACAACTGAATCTCATACAATTAGTAGTTTTAAAGCTTTAATTAAACTTAACAACTGGCAAAAATTTAAAATTAATTCCTCTTTAAACTTCACTTTGATTACAATCATTCAAACTTCAAACTGAGTCCCAATTAGTCAACTCTGTTAACCAACTCACATCTTCTATTCAGGATAGACTCGATAAAACTCGAAAACTCTGGCAAATAACCAGGAATCCGATGTACAAAACGGAAATGAACCGACTTTCTTCCCTAATCGAAAAGATCTTTAAAATACCCTTGACCTCCAATGAGATTTCCATTTGGAATCCTGTGAGAAAAAGTCAAGCAACCTAAAAAGTGAATTTTGGCAAAATCATTAAAAAATTCAAAAACCTTAAATCACCTGATTCACGGCCGCATCTAGTCACTCCACTGAAGCTAAGATAAAAATCATGGCCGATTAATGTACCCCAATTCATGAAAACTCAAATATGATCAGTAAATTCACAAAAAGTAGAAATTCAAGACATAATTAAAACCCCCAAGTCCAGAAAAGCCTTAGGTATAGGAAATAACATCATTAAACATAATAGTGAACATCATTTACGCTTAGGGTGACCTATTTTCCTAATAAATGGAAACAAGCACAGGTGGTTATGATCCTAATACCAAATAAAAACTCCACATTCCCACAGAACTATCGTCCATTCAGCTTACTCAGCAATCTAGGAAAATTTTTGAAATTATTAGAATTTACCATCACTGCTTTACTTGCTTTTCAATGTGCTTGGTTTTAGACTAGGTAAATCTCAAATACATTACTCATAAATCGAGGTCTCATAAATAAATTAATCACACTTGACTTTCAACCTACACTGATAAAGCTTTTTTCTTACTTGTCTGAAAGAACTTTTCAAATATCGTTAGACGGAATACGGTCTTCACGCAGAAACATCACTACGGGTGTCCCACAAGGTTCTGTCCTTGCTCCGTATCTATGTAATACATTTGTTTCTGGTATGTGATATCCCTACCCCAAACAAAGACCACATTGTGATCAGACAACTCTATTACAAATGTGCTGCCTATCGTTTAAATGAGCACGACAAATCTACAGTCCTATGGTTTCAGAAATAAATAAATAATACTAAGTCAATCTCTATGCTGTTTCACAAATACAAACTCACCAACAAACCCTTCAATGTATTCATTGGAGGAGATCACCTCTCTTGGAGTAAATCTACTAAATACCTCGGTCTACACCTCGATTAAAAGCTCAACTTTAAGACTCAGATATATATTACACTATCTAAAGCCAACAAACCCATGGAATCTCTCTACTCCTTGATTGGTTCTAAATCATAAATCAGAACCTGAAAAACTCTATCTTCACAAATTGCTCATCAGAATAATAATCTCTTACTACAGCCATATTCGGGTCGATAATAACGGAGAAAACCTAAAGAAAGTTCAACAACATGAAAATAAAATAATCAGGAATATTGTAAAAGCCTTGTACTACTTCCGAAAACTAAACCATTAAAACTGACTTAAAAATATCCCCAGTTTATGACCTTATCAAAATATAAATCTATATTTCATTTTCACTCTCGCGGACATCTGTAATCTTCACCCCCTTCCCTTTTTATCATTCATTTAAGTTTAACAAAAACTATCCATAAGCCATTACTACAAATACATTTCGAAAATATAAGCATTTTAGAGAGGAAACTGCTTAGTAACTGCCACATCAAATGTCCCAAAGATGACGATGAGCAAATGCAAAAAAAATTTAACTTAAAAAATCCGGCATCCTGTATAGGAAATATTTTATTCAAAATAACAACTTTGAAGTTTGGTAAAAGCAGATTATTCAATTCAGCCGATTATTTTATTTTTATTTTATTACATATTTTTGTATTATTTGTGTTTATTTTTTATGATACAATTTCGATCACAAAATACTAAAATGTATTAACTTTTGTGGTGTAATTACAAGATTTAAGGCAAAATATCGAACTTCAATTTCTACAAAATCGCTGATTTTGACCTAATTTTAGTTTACCCAATTTCAGAAAACCTAAATAAATTTTGCTGAAAGAAACTGTATTTGTTGCTACGCATATAATAAATAATTTATAAAGTTATTATTAATTAAATTTCCTAAACTTTTGTAAATAAAATGCAAGTGTAATATTTTCTTAAATATATCTTCATAAAATTAATTTATCTCATAATTATCTACAGGATAATTACGAGGGATAAAATAAATTATAAATCCTGGGTTAAGGTTGAATGGTTGAATGTATAATCCTTTCATTAAATCTGCTCTAAGTTAAATACCTAAATTTAAATCTGCATAAAGGAGATAATAATTAATATCGCAAATATAATTAATACAATACTTTGGTGCATAATATGGATGAACTTCATACAAGGCAAGTAACTTCAATTTAATTAAATAAAATGTAATAACCACAGTGGGTAAGAAATAGTTAATGTGGCGGTTAAAGATAGGTAAAATTGGGTTTGAAATTGAATTGATAAAGAGATTGAGCTAACGGACTCAAAATTTCCTGAGGGATTACGATTTTCGATGAAAGTTGTAAAGAACATTATCAATTAAATAAAATGCTGAATTGGACAAGCAAAAGCTTACCGATGTAATTCATTGGGTATGTGCTTTCGAGGCAATTCCACAGCACTTTCCACCAACCGCCAAACCAATAAAATTTAATCAATACTTTTTCATTAAATTCCGATTATTAATTGGGTAAATTAATGTTTTTAGAAAACATTGATTTAATCTAAAAATAATATTACCTTTAATAAAATCAACAGCCATCTCAAGTCCATATGTGTCCTTATCGCAATCATCCAAAATGTGTGCCCCGAGCTTTATCCCAATTCCCAGTAGTAGGCTCCTTTGGTTATTTAGCTTATCTATCGTGTAAAGCATTGCTTCAAGAGCTTGAATTCCTCCTTGTGGCATGACCGGGCCGCAGGTAAGAGCCGTGTTCTTTCTCTCATGTACCATCATTAAACCTCCAAGGTTCAGATCGCCTTCTACTACGGCTTCCCTTTTAACGGGCCAAGGAACTTCCTGATTCCGGATATTATTTTCGATTTCAATTACGTCTCCTTCCTCTTTTCGATAATTATCTGCCTCAATCAAATCAAAGGACCCGTAAAACGAACCGAATTTACTCTTTGGTGGTAAAAAGTAACTATGCTCAACCGATTTGTGCCGGTGCTTTCTCTCATGATGGTAGCTCAAGTGTTTGGTTCGATGTTTATGATGAGTCGCGGCACTAGGCTCAATGATTTTTAACACAATTATTAAATATAAAAAATATAATTTCATTTTTATTAAGTTTTTTAGTCAATTCAGTTGTTTTTTTACACTTCCTACATATTTCCACTCACTGATATGCTACAATTAGTTTCATTAGACAAGACATTTTTAAAAGTATATTCATGATTTTTTGACTACTTCGCTCAGTACTAAAAACTAATTCTTTACAAAAAACCCTCAGGGATATTTGGGGACCAAAAATGAACAGATCTATTCCTCTCAACGCTGAAGTAACAGTGAACCTTATATGTAAAATGCATAAGGTCTATCTAATTTTTACCTTGAGAGAAATCAACCCAATGGATTAGGGTAGTTTAATTTCTCTACGATTTATTATAAGGGTTTTATAAGTCGTTTTAATGATTACCGTAATAAATTGAATACAAGGGCTTCGAAAATTGACAGAATTATGATTATAATAAATTAAGTACCAGAATTTGGAGATGAGGTAAAAATTTTTTTTTTTATTAAAAAAAATTCAATGATTATTTCATAATTTGTTATGATGATTTAGTTAGGCATTGCGTAATTACTTGGGTTAGAAAAATTGCTTTAAGTTTATAAAGTTTAAATTACCTCTCAAATGACTTTAACCAGAAGTTTGTGGCACGAGGTATTAACTGAAAGCTGACTCCTTGAGAATCAATTTTAAAACTTTAATATTTTTAAACAAGCCCGTAAAAATGGATGGAAATTTTACAAGAGAAAATTAACTTGAAAATAAGCAAATTTTAACGGAAGCTAAAATATAATCGACATTACGTGACACTACTGCACTTTAATATTGCAATTTTATGTTAAAAGCTTTTGCAAAATATTAAACTATGGATTTTGTGCAAAATTATTTAAATTGATACAAAAATCGATTTAATGTTATAATTTTGAGTTGATAAAGATTATTTAAATTGATAAAAGTGCTTTCTTCAATAATAGCCATACAAAACATCAATGATTATTTATTTAAGTAGAAACCTTAGTGTCATTATAAGATTATAAAAAAATTAATGTAAAAGTTATTAAAATACATATATCAATTAAATCTGAATTAACATGGATGCTATTAAATTCTTATTTACTAATCTAAAATTATAAAAATTTTTAGTAACAATAAAAAAATTTATTTAAATACAGTTTTCTTCATGTTTGATGTTTACCATTATTAAGTTTGATATTGTTCATTTTCAAAGAAGCCACCCTAAATAACTCTCACAAAAATAAGTTAATATAAAAACTCCGTAACAGGTCGGTTTTTATTTTCAGGGGGACATCTATTTACAATGAAATGAAAGTTGTGTTTACAACCCCCTACCCCACAGGATCACCCCTTTGATTATTTTAAATAGGAATGGGGGTCAACTGACGCATCATTTTAAAGGTCTGTTTATCCTGAAAATAAAAATATGATTTTTTGGCCCTCTTTTAATTTAGTTTTTTACAGGCACGATAAAAGAGAAAAGTAATAAGTAATTTTTCACAAAAAATGTAAAAAATATGGTAACTGATTTATTTTTCAATAATTATAAATAATTAGCTTTTGTTAAGTTATAGCACTTGTTTTATGGTCTAAACTTAACAATTTATCCAAAATTGATTTAAAAGTACATAAATAATACAATTATTAAGTACTTTCTTAAAATTTTCGGTAGGTTAGAAATCAAAAAGTTTCCAAACAAATTATGACTGCCATTATCAGGGTAAAAAATTCTTTCAAATAATGTATCACTCAAGCGCCTATTCCCATTTAAAAAATTGAAGGGATGGCTCGAAACAGTTATTTATGCAACAAGTGCAAAAAGTGAATAATATTTGTACGCGAATAAAAATTGTACAAAGAGACCGTAGATCGAGACATTTCCAAATTTATCATTTATGATCAATTGTCAGTGAAATAAGTCATACTTCTTTGCACTAAATAAGGCTTTTGTGCACTCATGTAAGAAAGCATGACTTTATGTATTGACAACTGATCATACATGGACTATTTTTTGCACGATCGTAGAAACATTATTTTTATAGCTTTACCCCCAAAAAAGTTATTTAACCCTGAACGGAAAATGTCACCCTGAAAAGTATCAAGTTTTATCATACTGTGGGGGCCAATTTCTGAAAACGGTGGTTTTGACCCGCCATTTGCATTTCTACCCTGAAATTACATATTATTTGTGCGTAGTCGGCAAAAGGGTTTTTTTTTCGTACGATTTTAAAAATTCCAGTGATCAAAAGGGAAATGTTTATTCTAAGTGGTACGAATTTTAAATTTTTTAGAATGAACTTTGCAAAAATTTACCAAAATGGCCGATTTTTGTTGCTTTTTTTTCCGATCTTAGGTGAACTTAATTTTGAAAAATCACATCTGCGTTGGGTTTTAAACGAAAGCCACTAAATTATGCCCTTTCAAAGCTCTATTTATCCAATCACATTTAACATTTAATTTTAACATTTGACGATTTAATCTAAAAGTTTTAACATTCAATAATCAAAAATAAGGGTTAAATCCATGTTTTTAAATAAGACAATTTTTGCAAAGTTTATTAAATTCCTTAGGTTATATCGTTAAATGAGTGCGTATGAATTCTGATGATTAAAAGAATATTCAATTTGTAGTTTCATTTTGGGCGACACTAATGATTCAGAACCCAAACATTGTGCGAAAAAACCACAAAAATTTGTCTTCATTTTACGAGATTTACCTGTATTCTCTGTTTAATCTACTCTTAAAACTTGGAACCAGGGATTCTAACCGAACCGTTTTATTAACCGAAATATGGTTAAAACCGTTTTATTTGGACTAACCGCAACCAAATTCGAAACCCTTTTTTAAAATAGTAACCGAAACCGAAAGCAGTTCTTAACTGATTTTAAGCCGATTTCTAACAGTTTACTAACCGGTTTTTAACCTTTTTACTAACCGATTTTTAACCGTTTTACTAACCGTTTTACTAACCGTTTAACTATCGGTTTTACAATCAAAATTAAAAAAAATTAGTTAAAACACTTTTTTAAACCGCAACCGTTTTTTTCGGTTAATCGAAACCGAAACCGTTTTTTGAAATTTTTAAAAACCGTAATCGAAACCGTTTTTTGAAATTTTTAGAAACCGAAACCGTTATTAGAACATGTTATTTACTTCTTAGAACCAACACCACTCATAGAAAGAGTTTTTTGAATTTCGACAAAACAACGAAAAAATATTTTTTTAGATCGGATTTTAAAAAGCTGCAATTTTTGACGCATTTCAGTTTTATCAATCCCTCAAATTTAAGTTCACCCCCCAAGTAATAAACCTTTCTTAAATGCTTTCATGGTCTATTTTACGACAAAAAAAGAATCACTACACTATCTTTTTTTGTTTTCAGGTTATGAATGAAAATGTAGCTAAAATAAGCAAAATGTCCGATTAGAGCCAAAATATATCGGAATTTTTTCAATTTTTATAAATTAATTAATATTTTCGAAACTATTAAGTATACTGAGACGTTAAACATTTTAAAATTTACCTCCTTCAAAAGAATTTGCAAAAATTACGGATGAATTGCGCCGGATTTATATGAAAATCTTCACAACACTTTGCGATTTTTTTCCAGAAAGACCGATTTTAACCAAATTTTTTTTAAATTTCGTCTGTCCACGGTAAAAATTTGAAACCGCTAACTTTTATAGTATTCGAGAAAAAAAAAATAAAATCTGATTCTCATGAAAAATTTCCAAATTTATTTTTCGATTTTTTTTAAGAAAGACCCTGCATAAAAGTAGTTCGAAATATGGAGGGTTAGGCACTTCTGTTTTATTTATACAGAAATAAAATTAAAATAAACAAATAAGTATTATTAAATAAATAATTTTTATTCGTTAGTATGATAAGGATAGTAGTAACTAGTAATTAATTAATTTTGTGACATCACAAAGCCACGTATAACATCATTAAATGCCGCCAAAGGGTAAGATTATTATTGTCATTAAGCTGCATCCCTGCTTTCGTTTAGCATCGCTGCTTATAAAGCTTCACACTGAGAAAATTCAAGTTGGAACTTTAATAAAAATGGTAATTTAAACTTTATCGCTTAACTCATTTTCACAAGATTTTCCACCAAAATTATTACTGAAAAATATGTAATAAACCAAACGACAACACATTAAAAATATTTATTTATTCTACTTAAGAGTCACCTCTTAATAGGCAAAAATACAGGTTTACTGCTTCCACTAGATATGCTATTGCAAACAATATTTTTATATAATTTTTTTATCTTAGAGTCGTTCTACTAAATTTTGGAAGCGGGAAAAAAATTGGAGAATCAATAAAAAAATATATAATTACCCAAAAGTACCTTAACTTTGGTCGCTTATAATTAATTCTACATAAAATTACAACACAAAAGCTTTTTCCCAGTTTTAGTTTAATTAATCTAGTTTACAAATCAGAAAGAAATTTGAAAATCTGTCAAAAAAACTTGAGATTTTTCACAATTTTTTAAACGCAGCAACAAAAAAAAACTCATAAACATATATAATATATACAATAGTTTTCAATTATTAATTATAAACTGGGTTTATATAATATAATTGATTAGGAAGGGGTAAGGCGGCAGTTTGAAAATGGGGGTTACTGGGTCAGTGAGTGAGTGAGTCAGTGAGTGAGTGAGTCGGTGAGTCGGTGAGTCGGTGAGTCGGTGAGTCGGTGAATCGGTGAGTCGGTGAGTCGGTGAGTCGGTGAGTCGGTGAGTCGGTGAGTCGGTGAGTCGGTGAGTCGGTGAGTCGATGAGTCGATGAGTCGATGAGTCAGTGAGTAAGTGAGTCAGTCAGTTAATGATGAGCGTTATTATATAGTCTGATTTTATGGATTATTGCTATTACAATATATGGAATTAATTTACTCCGAATTTATTCATATTAAATACCAATAATTGAACTGTATGTACCTAAATATATTATACTTTATAATTATTGGAATAATTCAAATTTAAATAATAAAGTATTTTAATGGAATTTATTACATAAAATATGCCTGGTATGATAAATAAAACAATAATAGAAAAACAATATAAATCAGTCGGCGAGCACAAATAAATTGAATAAGTGGGACTATTATTTACGAAATAATTTACATTTTAAGTCATTGTCGGAAAATTCAAAGGAAGTTAAGGAAAACTAAGTAAATAAGTAAGTCATTAGAACAGTCGTTTGGAAGCTTTTGTTTTTAAAACTTGAACGAAATCTCCTAAATAAACGCCGAGTTAGACTGAAAATTTGTAATAACTTTTATCAAAGAACTTGAGTAATAAATAACATTTTATGCTAAAAGTTGGAAAAATATCTAATTTGTTTGAATTTTAAATATTGTTTAGCTACGTTCACGACCCAACAATTTGTGTTAAATATTAAGTCGCCAAAAAGCTCGGTATAGGATGATCCAAGTTATAAAATATTTACAGTATTTACAGTGGTTGTTTAGTTAATTCAGGTCCCGAATTAATAAATATATAATCTTCTCTTAAAGATTATAAGAAAATATTTTTAATGGACTACATACTTATGGATACAATTACTTTAATTTTACAGAATAACGAAGAAAATATATAGTCATAATTATATTTTAATTTTAAATTGTTTTCATATTGAAATATTTGTACGCCTGGGGTATCTAATGTAAAACTTCGACGTATACAACAATATACTATCAAAGCTCTTTAAGAAAATCTCTGGGGAGAGAAACAACTATTCTGAAATAAAATCAGACAAGCTTGGAAATATATAAAAAATGTGAAAAACTATTTATATTTCTCTAAATATTTAAGACCTCAACATGCAATTCCCAATAATAAAATGTTATCAAAAATGTGTTTTTTATCAAACGTCAATAAAGTACAGCCTCATCTAAGGTTGTCAGAAGAAATTTATGTGACAGTTAACATTTCCGACGTAGATCAGACCTATCTAGA
Source organism: Stenus bimaculatus (assembly GCA_963971135.1). NCBI lineage: Eukaryota > Metazoa > Arthropoda > Insecta > Coleoptera > Staphylinidae > Stenus > Stenus bimaculatus. The sequence continues at coordinate 26,321,275 of OZ020185.1, forward strand.
AAGTAGGTACTTCGTCTCCCAAAATAAATTATTATTTATTTCATAAATTTTACCGTTTGAAGCAAAATTAATTTTCCTCCAAATAAAACAATATACTATTCTGACCAAAATAGAATCAGAAAAGAAATTTTAAATAACTGATCTAAAAGCTACTATGTATGTTGTAAATATTTTTCTTACGATCGTGCAAAAAGTAGCTCATATATGGTCAATTTTTAGTGTATAAAGTCATACTTTCTTGCACTAGTGCACAAAAGCGGTACTTATATTCAGTGGTTGATGGTCATGGATCGTAGAAAAAAATAGTGTATGCAACTCGAGCTAAAAGCATATTTGTACTTAACATATTGTCCAACTCGACCTGGGGTCGCGTTGTAAAATTTTTAAGTCGCGTGCAAATATTATCCACTATTTTTATTTTCTCCAATTTTGGATTTTTGTACTTATGAAGTACTGCATATGGGCCAGCGATGTGACATTTAGAAATTAAACTATTGTAAGTATAAACTCTACTTCTTTATTATCAAACTTTTTAATGATTATATTGAAACTATTAAGTTCTAAATAGAAACAGATTTCCTCATAGAAAATCACATCGTTAGGAATTGTATCAATAAAAGGTACGTGAGAGGTATAAACGAGGTTTAATTAGTGAGTTGTTAGGTATTGAAATTTTAATGATTCAAATTTCCTTTCCTCGAAGCAAATGAAATAGTACATTAAATGAATTAAAGTGTATGAGTGACATGGTTTATACTATTTTCAAATAAAATGCTCAATTTAATGCATTTTAATGTAATTAAAACTAAATTCAATTATAAATTTAAAAAGTGGTGTTTTAAATATAAGAAAATCGAGCAATATAGTAACGATAAAACTAGGTTCTTTATACGTCAAGAAAAAGTGCAGCTTCACTGCTGGCAAAAATAATTTCTCTGTTAGTAGGGCCAAGTTCGTACCATTTCGTATATTTCTGACGTAGATCGGATGTGCTTTTTAATACCTAGGCGACAAAGTAGGTATTTACGGAGTAAAATATTTTTTATGATTTTATTTTATTACAACATGCTTGCCACATAAGTCTGTTTTTCGGACATAAAGACCATGTTTGCACTGATTGGGCTTTTTCTGCAACATTTAAATTACAAAGCTGCATTTTTAAATTAATGATGATGAAAAGGTCGTTTAAAAAAACGAAATTGAAAATTTTGTGTTCATCATTATAGCTATGTTGTACTTAGGCATGTTAATTATAGGTGTAATATTTTGCCACAATTTCCATTTCATCAATCAAAAAGTAGCTTATAGCGAAATGTTGAAAATAATTGTAAATTATAATTAATCCAATATCATGCTAAATTTGGAAATTTATGATTAACAGTTAATTACTAAATTATGTAACGGTTTCCCTTTTCATTTAAATTGGACTATTAAATTAGATAACAAATAAATATTAGTTATATTTAATATTAAATATGTTTATTAACATGTACGTTACCTCTATGTAAAATACCTCTATTTAAATAAAAAAAACTCTTTGAAACCTTTCTAGAAAATTAACTGTAACAAAGGTTTGTTTCTTGTTTCAAAAAAGTGAAGAGTTCTTAAATACTAATTTATGCAGGATTTAAATTAGTACTGAAATTCTGAAAACATAAATTAGTCCAACATGTACACCAAGAAACTGTAAAAAACAAGAAGTGTTTAAAACCCCTAAAGCTTTTCATCTGTCGTGAACAAGATAAAGGATATTTTTTACTAGGAGATAATTATTATGTTACTTAACTTTAAACATGACAAACATTTTAAATGCAACTATAAATGTGAAATGCAGATTTTGTAAATTAATTTTAAATAACAAATATGAAATTATATCAGCACGAAATGAAACAATAACATGAAATTCGAGATGCAACTTCTAACTAAAAAGTTATAATTATATCGTGTAGCAGTAATTATTCCTGCAAAGGATGTACAAGAAATATTCTGAACTAGAATTACTTTTATGAAAAAACATCTTTTTAAAATTCCGAAAATAAAAGAAATAGATCCTAAGAACTCTTCGAAAATATAAAAGACAGTAAATATTTCATATGGTTCAGTTCAAAAAGTAAACAAAGTTTGTCCCTATAAATGCATCTAGTTCATGAATTCAATGAAGCTGATTTCGATAAAAGTATTGAGTTTTGTACGAAATGTTTGCTTTAGTGATGAATGTACATGTAAACAGGCACGACACTGGTGTTTGGGTTAATGAAAATCCTCATCTAACTGAAAATCACTCGCAGTTTTCTCAAAAAATTTATGTTTGGGCTTTGGGAGATGCTATAATAGGACTAATATTTATGAAATTAAATTTAAATGAAGAACGATATTTAGACATCCTTAATCCTCTTACAACACAATATTTAGAAAATCAGCAAGATGAGGAAGAAAACTTGTTTTTTGACGAAGAAAATTTATACTTTCAACAAGACGGAGCACCGCCATATTATGTTTCGCCGGTAGGAGGGTGGTTAAATGACCGATTTTCAGAAAGATGGATAGGATGAACAGGTTCAATAGAATGGCCAGCACGGTTTACCGATCTTTCGCCATTTGATTCTTTCTATCTTTAGGAACACGTTTGTTTTCAAAACAACATCTGATAGTATTCAAGACATGAAAAATAGGATAAAATAGGATTTTGATTATTTTTTTTAATTTAAAAATTAATAATTTTAAATATAAATGGACATAATAGAACCGGTGGGGCGTTGTGAACTATTAGGACGCTATTTTGTACTTATTAAAGACACAAATTAGTTTGTATCAAAATTTAAGCCATTATGATCAGAAGTACTGAAGACCTATATTATTGTTGTGGTTTAATTTGTATAATGTGTTGATTGTAGCTTGTAGAATTGTGAGGTGAGGATCTTCATATTGAATTACGTTTAGTGTATTGTGTTTATTTACAGTACGAATTACTAAATACAAATACGAGGGGGATCTAATTATCTAAACTAATAAAAATTTACCCAAGATATTAGAAATTCAATTAAAATACATATTATATAGACTCAAATCTACATAATTTAAATAAAATATTTATAAAACGAAAAATTAAAACATATAAATATTGCCTAATATTTTTATTAAGGCGGCTAAACAAACCGATCTTTTCTTTAAAGTTTTTTCTGTTGACATTTGTCAACATTCCAAAAAACTGAACATACTTAAAAAGCTATTACATACTATGAGTTATTACTCGTATTATATATTTATTATGGTAAAAAATGTTTAGATTTCTTTGTACAAATTACAAAAAATTGGAAAGAAAATAATATTTTGGTTTTAATTTATTTTTCAAGTTTTTGTTATTTGTACAAAAAAATCTAATCAAATTTTTATCATAACATATTACTCATAGTAATAGCTTTGCAAGTACGTTCAGTTTTTTTTTGAATTTATTTGCCAACATAAATATTATAAAGTAAAGAATGTTTTGTTTACATCGGAGAAACGCATTTGTTTAAGATGATATAGAGTCTACAAAATTATATGGGTTTTTACCTGTTTTTATCTATCAAACTACGCGAATATCTATTTATCTATATACAAAATAAGAACATCATATGAAAGTGGATCCTCTGCTTAAGACTTGTATGTGACAGCTTTTTAATATTTTATATCCAAAATAGCAAAAAAAATTATTTAAAATACGTAAAATTTGGTCTATTTTGAACTTATTTTTTGGACTTAAAAATTTTGTTTTTGAAAAAGTTGTCCTTTAGACGTCTAGTCTTCAATGTTATTTAAATAATGCAATTATGAAACTGAATATTAATTATAAAATATGGTTGTAGTTTGACATAATTGCAAGGCATATTTTGTAAATTTTAAACGCGCATTTTTACTGTAAAAGCAGCTAATACCTTCCTAGTCTAAGTGATACAAATTTTAAAATATAATAGAAGTGAAGATTTTTATTGGTACTTTCAGCCTAAATATGTGGGATGTACTGTGGGTCAAGATTTCTTCCCCAAATTCAAGAAGAAACTCAAAATATACGTTTACTATCGGAGAGCGGTTCTACTTTGACTCCCAATCCAATCTAAATTTTAATAAAACGATTTTAAACTATAATGTATATTATACGTTGCTTTTTATAAAGTTATTTCAAAAACAAATATATTGTCATTAAACTGTTCATAAAACTTATTTTTTAAATTAAAGTCAATTATTGCTTCGGTTTTAACAGCTTTTTTAATTTATCTACAGAAAAACCGAAACAAAGCAAAAAAGGTTATCAAGAAAATATTTTAATGTTTAATAAACAAATTCTGAAATTATAATTATTCAATCTATACCTCAATTGATTTTAGCAATTTTTTAATTATCGCCATTTTAAATAAAATACAAATATAAGCATTAGTTTTAATTTAAAACAACCTGTTACAAAATAAATAATGATCAATACACAGTTCATGTGATATTAACTGAATTGGCTTGTATAAAACAACCGCAAATGCGAACCAAATTTATACAGGGTGCTGAAAATGTCGCTAAAAATATTTGGTAAAAACTTGTTTTCAAAGTATACGTTTAAGATACCATATACTCTTAATACTTGATTCAAATTATTGATTACAATTTAATAAAGGTGATAATGTGGAAATTAACCTGACTTTTTCAAAAGTGCAATTAGTCAAAGTACAAACTATTTTAGTATTGGTAATTTTTAATCAAAACAAATAAAAATAATTAAAATTAAAGTCGATGTTAGAAATTAATTTTATCAGCTTTAAGTTCCAAGAAACTAAGAAACAACTGTGATATTTTTACATTGTTGCCATTTTTGTCAATTTTACGAATAATTATAAATTTTTAAATTCTCAACATAAATCAATATTTTTGGTTTATAAATGCAATAACAATACAATTATTTTTTGTACTAAATTGAACAAAAATAACTAAAAATGTACAAATAATTTTTTAAATTTTGAGCACACGTACTTGAATAATCTACTAGAAGGATTTTTATACAAATCACCAAAAATATGTTTTGTATGATTTGTATGAAAAAAAATATACAATTTTTTATAATAATACATTACTTATAATATTAGTTATTTACGGACGCTCCCTTTTTTGTAAATTTTTTGCTTATAAAAAATTATAATATAAAGAACGGTTTGTTTACAGCAGTAAAACGCATTGAGTATTAAGGCGTCTTAAAAACGTAGTATGGAGCGTGTACGCCACTTTTTCAGCACCCTGTATAAAATTTTTTCACAAATTAGTTGTAACTGCATTAAATTAATAATTTGTTCCAATACATGTAATTTATAATTAAAATAAATTTTTAGAATATTATTTTTCTTAGAATTTTTTATATCAATTTAAGTACCTATTGGGAAAATCTAAAAGATTATTTTGTAGCTTGTTTTTAAGAAAAGTGTTAAAAGTATTTAATGTGGTATATCAGTAAAAACACTGTTAAAACTTTTGACTTCTGTGGGTGAGTATAAAAAGTTTTAGTTTTCGATCATGTGCACAATTTCCCAGCGCCAAACAAGAATATTCTGGGTTTTCGAATCATTTAGTTTCACAATAATTTATGTTTATTAATTTCTTGAATATTAATTTTAAATAATGCCTTGCTTAATGAAATTTAAAATTCTTTAGGAAAATACTGAAAAAAAGACTAAACGTTGCAAAAAATAATTTTAATTCAAAAAAAAAGTTAATTAAATTGAATTATAGTACAATACAAAGCCTAATAATTATAGTTCCTGTAATTTTAGTTATAAATTATGTCAACTGATAATCTGAATTATGGATTAAGTCTTGATTTTGAAGATTTACAATTATCTAAAATAATAATTTAAAAAAAAATAAAAAAAAATCTAGTTTATAAATAAATTTTCTGATTTTTTTAATGTAATTATTAACTACCTAAATTTCACTTTTCTAAATAAAAAATTAGAACACGTTCTTACCAATTAAAATTACTTATTATTATTTAAAGTTTTTCTTGCTTTGATATTCATAAGTTTTGATTTGGAAGATATGTTAAAATTATTTGAACTTTATGTAATCGCGTGTTTGTTTATCGCGACATTTGTGTGGAGCAACACACGGGTTGGTTGATGGAGGCGTCCCGACGACTACCAGTTGGGATAAATCCTGGAAACGCGCCGCGAGGAACGCTCACACACTGCGCCTTCCAGACTGCGCGACTCCATGAAGAGAATTTCCCTGAATAATAAGTAATTTCTTCTTGTAATAATTGAAACTTATTGGATAATTTGAAAGGATTTGAAATGTCATTTGTAATTTATTAGGTCCCAGTTATTAAATTTTTTTTCATTTAAAGAATTTTTGCAATATCGAAAATTTGGTAACAAAGAAATTAATATTGAATTAATTTTAAGAGGAAAACTTAGATAATATTAAATACAAGATACTCCATATGTTAGCAATAAAGTTACGTTATCTTCAACTACCACCGTGCAAAAGGCTGAGGAAGCGTTATTAAAGTTTTAGATTGTACAAGTGAGCTAATCCAAAATTAATGTTCTGTATTATGTAGATTAATGTTACATATTTTTAAATAGGTGTAACGAATATTAATTTTCCGTGGTAGATATTTTACACGGTGCCCCAAATTAGATTAAAGCTAAGTTTAAGCCAGAAACATTTGTTTACAACTGTTGACTTCAAAATTGTTGGATTCAGAAACTTTTGTCTAGAAACATGTGGCTAGCAATGTTGCGCATCTACATGAACCGATTAGTTGAATGGTCGGATAGACTGAATAAATCGAATGCCGCATCCACATGGTTAAATATTAATTTAATCAGTTCAGTTTTAAGTTTTAATACTTGCTTCGAGAGCCTATCGATAATTGAATATTATGGCTTGCGTCTTATCAAAATTTAAGTACCAATATTGTGTTATTACTAGCTACCGGGAAACGAGAGGAAAACAGGAACTTAAATGGACAAAAAGTGGTTAATCTAAAGAAGAAGAAAACTAGGGAAGAGGCTTTAATCAAGAGGAATTCTACTTGTAGCATCAATTTTTAGAGCAATGTGAAGTACTTACATGTGACTGGTATCACTAAAAATGGCAAAAATAGTGACGCAGTCAGCTGAAGCATTCAAATTGGTCGGAATCAATGTACACATGATCAGACTTGGTCGGACGGTCGAAAGGTGCCGGCCATACAACCTGATAATTTGGTTGTAAACAAGCTGCCACATAGCGTGCAACCACTTCATCGACAATCCATTTCATCGACAGTGCTTTTTCATCGATAGGACCTTTACATCGACAATACCTTCTTATCAACAAACCATTTTTTCGACAAGGACATACAAACATTTCATCGACATTACCTTTTCATCGACAACTGTTTCATAGACACTACCTTCGTATGTGTTGATGAAACTTCCTTGTCGAAGAAAAGATTTGTCGATGAAAAGGAAGTGTCGATGAAACGTTTGTCGATGCAAAGGTAACATCGATGAAAGATCTGTGTCGATGAAACGTCCTTGTCGAAGAAAATGTAGTGCGGATGAAATGTTTATTGATGAAACGGTAATGTCGATGAAACGTCTGTCGACGAAAAAGTAGTGTCGACCAAACATCCCTGTCGAAGAACATTTTTTGATGAAAAGGTGGTGTCGACGAAATGGTTGTCGATGAAAAGGTAATGTCGATGAAATGGTCGTGTCGATAAAACGGTCGTCGGGTCGACGAAACGGTCATGTTGATGAAACGGTCGTGTCGATGAAATGGTCTATCATTGAAAGTGTACTGTCGTTGAACTGGTATACAACTCTGCCACACGGTCCAACTTATCGTGCGACCTGACCAAATTGTATACCGTCCGACTATTTTTTTTATTTTCTTTTTTTTATAATAAAGTCCGTTCATCAACCTTTTGAAAGGACAGATTCAATTTTTAATATGTTTCATCAAAAAGTGTTAATTTTACTCATAATATAAGAGTGAATTGCGAGAGTATAAATCAAAACATCAAAAAAGGAGTCTATCCGTTTGAAAGGCTGATGAATATACTTTATTATAAAAACAGAAAAATATTAAAAAATAACGCGTCCAGGACTACGCAAGCAAACTAAGTTTTTCTTTCGTCTGGAAGCTATTTCAGCGCCCCTGCATAGAGAGTGGGGGTATGCCTCAGTGGAACAGTAGCCGATGTAGTCCTAAACTTATATGACTTACTTTTACTATCAGAATTTTGAAATTTGAATGCAAATAATCAGTTTTTGCGATTTGCGATTCTTATGACGTCACAAAAGAAGAATTAGATTGTAAAACCAAATGGAACAGTTTGTTAGCTAGGTATGCTAGATGCTAGAGAGCTTCGCAATGGTAAAAAATTGTATTTGATATAAGTTATTAAAATTTTTAATCTTCTAGATAGGAAAAATTAAGTAAATTTATTAATTTTAAATTCAAAGCATCAATAAAATAACAAAGGCTAACAAGAGTTTTAAGCTTAGGATCGACATATCTGGGTTATCTATGAAAGAAATACTTTATTTAGCCAATAAAATCAAAACTGATAACGCACAAGACATTTTACAAAAATTTACAAAGAAGGAAGTATAGAATTTGAATAGCCATTTTCAGCATCACCATTATTTTGTACAAAAATTCGATCCAGATTCTGTGACAGTAGTTTAGATACGTAATGTTTTAAGAGGATATTTTATTAATCAAAATAAATTGGAAACTTAAATGAATTTTTTTACTCCTGTTGAGTAATGGCTCCATTACTCAATCGATTCCAGTTGAGTAATGAACTATATTACTCACTAACTTAAAAAATTATCCAAAAGAATATGCATTATTAGTATTTCATTGATTTAAGCTAGTACTCGTTTGACATTTGTACTATGTCGCTTGCGAATTCGCACGACCCGCTCGCGCGCTAAAAATTACAAGTAGCATGGACACTTTGGAGCTCATTAAAAATCTAAACTTTATCTCGTATCTTGCTTCAAGCGTGCTGAATACTACGTGATAAAGCAAGACGCAAGCTAAAAGTATAGCGAGCTGAAAAATGTGTATGCTATTTGTAATATTAGCGGACCGGCGCCGGCGGGTCACACGGATTCGCACTCGAATTGGCGGAAATGTCAAACGGCTATAATTAAGTATAAACCGAAAAACATTTGTTTTCAACTGTTGATGATGAAAATGTATCATCTTTCGTTGTTTTATAAGTTAGACTGCTAAGTCTATTTCACAGTGAATATTTATAATAGAAAACTCATTAAGAGAAAAATTTTCTTCGGAAAAATACACAACAAACAAAATTTCATAATTTAGTTAAGCTGTTTTATTTTCGCAAATAGAGCCATGAACTTACGTATTCCAAAAAGTTTCTATGAATAAATCTTGTGGAATAATAATCCATGTTTATACTTCAATATTTATTGTTTGCAAAAATCAACTGCCGGAAGCTACCCAAAGTTTTAAAGATAAATAAAGCATAAAAAGAAAAACAACATTAAAATTTAAAACTAATTTTCTCACTTCATCGAACAGGGTTATAAAATTGATAAAACTTTTGTTTGCAGTTCGCATAAGGCGTTAAATATCCTCTTTTTTGTTTGTTGGGTGAATAAATAATTTCGAAAAATATAATCAACTTACTAGTACTTTTAAACTGAGCTTACTTGTAATTTATGAAAAAAATTAAAATATTTAAAGCGCTTTAATAAAATTATTAAATATTCTCAAAAACTAATCACTCTTTAGTATTATTAAGAAAATTCTTTAAACTTATATCTCACTTTTCAATTTAAATAAATATTAAATATTTATTAGTTTATTAGGTTTCGTGATTATTTCATTGGGAATTTTTCCTTTGTTGCAAGCTTCAAACTCACAAGCTTGGGGTATACAATGTTTAATTAAGTTTAGTTTAAATATTTATTCAGACATCAACTTTAACACTAAGCTACTTTATGTAATCAATATAAACACACATATGCGACGTAAAACTAGATGGCTTAAAGCTAGCTAGCTTTTGGATTTACATCTTTCATGTAGCAGAGAAAGTCGTGCAAAAAACATTTGTTCTTATAATAGAAGAAAATATATTCGAAACGCAATCGAAATTGTACTCTCTAAAGGTATAATAAGAACATTTTGAGAATTTAGAAATAAAATACCAAACTGAGAATACAACGCTGACAATGCCATTCTGACAATACCATCCTGACAATATCACGCTCAAAATATGATTGACGGTTGATTTGTTAAACTCGTTGTTTAGTCATTGCATTCTCTTTCAAAATATCACTCACGGTTAGAATATTATCGATAGTTTTTTTATAAATGCTTAACTCATTTAAATTCCAATTTTAGAAAATACAATGAGTGGGTCATTGGTATTAAAATTCGCGCATTTCTAAAAAATCGATAACATTCTTATACCACGTCTAATATTACCCTTGAGAATACAATTTCTGACCACACTGACAATACCACGCTGAGAATACCATACTGACAATATCACACCCAAAAAACTCTTAAAAACATACTAGTACATTTCAACTTTATGTATTTGAGCATAATTAATCACTGAAATATAAGTTCCTATTGTTACATTCATATATTTACAATGAGAGTCAGATTAGTTAATTTAAATAAAATATAAATACACAACTCTAGAATAATACACATTTTGGAAGTTCATGATTTGTGTTTAAACATTTCTAAAATATCTCCATACATAAGTAATTAATCTAACAAAGCAATTAAACCTTCCTCAAATTATAAGCCTATTTATTCCAATTTTAAATGTATCAAAGTGCTTTGATATAAATATAAAACAAGGGTTAACAATTATAATATTTATGTGAGTTAAAAGTCTGGTACAGCACTCATTATTTAATTTTATAATTATTATAAATTATAAAATAAAAATTAAGTTAATAATGTTGTTTTTATACAAGGGATTAAATTTCATCCAGCTAATTACTATTACACTCCAATAATCTTCAAATCATTATTATGGTAAATATGTCAATTGTTAGTATACTAATAGGAGTGTCAGACTAGGAAATCAAACTCGACTTAATTCCATAGTAATCAAACTCAGGGCATTCACACAATCACTTGAATTGAACCAATTTCATGGAATTAAACCCAATTATAATTAATTTATTACTATATATCTATAGATTAAAGTTACTTTCCTGTGAAGCATTTTTTGACCCAATAAACGAGGAATTTTTTTTATATGTTGGTCCAAGAAACGAACACGAAATGTAAATAATAATTCCTAGATATATTTTAATAACCTTTTTAATCAACAAGTATAATTAACGCTTCATTTATCAACAAATGAGAGTGAAAATAAACACGATAAAATAACAAATATTTTGTTAAAAGAATTCAAACTAGCTTTTGTTGTTTTTTATCAGAAACGAGTGTTAATTAAAATGATACTTATTTATTGAAAACACAAAAATCGCAATGAATTTAATAAAGCTTGCATGGAATGGTGAGGGTATAAAAAAGGTGTGCTGAACAAATAAAAGATATATTCATTTAATAGCTTTTTATGAAATACAATTGGCCATAAAAAGCGTACAAACGTATTAAAAGCACCAATTTATAACTTTAAACATTTGTCATACTTTATTACAAAAAAATCATATTTTATATAAGAATGGATCGATGCTTTTAAGCTCCGTTACACGTTTTTTTGTAGTTTTATTTTCATTTTCATTGTTTTTATTCGGTTATATCTGGAAACTTGTTGATTTTTTGTTGTTGACTGTAGTCTGTTTGACTTTATCCACCTTTTATTTTCGCACTTTCAGTATTTTTGTAGCTTTTCTGAGATTAAAATATATTTTTATACTAAGGTGTGTTATCAATCTTTTTTCATAACTATCAATCATTTGAAATATTATAAGATGTGGTAAAAATTATAAAAATAACTTTCCTTATCTAATAAGCTTTAAGTTATGCTTTTGTACAGCTTGATGTATTATCCCAAGAATTTAATACAACTGTCGAAAAATACAACCACATAAATCATCCTAAATTCAGCTATTTGCCTATTTAAATGTAACTCATGACAGAACCAAATAAGCATTAATCAAACATAAATTAATTACAACATTCATACGCTTACATCCTTGAAATTTAAAATTTAGTAAACGACAAAATAGAGGATTTAATGGCAATGTAATTATGTGCAAATATTTTTTTAAAAAATATTGTTTTTTATTCCAAAGAGGTTGTGGTCTACAATATTTTTTACTATAAAAATGCAGCTTTTTAAATAAATAATAAAGTATGTTTGAAATATTTTACATTGAAAAAGGCTCGTGTAAATAACATTCTTTACACAATATAGAATTTATACGAAAATATCATTAATATACGTCGATTATTTATAAATTTATGTGACATATTATTTTTAGACGCATGCCTCTTTCCTCTTGTTTTGAAAATACATTTTATGTTATTGATTTATTAGGAGTAAAAGAAGTAATATTTGTATCGATAATGTAGATTCGAGGGCCGAGCCACAAACAGCTTTTTTACTCCAAATAAAACTTGCTATTTCTTCTTGAAACTTCGAAATTTAAAATATAATAATGTAAAAATTAATTAAAAAATTAAATAAAAATTATTTTTTTTTTATAAAAAGTTGGATAAAAAGAATACTTTATTTTTTAAACATTTATAAAAATTAATATTAAAATATGACATTTAATTAACATACATTATATTTCATATTGGTGCTGATGTAAAATATGCAGAGTGGAAATTTATATTTCTACTCCTTGGAAATACAAAATATAGCCGATTGTACCCGATTTACGTCGAAAATGCAAGAACATGACCATATTAGACTCAACGTACAGAAAAAGGACTTATTACCGCCTGTCAAACGTTATAGAAGGCTGTACTTTAATGACATATTTTATGTAGGAGTGGGAACGTCTTTACTCTCAGGATTTGTACGTTTGTAGCAGGTAGAAAAGAATTATTAGAAACGTTCGGTCTTAGCTCTCAAGCATTATTTCCTTAGTTTAGTATAAATCTTTATTGATGTCCCTTGGTGACAAGTCAAAACAAAATTGTTATTAACTTTTTATTATTAATAATATTTTTTCAAAACTTTCGCCTATGATGTTACAATTTATAATTAATAAAACTTTTGTTAGTAAATTTCCATGGAAATCTTTGACAATCGTTGATTTAGTAGAAAAATAATTAAAAACACAAGATGCCCAAAATTAAAAAAAAACCTTAATTTTAGCCAAAAGGGATGTAACCACGAAATTGTGAGACTGAATGCCGCCAAGTGTATTGAAAAAGTTAAAACCATGACTGACCAAGATTTCTGGAAACTTCCAAAATTAATTAAGCTAAAAAATAAGTCTATAAACTCCATAAAACAGACAAAGGCATCGCCACTACATCGAAATAGCAGACCCTTTTGCAGAATCTCTCGAACACCAATTGGAACCAAATCCGATCACTAAAGATGAAATCATAGAAAAAATCACCAAAATTAAAATTCGAGACACCGTCACTGGCAACACCACAATAACCACAACAACCGACAGATTAAAAAGCCTAAAAAACACTTCAAAATAAAAAGCAACATGCCCCGATGGAACACCAAATATAACCTTAAAAAATCTACTTGACAACAAAATAGACACAATAAACCGAATGCCTGCTTCAACTTGCAATGCTTCTCTCATATATGGAATGTTTCTCAAGAAAAACATAAACAGAACTCAAGTCATTAGCTTCAGGCGAATCAGTTTCGAAACCATCATCAAATATAAACTTGAAGACCATCTTTATGACGAAAATGTAATTATTCACACACAATTTGGCTTCATACGTGAGCACTCCACCATACACCAAATCATAAAAATCAAAAGAAAATAATCAAGTTAACCACGAACAACCTATCACAAAATTAGACATTCTAAATTGCCTACGACATTAATACAAATCTAATTAATATTATTGCAATTGGCCAAATACGCAGACGACAAGGCCACCTTTTGTACGTTACGAAGCTCCAAATTAATATCGAACATAATTAATCACCTTCATTAAACCGCCAAAACCACCAGAATAAAAAACCATAACTGAAAAGACTTAATAAAATACTTAGGTCTAATTCTAGACAAAAGACTCAAATTCATGAAGAAGCACATAGAAAGCATCAATACGAAAACATCGGCAAAAATCAAACTTTTCTTCAGACCTACATTAATCTGTGGCAGATCTGCCTGGATAATACCTAGCAAAAAAAATCCAAAAACAATAAAATAGAACAATCAGAGTATTATCAGGACGTGGATTCCTGAAATCTCACACAGTGCATGTTAGATCCACCTTCTTCGAGCGCATGCGCAAACTTTCACTCGTGAATCTTGATTCGCCTGGTTCAGACCAAGTGAATTTGGATTCGCTAATAAGATTTTGACGCATGCACTTCGAGGAAGGTGAATTTAACATTCAATATGTGAGATTTCAGGAATACAGCCTCAGGAGGCCCATACTTCAGACATACCAACAAACAACTCCATTATTAAATTTAACAGTAATTCTATGAAAAAAGGAAAAGTCAACCGAAACTAGTTAAGAGGATAATCGGCAAATTTGAGCGCTAGATTTTGAAATTCGCTTGATATTTGCGGTTTTGGACATAATTTTTTTTCCAGTGAAGCTTTTTTTGTTATATAGAAGAATCTTGTAGCTACCAATTTCTTCATTTTTTATTTTTGTAAGTTAAACCAAATGATCTCTTTATAAAAAAAACCTTCGCTTAGCGGCGCTTACAATACAGATTTAAAACTGTTTGAAATAATATTTGTCTTTCAATGGCAGCAATTAGTTAAGATATAAACGAAGAAATTGTATAATTTGTTTTTTTAATTTAAATTTTTTTTAAACGTTTTGCAACGCTCTAAAATTTAGCTAAAATAAAAAAAGACATTTTTGGAGCGCTGCAAAAAGTTTAAAAAAAAATTTTAATTAAAGAAACAATTTATACAATTTCTTAATCTTAACTAATTGCTGCCGTTGATTTTATTTATTTTATATATTTAAGGAACAGCCTACTTGATTTAACAATAAAAGCAAATTTTTATTTTCATTACGAAATTTTAATTGTGATTATCTCGAAAACGATTGGATTTAGTGATTCTAAACAGGTATATACCTTTTTCATAGTAAATTATTTATTTTTTATGAAAATCAATTTAAATTGCAAAAAGAATGACAAAAGCAAAAGTTATGGTAACATTGAAGTTCTAAATTTAGGTAAACTGTTAGTAAATGAATGAGAAATTGCAAAACTACAATACTGTATCTGAAGAACTTAAAATTCGCACCCAATGGAGGTTTTAATCAAGATTTTGTTTTTTGAAAAGTAAACTTCAACTCTACAGGAAAGCATTTTTGAGCAAAGCATTACGGAAAACCCTGTATAGATTTTCGCATATCCCGTCTTTACTCTCATTTTACGAATGCACATGGAAATTCAAGTATTTTATGCAAGGGTCAGAACGTATTTGCTCTCTGGGTTGATAACAGATAGAAAAGAATTTTTAGAAACTTTCACCTTTAGTCGTTATTTCAGAAGTTTAGTGATAATTCCTTCTTTATTGAAGTCTTGAATATAATTTTTAATACCCGAGAGCAAACATCCTGTGTCCTTTGGGGAAGTAACAGGAAAGTTTAATAAATTTTAATGTTTGTTATTACAAACTTGCAGCAGTTTTTATTCAGATTAAAAGAAAGTTTTTATAATATACCAAGAAATAGTAATAGCAAAAAAGTAAAAAAAAAACATAATAATTATAAAAAAATACATTTAAAAAGTTTTTATTTTGAATTAAATCCCTATTAATCCAGTAAAAAATGTTTTAAAAATAGAAGTTACTACTTTATTTTTTTATGTTATGCATTGAGACTGTTAGTTCCATCTATGAATGCCACCAAGAAACTTCAGTGTGGTATTGATTTTCTGGCCCTACTGATATTCAGCAGAAAATTTACTGTTAGGAGGTAAGGACCTCTGTGTAAACTACAGAAAAGTAGTAGTATTTTGAAGCTATAATTGTAGATGTAGCTTATAAAATAATAGAATTAAAAATACAGTTTTTCGTTACTTTAGTATATGCAACTAATTTGTAATTTACATTTTTTTCTCGTGAGCAATTTAATGTAAAAAATGAAAGTTGTTGACCAATCTGTGTTAATAAAGATAAGATAAAAAATGATTTTAAGTTTTGTTTATTTTCCTGAGGGCTTTTTAGATATTCATTATCTGAATCTGAATAATTTTTATTAATTACTTTTTTTTAGAAAAAAAATAAACAACACGATTTTTCAATCTTAAGACTCCAAGTTTGCATCGTAAGTGGCTTTACTTTTGAAAATGATAAATGATTTTAAAATTATAATTAAATAACACGATTTTGGCTCGTATTTATATTTTATCTCCCTTACGAAAATAAAGTTACTAATCCAAAAAACATCGACTTTAAAAAAAGCAAGAAAAAATCAGGAATTAAAAGCAGGACCGTGTCAAAGATTTTTCTTATGAGGGTGGCATTTAGTTGTCAACAAGTAAAAGCATTCCCACTATATCCGGTTCTGTTTAAAAGTATCCAAATATAGATGAAATTGACAACCGGTGCTGCAAGAAGAGGTACTCATTATCAAAATAGATTTTAGTTTTATTAATTTAAAAAATAATAATTAAGGAATTTAAGAAGTAATTATTATTTATATCAATGTTTTTAAAACTACCATAAATTACAGGTCCTGATTTATAAATAAATCTTTGGATGGAGTTGGAAGTTAAAACTTTGAAGTTGGGTGTTTAATATTTAGCAACGTCTTAAGAAAGTTGTTATGCGAATTACGAATTCTTTTCCCTTGGTAATTTTTCTTATTGTGTCTTATAGTGTAATGTAACACATTTTGATATGCTTTAATTCAAATTTCTTTTATTTATTTATGGTACATATTGGAATATTGTATTAACCTAATTAAATTGGATTTAAAAAAATATCTGATCTCTATTGGCAGTCTATAACAATGTAAAAAGAGTTTATGTGGTATTGTGTTAAAATTTGTGGGTACTTTTTTTAGTCACTAAAATGCTATAAAAGCTAGTGTTATATGCTATAGAACCAATAAAAACTCAAAGCATAACACATCCTTTACTCGCCTTGGTCCATGTTTTACAAAATTCCTGTGAAAATAGCGCCATCTATACGTACTCGAAATTCCCAATAGTCCTAAATATTATATTTCTTTCAACGGTAGCCTTCATTAAAATAAACAAAATAATTAAAAACATACAATAAATATAATAAAGTTAAGAAAATAAACAAAGAGATTCCATAGTTAGATTTAAAACTATTTCAAATTTTTCGCTAAGAAGTAATTAAAATGTAATTGTACATTACTAATTTCGTGATAAATAAAACTAAAAATTAATGCAACAAGGTAAATGTAGTAGCATAATAACCCAACAATGCAGCTAATTTAGAGGAGAGCTTTTTTGTATAGAACCCAATAAAAGATGGTAAATAAAACGTTTCACATTTCACTGAGCTTGCGCTTTGTAAATTTAATGGTTTAACTTTACCACCGAAAGTATCACTATGCACATAAGAACGTGGCGTGATTCAATTCAGGATAGAAATTATGTTAAAAATATCGTATTTTTAATTTATAAAAAAGTTGTACTTTATTGCTGTTTTAGGCAACTTATTATAAACTAATTTAATTTAAATCAGATTTATATCGAAGTATATTAAATTATTTAAAAAAAGGCGTTACTTTTTGTTATTTTCAAAGCATTTTCGTCTAATTAATTAAGTTTTAAAAAACAAATATTTATACATTACGGTCAAAAATTAACGAAAATGCTTTTAACTTTTAATTAAATTTATATAAAAGCAAACATTTTAGATTAAAATTTAACGCCCTGCATAAATTTAGACCATTTTGAAAATGAGTGACAGGTTAGTTAATGAGGCATAGATAAATCTATGCGACAGCTCCGATCGACTTTCTTTTTCATTACTTTTCTTTTGAATAAGTAATAACACTAAGGTGAATTGATATATTGCAGTTTTTTCGTTTTATTTCATGTTTTTATGTGCAGAGATAAATATTTTTATTATACAACCAAATCTTCTTCTGACAAATTAAAGTATAACACATATTCACAAAATCAACAGTCACATAATGCTTACTATTTTTTCAAGAAATACCCTGCTCCTGCTCCAATAAATTATCGCACCACCTAGTAATATTGTATAAACTTTTGAATATTTTGATAAAGATTTAAAAAAAATATTTTATTATCGTGACAAATTCCAAAAATGAATATAATATAACAAAAATAACAAAAAATGTAAATTCAACAAAATGGATTTAATATCGCTTATTTCCACCTCTACATTAAATAACACTCCTACATCGACTATCCATACAATTCGTAAGCGATGCTATTTCATATTGGTCGATATTAGACCAAATTCCTGGAAGCCTTAGTCCTAGATCTTCTAAATTATCTGGTCTGTGATTTAGAGCTCCTAAACGTCTACCAAGCATATCTCAGAAATGTTCAATTGGGTTAACATCTGGGCTTCGTGCGGGGCATTCCATCACCTGTATTCCAACCGTATTAAGATAATCTTCCAGAATGGCCGATGTATGTGGTCTTGCATTATATCGCCTAAGAAGAAAACGTTGATCTATAAATCGTGCAAAGGGAACAACAAAATCTTCTAAGATATCATTTTATATACCTTTTGCTGTTAACGGATCTACCATTGAACACATGTAAGAGTCCCATACCCTCACCGATCCTCCTGCTAATAAAGTGGTTGGGCAGAAATTACATTGAGAATAGTGCTCATTTGTACGTCTGAATACTCTTAGGCAACGATCACAGTTTTTAGGCAAAATCTAGACACATCCGGACATAAAACTTGCTTCCAGTTTTCTTCCTCCCAGTCAGCGTAATCAGTAATAAAAGTAAGCCTACCTCTACGATGAGCTGGGGTCAAAGCTGGAACTGTTGTAGGAATCCAAGGACTTAAATTTTGCTCAGAAAGTCCTTTTCTCACTTTTTAATGCATACATGGACATTAGGAACATTTAAAAGCTTTTGCTGTAAGCTGCTTGTGGTGGTGATGTTTTCAAACACAAAATTTTGTCTTGTCTAAGGTTTGTAGCACGATGTCTACCTTTCCCAGAGCATCTGGTATAATTTGTTTCAGTACTTTGGATATTGTTGAATGAGAACGTCCTAGACGTGGAGCTATAGCGCGGTAACTTAGTCCTTCGATAAGTCTCTTACGCATTCCAAATAATAATATCAACAAATGGACATTTCATTTTTTAACATAAAAAAAGACAAAAATGGAATTTATTACTCGATAACCCATCTCAATAAACTAAAAAATTTTAATAATTATTTCATTTTATTTAAATTATTCCTTTTTAAACCAAAGAACTTATATTTAAAACTTTTTTTTTAAACTTGAAACCTTTCAGTTTCTTAAATATTTACTTGTCTCAAGTTAAATGATTCACTTTGTATAATAAACAAAAATATTGAAACATCACACATAATTAATAGTTTGTAATTCAAACACAAAGTTACCAACAACTTTTATGGTTTTATTCAAGCTATCAACGTCAATTATAATTAAAACTTCAGTAAGTACACCAAAAGCAAATTTTCTGGTTTATTTTTGTTTTTATAAAAGAAGCCTATAAAAATGTAATAGCATTGAGAAAATTTGTAATTGAATACCACGGGATATTGTTTGATTTGAAAATTACAGTTTTATATTCTTAGTTATAAAAAGTTACTGTAGTAAAATATTTAATTATTTTTTTTGGAAACGTAAATAAAAGTAGGAAAGTATTTAAATAAAAAAATTTCCTAATGTTTGTGTTTAACGAATTTTGCTGGATGTAAATATTTTGTTTGCTTCTACTAATATCATAAATTAATTTAGCGTTTATTTTCGAGTTTACCAAAACAATAATAAAATTTCAAATAAAAGCAAATTAAATTTATTTGATAATACAACGTGTTACTTAGTATTTTATTCAATTATAAATTTTTCGTGTAATTGTTTAAAATTTTCCTGCTACCAAATAGAAAAAGCTTGCAACAGTGATTTTCCACTCACTGGACGAAATTAATTGTGCTTTCGTGCAATTTATTATTTTTTTACAAAAACAAGGTACTTAGTTTAGAAATAGAATTAGCCGAGTGCAAAAAGTTCAATTGTGGAAAAATATTTTATACACCAAAATAAAACTACTGACATTTTTAATTAAAAATAAATAAGATAAGATTGTATACCGATATGAATTTACACATATTTAGTATTTTTAAATTAATATAAAGCACCTATCGTTTTGCATTGACAATAATGAAATTATCTCTTTTATTTCACTCGTAAAAAATAAATTGGTGATTGCTTTTATTGATGGATTTTTTATGTATCAAACCTCATTTCACTAACCAATAAATTGAAATCAAATTTAATCCCAGTGACCCATAAATACTGATAAAAGTCAATCAGTCATGGTAGCAAAAAATATGCAAAACATTATTGACAAACTGATAATTACAAACTGTTTGATTTTAGACTAAAAACTAAATTAATTTAATTGACTTTTGTATCAACAAGATAAAAGGATTAAAACATAAAAAAAACAGCAATCACGTATAAATTTTCAACTAAAGTGTCACGATTCATAAAAAGATTGTCAATGAAAAACATTAGTCAACATATTGTAGATAATAGTGATTATATTGAGTTTGTTTGTAGTAATTGTTTATACAATTAATACGATATGCTTGCTGCCTTTATTTAGGTTAACCCATGGCAGCATAAAATCATTAAATCCTATTTATTGTAACAACATATAACTTTATGTAGAGAATAATGGAGGAATTCGCTTTAAAACTTTATATTTCAAAACCATATTTTTATGTAGAAAATTCGAATTTAATGCAGTTTATAAGTGTAATAAGTATAAATTTTATTTTCCAACATATTTATGGTTACATGTCTACTTTTATTATAGTTCCAATACTTTTAAATTACAGCATAATAGATGTTAAAATAAAATAATACAAATTGAAAAACTAATATGTTAAATTATTCAAATATAATTCAAGAGTAACCAAGTAATTCTCTAAAATGTGGTTGAATAGTAAATTCCCATTCTGCAATCTCCTAAATAAGCTGTTTTTATAAAGTTAATCACTGCTTTAAAAACTTCTGAGGAGAGTTTTTAGCTTCAGAAATTACATTAAACTCCTTTGTAAATCTCAATGGACGAGATTAATTTTATTGCTTTAAAAAGGTAGAAGTTACTATTTTTGTAAAAGTATATTCATTTTTTCAAAATAGCTTTTCTCATATACTTAGTTAATTAATTCACCTATTAAACACTCTAAAAATATTTTTATAATATACCGGGTGCCGTTCCGGGATGGCGGGCTAAGGTTAAGTTTTTTAAATGGAACTCCCAGTATATTATGACCTATTAGATTTGTGAAAAGCTTATGTCAGGGTGTCTCGTGAAACACAAATTGACTAATTAAACGAAATTTTCATATGAAACATCCTATCCTGTATATTTCAACATCAATCGATGGCAGTTTTTTTATTGATATAATTTTTGTACGATCGCATGTTAATGGTTTAGGAGAATTAAATACCCAAACAGAAAGAAAGTGAAAAATCTGTCTATTTCTTGCCCGTCAATTGTTTGTTACCATAAAGAATCGTAATCAATCGAAAAATTAGCGAGTCTTTACTGTATGCTTGAACAATAGCGAAATATTACAAAACATAAGCTGCTAAAATGAAGTTAGGGTACAAACACTAACAAAGCCGCTTTCAGATTACCCGGGCCGATAATGTTTCCTTGGCCAGTTTACCAGAATGAATAGTTCATTCCCGTTGCAAGTTGTTAAAGCAGGTTTTACATTATAATGAATATTGAAAAGTCAATTGCTACCGTTTTGGGACAAAAGATAAATTATACAGGAACAGAGAAACTTTTTTTTTTGTTTTTACCCTTAGGATTCAAAATTATAATGAATGTTCAAAAATCTGCCCATTTTGTTCACGACACTTTGTGCTAATGAACCAGTGCCGTTATTGAGGATATCTGGTGTGATGGATTGAAATGCTCGTCTTATTCGGTCTTCCATATCTTCAGATGTCGTGGGTTGAGTCTGATACACTATACATTCTACATGGATCCAAAGAAAAAATCTATCGGGGTTAAGTCAGGAGTCAGGAGATCTGACCGGCCAATTTACAGGCCCATTTCTTTCAATCCAGTGCCCAGGTATCCAATATTTAAGTATTGTCTAAGAATCCGATGAAAGTGCACTCCATCTTGCTGAAGTCTCATGTCTCTTGCTGTAAATTCAATTCTGCTTACAGGGAGATATACAGAAGTCATTTGCAGCTTAATGAAGAGAAATCTAAATACTCTCGGTGGTTGGTGAAATGAACATAATCTCAGTCAACCCAACAAAGACAGAGTTAGTCCTATTCACAAAAAAGAAGAAGGTGGGAAATATGAAACTACCCACGAGTAACGGAACGCTGCTCAGTCTACTCGGCAAAGTCAAGTATCTGGGAATCGTACTTGACAGGAAGGTGAGCTGGGCTTCTCATTGAAAGAGCAAAATAGATAAGGCATGCATGGCGTTTTGGCAGTGCCGTCGTTACGTAGACCGATCCTGAGGACTATCCCCGAAGATCAGCCAATGGCTCTAGACGGCAGATATTAGGCAACTGCTGCCCTTGTTTGGTGGCCAAGGTCCAGACAAAAAAAACACAACTGGCACAAATTGCAAACCAGATGTGAACATCTTCACGGATGGATCCAAAAAAGAATGTAGATCTGGGATACGAGTCTTTTCATTTGAGCTAGATCTACAAGATGGTATCCCCTTCGGTGACTATATCACAGTTCTACAAACAGAATTGGTTGGTCTGTTAGAAATCGTCTAAATTAAAAGATATTCAGGTAATGATTAGAAGGGGGACGAGCTAGCCCGAAGGAGTACTACCCAGAAATTAGTTGGCCCGCAGCTTTCAATGCCCCTAGCTAGATCCACTATCAATGCCTTATAAAAGAGCACTCGCTGCGGCGACATGCCAACAGATAGCTAAAAACAGAAGTCAGCAGACAGAGCCAGATGCTTCTACCCTGAATACATCAAACTACTACCTATAGCTTAAGAGGGCAGCTTCTAGGAATATAGACCAGGTACTGTCAGGTGAATAAACACCTACATCAGCTGTCGCAGATCTAAAAGAGAAGTAGAGACCATAGAGGACCTGCTCTGCTACTGCTTAGCTACCCCATGCTTGGACACTGCTTGCCAAGTATGGCCTTCATCGGTGAGGTTCCACCTGGAGAACTGCTCAGACTAGCTGAAACAATCGGGTGGATGGCGAGGAAGGAGGCTCACTTAACTCAGGGGAGTTGGTAGAATGGGCCCAATTATGGCACTCTCGACCTAAATCTAGATCCAGATCAAGTCTCTTCTTGTCAACAAGTTAAAAATTTTCCGACAATAATAGTAGTGCATGTCTTAAAAACACGAAGTACATCTCTCCAGTTAGGGTTCCATAAAAAAAGTAAACGGCTAATAACATGGTTCGACATCTTGAAATGGACAATCGGTCGAAAACCGCATGTTGATAACTTTTAATTTTAGAGTAATGTTAGTTCCTCGCAGCGCTGGGACACTGTGTATTTATTCTTGTATAGATTAATCGAGTGCATTAAGGATTAATTATAAAAGAAGTATGTATCAGTTAACAAAGGGTTATTTCACTTTCACTTTTGGAAGCTCAAAGCATCTGGCGATGGAAGGATTATTGAAAATAATTAAATATAAAAGGGGTAATTTTTATTTTTATTGTAGTTACGTTGTCGGTTGTTAGTTTACTCTGATAAAATATAAAAACGAAGTTATTGACTTAAAACATCGTTTCATCTACGTGTACAAATAAGTACTGTTGAAATATGAAACCCTAATCAACTTAAAACGCTTTTAACTTTTGTGAGTACTTTTAGTAATATTTGCTTTTCAATAGTATTTTAGGGTTTATCTTGAAATTTATAGATGTACAAAGCTTAGATAGCAGGTTTTATTCTACATTATAAAGAGTGGATTTCGAGATACTAGAACGAAACCAATTTATTATTGATTTTAATTTCTTAAATCATTAAGTTTTTATTTAATTTATTGGAAAAATCACATGAAAATAAATCAACTCACATTTTCCAAATAAAAATTGAATTACTTCCATTGTGTAAAATATAAATAAAATTTGTTATGATTTTTATTTCATCTCACTGATAAAACAATATTTAAAATGACATAAAATTAATTTTTGTATGAGCATTTATAATTTACGTACCTTTAATAAAATCGACTGCCATTTCAAGCCCATAAGTATCTTTATCACAATCGTCTAAGATATGTGCACCTAATGTAATATTAAGTCCCTTCTGTTCGGGACTTTGGTTAAAGTATTCAATGGTATAAAGCATCACTTCAAGAGCTTGAATACCTCCCTGGGGCATAACTGGACCACAGGTGATAGAATCCTTGCGTTCATGCACCATCATTAGGCCTCCAAGAATAATATCACCCTCCATAATCGCTTCTTTCTTTACAGGCCAAGGATATTCAGTAAGTTTAATCGTAGCGTTAGGAATAAGGTTATTAGTAGGTGGTTTGATTAATTGCTTCTCGTGTTTAACCACGTTTTCATCGTCTAATCTTGTTCGTTCTGTTCCAACGGGTTCTAATGCGGTTGTAAAAACGATGTCATTGGTCAGGTTTTCGTTTATATTTAATCTTGGAGTGGTGTCATCTAAAAAATTAATATATATTATACGGAATTTTTATTAAAAACTTTTTAATTTATATTCTCAGTTTTTTCAAGAATGCATACATTATTTCATTAAATTTAATGAGGTTATCTAGAAAATCTCAAAAAAGCATGCACGATCATAAATTATTCCGCGAAGATTTTTAGTTTATTAAAATTTTATGCGAAGTACCCGCAAAGGATTTCTTAAAATATAAATCCAACATAACAAAAACGACGCTTATTTATATTAAAGTAAATTTGATTCGATAAAATCATTTCAATTGGAATTTATACTACATTTAAATTTTCAATTACTTCTTCAAACTAAAGTTGCATTATATTTTTTCGTAATTGAAATTTTTCAATTCTTTTCAATACATCGTTGAATAGTTTAAATTTCCAATTTCTGGAGGGAAATTTGTTTTTCACTAAACAATAAATAAAATTTATTAAAAATACGTGTACTACTATTATGTAGTTTCATATTGGCTAAGGAAAAATGACCGCCGGCGCTGGCGGTATTATGTTTTCATACCAAAAAATCCTCTGGACGGCAGTATTATTATCAATAGTAATACCATGAGTTAGAAACTAGAGCAAATGTAATCGAGAAGAAACAAAAAAGTAGAGTCTATCTTTTTTCGTTTTGGAACTAAAGCGTTTTGAACTTTATGTCACCCATTTTTATCAATAATTGCATTTAACAAAAGTGCGTAGGGATTAAAAAAAAATCTAGATGAAAGTTTCCCAACGTTTGGTATTCTTTAATGTAGGGGTAGAAGTTTGAGTTTGGTTTTTTTGACGTTGCTTCTACCTCTACATTATTAATAAATTATCATTAGTAAACTAAGTTAACAACATTAGTTTTTAATGTTGAAAAAGAAATAAATGAAGAATAAAATACTTGGCATTCCATCAGATGTCACGTATAACCTACTTGACAAACCATGCCTTTTTTACAAGCCGTATAGCCTATTTTACCAACTATGCTCCGTTTTACTTCCCATAGAAGTAACTTCAGAAGGTTGTAGTAAGTAAAGGAAAAGAGTTACGGTTTCAAAATTTTATCTGGTTTTTGTTAAGAATATGAACAAGTTTTGGAAAAACAAAAAAGAAATAATCGTAATGGGTCTCATCTTGGAAAAAAAATTCAAAAACTAAAAAAACAATATTTTCTAAAATTTTTTTCTTTAGGATTTTTTAGGTTGCTAAATTTCTAAATCCCTACGCACTTTAGTTAGCGTAATTAGCAATTTTGGGATATTTGATAAAAATCGGTGACCTAAAATTCAAAACGTCGTACAAGGTGCTCCAAGATAATGTGAAACACGAACGGAACACCCTGTATATTCTTGATAGGTAAATTATTCCCGAAAAGAATCCATTTTGTTTCATGTAATTTGGTCACTCCGTTAAAAAACTATACACTTTGTAAAAACAACTTTCTTTGTTGCGATGCGAGGTGCACACATTAGGATTCGTTTTACGTCTATGAATGAACTAACCTAACCTGCACTTACTCAGCGCTTTTCATATTTACAAAGTTAAACTTAAAAAACGAAAATTTCAAGAAAGAAGTAAATTTTTGTTTTATTTTCCATAAACGAAAAAGAAAGTAAAGTTTAAATGAAAATTATTCATCTGTGATTCACTAAATTTCACCTTAAATGTTCAAATAGCCATCCACCTTGATGGGTACACACTTGTAGCCGAAAGCGGACATCGTCAACTGCCCTTAACACCTCATTTTCACTTAGTGACCGGCAGATATTTCGGATCCTGTCCATCATGTTATCCCTCGTAGTTGGAATCTCAAGATACACCAGGTCTTTGACACGTCCCCAAGAAAAGAAGTCGAGAGGTGTTAGATCTGGAGATCCAGCTGGCCATGATACCGGACCACCTCTTCCAATCCAGCGGTTTGGGAATAAACGTCTTGTTCAAAGAATATCCCTTGGAGATGTGCAAGTGGTTATCTAATAGATCATACAAGATGTTATCTAGAAAATTACTATAAATTTCACCATTTAAAGAGCCATCGAAAAAATAAGGACCAATGATATGACCTCGCAAAATGCCGCACCAGATATTAAAGCTTCAAACTCGCTGGTTGTCCACTTCACGTAACCAATTAGGGTTCTCTTGAGACCAGTAATGAGCGTTGTGAATATTGACAAGACTATTGCTCTTCAATGTCGCCTCGTCTAACCATAGCATGTGGTAGTGGAAACTTTTATTTTTGTTTAATAACCATTCACAAAAATCCATCCGATTCTGAAAATCTTGAGGTAAAAGTGTACGTGTATGTGGTAAGGATGGAACTTATTGTTCTTTAGATTAGAATCCTCGAAACCGTAGTTCGACTAATGCCAGAATCAATTTGAAGTCTTCTGGTAGAAATGTGTGGATCTACAGCAATAGCAGCAAGTACATCAGGTGCTCTTTCATCCTGCACACGTCGCCTTATGAGCTGATTCTTGTTATGGCTCGGCTATAGCTGACCAGTTGTTTTAACTCGATTTGCCAATCGCCGAAATACCTTTCTCGACTGAGTAGCTCGCTGAGGGTACCGCTCAGATTAAAACCGCTCATCTGCAAGATAGTTTTGATTGCACTCACCCAACACCATGAGCATGACAATTCCCTCAAGGTTTGAAAACACCATATTATTACAATAAAAAACTACTTCAATTTATTTTATGTTAATAGTATTAGGTATCACGAGAAATAAACTGAATTTGTAATGAATTAAAATTTTTGTCAACAAAACGAAACAATTTTGTTTAACAAAAAACAAAACAATGCCATCTTATGTATTATTTCCAGCAACGCATGTGAATCAATTCTTACAAATAAAAATCAAAGATGAATAATTTTCATTTAAACTTTACTTTTATTTTCGTTTTTGGGAAATAAAACAAAAATTTACTTTTTTCTTGAAATTTTCGTATTTTAAGTTTAACTTTGTAAATATGAAAAATTTAAAAAAATATTTTAATAAAAGTTGTTGTTTTCTTAAAGACCTATTGAACGATACCATACTCGACCCATGTTGCATGTTGCTATTTAAAACTTCCGGTTCCGGGTACTTCCGGATTGTTTCGGAAAAAATTAAGTGCACCAATAGATTCTTCGGGTTTGCTTTGGTAATATTTTTTTTATTTCAGCCATATACGACAAGGCGTTCTCAAAATAAAAGGTGTGGACTGGTGGTCTGAGACACCCTGTATACGTTTGAAGTTTGTAGCCACACTTTGGAATTAAAATATATTGCATAAGGAAAAATTATTGGTGTGAAATCATAATACCGCCGGCGGTCATTAAGATACTTCCTTAAATTATCATATGTACGAAATTCTTACTTTAATAAATTTTGGAAATAAAAATTTATTCACCTGTTGCTTGTAATAACGTTTTCCCAGCAACCTCCTCGGAGCAGTTTTCACATCGTTCACCCACAGTCAAATTATGTGCATTGGTGGTCTGTGGGCTTTGTGTGCTATCGTTTGGTGGAAACTTCAAATCCGCCCTTGTTTTTTTAACATCGTCTGACCATGCTGGAAAACTCATTCCTCCTTGTGGTTGTAAAACACTTTCTACTTGAGCAACTGTGGTAGTCAGCGTAGATGTAGACATGTCTTGGGAATTCTTTGTAGCAGCCACTGCTTTTTCCGTGATCGTAAATTCCAGTAGGGATTGAGTTGTATGAATCTTGTAACAGAGAGAATGAAATTTAAAGGATAATGTGCTTAAGATATTTTTAAATATTGACTTTTGTAAAAATAATTTATTTAGTTAATTTAATTAAAGTGCAGTAACAGTTAAGGCTTAGTTTTAACTGTATAAGCCTTTATTGATACTTGCGATACGTATTTTCCACTAAAGCTTTAAAGTTTTAAAGTCCAGTAAAATTTGTCACTTGGATAAGCAAGTGCCCTTAAAACTTATTAAATGTATTTACTTTCAGATGGTTTAGATTTCAGAAAATCCGAATAATAAATTAATACCTACTAAAACTACGATGCAAAAAATAAATATAGGTAATATTTTTTTAAGTGGCTATATTATATAGGGCACTTTTAATAAGTTTTAGCTTGAAACAAAATGAGCTTATAAGGGATCAAAGCTTGAATTTTAAATGTATAAAATACGTTTAACAATAGGGTCAGCTCGGGGCGAATTAATTGATTCATAAAAATCTGCATGGGTTCAAAGAAGCTTTAAAGCCATTTCAAGTATTCCTAATTCAAAACACTGAATATTAACGAAGCGTTTAAAATGTTCACTTGATTTTTTTATTAAAAATCGACTTTTAGAATATTAATTAAACCTAAGCGTGTTTAATGTAAAGCAGATACCAAGTCTTAAAAAGTTTTTAACCAATTTAACCGTAGTCTGCTTATATTATTACCTCGTCACAGCATGTAAAAGCAATTTATCTAATACAGGAGCTACATCTTAACTTTAATATTATATGCTGTACTTGAATACAGGCACAAAGGGAAATTAATTGTATCTAACATGTTTATATTTAATTTTGTGTAATATAATCTTAAGGCAAAAGAATGTCTTGAAAATTATTCAATTTCCTGCGGATGTCATGTAAAAATTATTTTGATACCTGCTTTCCAAAAGAAAAAATAAATATTTTTACGTTTGGAAAAGAATTTTTGTTTATTTATTTTTTTTTGAAAAGGAAGAAACATGTTATTATAAATACTGATCTTGGAAAAACATAATTACCTTAGCAAATTTTCGTAACAAAGATTTTATATCAAATAATAACTTTAAATATACAGGGTATTCTATAGAAAATGATCCACAGAAATTAACTTCAGTTTGATGAGGTGTATAAAAATTTGCTAAAATAGGTTAGATTTTTTTAGGACCGGGAAACTTAATGGCGTATGTACAGAAGTTTGCGGTCATCTTTTTTGCCTCAGCTACTCTGACTTTAAAATTTAAAATTGCGCCTCGACACTTGTGACACCTTATTTTAATAGTTATTTAAAAACAAGTTGGTTAAACAGAGCGATTAATAATCGAGAAATTTTTGAGATTTTTAATCATTTTTTAACATGGTTTAAGTTGGTTAGAATATGTTCCATTGATCGTGCATTTTTTAACTAGAAAAAATATACATACGTATAAAATGTATTGGCATACCTACAATTTGAAGTATAATTAAATTTATTTTTGCACTTTCTATATATAATGAGCTAGTTTAGTCCTTATTGATAGAGACTTAAACGTCACATTTCCTGTCTCTTGTCAAATTTTACTTTACTCCCTGTCTTGTCATTACTTTACTCCCTCCCACGTCATTTGTCATCACTTTACTCTCGCTCACGTAACTTGTCATTAAAAATTAAAATTAGTCATAATCTTGTAATTTGTCTGAATTTGCCGCGAAATCACAATCGTTGCAAACTTCAGTCTAGTCTAAACACCACCAATATATTGAGTGAATTCTAACCTCTAATAAATTTATTTGGTTTGGTTTGGAAGGGAATTTGATTTTTATTCTGGGGTCGGGGATTGTATTATGTACGGTTTATTATTTTATAGATTGATACTAAATTTTAAATTTAAAGGTGTTTTAAGTGTACACAGAATCGATTCAATCAATTAGTTAGATCTGTAAATGTGGCAAAATCTTTTAAACTTGGTAAACTTTATTCCTGCATCAAAACTTACCTACTTTATTTATTGTGAAGTTAATTATTATTGTTTTAAATTTATAAAATCAATTACAATAATTATAATATTAATCTACAATTATCTATATTTTATGAAAATTGCTGTATAAATCATTATGACGGGCCAATAAAAATATCCGTCGTCGTCCGATGACAACCGATATTAGTCACAGCGATAGCCATATAATTAAATTATTGTGGAAACTTTTACCTATTAAAAAAGTGCAAAAAATTCTATATGCACCGAGGTAGTAAAGTGAATTTAATCCCTCCTCTGATTGTTTCCCTCGGCTTTGCCTCGGGAAACAAAACATCGTCGGGATTAAAATCAGTCACTACCTAGGTGCATAAATAACTATTATAATTTAAATTAGGTTAAAACAAATTTTATTAACTTTATATACAAAATTGTCGTTTACTTTATAGAAAATTTTGTTAGAAATGTCATCAACATAGGGTGTACCTGTTAATTTTCATTCAAATTTTACTCCCTTATTCTCTAAATTATCGTTAATATAACGATAGTCGTTAGAAAAATTAAAAGATCCAAAAGTAGAGTTAAACATGTATTCTCTATCGCCGCTTGTTCGTAATTATTAATTATTAGTTGAACAATTATGTCGTTCCTAAAAGAGTTAGTTTTTCTTAGAGAACGGCAAAAACGATACCCTTAAAATAACGATTATCGTTCAATATCGAGTCGTTCACTTATCGTTACCCGTTAGCGAATAGTGGGTAAATCTGATCTGTCACTTTAACCAAAGCGCCTTTCAGCAAGTTTTCTTCGGATATTTTTTCAAGCTATTTCTCAGTGTGTTGCAAGATTTATAAAACAAAACAGTTTCTTTTTTACAAAACTAAAATTACTGCAGTTAAAATATTCGCGATGGTTTTTTCACCTTACGATTCATACCATGCAATGTTAATAGTATCAAGCATTTTTGAAGACCGTGTATATTTAATTTTAAAATCTGATCACTTGATGATAACTTATGACAAAAAGATTTCTGACAAGTGTCAGACAGCCTGTACAATTTTTTTTCGAAATTGCGTCATTGTCATAGCAAATAATAAAAATATTTTTAATAAATATTTTTTTACCTTTTTATTGCGTTGTTGTATTTCGTATTTCTATAGTAATTTATATAAATAAGTTTCTAAACTGACGTAATTCACCATAACGTAAAATAGCATAATCCAAAAAGTCATGGTAAAAATAGTATTTTTACCAAGACTTTTAACCAAAATGGTGTAAGATGAAGCTAAACTTGTGATATTTAATCTGTGATAATATGTGATATTAACTTAACAAACATCTTCTTCGTTAATATACGGTATAAATTTTCACGTGCTTTATCTTCTTAAAAGAATTTTACAACACCAATTTTAATATTAAAACTCTTGGTTCACCTAGTATTAATTGGAAGTGCCTGATGATACCCTAATAAAGGCGAAACTAGTAGCACATTCCTTGTTTTATTGAAAACACCTATGGTAACAGTTGGGATAAGAATCATCCTTCATCCAACATCAGGAAAACAAATTTACTTAATACTTAATACAATTATTTAAAAAAATATTTTTATCAGGTTGTCGAACCAAAAACCGTAAACCAAAAATATCAACAGAACCGAAATCGTAACCGACACGAAAAAACTAATATTCTAAAGGCCTATTTATGCAGAGAGATTTAAGAATTAAGATTTGAGACTTAAAATTTAAGACTTATGGTTTACAAGATAAAGTACTTGGTTTAAATGAGACCGCTCGTGAGAGCGTTTATGCACCAGATTTAAGAACTATGACCTAAGACTTAAGATTTAATAGTTCGTCATATTCAAATCTTCGGTCTTACATGTTAAATTTTATGTGAACTGCGCACGCGTTAAAATAAATTTAGTTTTTATTTAAATTTTGAATTAATATATCTAAACACAAACAAAATAAGACTTAAAGTACAAATAAATCATAGAAATTAAAAGTTGAAGGAAATAAGCGCGTATTTTCGTTTTTTAGGACAAGTCTTAAATCTGGATGCATAATAGACCGTCAGCTCACCGTAAGTAATCTGGTGCTGATTATACCCAGTATGCCCTTTTGGGACTTGCATATTCTTCATGCCCTGATCAATTATCCGTAGATTTAAAGAAATGTCTCCAGTCATTTTCTTAGATAATGGACCCGAGGGCCGATATATGGCCTTAGAGCAAGCGCTGAACGTATGCCAGTATTCTTTAGAAATCAAATACGTTCGTTATGAAAACATTTCAGTGAAAAACCATCGACATACGAGCTGGTAGTGGTACAAGGGCTGATATCGACTCTTACATTTGTTAAACAATAATCCAGTTTGGATCAATCGTACCCAGTATGCCATTCATTCCTAGTGAATGTTTTTGATTGATATTTCATCGCAAAATCATTGGCATGCTCTAAGGGAATATATTGGCCCACAAGTCCATTATCTAAGAAAATGACTGGAGTCATTTTTTAAAATCTACGGATAATTGATCAGCACATACCTAATAAACTGGATACGATCAGCACCAAATTTTCTACGGTGAGCTGACGGTATAAAAATTAAATGATGAAATTGTCTAAATAAATATACCTTTAAACAGAAACTGAAACAGGAACAAAATATTAACGGTTAATTTCGGTTTGAGCAAAAGTAATAATGGTTTAAAATGTATTATTCCTTTTTTAAAATGATAATTTAATTTTGTTTTAATTTTTCTTCAAAATGAAAAGTATTTCAACAAAATATTGAAAGAAATATTAAAACCATACTGAACCGAGATTGAACAAAAACTGTACCGAAACCGTTCCGACATCGAAACGGAAATACATATTACGACCATTACTTATTAAGTGACGCGTTCAAAAACGTCTTCATTATAAATAATTATCATAATAAATTACTAACGTATCTTTTACAAAACGGCGCAAACCGATTTTCAATATCTCAAAAATTTTCCAATAAAAATTGTCCAAAAACCCAATGGTTTAAATTTGAATTATTTTAAACCAGTTTTCTTAACTTAAAAACGTTGTTTTCGAATGTCACAAATTTATTTTAAGAACCATCTAACCCTATGCTGAATTACGGATTTTGGATTAGGTATTAGGTATGCTATTCTACGGTTCTGCTGCATTACGTTAAGCTGAATTTCGTTATGATGAATTACGGATTTTAGATTAGGCTATTTACGGTTTCTGGATTATTTAACCTGTTTTGCTGAATTTTTATACTCCTCATCAAACTGAAGTTATTTAGGGTGGATCGTTTTCAAGTGATCACCCTGTATGTATGCACATATGTATATGTACTTTATTTTGTATCTTAATGCTCAATGTTAATGATGAAAACAAAATAATAAATCATATAAAATTGAGTTACATTTATAATATAAAAGTAAAGTTTAAAACAAAAACCTTCTCCAAATTGGTTTTTCGAACAAAAATGACGAAATTAAGTTAATAAGTTTACTATTTCGTATAAAAATATTTTCTTGTTTAGACATTTAACCGCTATCTGTCATTTACTTTATACACATTCTCATAGTATTACTCCTTTATCTCATATTATGTTCCTTAAGATTCTTTTATCTACGATCTAAGATTCATCTTTCATAATTGGATTAATAAATGACCCCAATCAGAGTTATATTTTGTCTAAAAATGATTTAAAAAACACGACATTTAATAAATAATAAATATTTTGTATTAAGGTTTATTTATGTTACAATTTAAATAAATAATAACAACAATATACACAGTTTTACATAATAATTCAAAACTATTGTACATATTATTTATGTTTATGAATTTTTTTTTCATTGCTGCGTTTAAATTGGGCAACTTTTATTCAAATACAACGTTTCGTACCCCACGAATAACTAATTAAAGAAATTTTTCATTGGCATGTTTATGGTACCAATCGATTCATATGTTATGGCTTAACAAATTCGGACAAGTTTAACATCGGGCGTTGATTGGTTTTTGAGTAATTTTATTGTAAAGTAGGAGTACTTTAAAGGCCTAAAGAAATACTCTTACCCCCAGTATTATCAATAGACATTTAATTTTAAATGAGGTTTAATTTGACATATATAGTCTATTTTGCAGCCAAATGTCATTTAAACTATATTCGAACTTCATAAAAATACTATATATGTCAAATTAAACCCCATTTAAAATTAAATGTCTGTTGATAATACTGGGGGTTAGTGTTAAAATTTTTTAATTCTTTTTTCCGATTTTGTTCATTATAAATATTTTTTAATGCTACCAAAATTTGGTACAAAAAAATTCGGTAGTTTATGAGTAATTTATGGGGGCGTGGCACCCTATTTAGCATACTCTAAAAATGACTCTTAATAGGAAGCTATTTACGACAATAAATATTTGGAAAAAATTGGAAATTTTATAAAATTCTTCTATATTGCAAATATTTTTTCTTGCAGCAAGTGTATTTAATTTAATATTAAATCCTTTTATAACACTATTAAAGTAGACGAATTCCCTTCCGTATTTGCTTATTTTAAATTTATTGAGGCTACAAAAACTTACATCATTGGCCTTAAAATCTTTTATGCTCTCTTCGATAGAAATGTGCTGGTAAAATATAAATCTTGAGTGTGCATAAAAAGTTTCGAAAAGTCGGCGTCTTTGTGCTGAACTTATCTGAAGCAATACATTGAGCTCTTATTTTCTGTTAAAACCTCGATTTAGAAATATTTACCTCAAAAACCCGAACCGCTTTACAGAATTTGAAACCATTATGTTTAAAATGCATTTTATTAATTATCCCGGTTTAACATTTTAGCGTAAACTTAAGGACTTTTAGAAATGGAAATGTGGTTAAGAAACGTTAAAATACTGAAGTGCATAAAATTCATGGTTAAAAATTAAATTATTCTACAGTTAAAATTTTGTGTATTATATTACAAAATAAGCGCAGTTTTTAATTTATGTTTTTTATGTATAATATGTTTAGGGTCATATTGTGTTTACTCCTTTCATCGAAAGGCGCATTCAAATTAAAAATTATAGGAGTATTATCTTTTTTTGATCATAACTAAAGGCGTTTTATTGTGAAAACATCGTGAAAATAAAGTAGCTATAAAATTTTATGTTTGCTATCGGAGTAAAATAAATCAGATAAATAAATGCGCTTAGTGTACAATTTAGTAAATAAATATTCGAGGATTTATAAAACCATGATCACTTTTTATTCGCGAATACATTTTAGTACTAGAACTAGATGCATGTGGAAAACTTACGAAGACAATTTGTTCACTTTACATAGTCTTGTTATTTGTGAAGCAGGCAGAAAATCGTTTTTCACTAGATTTGTAAAGCTTTTATTTATTCCCACTTGTATGAAAATTTTTTGAAATTTTAAACTTTAGTTTACGTAATAATTCAGATAAATGTTTGACTGCAGCCTTCTCAAGAGCTATAAATTATTACTTGTTGGAAAAATTAGTTTAAAATAAATTATCACTGTAGTCCATCAGTTTTGAAATAATTAACAAAGAATAGATACATTTAAAAATTAATAATTTCAAAACTTGGATATCACCGTAATCAGAAAATTTAAAAAAATGAAGACATTTGCAAAGTTATAATCTTGAAAATTATTAAAATTATAAAAATTAATATCTCAAAAGCGGCCGAGAAATTTTTATATATTACAATTTATTTTGTACATTTGAAATATTTAAAAGTAGTTTGATTGGATTTTAATTTTTTTTCCAAAAAAATTCCAATTTTTTTTAAGTCAGGAAGCAAAGTTCGTAGAAGTTTTAGTTTTTTTAGTTCAATAAATCAATTTTTTTAGTCCATACAACGTAATAAAATTTCAATTTTCTATTTTGATAAAGAAAGAAATGACCGGGGTGGCTGACCGACTGACTAACTGACCTCAGACGCTTTACAACTACAAACTACTTCATACCTAGTTTAACAACAAGAAGCTTTACAACTTGATTTTGTAAATATATTTTGATTAATATATATCTACAATGAGTTAAATGAGTATTTCAATATTTAAAATGGATAACATGTCCTTTTACAAGATTAATTGGTTTTCTCTTTGTAATAGTGGAAATATTATACCTATGTATATTGAATCATGTTGAAACAATATTGTGAAATTAAACCATTACACTATATCACAAATGCATGAAAATTGGTAGTAAATTTGTATCGTTGCTTTATGAAACCGTAGATGTGCATTTATATAATTTCAAACAACATACATTAAAGGGATGTTTTCCGTATTTTCAAAATTTGATTGAAAAATTGCATGTGAATCTAATTAGTTAGACTTCATTTAATAAAATAATTTTATACCTAAAAAGTTTTTTACTGTTTTATGAGTTCTTCTTCCTTCCAACATCATTTAAAAATGTCGAGGATTACCCAAATTTTTACAAATTGGGAGTTCAGTATTTAAATGCACGTATACAAAACTTCATTAAAAAATCTTTACTGCATTGACTGCATTAAACAAAAATCTATTTTAAAAAATTAACTCTAGTATTATCAACTTATTTTTTGGTCTACTATCTCCAGTCCAGTTGTCGGTCGAATTTTCAGAAACCCTGTATTTTAGTATATTGTGTGAAATATACAGGATGTTTCATTCGTGGTTCATCAAACGTCGGGGTAAGAAACCAAAACAAATTTATTATACAAAAAAGATCAAAACTCTTTCAATTGGTATTACAAAAAATTTGAAAAATCAAAAGTGAGTTTTTGAAAATTTGAAGATTCATTAAAAATTGAATGAAGAAGACAACCACATTTTATTCTGCATTGTTTTTATTTAAATAAATTAGTAGGTAGATATAAATAAACTAAATCCAATGGTAACTTTCAAGTTAAGTGTTTAAGCAAGAAAAATGTGTTTAAAGTGAGCTCCAAAAACAAATATAAAAATGAGCTAGGAGAATGTCTCGAGAGCGCATGTTTGTTAATCCAAATACGAGAGATAAACTTTAATCATAGTTAATAGACATAAAATAAAAATATTCATGAGTTGAGTTTTCCTCCAACATATTTTTCCTGTACATGTTTCCTACAAACAGTTTAATAATAAAAATAAAAAATAGGAGTAAATGATTGTAAGATATAAATGTATTATTATATTTTACTTCTAAATGAAATAATTTTTGCTAAATAAAGTGTTTGTCTAGACTAAAATATTTAATAAATTTTCAAGGAACGCTTCGCCACACTAAAACATTTACGGAAGTTCCTGTATGATCTCAAAGTTGTATTGTTGAGATTTGTTATGATTTAAAACCAGTAAATGGAAGTTTGTGGTTGCGTTTGAAACCCCAATATTCTAAAGTTATAAAGTTGTTCGTTTGACTTATAAATATTATTATTGTGTTTTAAAAGACGCTTTTTTCTACAAGAAATATGGTGCTCTTTATTTGCCAAAACTTTATTCGATTAATCAAAAAAGAAAACAGTCGTTTACAGTATATTTATCT
Organism: Stenus bimaculatus; assembly: GCA_963971135.1. Taxonomy (NCBI): domain Eukaryota; kingdom Metazoa; phylum Arthropoda; class Insecta; order Coleoptera; family Staphylinidae; genus Stenus; species Stenus bimaculatus. The sequence continues at coordinate 26,359,471 of OZ020185.1, forward strand.
ATTCACCTCAGGCTAGAAATTCAAAAGTTTTCATATTTTCTAATGTACAAAAATACAAACATTTAGAAACACTAAATGCTAGTGAATTAACTTATAAACATTAAGGGGAGGCGTACCTGGCGGAAGCCAGTGGCCTCGTAGCTTAGGGGGCCTCCAAAACATACAAAAATACTGATATTTTAAAAATTTCAATGAATTTCCATATAAAGTCCGTATGTTTAACAAACACGAAACACGATAACGACAACGTAAAATATTTAAAGTCTTTTTGATACAAAATAAAGTAAGTGCTTTGTTTTTAAACTTGTGGGCAGTGTCGTAACTACGTTTCATGATCGGGCCTTAAACTCAAAAAATGCGCTGAATATTGTGGTTTTTAGAAATTAATCAATTATTTATACCTACAAAAATAATAAAACTAGGTATTTAATATTCCATGATATGATATAATACAAAAAAAAATAAGAAAGAACTAGTTAATTATGATCTAAGTGTTCAAAATCCAGTATTATGACACACCTAAAATAGTGACTTTTAACACGTTTGTGGAAAAATAACATTTTTTATAGTAAACTTCATATACACAAATAAAAAACAACATATTAAAAAATAAAATCACAGAAAAAATATAAAATGTCACAATTTTTTATCATATTTATTGAAATACACGGTTTCTTGTCTTTTGATTGGCAAAATCTGTTATTAGCTTCTTTCAGATCTATTTTTTAGCAACAGCGCTTTCAATTGCCAATAATGATAAATTATTCAATCTTTGTGGCGCCATTGTATTTCGAAGATCTTCAATTTGCTAAACGATCTTTAAGTAGTGGCTACTGTCACTGAAAGTATTAACAATGAAAGAACTGATGTAGTGAGTTTTGATAAAATTATTTTATAATTAATAAATTTAGCTCTTGCATCGAAGTCTCTTTCCTTATATCATTTTTAATAATATATTTTACATTTATCAATTTATCATATGAGAAGGTATAATTTTTATTTTTCTAACGGATTTCCGCCTATTTCAACTTTTTTCATACGACTGAATTAATAGTATATACTTTTACTCCGAATCAACATGCATTTATCTTCAATTAAAATAACAGAAAATTACCCCCCCCCCCCTCGGTACGACTAAACCCACTAAAAACACATATTTAAAAATAGTAAAATATTTATTATTTATCAATATTCCCATGTATCAGTTATTGATTGCGTTGCAAAACAATAGATTTTGATTTCAAAACTAACAGAAACAATTTAAAAAAGTACATATTTTCAACTCACTATAAGAAACATTGACGTTGAAAATTTTTCAAAAATTTAAAAATTTTTGCCTATTTTCTAGATCCACCCCTGCTTCAAACGTCCAAATTTTTAAAATAGTAATACAAAAACTTATTTTAAAATTTGACAATTAATTTACATACAATACATAATACAATGTTAGTGTATGTTGGGTTGCCTAATAAGCATTTCTACTCCGCCTTTCTAACCCTTGTCAATGCAAAGTATACCCGTTTCAGACCGATTTATTTTGGAAATGCACGAACATGACCATAGAATCAAGGAACATAAAAATGACTTGCTTAAGCCTGTCAAGCGTCACATAAGGCTGTAATTTAATGACATTTGAAGAAAAATGACCCTGAGAGGTTTTGTTACATCTGTGGTGAAATTAATATAAAACTCCATGGAGAAATTGCACGCTAACAGTAAAACATATATATAAACGTAATTTTGGCGTTCCTGTAAGGAATCAAGAGGTAGGTTTCGGAATTCCTATGATTTGGATTGAACACACAGAACATACATAAAATCGAATTGTTATTATTGCCTAACTGATACAAAGGGTACTACAATAAAATCTAAATAAAGCTAAGTAACCTGATGTCTGATGTGACACCTGCTAAAAAACCGATCCCGCACAGTAAAGAACTAATACCTATACCTGAATCAACGTAACGATCCAATGATTCTGTTGAATCAGAGAAAGAAGATGACATAATAATTTTCAAGAAGCATCCACAACTCAGAAAGATCTCAATGATTTGGTTCATGATTTATATTTTTCCAAACAGCACCATACCACTTGGGATCACAACTGAAGGGATGGAATTCGTTATAACCAAGTCCAAATAAATGTTACTTTCGTCATCGACACAAATAGCTAAAAAGCTTCATTTCACAGGGTAATGATCTGATACTTTGTAAAATTAAAGGGTCCTATGAAAATATTAAATTTATTTTAGTTTAGTTTATGCCGAATATAAATAGAAAACTAGTAGAAATTTAAAAGTAGGATTACAGCTTGGATATAAAAAATATGTTGTTTTATTTGTGAATGCAACAATAGAGACAGGAAAAATCAGTACTTTAAGAAAGACAGGCCCAAATGAGAATCTCTTACTCCTGGACAGAAAAATTCAAAGAAACCAACTCTGCATCTAAAACAAGGCCTTATGAAAACCTGTATGAATGTAATGAATAGGGAGATGGTGCTGCTTTTTTTACTTGAAAGATAATAAATTTCCCAAAATCAGTAAACCTTAGATTAAAGAGGGTATATTTGTAGGTCAACAAATCAGGCAATTGATGAGGAATGAAATATTTAAAGAAAAACTTAGTGATCCGAAAAAATCAGTTTGGGAATCTTTCATAGAAGTGATCACAAATTAACCATAAAAGTATTATCCAGAGGTGTTGAACCACTTATTAGGCTTTGGATTGTAACATGTCCTTAAAGATAAATTTTCCGGCGACCATATTAGTAGCTTAGAATATTTATCATTCCAACACTAATGAGTTTGGGTTTCTTTTGTGTAACTCTGAGAACTTCTTTTAATTTTCGATAGAGGAGTTACAAAGAAATTCCGAAAGCCATCTCACGGATTTTTTTGAACTTGCAAATAAGGACAGATCAAACAAAAATTTATATTTTACCCAGCCGATATTACTCGTTTTATTATTTAAATCATTATATTATTAACTTTTGTGTAAATTTTAAATAAAATAGGAAAAAAAATGATTCGTTTCGATTAGTTGCTTCCATCAAAACAGCGCCATCTACAATTAGTTACATTTAACTAAAAATATACGAATAACTTCAATGTCCACTGATGTTATCAAAGGATATGTTATGACTTTTGAGATGTTACTACAAAATATTAATAATGGTCGCAAAATCTTCGTGGTCATCGGAAAAATAGCGTAGCGTAGCAACTCGCAAGAAAGTAAATTTTGTGCTCGTGTGATATCCTCACTCGGCTAGCGCCTCGTTCGGCTATATTCACACTCACAAAATTCTGGCACGTTGCGTAATATACTAATTCCTTTATTCTCATTTTTCATACATTACCACTCATGTCATTTAGGGTTAAAATTCAAAACTTAACCCTAAATGACGTCCGTGGTACTGATAGTGAAAAATATTCGACTTAAATTTGACCACTCATAATAATACAGATTATGATTATTTATACTCAAAATATTGATATTCATTAAAGAATATTAAAGTAAAAATGAAATAAATTAAACTCGGGATAAAATATGTAAAGGCGTCTGGATTTTCCTATAACTATAGCAGTTTTGTATTCTTTACTGATAGTGATAGTTATCAAAAGGATATCTTCAACTTTTATATGTAAATATATTTACATATTTTCTTATTCATTTTATATTTAAATATTTTGTACGAATATAGAAGATTGTCTTGCCAAGCTGTGCCTAACAATTGAGCTTTTATGTATTTTTTTATATTTGATATTGTTATTCTTTAAATGTAAGCCGATTTTATAAAATTAAAACTGTTGTGGGTAATAACAAAAAGGGTAATTATATTATTTTGGTGCATAAAAAGTTAAGAAGCTTAGGGAAGCGGACAATTAAACTGGATTCTTTTATACCTTGTAATTTTCCAGAATGTTGGAGCTTTTGTCCGCATCATGAACGAAGGAATTAGTTCCTGTTGTGACAGGCCTTGATCCTGTTGTATGTGGTAAGGCAGTTGTTGCAGTAATGTGTCCTGATGATATTGGTGCCTCATTAACAACTCTTGATTGATTTAAGCCCGCTGATGAGCGAGATCGTTTAATCACCGCGGCTTTAACTTTGACCTCCCTTTGATGGGATCCATCGATTCCTTCCGCTTCGACGCCAACTTGTGCGTATTGTTCACGATTTGACGTCTTTTTCTCTTCATACGAAAACAAACTACTTTTCATTTTCTTTGTTAACACATTTTCGCTGCGGTTGACAGTCGCATTATTTGACTCCAAAGGACTTTTATCTGAGGTATCGTTATTTTCAAATGCTACTTTTTTCTGTGTGGAAATTTTAATTAAAGAATCAAAAAAACTCCTGTAAGTCTGATTACTTTTATTGGATTCATTTGTAAATTGCAAATTCGGTTTATAATCGTGTCGATTAAAATCGCTTTTATTAAAAGTGTTTGGGGCTTTTAATACTGTTTCTAAAGTCTCGTTAATTTTATTAAGGTAGTCTGAAATTTCACTTACATCAGCTGGATCTAAAAGCTTTTTAGAGTAAAAATTTGCTAAATTCATCTCATTATTTAAAATTTCTTTTAAAGGCTTCTTATTTTTCAATACCGATTTATAATCTTTTATTTCATGATTTAAACCACCAATTTCCGCCATACTTATATTTGGTTTATCAAATTTTGTTAATAAATTATCAGCTGATACTCCAGTAGAAGTTTTATTAAGTGATTTGGTATTATTTTTGTTTTGATTTATATCGAGTTTGTAATAAGATCTACGCGTAGCTAGTTTTGATATATTTCGGTACAAACTTGATTCCGCCAATAAATCCATTAAAGACTTTAACGAAAATTTGTAGGCGTCTGCTTTTTTAATAGTTTCCCTCTTTGGTAATTTATCGCTAAAGTTTTTCCCATTTTCTTTTTTGTAATTTTTAAATTCTGAATTGGTAGTATTCATCCGTAAAGTAATTGCAGGTGAAAATGTTAAATTTTCAAGTAACACATCACCAGTATTTCTAGAGAAGCCACTGCTTTCACCGCTGTTTTTGACAAGGGTACTTTGTAAATAATTCCTATCTAATCCATTATTTCCAGGGAGTTTCCTCGCTTGTAATCTCAATGTGTAGTTTGTGTTGCTTTTAGAATAATTAAGTAAATTATTAACTTCATCCACCCCCTTCACGAATGGAAGTATTACAAAGAATGTTGCGAGAAATAAAACGATTGAATCCATCGTGTGACCTTCTGTTCGTGAAGTATAATTAAGACGAAACCATTTTAAATCTGAAAATTAAAAAAGTAAGATTAAAATTGTGGTAATATAGATAATTTGTTTTGTTAGTATATCCACGTTAAATTATAAAATCTTTATCAAGAAATCTTTCACGTACAAATATGAGATTTTATCACGTACTGACTTTTATGCGACGTTTTCAAATGGTAGAAAGTCATCTCATACATAGCAATAATTTATTATACAGTCGTTTTGTCATTAAAATTACTGCAATATGGAATGCATTTGATTAAATTTTAATGAATACTTTTCGATATATTTACTGATCGTTCGTTTATTGGAGCAATCATAAATTTTTATACTATTTTTTTTTCTAACTTATTTAATTTACATTAAAACAATAAAATAAAAGGTATATTTAATTTGGTGACGAATGTGATGAATCATCTTTCATAAAATTAATTAGCATATATTTTTAACACGGGTTCTCTTTTAAACGCGAAAAAGTTTTTCATAAATAAAATCCTGTTTTAATAATTGATGCACCATTAGTGCTTGCTTATTATGTTGATATATTCATTCATTTTATTAGCATGCGTTGCCAGAACATATTTTCAGCAAAATATTTCAGCGAAAAATAGGTTAAGACCAGCTTATTTTATTCGAATTAAAAATCACAAATTAAAAATATACTTTGATAGGAATTTTCACTTACAATAATTACTGTATACCAGTGATATATATTTTAATAGTCAAAAATAGTTAATTTGACAATTAGGTTGACCTCGAAAATATAATAAGTAAAAGAAATTGAAAGAAGCATTGAGGAAATATTAGTTAAAAAATGGTCATATATAAAATACTTTTGAATTCCTTTTGATTTTAAGATAACCTATAAACTTTAAAAACTAAAAATTATGATTTTTTTATGAATATTGAACGTATCAGTGTTACTTTATTAAATTTAAATGGGCTGAGAATTTAAACAAAATTATTTTTCTACGATCGTGCAAAAAGTAGGCCATTTATGATCAGCTGTCAGTGCATAAAGTCAAGCTTTCTTGCATAAATGCACAAATGCGTTATTTACTGCAAAACAGTATGACTTTTCTGCACTAGAGTGCAAAAAAGCATGACTTTGTGCACTGACAACTGTTCATAAATGACAAATTTATGTCAACATCTGTCATTAATTTCATGTTTTTAAGGAATTTTATTATTTCCAATGGTGGATGATTATTGATCGTAGAAAAAATTCTCATGCAACTCGAGCAAAAAGCACATTTGCACTTAACGTATTGTCCAACTCGACCTATGGTCTCGTACAATTTTTACCTGCAAATATTATCCACTTTTTGCACTTATAACATAAATGACTATTTTATAATAGACTGCGGTGCTTTATTTAAATTATAAAATTTCAAGACAGCTCAAAATTTTAAGCACTTTTAGAAAATACAAAGGGTACCATAAAAAGACTTTAATAGTTATGTTTTATTTTAACCAATTTCAGATTCAAGACATTGTGGTGGAAGCGCAAAACTCCCATAAATTAGTTTAGATTTTTTTAGTTATTTCAGGTATTCAAATAATTAATTTTATGATTTTGATTTTTGTTCAAGGCAGCAAAATCTAATTTTACGAAAAACTACTTGCTGTTGATTCGTAATACCTATTTCTGAAATTTACTGATGTCTTTTTTGCTGTTATATTGATGTAATTTTTGTATAAAATACTTTGGTGAATAAAAATGGTTCGTTAAATGGTAGTAAAAATCTGATATAACTACTTTATTAACCCTACAGTTCCAGACGATTCATCGACATGGCCAATTCACAATTAATCAACAAAGACGTGTCTTCGACATTACCATTTCGTCGATACTACCTTTTCTTCGACAAGAACGTTTGATCGACACTACTATTTCATTTACACAGCCGTTTCATCGACCTTTTCGTCGCAACCATTTCGTCGACAATGCCTTTTCATCGACTAACCTTTCTTCGACAAGGATGTTTCATCGACACTACTTGGACAGAGACGATTCATAGGCATTACCTTTTCATCGACAGGTCGTTTTGTATGGACAAATACACTATATTAGTATAAAAATTTACGGCAAACCTTTCTACACGATTTACTTTATTGTTATGTTGTGTTGTGTTGTGTCCTTTAGTATATTTGGGAATGATGAGCTCCTATCTTCTCTGTAATTTTAAGAAAACATAGTCGTAATTTTGACGTTTTACGAACATTTTAAATAAGTCTATGTAGATAAAACGATATTGGAGATGAAAAGCTTGTCGATAAAAAGGCAATGTCGATGAAACTGAAGTCGATGAAGCGACATTGTCGATGGATTGGAAATGTCGATGAAATTGTTTGTCGATGAAAGGGAAGTGTCGATGATGTTTCAACCTTGTAGAATAAAAGGTTTGTCCATAAAAAGTAGTATCGATGAAACGCTTGTCGATGAAAGGTAATGTCAATGAAACATATATGTCGATAAAAAAGTAATGTCGATGAAACGTCCTTGTCGGTAAAAAGGTAGTGTCGATGAAACGGTTGTCGATGAAAAGGTAATGTCGATGAAATGTTTGTGTCGATGAACCGTCCTTGACGAAGAAAAGGTTTGTCGATCAAAAGGTAGTGTCGATGAAATGGTTCTCGATGAAAAGCTAAAGTCGATAAAACGTCTATGTCGATAAATGGGTCGTGTCGATGAAACCGTTGTCGATGAAAAAGCACTGTCGATAAAATGGAATATCGATGAAATGGTAGCACGCTATTGAACAGATAGTGACTCATAATACTTTTATACCGAATAGTATGACAATTGAATAAGAAGGCTATTGAATGAGATTAGGTTATCCGGATAACTTTGATATACAAAAAATTAAACATGTTTTTTAAATTTCTTTAGTATTTTCTAGAATATTTTTTTATATTTTTGGTAGCAAGCCGAACACTTTAAGCTTTTAGTTGTGGGAACATATCATGTATTTTTCAATAGAATTAGAGGTCAACAGCATACAGTGAGGGAGATTCAGCACATATATCATTCATGAAGCCTACAGAAGAGCAAAAATTCTAAATTGGTTCCCTGCGGCACCTCAATGCCCGCAAAGAAGAGAATATCATCATTAGGCGGCTGGTGAAAATGAGCATATAATAAGTATATCCTGAAAATTGTAAAAGTACATCTCAAAATAACCAATAGATGCCCATGTTTGCATATGTCTAGAATGTCCGTGGCCTTAATTCAAAAACAACTATTTTTTTCAACAATTCCTCTCACAGCAATTTTGATATCCTTTTTTAACGGAAACTTGCCTGAAACCTGGAGTATTGGACAATGAACTTTTTGGTACTGATTATTCAGTAAAATGGAAATAGTACTATGCAACAAATATTTAAATAATGAATATTCACATCTTTTGTTTACATACTTCCATCTGCCGATTATAAAGGAAATGTAATAATATTGGTTAAAAATTTATCAATGACCCGGATAGATAGATAGAAGATCGAAGAGAGTAGCTTGGTTAAAATTGGTTAAATATACTCTACCATTAACTCTACTAATTCCCATATATTCCGCTACCACGCGAACGAAAATTCGCATACCAAAAGGGAATGGAAAAATGTTGATAGTTAGGTTTAAGATAAAGACAGAACATAATTTTCTGGGTAGAAAAAGTTAGAGAAAACTAGGCCATATGGCCGTATATCAAAAAAATAGCTTTGCTCAAATGATACTTTCTTTCACGGGCTCTTCGACTATAAATAAATAAGATCAAATTACTATCATGTTCAAAATAATGCCATGTTGCATTATATTATTGGGTTGCTAAATAGGCGGAGTAGAAATTGCATTTCTACTCCTTGGAAGTTAATAGTTAATACCTGATTTACGTCAGAAATGTACTAACATGACCATAGACTCAACAAATAGCAAAACTGAATTTTTATAGCCTGCGAAGTTTTACAGAAGGTTGTACTTTAATCATACGGTTTAAAATTTTTAGATTGTATAACATTTTAAAAAAGCTTTTCTGGGCAGTACTTTATATTTTAAAAATCTATCACCTCAAAAAAATCACATAATTATTCAGGGCCACCGTAAATGAAATTTAAAGCTGTTGATCCGCTAGGTTTATGAATCCAATTTTACAAAATGTGTATGTTGACTGACCATTAAAATTGAAACACTATTTTAATTAGTCTCCCAAGCTGCATTGATAAATGAATTAGATTTTATGAAGGTGTAGTAATATCTTCAAGGCATAATTTCGAACGTTGAAAATTAATTTTGTATTTTTACAAAATTATTTATTTATTTAAAATTGATTTATTTTTCTAATCTGAGACAACGATTTTTGTAAGGGAAGGGCGATAACACAAAATAAACACATTAAAATTTTGTGTTTGTAGTTGTTATTCAGTTTATTATTTTTCAAGCCTTAGAATATTTTAAAATTTAATGACTAGCAAAAAAGATATGTCATATTTTGCTTAAATTAACCTGTGGTATCAGCGAAACCAATAAAGGCGTATTAAAATGGAATTGCTGAAACCCAACAAAAGGATGGGGCAATTAATGACAATTTCATCTCTGAAATTATGTAGTCAAGGAATTTTACAAAATATTGGATAAAAATTAATAGGCTTCCAAACGTATTTTCGGTTTTGTTTAGGAAAGTTCCACACATCCTCAACAACTTTTCCTTTAACTAACACATCCATTTTCTTATACAGCTTAGAATTAATAGAATTAAAGTATCTATAAAAACTCTGATAAAAAATTGACTCCCTTAATTTTTATTAGAAGTGGTAAGAATATTATCGCATTTTTTTAGAAATTTGCGAGTTTTAATCCCTACGCATTATTGCATTTTCTAATTGCATGATTCTAAAAAAATATCGATTCTTACTACGATTTGTATTTGAAAAGAGAATAATATAATGACTGAAAATGGTGTTTCACGAATTAACTGCCAATGTCAATAAACAGCTCTCAATCGTTAGGGTGCCCACATGCCCATAATGCCTAAAGCAGAGCCTTAAATCGAAACATTAAAGTAGAGCACTCATGAAAAAGCATAATGCCGAGCATGCATGAAGTAAAGCAAGAGCAATGATGAACTGCCTATTTAAAGTGCGGACAATCGGAATACTAAAATTTGATTCAATTCGGGGTAACTTTTGGATATTTAGAGGGTGAAACCGAAATAAGCTTTGGGGCGAATATCTTTTTCGGTGTCGTCCGTTTAGAAAGTATCAACAACACTTTCGTCTTGGTATTTAATCATCCATATACCTACAAAATTACAGCTCTGTATGCGAAAAAATCTTTTTCGCAGTTAGTAGTAGAGCACCGATCCAAAAAGCAAACAGACTTATGAATCGTGCTCGTTCATGACTTTACTCTGGCATGTGTAGCCACATTGCAATGCATTGGTTTGATTTTTCATGACTACTCTACTTTAACGTTTTGTTTTCAGGTTCTACTTTAAGGCTAGATTGGCATGTGTACCTTTAAATATCAGGAAAGCTTTGTTAGAATGGTATTATCAGGGTGGTCAGTAGTCATTATGATATTGTCAACGTGGTATTTTATTATCGCTTATTAGGAATTGTATTCTCGTAAAAATCATCTTGTAAATATTTATTATCAAAAAATTTTATGATAACTTCAGTCATTTTAGATTAGAGTGGTGAATTTTTAAATAGTTAGAAAAATTTATTGCAAGATAAATTACTTCATCACGAGAAGTTGGATATCAGCTTTAATTTATCCAATCATTTATAGTACGACCGCTTCTATCTATTTAATTTGATTCAATAATGGGGTAACTATCTGGTCTTTAATTGGAAGAAGAAATTTATTTCTAAGTTAATTTATAAGCCATGTCTACTACGATGTGCACACGATTAATTTAAAAGAATAACCTAAAACAGTAATAAATAAAGCAAATTCATGATATATGAAATAATATTATAACGTACATAAACCCATGAACATGACTATAATATTTTAATACTCGTATAAGCTGCAGTTTTTGCAAGAAGCAATCTCGTACTTTTGTTATTTTTATTTAAGATTTATATTCAAAATTTGCAATTTCCTGCAGCATATTCCAAGGAAAATTGTACTAGAACACAAATAGTTTTTCTTGAAACATGTTTATTTAAAATATTATTATGTAGGTATATTTTGTACAATACGGATTAAACATGTTTTAAAATAATTAGAATATTTTAATAATACAAATGAGTGATTAAAAAAATATAATCACAAGTTAACTACAAGTATAATTAAATTGTTTTTATAAAAGTTAAGATCGGTGTAATTAACTTGCTAAAATTTTTAATTAAAACTTAATTTACGAGGTTAATAAGAGTTTGGAGTTTAATTTGAGTTTTGTAATAATTAAACACGTAAGTTATTGTTTGCAAAACATTAATATCGCGACGAATTTTACAACACACATAAATAATTTACGACTTTTTAGTTATTATAAAAGAGAAACTGCTAGTGTCTTCTGCTTCAACTCAAGTTATCCAATAAAATTTATCGAATCCAGCAATAATAAACTAGAGGACTTTATTTTGTTACAAACTGCCAATTTAAGTACACTAAACTCGCAAGTTTTTTTTATAAAATAAATTATAAAAAAACCAAAATGATTTTATAAAAATTTTACGAATTATGTTTATATGTAAACAGCATATCACTGAAAGTAACATTATTATATACGTATATTTTTTGATAAAATCCAAATTTGTTTAGACAAGTATTTTGCATGCAAAAGAAAAATTGAATTTATTAGATGTCTGCTGAAAGCTTGAATTTTGTTTTGATTTATAAGATTTCAACGCGCAAACCCATTTTAAATTTTCAACACGTCTTATTTAAGTTGAAATAAATCCAATTTTAGACTCAAAATTGACATGAATTATTTATTTCGTACTAAACAGTTTTATTGAAATGTTTTTTCTTTAATTTAAAATTTATATGAGCTTTGAGGGGTAAATTATATTGTGGTTACGTTTATCTTTAGATCTCGGTTCAACGCTCACAGCGAAGATTATAAATAATAATTTTCAAATCAGGGTTGTAAATCTGGAATAATTAAGCTAACTTATTGTACATTAAAGGCCACAATAAATTACTTAACTGGCCAGGTTGATAATTGTAAATAACTGATAATCTGATTTACTTTGATGAATTGTTATTCAGATCAAAGGAAATTTAAAAATAAAATGGTTGATTTTCAATTCGTTTTTTTTGTATTGATTTGAAACTTGAAATAAACGTTCTGTGGTATTATTAAATTTATAAAAAATTATAGATAAAGAAAATTTTAAAATAAGAAAATAACTGCAGTTTATTGGTAAATAAAGGTGCCTTAAAAATATATCATAAAATAACCGAATGAAACTTTACTCGTTTAGTTAAGTGCATTATCGTTTTAAAATCCTATCTTGTTATTACTTATAACTTTTTTACGTACAGTCATTTTAGTGTGTAGATGGTTTAATAAAATTCTTAAATTTACATAAAATCAACAGGAACTTTTCAAGTGAATTAATAAAATAAAATTACAAAAAATTTACAGTGTAAAAATGTTATTGTGAGAAAATTAATATATCCAAATTATTAAATTATTTTAAATATGTCATTATTTATGGAAACTAAATTAATAGCCTAATTAAAATGCAACCATTGATGTTATTAAGTTAATCAATAGGTTATTTAGCGTTGCAAATTAATCCAAAACGGGAGGAAACCTGTTAATTATGAAATTTCGAAGCATTTATTTAATCATGCTTTACCCATTTGTAAAGTTTAATTGCATTTCTAAACTTATATCCATTCTTGATTCCCAGTTGCATATAAATTTCCGTAATTTATTTAATGTGCACCCATGCAAAATAGCAATCTTATAGTACAATCAAATTTATTTTTTACCAGGAAAGTGCTGGGATAGTTTGGATATCTTCTATTCTATGTGTTTTTTAAGGTGCTGAATACGAATCTGAGGATTACCAACGATATTTCCTGACACAACAAAAAAATGCATGAAAGTAAAAAAAAATCCATTTTTGGAGGTTTTTTGCTTGTATAATTTTTTTGAATTTTGCGTTTCAAATGTGTATAATGCAAGAAATCAAAACTACTCCAGAACTTTCCCACTAGGAGCATTTTTGAGCCCAATTTGACTGAACCATTATTTATACAGCACTTCTGTAGCAATTCTGGAAAATAATATGAAGTCTAATTTAATGTATCTATAGCGTATAATCAATAATCTTGATAATTAAATTTGGTTTTTATCTAACTTCGTTAGCGTATGCGCCAATTATTTTATGTAAACCCTGGAAACAAATAGTGTATGTGTGTAACTAAGTGTAATGGCGTCACCGAGGCAAATCCATTTTGTAAAATTTTAATTTGATTTGTGAACCTAAAAGCAGATCCTCGTAGTTCTGTTGGCTGCTAAGAGTTATAGTTGCCTAAATTAAGCTTTATACTTTAAGCAAAGCGCGTTGTTGCAACCAACTATCACTATAACAGGATTATAGTTGACTGTACGGTAATTCTGAAATTAGTTTGTATTAAATTTTAAATTAGGAAAAACGAGCTGAAAAAAAATCCTGTACATTTTTCATTTAAATACGAGGAACTAAATTAATATTTAACTGCACTTGAAAGATTCAATCTTGCTCCTTGTACGAAATACCTTGACTTTTAATTTGAATTAAAATTAGGACCCAATTTTAAATTAAAATACATGAGGTAGTCACAAGGATTTACATTACGAGAAGGTAATTAAAAATGTAATGAAATTTTTTATAGCACTGTAAATATTATCTTAATATAAATGAACACTTAATTAATTTAAGGTTTAAATTATTTAAACGCAGCTCAAAATGATTGCGAACTTTTTATAGTTTAAAGTAAGTACAGTTTTACTGGAAGAGTTAAGTTTTGTTGCTCGAAAGGATCTAACTTACACTTGAAAGTAGTTACAAGGATTTTTCGTAAATTTAAATATTTACGTTTTAATAAAAAATTTAAGTTTTTAAAATACTAATTTAGGAGGTGTCTGAATTTGAGTTAGGATATTTGTTACTAGTTTTTAATTTTAACAATTGGAATTATTAAAGCTTAAAACAGGTGTTTTTTTATCTCTTACTTTAAGTTAAATTAATCCTGTAACCAATTTCTAAGTAATTACTTAATCTAAAGGAAAATTGCTTTGTGCATTGATTTGTAGTTCAATTGAAAATTTTGTTGAAAGAAACAGTTAGATTTATTTGCTGATTGAACAGCAATTTAGATTGAAACAAATTGAATATACGAACATGTGTGGTGGATACTAAGACATTCGCATTAAATAATTAAATTTGCTTCAAGAAAGCAATTTGATTTAATTTGTTTTCGACATCTACACAGTTCAAAAAAAAACTCACTTTAAACCATAAATAATCGACTAAACTTTTATTTTTGCAACTAAACTTGATACGTAATAAAAAATTTAGTATTAAATATTTTAAGTATATTGTTTTTTTTTAAAGTGTGCATAAATTTATTGCGCTTAAAGGAAAACCGAACTTTAGACATATGCATCAATTTTCCAATACGTTGTTTCAAATTTGTTCACTGAACTGAAAAATTACTGTTTTGCCAAAATTACATTTAACGTAAGTTCACATCTATTATATCCGAATTTTGCTTTAAACCTACATACAGGATGTTTTTTTAAAGAATTCACAAGCTTAAACAAAAAAAATATCAATTACAAAGTAATTCCTATATTATTTAATCTTTCAATTATTTTACTTAGAATTACATTATTTTGATTTATTTTGAACTTATATTATTGAGAAAAACATACTTTTTTGAGCTCCTTAAGGACTTACCAAAAAAGTCAATGTTTTAAAATATTCATAAAATATCGTTTGAGATAAGTTGAATTAACTTTAACAAAAGATCAACACACATACAATAGGCCGAACGATAAATGACCTAATTGAAGAAAACCAGGCCGACCCAGATAAAAAGGCTGAAGATAAAAAAGCAGAATAATAAATGATAATGATAAAATCCCAAAAATGTATTTAAAAAACTTTATTTTGATTTTTTTTTCTATATAATGGTTAATTTTGATTAGTTTGGCTTTTTTCTTTCCGCTTTTTGACCAAGTTATTTTAATTCCACCTTTTGCCCAATTGGACATTATCTCGGTCCTCATTTTTTTTCGGTCCTTAGTCTAATTCAGCTTATTATCATTTGCTTTTTTTCGACCTTTTATAGAAGTTGACCTTATTTTGTCCTATTCAGCCTTTTGCCAACGTCGGCTTTTTCATCTTTCAATATTAAAATTTGTAGCACTCTGGGATAGTTCTTTTTCAGGTAATTGTATTTCAGATAAATAAATTTACTTTCAAAAAGTATCAATTTCAGAATTATGAAATTTATTCCAGAAACACTGAGTTCTATTTTAAATCACTATTGTGTTTCAGAAAGGATGAATTATATTTCAGAAAAAAATATATAATTTCAGAAACACAAATGAGGAAGCCGCGTGTTCTCTGGCAATTTAACAATACACCAGTAACAATATTACGCTTAGGTCCTTATTCATATTTATTAAACCCAATTATAATAATCTGTTCTGCGATTAAAGCAGGGTTCCTGGTGTCATGGAGCAAATGTTGGTGTTCTTAGAAACAATTATTGATGAAGCCAAAATCAAATTGTTGGTGGTGATTGTGCTTGTGCAGATGAACACAAGTATACAGCTGCTTAGCAATGGAAGGCTGGTGGTGGCTAAAATTTTATATTTAGGTAATCCTTCATGGTGACTTACTCCAGTATTTTGTGGCGGCCTCAATTGGTGGTAGTTTTGAAATATGAGGTTTGATCGAGGTAACTGACTTTATGAAGGACTGGTACTCATTCAAGGACAATTCCTTAGAGTCCATGAAGGGCTGGTAAACAGCTCAGTTAGTTTCTATGGATCTGTCCGTTTTGTAGAATGACTGTCCTCGTCTTGAAGGCTGCGGAGGTGGTATCACAGCCTATGAAATCATGCAGAAACTTAATGAGTTTATTAGATTAGATTGGAGTGCGATTGGCAGCAATTGAACCTTACCGAACTACGACCATTTTGATCTTTTGTTCAACCCTTACTCTAGTAATGTCCTAGGATATCTAAATGCTTACTAAAGCTAATTAGATCTTTAGGAGGCATAGCCTTGACTTCGTCTGGAATTAGAGTTGTCCAGCCAAAGTGATCAAATCTAATGCGTAGCATTCGTAAATTATGTGGTCCGAAGTTTCGTCTTCTAGGCCACATAATCTGCAAGTTTTAATTTCTGACTTGCCCATTTTGTTGAGATGATATCTCAATGGCCAGTTTCCAGTTAAAAGGCCTGTAATGAGCCTCTGTTCGTTCCTACTTAGAACGAAAAGCTTTCTGGCTTTCTTGGGCGAGTATACATAATGAATTTCTTCGCCTGTCTTGAACCCGGAGTATGACTCCAGTGGGGTATTATACTATCCCTTTCCCACCGTGTGATCTCCTTCCGTAGATGTGTCTTGTTCAGCCCACAGAACGATTCTGGACCACTCAGTATAAGATTTGAGGCCGATCTTGCCAACTCATCAGCAATTTCGTTGCCTTCTATTCCCCGGTGCCCTGGCACTCACATTAGGACAAGATTGTTTCCTTTTGCCAGTTGCTTCAGGAATTGTCGACATTCCCAGGCCAATTTGGACTCAAGGGTGTAGGTCTTTAAAGTCCGAATCGTTGCCTGGCTGTCGGTTAATATGTATATTAGTGTTCCTTTGAGTCTTCTTCGAAAGCACTCCTGGGCACATAATTCCACAGCCAGAGTTTCTGCCTGGGTGATAGTTGCAGAAGTTCCTAAGGTCATGGAAACCCTATAGCTGGGTTCATATATGCCTATACATGTTCCTCTATTAGATTTGGATCCGTCCGTGAACCACAGGGATGCCTTGGAATCCAAGTGATTTAACGTGTGTTTTACCATTTGGCGGTCTTGGACAACTACTTCAAACGGAGTGAACGACTATGTTGGTATGCAGACATGTCGCCTGCCATGAGTAGAAAGTCCACATCTTCAATTGCTCTAGATATATATTTTACATCTGCACCATCCTCTGCTTGGAGGGTATTGATATAATTTTTCTCCAGTTTTTGCATCTTTCGTACTTTTTAATCTGTTGGTGTAGCTATCAAAAATCACAGTACAACTTCTTCCTTGATAGTGGTTCGTACGTTCATATACCAAATAGATGTTATTAGCCTCTTTGTGCCAAACCACGTTGTGAATAAGAAATCCCCCTTCTTCTTATGGCATTACCTCATTTAATCATCCTTGAAGAGAACTTGTGGGAACGGGACTCACTCATACCCCATACAATTATTAAGAACATCATCTGATTTCTTGCTCATACAGATTCTCTGAAACAGTAGATATAGATTGACTGAAACTTAATTGTTTTCTATTGTGATTATTGAATTCATAAAAGAAAGCGGAATTGACACCAGAAAATGCTACATTTTTCATTTTTGATATTGCGTTCGTGCCAACTGTAAAAGCATCGCTACATGAAATTGTAGCATCCCGTATAACCTTTGTTACAATTGACATGATGTTCGTATTCGGCAGAAAAGAAGGATTAAAACCCATTTTGTTAATTTGGCAATGTTAGTGCTCGTAAATTTTGTTGAGGTTTATTTTATAATGATGGATTAGAATAATTTACAACAATAAAAAGATTGATCATTTCTGATATACACCTGATAAAGGTATGGTTTAAGTTTAAAAATTACATGACTGTTATCATTTATTATTTTATAAATTTGAACATGTCTTCTTGTATGTACTTGAAAGTACATACATTTTAATTATGTGTAACTAAAAATACAAAAATATGACCTTATTACAAAGCCTTTTTTCCAACAAAGGCATTCATAGAATATGTTAAATTAAAAATAGTACATAAATAGACTTCCTTATATTTATCAAAGCCGTAATAATTAATGCGCATTGTCTTATCTTCAATAAACAAAAAATATTTTCCTTTGTTAGCGCAATTTAATTGAAAATAATTTCTATTCGAGATTATAAATTTTAATTAAAATACTTTAAATTATTTATTATAAATGAACCTAATAAAATTGGAAACCTTAAAATTTAATAAATATTTATGAATTGAAATTTAATAAAAAAACTATTGGAAGTTTTCAATCAATATTTATTCATTTTATTACAAATTAATAAATATTTATTAGGTTTTGAAGAAGTTTTGAATTTCAAGGCGAAATAAAATTATGAAAGGAAAGAACACTCTTTATAATTGCCTTTTTTATCTTACAAAAAAAGTTTAATGCTATTAAAAGATTTGTGGTTTTAATTTGTCTTTTGTGAAAATAAAAGCCAGAAAAATAGGAAGACTTTCCAAATAAGTTGTAACCAGCAGCTGCAATTCGCATGCAGATTACTTTTAAATCGTTAAAACAGATAAAACTATCTGTCAAAACCAATCGCGGATTTTAAATGAAAAATAGTTTTGGAGGATCCCTCTTCGTAAAGATTAAGCGTTTGGCATTAGGAAAAACTTTTAAGTCCCTTGATAAATTGTGTGTCATAATTTTATTCACAAATAAATAAATAAAAACTATTTAAAATAAAGTTACTTTTAATAATTTTTTACTTCCATCAAGGTCATGAATAATTTCAAACTTTTATGAATGTTGTATTCTTGAGTTTCTCGGTCTTTTCTTTAATGCTTCATACCATGTCTCCACCAACGCAACTTGAATTGAAACTTTGCAAAAACTTGACATTTTTAGATGGAATAATAACTGCAAAAAGGGTGAGATATTTTTATACAGAGATAGACGTGAGCGATAAAAACATATTCAATTACAAAGCAGATTTAATGTTTAAAATTAAATAAATGCTCGTAGAAATTTGGTTGGATTAATTTTAATCTACTCATCTAGTTATACATTTTACTTAAGGGATGTACACAATGTATACAGCGTGCGTCTCGATTTATGAGACGATTCACGGCGTTTCAATTTTACGCATACGCCTCTTTCGTAAAAGTTATAATTTATTGTCCCACCAAGTTGCTTACAAAAACCCAATCCACCAATCCCGAGGCGTTGCGCTCACAATTCAATTGTATCAAATGCAAATTTAAAAAATGCAAATACGATTGGTGTTTACGCGAAGCGGTGATAAGATGAATAAGCGCCGCGCGCCGGCTCCAAGCGCATGAGAATCTCACCGTCTCATTTGCTTGACGCAGCAATGCATTTAAACTGGGTAAAAAGCTAAGATACGTACTCCTAATTTTCACATCAAAGATCTGTGTTTTTCGTCCGATTTTCAAAAAAAAATTGCTTTGTAAAGGAGAATGTTCATTTTAACACCCTTCCTAATTTTATTTATTTAGGGGTACGCTAACACCTTTAAAAAAAATTCCCAAAACGTTCAATTTATTGTACTGTTTTACCGATTGTTGAGTCGCCGGCGTCAATTTTAAAAAATTGTAGCGCCGTCGGGGTTTAAAGGGAAGCACCGAAATTTGGCACTGTTAATTCGTACATCCTAAAGGTTAACCTGACAAATTTTCAAGTCTCCAGGGCTACGGGAAGATCCACGTCACCTGGATAAAGAAGATGTACTTTAAAATCGTCTTTAAAAATGTGTCATATTTTAAAGCGTTTTGTTAAAATTAACCCCTAATATTGCAACTCGATTTACGCCAAAAACTCATTTTGATGTCTCCTTTCGTTTTTGAGATATGACTGAAAAATCCTCCGTTTTTACAAAATTATTAATATCTCTAAAAGTATCTGATTTCAAAAACCGATTGCCGAGACAAATTTCAAAGTCCTGATCTTAAAAAATTCTTAAATAATTCGATTGATTTCAAGATCAACCCCGCAAATAAAAGAAAATGATGTTGGGAAGTTAAAACTTCACAAAAACATTTCGGAATTCATTACTTTCTTGTATCTAATCCCTTCCAAAGTGGTCAAACTAAAGAGAATTAATTAGTACTTATGACAAAAATATATTTCAAAAACTTTTGTACTAATTTTTTAAAAGTTTGATTATTAAGCAAAATATGAATTTTCAAAAATACACATTAACACAATCGCAAAATTTAGTACCTACATTATCTACAATTTTTTTAAATTTTTAAGTTGCCAAAATCCTCATTTTTCATTTGCGAGGTCAATCTTAAAATCATTCGAAATTTCTAAAGATTCTTTTAAGGCAGGGGTAATTTTTTTTCAAAAATTGTTTTTTAATTTTTGCGAATGATTACTGATGCAAACTATTGCAAGAGGGCGTATTTTATACTTTGTTAAAACTGGTTAGTTGCATTTTTTGTACTAATCCGGTCAGTAATACACAATATTCAACCGAAAATTACTTTTTATTCCGTTCTGGTACAGATAATACTTTTGGAGCTAAGAGCTATTAATTATTTTGTGAAAATTAAAAAATTGTTTTTTTTTGTAGATAAGTACAGCCTACTTTCTACGATATTCTTCTCATCACTTCTTTTTGAGATATACTGTAAATATTTTGAATTAACAATTTTTAAAATACAGGATGTCCCAAGTCTCAAAAATGACGCCAGAGCTCTCCGAAAAATAGCTTAAAAAATCCTCTTAACCAAATGACCGAGATCTGATGAGACAACGTTGGGAAATCAATTTTTTTATTTAAAATTACCTACAATATTTACCCGTCACAATTTTCAATTTAAAAAAATAAATTGTGAATAATAGGATTAAAATTTAATTTATTACTTCACGACTAAAGAGAACCCAAACTTTTAAGAACCACTAGCGGGTTTTATAATTCATACCAAAAAAAGTTGAATACCCAACTTTGTCTCATATCTTAATTGGTCAAGAGGACCTTTTAACTATTTTTCTGAAGATCTCCCTGAAGGCGGAAGGGCCTCCAACAACGTACGCTCTTGTGCCATTTTCGAGACATCCTGAATATGTTTGCAAAATTATAAAATATTAAGATTATGTTAGGGTAACCTAGGTTTTTTTTAATTTCGGGATCCCGACAAAATCGCCCAATTTTGAATTTTCATCAATAATTTGCCCTCCCCAAGATGAAATCCTAGACACGCCCTTACTTTGTGCTATTTTAGCGATTGTTGAGTCGACGCTGACGGAGTCAATTTTAAAAAATGCATCAGCGCCGAAATTAAGCACTGGCGCCTGAATACAAAGGATTTATCGGTTAATTTTTTAAAGGGTATTTCCAATTTTTACCTATAAGAGCTGTTTTTTTCGTCCGATTAAAAAACAAATTTCGTTTGAATAAAAAATGTTCATCTTGACACCCTTACTAATTTTTCTAGTACGCTAACAGTTAAAAATTCTGTAGGCGGCTTCAAATAAAAAAAAATAATAAAATCGGGATTTATAGGAAAGTCACGATATTTAGCACTAGCTATTCGTAAAAGCATTTTGATAAAATTAACCTCCAATATTGGATTTGACCATGACGTATTGAACCTTCCAGGAAACGTTTTAAGGTCTTCTCTACGAGAAAAAAACAGAATCATTTTGAAATCTCTTTTCGTTTATGAGTTATGACTGAAAACACTCCGTTCTTAGAAAATAATTAATATCTCTAAAAGTATTATTTCTACTAGAACGCACGATAGACCAAACGTCATAATTTTTTCTACATAATTGCCTTAAAAATAATTTTTGGTCATATATTGCGCCTTCCTAGATTGGGTATAAATATTTTAGCAAAATGTTGTGATTTTTTTCTTACAAATTTAATTCACCAGTTTTACTTCTTTTTTTGGAAAATATGGCTTCCTTTTAAAATTACGTAGAGACAAAATTCAAAACCGATAGCTGAGAAAATCTTCAGGACCTTGTCTTCCGAATTAAGTCAATATCCGGCTGGCAAATGAATGATGATTTTGGTAATTTAAAACTTCACAAAAAATTTTGGTAATGTGGGTATCTTCTAATATGGTGGAATTGAAAAAAATATTATAAAAATAGTTAACTTTTGTAAAACGATCATAATAATGTTCTCCTTTTTTGGAAGTTTGGTAGTACCCTGATTCATTTTTAATACGGTTCGAGAAAATTTTTATTTTTGTCAGTCAAGTACTAATTTAGTTTAGCTTAACCACTTTGGAAGGGTTTAGAGACAAAAAAGTAAGGAATTCTGAAATGTTTTTGTAAAGTTTTAAATTTCCAACATCATTATCGTTTATTTGCGGGGTTGATCTTGAAATCAATCGAATTATTTAAGAATTTTTTAAGATCAGGACTTTGAAATTTGTCTCGGCAATCGGTTTTTGAAATCAGATACTTTTAGAGATATTAATAATTTTGTAAAAACGGAGGATTTTTCAGTCATATCTCAAAAACGAAAGGACATCAAAATGAGTTTTTGTCGTAAATCGAGTTGCAATATTAGGGGTTAATTTTAACAAAACGCTTTAAAATATGACACATTTTTAAAGACGATTTTAAAGTACATCTTGTTTATCCAGGTGACGTGGATCTTCCCGTAGCCCTGGAGACTTGAAAATTTGTCAGGTTAACCTTTAGGATGTACGAATTAACAGTGCCAAATTTCGTTGCTTCCCTTTAAACCCCGACGGCGCTACAATTTTTTAAAATTGACGCCGGCGACTCAACAATCGGTAAAACAGTACAATAAATTGAACGTTTTGGGAATTTTTTTTAAAGGTGTTAGCGTACCCCTAAATAAATAAAATTAGGAAGGGTGTTAAAATGAACATTCTCCTTTACAAAGCCATTTTTTTTTTGAAAATCGGACGAAAAACACAGATCTTTGATGTGAAAATTGGGAGTACGTATCTTAGCTTTTTACCCAGTTTAATTACATTGCTGCGTCAAGCAAATGAGACAGTGAGATTCTCATGCGCTGGAGCCGGCGCGCGGCGCTTATTCATCTTATCACCGCGTCGCGTAAACACCAATCGTATTTGCATTTTTTAAATTTGCATTTGATACAATTGAATTGTGAGCGCAACGCCTCGGGATTGGTGGATTGGGTTTTTGTAAGCAACTTGGTGGGACAATAAATTATAATTTTTACGAAAGAGGCGTATGCGCAAAATTGAAACGCCGTGAATCGTCTCATAAATCGAGACGCACGCTGTAGAATCTGCCCACAGGGAAGTCTTATGTATGAAGTTGCTGAAAATAAAAACAAAAGTATTTGAATTTACTATCAGCTTTACGTTCATGCAGTTTAGTTTAATCTAGTTTAAAGTTTCAAATTACGATTATTGTAAAATCTTCTTTCATTTATAATTTAGATTATTAAATCTTTGAAACGAAAGAATTTTAATTTACAATTTTCAAGGGTTTTAAGATAAAGATTTAATGTCAAAAGAGCATAATTTGCGCTAAAAAATTTTTAGAGCTACTAAAATGGCTGTATCTTTAAAACTACTGGTCGCAGCACAACAATTATTATTTTTCCCTAATGTTTCAAATTTCTCTGCCAATGGAAGATACTGGTTTGTAGATTAAATAACTTATTTACTAAATAAAAGGTACTCTTGAAAAGACTCGACTATTCTCACGGTTTCGGAGAAATTTGTAATTTAATAATTTGCAGTAAATTTTACAAAAAAAATATTTACCAAAACACATTAGTAAAAATAATAAAGAGTAAACTGTTCAAAATGTCCACCATTCCCACGAATGCAATAATATACAGCGCCAAATGTATGTCAACCTATTGAATAGTATTTTTTCGAATACAGACATATTGAAATAACATTTTATTTAAAATTGTAACAAATACATATTCTTTACTTTAGTAAGACGTTTCTTCGTTTCGGGATATTCCAAAATAATATTGAGTTATTTATTATTATATTTTCGTAATTGATCATGGCCGTGCAATACACAAATGCAAATTTACCGATATGTTATTGGTTTATTAGGTACAATCGAAGCAAAAACTGGGTTGAATCAAGTTGGAAATGCAGACTAGGATATACGAACCTGGACATTATTTTAATAAATATTTAAAAAAATCCCGAGAGAGAAAAAGTGCAAAAACAGAAGAACAGTGGCAACGTATTCAAAATGCAATAAATGATCTAAAAGGTGATGAAGAAATCATGCAAAGAGTGCATTTTAATTTTCTACGTCGTTTAAATTATTGTATACGTGTAAATCGTGGACATTTTGAACAGTTTTTATGACTTTTTTATTTTTAGTCTTGTGTTTTGGTGACTATTCAACTCACAAGTGATTATTTTTTGTGACAAGCAAAACGTCAAAAATATCAGCGATTATTTTGTGACGTTATGTCATATAAGGTGGTAGAGCATTGGCGGCTGAAGCCAAATGTCGTGAGTTCGAGTCTCATTGCACGCATTCCTTTTATAGTGGTTCTGCATACTATTACTTGTTAAGTGCAAATGATGATCATTTTCTCATATTTCAATAAGTTGACTGTCAAATTTTGCACCAAAAAGTGAAATAGTTATTTATGCACCAAGGGAGCAAAGTGAGTAATTTAATCCTGAGTGTGGAAATTGTTGCCCGAGACGTAGTCGAGGGCAACAACCACACGAAGGATTAAATGCACTTTGCTCCAGCAGTGCATATTAAATTTTTTGCACTTCCAATTAATTATTTGAACAAACGTTTTCAATTTTGGGACAATGGTTATTTCGAATGCAAATAACTACTGAGCCAGACATAAAACCGTCACCTTATTAAAAAAAATAATTGAACAAGTTGTACCTCCTTTATTTGGTCTAACAAATTGTATTGATTGTAATGTTAGAGTAAACGTACATATTTATATTTAGTAATTTGTAAATGTACATATCTATTAATAAATTTGTGTTGTTTTCTCCAGTCTTGTATAATTTTGAAGCACATCGGAAACCTAAAATCAATTGATCGGTTAATTTATGATAAATTAAATATTATTAAAAATTTAAGTACCTATACCATGATTCGATACGGATCAGTCGGCATGAACTTCCGAGTGATGATGAAACATTCTATCGTTTATCTTCTAGAAACTTAAGCAACTAACAAAAATCTTTTGAATTGTATAAATATAAGCATTTAGCATACTACATTAGATAAAACCATTAGATATCTTAATAAATAATACAAGACAATTTAGAGGTAAGAATTTCTTGTCAATAAAATTTTTTGAATTTAAGACAAAAAACTATAATAAATTCCTTTCCCAAATAAAAAAACCCTAAAAATTATTGTAGTAATATTAGAAATATACTTACGTATTAAATTATCAAATATAATTCAGAATTCAGAAACAATTATTTTTAAAAACTTGCGCGCCATCTGTGTTTGTAATATCTAACTACGAAATATTTTTAATACCAAGGGATTAAATGAACCGTTATGGGACCTTTAATCCCTAGAGATTAAATGAATACTTGGTATAAAAGTGTTACTTTCACTTCTGCCATTAAGAGAGTAAAATGGCTCATTATTGTTTGGAAGTGCAAAAAATGTTTTTCATACATTACCACTCATGTCATTTTGGGTTAAAAATTAAAACTTAACCCCAAATGACATTCGTGGTAATGACAATGAAAAATATTCGACTCAAATTTGACCACTCGTGATATTACATATGAATATTTTTTTAGTAACTTTGCTGCAAATTATAAAATTACAAATTTCTCCAAAACCGTGAGAGTAATCGAATCTTATCAATACCTTTTGTTTATTAAATAAGTTATTTAATCTAAAACCCATACCTGAACCCACTTTTCTTCCATTGGCGTAGATATTTGAAACCTTTATTTATTAAAAACACCAAGCTCTATGCCCCTGGATTGATTTTAATCAAAATTTTGATATGGGTTTTTTTCTTCTAAAACTATGCCAACCTACCAAATTTTAACAAAATCGCATAAACCGTTTTAAATTTATAACAGAAAAACAATTTCAAAAAGACCTTTTACGGACACCTTGTATAATTGATAGCGATTCATGATTTTTTTTTTCGTTTTTTTAGTGACATAATAATACTAAAAACAAGATTATAACCGAAAACGTAGTTTTAAAGTTAATTGCAAAAATAAACCGTTCAAATTAAAACTATGTACTAATAACGTTGATGTTTTGAAGAAGTTCGCGCCTAAAGGAAGCTTAGAAACAAAACTCATTAAATTTTAACATAAGAATAAGCTTTGAATGAAGTACAGGCTATTAAATTTTAACTTATAAAATAAAACATAACGCCACGTGCTCATTTATGACGCAAGTAGTTAAAAAGAAACTTTTATCAATAAAATATTAAAAATATATATTAATTTTGTAGGTGTTCTGGTACGTGTTTTAGGGGTGATGTATATGGTAAGGATATTTTGCATCCTTTGTGCAACACCACTCCAATTAGAGCAATTAGTTCTGCTCTAAATAATGCGCCATTGATCAACACTTATCAACGCTGTAAAACATCCAATTAAGTTTTGCGACATCAGATGTATATCAAACCGCTTAAATTAATGTAATTACAGAAGGCGGCTTAATATTTAACTACTTGATGGGGATGAGTTTTTTACTTCCGACGATAAAACCCAATTAAATTTCAATTTAAAAAAATATTACTAAGCTAAAGTATGTACAACCATTATGTTTACATCAAAGTAGTAGTACTAGTTTTAAAAATTCTTCCATTCAAGCCATAATATTAATTGTGAAAAAAACAAAGTGAATATTTGATACTTTTTTTATAATAAAGAAGTTGAATTCCAAATGTTGACCCTTCATATTTCGGTCAATTGGTCAATAGAATTTTTTTAACATTTTTTTGGGTGTTTCCTGTAGTGTTTCCAACAACGTACTCGAAAGTTCTTGCGCTATTTATGAGACACACTGTATATTTTTTATGATTGTTCTTGAAATTTTTCGCTGTACATTCAAGAATTTTTATGGTAAAGATTTCATTTAAAAGAAGAAGTTTATATTATTGTTTCAATTTTTTATGATTTTTTGCTAAATTTTCAAGATTTTTTAAATTTGAACCCTTGTAAACAGGGGTGGATTTGTAAACGGTCTATTATAACTTAGCCAACCTCCATCAAGCCAAAATAAATATAAGTGCTTTTTAGAAATGCAGACACCAAACTTTACCAAAAATGTGGCGAAGGAAGAAAAGAAAGGACATTAAAAAACTTGAATATTAAAGTCAAATTAGACGACTTCATCAAAATAAATAAAAAATGCTTGTATAAAAAAACATAATAACCAGTTGCAAACTATCATGATTGTTCCATCGAAAAATGACTATGATCTATGACTAATGGGCAGATTCTGGTCAGAATTAAAGGCCTTTAATTTAAAACAAATAATGTATCCTTGGAAATTGTCCATTACTACCCATTTAACAAATTTAAATTTAAAGGCCTTTAAACTTAAATGATTTGACCAGAATCTGGGTATTAGTTTGGATTCCAGCATTAATAAAGCAGATTTAGGATAGTGCAAGTACGGTAGTAAAATCTGCACAAACGTCATGTACCCTTCAAAACCATTAACTTCATAAAGTATCTTGACAACAACAACATACATTCCAAACTGCATGTATACTTATCAATCACCCTCACAGTTGCTAAATACAAATACTTATTTGTGCATTTAGAATCATCTCTAAATGTAAAAAAATCCAAATTTAATTTAACCTCATAACTTACTATTTTAAATAATAAATGGGATTATAATTGAATCCCGAATAAAGAAAAAACGTGCTTTTCAATTTTTTTTTCAATAAATGGCTTCGGTTTTAAATATGTGATTGATGACCTCATGAGCAAGCTTATCACACGAAGATGCAGCATTTCCCTCCTTTTAAAAGATTAAACGCATATTCCAGGTTAAATGATATGTCTAACAGATTGCGGTATTAAAATGGATTGAAATCTCGAGAGGTATAGATATCCCATGACAAAAAAGAAAGTGATTTATTTATAGTGGCTAGTGGCTCTTTTCTAATGTACTACACTAATAGCCCACTTTATAAAATAGCCGCAAGAAAAAAGTTTCCTCGTTTTCTTGTTAATTTATGGATGGATAAAGTTTGCGGGGCTTAAATTAATTTAAAAAATTGCTTGAATTAATTAAAATTAAATGAGTGAGAGATTTGATCAAATGGGGTCTTTATGATTTATATTTGGTTTTCTGTAAAGTTGTATTGGGAAATTTTAAATTTTTGTATGCGGTGAAACAATTTTAAAAGTTAGGATTAAGTTTTAATGAAACCACTGAAGATTACACGTTCATCTTAAAATTACTTCGTCTTTGTAAATATTTATTCTTTACCCTGGAGGTTAAAGAAATTTTAAAGCGATATCCACTTTTTTGTTTCATAAAAAATGTGACTATTAAAATACTTAGAGCGAATTTTAGTGTGTTTATTGTTGTGTAGTTTAATAGTTATGATACTCATTTTAATTTAGTAATATAATGTTGGTTTATACAGAAATATGGTTACTAACAAAGTAACTCATCGGTATTATTACAAACGGAGCATGAGAACAAAGCAGTTTTAATTAGATGTATAGTGTGTAGATATGAGATTCATACTTACTCTGAAATGATGATTTTAGTCGTAAAGAAAAATTTTATATCACAATAAAAGCAAGTGCACTCGTTTCAATAAAAAGAATTTGATTGGACATTATAATTTTCCTTATTTTACTTTCATACAGATTGAAGAAAAATATTTTATAGAAAAAAGTAAAAACCATTAAATCAGGATGTTTTGATGTAGTCGTAAAATAATAACGAGTCTGCTCCCAGTCAACAATTTGTGCAACACTTTAGTTTAATAAAAAATATTAGTTACCTTATTTGCGTTATGCTTTAAAAAGTTTTAGAGCAACACTTTGTGTTTATGAATCAATAATTACTGACAACTCAGTTGTAAAATTAAATTTAATAAATATACACACCCAATAATAGTAGTACTTCACGACCTACTCATCTTTTTTACGCATTATTAAAATATTTTAAATAATGGGTAATATAAAAGCAGCAATGCAAATTTCACCAATTATTTTTAGAAATTGATTGATGATGCTTATAAGCATTTAGTTTATAAAATTGTTTACCTATTTTCCAAGAAATCTCCACTCTATAAATTCATTAACAATTACGGTTAAAATGATAAATTTTACATTATTACGAATTTAAATTGAAAAATGTCATTACTCGCGGCTTTCAATATTGTTGAAGAGATCTTTTAAATTAGATTTATCATCCGTAGTTAGCGTTATACATGGTGCGGGAAAAGTCCGGTAAAATGAAAAAAAAATTATGCCGAAAACCGCAAATATTAAAGGAATTTGCCGACTTTCATCTTAAAAGAAACATACCAACTTTTTTTATTTATCGCAATCTACATAATTTTCTCAATTCATAAGTAATATGTTTTCAATAAAGTTTAAAAAAATTTTTTGGTAAATGTTTTATAGATTTCAAATTTACTTAATTTTTCGCATATGGCACTCTTGTTTATTTGATTTCTTATTATCTTTCCTCTTTAGATTTTTTTTGAAATACTAAAACATAAAAATTAAATTTATTCATTTGTATTGCATTAAACAAAAACAAAATAAAATAAAATAAAAGCAATATCGAAACTTTATTATAACAACAAAAGCTGATGAATCAATTCAATGGATGCTCAAAATGACCTCAATTTTTTGCTAGAACGTACCCAGCGAGGGGCCTGGGGGGTCACTGCCTCCCCCCTTAGAAGACCCCTGACCATTCCCTAAAAGAAAAAATAAAGTCTATGATCTACGCATCCTGCAGTTTTTCAATAGTTTTGAGTTTCCATTTTATAGTGCAGCTCTAGCTAATTTTAATTTTGTGCATTATCAAATAAAGGTCTATTTAAGCTCGAAGATTTAAAACTTAAGATTTTAGAAAATTACACGATTTTGCACCCGGTTTTAAAGGTATAATTATGCTCAAAGATTTAAGACTTAAAATTTTTAAATTTAGAAACTTATAGGATTTATGATTTATGAACACGTTATTAAGAAATGTTTCTGATAATCCATTTACCTACAATCTTGATAACTTTTTAAATTTTGCAAATCTTGTACAGACAAATGCTATAACCAACTCTAATGGAAGACTACTTGATTTATCATTTCCAAGAACCTTAGCTGCGAAGTATCTCGGGATATAGAGCCTCTTGTTATGGAGGACGATCACCATCCTGCATTGAATGCTATTTTATCGATTATTGATAGTTTACCAAATTTCCAGAGCACTAATATTGATCCTGAATTGAACTTAAACTATAAACGTGCTAACCTGTATGATTTATATATGGCTATTGCTGTACTTGATTGGGAAAACCTCACCGATACAGAAAATGTTAACTCGTTCTGTGAGACTTTCTACGATAAGCTCTATGACTGCTTAAAACTGCACGTTCCTAAATTTAAATCCAACAACAATCTCAGTCGTGATCCTCCTTGGATATCCCTTGATATTAAAAAGAAAATCATGTTGAAAGAAAAATACAGAAAATTATATAGAAGAACATTATCTATTGAACATCACAACCTGTATCTCAACACCCGTAGGACTGTCAAGCTTTCTATAAGTAACGCCAAACGTGATTTTTACAGCAAAACGGAAGCTAGAATTCATAGTAACCCTAAAGAATTTTGGAGTTTTATTAACAGTATTAAGGGTACTACCCGCATTCCTGGTACTATGGTTCTAAACAATGTTGCACTAGGTGACTCGAAGAGCATAGTTGATGGTTTTGCTCAATACTTCAGTGAGGTGTACTTTAATAATACCACAGATAGTAATACCTCAGATATTATGGATCTTAACAATTTTTCATGTCTGGGTGATTTTTATATTTCTGAGCAGACTATATTGTCCCACATGAAAAAGTTAAAACCCAATTTAACCATGGGATTAGATAGAATTCCGGCCTTTCTTGTTAAGGATTGTGCATTCTATATTTGCAAGCCGCTTTGTCGTATTTTTAACTTAATCTTAAAAACTGGTGTATTCCCTAATGTTTGGAAAGAAGTCAAGATCTGTCCAGTTTTGAAGAGTGGTAACAAGAGTATAATTAAGAATTATCGACCAATATCATTACTAAGTAATTTCTCGAAAATATTTGAGAGCATCGTCACGGAGCACATTTACTCGATCACCAATGGTAATATATCAGTCTTTCAACATGGATTTATGAAGGCTCGAAGCACTGATTCGAACCTTCTGAATATAACGCAATTCATATCGAGTAATCTAGATGAAAGAGTCCAAACTGATGTAATTTACACCGATTTGACTCAATACTTATAAAAAAGCTACATCAATTCGGCATAAACAATAATTTGATTCGTGTTATTTGCTCGTACCTCAAGGATAGAATCCAAACAGTTGTTCACAATGGTGTTCGCTCAAGCTCGTATTATGCTTCCAGTGGTGTACCGCAAGGTTCGACACTTGGACCTCTCCTATTTCTAATATTTGTCAATGACGTGTGTGAGGTAATCAATTCTCCAATTCTCCTATATGCTGATGATATCAAGATTTATAGAAGCATTAGAACTTATGACGACTACCATCTACTTCAAAGTGATCTTAGTAATCTTGCCTTGTGGTGTTCAAATAATAAGTTGTGCCTTAATATAAAAAAGTGTCATGTGCTTTCATATCATAGAGTTAGTCAACCCGTTTACTTTAATTATCGAATTTCTGTTAATAGTTTGAGTCGTGTTACTTGTATCAAAGATCTGGGTGTGTTGTTTGATTTTAAACTTACATTTTATAATCATATATTAGACTTGGTTAATAGCTGTTTTAAAACTTTGGCTTTTGTTATTAGAAATTCCAAAAACTTTAATTCCATCTCTACTGCCACACTTTTATTCAAGTCATATATTTTAAGCAAGTTAAATTATTGTTGCGTCGTCTGGTCTCCGTCATATATAAAATACATACAAATTTTGGAAAAAGTTGAAAAGAAATTCCTAAAATTTTGTTTCTTTATGAAATACAAAAAATATCCTGATTGGAGTTATAGCTATCAAAGTCTTTAAATGAATTTAACTTCATGTCTGTTAATAATAATCATAAACTGATCTTTTGCTGCTATCTTTATAAAGTCGTTCACTCAATTATTGATGACTCTAGTATCAGTAATCAACTAAAATTTCATGTACCGCGTATAACTTCCAGACAATGTCAGTCATTCCATTATTCTACACCTAACACAGTACATCATTCTAATTCCCCACTACTTAACATGTTTTCCAGCTATAATGAATTTCAATATCTAGCTGATATCTTTGTCGTTGATTTTAGAATTTTTAAACAACAATGTTCTGAATGTATTTATGCTATTTGTTAATCGTTTAATTTATTATCTATTTTAATGTGTACTTTTAATGTTTTGAATGTTTTGAATGTATTTTACTTTTTGTTAATCGTTTAAGTTATTATCAATTTCAGTATGTTCTTTTAATGTTTTGATGAACTATTTAATTTTGATGTAGCTATTATATATTTTTTATGTTTACTCTGTAATTGGCCAGTTGGCTGTTGGGTAAATAAAGGCAATTATTATTATTATTATTATAAATCTTATGTCTTGAATCTTTGATTATAAATAGACCTTAAGTAAATTCAGTATGTTTATGAAATAATTTATTTTTATTTTAACTTTTGTGGATATTTTCCAAAAGGGTTCATCCTGTACCCGGTATTTCTTCCAAAAGGCAATACCGAGAGTTGTGTTTCTAAAGTATCAGGATGGTGCTTGATCTTGGCAATTTCTAAAACATTCGCCTGATGCGGTAGATTAGAGCGGCAGCCCCCCTAACTCCCCTACACCGCCAACATAAAAAACTCATATTTCTGCCATTATAGATTTTCCTTAAAATAACGCCTGGTCTACTTCCTGAAAACCAATGTGATGAGCTGCTCCCCTCTAGATTAGATCCTGGGTACGTCCTTGAAATGGGTATAAAACAGCACTTTGCAAGAGATGAAGGTATTTATCTGCATTGAGATTGCGTCAATAAAAATGGTCCGACAAAATTTCGACAAACCATATCTAGCCACATTTTAACTTTCTTAAGGTGTTGAGTATGCAGTTATTCTGTTAAGAGCGGGTTATTTCTAGTTTCTAGACCAATTTTGTATTTTACATATAATTAAGTAACTGGATTAACTAGGATTAACAATTTAAGCACTCCAATACAAATACACGTTATATTATCTGGTTTTATTACAGTGTTGTCAATTTTATATGATGTCAGTTTCCTGCTTGACATTAACATGTTACCATGCTTAACAACATTCGTTTTTACAACACCAATACCGAGAATTGTGTCGAGTTAGAGTTCCATTTGAAAAATGTTACTTCGTCCGAAAAAACAAACTTACCAGATAACTCTTCATTAGTTTTGCACCTTTCCATCATTAGCACGCAAAGCTCATTCCTTTTATCAAAGTCGTCTTCATTCAATTCGTGTACTAAATTTTCTATTTTAAATAACTTTCTGACGGAACTTTCATTATGAAAATCTCTAGCAAGTTGGCCTGCAAAAATTCCTGGATTTTCTTCGACGAAGAATAAAATATCTAGTGCCTTATTGCTATCAGTTGCTGTCTTTGGTCTTCCGTTTCGAGGGGCATCTTAAACATTTCCTTGTAAATTAAACTTTGTAAGATTGCGATTAACAGAAAACTGAGTTAATGGACTTCTGTTGGGACACGTTTCATTAAACAAAGTACAGACTTAATGATATGTTCGTTTCCGGTTTCCCCACAAGACCATCATCAAAATTTCTATTCGTTCTTTTTCATTAAAAAGCCATGGTTATTAAACGATAAAGACCATTTAATAATGGCGATATTGCATTTTAAGTATTACAATATTTAAATGAGAGGAAAAATATGAAAAGATTATAAAAAATCAAATAAAAAAGAGTGCCATGTATGTTAAATTAAGTAAATTTGAAATTTATAAAATATTTTCAATTTTTCTTACTTTTAATGAAAGAAAAATATTATTTATGAGGTACCGTTGAATTAAAAAAATTATGTACATTCCAATACATAAAAATATTTGGCATGTTCTATTTAGATTTCGAAGTTAATGGTCTTATCTCTGTCACCTGATGTGGAAACACAAAATCAAGGCCATAAATAAATCCCATTTTTTAAACCTTGCAACTTTTTTCTAACAATTTTTTTATAAAACCATAAACAAAAAAGTTATAGCCATTTTGCAGAACTTTTCCCGCACGCTGTATGTCCATAAATATGCTATTGAAAAATTTCATCACTTTGGTTTAACCACGAAAACGCAAATAATCCTGAATTGGAAATATTTATTCACAGGGAATAAATTCAATTATACATTTTTACATATTGATTAAATATAGGGTTAAAATTGAGTGCAAATAACATGAATTACTTGAATTTAAAAACATTGCGAAAACAGTAATTCTTTCTTTTGAAAATATTCTGCATTCAAATGATTTTAAATATTTTTCTGAATGAATTGCAATTCGACTGTATGCTTATAAATAATTCTGTGATTGTACGTGTGACAATATCATACTGGTCTGCATAGAATGTATGAAATTTTCTATTTGAAATTTAATTACAAAT
The DNA here is from genome assembly GCA_963971135.1 of Stenus bimaculatus. NCBI lineage: Eukaryota > Metazoa > Arthropoda > Insecta > Coleoptera > Staphylinidae > Stenus > Stenus bimaculatus. The sequence continues at coordinate 26,394,473 of OZ020185.1, forward strand.
AAAGTGCTACGGATATTGGAGATCTAAAGGTAAGTTTCAATTTAATTGAAAGGCTGAATATTCAAAAGATATAGACACACAAAACTAATATTTCCTCTGACCACTGACGATAGTTTACCATTGTGTGTCACGCTCTGAAGGAAGGGTTATTAGGATTAATAACTGGATCCCATTTAAATTCAGTACTATTACGCAAACCCATTTTGCCGAAATATGGTTTTAGATATCATAAGGTTTATAGATGTAACGAAGCAAAGCAAGGTAAAGTTAATTACTTTTTTAAGTCCTTACTTAAGTTCGCCCAGATTTTATTAATAAATTTATAATTTAATTACGTTGGTAATTTTGAATCATTAAAGACGATTATTTTAGGCATTTTAAGTACGAAAAGGGGTGGATTAATTTATTAATTATTCAACAAATTATCAGTAAAGGTTGTATTATGAAATATAATTAAATCGGGCTTACAAATTATGCACAAGTAAGTTAAATAATTAATTTACTAAATTTCTGAAACTTTTACACGAAAATTTTAACAAAAATTATTCTACTACTTTTCGCAATACTGAACTACGATGATAAAGTTTAACAGGAATTTAAAATTTTTTAAACCATTTTTGTGCACGCAGACTTCAAGGGGGTTCAGGTCGAAATCCCGAAATCACAATTGGGAATTTTAACAACCAACATATGGCGCTGTTGGTCCTCTGTGGCAAATTACTGAACTTTCGAAGCCAGTGAACTTACAAGTTTCTATGTGCAAATATAGGTTAAAGTCGTCATACTAAGTGATTTTTCACAAAGTTTCTAATAATTATTCTTCAAATTTCTAGTTAATATCAATACCTTTTAAAAATTGGAAAAGTTACTACTGACGTTTTGTACTAGCTTGACAATTTCGGCGACTCTTTCCTAAAATTGCGAATACCAACAATCAAAATCCCGACATTTAAAATTTCCGATAAATCAAAATCCCTACAATTCAAAATACCGACCTGTCTAACTTTTGAAGCACTAATGCCACTTATGCCAATTATGGCGTGACACAGTAAACCTTATCCGAATTTTGATGGAATTAAATGTTTAAACTAGACCAATTTTAGAAAACTGAATAAATACATCAAAATGTGTTTAAAATACCAGTTTTCCACCAAACCCACTGGTCGAGTTCATGTTCTGTCTTTAAATTCAAAAACACGGAAAGTAAGCAATAAACTTAAATTAATTCCCTAGAGCGAACAGTATATGGTTTCAGTTTTGATTTTGTTTCCAGTACTTGTCAATAGAGTTGAAGTCAAAAATCTAGAATTATGTTTCGGGAAGAAGATTTTTAATTCTTTGGTTCTTGTTGTTTTGTTGAGTAGTCTGAAGTTTCGTTTAGGTTAGGTTTGGACTATTTAGATAAATGTTTTTGGGTATATTTTTGTCATGCATAAAATTCGTATCGTTGTACCCAAACCATTTGGCCTTAAAAGAGCAAGTGCCGATTTTCAAAATTAGAGTCAGAATTTGAATCGGCGTTTATTCTGTTTATACCCTAAAAGACTGACCCTTTTCGGACTAAATTTCCTTGAAGTTTCTTCTTTTTCGCGGGTACTGATAAATTCCTATGTCTATGACGAGCTTGTGCCAAAAATATCAGTAATTGCTTTATATTTATTTACCTACAATCAGAACCACCGAGAACCAAAGAAACTTCACGAAAATGAAGAAGTTCGGAGCGGAGGAGAATTAAGGCAAAACGGTTTAGGTACGACGCTATGCACGATAAAATTAACCCTAGACCCTAGACCAATAGCAAGGAATAAAAAAATTTTCTACAGAAACATATTGTGGTTTCTTGACTTCAACTCGATTAAAAATGATATAAAGACAGAACTGAAACCAGAACTCGAAATGGAAATTTTCACGAATCGAAACACTAAACGAACCAAAAAAAGCTCTTCAAAAGTATTATCCTTCTTTAGTTCCCGTTTTCTGCTATTTGTGTCAATCATCCACAAAATGGTGATATAATGGTGGTATGTGATACAACAGAATTTACAAAACAACAGAGGTGGTACAGAATTGATCAAAACAGAACATCGTGATGGACGATTATTTCATTCATAGAAAGAAAGTACCTTTCGCATTTACTGGTTGAACTGGAAATTTAATAGTAGATTTTATATGAACTGCAACAAGATTTTTAATAATTTCGCGAACCAGAATGATATTTTATAAACCGGAACATCATTCAGCTACACCTCTTCCAATTGTATTTCAGAAAGCAACAACTGTATTTCAGTTAAATTATTTGAATTTCAAAAAGAATCAATAATTGTATTTCAGAATCATCAATTTAATTTCAGAAAGTATCAGTTGTATTTCAGATAAATCAATTTAGTTTTAGAAAGCTTCAATTGTGTTTAAGATTAATCATTTGAATTTCAGAAAGCTTCAATTGTATTTCAGAAAAATCAATTTACTTTCAGAAAGGACCAATTGAAAAAAATGAGGAAGCCAAAATTGTTGGCAATAAATTTGCAGGTGGAACACAACAGATACATACAATTTATCAAAATGTGCTATAAAATTTAATATTATACCAGTAACAATATTGCTTAGGTCCAACTTCGGATGAGGACTTCAGACTACAGAAGATTAAAATGAATCTTCCAAGGAAACTCCAACGTGATCGAGCTCTTCTTCTTCCTCATCATGGTTCATGGGAACCCTGTTGTGCCAGTTGCTCTGGCAGTTGAGGCATGATGTTAAGCCATTGAATGATGTCTTTTTGCAACCGCATCTTCCTGGTTTAGATAATTTTTCGAAGAAAGCATTTCTGCCTGACAGTTAGGCTACCAGCTCCCCATTTTTCTCCGGTCAAACAGGTATTCCTACTCCCCACACATATCCACTGCTGGATCTGGCAATACTCTCTGTAGGAGTGGTATTTCGTGACTCCCCCAATTTATGGGAGTGGGCCGGTACTTGAACTCATCTAAGGCGGACTCCTTAGATTTTGAACCATACCACCTGAGGATGCAACTTATTCCAGCTCTTTCGACCTCAAATGGAATCGATGATGGGCTGGTCAACACTTCAGCTGTTTCTTTTATGAATCTCTCCTATATATATATAATAGGAAAAAGTTGACTGCTCGTCCTGAAGGCTGTGGATTTGGTATCACATCCAACATTTATGAAACACAATGATTTTTTCTGAAATATAATTGATTATTTCTGAAATGCAAATCATACTTTCTGAAATTAAATTTAGGAGATTTGATTTTGAAACGATGCTTTCTGAACTGCAATTATTGATTCTAAAATGCAATTTATACTTTCTGAAATTAAATTGGTTTTTCTGATAAAAAAATATGCTATGAAATATAATTCACGAATCTAAATTACATTTTCTGAAATTGAATTGATCTTTTCTGAAATACAACTCTGATAGGAGGAGTCTGTTTGATAGAAAACCGGCATGAAGATTTCAAAAAGTTTGTAAAAAGTCGCAGTTTTATTTTTTGCGACTAAGTTTTTGTTTTGTATCATCTTTGTCTGTTTGGTGGATATCCGGCATAAAAATCCACCTTTTAAATAGGTGCCTAAATTTTTTTCTGATATAATAATTGTTGCACAAGACTAGGGTATATACATAATACATCATACAAACACTAATAAATTATAAAGTTAAAACTGTAAAAAATACTACAATCCATCATTTTATTTTTCATTGGTTGAGTGTATGAAAATATGATATTGATTTTAGATATAATCTTGTGCATTAAATAAATAATGGAAATGGTTAATAATATTTTTATGCGCAGGCATTAAATAGAGGCCGAATATATTTTTTGTGTATTTTATATTTTACATACAACAGGAAAGTTCATTTAAAGAAATCAATGACTAAAAACACCCACAACAGCTCTATAAAAATGCCAAATTTACATCTAGAAAATAATAAATATAACTATAAACTATCAAATTTTATTATTTTTCATAATATCCAAAATATTGTGTTTTTTAGTATTTGTTTTAAAAATCCTTGAACTAAAATTACAAAAATATTTCTTGGTTTAATCATACAATATATTATTGTTAATTTAATTTTGTATTTCAAATCAAATAAATCAATAAGTACTTACTTTTTGTAACCTTATATTTATGCTATTTTATAGGAGTAGTAACTATAAAACGTTCACGATTTATCACAATTGGGAAAAAGTGTGACATCCAATTTATTTTTATTTATTTATGAACATTACGAATCTCCCCCAATTATATAAAAAAATGAAAATTACTCAAAAACAGTTTATTTTATTAACGCTATAAATAAATGTATTTTATTTTAAAGGTTTATTGTCAATTAATTTTTATGTTTCAAAGTTTGATTAAAAATATATTTGTAATGTTCGATAATAAAACCAAAAATTATAACCCTAAAGCTAACTTAAATTTGAACATCTAAACCTTAAGGGTATCATAAAACTATATTACATTATCAAAAATATTGTTATTACTTGAATTTTATGTAAATGAGAGAGATTTTGCAGAAGTGGTCAGTTGTACAAACAAAGTTGCACAAATTTTAATTACATATGAGTTTCCAGTTTCAAATTATTTAGCATATATAATATCTGTAGGATAATTATCAGGCAAGTAAGTTTAAAATTACTTTATCTCATTATCAGCTGGAAAGCACTTTAGCTGATAATCACCTAGCAGTTCGATGATTTACACATGAAATTTATACATAAGCCAACAATTGTATCAAGGTAGGGTTCTCGTAATAATTATTAAATCAATTTCCAGCAAAATTTCCAGCAAAATTTCTATATTCCAAATATTAAAATATACAGGGTGTTCCATTTAAAAATTTCGTTTAATTGGTGAATTTACTATGATATATGGAAATAAAATTTTTTTTATACTGAGTGTTACACTTAGAAAAGTATAAATTTATTCCGTCATCTTGCAATGGAAACCTGTAAGTATATTATTAAAATATTTTTAGAGCATGCACCTAAAAGTATTGTATATTCTGTTGAAAAGCGCATGTAAACCCCTTTATATAAATCAACCTTAAAACAATTATCCAATTGTACATTTTGAAGTAATTTTTCAGTAGGATTTAAAGTATAAATGTTTGTTAATTAAATAAATCATTGTTTTATAAAAATTATTAGCTTAATATATGCGCAACAATTTATTTTTAATTAATTTATGTTAAAATAACAATAAAGCTTAATTATTATAACTTGTTTAATGTTGCTTGCACATCGCCAAAAAAACCTCGCTTCTCGCATATGAAACAAACCTATTAATTTTTATTGATTCATTCATGATGCAGCCCGGATGTTCGCCAGGCTTCGCGCACTAATCCGCGCCACATCGATCATCGCCAAACGTCTTTAATTTGCTGGGTCAATGGTTCCTTGAAGCTCACTCTCACTTTCTGTATTATAATGCACCGTACTGTTTAATATGAAAACCAAACGTTCTATCGCAGCTGCACCATAAATGTAATTGGCGAACAGCCTGGCGATGTGCGAGCAGCGGGCATCTTTAGCGAAGTGCAAGCAGCTAGAAGCGAACCGCGAGCCTGCTGGATAAATGCGGCCTAACGCGGGTGGACCTTAACTTTATACATATAGGTATGTAATGCAGGTAATATTAGTAATCAAAAGTATATTTTGTATTAATAAAATTTCCAAAAATTCTTTTTATTATTTAATATAACTGGAAATTCCCCAGTTTATTTACAAAATTAATTCAATTTGAATAAAACGCTTAACTAACTTTAATTTTTTTTAAATAAATTAATTTATTTATGTTGAAATAATTTTAAATAATTTGGCTCAAATTACATGGTAATAATTCTGTCCCTAAAATGCATTGCATTGTTAATAAAATTGAATTGCGTTGTGTACTAATTTAACTAACCAATTTTAAATGCATTTAATGATTTATTTAGTTTATTACTCCTATAAAATTAAAATAATTTCAAAAATTAAATTTAAATATAGTTAATTATCAACATATTATCAATAGTAATGCCATGACTAGGTTGAAATCCGCAATAATTCTGTCAATTTATTGAAATGAAATTGTGTTTCTGAAAAGCAATTGAATTGTCAATAAAGCAAGAGAATTACTATAGTGATTTCAACCTACGAATTGTATTTGGTTAGATTATTTTAGGCCGTATTTCTGCAAAATACAAAAGTTGTTTGTAAATTTTAATGTCAGTCTTTACTTCAAATGTCAAATGTGAAATTTAAACACATGTCATGTAAACATCAAAACCTTTGACTTCATAATTAGGTAGGACCCAAATTTTCACGATAACACAATGGCAAATGGACCAATCAGAACGCTTGACAGGACAATGGCATGAAATGAGTGAGTCAAATTTAAGTCAAATATTTTTCACTGTCATTACGATGAATGTCATTTGGGGTTAAGTTTTAGTAAGAGGGGAATTTTTAACCCCAAATGACAAGAGTGGTAATGTATGAAAAATATTCGACTTAAAATGTGAACAAGAGTGCATATTTAAGGTGATAGGGAGTCAAATGTTGAAAAACCGACGTTTTTACCTTTCATGATTTTTTTAAAAGCTTTTCGAATTGGAAAGTCAAAAAAATAAGAAAATACCAAAATAAATTAAGAATTTTACTTTCATTTATAATTTTTGTTATTTATGTATCTACAATTACATTTGTGCAATTTTGCAAGAAAAACTTCTATATTTATATTTTATTTTTTGCAAAACTATGCTCGTATAAATCTTGATAAATAAAAAATAAAAATTGCATATAAAAGTGCAATTCTTACTTAAGTTCGGTATTTAATTATTTTTTTTTAGTTTCCAATTTGAAACACTTTAAAAAAATTCAGGAAAGATAAAAACATCGGTTTTTCAACATTTGACTCGCTATCACCTTAAAGAACGTTTTTCACTTTTTTGTGCAAAATTTCACAGCCAACTTCAAACTTATTGTAATTTGATAATAATCCCTGATATTATGCTGATATTCTTGACCATTGGCTTGTCACAAAAAATAATCAGTAGTGAGTTGAATAGTCATAGTAAACGATTAAGTTTATTTTTGCAGCTTTTAAATTAACAATTTTGTTTAGATACTTTATAAATAAATTTATAACGACTAATATAAAAGGACTTCAAGCAAATTGAAAAGTGCGCAAACTTTATTTCACATTCTATACTCTATATTTTAGGGGAAGGCTCTAAATTCTCATTTTCTTAAAATTTGATTATCTTGTAACTAAGAGCACTTTTATGCATGGTTTATATAACAAAAATTTTGTAACATGTTTTAAACATGCATTCTTTGAAAATTCTTATATTAAGTATTTAAAAAAAACTTTTGTACCTATGAGTGTCTATTTTTTTTAATATAAAACGTTATTTAATGAATAATTGACTAAAAATATGGAACATTTTTCGAATGGTGCAAAATATAACTTATAAGGTTTAGGTGGTATCTATTTGACTATTTTTGATTATTACTCTGCATTTTTTTGAGATTTTACCTAAGGCTTGAAGAATTTCTGGCGAATAGGTTTTTATTTTTTTTGCCTCAAAATCCAAGAAAGGTACCCTGCCGTGCAAATTTTGTGTACAATTTACCGTTTTTAGGTGTTTTTTGTGAAATTAACAAAAATGTATGGTAGTTTCATAAAGACCATTCGGTAATGCCTATAAATGCCTATTTTTAGACTTTTAAACCAGCTTTTCACTAGTTACTATGATAGTGCTGACTTTTTTAAAAGGATTGTCGTTAAATTCAAATGGTCATGTTTGAAATCCGATCGATTTTTGTGTTTTTTTCTACTGAAGCTTTTTTAAAATTTATTTTTTTATTGTATTAAAAGACCGTGACTATTTTGTAATTTTTATCTTTGTGGGATAAACTCAACAATTTTAAGAAACCAGCAAAAAGAGTACTTCGTAAAAATTTGGCGAGTTAAATATAAAGAAAGAACACAAAGTGATAACATATTTTTTCTAATGCTATTTAGTAAAAAAGGTTAAAATAAAAACAACTGATTTTCGTTTTTTGATATATATATATACTTTTGTTGTAATTTTATAACAACTGATAAATAGTAAAATTTTACAATTTTTTCAAAATCACATTAAAGAAAATTAAAGCACGTAAACCAAAAAATAAAGTGAAAGAAATAATATGGCTATATTGATTGGAAATATCCTCTTGCTGTATCAGCTCACTTTGTTTGATCGTCCACTTACGGGACACGCTGTATAAATAATTTTGTTCCAAATATATTTCATCTTCTTTTGTAAAAAAAATACTATAAAGCGACAAAACGGTCTTTTCTAATTGCCTAAAATTTCTAAGTGTTTAGCACCACAAAAAGTGGATAAAACCGCTAAGAAAAAAGAGACAAAGAGGTTAAACTTTTTGCCCACATTAAAAGTTTCGAATGTATTTTCCAAGTACTTGAGGAATGGGAAGACTATAAATTATTTTTTATTGGCATTGCAAATAAAGGAACGCAACGAAATAGATAATTGACAGCAAGAGGAAGTCGTCATTCGCCCATGAAAACTTTTAATGACGAGCCATGATGTTTAAATTTATTTTTTTCAAGTATTTTCTATGAAAACTATTCTTATCAAAACTTCTCAAGTAGAATAAAGGGTAGAAAAATAATGAATAAATCTTGTATTCAAAAATAAATTATAAGTGAACGCTAAACTATATGGGATACATAAAGGAATTTGGTTTTATTTTTTCTAGAAGAAATTTGTTGAGTATTTTATGGTTAAATGCGGAGGAACGATGAAAGTGCTGGCGAACATCCAAAATTTCCGCACATCTTGCTTTCCAAATGTTTTGCTTATATCGAATAAAAAATAATGTTTCCACAGTAATCACTTTAAGCACTATTGAATAATAAGAAATAATAATAATAAGGAAGTTTTTTAAAACAGAATGTAATTATAACGAGATACTTTTTAGTTTAAAGCATTAAAAGCCATCCTTCTTTCAATTCTTAAAAAACCACAAAAGTTTATGAAGTGTATTCTTTATTTTTGCATTTAAAATAATAGTCTGGAGGACCATAAAGATTAGCATTTTTACGAGAATATAAAATTTTAAATTGTAATTTTTTGTGGTAATTTTTATAAACCAATAAATAAGGAAAATGTCATGAAGCAATTAAATTATACTTATTTAGTTACTAATCCAAATTTAAATAAAATAGAATTATTTTATGAATAATTCATTAATGAAATCACTGAAGTCACTGAAGTCAAAAACTAAGAGGTTTTTATATTATCTGATTAAAATTGTACTTTTATTCCACAATCCTTAAGTTTTATGAATATGTATGCTAGGTATTCTCACCATAGTAAAAATTTTAAACTTTCAGTATTTTAAGGACTTAACTTGGTAACTTCTGTTGAATTTAAAGCATGACATTTGATAATTATCTTTTATTGCAGAAAAACCACTCTGCAATTTTACTGTAGTCAATTTGATAAAACTTTCATGCTAATGCAAATTTTACTCATTCTGCCCTGAAAAAGTCTCTTTTTATTTCAAGTGAAAATTTTTTATTTCGTTTTTCTTACATACTATTATTTCCATCACACAATTTCAGTTAAAATTAAATTCATCACATAATATTGCGAAGTTGAAAATAAATTCTACATAAATATACTTCTTCGTTATTACATTTCTTGGGAATGAAATATTTTTGAAAGTTATTACACAAAATGAAGATACATCTTTAAATATAGGGCGAGGGTTTAACTCCGTAACAGCTATTATAAAACTATAAATAGCACATGTATTTTTAATTTCATCTATTTTTGATCGACAAGAAATTTTTTATATAAAAATCCTAATGATCGCAAGAATCACTACATAAAAATAATGAATTACTTCGTTTTTACCTAATTATTTTAAAGAAATCCTTTGTTTTATAGAAGTCAGTCTAAGATTGCTTGTTATTCTTGTATTAAAAGGAATGCCCATTTTGCAAGACATGCATTATTTGTGGGGTTTTTACAATGGAAACTAAAAAGCCGCTGTTCGAGAATATCAATTGCAATGTCGCCTTAGAAAGGTACATCATATCCTTTCAAATTATTGTAAGTAGGGTAGAATTCGTCTGCGCTGGATATTATTTTGATTAAATTTAAGTTCTCTAAGATGGATACGTTTTATTTACAGGTATTTCATTGAGAGTGAAGAATTATTGGAATTTAATCCTAAAATTTTCATTTAGAATTAAAAAACATTCAGTAATAACAGATTCGAAGTTATAATCTTTACTTAAATTAAATAATAATAAAATAATTGACATATTTCAAGAAAAAACATTTACTGAGGTTATTTAAAATAAAATTAACATCAAAATACAGGAGGACATGCAGCATCTATATTGAATACTCTTCCATCTTCTAGGGCGTGCTACCACTTCATCGACAACGGTTTTACCATTTGGCGGTCTTGGACAACTACTTCAAACGGAGTCTCAAAGTCAAAGCTTTTCGACATTATTCTACTGATACTGGATTAGGAAAATTTTATTATCCCGCCGAACAAGAAGAATTTGGATGAGAAGAAAGTACTTAACAACTCTGCAACTATAATAATCAATAAATTGGGACTAAATGGCTTGAAAAATATTGTAAAGATCTGTTTCATGAATTCAATGTATTCTACAATACAAAGCATCTTTTAGAATATCTACCTGAAGATTTTTATGTAAGCAATATCAAAAATTCTTCCAGAATGAAATGAACTTCATCTGAAACACGTGCACCAGTAATTATAGAATTTTGGTTAGTGGATTCTTCGGGTTTTGTCCTTAAAACCTTAAATCCAATGTTTTGCTCCATATTTTATAGGCTTCTCAAAAGTTACAACCAAACCATTACCTAATCTCACTGAAATTGATAACAAATTATGAGGTTCGGGAAAAGCAATGGACAATGAATATACGAAGAAAATTTCCGAGTACCTACTGCATTCAATTTAGTGGTTAAGGTGCACCAAGTACCAATTACACAAGCTGTGGAATGATGAATGCTGCGTTTCGTGCTTATTAGCACTCATCAGCACCATATACTGTTTGTTTGAGTTCTTTCCAAAAGGATCGTTTTGTATTGTTGATTGTTAGATCTTCAGTTCTGGCTTTTGGGGTACAAAATGAGCATTCCACTTAGTAGTAAAGAGGAGAGCCATCTAAAATGCCCAATGAAGGCTTATGTAGATCGATACCTAGATCTGTCTTCAATTTTGTGATGAAGGTATAATTATACAAGCTGCAGCGTGATGGGTGCCTTGGCAAAGGTATTTAAGACAACTTAGTAATATTTTTGTTCATCAATTTAAGTCACTCACTGTGGTTTTTCTTCAGTACCATTTGATCCATTCTGGGACCTTTCACTTCTTATACCTCAAAAACCGGACCTGTTTAACTTTCTTAGTACCTAGAAAGTTTTTCTAGAGAGGTATCCTTGGATGGTGATGAAAAGACTTGTTCGAACTGCAAAAAAGCCATCAAAATTTAACTTTTGCTTATAAAAATTGATTATTAAGCAACTATTGATCATTTACTGATTTCTGGCAAAAATGGGCGATGCCAAATTCAAACCCCTGTAACTTTCAAACCATAAAAGATAGACCCCTACTTTTTTGGTTTTTTCTTGATAAAATTTGCTCTACTTTCTAACCTTGACGTTTGGTGAACCACGAACGGGACACCCTGTATTTTTTAAGATATTTGCAATAATTTTGTATTAGCTATGTTTTTTATGCGATTGTGCAAAAAGTAGACCAATATTGATAAGTTGCCATTGCAAAAGTCATGCTTTCTTGCACGAGTGCACCAAAGCGTCAGTTAGTGTAAAAAAGCATGAATTAGGTATTGTTTTTCTGCACCAGTGCAAAAAAGCATGACTTTATGCAAGGACAACTGATTATAGATTACAAATTTGGAAATATCAAAATCTGATATTTCATGTTTTTATGGAATTTTAATATTTTCAATATTGATATGCGTCGATCGTAAAAAAATAATGCATGCACCTCGTGCAAAATCCATATATGCACTTTACCTACTCGACCTATGGTCTAGTTGTAAAGCGTGCAAATATTACTCAGTTTTGGAACTTGTTGCATAAGTAACTATATTAAAATCTTAATAGTTTTCTTTAAAGAAAAATGAGGACCTTAAGTTTTAAGATATTATTGTTCAGGGTTTAGAACCTTTTAAACCGATAGTAACAAATGTTTTTTGTAAACACAGAATTGTTCCTTTGATACTTAGAATCTTATTTGTAAGTAAAAGGAATTCGTTTTAAACCTTGCCAATTGAGTGATGTAAGTGGAAAAGTAATGCGGTTTTCAATTTAGAGTTAGACGTGGTAAACTTCGATTACATCTTTTGTAGTCTACCTTACTACGATGAATGACTTGCTAATACCCCTAAATTAGAGCAGAAATTTACTCGAAAAGTTTGTTATTAAATAATACTACTCCTATTTTCTCAAATAAATGAAATACTTTATTCAAATACAAATTTGTATTGTAGATCTTGGTCAATGAAATTTCATTTAGTTTAAGTAAATATAGTATCAACTTAAAGTAAATATATTTAAATTTTTAAAAAGTTGATTCTTTTTATCGGTTTCGATTTTAGAAATTCTTGTTATATAAGATTTTACTTAGAAGGAAAACGATAAAGATTTCTTCGGGTTGTTTGCATTTTACTTACATCGAGCTTTTTATGTGTTATATTCAGCCTGTAAAATACACAATTTTCACTAATGCACTTCACATGTTTTCTGGAATATAATAATAATAGGCCGGAAACCGAAGCTTACTGCTATTGCGTATTTTTCCTGTTCGATATATCTGGCTGACATTTTATTCTTTTATTAGGAAAACATTGATGGGTCTTAACAAGAAAGGTTGCTTTTAAGATTATAATAATGGATGATGATTTAAAGCTTTTTTTTAGTGAAAAAAGTTATACTCCGTTTCTTGTCATATTAAATTGGATATTAAACAATTTCTAAATAATCTAATTTTTTATCAAATATTGTAATATAAAATCGTAATATTCCTTAGGTAATTTAGATTTCTATAATTCAGAAGAGTAGGAAACAAAGAAAAAAACTGCAAGCTTAAATTCGTGTATTTTTAAATTTTTTGCATAAAAACGAATTAAAATTTTTATGAAAAAAAGCCTGAAAATTAATTTTGCACATGAAAAACTTTTAATGTGCAAAATTACTTCAAAGTATAAAGTAATTTGTATCAAGAATTTACAAAAATTTAAGCTGAAATTCGCGTTTCAATTGCAGCGCTACCCTACAAAGATAGGATATATCCCAGGCTTAAAGGGATTAATAATTTTAAACGAGCACGTGAGATAAAACCAAATTTGTACATTAATTCGCTATGTTGATTTAATTTTTTTATATGCTAATGTGGAACACATCGATACTTTGATTTGTTTATAATGAAAATAAAAGTGACTTAAAAAAATCCATTGGATGTATTTTATTTCATTTTACAAATTATAAAATACAACTTTGATAGGTCATGGTCTCATCGGTAAACATATGATTGAAACAAAGTGATACGTCCAAAGTTAGCTGATAAAAGTGGCAAATAAAACGTACCTTATAACTCCAAAAGAATATCAATACGTTTATCCTTTTTCGCACAAGTTACTTGAATTTCCTGGAATATTTCCAAAAGTTATAAAGACATGATTAAGTTTATTAAACTTGTATTTAAAATTAAATACAATAAAAATAAATGTTAGTTTCAACTTTTAAGAGATAAAAATTTTAGTGGTTACTAGAAACTTATTAAAAGATAATATCTATGACAAAGTTGTTTCTTTATTTTTTTGACATCTTTCGAAATGAAACCATTTAATTATAAGCATTACTAATAAATAAATAAACCTTACTTTTACAGAAACGTATTAAACCACCAAGAAAATCCCTGAGTTGTTAATAATGTACGGGCAAAACAATCTTGCTAATCCATACGATAAATTAAAGTGGTAGACATTATCCCAACTGGAGTATATAGGTTACATCATTATAGATTTAATTAAAGATGTTAAATTAAGTTATAGCACGTAGGTTTATTAAACATTTGAAATTTTACTAAATATTCAGTACTACATATAAAATTTATAATGAGCAGATTGAGTAGTTTATTATCAATCAATTTTAATGACTCTTAAATAAAATGATGAAATGAAGTAGTGAAAAGTACGTTGTATTTATTTTTTAAATTAAATTTTATGACTTGATTAATAAAGAATTAAATATTTCATTAAAATTAAAGAAACTATAATATCCTGATAACAAATCATAATTAATATCCTCAAAAAATGTATTTTCAATTGAAAAAACTGGGTTGGAGAATAATCATGTAGAAATCCGAAGAGGTCTAAACAATTTTTTCTGGAAAAATTATTTTCTAAAACTTCAACTTTTGGAGATATTTCCTTTCTTCTGGTTAAATCGACCACCAAAAACAAAAGAACCAAAATATCGTGAAATTTACTTAAGTCTGTGTTCCAAAATTTTTTGACCCTGCTTTTACGTCTTATTTGTATAAAAATGAGTTCAAATATTAGAGAGGAATACAAGATAAATAATATATTAAGTGTAAGGTTGTGTTATCGTAAAGAAAATAAGTGTGTATTTTCTAAAAAGTTAACAAAAATTCTTGAAACAGTGTAAATTATGATATAATAATTTATTTATCCCAAAAAATATACAAAATCTAACCTTTTCTAAGAAATACTTGAATACTTTTTGAAATAGTTTTAATTACTTAAAAATATTCAAAAAATTTGAAAACAAAAACAATATAACGCCCTCAATTATTATAAAAGATCCCCAAGAATTGCTACATTGCGTCGGCGTCGGTAAAATTTTCTAAACTTAAAGTCTCATTTTAAGAAATAATAATAATAATAATAAATAATAATAAACTTTATTCACCCAACAGATAAAAATCCATTTACAGGGAAAATATTATAATAAAGTAAGTTAAAAAAAGTTAAACATAGAAAATAACTAGAATAATGTGTTAATTAATTAATTAATTAAGATTCACAAGCACTGTAATTAAGTGAGTTCATTAAAAGCACTCCGTAACCTTCCTCTTAAAATTTCCGATGTTGCCATCAAAGATTTCCGCATTATATTGAAATGCATGGTAGTTTCGAATCATTCTGTAGATTGGCGAGTTGGAAAAGTGCGGAGTTCTAGGTGTTGAAAAAGAAAAAGTCAGACAGTTCTTGAAGATGTACGAGGTACATGAAAATCCAAGGAGTATAGGAGATTACTGTCATCCACTAAGCTATGCACCAATTTGAAAACTTTGCGACACCTTGTATATGTATTTTTGAAATTAGTAAAAGAAAAAATCATGGTTAAAAAGATCCAGAGCTGATAATTAATAATAAAATTCAATATGCATAAAAATTTGTTTAAAAAATTGCAAATGTAGCCCAGACTTGTAACAATATGACATAGCATCCAGCTAACCAATCAATTTTTATTTTAATCTATGCTAATTTTAAGCATCTGTGAAAAAATGTGATATTCAATGGCACCCTCATTCTAATTTAGCCATTTCTTGCTAAAACTAATTACTATTTTATGGTTCTCCCATATTTAAAAAATTCTATATAAAAAATCACCGATGTTTTAAATTATTATAGTGCAAAAAGTAGATAATATTTGCACTACTATCGATGATGATCGATCATTGAAAATAATAAAATTTCATAAAAACAAGAAATTAATGACAAACATTGATATATAAAAATTGGTCATTTATGATCAATTGTCAATGTGCATAAAGTATGTTTTGCTCTAGTGCAGAAAAACTCATGAAACGTTATGTAATTTGAATGAACGTATCTCATTAATAAGACTCTGGTGATGCTCTTATAAAGGTGAAACTAGTAGCACATTTTGTTTTATTTCACCTAAATTGTGGAAATTATCATTCTTCGTTGAACTCTCTGAAAAATAATTTAAATAATTTTTTTTTAAACATCAATGTGATTTAAAACAATGCAACCCTGGAATAAAGCCTTAAAATTTATATTTAAATGTTAGGTATTGTTATTTTAAATCAAAATACTTCAAATGCTATTGTTATTTTCCTCTTTTCTAGGACGTTATAACGAAGTAAAAGCTTCCTTTTAAGAAACAAGTATCATAATATAATCTTGCAAGAATGCTGCGTAGCATTAAGCGTTTAATTTAATTAACATCCCTTTACCTTTATTATTGTTATTATTACAATTTGTACATTTTTGCACGATTATTGCGCGCTCTACAATAATTGCTGCTGGAAATAATATTTGTTCTATTATCTCCAAAAATACTTGACAAGTACGATTCAAATAATTAATATTTATTAGTGAAAATTATTTTAATTATTAATTTAATCGATAAATATTGTTTTGAATAAACTGCACATCGGCTAAAGTGAGTAAAAATAAATTTTAAAATAAAAATTGTTAAAGAATAAAACACTTTTTTAATGAGCCCTAATTTTACGCAACAAGAGCCGTCTTTTTATTATTTATTTTATATCAAAATAATAAGTTTAAAAATATATTTATATAAGAATAATTTAAATTTACTTTTAGGGAAAAGCAAGCTTTTGAAGTAAGCTAGACTATTGATTTTGATCATGAAATTACTTGGGTATATAGATATTTTATAATTATTTATTGATATTTTATATTTATTATAAACCTCTGGTGAACGTGCAGGTGACTGCACGCGAGAGATAAAGGGTTTATTTCAAAGCAAAACTCATAATTTGCTGGACACCTGGTCAAAGATTAAATTAAAATATGTACACAGTAAACTGTAACAAAGTAACCCAAAATAGTATATTGTTTTATTAGGAGTAAAAGAAGTACTTTTTGTGGCGAGCATGCAGGTTTGCGAGTCGAGCTTTGCGAGTCCCGCGGATAAATGCGAGCCAGGAAACTTTTACTCCGAATAATACATGCTATTTTTGCTTCAGACGTCGAAATTTTTAAAATAGTAATATAATAAATAATTTTTAAATTTGACATTTAATTTACATACAACACACAATACAATAATGTTAGTGTATATTGGACTAAAAATCATTTCTACTCCGCCCTTTTATTCCTTGTCAGTGCAAGGTAGTAATTTCTACTCCTAGGCAGTATAAAGTGACCATAGAATTAACGAACATAAAAAGTGACACTATAAAGCCTGTCAAACGTCACAGAAGACGGTACTTTAATGACGTTTGAAGAAAAAAATTATTAAAAGTCACACATTTATATAAATAAGTTTTTATTTATTTAATTAATTTAAAGTATTTTTTTAACCTGAATTATATAAAGGACCTTATCGTTTTCCTATGTGTTTTTGGGCAAACATGAAAAATAAGTTAAACCTACAAAAATTAACTAAAATACCCCCAATATTAATTATATTTCCAATTTCTTCAATAAATATGAATTATAAATTCATTTATGAGATTTTACATTATTTAAAAAAATATTTATTAACACGACAACAGCGGATTTTAAAATTCAATTTTTGACAAGTACTGTCAGATAAATTTTAATTACCTTTCATTTACGTTTAAATTGAAAGCAAATGACACTTAAAACTAAGAGGGTGTTTTCCTTGTGGAACCTATGTTAATAATCGAATACAATCGCCAAAAGGATTAATCTGATGGTAGATACAAATGACCTTTATTATAAGGCACTTTAGGACAATGGTCACTGTTACAAACAAGAAGTAATGCCCGGGCTAACAAATTCGTACGAGCTTTACAAAGGTATCTAGCGACTGACTCACTGTGACTCACACTGGCTTGTAAAGTTTCCCACATCGGGTGTTATTGTCATGCGCACACATTGCTTGCGTTCGTACGTTTACTTATAAAAACAACTAAAATCGGCGCGTACACATAAAAAGAAATACGGTACGCGCTCATGTAACATACTGGAATGAAACATTCTAGCAAAGGAGAAATAACTTGCCGAATGTCGTAAATAGTATCTTGCCTACTTGATAGGAGGTGCTTAGAAGTGCCAGAGGGTGTGTCCTACAAAAATAGAAGGAATTTACAAGCCCTTTCCCGCCACCGAGGTCCTTTATCGGTTCTACTTTTTACTAATAATTATTCTGCATAATTATTCTGCATTTAATTTGGACGTTTCGTTTGAGAGGTAATGATTTCAATGTTGCCTGATTGTGCAGTAAAGTCTTACGATAACCTGTAAAAGATATTTTATTTTTATTTGACGCCGTAATATTACAAATCTTATTACAACTATTAAAACTATAGCCATTGAATTTACAGTAAAAGTTTCAGAGCTCCGGGGAACTGGAAAAGTAATTTTTTATCAAATATTTTAAAAATTGCAAAAAAACGACAACTGTGTAAAAATTGTTTAATTGTAAAAAATATATTCTTAAATTATAAGTTTATTTGAATAAAATAAATACTTAAAAATTAATTTGTAATCAAGTCATAACAAATATGTACTTAATTGTATAATTTTTATACTATCTTATTAAAGTCAATAAATCATAGTAAATAAATGGCATAGGCAACCAAACTACTTTGTTTGTTAGAAACACCTAGGAAAACACCAGCATCGTTGTCTAATTGTGCAAAAATTAATTAATTTCAATTGCGTTTTTTGGCGAAAGCGGTCTCCTAAAGAGCGAAATATTTTACACTATTGTATATTTATTTCTTATTTATATGTGGCATAAGTTTCATTCTTGTACAAAATGCCCCCAAAACCCGATAAGGTCCTTTGTTTAGTTTTAAATGCATATTCATTATAATTATATTTTTTAATAATTTATATGCATCTAAACTTTTCAAATCTAAATGCCACTACCTACTACTTTGCTCGGCATTAATTGACATAAGACATAATCAGATTCGTACATATCGGGTCATTTGATCGTGGTCGTAAATATTTTAATTTTGAAGGGAGAGACAGGCGACCGCAATGGTTAATGAAACAATGCGAGGGAAATGATGCTATTCCATAATAATTTAATTTTCAATATTATTTCTAACATCTATTTTAAAACTGACACTTTAAATTTTCAATAAACATGACAATAGCAGACTAAACTATAACAACCGTGAATAATAAGAATCTAGCATTTTAATTGATTCAAAACGTGTGTGATAATAGTAGAGTATGTAGATTCTTTCTATTTATTAAAATTTTCGATCAACGAAAAATTTTGTAATCAATTTGTAGGTTAAGATCATAAGAAAATCTACTCCTCTTTACTACATCTTCGTTATAAATTGTCAGCCGATCATAGATAACACTGCGGAACAGTGGTTTTGGGGCATATGTCTGATTCGGGAATTGATAATTTAAAAAGATCCAGATCCAAACCCTTCCTTTGTAAAATCCAATTGTTCACCATCATTTGGCGATTGACGATAGAAGTAGCCTTGATAAATTTTTCACCATTATCTTGATATACTGGTGAAATCGTTTCCCTTATTCTTCCCTGTTATCATCCAGATTATCAGGAAATCAAACTAAATGGCTATGCAAAAAATTGATTCTAAATCTTAGGGTGGGTTGCACGAAAAAGTCATATTCGTGCATTTCCGAAGTAAAGGATTAAAAAGGCGGAGTAGAAATGCATTTTAGGCAACCCAATATACACTAACATTGTATTGTGTGTTGTATGTAAATTCAATGTCAAATTTAAAAATTAATTATCTATTATATTAAAAAGTAGCATGTTTCTTTCGGAGTAAAAGAACTTTTTGTGGCTCACTTGTATCCGCGGAATTAGCAGAGCTCCTCCCGCAAACCAACATGCTAGATTCACAAAAAGTAGAGTCTATGATAGGGGCGTACTTTATGAACAATTATAAAAAAATGCGTTATTATACTTATTCATAAAGTACGCCCCTATCATAGACTCTACATGAAAAACAAAAATTCTATATGAAAACTAAATTCAATTTGATTGGAACTAGGCATCGTTTTTGTTAAATTTTAGATTACAAATGCCCAAAAATCAATGTTTACTAGCGAAAAGTACGCTTTTCAAACATTTCGCCGAGTATCTTCTTAAGCGGACAACGTAGTAGAGATTTGTTCGAATATTAATAATTCGTTGAAAAAACTTTTGAATATCGCATCGTTCCTGCACTATCTTGAAAAAACAAGAAAATTTGATTTTTTAAATATGGCTATAACCTTTTTGTTTTTAGTGGTAGCAAAAAAGTTTCTTAACATTTTACAGGGATTTTTTTGGGTACAAAGCAGTAAGATAAATGAATATTTTTTTTCGCCAACTGATTGACCGAAAATAACCCAAACTTAGTTTTTTCTTATGGCGGCCATATTCGATTCGATTCGATTAGTTTACCATATTATGTCATATATGATATGATCTCAAACCGATAAAAATGCGTGTTTACATCAAGTATTAAAATAGATTCGAGTATACAAACCTCCATGTATACATGGTAACTTTTAATAATGGCACTTTTTAATTACTTTCTAACCTGGTGTTATAATACTAGGTATAAAAGCTATTACAAAAACGCTTGCTAATATAAATTAATGAAGTACAGCATTAACTGATGGAGCCATTAGCGACGAAAATAATTTTATTTTTAAGTTAATTTGTTGACAGAGCTGGAAGTATCACTGGTAATTATCCTGCTTTTATTTACATTTAAAACAGGATGAATAATTCTTAACGAAGCATCTGCATTCAATAAAACATTTACAAGTATCCTTTAAAAATCATTCTCGTATAGTTTTATGAGCTCTTTAATGCAAATTGAATTCTATTTTTTGAATATTTATATCTTTCCCAATCTTCTTTTCTATGTCTTTTTTAAGTACATCATAAATTTTACATCTAATTGGGTTTTGATGCATAGCTCACATCAAACATCAAACATTAAACTACAAAACTTGAAAGTATGGAACATTAAACATTTCATAATACTCTTGTAGAAAAATGTTGATATACGATTTTTATAATCTAAAATATAAGAGCGACTATTCAGCGACCGTGGTGAAAATTTTAGAGACGTCTTTAACGTTAAAGACGTCTCTAAGAAAATATTTCTTATGAAGAAATCTCTAAGTTTTTCATTAAGGTCGCTGAATACACGCTAAGGAGTTTTTTTTAACTACGATTTCTAGTTTATAAAACTACGTATGTATGTATTATTTAAATTAAAATATTTACCCAAATATTATTTAGGCTAACACAAATGTTTGAATAAAGCTTTTGTGATATGGGAAAGTTAGCGACCAACAAACATTTTCAGCGGTAAATTGGATGACAGTTGGAATAAATACTTTGTGTTTGAAAGCATTTTTTTTTATAAACACGTTGAAACCTACATTACTCCAATAAATTCCATTCTTCATAAATTTTAATTAATTATTTTTGGGTAAAATGTAAATTTTTGAAATCAGATGTAAAAATAAAATAACTAATTATTTGAAGTTTGTTTTTGTTTTTACCTAAATCAAATTTTTTAGCTTAATCTATGACTAAAAAATAAAACAAGCCCTATCCTTTATTCAATATTTCTCTTTGACTTACCTTTGTAGGACATCTTTTTATTAAGGACAAAGAGATTATCTTAATGCCGTCGTTTTCAATATATTAAAGGCAAATTCCGGAATTACAAGAATGCCAGTTTTTATTTACGTTTTTTTAACTCTAATACAAAGAGAATTAAAAAATATATTAAAATCTCTGTAGAAGATTTAAATAAAGTTTTAATGAATAAAATAACGATTTAATTAAATTATTAAATAAAGGAAATCGCCATTATTTTAATCATCTATTAAACCGTAATTAAGATATTAGTGGGGAACGTATAAATTTTAATAGCTCTATAAATTATTTATATAATTTAATATAAGTGCTCAACCCTGCATATAATTTATGCTCTATAAATATTTTCAGTATAATAATAAGTATATTTAGGCTTTTTGTTTAAATCGATACGCTCCCAGGTCTTGTTTTCAACGAAATTAGAAAAAAATATAAAAACACTTATTTCCTGAAATATCAGAATTGATTAACCCGGTTAATTGGAATATCTTATTTCTTGTTAATAAAATTTAAAAATATGTGTATTTTATAAACAAGGCTTATCTTGAAATTAATGCTGTATAAAATTGAATTGAATTACCTTAATATGCTGTATAAAATTGAAACTTTTTTAGAAAATCCATTTCCACAACAAATTTTATACAGTTATATTTTAGTGCTTGTAAATAGCTATTTGTTGCGTTATCTTTTTATATATTTTTTTTAATAAAATTGTGATACTTATTACATTATTTAATCATTTATAGCGTATTTATAGCGTTTATAGCTTTCGAAGATTGCTGTCCATTAAGGAAAAAGGTTTATTCCAGAGAGGTACCTTGGTGGAGCAAGGAATTCGAGCGGCTAAGAGCCGATGCTAGGAGTAACAACTTTAATAGGGCTAGGAGAACGGGCAACTGGGATGCCTATCGCCTAACCCTAACCAATTACAACAAGGAACTAAGGAAATCCAAAAGACAATATTGGAAAACCTTTTGCGAAGGTATAAACCAACCACAGCAATACCCTTGCAAAAAGTTCTTTCAAAAGACCACTCCAACGAGATAGGTCTAATGAAAGATTCAAATGGAAGTTACGCGGAAGATCACCGGGGAAGTCTTGGCGTCCTACTACGGACTCACTTCCTGGAGTCAAAGGAGGTAACAAGAAGCCAAGTGACTATTGATACTTCAGGAGACTCATTATACAGCTCCACTAGAGATAGTCGTGCCTTGGCAGGGAAGATCTTCACCCTGAATGAAGTGAAATGGGCGATCTCAGAATTTAAGCCCTTCAAATCACTGGGCACGGACGGGATTACTCCTGCATTGCTGCAAAAGGGCATCGACCATATAGCCCCATGCCTTCAAGCCATCTTTAAAGGTAGCTTTGCATTGGGGTACATCCCTCAATCATGGACAGATGCGAAGGTAGTTTTCATACCAAAGAGGGGCAGACGGCCCCCAGAGGAGCCCAAATTCTATCCCTCATTAGCCTTACCTCATTTCTCCTTAAAGCCATGGAGAAAATTTTAGACAATCACATCAGAAGCAAAGTTGCGCTTCATGTGAAACCATTTCCCTATCAACCAAGCAAATCCCCTATCGTTGCCTTACACTACCTTGTGGGGAGTGTAGAAAATGCACTTTCCTCCAGGGAAGTGGCTCGGACTGTTTGTGGATATAGAGGGTACCTTTGATAACACCTCGTTCACATCCATAAGAAGGGCCGCCACAAGAAATTGTAAAGACCCTTCCACCATACGATGGGGGAGTATTATCACCCATGTTGTGGTCCATCTACATGGACGACCTTCTGGAGAGGCTGAACAGCAACGGCTACGATGCGCTCGGTTATGCAGACGACTTAACAGTCATTATAAAAGGCAAACATGAAGGGACCTTATAGGGCCTGATGCAAAATTGGAATATCTTATTTCTTATTAATAAAATTTAAAAATATGTATATTTTATAAACAAGACTTATCTCGAAATTAATGCTGTATAAAATTGAATTGAATTACCTTGAAATGCTGTGTAAAATTGAATTTTTTTTAGAAAAGCCATTTATTATTTTTCGCGAACTTGCACAACAAATTTTATAGTTATAGTTTATTGCTTGTAAATAACAATTGGTTGCGTTATCTTTTTATATATTTTTCTTAAATAAAATTTTTATACTTTTATTACATTATTTAATCATTTATATCGTATTTCTAGCGTTTAGAAAAGGTGGAGAAACTTTTGTTCGTATGAATAAATCCATAAACTTTCTCCGTTCTTAAAAGTTTTTCATTCAAAAAACATAAATTTTAAAATATAACTTAACATAAAAAAGATTCATTACAACTCGAAACACAATTTTATATTCATAACTACAAAACTGGATGAAACCCAAAAATTGATTTTTACTCTAAGAAATAGAGTGACATATCTTAAAATTCAAAGTTTTAAGCACGACCCCAGTTTTAAGTTTATAGTTTAACCAGGGAAAATTTTAGTAATTATGCTATCAAATTACCTACCATGCTGCAAGTTTCACGTTATTAAAATATCTTTAAACTCAGTAAAACTGCAAATTAAAGATAGCATAATTACTTGAATGAACTTACTTTCGGTAATTTGCATAAAAACTGCTGTACATTATGTTATTAAATTTAAATCCATTCAAGGAGAAAATTAATTCCGGAAGAAAATATTATAAAGTAACATAAATTGAGTTATTTCTTGAATAGAATTACTGATGCTAACTTCAATATAAAGGACGTTATTAAAGAATGAAGGAAATAAAGTTTTAGATGCTCTATAAAATAATATCAAAAGGTTTGAGATCCACAATAAAGATTAATTCCTGGCCATTAGAAAACCAACACAATTCAGAAATAAATAGGAAAAACTGGACACGTTAACCTTTTTAATGCAATTTGCTGCACATTTTTAAATAGGAAAACACTGGTAAAACTAAACTGGTATAAAAGTAGGATTATAGAGGTGACTGAAGTTTTTAATGCATAATAAACGTGGTCGTTTAAAATGATTTTAATTAAAACGTTTTAATTGGATTTTTCTTAAATTTAGAGTTCTGAAACTCGAACGACTTTCAATATAATAGTTTATACCTTTTGGTGTTAATTTTAAAGATTAATCAATGAAATTTTTTTTATCGATCGGATATTTGACACGGTAGCCATGTTGAATTTTTTTAAATGGCAACATACAGGGTGTACAAAAAGTTCGGCAACGCCCGTTTTTGAAATAAAGCATTTTTAAGAAAAATGTGTCAAAGACTATCGCTTGATCTTCAACTTGCTGTTCAAGGTCATGACAATATTTCTTAACAGTCCGTCCAAAGAATCGTACAACTTATTTAAAACAATTTTCTGTAAAATGCGTAATTTCCACAATAAAGCAGCGTTGCCGAACTTTATGTATTGAAAATTTAAACCCTTGTAACTTTTAAAGTAATTACTTTAGAAAAATAAAAAAATATGTTCTGTAAACCTCTGTGATCAAGCTATAATAATATGCAATAAAATGGGTGGCCGGTATTTAAAAAAAGTTAAGTGATTATCGCCTGTCCTTCATCTTGCTTTTCAAAATCATTGGCAATATTTCCAGATAGTTCGTCACTAAGAATCGTACAACTTTTAATTAAAACATTTTTTCAAAAATGCTTCATTTAAAAAATAAATAGGCGTTTTAGAGCTTTTTGTACACCCTGTATGCAATACATCATTGGAAAGCTAATTTTTTGTACTGTACGACAGTCTATAAAATTATTATTTTAATCATAAAAAATAAACATTGATAAAATTTTGTTTTCCAACTTTATTATTTTTGGACTGTCGGAAATTACAAAAAATAGCCTTTTTATTATTTTCCTTTCAAAATAAAAATATTAGCCTTCAGAAAACATTTTTCTAAATAAAATAATATTTTATTTAAATGAAACAATAAAATGTTTGAGCAGTCTGATAGCAAAATATTTCAATTTTGAAAGGAAAATAATAAAAGGACTATTTTTTTGTAATTTTCGACTGTCCAAAAGAGTTAAAGTTGGAAAACAAAATTTTATCAATGTTTATTTTTTATGATTTAAATAATAATTTTATAGACGTCATAAAGTAATAAAAATTAGCTTTCCAATGATGTATTGCATGGCATGTTACCATTTACAAAAATTCAAGATGGCTGCCGTGTCAAAAATCCGAGCGATAAAAATTATTTTTTCATGTTAAAATATTTGTATCAAGGTCCCATTTGATCCTACAAATTTTTCAATTTTTTTATCCAGCCTAGTGGGCATGGTGGTTTTCGGCTATGGTTCCATACATAAAATCCACCCAGTATTTTCGTTCACTATAAACTATTTTCATTTTATTTCCGAATGCACATTTTTCTTAAAAGACGTGTAAGTTTAGTATGACAAGTAAGATGAAATGCATGAATATGAATGTAGAATCGTGGTTGGTTTGAAATCTATCTAAAAGCATCCAAATATGTGGGTAACGTCTGCAAGAAAAATCATTCCACTCTAACAATTTATTCGTCGCCTTCTTTAACTTATATTGTTCGGTTTAAATTCCTGACCAAAGTAGGTAAGTATATGTAAATTAGAGAATGAGGTTAGATCGAATTTAATCATGTACCGTAAAACATACTAATGTGGGTTGAAAGTAGGGAACTTGTTTGGATAAGTCTTGAGTCTTTGGATTAAAAGGAGATTTAAACCACTAACTATAAAAACTATTGCACACGCGAGGTCAGAACAAAAGATTTTAAACAATGTAGATGTTTTAAAGAAATAAATGATGATTACATCCATGCAAGAAGCTTTTGTCATGCAAAACGATATTAATATTCATTAAATCAGTGAACAAGACCCCGAGAATAATTTATAAATTTAAATTTATAATGTTTATAAACACCCCTCGTTGTCAAAATAATGCGGAATTAAATAGATAATGACACTTGTCCTTTTTCATTGTTGCATTCTTATTAAAGAGTAAAAGCTAAAGCAGGTTTCAGGAACGTTATTTTTGTTTTTTCGTGCTAAGTGTTATTTTTGAGATCGGGGAACGAATTCACCCATAATAAATCTCTATACAACCTTAATAATTTTATCACACATTTAGGTATCGATTGACATTTATAGATATACGAGCAACGAATTTCCATTTGCAATCTACACAAATTTAAAAAATTTTAACTCCATTCTAGAAATAAGATTTTATTTATTATGAAAGGTTTTGAAGTAATTTTTCCGCCTTGAGTAATTCAGATTTTTTTTCTTTATATTATTATAAAATGCTTCATGTATAAAAATAAAATAACGATGTAATAACATTAAAGTATAAAAAATTTATGTATTTTTATTTAATTAAACATTATTATTCTTTAATTAAATTTATAAATGAATTAAAAGTAAATATTTTAATTTCAAATTTAATGCAAATAATATAATTTTACTTATTGGGCAAACAGAAACAGTTATATCAAAAATATATACTTTGAATTTTGTTATAATTTACAAATGTCCTCATTTTCTGAATGTTTAATACAAAGGTATTATTTTTGTTAAATTAAAATTTTACGTAGTGTTTATTTAACCATCGCTGAAATGAGTATCATTTTTTATAAAATTTGAAATAATTACTTTAAAATATGAATACAAAATTCCCGTAATTTTAATTATAATTGCATGCTGGGTGTAAGTGAAAAATGGGTTACCTCTATAATTTCAAATTTATTACAATAAAAATTTAAAATTTGACTGTACATATACATGTATGTTTTGTAATTTATAATAGTGCTGTACGAACTTTTGAAACGAAAGTTCGAACCATTCGAACTTTAACCAAAAGTTTGAAAAAGTTCGGTTTCTCAAAATGTTCAGGTTCATAAAAAGTTCGAGTTTGAAAAAAGTTCGGGTTCGGAAAAGGTTGATTTTGAAAAGAGTTTTGGTTAAAAAAAAGTTGATTATATGCGTAATTCAAAATTTATGTAAAGTCATTGTATATCGAGTTCGAACATTATCGACTTCGAAGTTTGTCGAGTTTGAACTTCACCAATTCGAACTTACGAAAGTAACTAAAATTATCCGAGGAGTTTATGAGATATTCATTTTTTAACTTTTCTGAAGTGGGATTTTGTTTCTACGGCGGATGCAGAAACTCCCCAGGCGAAAAGAACAATGTAAATAATGACGAACTGTTCATAAAACTGGAGAGTTGGAGAACAAAACAATATCGGGTTTCTGAGAAGCATTTTTGGAAGTACAACTTTTTTGTAAATCTAAGGATTTTGGTAAGTCATACTATGTAGTATCAAATTAATTTCTGGTTCCTATAAAAAAAACATAATCTCACAATTTGTTAAAACATTTCTAATAAGGACTTAAAGACAAAACCCGGATCTAGATCAAATGTATAAATTGTAAATTATGAAATAAATTTGGCCGTTTTTGAGAAACCAATTTCTATAATTTTTAAAATGCGTTTTTTGCAAATATCTTTATTTTTCCAAGTGGCATAATAATGACCCCCCCCCCTGATTTAGATACAGGATTTTTCTCCGATTACAGTGATACTCAACATGTAAGTTCGGAGATTATCGAGTCCGAACTATATCGAGTTAGAACATATGAATTTATCGAGTGCGAAGTTATGAAAGATCGAACTTTTACTGTTATGTCGAACGGGTTCGAACAGTTCGAACTTTTTCTTTTCGAAAGTTCGAACTATGTTAATGCAAAAAAGTGGAAACTTTAAGTAGGCCCTTAAATTGTGTACAACAAATTCGGTTAATAGAGAAACTAAATTACTACGGAATTCAAAGTAAATCAGTGAGCTTGTTTTGACTACTACCTATCAGAATGTTTGGGTGTTTACGTTGTTCGTCATAGCTGATTTTCTTCAAGAATAGTGTTTAGGTTTAAAGTTAACAGACATCTTGGATTGTACCGAATTTGTCATGGAGATAGCATCAAAGTATGGGCCCTAAAAAACCCACGAGTAGTTTTTTTGTGAAATACGTATTTTGGGGAAGAACAATCAAGGGTACTTTTTGGTTAGTTGCTCTATTAATACACAGTCCTACAGTAAATTTGGTGCTCGTCTTTTTGATTATATCTGAATTTCTTCTTCATGATCCTACGTGTAGTATGAGAAGTGGCAAAAACACAATTTTTCATATGTATTGCTTTTAATTGATTATTGGACCTATTGAAAGCTTTTTATTCGATTTTTTGATTGTGATTCATGATGACAGTTTCACATGATTGCTCATTCCAACGGCCTTGATACCTTGCGTCCATAGTATTTATCGTGCAATCTCTCTCTTTATCACTCACTGTAAGAACCAAGATTTTCGGAAAATGTGTTCAAATGACTATGAAGGTAGTGGACTTTAATGCTTCTATTAGATCCAAACTCTTTATACATTCCAAAGTATTTTGCAGCATTTTTGGACAATGTTCATACTGGTGATTTCCTTAAACAATTTTTGACGAGATCAACAAAAGAAATACAATCTGCGATTCTAAAATATTCATGGAATACTCGAAATTACTGGCCGATCTGAGGTCCATCGAAAATACCAGTTTTTAGTTTTTCCTAGGCAATTGAAACAGCAACCATTTTTGTTTATTAGTCCTGATTTTATATGCAATAAATGCAGAATGGTGGGTTTATGATCTGCTTCTCAATGGTCAAGTTTTTTCCTGTGAGGCAGTTTGTTTTACTCCAGTATTTGCTTTTATTTCTGCTATCCCACAAACAGAAAAAACATGGAAACTTTGTATAGCCACTTTACTGTTCCAGTAAAAATTTTCAAATCCATGCATATAACCCATTCTTGATCATGATATTTTATTTTTCCAACACAAGAGATCGATAGTCTTCCTATAATTTTGTATAATGATCAGTTGGAACAGCAAAGCACATAATAAACTACTCTTGGTATTGGTATTACTATCTGGAAACTTAATTAGTTGGTAGTTCAAAATACCAATTTTGGTTAAAAGACCACTGACATCATATTACAAAATACTATATTATCTTCTGAGGCAAAAAGTTCTGATCTCTCTTTTAAAAGATCAAGTTCTCAAATGAGGTCATTTAAAGCAGTTTTAGTAAAAAGAAGAAATTTCAACGGTACCAATTTTTTCATTTAATTTTGTAGACCTGATTTATTAGATGAATTTTGGGCATAAGCCAATTTGAGTCTGGTGAAAAAATTATAGAGGTGGTATATGTTTCGTTTACCCCCAGCTTTATTTTTATCAACTTAGTAAATATTTTTAATAATAATTGTTAAATGATATTCATATTCATATTTATAAATTAAATATTCATATAAATAATATATCCATTCGAAGAAATTAAATTATCATACATAAGATTATCTGCAAGCTTACAATACCCTCCGATTATAAAGAGGTGATGAAATTAGATTACCAAAATTCTGGTGTAATCATTACCGAAACTTGTGACGAATAATTTTATGCAAATTATCTTAATTCACTTACAACATATACGAACTTTACCTATAAATTCATTTCTTTTGACAAAATTTAAATTAACTTCATAAAATTTAATTACCGAAAGAAAGAAACGGAAAAATTAAATTACTGCTCTAAAATTTTCCACTTCGTTTTTGTTTTTAATAAATCAATCTTTTTACCACTGAATAAAAACAATTTCCTTTTGATTCCTTTCGTTTTGTATTTTTTTGGCTCATAAAGTAAAACGTGACTGTATCTGCTGAAATGTTCGCAAAATAAAACTTATTATAGCTGATGCACGTAACAACTGACTTTTTTCAAGTATAATAATTTTTTGTTGAAAAAGCAGGAAGGTTTATGATTTTTATAAAAAAAAATAATTTATTATATCTCTCGCAATAAAATTTTCCAATTTCAAGTTAATATTTGCTTTTACTACATATTTTTTAATATTGTTCGCAAATTATTTAATAAAATGTTAACCTAAATATATTAAATATTTTACACAAAAACTCAAACCATCATAAATAGAAATACAAATAGAGATGGTTTTAAATTTATCCCAGTTTACTAAACATTTTCAAAGTACAAAATAAAACAAAATTGAAATCCCAAAAGAATTTACTGCAGATAGGAATTTGATATTTCTCAACCATTAAAAAGATTACAAGGTATTTCCTTACATCAAAAATTCTTTCATAAAATTGTAAATATTTTCTCGAAAATATCAATGCAACAGGTTTTAAAACTAAATTATTATAAGTACTTATTAATCATCTGATTTAAAAGACTTTTATTGATTCTTTAAAAAAAGTGAGATCAATTGAAAGTATTTTAAATCACCTCTACAAAGTTTAATTGAAAACATAAAACTGCTGTTGAAGTGATTTATTAGGCTCAATTTATCAAGTACATTCAATTAATATAAAACCTACAATTTTGTTTTTTGTTTTACAGGGTTTCTTTTTATTGCGATGTAATAAAAAATACACGAAGTACTTTCTTTGTTGAGCAGTGAGGAATAAAATGTGTGAAATATTATGAAAAGGATTCTTTTCTATTAAATATAACACGACTAAAAGTAGGAAAATGTAAAAAGAGTAGAAACTTTTAGTGCAGGATTTCATTAAAATGAAACAATGTGGTGTCTAGTTACAAGAGGATCGATGAATTAATTATTAACTGCTTTTAATCCTCTTCTTATAATTAAAAATACGATCTCTTAAATTAAGCCATAGCAAAACATTTCCTAGTATTTCGATTAAAATGTATTAAAATTGTAGCCAAGTTTATTAAAATTTGCATGATTATTCCATAAAAACTTCAGTAATGTTTTAACTTCGTTCGTGCCAAATACATGCTAAGTAGTCGTTTCAGGAAAATCGAGCGTGATTTTAAATTGGTTTATAAATTTGTTACATTTCAGTATAAAGCTTAAATTCTTTTAGTGTGTATGTGATTGTGAAGATGCCGTTTACACCATCTACGGTAATAGCAAATAAAGAGAGCTCTTCACTCTACATACTGCATACTCAATGAAACTTACATCCAGTGCCTGTAACTTTTCTAACTACTTTATAAAAAAATTCAGTTTTCCCTACTTTATGTCAAGAGGAAACATTTCATGAAAAGTTTCATGCAATATGTAAACGAAGTCCAATATTTCGTAATCCATGTCACAAATATTTAACATGCATAGAAACTTTACAGCTTGCATACTACCAACACGATTTTGAAGGAACTGTAACTTTAAAAACTCATAAATTTTAATTGTTTTAAGAATTTAAAATGACGGTTGTTCATTTCACACAGTACTATAATAACAGATAATAAAATGGATAATTTGGAGAATTTTTAATATAATTCCGTAAATGATAGCGCTTACTAATAGGACAAACAGTTCAGTGAGCACCGTGATAAAGACTGAAAAATGTTGCACATTATGTATACCCTTCGCTATTTGAGCTGAGTGGTAATAAGCTGACATACGTAATATTCGTTAAAAATTAGAACTCGTATACTTTTTGTATGATTTTAATGTATGACTGGTTAAAAAAATTATTACGATACTTTAAAGGCAGATACGATTCGTATTTATATGTTATGAAAAGAATTAGATAGCATTGTATATGGAAGTGAGGTGAACCAACAATGATGAAACATTTGTATAAATACATTTGTTTGCTTTTTTCGAATCCCTTCGAATCATTCGCCTCCACAATAATCATGAAAAACAACTTTATCGCTCTAAGTAATATTGAATATATCAAAAAACACATAAATATGTAAAAAAATCATTTATAAAACAATATTTGTTTTGAAAGATCAAAGATATTAGGTAAGTATGTCTATGTAGTAAAGCTCTAGCACTTCATTTTAAAATTGGGTTAATACTCACGTTTTTTGGTCATAAATCATAAACATGTTTCAGATTAATCTTTTTGTTAAAATCTTCTGAAGTTATAACCCAAAATATGTTAAACTTCCGAAAAGCGTCAGATTCGATCAAAAAAATGGAAGCTACAAGAAAACCTTTATACTAAAAATTACATAATATTTCATATTATGGGCATTCTAAATCGATTTCTATATCCATTTTATTTAAAAATGGCGTTTTTTTTTTCGAAAAATTATTTTAATGAAAATTTAAAATTTTTTATGTAACACAAAACACAACTTATAATAAAATAACTTTTGAATTTTGCCACCGTTTATACTTTTTGGATAGAAAATTAAAATCGAAGATGAAAAAATAATACTTCTACAAAATTTGAGGATGATATAATATTATTAGTACTGAGTGTCGTGTTAACACTACATCGACACGATAGTTTTATTGACACGGACGTTTCATCGACAGGACCAATTCATCGACAATGCCTTTTCATTGACACACCTTTTCTTCGACACTACTAGACAAGGACGGCTCATCGGCTTTTCATCGCTGATGAACAGTCCAAAATAGTACAAAAATAGTTGTCGATAAAGAGGTACTATCGATGAAACGGTTATAGATGAAGAGGAATGTCGATGAAACGAGTATTTTCGATGTGTCGATGAAACGTCCTTGTCGAAGTAAAGGTTTGTCTATGATAAAGGTAGTGTCGATGAAACAGTTGTCGATGAAAGATAATGTCCATGTAACGCCTGTGTCTGTGAAAAAGTAGTATAGGTCCTTGATGAAGAAAAGGTTTGTCGATGAAAAGATAGTGATGACGAAATGGTTGTTGATCAAAAGGTAATGTCGATGAAATGTCCGGGTCGATGAATTGGTCATGTCGATGAAACGGTCGTGTCGATGAAACTGCATTCGAGGAAAATACTAGGTCGATCAAAGTGTATTGTCGATGAAACGGTATACGACTAGGGCAGAGAAAGTTTCCTTTTAGAGTTTTGTGTGGAGAAGCCAGGAGAAGTAGTGGATAAGTGGGAATGGTCCAAATAAGACTCTGGAATATAGTTCTTTAAGGCTTTCAGGGGTAGGGACTATTGGCAATAGATTTTAAGTAATCTCAGAGAAATTTTTCACAGGGTGCCAAGTCCGTCGAGTGCTGCATTAAGTCACTATAATTACTCAATTTAAATAAATAATAACAATAATATACACAGTTTTACATAATAATCGAAAATTATTGTACATATTATTTATGTTTATGAGTTTTTTTTTGTTGCTGCGTTTAAATTGGGCAACTTTTGTTCAAAAACAACGTTTCGTACCCGACAAATAAAATTAATTAATTAAACACATTTTTCTTTGGCATGTTTATGGTACCAATCGATTCATATTTTATGGCTTAACAAATTCGGACAAGTTTAACATCAGGCGTTGATTAATATTACTGTAAAGTAGGAGTACTTCTAATGCTACCCTATTTTGGTACAAAAAAATTAAGTAGTTTATGAGTTATTTATGGAGGCGTGGCACCCTATTTGGCATACTCAAAAAATGACTCTTAAGTCTTTATTCACGACGTCTTGGCTAAGGTTCGGATAAATTTGGCAACACCACCGCAAAGTGGATGCTACGCTCTCAGTTCTCAGTTCAAGATAAAGACAAAACATTATTCTCTCTGTCGAAAAAATTTCCCCGTTAATGGATGCTTTTGTAAAATCACCTGTTTAACTAGTTGCTGGTCTAACATAATCTTACATTTGTCTTGTAAAAAGTAAACACTTGGTAATTGTTATGCAATTCGCTATTATCGTTTAATTTAAAATGTGTGCTAAAAATTAAACAGAATACATTATTCCCAATAAGAAAGTTCAATTTAGTTAATCTAAATCTTTAAAAAAGCCAGTGGCTTGGTGGTAACCTGTCTTTTTCTGGACGAGAAACAGATTTATCATATATTTGGCGAGTAATTCTTATATTTGATATATTATCCACATAATTACTTTTTGATGTTCAAGATCCCAAAAAACGATGACTTATCTAATAAGCTCTGCTTGACGCGAATAAGACGACATTTCAGCGTGGTGCTACCGAATAAGCTGAACTTGGGTATTGAGGCGCAGCTTAAGATTTAGTTTGGTCTCAAGACATGGAGGAAAAACCGGACGTTATTTACAAACTTTTGCAGAGTTGCTCTTTTCTGATTACATCTAAACTGCCTTCAGTGCACACTAAATGCAAGTTTATCAGCCCCAAATGGGCTAGTCGGTGCATCAATTTCTGTGCAAATATGGCGGACCAAATATACACTTTGCTATTGTTATTTCAAGAGTTTGGTTTAGGATAGATAAAGTTTACAATTCTGTCGTTGCTCTCGTTTTCGGCTTCAATTAAATTCTTCGGCGATCCGTAAAAGTGCATGACGTCGAATAGCACTCTTTCACTGTTGAACGTTGCATTTTTGACCAAAGGATTTTTACGACTTTGGGATGATCGAGGCACAAATTTCTCAACCACTTCTAGACTATCTCACCCATATAAACCGCCCCTCTACTCCTTCTCGCTTCACATCGACCCATTGAAATAGATTGAGATTGAGAACTGATTCGCATTGTTTATCAATTTGTTGTTTTTAGAGCATTGTAGTAAGATGATTTGTCTAAACTTTAAAAACTGGACTAATTTTTATGATTTTATTTAAATAAAAATATCTAGATTTGAGCGTCTCTTTTGTGTACTTACGTTATTTTCCTTGTACAGTTTATTCCTGCATGCTCTTTGTAAATTAATAAATCGACAAGAACAACAATCCCGAGAAATTCGCCGAAAAGTTTTATTTCCGCGAACCCCAGAAAAAAGTTATTCGGCATTGAAGCGGTAAACCGGTACCCTCGAATAATTTTTTTCAACTTTATCCAATCTGGACCAAATGTCGTGTAAAATTGAAAACTCAAATTAGAATCAATTTTGAAACGTTGGCTAGAAGAAATAAATCGTTTTAGGTAACCTTAAAACATGCGAAATGTGTGGTGAAGGTACTATTTTTGGAAAAAATGTTAACTACTTAATCTACTTTTTCTTATAAAAAATTTAATTATAAAAAATTCGTCACCCCACTCCCTTCCAACTAATTTTCTTTCGTTTTGTATTTTTGGTGTAAGTTTCGATTTTATTTGTTTTCTAAAACAACAAAAACTGCTATTGTAATATAACAAAATTATTGAAAAAGCAAAATAGAGAAAAACGCAAATAAGTATTAGGAAAATTGAAAAAAATCCTCAAAAAAATTCATCAAGAGTGCTATTTTGTCTATTAATAGACAAAAATTTTTCATTATTTCTCAGTTTGGATATTAATTTATCCCAAGCATTAATAAGCGACAATAAAAACATTATATCAATAGAAAGCTTGTAAAAAATGCCATCGCTTGATGTTAAAATATACAGGGTGTTCGAATTGAAAATTTCGTTTACTTGTTCAATTTGCGTTTCATAAAGCACTGTGAGAAAAAATTATCACAAACTTAAATTTGACATGATAGTTGTAGACTAAACGATGTTGAAAAATTTTTGAGAAAATTTCATCCCAAAATGTTCATCTACTTTAGACCAATGATTTTTCAAAAATGGATCTTTTTTTGGCTTATATGGCAGATATCTGCAAAAAGAGTGATGATAGATCCATAAAAGTATAATTATTTTTTGAAATCTAATCCAAAAATGTCATAATATACTGGGTGTTCCATTTAAAAAACATTACTTTGGTCCGCCATCTTGGAATGGACACGTCGATATCTTTTTTCATTTTAGACTAATGTTACTTCCTCGCGGTGCTGGGACACCCTGTATACATATTATATGGCATTCAAAAAATGCTAAAATAGCAAGATTTTAAAAATATTTTTAATCCATTGATGACTGAGTGAATTTTGAACGTAAAATTTAATCATTTTACACTAAAACTCATTTGTTAAATTTATTGGGCAAGCTTCTTTACTACTAAATGTCAAAATTATTTTAAACGGTGATAGCACATAAAATATGGCCTCCAGGGCCGAACTCGTAACATTCTTATTAAATTGATGTTAGATTTTTCCAGGCCCATTGTGTGTTGATACTGGCATCCTAAAAAAATCTTCGAATTTTATAAATCGTAAAGGTTTCAAAATATTTAGCACCATTTAGCTTCTTATCGCGTTTTGGTTTTGGCGAAACTACACAAGAAGTAAAAAATATTAAAAACCTGATTTTGTAGAAATTTCGTACGGTACATTTAGGAAAATCAAAAAATAATTAATAGGGAAGGAATACTAAATCTTTGCCTAAAAACATTCCATTTATTTAAAAAATGGAAATAAAAAATCAAGGCATTAAAATGCGAGCTTCAGGGCAAACTGAAGTACTCAATAAAAGTATTTTAGAAATCAGTATTAGGTAGTTTGGTGAAATACTTAAAGTATTCGGTATGAATGCTAAAATATTCTATACAGGTTGTCCGGAAAATGAAAGCTCTCCTATACACTATTGGGGGCCCTTTGGGAAACTTAAAAAAATTGCAATAAAAACTCTATCGATGCTTGAAACCTGGTATTTCTAAATAAATGTAAGACCTGTCAAATTATCTGACACAAATCTGACATAATTAAATAAATTATATCCAAAATGACCATTTCGAGGATATAAAGTGTAGATAGGTACAAAAGCCACCAATTTTCTAACACAAATTTTAGGAAAAACACAAAAAATATCAGTTCACATATATTTGTATGTGCAGTATTTATACTTTCCAATTTTCCCGTTCCACTAGCTCAAAAGGTCACCATTCAACAAACAACCACGGAAACCCACGAATAAATACGGTCGTTGTGAGCTTCTTGCGGTCGCCATCGATGCTCGAAAGAAAAAATCGCGGTCTTATGTAGAACGATTCTGCGGTCGTCGTGGGCTTTAGTGTTCATTACTGGAACGCGCCCTTAAAAAAACTTATATATTAATTCCACTATAAAAAACTAGACGACTTATCTATGCACGTTACTATGGAAACAAAATATGTAACAAGTATTTTCCTTAAACGCTCCTATATTTTCCAATAAGATATTTTATCCCCGAAAATGAGGATAGAGATCCAGGGTATTATTCTTGTATCACTCAACACTATATTGTATACGGTATAACAAAGACAGAGATTTGCATATTAATGTCAAAATAGAATCAGGGAAGTCGTATACGACATGGTGTCGAGTGGTTTGAGAATATAACCCCAGGTTTTTACAATTATTACGAAATAAGAGGAACTAATTAAAACTAAATAAATATAAACTATGGAACAAATCATAAAAACTTCGAAATTCGGATCGCGCGATTTGAATTGTCAGGTTGACATTTTACTAATTATTTAATTACAGATAAGAAACGACTAAACATTGATGCCAGATTCATTTTCTGTAATTTTTACTTAATTATTAAGTCAATGAATAAATTTGTTACTAAACGATGAAAATAAAAATGCCAAGCTTTATAAGCAATTACAAAATTTTTGAAAATTCATAATAATTGGGAATCTTAACTATGTGTAGAGGGCGCTATACATGAAGGATATTCGGTACTTGTCAGTGTCAAAAGTTTTTTTTTAATGCATTATTGTAATTTATAACTACAAATTAAACAAAACACAAATAGATTTATTATTTAAAGCTTCAGTAAAGCTCAAAAAACATGTACCAATGCGTTAAATCTAAAAAGTAAGTACCGAATGGGGAAGTTCATATTTTTGCCACCAGAGGGCGAGCGGGATCTACAAATTCCCAATAAAGTAGTTAAATTCCCGAATTTGACGATTTATATCTCGGTCAATTGGTCAAAAGGATTTATTCAATTATTTTTCTGAGGATCCCTGAAGGGTCACCAACAATGTACTGAAGGGGTTATCTGACATTATCCGAACACACAGTATTCAGAACCTACTAAAATTGATTCGGTAATTTATAAGAACCGATTTCATCTCTCTTTCACTCATGAGTTGAGTCTAATAAAGTGGATAGAAGCGAGGAAGAATATTTAATTTTAGTTACAAGTAAAGAACAGACCATAAAAGGAAGAGATAAAATCAAATTAAATTAATTTATTAAGATAATATTTTCGTTGCAAAGGGAATTTTTTCTAATATATTTTTAATAAACATGTTAAAATAATTTTCATACTTAATTTCAAAAACGCTTCCTTACTTTTTATACATAATATGTATAGGTTTATTAAAAAGGCGCACCCTTTTTATTCATAAGCAAATATTTTGAATTCAGCAAAAAGTTGATTAAATACGCTCTTTTATTTTATCAAAAAACGATTGTAATTTGTATTGCCTATTTTTATTTTCAATCAACATATACTGTATGGTTCTTTCGAACTGATATAGTCTCTTGTAGACCTAAGCTTAAATTAATGCGAAATAAGGACAAAGGGATTTACATTTAGAATAAGTTCTTGAAAATTAACTGTTACAATTGGGTAGGCGGCTTATTTTTATGACCTTTCTTTAAACCAAGTAATTAAATTTTTAGTTCAGCCTTTATAGTTAACTATTTCCACAACTCGACAAACCAGATTAATTAATGTAATTAATCATATATACCCCCACTAATTTATAAAACTTAAAAAAATAAATATATTTTTAGGCCATTAATCTTTTTTAATTAATTTGATTAATATGCAATCATATTAGTTTATTTTTATTAGTCAATATTTTTATTTCCAAACTTTTGCAACAAATAGTTTCAGTTCTTCCACATAGATATATTTTAGTGAATACTGCTACACATTCTTTGTTTGCTATAAAAACAAATATCATTAGAAGAAGTTTGCAAAAAAAATAATATCCTTTACTAGAACCAATTAATGGAATATCGCATTTTGAAGAAAAATTATAATTTTATAAGAGAAACAGAAAGTTATTATAATTAAATGCGTTAAATTAATTTTGTGGAAAAAAATTGTAAATTAGCAAAGTATTATTTTTAAATTGTACAGGAAGGTCGTTTAAATTCAAAAGTAATTCCTTACAAAAATACAATTCGTACCTTGAGCGTGTTTTCAATGAAAAATGATTTTATTATAACTTCCATAAAATATGGAAAATTTTGCCTCTGACTCGTGTTTCCATATCATGTAATATTTTTTAACGTTGAATGTAGGTTAGACCATAGAAAATAGTTTTACCTAATTTATTCTTGTTGGCATCCAAACAAAGGATTTCAGAAGCGAAGAAGACATCAGTTTGGCACAACAAAAACAACGTATTGTCACTTTTTATTAACCATAGAGTCTTAAGAATATATTGTGGGAGGAATACATTCCCGGACGTGAAACTATAGCCATTCCTTGCGCTACATTACTCTTCGCATTTTATTTACAAAGGAAGGTTAAATTACGCTTGTCCCCAAAAAGTTTTAATGAATTTCCACTTGTAAATACAAAAAAGTGCTCTTTTCTTAACTATTAAAAGAAAGTACTTTTTAGAAAAAGTATTTTTGATACGTGGTAATTTTTTTATTTCTTTTTGTAAGTTTCGTAAAATTTTGCGCACGCAAGAATATCCCGGTACGATCTGAAATCGAGAGAATCAACGCGCGTACTAACGAAATTCTAGTTATGAAACAGGAGCAGGATCACAAGGATTCTGCGCTGGGTATATTGTCGCTCAACCATTCTTCGAATAAAGCGTTTCAAATGCATCCCACACCTGTGATTTTATTTTTACCTAATATGCACAATTTTTCCCTTGATAAAGTCCAGCTTCAGCTTCAATAAATTTTGTTCGTCAGGACTACACGAGCGCGAACTGTTTTCGCTCAATCGGAAAGTTTTCTAGAGATCCTTTCATTTATTGCCAGCTTTCAAGTTACAATTTAAGTCCTTGCCACCATGTTTCCATTTATACAATGAGTAACTATTAATTTCAGCACCGCTTTATAATAGGATTCGGTTTAAACTGTCATTTATGAAAGTGATGGGAGACTATAAATTATTACTTGAAAACGAATCTCTCATTTCTGGAAAACTCTTTGGAATTAATAGAAAGGATTTGAAATATAAATGTAGCTACTATATCTTTAAAATTGAATTCAGTTTCATAACACATGCCTTGAATTATTAACTGAGTTTATAGTAGTTACTCAAAGTACAACATTCCATTAGTATCGTGTATTATAAACAATTTCAAGTATATCAATGATTTCCTATTCTTATCTTTCATACTGCTATTATTAGAGCATTATATAACCGATTTCATAAAACACACATAAAATAAAGGCTGAGAAAAGTTTTCAAACCAAAAAATCCTCCAGAGGGAGGAATTATTATCCTTGTAATCAGAAGACCGCTGAAAGATTAAATATTAATAAAATTAAATGCGCACTGTAAGAAATAAATAACAAACTTTTGATTCATTTGAAAAGCTTTAGCTTAAAGCGTTACTACTGAACCATAAGAACTACGAAATCCAAAATTATCTCCGGGAACAAGTACTGAAAATTCGGAGTACTCGATCTGGAAAGCAACTCGTAAAACAAATCAACCACAAATATCCAACCCAGCTATACACAAAAACATAGGACTGTGGGCTAAAAACGACAAGGAAAAAGATCCACCAGAAAAAAATCCGAACATCCGAACCGAAATTCTACAATACCTAGAGTCCCCACACCAACTAGAACTACCACCAAAAAAATGTACAGACAGGCAGGTAAATTAGGTAATCAAATCCAACTTTAATCAGAAAACAGTCCCAGGATCTGAACTTACC
Organism: Stenus bimaculatus; assembly: GCA_963971135.1. Classification (NCBI taxonomy): domain Eukaryota; kingdom Metazoa; phylum Arthropoda; class Insecta; order Coleoptera; family Staphylinidae; genus Stenus; species Stenus bimaculatus. Next base: position 26,435,835 of record OZ020185.1, read on the forward strand.
ACAGGAAAAATACTTAAAGAATTGCCAAGAAGTGAAATACTCTTTCTAAAACAAACATTGAATGCAATCCAAGGACAGTAAATTTTCCTCTAGTGTGGAAAGTAGCCATAATTATTCTAATATCAAAATCGGGGGAAAAGGCCGAGGAAGTAGAATCCTACCGTGCAATCAGTCTTCTTCCCATAATATCAAAAGTCCTAGAAAACCTTATACTATCCATACTAGAACCGCTCCTAAGCTGATTCCAACTCATCAATTTGGCATGACTTGCAACCACAGAGCAAGTTCATAGGATATGCAATAAAACAAATCAAACAATGGAGGGCAAAAAAGTACTGCTTCGTAGCCTTCCTGGATATATCGTAGGCCTTCGACAAAGTATGGCTTACTGGTATCCTATACAAATTGAGAAAAACCATACCCGCTTTTTCCTTGTAAACCTCCAAAACGAGAATACATTACTACTTTCAATGAACTCAGGTGTGCCTCAAGGGAATGTTCTGGGACCTGCATTAAATTTTAAATTTTTACCCACGAACAAAAAACTCACTACAGCAACATGTGCATACTATCATAGAGCAATACTATCAAAAAATTATGACCCAAATATTGCAACTCAGAAATTGCATACTCATCTAGATAAAATACAAAGTTGGTTAGAAAATAGTGCATTGAAGCAAATGAAACAAAGTCAACCTATGTGACCTTCTCCTTTCGAAGAGGTACCTGCCCACCAGCTTCACCAAATACTCAACAAATCCAACAACAAGAAGATGTTAAATACTTACAGGAATGCACCTGGATCATACGCTAACGTTGATAACACATTTTCACAAATAGGAAGCAACTTTAGTATCAAACCTCTACTACTTACTACTGGTTTATTGGACACAAATCACAGCTCACAATTCCAAATAAAGCTCTGTGTACAAAACTATGTTGAAACCAATCTTGAGTTATGGGATATGCAACTATAGGGAACTTTATCAGTCTCCAACATCGAGATGCTGGAAAGATTTCAATCAAAAATGCTCCGTATGACGTATGACAAACTCACCGTGGTACGTTCCAAATAACATCATCAGAAACGAAAATATGAAAAGAGATTGGAACTATGCTTGATGATACTAATACCTTATAATTACTTTAAAAGTTTTATTCGTTACAATTCTTAGTTTAAAAAAGGAAAATCTTTTATTAAATGTAGATTGATTAAACTTTTGTAAAAGAATTCCTCTTATTTGATTCATCATATTATTACTTTAGAAAAGTTCCTCATAATAATTACATTCAGTTAAAACGAGATTGAATTATATTAAATCTTTGTAATTATACTGAGAGGTGTTCAAGTTCTAGTAGGTAACTAGTAACTCTAATATACATACTTTATCCTTATTATTACAATTTAATAACGTAGTTAGATTTAAATCAATAAATATTTACTTGGAAGTATTAAAGTATTTCAAGGAAACTATGTTCTACAATAAGTTTACAGAAAATAAGTTAGTTGTTTTATTACTAAAAAAAACTAATACCCAATATAAACAAGATCTCAATTAAATTTTATTGAAAATCGTCCTGGACAATTAATATTTTGGCAATATTAAGTACGTTTTAATCATAAAATAATATTTCTCATGATTGAAAATTTAAAACCCCGTTTCGTTTACAACTACTTCGAGCTATGGGGAGCTATTCAGGCGCGTCAAACGTGAACCTGAACAGGGAATTTATAAAATGCTCTGATATTAGGCTTTTGACATCTTCTCAACGTGAGAAACGTTACAAATAGAAACATGTATTTATTGACTATGCTTTTGTTCTCCGATTTATAAATAAAGAAGGCGGGCAAAAATTTTCATATAAAGGGAATTATAAATTAGCTGCTTTCAAACAAAAAATTAGAGTGCAATATTTTAGATAGGAATTGCAGTAATTTTTAAGCAAACCAATAACTATAATTGTATAATCTCATAAAAGGTTTTACAAAGTGTGATTATATTTCGAAAAATAATCCAAAAATCCCATAATATATTGGGTGTTCCATTTAAAAAAAACGTAATTTTGGTCGGCCATCTAGGAATGGACACCCGCTATATAATTAAAATATTTTTAGAGTGTGCGTCTAAAAGTTTTGTATATTCTGTCGAAAACCGTATATCGATATTTATTATTTTAGTTTAATGTTACTTCCTTGCAGCGTTGGGACACCCTGTATAATAATTATGCAACGATTGTTATCAGATTTCTTTTTTGTTTTTTAGAGATAGTTAAGCCAAACGATTTTTTGTGACAAGTGCATTATTATTTTTGATGGAGTGGCATACGGGCGCTTATTATGCTTCTAATAAGGCCGAGGGAAAAAATCAGGATGAAAAACTGAGACTGAGTGGTTATCGATTATTACTCAAAAAATCACAATTATCCCTCACTTTTTTATTATGCAGTAATCATGAACAATGGACAATGGTAATTAAGTGGAGATAAATCTAAAAAATAATATAGTAATAAGCTGCTATAATTGGCAAGAATTTTATTAAATCAAATAACGCTATTAATTTCATGGGTTAGTAATTTATGATAGTAGTAATAGGTAAATTTTATAAATTAATATTTATGATTTTATGTTAATAACTCATTGGATATTGTGGAATAATCAAAATAAAAATGTTGATTGAAAACCTAAAATAATGTTTTTAAAACATATTGGAGAAATTAAGAATTTTTTTGAAGAAATTAGCATATACAGAATACAGAGTGGACCAACAAAAAACGAAACAGTGGAGTTGAAAATTGGCGATTCAAATTAATATTTCCCGCGCAAATGTATGTGTGGTTACATACTCTAATGACGTCACATCAGTGACAAAATAAATAAAAAAAATAACTTGCAAAGAAATAATCAAACGCATTTAATAATACAAAGTAAATTAGGTAAGTTGACATTATTTACTTGACTATAACAGACGTTAACAAACGTTAAACGCTAAATTCGTCTGCACAACTATCACCGACGTGACGTCATTTCATAGTTCCGCGCTATGCCGTAAGAGGGAGATCGCTTAGCTAGAATCGCCAATAGTTAATAAAAACATTTGACAAAACGCTCGGACAGGTTTGTTTCGAGAGGTACATATTTTCAGTCGTTTTAATGAACACTAGTAATACCTCATTGGAAAAATCTTTTTACCGCGAATAACACCCAAAGAACAAAATTTAAATGAATCGCTTTGTTTTAAAGATATTTAATATTTAACGTGTTGCATTGTGCATTTTTAATTTTTAATACCTTTAAAACGAATCGATCTATTTAACTATTCTAAATTTAGGGGTTGTATCTATAGCACACAGGGATTAATAGATTTTTTCATCAGTTTCATTGCAAAATATTTCCCCTTCAAAACTAAAGTTGACCTGTCCAAGCGTTGTTTCAAATGTTTTTATTAACTATGTTAAAACTTAACCGTTTCATTTTTATCGGCACACCCTGTATAAAAAATAGGTTACTTTAAGGTAGAATAAAAGTTTTGTTCTGCGACCAGTACCCAGTTTTTAAATTATAGCAATTTAAAAAAAAATCATCGATATTTTGCTTGAAACTCTCGGATAATTCATTAAAAAATTATACTTGGAATACTATTAGACCGCTCAGAAGGAAAAGGAACGGAAAATTTTCCGGAGCACTTCCTCTTCAGGGAGAAATCAAAATAAATGGAATAAAAAATAAAATGCGTTCTCTGGGAGTGATTATGTACATAATTATAAATAAAATTCACATTGAAGAATTCCTTAACAAAAAACTAAAACCTGAATTTAATATAAACTCTCTATAATTACGTATTTTAGGAGTCTTTAACACTTATGAAAAGAATTAAAATCGCATCACTGAAAAAGAAAATGTATTCCTTTTATTATATAAGATAAAAGTGGTCGAAAGGTTTTTTCGTAGCTACCCTCCGAAAAAACTTATTCCCCTACCCAAAGGGTTTTTTCAAAATTACCTGATCATTTTCAAGTTTTCGTAGGTCGTGAACGTTCTGAGCTCAATTTGTCCACATGAATCTCTTGAAATGGCCGAGTTATCCCCAAAATACGTTTTTAAATATCAAATCGACCCCGACTTTGTTATCCACACTGCAACGGGTATTCTTTTTTATCAATTTTCAAAATTTCGGTCTCATCTTAAAGAGGAATTTTTTTACCAAGGGGGACAATATTAGAAATTTGTTGGTCCTCCTGAAGACTTGAATTTTGAAAAATCCCGTCGTCGCTGGGATTAAATCCAAGCAACCAATTTGGACTCCTATTGTTCGCACATTGTTATACAGGGTGTCCCTGAATAACTGTGACCAATTCTTTGTGATGATAGAGGAAGTAAAAGTATTATCCGAAAATGCTTCATTAATAAGTTATAACACTTCAAAAATGTTCAAAAAAAATATTTTTTGTAAATAAAATAAATTTTATAAGAGATATTAATTTGAATTTTTCGCCACAGGCAGATTGAATTTGGGGTAACATTTTTGGTCATTTTTCGAGGAAATTTGCAGCTTACATAACACTTGGCCTTTGATGACCAACCGACGCTTTTATTTTGACTCAATGTATAGAAAAATAATCGGTTCCTTCCGGTTATTAATTTTTTTTTCCGAAACCAATAAAAAATCACCAAAAGGGAAAGCAGACAAAATCGTTAGCCAAAATTCTGAAAAAACGCGAAATAAATTAAAAATCTCCACACGTGCCCATTTTCTTAAATAGAATACCTCACTATAATGCCATTTGAAAAATAAAGATATTTGCAAAAAAACGCGTTATAGAAAAATTATAGAAACAGTTTCTCAAAAACGGGAGAATGAATTTCATAATTTACAGTTTATTTTACGTATTTAAATTATTTAAGAGTAATTTCAATAATTGTAAGATATTAAAAAAATTATTAAAAAGAAACCCAAATTTTTTTTGGAAAGTTCAGAAATTTTTTTTTATCACAATCATACTTAGAACTTACCGATGTTTAAAACTAACTATAAAAAATTGGACGTTACGTTTAAAATGAGAAAGTTGATGTCAAGCCGGAAGTATACGAAGTATATATATGTATATAAGCTAGAACTGAAATTGAAAGTATTTTCAGTTCAATAAATGCGTTTTCTTATACCATATAAAATTTCAAATTGTTATTTTCCTAAATACGGAAATTACAGAAGTGACCCTAGGCCAGTGGACGAAATTTAATATTATCGAACTGTTTCCGAACCCGAACTATATGCGAACTCGAACTATTTGCGAACTCGAACTATTTGCGAACTCGAACTTTTTCCGAATCAGAACTTTTTCCGAACCCGAACTTTTTTCGAACTCGAACTATTTTCGAACCTGAACTTTTTGCGAACTCGAACTTTCTCCGAACCCGAACTTTTAATGTTCGAACGGTTGAAATATTTCAAGTTCGAGCTTTAAAAAATATCTTTTTACATAAATATCAAAAACCCTAGAAAATATAAAAACGTCACAAGTTGACATAGACTTCGCCGTGAGAAATATACTTTCCAGGTCCGGAAATGTACACAAAATTGTATTACCCATTGCCAATTAAAAAATAAAAATCAACAGATTTTTACGAAAAATGAAAAACGTTTTTAACAAAGAATTCGCTGTGAAGTTATCGGTTTATCGGAAAAAAGTTAATTTTGTGAATTAAAAAGGATTTCTGGAAAACAAATCAAAACCTTGAAAAAAATGAGTATTATATCGAATGATGAATTTTAAATAAAAAAAAACTTAATTACTAAGTTCACTTCCAAGTGGTGTATTTTTTGCAAGAACCGAAAATATTGTAAGAATTGGGAATAGTGCAAGAATTAAAAAAAATTCTACTAAATTTTTTACATTTTAGTTATAATTGTATTTAATGTTTAATAACTTTAGAAGCAGTGTAATTGGTAAATTGCATTTTAAAATTATAAAAATTGCAGTATTTATAAAATTACTCAAGACCATTAAAGCATATACCTACTAAATTTAGCGAGACATACACATGTGCTAAATATAAGAGTAATTGACTTTTATATGCTCTTAACCAGACAAGGAAGTAATCTCTTATAATTTCATTCTACTTTATCAGAATTAAATTATGACAAGAAAACTTAGTTGAAAATTGAAACACGTTTTAACACTATTTGCTTGCTTTAAAATAAGAAATGTGTTAGAGTTAAAAGTTTTATATTCCTGTCAGCTTGAAGTTAAGTAATAATTTTGATAGGTTTACAAGGTTTGGGAATTTGATTTCATCAAAGAGTTAAGAAAATTCTAAAGCTTAAAATCAACATTCCTTTACCGTGTTGGCAATAAACCAACATCGTTTTATGGCTTTAATGGCCCAACTATGGAAACTAACTATTATCATATTTTATACCAAATCCCACAATAATAGGTGGGTATTTATCTAGTAACATAATATAATTATAGGCACGCTCAATAAAATCAAGGAATCAAACGAAATATTCTGTTACAGACACGAGGTCACACAAAATTTGAAAGTTATGAACAAAATTTATGGTACACGCAGGGTCTGTTCAAATTTCGTGTGATCTCGTATTTGCGAACCCCTGTGATTGGGTCTAAATATTTTTCGATATCTTTAAAGGTGACTGTACACAAAATGGTAAGTATGATATAAATTTCCAAAAGCTGTAAATGAAGTAGCTTTAAAAAATATCATAATTTATCCTTGAACTACAAGAAACACATTGTGAAGACAGACAAAGGATAAGCCTTAAAGATTTGAAAAATTTATTATTAAGTGTAGTGTTTTACGAGTGTTTGAGTCCACAAAAGCTACGAGCTATTATTTATATTTTTATAAAATGCTCTGACCTAATAATAAGGTTTAATCTAGTTTTATTTCATTAAATTCATCGAAATTTTTCTTAACATTTTAAAATTTTTTATAATTATCTTTGAAGGCATTTTGTTAATTTTTATGATTTACCTTAATAAAAGTTTACATCATGTAGGATATTTTAAAAATTCCATCAAAAATTTTAAAGGAATTTGAATGAAATAAAATTAATGTTTTGCAAATTATAGCATGTTTTTACCATAGTTCGTAACGTTTTCATTCGATAAATACGAGATGAGCATTAAATTTGTAAGTTAATATGCTGGGCTTTAATTTATGGGTGTCATTTTAGAAGATATTTCATAAGCATTCTTCTTTATTTATGGAAGGACATAAATACGAAACGACAGACATTCATAATGATATTAAAATTCGTCAAAAAATTTTCCCAGAGGGTGAATAATTTTAGAGCCTCTTTTTAGGCACATACTGAGTGAACACAAAATTAGGGCCAGCGCAGTCCTTTCTTTATTTAAGAAAATGAAAGTTATATTTTCACCGTAAATTACGTAAATTTTCTTATTTCAAAAGTATCACCGTATTTTTTTGTACAATTATACAGGGTGTTTCTAAATATATGCGAAAAAATTAGAAAATTGTTCGATGGCAAATTCTCAGTTTAAATATAAGAATAATTTATTTCTAAAAAATTCTGCATTTCTTATATACAGGGTGTTAGGTTTTTATATTTTTATTCATTTATTTAGCACAACTTCCTTATTTATAGTTTGATGAAATTTGGAACTCATTCTAGTTAATACAGTACGCCACTAAAATTAAAAAAATATATTTAAATCCTTCTTCTTTTTGAAAAATTATTGACCTACTTAATTTTTTTCACCTCTTGTACAGTTTAGAAGTTATTTGAACAAATGCAGGATGTAGTATACTCTATGCAAATTTTACATTATCATTAAAAAATGCGAAAACATTATTTTTAATATTTGAGAAATTTTAACAAATACAAATAGTAAATATATTTCAAAAAAATGCTACAAAATGAAGAAAACTTAAGTCCTTGTAAATTAAAAAGAGCTTTTTTAAGAATATTTTTATTCGTAACTTCCCTTAAAAGGTATTCAGCGACCGTGATGAAAATATTTAGAGACGTCTTTAACGTTAAAGGTTTTTTTTCTTACAAAAAAATATTTTTTTAAATATGTCTTTAAAATGTTTCCTTGTGCAAGTAGAATTACATTTAACATTTTTTGAGTAAAAATATTTTGTATTAAACTGCAGATCATTAAGTCCCTTTTTATGTGAGGCATGATACGAAATTCAAAATTTTGAGAAAAATTTTATAGTATTTCAACTAAATTTTCTAGTGAGTTTTAAAAAAAATATTACGAATGTACTAGTTTTCATAATAAAATAAACTAGTAATGTATCCAATATAACAATTTTGATTAAATATTTTTTCTGTAAGCAAATTAATTTGGAAGAAACTTGTTTTCGTAAACTTAAAGTATACTTGTTTGATATATAGGTCCTGTCAGATGCATATCCTTAGCGTTTCTCTTTTGAAAGAACGTTATTAGAATAATAAACCACGTTTTTTTAATTAAATTGGTTGCCAGCAACTCGAATCAATAGGCTCGATTTACAAGAAACCTTTTAATAAAAAAGAAACAACTGGAAGACGTCCAAGTTTTACTTTCTCAAAAAACTATGAATTTATTGTCCAGGAATATAATTTATTGTCCTAAAATTATTCAAAGCTGTCAGCATAGATTCATATTTCAATATTTCAATTACTTTTGCTTCAGGGACAAAATAAAGTTCCTAAAAATACAATTATCATGTATAAATTTTTGACATAAATAAAAATATTTTGAAAACTACTTTATTATTTCAAATTTTGTTTTATATAAACTTTATAACTACTTTATTATAAAATAAATTAAATTAATTCCATTTTATTGTAAATTATTTATAATTTAAATATGTATAAATTTCGTTTTACTCTTTTGAAGAAATTAATGAGTCCAAATCTTACCAATTTATTATGAAGTTAATGAAATTTAGAAGCTAAAAAATAACATGTTGGTATATTTAATTAAATAATATTTTATTTATTGCCATATTCATGGGTTTGTACCTTTATAATCAAATAATAACTCAAAAGCGTTAAATTAAAATTTAAGTAGGGGTGGACGCATTTATAAAGAGTAAACAAGATAAAAGGGACTACTAATTATGCCGCAAATTTGTTATTTCCAAAGAACGTAACATTAGGGCAGACTACCTTGGTTTTCTAGCAAATACCTCGAATCACAGGTACAGAAAAAAATCATGAAAATGATGATTAAATTTTTTAATCTATCTTAATTAATTACAAGAAAGCTAAAAATTAAAATTAAGTTTTCCTTTTTGGAACAATATACAGGGTGATTATTTAAAAGATCTACCCTAAATATTGAAATTCACACGCAGTTTTCTCAAAAAATTAATGTTTGGGCTGGAATTTTGGGAGACGCTATAATCGGACCAATATTTATGGAACAAAATTTAAATGGAGAACGATATCTAGACATCTTTGAGAATAAAGTTCAGAAAACCAGCAAGATGAGGAAGAAAACTTATTTTATGACTACATATGTTATACCGGTATGAGACAGATTTGTAGGAATATGGATCTGAGGAAGAAATCTGATAAAATGGCCAGCACGGTTTCCCGATCTTTCGCCATTTTATTCTATTAATTGTAAAATTGCAGTTTTATTACCCTTTTTGAAAAGATTAGAAGCTAAAATTTGATTAATTTATCATTAGAATGAATAGTGTCACAAGCGTGGGGATGCAATTTTAAAAGTCCTTCTAAAGAAATTACCCATTTAACGGTGAGATGTTAGCAATAAATTTTCCAGCAATAAGTATTTTACAAGTAATTCTCCATAAGAGGTTTTTTTTTAAATAACTTACCTTCTAATCAACGCAAAAAAAATGTAAAAACACCAAATTAAAACACAATTAAAGTCCTATAGAGTTGGGGTAGTCACTTTGCCTGTTTACGCTGAATAAACTTTTTACAGCGTCCCAATCAAACCTCTACCATGCATTTTCAAATTTTTAAATATTGACTAATACCATCGTTATTAAATATACTGTCTGCACATATGAATTGTTGGTTTTAATTAATTAGGAAAAAAAGTTATCCTTGATGGTCTTTCGCCTTATATTTGTTTGGAATTTGACGTTCTTAAAATTATTGGTGGTTTATAGCTAATTAATTATGGATGAAGAAGCAAAGTGTTACATATGCCAGTAAGCACAATTGAATTTCTGATCTTTTGGTGTAATTAGCTTTTTTATGGTGATATACTGTGATAATTTATTAGCGTGAAAACTTCATAAATGTCGAAAAAATGGCGTTTTTTTGTAATTATTCACTTAATTGGTCCGGACAGGTAAAGTGACCAATATATCCACAGACATATAATTTGTGTTTGTAAGTTAATATTTATAATTTTGAAAATGCGTCGTGTAAATTTGATTGGAGTTCTATAAAAAGTTTAACCGGGACGGACAAGCAAAGTAAGGCTTTAATTTGGTGTATTTATTTTTCTTATGTGTTAATTATAAGGAAAGTTATTTAGCAAAAATCTCTTATGGACAATTACATTTTAAAAACATATTCCTGGAAAACCTATTGCTAGGATCTCGCCATTAACCCTTTTTACCGATTTTTTATACATCTCATCTAATTGAAGTTATTTGGTGAGGATCATTTTCAAATAATCACCCTGTATAATATAAATTAATATTCATGTCGATTATTAATTTTCTGTAAAGTATATAGTTTTATCAGCATAAATTTAAAGCAGTGAAGAGTGTAATCAATTTAAATTTTATGTAAATATTTCTTATAATTAGGCCAAGATTGAATCAGGTCTGTATTGCCATGAAACTCTAAAATAATCTCATGGAATTAAATTATAATAATTTTTTCCACATTAAAGTATTGAATAAACGATAGATTAAAATAATATGTGCATTAAAATTGGGTTAAGGTTTTTTAAAAATTCTAAATAAAAAGCGAAGAAATTAATTCAACAAATAAATTTAATAATCGAATATTTTTTGTGCGAAAAGATATTTATTATAATAATATTTTCTTTCCAAGCATTTCGCTTCTTGACTTATCTTATATTGGGAAATTTTTACATACATTTATTTAACAACGTTCCTTGTTAGTGAAGCTACTCAGCTTCTAGTATTTACTTTCAATTTTATAAGTACGCCTGAATTTCGAATGAAATAAAAAAATAACAAATAATTTTAATGATAACTTTTTTTACAGTAAAAATATATCAACTTGCAAATTTGTAATCATTTTGACATTTCAGTATAAATCGAAAGTATCTTGAGGACACATACATCAAAGAGTAGTAATTTAAAAGCTTCCTTCGTCGAAGCATGATTTACGGTATTGTGGGTCGAAAAAGAATTTTGTTTTTATTCTTTATACTTTTTTCCCAACATCACACATCCTCTTAGCACATCCTTTGTTTACCAACACTACCCAATTACATTAAACGAACGAAAAAGTAAGCAAGTAGTAAGCCACAAATATCTACCAGTTTACAAATTCATAGAAAAACGTTTATTGTCCAAAAACTAATAACATTTTATATAAAAAAACAGTATTATAATAAATTTATTAGAAGATTATCTTTTTTTTAAACAAATTATATTATTTATAGAGTTTTATCAAAGATTAAAAACTACTTGACTTGCAAGAGTTTATAGTAAAATATTATTATTGGGTTGTCGATAAAGCACAAATTTATTGACATCGTGATTTATTTCACTATAAAAGAAAAACTGCGAGACAAGATTTACCACGTTACCCAAGAGAATTGCAACTAAAAATCTATTGGTTAAAATAATATTGTACAATAAGCTTTAAATTATATTACTTTAGTTCTTTTTTTAAACTAAGCAAAGAGAATTTTCATTTAAAATTATATTGAATCAAAAACATAAGATTAAAGAATTTTTCTTGTGTAAATTTCAGTGAAAAATTTAATTACAGGAGTATTTGTTTTTATTTTAGAGCGGATAAATTGATAATTAGGTATAAAAAAGTTTAATTTCTTTTTAAGTAATTCGAGTTTAAATTTATTTGTGCTAGGATAATTAAACGTATTTATAAAATGCTCAGATAGAGCTTAATAAAATACAAACTTTAATCAGTACAAGTATTGACCTGATTGTTATTTATTACTTGTTTTATTGCCACGGAAAAGCGCCCCCGACCTTTACACATTGGTGCAGGTCTTTTGGGAAAACGAAGCACAAATCAATTATTTTAGTATATGGGCAAGTAAGTAAAGTTGGTTAGTTTAAAGGTTTTTTTTACAATAATTTAATTAGAATTTATCTAATGCCTTTATCTTCGTCGTTTTTTGATTTTTATTAGGGCTATAATTTAATAAACGAAATTTCAAATTTTTTTTTAATTTATAAAAGAGCTATATAATTCTCATATTTATTTAAAATATGTCTGAAAAGTTGTAGAGCTGGTTGAGAAGGTTTACTGGGAAAATGTGTTTAGGACTAATTTATTTAGGAGAACTTTACCCGGGAAAATGTGTTTCCTCTATTTTAACTAAAGTAAAATTCGCTGAAAATAATATAATAATTAATCCAATATTTACCATGGAAAACTAAGAAGAACAAAAAAGTAACCCTGTAATAATAAATTTGGTCATAAATTGTTTTTACTGACACATTCTCAAAATTTCATTCTTTAGTATACAAGAAATGGCAATTTTTGCATTTTTGTCTATGAGGTATAAACTCACCATTTTTTTATAAATAACCAAAGAATGTACTTCATAAATTTTTGACTGAAAACAAAAAGTTTTTTTTTTGTATTTCTTATATATATAGTCAAGTAACCCTCTCACCTGAAGGGGGGGGGGGGTTGTTTTACCATGCGTTAGATCCGGTAGTTCTGAATTTTTACTAAGATTATTCTGTTGGCTCAATGCATAATACAAGTTCTTGACCTTGAGTGCCGAACACAACTTTGTCAAAAAATCCAAGAAATCACGAATTTTTTGACCTTTCCTCTGTTTGTTGTGATTTTAACCCTGAAGTTTTTTTGAAATAAATATTTGACCTTTTCAAAGTAAACTAAATTTTCTTCAATCTAAGACCGTCTCCGTAGATCCAATATAACTTTTCAAAATTTATTGATTTTTTGAACTCAGAATTTTTTAGCAATATTTTGTTATTCTGTGGACATTCCAATCCCAAAGCAGTATATTCGGTAAATACTCCTTTCACATATTCCAGCACCCATAATTTCCTACATCGAATTTCATTATGTCCATCAGCAGAGGACAGGTTGGAGAAGCTGCAGTTCACATAGCTCTACAGATTGGAAAGAAATCGATGTTAACAGCAGTTGGTAAGAACTTCCAGGAAGTAAAATTCCTCAGATGTACGAACCACCGTATAAAGCAACTATTATGCGCTACTCTGGTGCTGATATCTCAGATCTGTAGCTTTTTCTACATTATTGAAAAAAAATTCACGATGGTGTTAGATTCCAGTGAGGATCATCAACAAGGCGATGTCCTCATCAGATCATCGACTAATACTACATCATAAGAAGAGGCAAGAGTGATAGCTATAGTGATGATGAGCCTCATCAGCATGTAGTACTCAAAAGTTATGATTTCCCATTTTTGTTATCCCAGTGAGGATTATCAACAAGTCGATTTCCTCCCCAGCGACTAACACTACATCGTAAGAAGAGATAAGAGTGAAAGCTGTAGTGTTGATAAACCTGTCAGCATCTTCCTCTGCATGCAATACTAAAATGTTATGGTATCCCATTTTCGTTTTTAGCAAGTCGATGATACGAATTTTGTTTTTATCGATTGACAACAACTTCTCTTGAGAAACCCGATCCATCTTTTTTCATCAAAGATTATTTGCGAAGTTGAGGGTGATTTGGATCTGCCAAGGCGCCTAAAAGTTTTCGTATCTGTTTCTGCAGCATTTATTGGGTATCCATCGAAAAGTACTGCATAAAGAAGTTAGAGAAAGTACAGTCAACATCCACATAACCATACAGATTGGAGGGTAGTCGATGCTAACACCAGTTGGTAAGAACGTCCAATATATTAAATTCAATCGTAAAAATAATGTGGTTCATCGTTCTTCAGCTCTACGAACTAATGTACCGAACTAGATCAGTGAGGATTATCAACAAATCGGTTTCCTCCCCAGCGACTAACACTACATCGTAAGAAGAGATAAGAGTGACAGGTGTAGTGGTGATGAACCTGTCAGCATCTTCCTCTGTACGCAGTACTAAAATGTTATGATTTCCTATTTTTGTTTTCAGAAATTCGATGACACGAGTTCTGTTTTTATCGATTGAAAAGGACTTCTCTTGAGAAATCTGGGACATGTTTTTTTTATCAAAGATTATTTCCGAAGATTAGTCTTTTCCTCCAGCATCTGTTGGGTATCTATCAAAAACTACTGCCACCTTTGAGCCTTAATGATCAGTGATGTGTGATGTATTGGGTGTAACTGCCAGCTACTGAACCAACTAATGGGTTTCAAGGTCACACAACTGTGTGAAGTAGAAGATCTTCATCCACCACTACATATTTCGTTGTTCCTTACTTCTCATCTAAGTTTACAAGTTGGAATTCTAGATACAGGGTGTCCACGAAACTACCCTGTAATTTCTATATTTATTAAAATAATAGTTTGAAATTTTTGTATGTTATATAGCTTAAGAAAACTCTTTTATTGAACTAAACCAATTTTCAATTTCACTTCCGGTTTCACATCAACTTTCCTATTTAAATGCAACACCCTATTTTTTGTACTTATTATTAAACACTGGTAAGCTCCAAGTATGTATTAAAACTACTTTTAAATAATAATTTCCAATTTTTATTTTTGTAAATAAAAAAAATATATAGGTGTGGCTTTAGTTTCGTGGACACCCGGTATATGAGCATTAGTGCTTTTTCTTATTCCCTCTTCAATTAATAGTGACAGCTCGTAAGTGAAGAAATACCGTAATTCTTTATCCGAATGTTTTAGGACAAATATCCTCTAAAAAAAGTTAGAGGATTGACAGTGATTTATGTGGCTGTTGACTGTAGCTTTTTTAATCTGTACACTGCTGATAAACATAATTAAATCTGTTGTAAGAAATGGTTGGTGCTGTAATATATGGGAGGGACGCATTTGTTGAAGAAAATAGTCTGATTTCAAAAAAATTATAAATCTTCAAAACCTATATTTAGGAACTTGCCTGGTTTTCAGATACGAATCTAGTCTCAAATTGTAGCAAATTTTTCGAAAGACTAGTTTTTCAGGATTCAAATCACCAAAAACCAAAGGAAGGTCGAAAATTTTGCATCTTTCTTGGATTTTTGAAAAGGCTGCGTTCGGCGGTCGAAGTCAAAATCATAAACAACTCTTCTACTATGTAGCTCTAGAAAAAATATGTTACTATCTTTTATATTTTGTTTATATTAAAACACCCAAAAAAAACGAATTTTTAAAAAATCTTCCTCGAAGTTTAACAGCTTAAATTTATCAACTATCTCCTTTTCACGTTTAAATACTCTAACAATTATGGCATAAACTTAATTAATAAAGTTTTCTAAACTTATAATTGCATAAAATAAATATGAGATGTAAGATATTTAATTAACGCTGTTAACGCGTATTGTTTGGTGAAAAATCTGTACGCTCATTATATTTCCACGGAAAAGACAAATTGTAATAATTTTAGTTTCAAAATACAGCGCGAACATAAATGGGCTAAAGTATTTATTTAATGTTATTTTTCGGGTAATGGGAAAGTACAAATTACATTCCCCGTCGGCTTTAATTACTTTTCAAATTACAAATACATTTAGTTGTTAGGACAAAAAATGGAATAAAAGAGATTTATTATTTCCCCCAATGATACATTTCCATAATTACATATTATGGTGATTACGGTTAAATCTAAATGTTTTAGTTCAATTTTTATTGATTTAATAGATTATAATTTCATGTACATCAATTTTTTTCATAAGTTTTTTAGGTTATAAATTCAATTCATATTGATTGATTAATAGTAGAATTAAATAAATAATTAAAATCCATCACAAATCATAAACTATCAGGCATTAAATACTTTAGTAAACTTAGTAAGCAAACTGATGAAAATTTTGAAATGACAAATTGTGGCTCCATGTTAGCAATATGCATATCCATCATGGAAGATTTTGTGATCTAAATAACCCATATATTATATTTTAAAAAAATAAATTTATATACGCCAGTAAAAATTTCATCCAAACCAGACACATTTATTTATTTCAACAAAAACATATTATATCAAATTTATTTGGTTACATTTCAAACTTATGCCTTATTTAATTTTAATATCCACTAAGTGGCTACATGTAATAAATGAAACTATTTTGGAAAGTTGCCCATTTTAATTTTATGATATCATATTTAAGTAATTGTTCATCATAAATAATCAAGCAATTTTGTGTTTCATTGTATAAATGTGTAATTAATTTTACTGCATATTCTTCTTTGTTTCAGTTAAGCATATTTATCATTAGAAATAAACTATAGTATGTTTGTATAATTTTTAATTAATGAGAAACGGCGCATTTATCAAAAATATTGGCACATCGTTAACTTCTCTTAGAATTAATTATTAACGTAAAAGCTTAATTACCTTTTAAACTAAGGGTAATTATAAATCCGTTTTTACTTCTCTTCATTAAATTTCCTCTCATTATATTTAGAACCTACTTTGAAACGAATTAAACTGAGTAAAAAACAAATTAAAGTACTCCATTTACGTTTTCAATAAAATTTTCTAAATGAACACCTTTAACAGTGGAACAATAACCAATTCTATAGTAGATAGCAGTAATTGATTAGACAACAGGAACAAGGAACAAGTTTTAGCGGTAATGTTTTCAGGTGGTAGGGAGATTGCTTCATTGCGCACTGCTATAAATTAGTGAAAAGTAACAAAACAAAAGATCTTATTTTCATTATAAGAAAATGATATAGACTCAGAGATGCGAAAACAATAGCTTGCCATATTTTAGACCTATTCAATCTACGCTCATTAATCGTTTATATGGACTTAATGGGGGGTCTGTTTTCATACAGTATTGAAGCGTGTTTTCCTGCACTTATCGGAAAAACTCTTCTTGAGCTCACTATATTAGGATGTCTTAAGAATTTTTCGGCAAGGATGGGTAAGTTAATTCTTTTGAGATAATTTTAAATATTCGCAAACTAAAATGATAATCTTTTGAGGTATAAAACTAGGTAATTTTTACCGCAGAATTTCGTTCCACAGGGAAGAATACAACCGCCCAGCAAAAGAAAAGTATGCCCATACATCCGCGCATACCCATTACTTTTAGTTTTCCGGTAGTTTTTTTATGGCAATGATTAATAATACCGCCGTCCGGCGGATTTTTTGGTTTGAAAGCCATGAAATTTAATCTAAAATTATAATTAAACAAATAGTACAATTTATTAATAAATCTTTTTATTAAATTTAATAAGTTTCCTAAGGTTTCCCGTAAACTTCTATTTGCTTTGCAAGAACAACAAATAAGTTATAACAACTAAATGCATATAATTTTCGCTGAGTACATCCAATATTTAATAGGTTTGCATAAATTTAGAACCGTTCAGCTTAACTTCTAGTTTTACAAATATAATAGTTTTGGTAACTTTCCAAGCATTAAATTAATACATTTATGAATTTTGCTATCTTCGCAAAAACTGATTTCGGTGATTTTTTGTATACAGGGTGAGTTATTAGTGCGAAATTGGAAGATATATCTTTTATTTTAATAGGAAATAGGAAACCATGCAATTGTGTGATTTAAGTTCAAATCCAATTTCCAATCTCTTAAAATAAAAGACATCTTCCGATTTCGCAATAAAAACTAACCCTGTATAATTACATATAATAATCAAAGTTGCAATCTTCATAATTTCCTGGCAATAACAAACGAATTAATGGTGTTATTTTTAAAATTATAATGAGTTTTCTATAAACAAAAGTAAGATTACAACAATAATTACCTAGCATATTCATGTTATCTCAGTAATTTATTCAAACAATTACGTTTCTGATGAATTAATTTAAGATTTACTCATCTTACTGCTCGTGCACGTAGATTCCAATCGATGTTTCTCACCTCAACGCAATTATCAACTACAGATATTTGGTACTAATTACCCATAAATTATAAATCACTAACATAAAATTGTTATTATCAGGATCATTCTACCGTAGTTAAAAAACAAGGACGCTCATATTTATTTAGTATTTACCAGTGCTAATGTATCTATTTTATACATATAAAATCGACCTCGTCCACACACGTTGGGTATCAACTGCTAAATTAATAGGACTATTTTATTTGTTTACCAACCTTTTAAGTGCATAGTTGTGATGTGATTATGCGATATTTCCATACTTTTTAAAACTATGGTTTCTACTATTTCACAGAGATTAGAAGATAGTGCTAACGATGCCGCAAGGTAAGTTATTTTTTAATTTTATAAACTGTATTTAATGTGTTTTTAATGAAATACAAGAAAAAAACTGGAAAAAGAAAAAAGTCAGGATTTAAAATACGTTCTAGCAAAAATTTATTTGAAGACCCAATAACTTAGTTTTTCATAGCTGATATACACAGGGTGTTCCTAAACATGCCCTCTTATTTTAGTAATTTTTTTTTGACTAATTATAAGATAAACGGTAAAAATACACTTTTTCTCACAATTTTTTTTTCAAGTTTTTAATATAAAAAATGATAAAAATACACTTGATTCCCAACTCAAAAAAAAACAACTAAAAATAATAATAGTCGAACTAGGTTATAAAGAGACTTGTTTTTTGTTTAAAAAATATTTTTAAAGTTTTTACAGTGCTCCAAAAATTTCTAAAAATTTTACTTAATTTTTGGAGCGCTGTAAAAAGTTTAAAAATAATCTTACAAAAAAAACAAGTCTATACACTCTTCGCTTATACCTTAGCTTATTGTTAGCGTCCAAAATTACATATAATTTCAATTAGTTTTTTTTATAAAAATCTAAAACACCGCTTAGCGAACGTTTTTTGTAAAATACTTATGACCAAAACCGCAAATATCAAACGAATTTCCGAGTCAGTCCGCTATGGACATACCTGCTTTGTTTGTGTTTTTACCCTTACACGCTTTTTGTATGTCCATAGCATGGCGCGGACTGACTCAGGCATGCGCGTATAATCGGCGGCGGTAATCTGAACGCGGGCAAAAGCGGGTAACCTGCTTTGTTTGTGTTTGTAGTTTGTAGACTTACACTGTTAAGAAAATAAATGAAACAACACTTGGTGTATCTGGAAAATCTTCTTCCAGTACTTTAGATAAAGTACCCATAATATCGCACGTCCAAATGAAACGTGACACAACTCAAAAATCATCATTTTCCAAAGCAACGATTTTAAACATTAATGTTTACATTTAAACCATAATAAATAGAAATCATCAAAAAATGTGAAAATTTTCATTGAATTTTGCTTGTTAACTTTCAGTATTTTATGGGATACAAAATAAAAATTCTTGTCTTTTGAATATACCATTTAACTTAAAAACAGTAATTTTTGAGTTGTGTCACTTTTCTTCCGGGTGGACTACAATTTCTCCGAATTTGACACCGAACACCGTAGATTACTACTGGGGAAGCTGAACAAGTATGGTGAATACAACTGAGCACATAGGTAGCTGGGTATCGAGTTTCCTTGTTGATAGAGCTCAAATGAATATGGGGTGCCGCAAGGCAATATTCTCTTTTTATTCTTTATATTAACGATCTTGCGTCTCACCTGGTAATGTAGTAGACTGATGATACATTCTAGTGGAAAGTATAAAACAGCTTAATGACAGCATTAAGAGTTTGCAAGAATGCCATTTGGCGGTGGTGGGGAGGCAATACTATTTTTTTAGACAAAACAGTACTATTGTAATATACTATAAACCTGTAAATTTCGCATGTTACACAATAATTAGAGTGCGAGAGTCTCTAAATATTCTTAAACTTACTTAATTCGGATACGAACAATCACGATTATTTTATGGAGTACTCTGTTGGAGGAACTCATCAGCAGCATATAATATTTTAATAAAAAAGAAGATTATAACGTGTGCAGGTCTTTAAACTAACCTCAACTTTTTAGATATCTGCGCATACCAATGGGCAAATACGATGCCATGTTTCTGGCGAAACTTATGGAGAGCATGGAGAGTATAAGGGGGTATTTCTATTTCTAGAAGTCAGTAAAATACCGCATTAGTCAAATTCAGTTATTTTAAATTCCCGCTCAAAGAACTCATCGGTTTCCGAATCATTCCGAATTATAAGGGGGTCCGGTTGTCCCCAGTAGGTGCAAATGTTATGACCCACCTTTGAGCAACATTTGAATACGCGTCGTGTATCTAGATAGTATAGGTAGATATCTTTGGCGAATACTATCCTTGCCTTGTCTATATACAGGGTGTACAAAAAGTTCGGCATTATCCGTTTATTTTTAAAATGAAGCATTTTTGAAAAAAAATGTTCAAGTAAAAGTTGTACGCTTCTTAGAGACGTTTTTATGGACCATTTTTTTTATTTTCTAAAGTAAATAGTCTGAAAGTTACAAGGGTTTACATTTTCAATATCCAAAGTTCGGCAACGCTCTTTTATTTTTGAAATTAAGCATTTTACAGAAAAAAGTTTTAATTAAAAGTTGTACAATTCTTAGTGACGAATTATTTACGAATATTTCCATGACCTTAACAAGCAGGTTGAAGGTAAAGCAATAATTACTTCATTTTTTTATACAGCATCCATCCATTTTCAGAGGTTTATGGAGCATATTTTTTATTTTACTAAATGAAATAGTTTAGAAGTTACAAGAGTTTTGTTTTTTAATATATAGGTTCTGCAATACCGCTCCGATTTTTTATAACAACCAGAAACCGCACAACTTTTATTTGCTTACTTCCAAAATAAATCGTTTTCTATTAACTGGCTGTAGAATCGCCTCGTAAAATTTGGCTGCATAATTTGGGAACACCCTGTATAATAAATAGTTAAAAGTAAAATATTATTCCTAAATTCACGATAAATGATTATTTTAATGCAAATCTTTCGACGATTAATCAAACGAATATTTATTGATAGATTAGTAAAGTGAGCAATTAGAATCTATCACAACCCATTAGTCATTTAACCTTTAGTAAACTTATCATAAACAAAAGAAGATTAATTGATGGAAAGTTCAAAGCTTCATGTTTCGTCTGAACAATTTGCATACATGTCACAAGATTTCAAAAATTCGTTTCTAAAAAAGAAAAAAGCGTTAGAATTATTTATAATGGAGCTTCGTTTCGAATTATCGGTGAATCACTGAAAATTAATGCGAACCGCTAGAGGGCGCGCCAGTTTTGGCCAAAAATGTGATAAATCATAAAATCGAAGATTATGGGAGTCACGAGATATCAAGTTTCCTCAGTAAGACTCAATTAGAGGGGCCCAAAGTTAAGGTACTTCTGTGGTCATTATATTTTTTGTACAATCTCGATTTTTTTCATACGAGAAAATTTAGTTCTACGGATTTAAAATCTTTTGTAAAATAAATCAATCTTAACAAAAACGCAGTTAAAGTTTTTTTTAAAAAATCAGTCAGTTTAGTTGAAAAATTATTTTGCGAAATTAATTACTACTTGAATGTTTCATGCTTTATGCATGATATTAGTGATTATATTTTAAATTGAGACTATTGAGCTGCTGATTTAGTCTACTCTTTTAAATGAATTAAAGCGTCACCTTTCGGCTAGCCCAGAATTGATTAATTCTACAGTCACACAATAGACTGTCTTTCTTATTGTATCCATGACTGAATGCATTGTCCAGCTCTCTACGACCTGGGTCGAAATTCGCATCATCGAAACAGTGCCCGGTCGAAAAGTTACTGGATCGAAAAGTCGTTGCATCGAAAATTGCTGGACAGAAAATCGTTGGGTCGAAATATTACTGGATCAAATCGCGCTGCATCGAAAGTTTGTCCGTTCGAACGGTTGCTGGTTCGGAATATTGCTGAATCGAAACATCGCTGCGCCGAAACATTGCTGGATCGAAAATCACTGCATCGAAAAAGGGGAGGGAGTACGCATTAAGGTTTGGCAGAGACGCGGTACAAAGTTTGACGCGTGCAGCAGCTCTGCTTTACCCCCTCCATTTTTCGATGCAACGATATTCGTCCCAGCAATGTTTCGGTGCAGCGATGCTTTGATCCAGTGATATTTCGACGCAGCAATATTTCGAACCAGCAAAATTTCGAACGGTCAACACTTCGACCTAATAATGATTCGAACCAACAATTTTCGATCCAGCAATTTTCGATGCAGCGACTTTTCGATCCAGTAACTTTTCGACCGGGCAATATTTAGATGCAGCAACGTGTTCCCCTCTCTATGTAGAGTTTCTAAGTCGCGGGAAAATATCATCCACTTTTTGCACTTGTTGCATAAATATCTATTTTCTGATTTTTATCCAAAAAAATCATGTTTTTATAAATAAGAATATCTGTTTATCCAATAATTTTTTCAGCCTCTTGAAACTTGTTTTATTCCAATACACAACATTAACAAAATCTATAGGTAAATTAGTGGGATAAATGGATCGTTCTTAAAGTATTAACAGTATCCGCATAAGGGGTTTCGCAGTAATAAATTTCGTTTTTAAGGTGCTTACTGTGGATAAGGAATACTCAAAGGGCGTTCAAGTAATTTGTAAGCAACTCCTGTAGTAGGGCGCATTTAACCGCATACCGGTTAATACAAATCCTACATGCGTAGACGTTTTATAAAATAAATTGCCTCTTCTTTTAGTGCGAGCTTCCGCATTAAAATTGTTATGAGCTTCCCAACCTTGTTTTTGCACTTTACTTATCTACCCTTAATAAATGGACTATTGCAAGATAAGAATTGACTTTAAAAAGCAAAAAAATTTAAGAAAAACTGGAAATGTTATCAATCGGTTATTGTTATCAATTTTTTGAGGAAGGACAAATTGTACCCTTCTACATACAAAAAGTCGGTTAGTGTAATCCGTACTTTGAATTATGTTATCGCTTTTTCGTGATCAATAATTCTGAAATCAGTGCAAGTGTTCTAAACATAGACACATGTGCGCCTACAATTTATGATTATCTAAAGTTTGGTATAACTGACGTGAAAAAGAGACGAGCCCTTAGTTTAAATGAAAACATGAAAAGTAATCATTTTTGAGATGTTTGCGGTAGCACAATTAAAACTTATATATTTTTTATTATTTCGTTTATAATTATCAATCGGTTATTTTAATATTATCAAAAAACCACAACCCCCAATGTGATTACATTAAAGTATCCAGTGTATAACAACATTTCTAAAAAAAGTCTATTTATAATACAAATTCCTATAAACATATCCCTAAGGTATATGTATAAAAATTTAATTTTTGTAAATTTTCCTGCAACACAAACGGAACAGCAGATATTGCGTTAAAACATTCTAATACTCAGGAATTTCAAGCAAAAATTAATTCAAGCATTTAATGAATATGTAAACTTTATTTCCATACTTATTCAAAGCATTTCAATTGAAATTTGATGACATATTATGAAACATCCCAAAAATGTATACATAATTTATACGTAAGTATATGAATATTAATTAATATTATTAATGAATAGAAATTTAATTAATTTGTTTTTGAAGTACGTTTTCTGTTAGGTAAAGAGCTTCTTGCTTTTAAACCCAATTTTCAGTTAAACGCATCATCGCTGTCATACATCCAAAAGTATCGAAGCGAGGAAAATATATTTGAAACTTATACAACCTTGAAGTTTGCAAAGTGCAGTTATATCTAAAGTTTTGTAGTCATCTCATTGCAAATGTTTCCGTTTTGATTATCCCAATAACTGTTAGTACTTATAATAAATTTAAAGGTTATCATTTTTTTATGTAGTAATAATGAATGCCCTCTGCCAATTTCGATTTTTTAATAAATTTGTTTTTCAATCCGCGGCAGATCAAGCATCCCCAAACTTCCTCAATTGAGTGCTGTGATTGGTTCCTTGAAGCTCACGCTCAATCTCTTTCTCTTTTGTACTATTCTTTACTGTTTGATTCCAGAAGCAATTGTTTATCGAGCATCGCAGCTGCAGCATAAATGTGCCCTAATGAATTTTCTGTCATGTAGATCGCATTATAATTTACACGAGTCGTGAGTCGTGTGTAAGTTTATTAATTAATAAAAATTACAAATTAAATGATGTATTTCAATTAAATCTCACGATGTATGATGTATGCCTTTAATCTAAAACCCTGTAATCGCGAAATTAATTAAAATACTAAGGAGTTTTTATAATTAATTTTTTTGTTGTAAGATGTATTAATTTAAATATTTACAAAATATAAATTGTGAAAGTTATATGTCATCACTAAGATGTGGATCATCTTTTACGACAAAAGGAAATATGGAAAGAATTTAAAGCTTAAAGGTTGTCTGACGCTGATCGAAAAAGCATGGTAGGGCTATCCCCTGTTATCGGCATCACCTTTTTGCAATTTATTTACTTATATGTTATGGAATAGCGCAGCTGTTTTCTCCGAAACTCTTGGAATAAAAATAAAAAAAGTCATAAATATAAGCGAAGCAATTAGGACCTGTGTATAAAATTAAACAAATAAATAAAAAAATGCAAACAGAGTGATACATGGAGGATGATAAAAAGAATGATTTTAAGGAATTGTGATTGTTTAGCATGGTTATTATGGAAAATTCCACGCCCTAATCTTATATCCCGAAAATTTCCTAACAGCATATTATAAAAGTGAGAAAACTATTCCTAATACGTGAAAATAAAATACCACGCTGACAATACTACCATGCTAATACAACACTGAAAATACCGCACTGATAATACCATGCTGACAATACCACGCTGACAATACCACGCTGACAATACTACGATAAAAAAACCTTCCTGATATTTAACGATTGAGAGCAGTTCATTGACGTTGTCAGTTGGATTGTTAAATACCATTTTCTCTAATTCCAATCTTAGAAAAGTCATGCTATGCACTATATTTTCAGAGTTTTGATTGAAATTTATGCATTTCTAAAAAAAGTCGATAATATTGTTACCACATATGATATTAGCCTTGAAAATTCAATGAAGTATACAGATTATATGTGCGTTAAATAAAATTCTCAATGGGATACTTTACACAGATGTGTGCTTCGGATGTATGTTATTTTTCTTAAAATCTAAGAAAATCCGAAATATCTTCACCCAATCTAAGCTTATCTGTATGCTAGGTGAATACAGGAGTACAGAATTTCCAATTCACAGTCGTACACCTAATAAAAAACAAGCTACGTGATTGAATCAACAGGTAATGCAAATATAATAAACGGAAAAATTGAAGACGTATCCTATATATTACGTATCGAAAATTTAGTGGTAGGTACAAAAAAGAGCAAAATTTATATTTATTCGCGCCATTTACAAAAAAATATATGGAAAACTTAATTTTCACTTGGCTTATACAATTTATGTCTTTAATTTATATGACACATTAAGTGTAAATCCTAGTGTAAATTTACTAAATATAAATTTATGAAAATCCGCTATTATTAGCCATAATTCATTAAAGGGTAAATAATAGCATTAAACATGAAGCAACAAATTCAAGGGATTTACTTTGAAATAGATAGCTGGTCTGTAGATAATTTTCCATTTAGAAATTTTATTTTAATAGTAAATTGGAAACAATAAAATAAATACATTGAAGGTTTCACTCAAAATTTTACACCAATAAAAGTATTGATTCAAACTGGAAAAAACTAATTAGAAATTTAAAAACTCTATTTTTTAACTTCATTAAAAATTTTTTTGCCATACTAATTTACTAAATTTGACCCAATTTATCTTCGAAAAACTGCAAGCAAGTTGATGTTATTTACATTGATAAGAGAAAAAGCATTCGAGAAAATTCAACATAATATCCTTATCTATAATACTAAAACCGTAAGAAACGTGGAAGGTTTTTTTTTCGTATCGAGTTGAAATTTTGCAGTTGGAAAGAGGAAAAAATTTTAAGAAAAAAGTTTAATTGTCGCTTTTCGATCGGACAACCCCGAAATAACTCGCAATTTTTGACGCTTTTCGGTCAAATCAACCCCCCAAATTCTATTTCACCCCCATGTATTACACCTTTTCTGAAAGTTTTTAAGGTCCGCTTTAGGACAAAAAAAGAATCACTTCGCTATGTGTTTTCGTTATCGAGTTATGGCCGAAAATGTAGCAAAAAGATGCAAAATCTCCGATTGGAGCCAAAATTGCGGTCTAAAATTTCTCACTTTTCATAAAATAATTAATATCTTCTAAACTATTATAACTACCGAGACGATTAATAGCTTAAAATTCGCACCATCATGTCCCCTACGAAATTCCGTAAAAATTTAAATTTTCGGTTTAAAATTCCATCGTCCAGGTCCGTATTTGTACCAAAACTTTACCAAAACTTTGCGAATTTTTTCCAGAAAAACTGTATAACCGATTTTAACTAAATATTTTTTAAAACCCGTCTATCCATGATGTTTACCTTTGGTAATAATTTGAAATCGCTCACTTTTATAGTTTTCGAGGAAAACAATAAAAATAGATTTCCATGAAACATTTCAAGCCCGTACAAAATTATGTTTAATAGTAAGTTCGTTAATTTTGCTTATTAACATAACCACCTTACACGTCTTGACAGTAATAAAATCTACAGGAAATCTCTTGGATAAAAATTTTGTTTAAATTTAATGTTATTAACTTAATTTCAATAAAAATCATCTAATATTAGGAAGTTGGGGCACTTGGGTCCAACTTCTGGTATAAATGAAATTGCCTAAAAATGCGATTTTCAAATGGGCGTAATTCCGAAAGAATTAATCGTAGACCACACTATGCTAGGTCAATTTAATGGTATTTTTATGGAGAACACGAAAATCCAAAAATATACTGGGTGTTCCCATACATTTATCCTGCAGCCTCGCTGCTCGCTGGATTGACATAATTAAAAATGCTGGCTTCTTGCATTTGATGCAAACCTAATCATTTATGTTGGTGCATTTATGCTGCAGCCCGGCCGCTCGCCAGACTTCGCGCTTCAATCTCGACCATCATATCACTCTCTGTATTATACGGTACTGTACTATTTCATTCGAAGCAAACGTCCTATGGAACATCGCAGCTGCAGCATAAATGTATATGGCGATCATCTTAGCAACGTGCAACCAGCGAGTAGCGAGGCTGCAGGATAAATGTACCCTAAGAGATAAGTACATTCCTTAGTAACTTTAATCTTTCTTAATATAAATTCCCAATTGTCCTTTCTTCTCAGTAAAATTAGCCCATAAGTTCATAAATGTTCAAATAAATGTGACAATAAATTGTTGTGGTGTAAGAGGTCAGTATTTTCTTGACCAAATGCAACGATCTTTTTATTTTACTTTGTTTTTTGGTCCGGTTTAATGGTGAATAATTTAATTTTATAATTCATTTATCTTGAAAGTAATGAAAATAAGGATAATTTATATTTGTTATGTACCAAATAGCGTAACCTAATAAGTGGGATTTAATAGGATTTAGTTTTTTATATAGTTCAACTTTTTAACAACCTCCGATTCCAATTAAAAACTTTTTAGAGTTCCTTTAAAAACAATTACTAGCCGGAGTATTACAACTGTTCGTTAGTATTTTTTTAAAATAAGACATAATTATTATTATGTTAAACACAATTATTATGACAATTATTTTGAAAATTGTACCAATTTTGTTTCGACGCGAGTGAATAAACCTTCATTTCCTTTATTAATTTGGTGGGGTGTTGAATAAAGAACTTTCTGTTGATATATTAAATTGCTCCTTGTGGTTGGTGAGAGCGACTGGTTTGTTTTTAATTTACCTTGACAATTTAGTGATAGAGAACGTGCTGTACGACCTTTTTATTGATTCCATTTCTTTCAAATAAAAATATTTTAAGTGAGTATTTTAGTTTATAATTTACTTTAAAAATTATTAAATTATTACACCTAAAGTTTTCTTTACCTAAAAATTCAATAAGTCTTTATTCAAGATTATTTTATTAAAGTTTACAATATTAACCTTGAAACTTAGACATTGCTATTTTCTAACAAAATAAGTTAGTGAAGTGTTCTGTACTTAAAATTGATGAAGAGCATAATTTTTTGTACTTCAGAAATATAAACAAATATTTTAAATTTTCTATTAAAACATCAAGTTAATTCGTTAGCATTTTAGGTCTTTCGCTTTTGATATAAACTAGTTTTGAGTCAAAGGTCTGCTTTTGATTATGTACTAATTTCAAAAATATTGGCATTGGGTGTTTTCAGTGAGACATTATTTTCTTGTATGTATCTCTTTTTAAATCATATAAATAAAAGTTTGATTAAAAAGTGAATAGACAAAATGTTATTAGTTTTTATTTCGTAAAATACAGTAAATTTATGGAAAAATATGAGGAAAAGTAATACAAACCGCAAATTTTAGATTTATAACGTGGATAAGCTTTAATACGTCTTCTATCTAACTGGATTTAACAGATGCGATTGCAGTAAATCCAGAGTACTGCAAGCAGGAAATTGATTCACCAGGCGAGTTTTCCTGATCTACCAGACTAAAATATTTCAAAACCCACTTTTGTTGAGTAACTTCAATAATTCGCCATACTTCTATAAAACTAAAATAAATATACATCCGCATTTTAATATTAGATACTAGACTATACATAAAGAATACAAAATATTACTTGTATTTTTAATTTTTGACTATTTCGAATAAAAAATTCATCCACAAAAATAATTTACTTATTCAGGGTGTCATACTTTTTTTCCAGGAATTTTTTTTTCTAGATAGTAAATGTCACTCTCAACAAAAAAAATTTCTATGAACTAATACCTTTTTCGAATCCTTAAAAAGTTACAGCAATTATAAAATTTAAAAATTTCAATGATTTTATTGCGACACCCTGTATGAATTTTATTTTTATTTTTTTTTTATTTAAATGAAGTATTCTTTGGATTGTGTCTTTATCTTCAAGCCAATCAAATAGATTAATTTCATCAAGAACAAATTTAAAATTGTTCACTTTGATTATAAATAGCCAATAATATCCAAAGAAATAAGTTGGCAAAGACAAAATTTAAACCAGACTTGATTTAAATAAAAAAATGATGACAAGAAAGAAAATTATACAGTGTGTTTCACAAAAATCATAAAAATTTACCAGTTTTAAAATTGCCTTCACTTCTTGAGTCGAAAAAAAAATATTAGTTCATAGGAAATTTTTTGTTCACAATGATATTTACTATCTAAAAAAGTTTTTTTTGGAAAAAATGTGGGACACTCTGTATACACCAAAATTAGCAGATTAATACGTCGATTCTGCTTACAGAATTTAATTGCAATATTAATGGATTCTCGTTAGGTTAGTACTCCTGAGTAACTTTAAAAATAACTCGATATAAACGCAAAATAATGTATAATACACAGGGTGTCCCATTAGGGATCCTCTTGGATTCCAAAAATAGTAAAAAAACCGTCGTCATAATTCTTTGAGTTTTAAAGACTTCAAACTTTAACTTTGTATTATTTTTTATTTTTTTTTTACTATTTTTGTAAGTATTGCTAGAGGGCCACCAACAATATACTGAAGAATTCTTCGTTCATTTATGGGACACCCGGTATTTAAGAAAAATAAATTGTTTTGATTGTTTCAATGGCATTGATTTTGTAAAACATTAAATATCTAGAAATACGAAAAGTGGACTTGTCTCAAGTTCAAAATTAACGGCTCAACTAGAAATAATATTTTACTTGTTTATATTTAAAAGTAAGTAATAATATTGGATTGTTATGAAGTGGGTTTTATAAGCATGCTTAAAACATTATAAAGATCAAAAAGTTTATTACAGCTTTATTTGCAACGCACAGAAACAAAGCAATGTTCTGCTTGTAAATTGGCATGTTGAAGTTATTATTCGTTTGTTGAACTGTTGTTTACATTTGCAGGCAGGATATGGATTCAGGTTTTCGTCGTGTCAAAGGCGATGAAAATGAAGCAGAATATCCGCCGAACGAAAAGTGGAGAATCTGGAAAAATATACTGGCGCTAGGGTTTGCCTTTATGGTCCACTTTACTGCGTTTTGGGGTGCATCCAATTTACAAAGTTCGATAAATGCAGATGAGTCACTTGGGACGTTTACTTTGGCCGCAATTTATGCATCGCTCATTCTCTCCAATATTTTTCTCCCCGTTGTGGTCATAAAGTAAGTAGTGAAAGTTATTTTTTGCACTTCCTATCAATAATAACCTATTTTACTCCCTCATTTGAGGGATAAAAGTTTCTTATAAACCTAGAATTTAAATATCAAAATTTGACAGTTTTTGTATAGAAGGCCAATAATCTTTTAATTGACAGATTCACAAGATTATCTCAAATATAATCTGTTAAAATTTGAAAATATGTATCAATGTCAGAGTAGTTTAAATAGTATAAATTCCCACTTTAGTATAATAATTTTATCACCTAAAACGTTTATTTAACCCAATAAATTTCAAAATGTTTGAAACGCACGGACAAATTAACATCGTTAAAATACAACAATATGTAAAATTGTATATTAATTGAGCTCTTAAATTTTTGGACCAATTCAATGTAATGCGAGGCAATAAATTTTGAAGCTAGGTGAAAATAAATCAAAATGTGGCGAGACTTTAATTTATTTGAACTACGAATCATCCTACCAACTGCAGAGTTGTATCCATACAAAGTAGCATTATACGTGATTCGAAAGATGTTTACATCTGGTATTAGTACTAAGCATCTTAGCAAGAAAATCCAATAGTTGCAGCAGTTTAAAATAATTAATTATAAGTGAACTATACAGGGTGAATATTTAAAAACGATACAACCTAAATAACCTCAGTTTGATTAGATGTATACAAATTTGTTAAAAAATGTTAATTTCTTTAGGTGGGAGAAATTTAATGGCGTACAAAAGTTACTTAATATATCATCACTTTTGCCCCAGCAACCCTAAATTTAAAATTTCCAAAATTACTAAAAATAAACAAATTTCATCCCTGTAAGATGCATCTATTTTATGTACTCAATCAAGGTTATTTAGATAGAATGATTTAATTTTGTGAAGGAGTGATAGACGTAATTGCATAAAAATTAATACTTTCAATAAGATGAAACACCACCTTATGTTTTACCGGTGATGGTGTGGTTTAATGTCCGATTTTTAAGAAGATGGATCGATCGAAGAGGTCCGATAGAATGGCCAGCACGGTCTCCCGATCTTTCGCCATCGCATTTTTTTCTTTGGGGATACTTAAATACAATGGTATACAAAACACCACCTGAAAGTATTGAAGACATGAGAAATGGAATAAAAGATCGTTGTAGGGACCGAATTTTTATACATCTAATCAAACTAAAGTTATTTAGGGTGAATTGCTTTCAAATGATCACCCTGTATAAGAATTAAATTGACGAAGAAAATTGTAAACCTTCCTGTTTTAGCTAAGTTTAATCGAGCTGTTTCGAGCTTGATTGACAATATCCGCAGATTATTACACTATAATTAATTGACTTATCCATTCTCGCAATTACAACGTTCCAACTAATATATTTATCACATTATTCCATGTTGTATGAGCTTAAGTTGATGTAAAGCATGATTCCTTTAAGGAACTACATACAATTCTATTGATTAATTTGTATTAACATAAATATGTAACAGATTGCAATTGCTAAATGACAATATTTTGATTTTAATTTACCTTCTTTTATAGAATTTAATGTACTAAAAAATACTATTATAATAGTCTAAGCGCCAGTGACACTAGGTCTAGTGTAATAAAACTTTTCAAGGTCATACATACATATAAGTCATTGCGTCATTGATTTTGGGGGAAAACAAAATGCCAATCGTGCTTGGACCTATCTTCGGACCACTCACCTATAAAAGTAACTACACATTCGGAAATAATGGCTGAAGAGAAAAACCTTTCTTGCACAATAAACATACTCACTGGGACCTGTTTAGAGAAAGCTACAAGAAACCACTTCAATAAATTGTCCCTTGAAGACCGTAGCAGATGTGAATTAAACAGTTGAAGAGCTAACAAAGAACATTGAAAAAGCAGCATGGTTTGTGGAAAACTAAAGAGTACCTTTTTCAATCAAGCAAAAACTTTGCGAAAAGAGGCGCTTGAGAAAAATCTGGCAACAAACAAGAACTTCTGAAAATAAGAGAAAACTCAACCGATCCAAAAAAGAATTCAAAGAATAAACTCCAATCTCAAAAATAAAAATATTCAAGACTACCTCAAAAGTCTAACCGCTACAGAGATTACAGACTACTCGCTATGGAAATTGACAAAAAAAATTGACTAGGTCTCAATAATACAATTCTCCTATTAAAGATGATGAATATAAGTGGGCAAGACATGACGAACAAAAAGCTAAAGTATTTGAGTATTTACAAAAAGTCTTCCAACCATTTCCTTCTAAGTCAACCACAGAGGAAGACCAAAGGCATTGGATAATTGCACGAAAGTCGAAACTATCGTTAGGCAATAAATTCCTCATCTAAAAAATCATACTGAAGCCTGTATAGACCTATGATATACAATTATGGGGCACAGTCGGCAAATCATATATTGCGTATAAAACGGATTTTACCTAGTGTATTACCAAATAGGTTAAGTT
This sequence comes from Stenus bimaculatus, assembly GCA_963971135.1. Lineage (NCBI taxonomy): Eukaryota > Metazoa > Arthropoda > Insecta > Coleoptera > Staphylinidae > Stenus > Stenus bimaculatus. The sequence continues at coordinate 26,468,635 of OZ020185.1, forward strand.
AAATTACCTTAGTGACCTACTAAAAGACGCTCAATGAACTATAATTTATAAAGCTAGAGATAAGGAGACCACTCATTTGAGTGGTATTCTACATGTTTTTAGATGTTAAATAAGCTTTTACCCAAGAACAGATTGTTGTTAGTCCTAGGAGATAAATAAAAAAAATGGTGGCGTTCAGTTTATACGTGGCAGCAGTGTCATTTCATGTTTCCCCACCAATTACCATATATATACGACCTTGAAAAGTTTTATCACCGTAGCGTGTCATTGCTGCTCGTACTAAAATGACACTAAAATACCTTTATTCCAGATGGTTTGGTTGTAAATGGACAATGGCTATTTCTTTAGTGACATACATGCCATTCATAGCATCTCAATTTCTTCCAAGATTTTACACAATGATACCTTCAGGACTAGCAGTTGGTTTAGGAGGAGGACCATTGTGGTGCGCAAAATGTACTTACTTAACTGTAATATCTGAAGCTTATTCAAAAATCTCAGGGACACCATCGGAAATAATAGTAACACGCTTTTTCGGAGTTTTCTTCATGTTTTATCAATTCTCGCAAGTTTGGGGAAATCTTATAAGCTCCGCAGGTATTTAAATTCATGAAACATAACTTAATTAATTACCAGTAAAGCAGTACGAAATTTGTAATTGTAATTAATTTTACGGAATTATAAAATTAATGTTTTTGATTTATTACCGCAGTTTTATCAAACAGTGATACGGGAGAAGCAAAGGAAGTGCTGGTTAATGTGACATCGAATACAACTGATTTATTAATTACGAACGGAAGTCGTTTGATCGACGAAATGGAAAATTTCTGTGGTTCTAATTTTCAACCGGGTTATGTAGCTGAAAGTAATAACCCTAATCTTGCACATCCACCTGCATATAAAATTAACACTATCGCAGGGATTTATCTGGGATGTATGGTTATAGCGTGCTTAATTGTCGCTTTTTTAGTCGACTCATTATCAAGGTATATTATTTTTTTAACCTCCAAATTACTATTCCTATTATCTAAACGAGCCATATAAATTTTAGTTAGTGGGTGGTGAAAATTACCAATTTTGTTTTAGATATAATAAAGGAAGAACTGGTAGCGGAGAAGGTTTAACTGGATTCAAACTACTGGCAGTGACTTTGAAGCAACTTAGTAATCCATATCAACTATTAATTCTACCTATTACAATGTTCATTGGAGCTGAGCAAGCATTCCTTGCAGCTGACTTTAACTCAGTATGTATTTCCTCATAAATTTGAACCTTTTAGACTAAAAGCCCCAGTTCTCTTATTAAAAAGTATTAATTATTGCAGTCATTTGTTTCGTGCGGATGGGGTATAAGTAATATTGGTTTTGTTATGATTTGCTTTGGGGTCTGCAATGCAATTTCCTCGCTCTGCACTGGGAGCATCGTTAAGATAACCGGGCGTATTCCTGTAATTGCATTTGCATTAGCACTACATGTTGCATTAATTGTTGTATTACTCATTTGGCAGCCGACAAAGGAAAATAAGCACATTTATTTCATAGTGGCCGGCTTGTGGGGAATGTGCGATGCCATTTGGCTCGTCCAGATAAATTGTAAGTATAATCGTTTACCACAATTCCCACTATACTTAACCCAAATTTGTTATTATTACATTTTCCTCAATTTAAGTAATAAATCATTTTTTAATTAAATATAAAACATACTTTTATAATAATTAATCTTTTAAGTTGGAAGTAAATTAATAAGTGGTAATTTGTCGAAAAGTTTTCTCATCGACTTACAATTACAATTGCAAATCCGACCTCCGCTCTTATCATTTGACCAGAAACAGTGAATATAATTAATGGCTTTGTTCCTGTAAACAAAGCTAGACGCACAAGAACTTTACAACGTTTTGATATATTAAACGTTTCATGTTCTGTTAGTCAACAAACCGTAACATAGAATTTCTATTCTCCACTTATTAATTATTTTAACGTACTAATTCTTTTTATGCTTTAATTAATAATTTAAAAAAATAGAACATTTTTTGATTTTAAAGGAAAGGGTAAAGCCTTCTCCCAGGGTGTGCTTGCAAAACTTTGACAATTTTTTTGGGTTAATAGAGGAAGTGAAAGTAAGCATTTTTGACTTATAAAGTATTGTCCTGAAATGCTTCCTTAAAAATTTTCTTCAAAATTTTTCCAAAAAAAATTTAAAATGATAAAAAAATGCGTTTTTATATTTGTTCAAAAAGTACGCCCCTAAAATAGACTCTACATGAAAAACAAAAATTCTATATGAAAACTAAATTCAATTTGATTGGAACTAGGCATCGTTTTTGTTAAATTTTTGATTACAAATGCCCAAAAAACAATGTTTACTAGCGAAAAGTACGCATTTCAAACATTTCGCCGAGTGTCTTCTTAACTAGAAAAGTTAAAAAAAAATGTTTCGGCTAAAAGTTATTTGTTTCATGAAGACTAATCAAAATATATTGTTTACAAAGTGGCATAAATTAGCTTCCCTACTCTAATAGTTTATGAACTATGGTACCATTTTCAATTAATTACATTTTGTGAAGAAAACAGACCCTCAAAAAAAAACTGGAGTGTTCTGAAAATTGGGTTTTTTTATAGATGATCTACTTTCTACGATACTCTTCTCATCCCTTCTTTTTGGGATACACTGTAATTATTTTCAATTAACATTTTTAAAATGTAGAATCAGGGATCCTCAGAAAAATAGTTTTAAAAATCCTCTTGATCAATTGACCGAGATATGAAGTGACAATGTTGGGAATTCAAATATTTCTTTTTAAATTAAAAATTACCTAGGTAGATTAATTACCCGTTATAATTTTTAATTTAAAAAATTAATCATGAAGTTGATATCATACGATTTAAATTGATTTATTATTTCACTACTAAACAGAACTCCGAACTTTGCCTCTTCATATTTCGGTCAATGCGTCAAAAAGACTATTTTAACTAACCTCTCCTAACAACGTACTGGAGAGACACCCTGAATATGTTTGCAAAATTAGACAAATTTAAGGTCAGGTTAGGTTAACCTGGGTTTTTTTCAAAACATTTCAGGATCTCTAGAAAATCACCCAATTTTTAGTTATCATCTATAATTTAGCCCTCCCCAAGATGAAATCCTAGATACGCCCTTTGCTCGAATTGTCATTTGTTAAAAGAAGTCATGTAAAAACTCGGAGATTACTTAATTTAATTCAAATAATATCAAGTGTTCTGTAGGGTATTACTTCGAACATGAATTATAATAAACCGTTAAATCAGAAAAAAAAATGCAATTTAACTGTTGAAAAATTCAATATGGCGTCCATTTAAAATAAGAAAGTTGCAATTGCTATCTTGAAAACCGAGTTTGTGATATTTTTGTAAGAAACATATTTACATACGTCTTTACGAATCTAATAACTTTGATCCGAAACATTTTTTTGTAACTGTTGTAGTTATCGAAATAATCTACTTTTTAAAAAATTGGATTTTTCGATTTTTTTCGTTTATCTTCGGAATGGCTCGAAATTTTTCATTTTTTAACGGCATCGGAATAAGTACTAAAAACTGCAAAACATTGTCCATTTTACCGAATCTGTAACTTCATTAATAACAAAGATATGTAATGCAACTCAAATTGGGACACCCTGTATAGTTCTTTGAAAATTTCAAAATTTTATCATATTTCAAAAGAAGGTCGGCAAAAAAAGTTTAATTTTTTTCCGATTTTAGAGCAAACAGTCGACTTTTCTCTATCATTTTTAGGCCCACTCAAATAGCTATAACGACTTCCAAACTACTAGTCGAAGCAGCCTAAAACTTTTTATTTCCCCGTAATCAGTTGATCGAAATCTATAATGCGTGCCTATTACTTATATCAAATTCGAAACTTTTTGGAAAAAAATATCATTTTTTTTAAATTTTCGAAATTATCCGGTATTTCAAACGCTGTATTATAAAAAGTCGCTAAAGTCGTTATCAGCAAACCAAAATCTATTGGAAAAGGTTAAAAAATGTCGAAAAAAAATTTGTTCCGATTTTTGAGCAAATCATTTTTTGAGTCCACTCAAATGGCTGTAACTTCCAAACTACTGGTCGTAGCCCAAAAATACCAAAATCTTTAATCGTAGGCTATTAGTTATATGAAACTTGAAAGTTTTATGAAACAAATTAAGTTTTTTTCAAATTTTCGAAATTGTCCGATATTTCAAAACGCTTTATTTTAAAAATCATGCGTTTGATCGCGCTAGAATTACTTTAATCGTTATCAGCGAACCCAAATTTTTCGGAAAAGACTAAAAAAGATCGATATAAAGGGGGGTGGGGGTCTATTCACTATGATTTTTTGGGGGCACTTAAATGGATGAAACTTTCAAACTACTGGTCGTAGCCTAAAAAATTTTATGTATAATTACTTGTATTTCAAATATTTCAATTAAAATTTCCATAACGAGAAAAAATTATAAAAATGTCAATTTAATGTCTTTAAAAACTAAAAAAGACGATATTTCTAGCCACAGTCCTAAAATATCCTGAAAAATGTAAGACCATAAATACCTGTGGTTAATAAAATTTACTATATATTTTGGATTTTGTGTAAAATTCTTACTGTAACTATTTAGATTTAATGATTAATTCTTAAATGTACCAAAAACTATGATTTTATATTTTAGATGTACATTTTTAAAATTCAATTAATAAAAAACTTGAATATTTATTATTATTGTTTGAAAGTACAAAAATATAAATCAAATTTAGTTTAACAATCCCATCATACTAAAACCCTTTTAAAAGTATTACTAATGACTAATTCAAAACATTTGTATAAAATAAAACGAGTCCAGTAAAAACATTAAACGCAGCATTTCCACTCTGTGCCACAGGAACATAAAATGTGATAATAAAATTTCAAAGTTTTAATTATTCAAGTGTATTCCTGATTTTTAAAACTTTTGATTTATGCAGTAAAGGGCGGGTGGGCCTTAATTACATTTTCCGTCAGTCCAATCCGACATATCTTATTTACTATTCATATTTTATTCATAAAATTTGAAGCGTAAATTATTTTAATTCAATATACCAGAGTTTCAAGTGCGTTTTATACAATTTATAGCGATATTTTTTGTGTTTTTATTTTTATTACAAATGAAATTCGTGGCATACAGGCATTTTTATGATTTTATTAACAGGTGTAATTTTTAATTACCAGGAAAGTATTTAAGAAAATTAAACCTTTTCAAATATTAAAGTCTTCAAGAAATAACATTTTCAAAAATTACGTTAAAAAATATTTTTTTAATCCTATCACTAATTTTTATTGATATGATTTTATTTTTATATTTTATAAAATAGGTAGATAATGTAAATCGATTTATTTTAATTCTTCATTTTACATGTCAAATCCATCAATTTTATATTGGCAATAATGACTTAACTCTGTTTTCTACTCATCGTTGGTCCAAAAAATTTTCCTTTCTTGCTTTGAGAGCTTGTAACTAAAGGGATGATAAATGATTAAGTTTTCCTCATGCGTTCTTACTCAGTCTGTGGTTGAATGTTGCCACAACCCTGCCACGTGAATATACAATTCGCAACAAATCTCGCTGGTGTTTATATTTATATCATTAAATTAACTAGAAAATTATACTTATGTACACTATTTATGATTTTAATTAAATATGTATTTTAATAAAACAAACAATTATAATGGCACATATTGCTTTATTATTTATTTCAATTATATTCAGTAATTTCTATTAATATTAATTCCCCATAATTAATGATTATAAAATTAAAACCATTGTTTAATTTCAGCTTTATATGGAATTTTATTCCCAGGAAAAGAAGAGGCGTCGTTCAGTAACTTTAGACTTTTTGAAGCAACAGGTTCTGTAATAACATACGCTTACAGCCCTTATTTAAATACGCGCGTGAAAATTTTCCTGCTTCTGGGGTTGCTTTTGATAGGCGTCACTGGGTATATCATCATTGAAGTGCTTGAAGTGAAATCAAAAAAGGCTAAAATCAATATATCTACAAACAAGCAATTTCAGCTTGTGCAAGGCAACGATAAGGCCGCCAGAAAATTAAGTGAGGTGGCTGAATAACAAAAAATTCAAGTACCTGTTTTAAAATCAGCCTTTTGCCCGAGAAATAGCTTGTTAGCACGAGATCTAATCGACCAAGAGAATTTTTGAAGAAAAGTTGGTAGAAATAACGCACTATTTTAGATGACCTTATAAAATATTTCTATATTTTATAAAAATGTGATATTTTTAATTAGTAAAAATAAAGTTTTTTATGTAATTATTTGTATTTTTTGCCTGGGTTCACATTTATAATTACAAGGTGGGGACAATCTTTTTGAACTTCAAAAATTAGTTTAATTATTGAATAAATTTTAGCAAATTTGTATTCCCCTATGATATCAACGCGAGGGGCTAATTAGCGCCATAAAATTCATATGAAAATTGCGCCATCTACCAAAATTAATATGACCCTTACTCCATTTTTCAATAAGGTCCAAGCAGAAATTATACCTTCAAGAACACCTCGCGCAAACGACATAGAGGATCCGGATATTCTTATGGCCTTTACAAGTGCGGCTTAAGATTCGCGCAATCTTCTTACAAAAGCCACAAAGACATGGATATCAAGGCTGATTAAGTTAGAAAGTTTTCATCTAGCCCTTTCAATATCAATTTATGGAAATTCCAACTCAAAATATGAAAAATAAATCGAATTATTATTCAATTTTGTAATTTACTATTTTTAAAATGAGGAAATGTAAATCTTAAAAACCTAGTTTTGAAAATTACTTTAAAACAATATAATCCAAACATATTTCATTCGCGACTTTTACGACACTTGATTGGCTATAAAAATTTGCCAATTTTCTTGTGTACATATTTCAATGTCACAATCATTCAATATTTACCATCTGTTTGCAAATTAAGGTCATATGTATTCAAAGGGATCTTTTTTGTTTCTGGATTAAATATTTTTATGTGCACCTAATCTAATGAAAGAAATTTATTCTTTTTCTTTTTCAAACTTACTTCACTTAATCTGTGAGCACTTTAGCAAATTATTTTCTATTTTAGCCTTCCATTTTTAACTTATGCAGCCAAAGTTGATGATGAAAATGCTATCTAGCTTTCATATAAATGCAGTGTTTAGTGTTAGTGTATATGCAATCCTGATTTCTAAATTATCTTCAGTTTTGCTTTTCCAAGAAAACGCTTTAATGGCCTAAATCTTAAAATTTATCAACAAATATATCACAACGAACTTTTTTTAGAGATTTCATATAAGCTGCCAAAACAAAAAGGTCTTGTAGTTATTTTTTTTAAATCAAAAAACATCACTTTAAAGTTATCTTTATAGAACATTTTTATATATGTCTTATGGTGCATTTTTTTGAAGACTTTTGGAAGAAATATTTAATATGTCAGGACTAAAGTTTACTTCAAATCGAATGTCCAAAAGGATGGATGAGCTTATGGCAATGACATAACTTAGAAGGAAAGTTATCCATTATGATTTTTTTATAGTAAATCTTATGTCAAACAGAATCAGGAGCCTTATTCTTGGATCGGTAGAGATCGTTTGGTCGACGACATTCATCGTTCTGTCATTTTCATTTATATGAAAAAATAAGAGTCCGTCCTTCTATTAGTCTCGTCGACGACACACGATCTCAATCGCTCCAAGAATATGGCTGCAGAAAAAAGACATCACTTTAGAACTTTTGGAAAAATTCCTTACCTAGATCACTGGACTGACTCGTGACCTTTATATAATTTTTACAAAACTAATGAAAAGATGTCAGAACTAAATCAAAGAAGTTTACTTCAGATCAAAAGTCGCATTCCCTGAAATGGAGCTAAAACTTTTGCCAAAAAACATCAGGATGTTTGGATGACCTTATGGCAATGCATACATGTTAACACAAAGGATACCAATTACCATTTTTAGGGATAAAATAATTTCAAACCCTAACTCTGGAACTTCTATTTGTCCGAAAATAAGTCTTTTTTCTGACAATATACTTTTTGTCTCTCATCATTTGATTTTCTGAAGCTTTTTGGAAAAATAACTTACATACATTGACTGGTGATCTAAATATTTTTTAGAAAACTTATGAAGATTTCAGGACTAAATTAAGCAAGTTTACTTCAGAACAAAAGTGGTATTCTCAGAAATCGAACCAAAACGTTTGTACAAAAGTATGATCTTATAGCAATGACATATGTTAGATGGGAGGATATCCCTTATGATTGTGACATGAGTTTAAAACTCTATGAAGTATGAAGAATACGAAAAAAACAACTTCGGAACTTTATAATTGTCTTTACAGAAAATTTTTATTTATGACAAATATAAATATTTTTTTAGAAAACTAATCAGGATATCAAGACTATATTACTCAGGTTTAGTTCTGATCTAAAGTCGCGTTCGCTGAAATGGAGCAAAAACGTTTGTCAAAGACATCAGGATGTATGGGTAGGTGATGGAAAAAGTAAAAAGAAGGATATCAATTACAGTTTGGTATGGTAAATTCATGTCTACGAAAAAACAATAAGAAAAAATCTTGACTCTGGAATTTTACAGTTGTCTTTACTGAAAGTCTTATTTCTGACTCTGTCTTTCTCATTGTTTGATTCGTTGAAGACTTTTGAAAAATATCTTACCTGGAACAGTGGATTGACTCTACAAAAAAATGAAGAATAAGAAAAACGATGAATTCGAACTTTTTAGTTGTCTTTACTGGAAAGTCATTTCTGGCAGTATGTACTTATTGTCTCTCTCATCGATTGGGTTTTTGAAGAATTTTGGAACAATAACTTATATGGGTCATTGGATTGAGTGGTGATCTAAATATTCTTTAGAAAACTAATGAACATGTCAGGACTAAACTAACAACTTCAGATCAAATGTGGTGCTAAAATGCAAGAAAAACTTTTGTTAGAAAGCATGGATGAACTTATGGCAGTCTTATGTCAAACTACGAAAAAATGGAGAATTAGAAAAAATACATGACTTTGCTGAATAGTTTTATTTTCGAAAATATTTCTTTTTCTTAGGTTTGGAATTTTTTGAAGACTTTTGTAAAAATACCTTACCTAAGGCACACTGTATGGACTGGTAATGAAGATCTCAGGACTGAATTAACCAGGTTTTCTTCAGATCGAAAGTCGCGTTCGCTGAAATGGGGCTAAAATTTTTGTCAAATTACATATTTTTATAGTAAACTCATTACAAATTCTACGCAAAAATGGAGAAAAAAGAAAAAACATTACTTTGGAACTTTATTGTTATCTTTTCAGAAAAGTGCTATTTCTAACATGGTATGAATTAAAACGCAAATCGTTCAATCGATTCATGAGTTTTTACAAAAACTTTATCTTCAATTTCATCCATCTCTAGGAATGGGGTTATGTTTCACCGTTTCTAAAGTACATATATTTATAATTACACATTACACCGATAAAAAATTAGTTTCATAACATATGCGTACATAGAAACCGATGTGGTAAAAAATTCTTTATTATTTTCTTTGGAGTTAAAAGTAATAAAGCACTTAGTCACATGTATCACTTGGTACAAGCTCAAACGGCGTTGAACGACAAGGAAGCCAAGGAATGAAGTGGTGATTTGATATATTTCTTCTATTGCGCATGCGCATCAATCGTAACAGAACAGCTACGTAAATAAAACATAGATTAGTAACATCGCCGAAACACTTGCTTGAAACCCGAATGAGTACATTAGATGTTTCTTCGAAACATAACAGAAACATTGCTAAAACATTTCCAACCAAGTGTTTCCTTGAAACGCAAATGAGCGGGTTAGATGGTTTCTTGGTAAAACATGACCGAAACATATATGAAACATTTTTGCAAACTGTTTCCGTGGAACCCAAATGAAACGTACAGTGTTTGTTGGGTGGGCATTCAATTTTGATGTACTTCTTTTCTTTGTTTAGGAGACAAAAGTCTATTAGGTTTTTATTTATCACATTTCTTTATTTGTGGGAAAACTAAATAAGCAACGAAAAGAATGATATTTAAAAACTGTGTATGTTTCACTATTTTGATTTGATATTAGAAAATGATTATGACCTTTCCTAAATTACTTAGATGGTTACGTAAATACCCTATATTTCAGAAAAAAGCAAACCTCAACCTAAAATTTTTAGTAATTGAAAATAAGTAAAAAAAATATAGCACAATAAATTTTTATTCGGTATACATCTACATCACGTACATTTACAATTGTCATTCACATTACTAATTTTTATCACTAAATTGGTAAATTCACATAATCTCTAAATCTGACACAGACTTTTTTGTAAAGACTTTTTGTTACTAAACAGTTTTTTTAAATCTAATTATTTACAACGTTACAGTACTTAAACACTAGTAGGAACTTTGGTTTCTTTCGGGGATAAAAGTCCCCTACTTACAACGAAAATATGAAACCAAAACTAATTGGAAAAAACGTTAGTCTAAAATAAATTTTTGGTTACACTAGTTAAATAATTATGAATAAATAAACGACTAGATTTGGCAATTTTTGTTTTATTTTCCAATTAGTTTTTTCATATTCTGCTTCTTAGTAATAAACATTGATTTTGTACAAACTAAAAAATAAATAAGCAAGTATTTTTTGGCGGAATTTAATTTTATAAAAATAAAATTTAATATATTTCCAAAAAGTTTTTTTTATCACATTCTTTAATTTACACGAAAAACTCCAATTTTGTTCAAAATTATTTAAAACATATTTATTTAAACAAGCACAATGCACAATAATAAATTGATTGTAGATGCATGTTTTGTAGCTTGTACGTACATACATAATATATTGCATCACAACATCAGTTGGTCTTTATAAAACTAGCTTAGTTTAATGAAAATTTTATGTACATTTTATAATTAATATATATACGTATACGTTTTTTTCGTGGAATTCGCCACTGATTAGATATGTTTGTAATATGATATTTTAGAGCGATTTTAAAAAGTTTTATTAAAATAATAAATCTGTTTATCTACATAGTTATTGCTTCTATTTTATATAGTATAATATGTGCATATATTTTACAAATTTAACTAAACCCTTGTACTATTTATTTCTTGTTTGTGGCGCATTTCTAAAACCGCTCATAAAATTTCATACTTTATAAAATTCCAACACATAAAAGTTAAATATGTAGTTTAATCTTTTGTTTTTAACTTATTAGTAGTTATTATAAATGTCATAAATAAGATTGAAAAATCACATTTTTATTACATAGTATACATGCCTAAAGGTAAGGCAGGAATATTGCGATCAGCTGCGCTTTTAGTTTTACATTTACACACATTTGTTCGAAATGTACTATTTACTTTAAAATCACAGAACTTTTGTATGTATTTTTTATATAATTTTACACCATTCCTTTAGACATCATCCGCACTGTGTTTTTTAAAGCCTGTCTTTTATTACAAAACCATATTCTTATTACTTCACGTTCGTATCCTAATTGATGTGCTAGTCCTGTTATTTCAGTTCCTGAAAAATAAAAAAAATAGAAAAATTACCATATGTCAACATTGGCGGACCCTATTGGAGATCACAGATTTTAATTAATTTATTTAGTTTATATCTCGTATATTTTTCAAAAAAAATCTAAAATTTCGGGACTGTAAATTGGGATTTTTCTTATTTCTCTACAGAACTCAAAAACTAAAAGTGCTAACAATGTTTTTTTTTGGGTTAAAAACTTATCTAAACCCCTTTTCAAAAACATATAAAACTTTAGTGCAATTATTAAATTTAAATTTATTTCAGAATTTATTATTTAAGTATTTTCCAAGCTTACGATTTCCATAATTTTCTTGAAAACTACCAAAATTTTACACCAGAATCATACAGCACCTAGATGTATTTAAAAAAAATATTTGGTGAAAATCGGTCGATTAGTTTTTCCATAATAAAATCGCAAAATAGTTGCTAAAATTTGGGCACAAATCCGGCTCTGGAAAGTTTATTTGAAGACTTAAATATAAAGTTTGGAGCGCTTTAACTTTTTTGTACTCCGTATACTTAGTTTTTAAGAAATCAACTTTTTCTGAAAAATCGAAAAATTTTTGACTAAATTTGACTTAATAGTGGGACTTGACACATTTTTTTCCAGAACTCAAAAACAAAAAGTTATAAAAAAATTACACTTTTTTGGCCAATAACTTATTTCAACGATTTTACAAAAAAAACTTTATTTAATTAGAGAATTTAAAGTTAAATTAAAAATTTTATTGTTTAAATATTTTCCAAGTTTTAGATTTTACTAATTTTCTGGAAAACTACAAAAGTTATCATCACCAAAATTTTAATTTATTTTCCATATTATAAAGTATGGATTGCACGGCACCATTTTGATCTATCTAATACTTTGCAGATGGAAAATCATGGAATTATGGAAATCAAAAGTGTTAAGAATTTAGTAATCTCATTTGCTATCAATTGAGTTCTTTGAGAAAATCGCACGATTAAATTATAAAATCCTGGATTGTTAGCTTTATTTCAGAAAATGAAAATTTTCTGCCATCTGTTAGTTTGTATTGGAAATTATCAGGATTAATCCAAGCAAAATCATATAGATGGCCTCAGAAAGGAAGTGTAAAGTGGGGTACATAGATAAAAATATAAATAAAAATTTAATAAAAGTATTAAATTTACCTGAAGGGTGAGTGTTCCTTTCAAAATGAGCATTAAGCAATTCTAAAGCTTGCGGTGTGAAAGACGTTCTTCTTTTCCTCTTCTTAGAAGGTTCAATGCCTATGAAATCCGTGAGATGATTTTGCCCACTCTTGTACCTAGAATACACACTTTAATGAGTTATAATTATGCTATCTTTTACAAAAAAGGAATGATTGGGATATTGAAGTTATAAAGTTAAAACCCACCTATCCTCAGCTTCTTTCATCCATCTTTCCAGAACAGGTTTAATTTTTTGAGCGCTCTTTGGAGTAATATCCAATTTTTCAAACCTACATCAATAAATTTTCGTTAGATTAAATTCTTAAATACTATGAGTTGATGAAATAAATTATTGAATTGAAATGGGTTAATTAAGGCACAGGACACTGACATGTCTTAAATTTGTAATATTGAACTGCTTTAAATTTACAGAATTAAATGCCAGTGCCCTGGCTCCTAAACCATAGTAAAGAAAAATAAAAATTTAGTGCCAAAAATTAAAGAAGTGACTTATATCTACACATACATTGATTGCTGCTGAGAGGAAAGCTGCGCGGCGGCAAACATCTGAGAGGCCAGGGCACTGGGAACAAACCAAGCAGTTACTTACTTGTACATCAATTTTCAATATTTAACCAAAAACTATTTACAAATACTTCCCAAATTAAGCGCACTATTATTATAATAGAGTTAAACCTTTATTTGCCCTTTAAATTATTTTACTCAAAACTCAATTAATTATATACGTCCATTTGATAAAGCAAAGGAAAGGAGGATTAATTATTTGCCGACGTCAAAATAGTTACAAACTTTTAATAGTAAGTATTTAGTACCCTCTTGAAGTAATTATTTATCATTGATTAGAATGTGCAATATTTTTCATTTAATTTAATTTACCTGCAGATTGCACTTTGACTGTAGGCTGGACCTTCGGTAACACTGAGAGCCTGGCCCACTTGTGTCTGGGTAAGTCCCAATGACAGTCTTCTTAATTTAAACGCTTTAGCGAAGTCTTTTATTTCATCTAAATTGATACCATCCACCACGTTACTGCTGGTTTGATTTATTGTAGGCTGATCTGTAAAAAATAGTTCATTTGTAACCATTTCACCACTTTGATCAGTAATATCAATATTTTTCGAAATTTTAAAAACTACCAAAAGTGTCGTTACAAAAAAAGATTCTACTACTATTTTGTTCAAACTAGATAAATATATTACCCCCTCTGCAATTGAATTTCAGAAAACTTAAATTGGATTTCAGATAAATCAAATTAATTATAGAAAGTATAATATTAATTGTATTTCAGAATCATAAATTGTATTTCAGAAAGGATCAATTATATTTCAGAAAGCATCAATTGTATTTCAAAAAATTCAGTATAATTTCAGAAATGAGGATTCCTAGAGTTTTTAGCGGTGATTGTGCATGTGAACTACAACAAATACATACAATTCATCAAAAATTGAGCTTTATCAACAAACCAGTAACAATATTGACCAATTTTGCCTGTTATGGCTCCTGGTATTAAGAAGCAAATGTTGGTTTACTTAGAAACATTTATTGATGAAGACAAAAATACAATTGGTTGTGGTGATTGTAGCTTCTTTAGCAAGGGAAGACATGGCTGTTGGTGGCTAAAATATCATATTTAGGTAATCAAAAATTTTTACCTAAAATTTTACTTTGAATGAAGAACAATGATTCTTCCTAAAATACAAATTCTGATTTTCAAATGATGCTTTGTAAAATACAACTAATGATTCTAAAATACAATTGATACTTTCTGAAAATATTTTTTTTCTGATTGATGCTTTCTGAAATCTCTGAAATTCAATTGATCTTTTCTGAAATTCAACTGGAAAATGTGTAAATACAATACAATCATTGCTTCCAAAATTAAGAATCAGAAATCAATAAAAATTATGTGTGAATGTATAATGAGTTTCGAAGTGATAAAAGCAGCACTAAAGGTTAATTAAGGTGTTCAATTTCCCTCCATTAATCGTATAAAAATTAAAAGAAAGCTTGATTAAACACATTAAAAATAATTCATTTATTAGAGTTGATATGAAGGCAGCATGCATGTAATTACGACAAAAATTATAATTGACCTGATTTTAGAGCCCACTTAAGTTTACCAATAATTAGTTTTGTATTAATGTTTTTAAGGGGAGGTAATTATATACATTAGATGCAATAAAAATTCAACGTTATTTACTTAATTGACAATTAAATTAATAACATAAAGGGCATTAATAATAATTAAATAGTAATTTGTTCGTTAATGCTTGCGATAAAACAATATTCCACAATTTATCATCTGCTATTGGATTAATTAACCCAATGGTTTAATAAGGTTTTATTATCATAATAAAAATTAGTTTAAGAATGGTTTTTCTTACTTGGAGAATCGATTAGGAGATCGGCCGTGGAGCTATCATTGCAGCTTGGTGATAGAGAAGGCGATCTCTTCACATTTTGACTAGAATTAGGCCCGAGTGATGTGGTTATGGTTAATTCCCCATTAGTGGTGCTCACTCGGTTTATAGGGTTCATACTGGACGTATTCGTAGGCGATGCGTTTCTGTTTAGCGACGCTTGATGTAATTTGCTTTCAGGATAATGACTCGAAGGATTTAGCTGACTTTGGATGGTGTGTTGATTTCTGTGCGATTGGGTTGATGAAGTCTGGGTCAAAGGTGTACTGAGGAGTGTCGAAGGGGTGGTCAGTAATGGTTGTGTCAAAGGATTTATTAAAGGCTGAGTGGTTGTGTGGGTGTTGTTCAGGATCTGAGGTAGTGTTTGAAGGAGCTGCTGGGCGGAACCATTTGAGAGTAGATGACCTAGAGAAGGATTTAATAGTGATTGCGATATGCTTCCATTTCCATTTGATGTTGGAACTGAAAATAGAATTATATTTTTCAAAATCTTCATACATAACAAAAAATTAGAAATCCATTCATAAATCGAAAATTATGTATTAATTGATTTGGTCACACGAACTTTTGAAAATGGTCAAATCACATTTTTACCACTTCGGAAATTCATCGAAAGAGGCAAAACGGGGTCTTATACCTATGTTAGTTACAAAAATTAAATTTATGGTAGATGTAAATATTTACATATTTACTTTTACAGGGTATTCCGTTCGCGGTTCACTAAACTTTAATTTTAGACCTACAGCGTTTTGAATTTTAGGTCACCCATTTTTGTCAACAATCAAAAAATCATAATAATTTAACCAATCTGGGTGCAGATTTAAAAATCACTAGAAAGCTTAACTCACTCGCTTTAAATTGGCAATAACAGTAATATGGAAATAGTTGATAAAATTTTGAAATATGAACGCAGAACAAATTAAAAAAAAAATCTTTGAGTATTTGAATATTTTGTCCAAGAAACCTAGGAAGGTTGTTATTTAATTATTCTAAAACTTCTTTACATTCTCACTATTTCAAGGATAAATTTAAAACCGTTGCTGTTTTCACTAACTTACCGTAAACCCAAATTTTGGAAAAAGGTAGTTTGATCTACTGTTAGTTACCAACTTATATTTAACACGTATTTTAAGTGCATCTTTCAGTTAGTATAAGAATACTTACTGTTAACTTACAATAGATCAAGACATCGTTTTTGAGAATTTGGGTCAAAGTTAGCTCAGTTTACGGTAATATATAGCTTTCTGAAGTCATTTCTGCAAGAAGTGTCTTGAACATAGTTTGTTATAATTAGCTAGTGAACAGGTCTGAAAACTTGACAAACGATGCATACTTTTGATAAGCTGTATAGCCTATATTGCTCAGGACTACTTTTCTTAGAAGTAACTTCTAAGGGTTTTAGTAAAAAAAATAGCCACGGTTCCTGAATTTTCCCTGATTTGTTGAGAATAAAAATATTTTTTTCTTTGCGATTTCTTAAACCTACGTAGCAGCAGCATGATGTCTAACTGTCTAACTTTTGATCTGCTTTACTTTTCAGGTTTTCATTTCTTGTAACGATTTTGTCTTCTTTTAATGGGATTTCCTTCTGGGAGTTTGGGCTTAAAGATGTTGAAATTAGGGGATTGGAGAGAAGTAGTGCTTTACTCCCGAATTTTTGATTTAGGACGTCCATATTGGATCCCTTTATTTTGTTGGGTCTGGAGTTCATTGAAGTATCTCCTGCAAGCGATGGTCCACATTGGACTCCTGTAGGTGAGTGTAGGCCTGAAGATCTGCTTGAAGTAGATGATTTAGTTTTTTTCTGCATAAGTGTCTGAATTTGATTTGATTTGATAGCATTTTTATTTATATGTAATTTTTTCTTTTGATTGCTTTGAGACCGTCATGAAATTTTAATTTTTTGTCCAGTGTGATATCCAGATACTAGGCCATTTCGAGTTGTGCGTCTCGATATTAGATGTTTTTGGATTTGTGAACAGGATGGCTTCGGTAATATCGTAATTTATGGGATTGGTCTATTTAAAAAAGTGCTTACTGAAGAGTACTATAGTTACATAATGCCTTTTCCCAGTACAATAAATTGTCGTCTTGTCTGCGTAAACAGCAGTTTTAATCCGGTGTTCCAGGTTTTTTGGGATGTCATTAACGTACAGCTTGAAAAGCCCCGGTCCTAAAGATTACCCTTGGGGCACATCGGCGTTGATCTTTTACCTTTGTGGCTTCAATTGTGACTACGAATGTCTTTCAGGCAGCTTTTTAGTTTGTATTCGATTAAGTGATCGTCTAGTCGTATTTTTATTATAGTTTCGAAAATCTTTCTCAGCATGCTAAGACTTATCGCCCTGCAGCTACTCGATTCCTTTCTGTTTTTATAATTCTTGAGGATTGGGATGATGTTTGCAGTCTTTCAGCTGCTTGGAAAGTATACCGCTTTCAAACTGGCGTTAAAAATATTGCAACATTTTCTGTTATATTAGCTGGTAGCGGTTTCATGGCAAGATTTGTGATCTCATCTATTCGAGGAGCTTATTTATTAGGTTTATTTATTTAGTTTTCTGTGAGGATTTTTAATGTTTTTCAAGAGTGTATGCTATTTTGTTTAATGTTTCTGTGTTGGTGTTTTTTCTGGTGTGAACTGCTTTACTAGAGATTTTGCACTTTGCTCGGAATTCTATGCTACGGTGGTTTTTGGTAAAACCATTATAACAAGAAGAATCTAAGTGTTCCGGTGCCGAGCCGTGCACTTGATATTTTTGATTACAGAAAAACAGCAATTTAATTTGTTGCAAGACGTAGAGAATGATGTAGGGACGTGGTTAGTTTTTAAAGTAAAAATGCTATTAGCGATTTTTTGATTTTTCATTAAAATTGGTTACCCTAAATTCAAACCAAAGTTCCTGAACTAAAAAGATAAAAGATAGATCCCCACTTTTTTTCGTTTTTATTCGATATTCGAACACTGAAGCTTGGTGAAGCACGTACTGAACACCCTGTATAATAAATTCTGGAGGAATGTTTCTATGAAAAGTGTTTTGGGTAATTACAGAAAATTTCAGTGGATGAATAAAGTTAAAAATAAAATTTAATTACTAAATAACTTACTTGTGGTATTGGCGTTATTTAGTAAACTATTTTGTCCTTGAGCCATTGCCTGCAAATTAGCTAATGATGTCTGGACTACTTGGCCATTATTTAGAGCTAAATTAACCATTTGATCACTACTATTTACATGATTAACTGGTATAGTGAGGATTGTCTGCGTTGCTAAACCTGGAAAAACATAATTTTTAGTGTTATTTATATTTTAATCTTAAAAAAATTAAATTTAAATAATTGAAAATTAAAAACGTGATTATGCACCAAAAGGGATTTATTAACTATTTTTGAGTTTCTAAAAATACTCCCAGGAGCGAAATTATGTATAACTCGAGTTGGCTAAACTTTCTTGAGTAGTTTAAGAATTTACCTTGTGATGTGGGTATAAGGAGCTGGGCCCCTTGGATGCCTTGGACAAGTTGACCAGAGGCTAGTATGAACTGGGGCATTGGCGCGGGCTGCTGTGATGTTAACAAAGATGATTGCGGGATGGAAGAAGGTGGATGTTGCTGCTGTTGCTGGTGGCTATTTACATTACTGGACATGTTCAAGGAACTAGATTCCGAGCTCCCGGCATTCTGACCACTTCTCGGAGTCGCTGCCAAAACAGAAATCCTTTATATACAGAGTTTTCATCAACTAACACTTATCTTTGAAATTGTGTACTTGATAAAAGCAACATTTTCTTCTTCCGTATTTTTATGATACTATTATATTTTTTGTAAAAATATTAATTTGTATTTACCTGAAGCACCAACACTTAAATTTAAAGGTGCGTTAATCGTAGGACTTGAAGTTAAATTGGCCATATTTTGAAGACCTGCTGCAAGGGAAGCTACTTGAGGAAGACTCTGTTGTAAGGAAGCCAAATTTTGCAAATTTTGTAACGTCACCAAGCCAGCCACTAAAAACACATCGTTATAAAAAATATATAAATTAATGGAATATATTCATACTGGTTCCATTTAGATGCGCTGCAGCAGCCACGGAATTTGATATTTTGTTATCAATGGGCTCTTCTGCTCGGTTTCCATGCATCATTTTCTGGCTCCCAATATGCAAATCAGTGCTTCCATCGACGCCCATCGTCGACGCTGTTTCTGGGGATCCCACACTGCTTTCACGATCGCTTTCCTAAACCAACATAAATAATTAATTGCCAAAATGTCCGTGCTATATTAGCAAGCTTAACTTAATAAAGTCGATAACAAGTAATTTATTAGTCCCAAACAAATATCAAATTAGAGAAGAAGAAATCGGTAAATTTATTGTTTAAAGTTAGAAGCAATGCAAATGCTTTAATTTAACATGATAAAAGTGGGCTATTGATTGCCATATCCCTTCATATAAATTTAAACAGATTTAGATGCCATTATTTTGTTCTCCTGTGCAATTTGTAGTCACGTGATTGCTATCGTCCTTATCCATCGGTATATTCATAATCTCAACCACTCACCAGTTCAATAGACGCGTAAATAATACTATGACTCAGACTGACTCAAATTTATTCCTTCTTATTCATGTGGAGCTACTATTGACTGACTATTCAACCTACCACATTATATTACACAATAATTATGTAATAAATTAGGAAAAGTTATTTTACTAAGGAATTTATTTAAATTTACTTAGGTATTCATTTTACCTATCTCTGTATGAAAATGAGCCCTTAAAATATAATTAATAAGGGTTTATAAATAGTTGGCAGTTAGCATTAATCAAAATTGTAAAGCACACTTGAAGCGGAATTAAATCGTAAAAATATGCAATTCTGAAATAAATGTTGATCCCAAGCACTAACTATGCATGTAATTAGCACAAAATCCTATGCAATTTAAGTAATTATGCAATATGCAGGAATAAATTAGCGAATCAAATTTAGGTCAAACATGAGAACAATACAAATGACTAAAAACTATATGGATTTTACTTACGTCGCGTCAGTCGCTACTGACTAAATATGCATTAAGATAATTATTACTTTTTTCTCATCTTTTATTTAGATATGTAGTCATGGCAACCAATTGTTAATTTATAAAAAAAATCAACCACAAATAAAGGTTTTCCTATATTTTTAGAAAGTGCATCCATTCTTATTGAAAAAACGAGTTTCAAATTACTATATTTCCTATTCCTAAATCTTTGGAAAAAAATTATATAAAAATCATATAAAATTGAATTTGCTCTTTTTTGTAAAACCGCAATTATTTTTTCACTGCTACAGAGTTATAATTGTTGTATTCCCAAAAGGCGTAAATCATTAAAAATGATTACTGCAAGCTTTGTTTGTGTGAAAGAAAGATATGTTTATGGTGTAACACACAATATGATGTTTTCTAATTATACTTAATTATGGTTTATATTATTTAAAAATTTATCCTTATTTGATCACGAAATCTTCTTTTTGTCATAAAATAATTAAAAGAAAGATTAGTCACTATTTTAAATCGAATATAATAGAGGAAATTAGGATTCATATTTAGTTTTTTTCATTAGAAAAACATGTGTTTTTGCCTTTTTAGGAATAATTACTCCCAAAGTTTTAATTGATTTTCTTTCTGTTACCTCAAAATGCAGAAGTTTGCTTACGGCAAAATAACTAATTAATTTGGAACGAACAAGCATAATAATTATTACGGTTGTAAACCTTTTCGATTTTACTTTATATTGATAAGTTAAACACAATAAATTACCTCTTGTTTTATGTTTAGAAAATTATCATTTTTTTAATGTTGACAGTAAGTTCTGAAATAGCAAAAAGTAACTATTTTGTTTCAAAATTATTTTCAAAATTTTAAATTTAAATATTTGACATTTAAGCGTGCCTCAAATTCCTCAATTATAGAATAAAAATAAGCTTAGGACAGAGCTAATACATCACAATGTTGTCACCACATATTTTCTTATACGAATGAGAAAATCTTTCTTTAGAAAAAGAAAGGTCTCCTGAATTGTTGAGTAGTTTGGTTGTGGTATCATGGCATTCTTTTATCAAAAAAGTGTGAAAATACCAATCTTTTGCTAGAATTTTGGATGTTTTACTTACAATCTGTAAAGGATTGTTATGTGTGCTTTGTTAAAAACGTCCAGGAAAAAAATAGAAAATCATAATACGTTTTCTAATCCAGTTTTTAGGACTTGACGTCTTACCGATCAATATCGCTTATGCCAATTATGTCAAAACTCTGAGAAATGCCCAGATTCTGGTCAAATGATTTAAGTTTAAAGGCCTTTAAACTTTAATTTGTTATATGGGTTGTAATGGACAATTTCCATGGTTACATTATTTGTTTCTAATTAAAGACCTAATAGAAAATAAAAACCTAATATCCAATCATCAATTCGGGTTTAGGAATAAACATTCAACGATCGATCAAGTCCACAGAATAACGAACGCAATCGAAAATTCCATTGAAACGATTTTCTTCGGTGTGGCAAAGTCGTTTGGTCTGATATGACGGACAATTCGCTAAGATACTGGAATCCTACTTATCAGAAAGATCCTTCATTAGGTATTAAACAGGAAGACGCTTACTGGGAACTGAATGAAGTAAGGAAGAGGTACCTCAAGGAAATGTACTAGGACCAGTCGTATACATATTGTATATGTATATCTGACCTCCTACAGTAAGAAAATAATACTGATATACTTTCAGTTGGAATCACCAATGAAATGAAGAAAGAACCCAGGAGTTGCAATTAGCCGTAACCCAAATTGAAGGTTGGACGAAAAAATAGGGAATCGTCCTAAACGAAGACAAAGATACAATTCTATCAATTAGTGTAGAGTCTGAAAGATCGTTTTCAGCGTCATGACCAATCTGCACAAAAATTAGTTTTGGTCTAAATGGTCTCATATCCGAAAAAAAATGTAGGTCGAAATACCGGTACTAATACCGGTATCCTGGTTTCGAATACTGAAATACCGATGTTGATTTTTTTCGCCCGGTATTGTAATCTCTAAGTAGGAGTATTTTTCTTCGACTGCTTAATGGTTTTTTTTTTATATTTAGTCAATTTATCTGATTAATGCTTAATATTCCACTAAAGAACACACCAAACGTAAATTTTAATATCTTAGTAAAATTAACTTTGGAATAAGGTTTTTAAAAAAATATTATTATTCCAATTAACAGGTGAAATAAAATCGCTAAAATTCAATGCAACAACAAATAACTTTTTTGAAACTATTTTTTTCTACCTCACAGTGGCGTTAAATAATCCACGAATGCGGTTCCTTTATAGGATTTTATAGAATTTTGATAGAAATTACAAAAATTAGTATCGTACTTCTTTGGTAGTAATTTTGAAAAATAAGGGTTTAAAGGAAATTCTTAAATTTAGGAAAATTACAAAAGAATAATATGTATATTGGAATAACGCACACTATGGTGTTTAAATATTTGATTCTATATTTTTATAGAAACAGGTGGAAATTTAAAATAATAAATATATAAATAATTCCAGGAATGTACAAAACTGTTATTTTAAAACATGCTGTAAAATCCTTTTAAGCTAATATTGTTGATTAAAGATAAAATAATTGAAGAAAATTATTATGCGTGAAATAAAATATTTTTAATCGCATACTAACATATGTTTTGTGTAAAACAATAATATTAATTGAGTAATTTAATGGATGTACTTAATTATAATAATTATGTAAAACATCACAAGTTTTTTTGGGTGCAAATAAATTACTAATTTATGATATAAAAGAGAAGAAGTTAATTTTATGCATTAAAATATTATATATGTTGATTGGCTTATTATAAAATTTAATACAATAATGAACTAACGGAAATTAACTTTTTAAAAGCACAACGGTCATATAAGGAGAAGGTTTTAAATTAATACGATTCCAATTAAGATAAATTGAGTTCGCAATCTTTAAAATAGAAACATAACGAGGTGATTTTCGTATAAAAGGATTTGTTTTTTGAAATAAATTTTTAACAATGTTTTGGTGGTAGTATTAAAATAATAAAATAAAAGGTAATTTTTAAGTTGGTACTTATAATATCTCTACCGGTTGTCCATTCCAGGGTGGCTTGTTTTATTAAATCGGTATATTATAACATTTTTGAATTCCTTATCAAAAAGTAATCATACTTTATACAGGGTGTTTTAGACCACCCGTCCACCCCTTTTATTTTGAGAACGCCTTGTGGTACATGGCTGACATAAAAAAATTATTAACAAAGCAAATCCGAAAAATGTATTGGTGCACTTATTTTTTTCCGGAATAATCCGGAAGTGCCCGGAACCGGAAATAACTTTCGATTTTTAAATGGCAACATAGGTCGAGTACGGTATCGTTTGAAAGGTCTTTTAAAAAGAAACAACTTTTATTAAAATATTTTTTTAATATCTTTCATAATTAACAAATTAAACGAAAAACAAAAGCAAACAAGTGACAAATGGTTTCTTAAATTATGGAAAAATTATAACACTACCATCATCCTCAATGGCAATTATGATTTTTTAAATGGAAACATTTATTTTTTGCTTCGCTTGTTAAAAATAATCAACTTTTTTAGGTTAGGTATTTACCTTAATTCAAAAAATATAAAAAGTTTGCTTTGGTAATAATTTTTCTAATTTCAGCCTCAAAATAAAAGGTGTGGAGGGGTGGTCTGAGACACCCTGTATAAAAGCTGTATTTGCGGATATTTTCTTTATCCACGGGGTGAAGCTCGGTACTAAAGCATTGTTTTGCTTGGTTGTTTAGCAATGGTTAGGGGTTAGGTTAAATTTATTTGACAAAAATAATTAAAACATAAAAAATATACAGAAGAACAATGAAAAGTCGTCGATAAAGTATAGTGTTTCGCCATTATTCGCTCGGACTTACGGCACTCGGCTTTGGCCTCGTGCCGCAATTCGTCCTCGTTAATAAAAGCTTGTCATACACGCTGCCCGGTCATGGAATAATATACTATTATTGTTTTACAACACAAATAAAATCTAAAATCACAATAAAATTATCAATTTTGGTTTTTCTCAGTATGCTTTGAAAACTTAACAACTGATGTTACCAAGGAATCCTTTATTTTGTTCAATTTCGTATTTACGCTCTTTTTTCTTCTTAATAATAGCAAATAAATAATTCTCCAGAATTTTGTAAATAGAAATTGGAAAATTCGGTCGTTTGGATTTTGTTCCATTAAATACCAATTTTCCATTTTCTGACAAAGTACAAGGAATCACAACAGCTTTCACATTTATGAAATATTTAAATGAATTGTTTCAAAATTTTGTTTGATTTGGATATTTTTTAAAACTTGGCATTCAGGATTTTCCAAAATTATTGATAGTGGAGAAGAATATTTTATCATATGGTAACATAGATGAAGACGAGTTGTTTAGTAAATATAATACTAATACACACATCGTATCCCCCATAATTAATATTCGACTTTTATCAACTAAAATAAAAAGATCTGAAAAATTACAGGAAAAATTGAAAACATGTTGTAAAACGGTCGAGGTACCAATTTTAATGCCATTAGATAAATTGAAAAAGTAGGCATTTAAATTGGATACTAAGGAATTTAGAACCGAAGTGGATGACCAACTGATTTTAGCACTACATGCTGTAAGGGACAAAATTTTGAGGCACCACAAAAAACAAATTGGATATATTGCAAATTATTAATTCTTGATCCACGTCATAAGCTTAAAGCTTTCAAACTAACAACTTGGGGAAGGAAATTGAAAGATGAATCAATTCCTGGGTTTGAAAATTTATTTGGGACCAAAAGAAAATTGTAATTCCGTTATTGATGATTTTATACTTTGAACAGAATATTATTTTTTTATTTCAAAATGAAAGCTCAGAGCACCAAGGAATGAAGTATGAATTAAATGAGTATTACCAGTGTATTACACATGTTTAAGAGTAATTCTTGTTTTTCCCTTTTTATTAAGATATTCTTAATTTCTTGTCAAGATATCTTGCTTCTTGAGCAAAACTTCTTCTATTAGCTTGAAAATTTAATATGTACCTTGTCAAGAAATTAAACAATACTAAGACAAGATCAAGACGAGATGTATTGAAAGTCTTAAAATTGATGGAGCTTTTTGTAGATTCGGGTAGTGGATTTCTGTTATGGATGTTTTCTGGATGTTAGATGAAAATTCGTCGATTATTACAAAAAAGTATCCATCCACATTGATGTTTCAAAATCTTCAGTCAACCACATTTTGAAAAAACATCGGTTTCATCCATATCATATTAAACTGCACCAAACACGGTATGGTAATGACATCGATATTGTTCATCAAAATAAATGGTCCTTAAATGATTGCGGAGGAATTAACCATGTTATTGGCCCTCACTTTTTGATGGAACCCCAACTAGGAAGATGTTCCTCGAGATTTTAACAGATTCACCACCATTAAGGTGAGACTAAGTGACAGGAACCGATATGTGGCTACAGCAAGTTGGAACCCCTGCACTTTCAGCGGATTGTTAGACAATATTCTAATAATTGGCTACCTGGATACTGGATTGGCAGAAATGGGCCTTTAAATTGGCCGACCAGATCTCCCGACTTATCCCTGATAGATGTTTTTCTTTGGTGCCATATAAAATGTTGAGTGTTTCAGACTCAACCCACGACATCTGATAAGAGGAGCACTTCAATCTATCACACCGAATATCTCAATGATGTCAGACGTTCAATTGTCATTTTTCAAAAATGGATCTTCTTTCGCTTAAAAGGCAGATATCAGCAAAATGAGTGAAGATGGAGCCATAAAATGTTATACAAAGTGAGATGATTTTTTGATAAGGAATCCAAAAATAAGACCCTGTATATTATAATTGGGGGGAATGGGTGAATTTGTGTTAAATTTGGATTTGGGTATTTACAATATGTATAAGTTGAGAGTATTGTATGATTGAACGTGGCCGAATGTACTCTCAGTTCAACCCTTTGAAAGGGCGGCGTTGGTGGGCGGCAGATGGGGTGAGGCACATTAATATTGCGAAATGAAGCTCATTTGCATTTAAATAAGGTAGTCGAGAGGGGCCCGGCGCGGCGGAGGGGCACTAATTACACTAACTACACAAAGAGCTCTCGCCTGGCCGCTGGCCGCCGCCGCTTGTCCCCCTTTTCGCCCTTATTATGCCTTTCCCCACCCCCGTTATCATTATGCTTGGGAATAGATTATGCTCTTGCACTCGAATATATTATAATACGGTTGCGTCAGATGCGGGGCGAAATCGTGAACCCAATTCGCGATTATTATTCATACTCACTCTTAGTTTAATTGGTTCCCTCCTAGCCCTTTTTTCATTACATACTCTCTTTGTTTGCATTTTTTAATTACCAATTAATCATAGCTTTAATTAAATCAGATGGCAGTATTTGCCAGATTCTAATTAAATAGCTACACATTTTTCACGCTCGTATTAAAGGAAACAAGGTGCATTGGTATTCACTTATTATCTACAACGTCGTTAAAATGGCACATTTAAAAACTAATTTTTATTTCCCCCCTTCAATTAAATTAATCAAAATCCTCACACAATTGCTATTATTAATAGGCCTTTTTTGCACAGAAAATTTATTTGCAAAGGATTATAATTACTAATTACCAAGAATTATTTCATTAAATTAGATTCATGTTAATAATTATAATTATCCCAACATGTGTAAATATTGCTCTTCAGATTTAAATAAAAATATTTTCCACTAAAATTACCATAGGTAGTAATTATTCATGCACCAAGCGTTATGATCATTAAGTCAGGAGGGCGGTAAATCGAGCTAGGAAGATTTTCTCCCGGGGGATGGATGTCACTCGTTTCTAAAGCCGAAGTAAGTGCATTAATCGAAACTTTTCACGGAGTAGTCCACGCAAAGATACACCTTGATCAACGGTTTAATATAATTTTATCGGAAGGATTTTCCCGGAAAACCCATTGCAAGTCATCGAGATTTTTTTAGTCATAAAATTCTTTCCATAGGTAATTTTTTCATTAATCGTTTTAACTTAAAAATAAGTAAACAATTCAATTGTAAATGTTTCTTGTCTTGATATTGTCTTGGTATTGTTTAATTTCAAGACAAGATACATATTAAATTTTTAAGATACTACAAAAAGTTTTACTCAAGAAATAAGACATATTGACAAGAAATCAAGAATAACTTGATAAAAATATAGAGGACTAGGTCAAGGGAAAAAAGTACCTACTGAATAGGAAAAACTACTCTTGGACATGTGTAATATTCATTTAATTAAAACTTCCTCCCTTGGTACTCTGAGCTCTCTTTTTGAAATAAAAAATTAATTTCAGTTCAAAGTTCAAAATCATCAAACCTAATTATTATTTTCTTTAGGTTTGCTATATAGATTTTTAATAAAGTAATTTTTCTTAAATTAATCTTCAAACCCAAGAATTGATTCATCTTTTAATGCCCTTCCTCGAGCTTCTGAATTTCACAATTTCTATTTAAAAAATTTGCGGTAATTCCGAAATAGTATGTTACGCAACGAGCTAGAATATGACGAATTTTGTATGAGTGTGAAAATAGCAGAACGAGGCGCTAGCTGAGTGAAGATATCCACGAGCACGAAATTCACTATCTTGCGAGTTGCGTATACATTTTTCCGACGACCACGATGAATCTGTGTCCATTATTAATATGTTGTTGTAACAGTTCAAAATTCATAACATAACCTGTGTTGACATCAGTTGACATTGAAGTCAGGGCAATTGAAATTAGTCGAATATTTTTAGTTAAGTGTACCAAATTGTAGGTGGCGTTGTTTTGACGGAAGCAACTTATAGAAACGAATAAAAATGTACCTATTTTATTTAAAATGTAGGTACACAAAAGTTAATTATTTAATGATTTTAATAATAAAATAAGTAGTATTTTTATTTGACTTCTCCTTTTTTTGCAACTTCAAGAAAATCCAAGAGAGGGCTTTCATAATTCCTCCACAGCGCCTCTATCGAAAATTACAAGAAGTTTCGCAGAGCTACAAAACAGAAACCCAAAGTGTAGTGTAGTAATGATAGATTTTCTAAACCACTAATATGAATGACATATGGTCGTCGGAAAAATAATTTATTTGATATTGATGTCTAACCATCGATAGTAGAAAAACGAAATAAGGTTCACCGAAACAATAGAACTCAGTTTATTGTAGTTCAGGGTTTCAAATCTAATGGAAACCCAACACTTAGTGGGATTCCTCAGGGTTCCAATCTGGGACCTCTTTTATTTTCGATTTATATTAATATCAGCTCTGTAATTCAATCTCCATACCTTAATACATGCTGATGACTTAGAAATTTTCAAAAACATCACTTTGTAGGAAGATTGTATGATTATACAGAGATACCCAGAAGTAGTTTATCATTAGGCAGACTTGAACCACTTAATTTTTAAATATTGCAGAATGGGTTTATGTCCGTAAACAGTAATTTATTTTCTTATTTTTTACAAAATAATTTCCAACTATTGTATGTATAATTCGGTTTCGAAATTAAAGTTTCATAATGCTTTTTGTAGTATTATTAAAATTTGTTGTTTTTCAAGCAAAATTAAATCGAATCTGCTGTAGTAAAACAATGGTATAAAAACAAAAAGCACAAAGTAATGTGAATGCATGAGATAAATTAATTTTAAAATCGGGTTTAATTAGAAAAAAAGCTTCAAAATCGATACTGTGAAAAAATGCGAGTCCCTCCCACTGAATCGGGGTGGTAAGCGAGTGGACGACAGTGGAGTTTGAAAAATGACATACACATTGTTTATCCCCGCGCACACATATTTATAAACGAATTCGCTTATTATCATTATATATCCGTTTATTTTTAAAATCAAATATTCCGTACAATGTTTTTGATAGGTCGTAATTAATATTTACGTTGAGACAAGTACTCGTTTTCGCGAATTCGTTTATTTTTTAAAAACCCCTCTCGTGCAGAATACCTCTGAGTCAATAGCTCGTGTTTTCTTTTAATTTGTCTCTAAAAAACCGATTACTCACATGCGGTATTGATGAGGAGGATGCGGGGAGAATGACCACCAAAATAAATATCTGAATGCAAATATGGAGATTTTAGGTTGGTATTAAGAGCGCGATTAATTTTCGATTATAAAAAGGAGGTAAAAATTAATTTGGATTTTATACTATAAATCGGGCATAAAAATAGTGATTTCGTGCGAGGAGTATTTTGCTAGATACTTATCTGTTTTAGAAATGTACGAGCTCGTGGTCTGTAAAATTAGAAAACTAAAGTAGTTTTAGTTTTCCATCCCTCATTAGCATAAAGATAGCGGGACTGGGGTTGATGTAGTGAGTATAGTGAGTATGTTGTGAAGTTGGGAGTATAAGGCACACGCGCTTGTCTGATGAATAAACATTAGCAACCCTTCACATTATGCAAGCGGCTCGTATTAAACATTCTGGCCAATTCAATTATAGAAGAGAACATACATTTCATATTCTCCACTACGTAGACGTGGCCTTCGGTTTGATTACCTCTACAACTTAACTTCATTCGATTTTAATTACGTGATACGCTTCTGCATTTACTCTAATAAACAATACTGTTTAGCTGTATTATCTATAATCTAATTGTTGAACTTTATTAATCAAATAATAATCAGTCTACTAAAAGCGCTTCAACCAAAACAATACCATTTCTAAAAGTAATTTTCAGATAATAACCTTATTTGTAAAATACCAAGATTATATTCTATAGTCATAAGCTGGATTTACTACAAAAACATTAGAATTGGTCTTCCTAAAGTAAAAAAGATAATTTGTGTACACTTAAGTAAATATAGGAACTTAATAAAATAAATTTTAGTTGAAACTATACAGGGTGAGTCGGGTGAGTCGTGAGTATTCGCGTGTTCGGGCATCATATAGGAACTCTGGTGGTTATTCGATAAAGCTGGTAGTTCAGCAATAAATAAAAACCTGAATAGCGCCATCTATACGTAGTTGAATTTCCCAATAATATTTTACACGATAATATGGGGCATAAAACCAAAATGTTTTGTGGTCCAATTTTCCAGGAAATCTAATCCTCATTTCATGGACAAATTTTCCTACAGGAAAAACATCAGGTTTCTATGGAAATTTGTCAAAACAACCAAAGAGTAACAAGTATTATTTATTCTGGTTGAACACGCCTTTATTCCTAAAGGATAATTCTATAACCGAAGATCGCACTCATGGGACGGTTATTCTCGAATCACACAACACGATGTCGTATACGACATTATCATTTTATCACATGCAAAAATAAGAATGTCCTTGTCATGGCGTATACGAAATCTTGACGTGTTATTCGAGAATAACCCATGTGGAATTTGACGTATTTCTTCCGATTCGCCCTGTAAATTAAGTTTAAAAAATTGCGATGATTTTTTATCCCATTCCAGTTAGTAAGAAATTTGAAAAAAATATCTATTATTTATATAAAGTACCAAAATCAATTCTAGCAAATTTATACTTCAAACTTTCTTATATAATCAAGGCGGAAGTCCATTAGTGCACTACAAGGACTTGAATACCTCAAGTAGAGGTCTTGAATAAGTTTTCCAAAGTTAAATGATTTATACACCCAATAAAATGCTTGGACAATATTTTACATAACTTAATTTACGCATTACAAATGTATGTATTTGTACGAAAATATTATTGTTTAAAGAAAGGAAAAATAATGATCAAATATATATGTTTCATGTACTATTTAACACGGTCTATTTCCCAAATAAGGTTTCTGAAAAATATCCTGAAATATACTTTTTATTAAATCCGTATTTTGATATATTTTTTATGTATACATATTTTTGAAATTTGTGATGTCACTCTTGTTTGACATATGACGTCATTGAATGAACCTTTATGAATGTGTAAAAATGGAGCTTTTGACACCTCTTTTATAAGCCTTTGCATTTCCCTTTGGATTTTGGAATCGGTTTAATAATATTAAAAATATTAAGAATAATAGGAGTAATAAATAAAGAGATTCAAGTCATACAAAGTATAGAATAAATGTATTTACAAACAATAAATCGTATTTTTTACATACTATTGACATAATTTGAACTACGATGTCATCAAACATCAAATGAAATCTTAGGTTAATCCGGAGCAATCCCGAGATGTATATAATAGTATACAGGGTGTTCCGTTCGTGAATCACCAAACGTCAGGGTTAGAAACTTGAGTAAATTTAATCGACAAAAAACGAAAAAAGTAGGGGTCTATCTTTTTTAGTTGTGGAGCTATTGCATTTTGAACTTTATATCACCAATTTTTGCCAAAAATTACAAAATCGCTCATTACTTTTTAATTAATATACGTATAATTAAAAGAAAATTATCACTACAAAGAAACCGTCGTCTTTCAATTGGTAATAACACTAATACAGAAATGGTTGATATAATGTTGAATAAAAAATCGCAAAGAAAAGTCAGTTTTTCAATTTTTTTTTAAGATAGGACCCATTTAGGTTGTATTTTTTTTTAATTTTCTGAAAGTTGTTCATATTTGCAATATATCAAGGAAAAATTTGAAGCCATACCTTTTTTCCTTTTCTTACTACAGCCTTCTGAAGTTACTCCTAGAAGAAGTATTCTCAGCACAGTCTCTTACCATCGGCAGGTGGAATGACGTGAATCTGTTATATAATATTTGGAATTCCATCAGGTGTCCCTTATAGCCAAATTGACAAACTATGCACCCTTTACCTTATTTGACAAACTATGCTCAGGACTACTTTTGATAGAAGTAACTTCAGAAGGCTTTACTAAGTGAAGTAAAAGAGGTACGGTTTCAAAATTTCCCCTGGTGAGTTGAGAATATGAACAAGTTTCAGAAAATTAAAAAAACACAACCGTAATAGGTTTTATCTACGACAAAATTTTAAAAAATTGAAAAAATATTAAACTTTTTTTAATTTTTTTCA
Organism: Stenus bimaculatus; assembly: GCA_963971135.1. Classification (NCBI taxonomy): domain Eukaryota; kingdom Metazoa; phylum Arthropoda; class Insecta; order Coleoptera; family Staphylinidae; genus Stenus; species Stenus bimaculatus. The sequence goes on from OZ020185.1 coordinate 26,500,878, forward strand.
ATTTTTTTAATGTTGCAATTTGTAGATTTCCTTTAAACGACTCCTGAAGACTTTTAGAGACCAATACAATATTTGTCTATTAAGATTTTAAGTTCCAAATTTTACAAAGAGCACGTTCTACAATTTGTGGACAAGTATTTATACACACCCTGTATAATAGTATGAAAAGACCCTTCCTTCCCATTTAAAAGTTAATTCGTTGACTTTACCTGTCGAACATAAGTGATGTTACAAATGTATCAAAAAAATGAGAAATAAAAGATTAATATCGCAATTCTGTGTAAATCTTCAAGGTTTGTTATATAGGTTGTAAAGGATGGTTTTCATGGTTACCTTACAGTTTTGCATTGAATTGCACAATAAACCTAACCTAGCTCTGGTTTTTTTTAAGTTTTCTGTTTTGGGAGTTATGAAGTATATCCATACCTTTGGATGATCCTTTATATCTCATGTTTCATTTCTATTTCTACTCCTTGGACATACAAAGTATACCCGATTGTGACCGATTTACGTCGGAACTGTACGAACCAAAGACTCAACGAGCACAAAAATAACTTGTTAAAGCCTGTCAAGCGAAACATAAGTAAGGCTGTACTTCGATGACGTTTGAGGAAAAAATAAATTATAAAACGTTATAACGGTTATAGAAGTATTGAGTAACTTTTGTTAAAGTTTGAATGTAATTGGATTCATTGTAGAATTTAATGTTTAAAATAAAGTGAATTGAGAGTAAGTTTAGAGGATAGTGAAGTAAACATGATTAAATTTATAGAGCTAGAGTGAAATATCTGGGAATATTATAATTTCTGGTAAAATATGTGTATGAATTAAAGTTTAGGAACGATCTGCATAATATCTGTTGCGATCAAAATGCACATCACGTTTTGCAAGTCCCCACCAACGGTTACCCTTTTGCCTAGAATCCCTCGCCCATCGCCCGAACTCGAACTAAAACTTAATTATAATTAATTAATGCGACTGCTACTAAGTCTATAGGCTATACGCTATGTAATTAGAAACCTTTATATAAAATGAATACTGTTAATTAACGAACTAAAAGACATTATACACTGCCAGATTGTAGAAATAACTTAAGTAGCAAAATTATTATGAAAATGAGCAAAGTTTTGTTACAGCAAAAAAAAACTGATTAAATCCAGCCGATTTTATTAAATTATTAATTTATAGTCAGAACAAAAGGTTAGGAATGAAGTCATATTTAATTGCAATTATAATAAGGAAAGGAAAGTTCTACAGATTTATTATATTTCAAATGGCTTTCTTTTAAATTAAATCGTTTTTATGCAATTAAAAGAATTGATACAACTATTCAATGAATACTTTTCAATATTATAATGGCTAAATAAATATTGTTACTTGATGTGACTTTCTTTACCTGTTAAAATGTTTAATTTTACGACCAATCTCTTAAAACTACATTACTTTCAATTAACACATTTTATTATAATATTTACTTTAAAAAATGTCCTCGATTAAAGTTAAAATATACAAGGTGTCCCATTTCAAGATTGAGATTAACTCGTCAATTTGCGTTACATGATAAATTTTATTGCCAAAATTTCAACCGAAAATTGTCATTCGTTTTAGAGTAGTGATTTTTCAAGAACGGATCTTTTTTCGTAAAATGGCAAATATCAATAAATCAATTGTGTTTTTGTATATTTAAAATAAAGCATATATTACAAGCAATTGCGACGAAATTTAATGAATTTATATTAGAATTCGTACTTTATCTGTTCAAATAAATAAATTATAAAATGATAAATGACTTCAAACGAAAACAGTTTTAATTCATTTTGGAAGTAAAATGTGTTTGGGAATAATAAGGTTAATTTCCTGGTAAAAATACAGTAATTTATAATATCCATTGGGATGCTTAATGCTCTTTTATTTTCCTTTTAATAATGCGCTCTGCTTAATAATAAAATTATCTAATTTGGCTGTTTTATGTAAAAACGCTTCCGACAGAATTGGAATTATCCCCAAGGACACCACAAAAATTTGTACATTTACTCTAAACGATTTAACAATCCTAAAATACTATTTATTAACAACACTTAATTAAGCACATAATTTAATTAGTTCAGAAGCAAAAAATATTTTATTTTACGACCTATTATAAATTCATGTTCTGGAAACATGCGCTCATTTATTCATCCATGCCGAGATTACTTCATAGTAGCTCTTAAGAGCATCTTCCTAAACAGAAAATATAGTGGTTTAGTACCCCAGAAAAATAGGCTAGTACGAAAAAGATTTTTGTATAATTTTTTTTGTAGACGATTTAGAAGTCATTTCTATACCTCCCAGGGGAAGGAAAAAAAATTGGAGAATCTACAAAAAAAAATATATTGACCTAAAAGTACCTTAACTTTGGACCCCTCTAATTAATTTTGTGTTAGGTTGCAGAAGGTGACTATCGGTTAAGTTGTAGCCTAATTAATTAAGATTATAAATCTGAAAAAAAATTGAAAATCTAACGAAGCAAACTTGAGTTTTTTCTGGGCTACTAATGCTCGATTTCATGATTTATCACAATTATTCCTCCCAAACTCGCGCGCCCTCTATGGATTCGCATTAATTGTCAGTTATTTGTGAATAATTTGCAAAGAAGCTCCAGAAAAGTGGGATGGATTTTCTATTCCTTGTTATTATCTCCAACGGAAAATTTATCGCGGGCGTCTAGGAAGATGCTCTTAATATTACCTTGAAATTTTCAAGGAACCAAAATATTAAAAAATAATGTCATCAAGTTCTCTCAGGATATTTCAAAATCCTTTAGGTTTTTGAATTTGAGCTTACAACATTTCTTAGACCCTTTCAAGATTTTGTAGTATTTCTTCAAGACCTAAAATCATTTACGTCAGGTTTCTCCAAGATCAAACTAAATCTAAAGCTACATCGCAAGACGCAAGTTCACTCGGTTGCACCACAAGGAAATTTCATCTAAGGACATGCTGGAGAAACTTCTTAAAATTTCAGATTTTTCAAGAGCCCTTAGAGGATATTTTAAAGTCTTTCGGGATATAAACCTTTGAGTACCTTTCCAGGTGATTTGGGGGCTTAAAGAGCTTTAAAAAATTTCTATTGTTTTGAGGGACTATACGGGATTTCCAAAATCTTTTTAAAATAAAAATGGATCTTCCAGCATCTTTAAAAAGCTTTCTTTTATGAATCGACGCTTTTTCATCATCTGTCAGAATTGAAACAACTGAAATAATTTTCAAGACCTTACAAAATCGTTCCAGATCCTTCAAGATTTAAAATTCCTATATATCTTTTTAAAACAAATCATTTATAACCTATCAGGACCTTTAAGGATTTCTCAGTTTTTTCATGAACTCCTAGGATATTCCAATATCATTTGGGGTTTTCCAGAACCTTTCAGTATCTTTCATCAATTTTACTATTATCTTAAAATTTAGTAACAACCAAAGAAACCAAAACATTGTAATTAAATTTGGTGATTTAAAAAATCTCTTAAAATTTCAGATATTTCAAGAGTCAGGATAATTTAAAGTATTTGAGGATTTTATAAAATCTTTTAGGACCTTTCCAGATCAGTTAGGTGCTTTCAAGAATTTTAAAAATTTGCAGGATTTTTCTCGAGGATTTTGTAAAGTCTTTTTAAAATACCTCTTAAAACAAAATAAAATATAATCTAAATAAAAATAATTTCTTGCGGTGATTTGGATAATATTAATAATTTGAACAAATAAAAATAATTCCTTTTATCTCTCTCTCCTTTATTTCACAATTTACATTAATATTACATCATTTAATTAATTAGCATCATTTTTTAAAGAACTCTTCATCATTTTTTACTGTAATTATATTTTACATTTTTATTACTGTTTTGTATTTTGTTTGGTATTGTTGGATTTATTCTCTGTTTTATACATTTTCACAATGTAAGTTTTTATAAATTTATTTTCATCTTTATTTTATTTTTTAAAATTAAAATAAAAACAAAATCCAACTTTAAACATCTAAGAATTAATATAACTTAATTTTCGACCGAAAAAAAAATATATTTAAAAATAAATTTAAAAAATGAGAAGTTGTTTTTAATTTTTAGTTTAGTGGTGAACCTTCTTAATCATTCTTGATAATATTTTAGAAACAATTAGAACCTTTGAAGATTTTTTTAATATATTTCGGTTTTTTTTATTTGTATATTTCTTCAGAATATTTTAGAATAATTCAGTTAAAAGCTGGATTTCTCCTGAGCTTTCAGAATATTGCAACATATTTAATGATTTCCAAGGATATTTTATAAATATTATATTTTTAGTGTACAAAATATTTGCATTAATCTGCTATAAAAACAAATTGTCCAGGAAAAAGTAAAAGTTGCGAACTATTTTAATTACTATAATTTTAATACAATTTTCCTCATTTTTTCACCATAAAATTGTAAATTTGGTTCTTTATTTGTTAGGTTGGTATTTACTACACGTTTATTTTTTAATAATTTTATGATAATTTTCATTGGTATTTCAAATATGGTTTATAAATAAAATATATATTATTAATTATAGGTAGAAATCATTGAAAGCAGTATTTATGTTAATTTTTATTAAAAAAAGAAATAAGTTTTGCGTTTTCCGATTAACGAATAAAACTGATTTATTGCTAATATAAGTACTTTTATTAAACATTTCATTATGTAAGTTGTTATTATCTACCTACGTGAATAATTTAAATGCATATTATACTTTAATTCATCTGGTTTTACAAGAACCATCATTACTATAAGTGAACTTTAGATAATTAATCCTAAATTAACCTTTTTGTCCTGTTGCAAAATATGTTTTAATATAAATGAACAATAACTAACAATTCATACCATATTTTTAAATTAAAAGACGTTTATAAACCTTTCACAGGAATTTTACATAATTTAAAAATATTAAGTAATTATTAATTAAATTATTAAAACAATTATTGTATTTATTACTTACTTATTTTTATTTCTACTGTGACACAATACTACATGAGTTGACGTCATTCAAAAGCTTATATTTAATAACACATAATTTAATTGTGTCACGAATGCTAATTCTAACACACTTGGACACCAAGACATAAATTAATTAATTTTAAAGAATTATCTCAAGTTTTATCCTAATTTAAAAATTTTATTTAAAACTGACTTTCATGTTGGCCTTAATATAAATCGAAATTAAACCATTCCAAATTTAAGTACATGATTGATAATTTAAATATTCATAATATTGGAGATCATAGAGATTTCTTAAAACCGTCGTGTTCAGCAAAAAGGGAAATTATTGCTTTAATATTATCTTTTGATTACTTTTTTTGTTCTTCAAAAAGACGTAATTATTTACGTTGAAGTCCTGTGTTAAGGAGTAAGATCTTAGTACAATGATGCTCAACGATATCGAGGACACAAAGAAATATTCTGACCTATTAGCAAGAAACACCAGATTACACGAAATTTAAAAGAAATGAACACTTAGAATGCGAACTGGGTTCTTTCAAATTTCGTGTGTTCTCGTGTTTGCAAACGCTTGCTATTGTATCAGTATATTTAGTTTGTGTCCTCGATATCTTTGAGCCTCATTGTACAAACTTTATAATGCAATAACCTTATAATATTAAAAATTGTAGGTGTTATAAAAGAACACCCTGTATAGAAAAAAGTTACTACTAAAAATATCTGATTTGTTTGAATTGTAATAAGTTGATAGAGTTTTAGAAAATAAATCATTAAATAATATCTTATGGTTTAAAATTTGGGTAAAACACTTGTTTGTATTCCGGAGGCGAATCAAAGTTTGCAAACGTTGACTTGTTTCCTAATAAACGAAGACAAATGCTTCTGGTTGCAAGAGTGAGTCAATAGACACAGCTTTACTCAAACTACCCCATAGAGCTGTGCTATTAGGACACACACGTCTTACATGGCCATTTATAATCTGTCATCTGAAGCGTGATGATTTTAACAAATACTTGAGGAAAAAACTATAATTTTCTCAATAGGAAATTAATTAATTTAAACAAAATTTCAATCATATTGAAAAAAATTAACAATCGAGAGAGCTTTTGAAATCAAAAGCTGCTTTAGTGGAGGTCTATGTAAAATTTAAAGCATTTGAATTGTAAAAAATGTATTTCCAATGTCTCGTATCAATTTAATTATAGCGAACATGCAGCTTGTTTAAATGAATCGCAATTGATGTGTGAAACCGAGACCATGTGTTTAATTAAAAAATCCTTTGTTTTTAAGTTTAATAAGCACTTCACTCGATAAACACCCCCTGCGTGCATTTGCACGATATTTGTACATAAAATTCTAGCAGCGAATATTTTTTCATCATCGTCGATGAATTATTCATTTAAACGCACATGTATATGTGTGCCGATTTCTGCAAGACTTACCACGCATTTTAATTCCATTAAAGGCTAATTATTTAATTAGATTAACGTAGATTTTTTCCAGCGGAATTAGCTAATGTAATAATTAGAATCACTACTAGACGGTTATTATCGTGGTTCATTGATTACACAAGGTTTAGAGTAAATTAAATAATTCAATTAAATAAAGTAATTTTGTCATTTATTGGTGTATTGTTAGCTCGAATTAAATTATTAAAATACCACAGAGTTGAAATGCCAGTTACATAAATAGGTGTTTTGATAACACATTTAATTTATTATAATTATTTATGATGATTTAGAGTTAATTATGTGTTAATTTCAACATATTTAGTTAACCACACTCGTATTTTCCAATCGGAATTTAAATTATATTTAATTTACACATTTTGGGCACGAATCGAAATTTTAATCAAATTAATCGCTTTATTAACGCGTTTTATTTTAAGAAAAAAATTTCAATCACTAATTTTTCATTTAAATCCCGTTCCGTTTAAAATTTTAAACCACATTTTTTTTTTATTTGAAGCAATAAAAAGATTTACTCTAAAAATTTAATAATCCTAGATTATTAAAATTAAAAAATTCTAGAAGAGTGACACTACAAAAAAGTAGAATTTTCTGAAAATGTATTTGAAGTAACTTTAACTTGTATAAGCAAGTGCGTATTTAGAGGGTGGCTTATGAGGCTAAAAGGCTGCCCCCCCCCCCCAAGAAAATTAAAAAAAATAATAAAAATTCAATTTTTATTTATTTTCAGTCAATCTTTGAAGGAATAAAAACAGTATTTCTATTAAATGGAGAATCTCGCCAAAACTATACCAAATTCAGGCTCCTAGCAAATTAAAATTTAATTTTTTTTCTTTTTTAAACTTTTCGACAAAAATAATTTAGCATTCAGAACTGAATTATACTGATGGCCCAATGTAGGTACTTTGTAATTTTGGCATCTTTTAGAATCTCGAAAATATTTTCTTTCTAAAATTTTAAGAAAACATTGAATTTGTAGAATTTTGTATAATCTTTAAAGAAAAATTTTATATTGTAACAGAATTTGAAATATTTTTAAATTTTTTGAGTAATAAATATTTGAGTATTTAATATTTTTTAAGGGTGACCAAGAATATTCCAAAAAAATTTATCCTGTGGCCCATTTTATGGTTTATGGAAATAAGTGTTTATTTAAAATAAAAAGTTTTTGGAAAATAGTAGACAACAAAAAAGAAACATGTAATAGAAAGTAAAATTGATAGTTCATTTTAAAGGGCCCTAGAAACATGGGCGGATTTCTGGGCTTAAATACCTTTGGAAGTCCCCCGAGTACAACAAAATTGGTCTTATCCCAAAATATCCGCATTTTTTCTTAACATTTAAAAAAAATTATTTAGCTTTATTGTTATTATTTACAATTATCACTAACAAACATAATTAGCAAAGAAATTTACTTCTGGTATTCTTGAAAGTGCAGCAAAAATATCATAAAAAATTAAACAAAATATAAAAAAATTTTAATCTTAAATCCATACATTTTTAACTAATAAACAAAATGAGCAAAGAAATATATTTTTGGTAGTTTTTATTTCGCCGTTGCAACACTTCAAACTTAAAAATTCTTGAACATGCAGCAACAGGTTACAAAAAATTGTAAAAAAAATTGAAAAATATATGTATAGGTTGTCCTAATTTGAGGAGCACTGGATGGGTAACTTGGTTATACAGAGTGTACCAATTTGAGTTGCATTGCATACTTACTCAAATTAGTTCCGAAAATGGCGCAAGATATCTTCAGTACGTTAATGGAAACCCTTCAGGGATGCTCAGAAAAATAGTTAAAAAAAATTATTTACAAACTGACCGAGATACGAAGAGACAAAATTGGGCAATCAATTTCTGCTTTAGGATTAATTTTGAAATCCTGTTAGTTCTCCTACAAAAATTAGCTTCTCCCTAGTGAAGTAATTAAAATACGACTCAATTTATTCACCTATTACTTAATAACAAAAAAGAAGCCTTACTTTACCCCTTCACATCTCGGTTAATTGGTCAAAAGAGTTTTTTTTTATTTTTTCTAAGGATCCCTGAAGGTTCCCGAACAACGTACTGGAGAGCTCTCGCGCTATTTTTGGGACATCCTGTATAAACTTTATTTTTTATGTAAAATCTTAACAATTTAATCTAATCTAAGAGAGGAAGTCATTCACAAAACCGACTGATCAAATTAGGAATTTGCTTTTTGCTGTTTCTTCGAAAAATGTGTGTACCTAATTTACATTTAAAAAAAAATTATTGGGATAGAGGCCCCCTAATTGAACGAAGCCTTGGGCTGCAGCCCATAAAGACCATGCCTAAATCCGCCCCTGCTTTCAAATCATAATTGCCTACGGGCCAAAAAGGCTTTGACGCCTGGTTTGAGTTTATTGTAAAGTTTTACGAATTTTAAAATGTGGTACATTTATGAGGTTAATTTCAAAGATGTGATTAAAAATATCAAGAAAAAAGTTAATTCTTATTTATTTTTTGACTATTTTTTTCCGATTAAATCTCGTCTACTTTCTACGATTTTCATCTGATTACTACTTTTTGGGCCACACTGTATTATGTTCAATTACCAATTAATTTTATATTTTTGCAAAGATTAGAAAAAATATAAGGTTAAGTTAACTTAACCAGTCTTTTTTCAAAAATCTTCGGGACCTCCGAAAAATCTCCCAATTCCTAGTTTTCATCAATAATTTTGCTCTCCTAAGAAGAAGACTTTTCTTTGTTTCATCCAAAACTATATAAGTTAGTGACTAAAAATTGAATCATTCATTTAAAAAAATACCCAAGTCAATTAATTACATCTTCTGTGTAAAAATCACACGTGTTTCACGTTTTTTAAAAACCGGATCTAAAAAAGGGTTTTAAAATTTTGTCGTCACCGTAAAACCGGGTTTTAAATTATGAAAACTGGTTTTTAAAAATTCAAATTCATAGGTAAAAATCAGAGAGTAGAACCAAAATTTATGTAGTTACGATTCGGATTCCAATTTCGTATCAATTTCGGTTCCGGTACAGTTTCTGTTTAATTTCGGCTCGGTTTGGTTTTAAACTGTAAATTGTAAAATCTGATAAGTCTCTAAAAAATTATGATTTTGAAGAAAATTTATTAAGTAGGTATTTTTGTTCAAGCCGATTTTGTTTATAATTTCCGTTATTTTGTGTTTACAGTTTTCGGTTCGTTACCGGGATAAATTATTTTTTATTTTTCCCGCTTCTTATTTTTCTTTAAATTCGATAACTTGTTACAACAGGTTTTTTAGGAATACTGGAATTCGAAAACCGGTTTTTCAGAAAGTATGTTTTTAAACCCAAGTAACACATTAATTATAACTTATGTTTTTCGGCGGATCATTTCAAATGCCAAGCAAGCCCCAATTTTACTGATAATAATCCACAAATCAAATTGTATATTTTGGTAAATGATGGCCAAAATTTTATAAATAAGTGTTTGTCAAAAAAGAGCACTTTCCAAAAGAATTAAAAGAGTCATTCTCAATATTCAACAGCATGGCATTCCAGAATGAAAAAAGAGGAGAGGAGATTATAGATTATTTTAGTAGACCCCAAAAGGATAGAGAATATCAAAGAGTTAAAATATCGTGTCACCAATCAACAGGAAGGGATTTTCAACTGGCAAACTGGAAAGGAAATTGATGGTCCAAATGTTGAAAACGACGGAGAAGTCGATGTTTTTTTTAATTTTAAAAAGCCACTGCTTATGTAAAACAGTTTTTTTACCTCTACTGAAAAATCAACTATTTTGACTTATGTGGTTTTTGAAATGAACGAGTCAATTTTACCTAAGCTAAATACCGTGGTCAGGCGTATTTTAAAAAATATTATGGTAAAATCGGTTAATAAGATTTTCGGAAAAAATTGCCTTCTGATCGCATTCTGAACGTTTTTTGAGCAGTTTAGTTTAAAATAAAAAAAATGTGATTTTTGGGATGTACGAATAAAAAGAGGATGAAAAGTTTATCCCTCTTCTATAGAGCGTCGTTGTAAATTATAATCCTATCAGTGATAATTAATGCGGACCGCTAGACCACGTGTGAGTTTGGGAAGAAAAATCGTGAAAAATCTTTAAAAATTGTGAAAAATCGTAAAAATCGTGAAATTGACTATTACGCCGCTGTATCTCAAGTGTTTTTTTATCAGATTTTCATATTTCTTTCTGATTTATAAATTATATTAATTAATCTACAATTGAGCACTTACTTATGAATTGCAATTGTATGGAGAATTATTTATAAGGGCCTAAAGTCACTTTAAAGTCATTATATTTCATTATATTTTTCTTATACAATCTGGATATTATTTAATTTCATTAATTTATTATTATTATTAAATTCATCTGTTTTTCTTCTTAAAAATATAGTAATAAATAAATTTCTGATATAAACCATAAACGTATTATCTACTAAATCAGTAAACCTATTGCTAAAGAAACCAAAACATTGTAATTAAATTTGGTGATTTAAAAAATCTCTTAAAATTTCAGATATTTCAAGAGTCAGGATAATTTAAAGTATTTGAGGATTTTATAAAATCTTTTAGGACCTTTCCAGATCAGTTAGGTGCTTTCAAGAATTTTAAAAATTTGCAGGATTTTTCTCGAGGATTTTGTAAAGTCTTTTTAAAATACCTCTTAAAACAAAATAAAATATAATCTAAATAAAAATAATTTCTTGCGGTGATTTGGATAATATTAATAATTTGAACAAATAAAAATAATTCCTTTTATCTCTCTCTCCTTTATTTCACAATTTACATTAATATTACATCATTTAATTAATTAGCATCATTTTTTAAAGAACTCTTCATCATTTTTTACTGTAATTATATTTTACATTTTTATTACTGTTTTGTATTTTGTTTGGTATTGTTGGATTTATTCTCTGTTTTATACATTTTCACAATGTAAGTTTTTATAAATTTATTTTCATCTTTATTTTATTTTTTAAAATTAAAATAAAAACAAAATCCAACTTTAAACATCTAAGAATTAATATAACTTAATTTTCGACCGAAAAAAAAATATATTTAAAAATAAATTTAAAAAATGAGAAGTTGTTTTTAATTTTTAGTTTAGTGGTGAACCTTCTTAATCATTCTTGATAATATTTTAGAAACAATTAGAACCTTTGAAGATTTTTTTAATATATTTCGGTTTTTTTTATTTGTATATTTCTTCAGAATATTTTAGAATAATTCAGTTAAAAGCTGGATTTCTCCTGAGCTTTCAGAATATTGCAACATATTTAATGATTTCCAAGGATATTTTATAAATATTATATTTTTAGTGTACAAAATATTTGCATTAATCTGCTATAAAAACAAATTGTCCAGGAAAAAGTAAAAGTTGCGAACTATTTTAATTACTATAATTTTAATACAATTTTCCTCATTTTTTCACCATAAAATTGTAAATTTGGTTCTTTATTTGTTAGGTTGGTATTTACTACACGTTTATTTTTTAATAATTTTATGATAATTTTCATTGGTATTTCAAATATGGTTTATAAATAAAATATATATTATTAATTATAGGTAGAAATCATTGAAAGCAGTATTTATGTTAATTTTTATTAAAAAAAGAAATAAGTTTTGCGTTTTCCGATTAACGAATAAAACTGATTTATTGCTAATATAAGTACTTTTATTAAACATTTCATTATGTAAGTTGTTATTATCTACCTACGTGAATAATTTAAATGCATATTATAAGCTAAATACCGTGGTCAGGCGTATTTTAAAAAATATTATGGTAAAATCGGTTAATAAGATTTTCGGAAAAAATTGCCTTCTGATCGCATTCTGAACGTTTTTTGAGCAGTTTAGTTTAAAATAAAAAAAATGTGATTTTTGGGATGTACGAATAAAAAGAGGATGAAAAGTTTATCCCTCTTCTATAGAGCGTCGTTGTAAATTATAATCCTATCAGTGATAATTAATGCGGACCGCTAGACCACGTGTGAGTTTGGGAAGAAAAATCGTGAAAAATCTTTAAAAATTGTGAAAAATCGTAAAAATCGTGAAATTGACTATTACGCCGCTGTATCTCAAGTGTTTTTTTATCAGATTTTCATATTTCTTTCTGATTTATAAATTATATTAATTAATCTACAATTGAGCACTTACTTATGAATTGCAATTGTATGGAGAATTATTTATAAGGGCCTAAAGTCACTTTAAAGTCATTATATTTCATTATATTTTTCTTATACAATCTGGATATTATTTAATTTCATTAATTTATTATTATTATTAAATTCATCTGTTTTTCTTCTTAAAAATATAGTAATAAATAAATTTCTGATATAAACCATAAACGTATTATCTACTAAATCAGTAAACCTATTGCGATGGACTGGAAATGTGCTCCTTTAGTGACTTTTTCTGGAGGTTTTGATGAAGCAGTTGACAGCAACAGGTTGATCATTTTCAACAAAATAAAGCTAGTGTTTCATCGTTCATATAATTATTATTCCAACAATGATTTATGTTTTATGCTGATTGATAATAACATCGCATTATTTACCCAGTTCATTAATTATTTAAATTAATTTATTAATTGTATTAAATCAACAAACTGACGTTTTCAAAAGCCTAATGAGCACGTGAATGTTAATCGGAAGCTTTTTATTAATTGCTGATACTATATTTTATAATTATTTTAATATTTTTGTTTATTTCATTATATTTATACCGTTTTGTTTTAAAATAAATTAATTCACATAAATATTTTTAAATAGAGGTCTTCATTACCATTATTGAATTATGTACGTTTTTAATAAGCTGCATTAATTCACATGTTAATTATTTCGAATTAATAAAAGGAATAATAAAATTAAGTGGGCGGTTTTATAGTTTTAACTAAGGTTTTACTTGAAGTAATTTGTTCGTCATAGCCCTTTGGTTATATTTATGCTAAATTATGTTAATCTCTTGTTATTTACACTTATATTGTTTAAACCTACATAACTTAAGAAGTTAGTCTCGATGTAACTGCAATAAATATATTCATGAATACGAAAATTTCAATACCCACGTATGTTTTTGCCTGCAGTGAAAATTTTTATCCTGGAAAATTCATCAAGAAATTTTTATCTTATGAAAACTTATTTCTTAATCAAGATTTTATCACTAATGTATTATTTTAAAATCAAAGTCAGTCAATTTTTGACGAATTTATAACATTTATAGTTTCCTGAAATATAAAAAATTTACACTCTGTACATTTAATATACAGGGTGAGTTTAAAGTAATGCATAAAATTCATAACTACCATATTATTGGAATTTTCAGAAAAAGACGTGTCACATTGTTTTTAAAAAACTTTATGTTTATAATGGGAATCCAAAGCAGTATATATTTTGACATTTCTGTTTTATACTCAAACGATATTCTTTGAACATAGATAGATTCACGACAAATAAATCAAGAACTATTTGGATCAGGTCATCGTAATAGATAAAAAGAAATTTAATAATTACTAATGTTACTGATGGTAAAAGTGGTGCGTATAAAAAATATTTTGAGAATTCCTAAATCTTAAAAACTTCAGCTGTCAGAGGAAAATCTGAAAATGGACTCGAACATAAAAAAATGTTGATTCTATTGAGTTATGAAATTAATTCAGACATCTGGTTAAATTTAAAATGGTTTTAGGCAGTATCCGTTAATTAATTGCACTTTCTAATAAAAAGTTTTTTGATCTATTGTCCTTTAAGAAAAAGTCCTTCAACAACTTGTTCCAACAAGTAAATTTTTTCAACCAAGTCTTTCCAACAATAAAACAATATTTCCAGCAAGAGTAGTTTCAGGAATATTTAGAGTCAACAATTCCAATACCTACGTTTTTGAAATTATATCGTGTCCTTGTTAGGTCTGCAGATGATATCATTGATTAGTGATGTTTAAATTCTAATATGTATAATGTTTTAAGATTAAGATTTTTTCCTTTTTCAAATCAAACAATTTGTACATACGTGTACATACCTGTACAGTGTACAATTTTTTTTTCAAATCATAATCAAATTTTTAAAATTAGTTAATTAATTGTCCTTTTTGACTACTTATCCTTCCAAGGAAAAATCTTTCGACCAATTTTCCTTCAAGGAAAAATTTCAAATAAGGCTTCTTTCAACAAAAGTACAATATTTCCAGCTATAATACTTTCAGGAATGTTTACACCTAGTTTCTCAATCCTGTCTTCAGACCAAACTAAATCTTAACCACGACCAAATCTCGTCTTATTCGCAAATTAAAACCTAAAGCATTCATATGTGTCGAGCAAACATGAATTTTGAAAATGTTATTCCTAAAATTGTAGATGAGAGGTAGATTTAATTTATATGAATAATGTAGATTTACATAATTATGTGGAAAATTTACCAAATATAAGAATTCCTCGCCAAATATATGTAGGGGAACGAGTGGCGGAACGGATTACCGTGGCAGAACGGGAAAGTGGTGGGGTGCTCGTTACAGGCGACGGAAACACGCGAGCTTCGCACATAACGTTAGTTTTTACTGAAGTTTGGACAAAAAGCTTACAAATTATATTTTTTTCTCTGCGGCACAAAACTTATTACACTATACATTATTGTTTCTTCGGATTGTGACACCACATATTTGTTTGAACATAATTTTAACTAACTCAAAGTCTAGTGATAACTCAAGGCCAAAAAATGTAATGGCCACAATACTCGTGTTTATAGAACCTTACGTCGGGGCACAATGGGTGGGGCCGAATGGGGTATGACCCGTTTCGCCCCTGATAATACTTCTCACATTAATAGACACTTTTTATTACATCTGCGGATGGTACGTACATATATCAAAAAACTAAGCTGTTCATGCGGTCGTCATTAGAGAAGTGGGATACATGGCATTTCTACAAAAACATAGCGTGTGTTGGTCTAGACAGTGATGACCATGACAGTGTTTTCATTTGTAGATTGTACCCTGTACCAATAATTAGTACCCCAATTGTGCCCCGGGTTCATTTCCCATTCTACCCCGGAGGTGGGGCAGAATGGAAAATTTTAAATTTTTTACAGTCACCAATTTTTGATAGTTCAATTATTAATTTTGATAAGTTTAGCTTTAGTTTATTTGTAGAGAAATAAGTAAAGAAACATACAAATTGACAAATAATGGTGATATTTGTTTCAAACTCTCTCAAATTGCAATCAAAGCTTATGTAGTTACCCCTTTCTGCTCCAACTTCCCATGGGTGAAAGTTGTTTTGAGTTTTATAATGAATCGCTAGTTTCAAAACAATTACCAAGTCTTTACTGTTTACAAGACGAATTTGTGGTTTTGTTTATCTTTTATCTATGGGTTATGTTACACCTAGCAACTAGTTGAACAGCTGATTTTTGAAACAGACAATTAGAAGAAGTATGGGCAAATCTATCCGGAACCTAGCCAAGACTTCGTGAATAAAACCATGGTACATCGCAGGTTCGACTTAAGCTGAGCACGAATCTGAGCTGAGCTTGGTGAAGCTGCGTCTAAAAACATTTTGGAGAAACCGAGCGTAAGATTTCAATTTCAAGGCCTACTTTTTTGAAATTATATCGTGTTCTTGTTAGGTCCGCAGTTGATATCATTCATTAGTGATATTTAAAGCTATTAAACGGCCGAAAGAAGAATTCTAATAAGTACAATGTTCAATGTTTTAAGAAAGGTTACCTTCTTTATATCAAACAATTTGTACATACATATACAGTTTTTTTTTCAATTAATAATTAGATTCTTTCTATCAAAGTTAGTCGACTATTGAAGATATCTGGATATTTCTAACGGTTTTAAGCTATATCCGTTAATCAGTTATCCTTCCGTCGACCGATTGTCCTTTCAAGAAAACTTTTCTTGAAACAAAAAATATTTTCATAAAACTTATTACCTGAAATTTTAATCGGTTCGATATTTTGACTATAAAACGGGGGAAAGAAAGAAAGAAATTCTAGTAAGTACGATATTTTGATAAAGAAATTTTTCAAGTATAAATGAATGATGTCGGATTTGGGGATGTTGGGTGAAACGCAAAAGGATTTTTTGAAAAGCAGATGAACAAGCAGTCCATCCTTAAAATATCCACGTTTATATTGAATAATTAAACACGACTTTCAATTTGATTTGCATATTTTCACGCGAGACTCGTTAGTCACTACTCATTAGTAGTTGAGTGACAGACCCCGACGGCAGTGCCCACGGTGACGTCACATACCGACCCTGCACCCCTTTCATCCGCGGCTCTCACACCTCTGAATCGCCGCCTCCGACCAACTGTCACTGCATCCCCCGAAAAAAACTAAAAACAAATGATTGGTGGATTGGTTTTTAGTCAGCCATGTTTAGGCACAGGTCAATACTGCACTTTTATAATTCCATTTTTAAATGAATTCGACGCCGCATTCTTTTTTTTTTATTTTCGCCTGTCCGAAAATATAATAGATAAAAAACATTCTCTCTATTTTAAATGTAAAAAAATTAATTAAATTTAGATATTTTCAGGCGATAAAATAAACTTTATGTATTTGGGGGTTGTTGGAAAAAATCACAAAGCAACCCTATACGAGTTTTTTTAAATTAATTAATTTTTATATTGAATATTGTTGTGTTTTTATTTATTTTAAAATATAAACATTTCAAAAAGTTTCACGTGGATTTAATTAATAATTGTGATTAGTTTGTACAGTTATTGAAAAATTATTAAAATTAAATCTTATTTAATGTAATTTATTGGTTGTGTGCTTATTTATTTGGAAAGGCTAACATTAAGAGGGCAATTGGAGGTATCCGGAGTTTGGCCGGCGGTGAATATCGATCTAACAGGGACCGCTGGCCTCTGTGGCCGGCAAGATAACAGCCAAGGGGCGAAGAACGATTGCATACAGTAATCGCCTCACCACCTCTTGAATCAACCCACCCTTACCGCTTGAAAGGCGAATGCCGCTATCTTACTTTGCCAATTGAAAAGACCATCTTAAAAGCATATTAGTTACCTTATTGATTATATTTCTTTCACCTAAATCTCATGCTCCTTTTTTCCTACTAAAAAACATCAACTTCACCATTTTATACTACAAATATTGGTTGATTACTCATTATCACGATAATTTCATCCTTGATGTCAACCACGTAATCGTTAGAGGAGATAATTTGTAACTTATATCCAAATCCAAAGATCAACCACGTGGATACTTACCGAGCGATCGTTCTGAAACAAAAAAAAGACAATAGTAAAAACAGTGGTAACTATAACATTAAGAAAATCATAATAAAAATTAATGTTGGATTCTAGCAATTAAATAGAAGCAATTATAAAGCTGATTGCCATTATTTATGTCTTTTTTGAAATTATTTTATCATTAACTCGGTAATAAAAGGGGTTGTTTAAAATTATCCACAAATGAACTCCGCTAATTTAAAGTAGAGACTCTTATGAAAACCATGTAAACACCAAACTTTACAGGATTTATCGTATATTCTTAAAATAGTGATACAACTATAAATATTATTAAGTTTACGTATCAGTAACATAATAGTAATTTATGTCATAAGGATGGTAACGTCGGTCATTATGGTTCAAGTCGTGAATATTTGCAAGCGAGGCGAATCCTATAAATTTGATTTTGGGATTTCCCTTCTTCAAACTACCGATTCAATTGGTCAAAAACTTCTTGGTAAAAGTTTACAGTCCAAAACCATTTTTAAATAAATAAAATGGGGAACATTCTCTACCCGAAAAACTTAATAATTTCCAATGCTTTGCCGCTTGATATTTCAACTTCAATACCAAATCTATAGTTAATTCAGATGATACAAAAAACTTACTGAAGTATTTTGAAAGTTTTTCAAGAAAACGCTAGTAATAAGTGGGTTAAAAGAATAAAATCACATTTCTTTTATTGGATAATCATTGATCAATTCTTAGAATATTAAAAAAAAATCATCTTATCATAATATTCCTTAGGTATAATGTATAATAGAACTATGATAGTAAAAAAAAAGTTGAACACTTTAGGATTTTTATAAGATATTTTTTGATAACCGTAAAAAAATATCAAAACGAAAAAAAGTGCGCTGAAAATTCGGGAGACCCAGGATGACCATATTTTACTATGGCTAGTTGCACCACTTTTCCATAAGCCACTAAGTGACACTTAAATTCAAAATTTGACAGAAATACAATAGAAAATATGTCACTTAAAAAACTTAGAGATTTACGGCAGTTATTAAAAATTTTATTTAATTTGACACATACCGAGGGGTGCATAAAAACGGCCAACGATGTAGCTTCGTTATTTCTTATCCAATTTTAGTAAGTGATATGTCAAATTAAATGGTTTGAAGAATACTACTATCAGATAATAATAGATTAATTTTATTTTTGAAAACATCAGCGGAGCAGGAGGCAACTTTTCTTTTTCAAATGGCAACATATTTTTTTCGATTGAAAAAAATCATTAGCAATTATACCAATAATTTTTTTTAAATTAATTTTAGTAAATTTTTTTTCTTATTTTTTTTTTATTTTTTTATTATTAATTTTCTTAAAATTTAATTCAATTGTTTTTTTTTTGCATTTGAGCTTTGAGTTTTTTATATTTTTTTAATTTTGTTTTTTAATTTATTATTAAAAATTTTTAATTTATTAATAATTTTTTAATTTATAAATACATATTAAATTAAAAAATTAAATTTAAAAAAATTAAGTACTACAAACTCAAAAACAAAAAAACCAATTGATTTAATTAAAAAAATAATAATAATAAAAAAATTAAAAAAACAAATAGGAATTTTTTTTTTAAATTAATTTAAAAAAATATTGGTATAATTGGTTTAGATTATTTTTGTTTCTGATTTTTTTCAATTAAAAAAAATATGTTGCTATTTGAAAAAGAAAAGTTGCCTCCTCCTCCTCTGATGTTTTTAAAAATAAAATTAATCTATTATTATCTGATAGAAGTATTTTATTAGTATTTTTACTAAGTTTCAACGTAGTTTAAATGATTTTTAGCTGCTGGATAGGCAATATATGTCAAATTAAATGGCCGTTAAACATTTTTATAATTCTGAAAATTAGAGTACTGGTGCAAGTGATCCTTAGGCCCGTTTACATACATATAGTTTTATTGGGTCCACTTAAGTTTCAAGTGGCACTTAAACTAAAAAAATGGCAGGAATATACTGAAAAATCTGTCAATTTTTAGTTTAAGTGTCGTTTGAAGCTTAAATGGAAGCTGTGCAACTAATGCCCGTTTTCACCAACGATTCCTAAAATTTAGGCGTTGCTTATAGCGCTAGTTGCTAGGTATTTTTTATTAAATGATTAAAAATACCTAGTAAGCAGCGCTATAAGCAATACCTAGGTTTTAGGAATTGTTGATGAAGACGGGCATAAGTGTTACTTGAAGCTTAAGCTTCAACTGTGCAACCGAACCTAACCTGTCGAAGCGGGATGTTGGAGGAAGGACCGAAGATTCATCTAACTTTTCGCTCATAAAAACTTGCCCTAACGTATAATAATTATTTAAACTAATTTGAGTAATCTGAATTTTCTATTGAATATATTTCCTTATCGCGTAAATATTCTTAAATATTCTAAAACATTCTAAAAAAATTAATACAATATTTACTCCAAGAGATTTCAAAATATTTTAAAACGTTAGAAAAATCAAAAATCAAAAAAAAATGAAAAGACCTGAATGATCCGAATAATCCGAATAATCCGAAAAGGTTGTTAAAGGTGCTAAAGAACTTATTGGTTTTCATAATTTTGGTGGTGTGGGTTGAAAAAACACAATTTCGCCTACTTGCCGATTTTAGGCTTTTTTTGTGACGCTTTCAGAGAAAAGAATCTTAACGCCTCAGAATTAAACATAGAGTAATAAATAATTTTCGGTCAACTAAAAGTAATATCGGCTACATATTTTACTAAGTTGAATCGATTTCGGTTTAAAATTGTAGTCTTTTCGAAATTTCAAAATTGGACCAAAACAGTTGAAAAATGTTACATGAAATTTGAGGACGCTCCATAGGCGCTACGATTTAAAAATTTATACTTTTTTTCGCTCATATTCCAGCATATTTATTTGCCTTTCTTCTAACCCCAACAGATCATTTTTCACATCGCCCAAACTTCTTATCGAACCTACACAATAAAGTCGAAATTTTCACCTAAGAAACGCGTAATTTTGAGATTTACGAAAAAAATTTGCCCTTGCCGCCGAGTTGACCTAGGAAGATCGAAACTTCGGAATCTCGTAAATTGGGATGAGGAAAAAAAAGAGGCTCGATTTTATCACTTCGATTCCAAACTCGACGAGGCTGCGATCTTTCAAAATCGGTAAGGTGGACGTTCGAAAAAAATCGCGAAAAATGGACTTTTTCGGGAGCGCTTTTGAACACCTTCCCTTAACCAAAATAAATTGAAATTAGGTTCTTTTACGTAAAAAATATTCCCTACTGAAATTTTAACAATAGGATCATAGGATGAAAAGTATACCGATCGATTTGATATCTAAAAACGAATTTTGGCCATAACGCGGCTGTTTAGGGAAATCAATGTGGACAAATTGAGCTCAACATTTTCAGTTTTCTTTTCTACAGGGTGTTCCGGAATAACTGTGACAATTTTTTAGGGGCGATAGAGGAAGTGAAACTAAGCATGTTTGACTTATAAAGTATTGCCCGGAAATATTTCCTTAAAAAGTTATACCACTTCAAAAATTTAAAAAAAATCCAGTTTTTTGTAAATAAAATAAATATTACAAGAGATATTAATTTGAAATTTTGGCGATTGTTTTTTCACATAAGGATACACATTTACGACCAATAAAAGTTTTTAAAATATTTTCAGGGGCGTTACATTTGGGGGGGGTCATCAACTTTTTTTGATCATATCTTTTGTTTTTTTACGTTTTTGGTAATTTTAAAAGAATCCTTGATTAACGTTCTACAGAAAAGGTAATCTTATTGTAAGTCGCTCCGGTGCTTCGTTTCAGAGTTAAAGCAGATTTTATAATTTTGAGCTAAAATTATAATTTTAAAAAACAACATCAAAGTAGGGTAATTTACTTAAAATATCATGTACTAAATATGTGGGCTGCTCCATATTCAAAATGCATGTCTGGTAATTCGTACTTCTGCATTTGAAAATCTATGCATTTTTAATATTGCAATATAATAGGACTAACTATCAAACACTAATTAAAAAATATTAAAGGCTAGAACTAGAACAAAATATTGTGATAATTCGCCAATTTTGATGTTTGATATTTGTATGTTTTCAGATAAATCACGAAATTTTCATTAAAAAGCCTATTTTGATGATGTTTTTTAAATTCATATTTTTAGCTAAAAATTATAAAATCTACTTTTACTCCGAAATGAAGCACCTTACAATAGAAGTACCTTTTCTGTAGAACGTTGTTCAAGGATTATTTTAGTACTTTGAAAATTACCAAAAACGCAAAGAAACAAAAGATATGATCAAAAAAAGTTGTTGATCCCCCTAATGTAACGCCCCTGAATATATTTTTAAAACTTTTATTGGTCGTAAATATGTATCCTTATGTGAAAAAACTATTGCCAAAATTTCAAATTAATATCTCCTGTAATATTTATTTTATTTACAAAAAACTATTTTTTTTAATTTTTGAAGTGGTATAATTTTTTAAGGTTGTCAAAAGTGCTTAGTTTCATTTCCTCTATCACCCCTAAAAAATTGTCACATTCCGGAACACCCTGTATATGACATACTAAAAGTTGAAACCGATCGCATGATTTTGACAAGTCATTCGGCGGCATCAGTTTACCCCTTTCGGGGCGAATAACTTTTTTCAGGGGGCAGTTACGAAAAAACTTTTCGATATGAATATCTTGTATTTTTGTCGTCCGTATGCCTATAAATTTCAAACCTTCACGACCAAAAGTACGGTACGTCGTCCTTATCGGATTAACTCTTCTGATTATAAGATTTTTCAAAAATAGAATTATCTAAGGATTAAAGACCATTAACGAAAGAAAAGTCTTTGATCTTTTGAATATTCGTGTGGAATTTATAATTGAGTCAATGATTTTTATGATTTGAAGATAGTTGTGAGATAAGTCAATATCCTAGAAAATGATGAAGTTTGGTTATGTAGTTGTAGATTCAGTGGAAGATGATTTTGATAGGAAGAGTAGATAATAAGTTTTTTTGAAGAGTAGTAATTATTGTTATTAGAGTATTGATTAGAGAGTAAATTGCTGGGGGAATGAACGAATTTGGGGTTGAGGATGAAAGAGTGATCCGGAATAAAAATTGTCCATATCGGCGTGTGCGTGCGAATGTATATTGAAAGTTAAATTAACATTATTTAAATTATGTGCTTACATACAACCCTTTTCTGGCGGCGTTAAAAACTTGTTAACGCTATTGAAATGCGGAGATAGGTTATATGGTGGAGAGGAGAGCCAGAGCCGGAGCTCCATTCGTTCCTGGAACTGTAATCTTATTAAATTTACATATTAATCAACGGATTTTAATTATCCCGGCCCCTTGCCCCTCCGTCCTGCCAGTGAGCACAACGCGTCGTCGTAATTTACATTAATCCAATAATTGCATGGAGGTTTGCTAATTAGAAATTCAAATGAGGTGGTGCTTGCAAAGCGAGGACTATGTGCCAGCCTTCCCCTATCGGACCCCTGCAGCTTCACCCTTTACACTGAGCCAAAGCAGCCCCCGCGACCCGCGCAGCCCCTCGTCGACACCAGCCCCCGCAGCCCAACACAACTTACGATTACAGTCCGAATTCAATCGATTTTATATTATTGTCTAACTAAGTCCTGTTCATTTGTCTATATCTTCTCCGTTTTCCACTCCGCTCGCACCATGTACACCGCCGCAATTCTACACCCCAATTTTATCAACAGAATTGACGTTCATATTGATAAATTGGAGAAGACACGATACTTTGGATACTTTCACACCGCATGCACGTTTAAAAGCCCATGATAATCAACAGCACTTCCACGCATCAATCGCAACATAAAAACTTAACACCTGCAATTTTTAATGAAGTTCCCACTTGGCTGATAAGCAATTACCAATGGAAATATATTTTATGTAATAAGCCTTTAATTTGTCATATCCCACCAACTGTTTAATTTATTTAAAAAAAAACATCAATTAATAATTACAGCAAATTGAAACCTGCAACTTTTTCTCAGTTTTCTTATTAACTTAAATTACATTCCAAGAAAGAATAAATAGTGGCTATTATTTAAAATCAGGATATAATCAATATTAAAGTAAAGAAATTATCTTCATAATGATCGTTTCGTTTTATGAAGATATAAAATTGTATACATGTAACGTGATTTATTCCCAAGAGTGAAAGGGGTGAAATTCCCTTCACGATAAAGACAAATACGGAAAATTTGACAAGAAAATTCATCTAAACTACTATATGCCAAGTTAAAATACTACTGTTTCAGTCCTGTTACAAAGAAATTTTTTGTATCATACTTGTCAGACAGAACTTAGAGAGTAAGATGCAGAA
Source organism: Stenus bimaculatus (assembly GCA_963971135.1). Taxonomy (NCBI): domain Eukaryota; kingdom Metazoa; phylum Arthropoda; class Insecta; order Coleoptera; family Staphylinidae; genus Stenus; species Stenus bimaculatus. Next base: position 26,524,907 of record OZ020185.1, read on the forward strand.
ATACTATTTTAAACGCAGTTTATGTAAGTAAAGGTGCGCCGCAGGGTTCAATTATGGGACCACTTTTGTTTGTAATATTCTTAATGGATATTCACAACAACACACGTACATGTAGTTTGCATCAATATACCGATGATACCAGTTTTTATAAAGAAAACTAGGATCTAAAAAAAATTGCCTTCATGAAACCCTTCTTAAAATTTCTGAATATCAATTGGGTCTTTTTATCTTTAAGAACTATTTATAGGAACATGCTTATAAAAGAGAAGATATGTGAAACACTAGTCAATTCAACTATGGTGACTGTGTATTTGGTCCATATCTTTGGATAACATTTGCTCTAAAAGGGTACAAAGGATCATGTATTCGTTTTATTTTTATATAACCTAAAGGCAAGGGACCATGTGAGTTGCCAGAGTTAAATTGACTAAATATGAGTCTTCGAAGAAAAGTTCTCTTAAGGGGGTATTCTAGTCTGGAAATTTGAAAAAATCGAAATTTTTTTTTCATATTTTGATAGTATACAGGGTGCTGGAAAATTCGCGGACCAACACAATGGTGCGATGTTGAGGAACTCTTAGAGAACAAGGGAAAAATAATTAAAAAATTCTTTGTTGCTTTACCTCGAAGATATATGTGTTTTTAAAATCTTAAATTTGGCAACTCTGTGTTAATTTTAGTTATTTAAATTAAAATGCCATGATCAGGTGTAATTCGTTTGTATTTAATTTTTCCATAACAACCAATGGCATGCATAAATAACTAAAAGCATTTAAAAAACTTACTTTAAATAATACACAAAAACCTGCAAACTTAAAGGATTACTAACAAAAAGTTCGAACTAATAACAAGAGAAACTACGCGATTCAGAAAATTTAAAGTATTGCTAAAGCATCTTCATTGTTACCATACATTTTACTACTTTTTTTGACAAATTCGTGTGACCAGTCAGATCAGTTTGACACTGACAATTGTACCTATTTGTAATTAAGCTACAACGTTGACATGTTTATTTATGTGCAAAATTCAAATATTTAAAATGTAAAATAGCACGTTTAACAATACCATTCTTAAGTAGGATGGACAAGGCTAAATATCTTTGCATTTCTACATAATTTACGTGTCATACCAAAGCATAAATATGGGAATATTGCAAATTAAAAGAGTAAAAAATTGAAAGTTTAACTTTCCATAACTTCGAGCTAAAGCAACAAAGAATTTTTTAATTATTTTTCCCTTGTTCTCTAAGAGTTCCTCAACATAGCACCATTGCGTTGGTCCGCGAATTTTCCAGCACCCTGTAGATATTCAACAATAGCTCCCTAAAAGGATTCGAATTCGAATTAGTTTTAAAGTTGTAGTCATTTTAGTGACGTTCTTGTCGTCCAGACATATCAAAAAACATAGGTTTAGTGGCAATCAACAAGAAACTCTGGATGACTTTCAACACGATGATCCACCTTACTGATTAAGTTTGAACAATTTAAAAACCTATTATGGGGATGAAAATTGGTAGGGAAACCCATGGGTTTGTTGTTGGGCGCAATGAAGTAAGAATGCAACGCTCTAAAGTTCGATCTTCAAATGCTTCCAAATAAGGAAGAACTGCTCGTCTTGAGGAAAAAAACGCTGAAAATTAGCAATATGAAGTAGAAGAAAGGAAAGTTAAAAAATTAGTGGGAATATCGACCTCAATTTTTGAGTAGCCACCATTTTGCAAAAAAAAATTCTTTTTTACTTTTTCTGGTTCATATGATACTGGCAATTATACTGATCAAAAATTATACATAATTTTGTTTTTCAAGTGATCAGGAGGGTAGATATCATGAAGACCGAGACACGGCCTTTTTTTTCGCAACGACGCATAACTGAAATTTTAATATTTTTTATGTACTTTTGAAATATGTATAAATAAGCCATAAAAAATGGATAGAAAAAAATAATGACCAAAACCGCAAAAATAAAGCGAATTTCAAAATTAAGAATACATTCGGTTGAGATTATTTAAAATTTCTTTTTGGAATACAATGTAAAGTCTTCTGGCTATATTTTTTTGCAATTTTTGTCTTTGTGGAGTATAATTGCGCGTAGATAAATATAAAACAAAAAATAAGAAAAAAAAAGTAAACCCAACATTCTCTTAAATGTCTAGAAAAGATGTAAAAACCAATTTTGGTTTTCTTGATTGGTATGGCTGTACTTTGAAACTAAGCTTTTTGATGTTCAAACTAAATACAAACACGAACAAACTAACTTTTTGAATCCATGCTTTATACATTCTGTATAGTTCGACATAGGTAGGTAATAATATATTTTCAAAAATTCGAACTTAATGAAGTTCGAACATACTAAACTTCAAACTGAATAAAGTTTGAACACGATGAAGGGAGTTCGGAAGTGACGAAGTCCGAAAGTAATGAAGTTTAAAAGTAACGTATTTCGAAAGTGACGAAGTTCGAACTTAAGAGCAATTTCCTAAACGGAAAATATAGTGGTTTAGTTCTGCAGTCATAGTACGAACAACATTTTTGTTTAATTTTTTTTGTAGATGATTTAGAAGTCATTTTTTAATTTTTGCCAGAAGGAAAAAAAATTAAGAATGTAGCCTAATCAATTTAGATTATAATCTGAAAAAAAATTGAAAATTTAACGAGGGAAACTTGAGTTATGACTGCAGAACTAATGCTCGATTTCATGATTATTCACAATTTAGGGATTCGCATTAATTATCAGTTATTTGGTCATAATTTGCAAAGAAGCTCCAGAAAAGTGGGATGGATTTTCTATTCTTTGTTATTATCTCCAACGGAAAATTTATCGCGGGTGTCTAGGAAGATGCTCTTAAGGAAGCTTCAAACTTTGGGAAGTCAAGATAGTACAGGTTGAAGTTTGCTCTGCTATTGCTAGAGACATTATAAAATAGTATATTACACAACTCGCAGAAAGTGAATTTAGTTGCTCGTGTAATATCCTCACTCGGCTAGCGCCTCGTTCGGCTATTTTCACACTCGCACAAAATTCGTCACTTTCTAGCTCGTTGCGTAATATACTATTTTGGTTTGAAAAGACTACTTTAATCAACAAAACACAAAAAAAAAATTAAAAAAAGAAGAAATTTGGAACTCGATGAAAGGAATTTAAAAGTGTCGAAGTACTAAAGTGACGTAGTTCTGAAGTGACGAAATTGAGAAGTAATGAAGTTAAGGAAATTCGAAAGAGAAGAAATTAGAATATGAAAGGATGAGCTTTGGGAACTTAATATTGTAAAGGTTATTTTGATGTTTCGTCTATTGTTGCTGGAGGCTTTATAAATAATTTTTTTCCGGGTTTGAAAAGGCCACTCTAATCTATAAAACTGCAAAAAAAAATAAAAACAAAGAAGAAAGTTCAAACTCGATGAAGGAAATTCAAAATTTTCGAAGTTTGAAAATGATGAAGTGACGAAGTTTGAACCTGAGGAAATTCGAATTTTATGACTTGAAATATAATAATTTAAAAATAAAAGGATTGGGATGAATTAAGTAGTCAGGAATAGCCTTGTTTATAATATATCTATAGTTATATAATACACATGTATAAAAGAGGAGGTATCGTTTTATAGTGGACACTGGAGTAATTAGTGTGGACACCCATATGATAAAGCTTGGTTGATTGTTAAATCCTTTTCAAGGATATTCGATTCGATTTGATCAATTATCGTCATTCTTTTTACGCATTTTTGGTTTCATTTATAACCCATAAAGTTGACTTACTATAAGAATACTATCAACAAGGGTAATAGCCTGTTTACGTATAAATGTTCTTTTACCAGATTTGCCTCATTTGGAGAAAGCTCAGAAAGATTGATAAACCTGTTTCGAGAAAATGTTATTAAAGGAGTCGCTTAGGGAAAAATGCTATAAAGGAGGTTAAAAAAGTTTGAATTTTCTTAAGAACATGAACCTTTTAAAAAAATCATTTATATGATTTTTCTATTCACTATTTCTTCTATTAGATATAAATTTTGCTAACTTTTACTTCTTCCAAGTTCGAACTTTCTTTGAAACCAATTTGTTCTAGAACTTGGACTCTTTAAAACTCTAACTTCTTTCGAACTCTACTTTTTGTGAGATCGAGTATTTTCAGAACTTGATTTTTTTTCTCGAAATTTTACTTAATATTCGAATTGTTCGAGCTATTTTCCAGTTAGAAGTTTTGAATAAGAAATTTATATTTCATGAAATAAAAATTAAGATTTGTTAATTAAAATTATTTTAGAAATTTTGTATTTTTACCTATTAAATAAATAAATGAGCAAACATACAAAACGTGTTAAATTCACTTTTAGTAAATTTTGACATTTTGAAACTATATTTTACATAGGTATGAGTTAAATTCATTGATGAACTCAGAATCTGTATTAAATCCTATAGAAAGGGCCCATACACTATCAAACAATTTGCGCAACGTGGGGTACAAACACGTTGACGGTGTTTGGCGATATTTGAGTAGTTGCAGAAACTGTGGTGTAAATTCAAATATGTTGCGCAAACTATTTGATAGTGTATAGCCCTTTATATCAAAAACTTTACAATCAAGCAACTAAAGTATAAGAACAAACAACATTTTTGCGATTAACTCACTTATGAATGAAATGGATTTCACACGTTTTGCAAGTTTGCTCTTGAAATTATCTCTATTTTCAGGATATTTTAGTAGCTTCTTAAGAAATTTTGATCTTTAAAATAGTATAAGCAATACTGAACATTACAAAGACAAATGCCTGGTCGGTATATTTATAAAAATAATTTAAATCTTATTTAGGTTTTAAAGCTTAAATATAATCAGTTTAAGTTTAAAGAGAACAAGATATTTAGTTTAAAAAATATGTTTATTATTACGAGTTGTAAATTTGTTCTCAAACTAGAAACTTCTAGTTGGTTTAAAACAACTAATTTTTCAGATGGATGGAAACAAAATTAGAACGGGTGAATATTTATTTGCAAACGTGTTGAATACGTAATTTATGTGGAGATAAATTTATCATCATTTATATTAAAAGTTAAAGGGAGCGATTTCGCAGCGCTCTAGTTTAAGGGAGGCGCAAAACGCGCTTCACCCTTTAGATAAACAAAATGCTTTCACGACCAGGTAATTATATTTCAGGCGTCAAAGCAAAACGTTTTAATTCGCCATAAAATAAACGTCATTTTTATTAGCTGAAAAAATTACAGTTTTAAATTGTTTTATTTCATTCTAATTATTATTTATTTTTCAAGCGTATAAATCATGAATTTTTATTATTTTACTAATTCATCTATTAATTTATAATATTTTATGAAATATTTTATTAATAAACAGGAAACTTTAATTTTGATCCCAATAAAATTAATTAGCTTTTCATTAATTTAATCCCGTTGAAAATCGATAGAGTTACCGCACAAATGCAGGAATATTTTAAAATGCAAATATGATATAGTTTTTTTTTTATTTTGAAACTTGATAAAATTGTATTTCTCAGTATTTTATGGTGGAGGTGATAAATTAAAATAATTTTAGAATTTTTTTAATTAAAGATTTTATCTTTAATACCACGGGGAAAGGCAAATGAATGAAAAATAATAAAATAATACGTAATTAGAATAAACAAAGCGGTCAGCTTAAATAGATATGCGTTAAACGAATGTCCCCTCTAACAAAAAGTAAGCCCCTGGTCCGCTTACCGGCCAATAATGATGATTTATTCTACAATTCTAGAGTAAAAATTGCAGGCCCGTTAGTGCATGAGTAATATTCTCGAGCGTTCAAAGCATAACGAGTGGGAAGCTGGAAAAATACCAGTTACGCACAAAAAATGGCCACTATATTATATTTTTACGGGGCATTAAAATAATAAAACGTTCATAATTGGCATCCAGAATCACGGATTTAAATGCAGCTCTTTTTTTCCGGAGCAAGAGCTCCACAAAGAACCCCAAATGAGATATGCCTGATAATTGTTTGTTGTAACATCCAAATGTTCGATGATGCACATAAAATACAGAAGCATGAAATGAAACGTTGCTTTTTTGCAAGAACCCTGCTAACACGCTGGGCGGGTCATTGTGAAATTAAACAAAAGAGGCCGTATAAACGTTTAGTTTTAAAACATGCGGAACAATGTTTAATAAATATTTTAACTAGAATTGATCATCCAATCGTAAATCCTACTTTCGCCAATCTAAAATATAATACTTTTTAAAAGTAAATAATTGGTAACTAGAAAATCAACTTCGATGTATTTCTTATGAAACCCCTCATTGCTTTTTGTTTATAAACTACCTATTAACCGTGCTTTCAATAACGCTACTTAACATTTCTCTTTCGTAGAAAAAGCTTTTCCCGGGAAAATCTTCTGCATCGCAATAATTTTTTTACTTCATAAAAATCATCAATTATGTAGCATGAATTAACCAATCGTGATGAAATTTGACACAAATATATATTTGGAAAACCATATTTAATTTATTTTACATAGTTACTCAAGCATTTTTGGACTATATTTAATACTGCAAAAACCATGACCTAAAAGTACCTTAACTTTGGACCCCTCTAATTAGTTTTGTGCTAAGTTGTAATATCCGCTAGGATGTAGCCTAATAAATTTAGATTATAAACCTGAAAAAAAAATGAAAATCTAACGTGGGAAACTTAAGATTTGACTAGAACTAATGCTCGATTTCATGATTTTCCCAAACTCGCGCGCCCTCTAGGGATTCGCATTAATTATTATCAGTGATTCGCTGATTATTTGCAAAGAAACTCCAGAAAAGTGAGATAGATTTTCTATTCCCTGTTATCTCCGATGGAAAATTTAACTCGGACGTCTAGGAAGATGCCCTTAATGTGCTTTAGTGCTTGAACTAAGCATAAGATATACTAGATTTCTTTACAGTTCAACATGTTATAGGTGAACACACAAAGTTGCCATGCTGTTCATTTATAATTTTTTTTTTTTTGATATTTTAAGATAATTTATCATGTACCTAACATAAAAATTCATCGCAGAAAAGTTATCACTGCAAATCTTAACTCAGAAAAATTATTTTGGATTAAAATTTCCTTTATGAAAAACTTGATATCAAAAAAATTTTCCCTTGGAAAAGGAAATTTTAGTTTCTACAATGCTAATACAGTGTTTTTTACCCACATGTAAAATCATAAAAATCTGGTAAATTTATGTTTATTTTAGAAATAAAAAAAAATATAAACGAAGAAAAGGTGATAAAGTTCAATTTCAGTTGTAACAATATATACCGGGTGGAAAGGAAACTAGGGCCACCCTTGGCATTTCTTTATTTATGAAAATAAAAAATTAGAATATTAGTATCTTATATGATCTAAGAAAACAAATTTTATGGATCGAATAAATCTTTCATTTTACTTCCGGTTTATCAGGAAATGGCACCCACTTTCTTATTTTAAATGTAACCCCCTGATTTTTTCTACGTAAAATCAAACATTGGTTAGTTTTAAGTATGTTTATAACAAAAAAAAATTTTTTTTCAAAACTTTCAGAAAAAATGTTGAATTTTTTTTTGGTAAAAAATTTGAGTAAAACCTACAAAAACTATTTTTAAATAATACAAATACATAAAATAAATTGTAACTTATAAAATTTATTTCACCGTTCAAGAATCTCAAGACAAGTTTTTTGGAAATATCTTTACTTTTTTAAATGGGATGATATAAGGGCCACCCCCTAATTAAATAGAGGGTTTTTTACCGGTTACTGTGATATCCCATATGTATGTTTAAAAATAGTTTTTGTAGGTTTACTTTCAAATTTATTACCAAAAAAAATTCAAATTATTTTCTTAAAGTTTTGAAAAAAAATATTTTTTTGTCATAAACATACTTAAAATTAACCAATGTTTGATTTTACGTAGAAAAAATCAGGGGGTTATATTTAAAATAAGAAAGTGGATGCCATTTCCTGATAAACCAGAAGTAAAATTAAAAATTTATTCGATCCATAAGATTTGTTTTCTTAGATCGTATAATATACTAAAATTTTAATTTTTTATTTCCATAAATAAAGAAATGCCAGGGGTGGCCCTAGTTTCATTTCCACCCGGTAGATACAGGGTAAGTTTTTAGTGTGAAATTGGAAGATATATCGTTTATTTTAAGAGATAGGAAAAAAACTTAAATTGCAAAATTGCATGGTTTCTGGATACGCATAACCGTAAATTATTTTTGTCTACGTATACTGGGAGTGTGTCGTAACTAGAGCGCTGACTAGGTATTTCACCTTTTGTTTAATGGAACATCCTGTATATTTTTAAATATTTGCATTAACATTAAATCAAAGAAAAAAACGATAATTTTTTTTGATAATTTGAGTGTGCCCTAAATTATTTAATTTTTTTATCGGTATTTTTCTATAAAATTTATCACATTTTGACATATTTTTAGAAATTTATATTGGCCTTATTATGAACATTTAAAAAACAATTTTTATGTCATTTTGTAATATCGATTTTGATGTATTTGTACTACATTTTTTTTTTGGAATTTATTATAAATGCTATGGAGGTGTGAAATATGAAAACTTAATAGGGATGTATTCTAATTTTTTTAAACGGAACACCCTGTATTATTTTACAAAATATTGTTCCTTTCTAAGTCTTCTTTAACTTTTATACAAATCATTTTTCGCTAAAATTTTGTAAAAATATGTCGAAAAATGTGGAAACAAATCACCTCAGAGAGTCATTTGTTATAGAAAAATTTAAATATAATAATATTATTAAATTCGGTTTATCATGAATTTAGAGCCAAGACATTTTTAGAAGTTCCTTTTAGTGCAGGAGTATACAAAGCACTCAAGATTAGAGCATAAAACTAAACTATTCAGATCACATTTTTTATTTACCTTTTTTAAAAACTCCAAAAAAAATTAAATTCTGTTTTTCGAAATTATTAAATGTATGAAAGTGAAATGATATTACAAGTAATAAGTTATTTTTGAAAGTAGTAATAGCAGAAAAGAGGAAAATCAGACCATTGAGGAGGTATATGAAATTTGTTCTCAAAAGCACATCCATAGAAAGAATTTTAGTATAAATAAAATTGATGTTTTATTTACAATAAAACATTATTATTATTTATTTTATTTTTTATTTTTTTTATTTATGTTTTTTTCTTTTTTTTTTAGATAATTTTTAATTTTTCGCAGTATTGTGAACTTCATATGTGCTTATTTAGATTCTTGTACATTTGTTATACATATACACCTGATGATGAGATTTTAATAATCTCGAAATCGATAGTGAATGTTTATACCTAAGGTATAACTTATTATTTAATATAATAAAGTTGGATACAAGAAGTTTACTCAAGAGTTTTACTCAACTATATAAATAAAATGTTATAAATTTCAACTTTTATATTTCAATGTACAAGTTGCAAAATTTCCTTCATAGAGTGCCTTGTACCGGTCTCCTCCTAAAATAGTTCATTTTTCTATATTTTTTGAAATATTATGTAGTTTATGGTTTAAAAAATGCGCAAGGGATTATGGCAACTCAAGACAAACCAGAGGGCCTATTTTTTAAATCATAGGAACTTAAGTTCGCATGCGAAGAGTTCAAATAATTAATTATACAGGGTGTATTTCAAAACAAGTTATTATTTTTCTTGTTTAATATTTTTTTATTATATTTTTTATTATATTTTTTATTATATTTTTTATTTATATTATAAATCGGTCGGACAGGTTGATTTTTATAGGACCACCGCACGATCCGAGTTGATCCGACTATCTGGGATTAGAACAGATTCGATGAAACGTATCTATGAGGCAACTATGGAAACCGTCCTTTACAACCCATATCACAAACCGTACAGATATTTCCTGTAAGGGTTTACGGTTTTGTACAAAATTGCACCATAAATCGGATATCACATTCACATGGTCCGATTAGTCCATCCCAAATTCATTAAAACAAAATTGTTCCAAAAATACCTCACAACAGAAAAGTACGAAGATAAAGCATCTCTACCTGCCAAATTATTAACTAAAAATGCTTACATGGCTAGGAATGAAACAAACGATAAAATCGAAACCCTCATTCATGGAAAGCTCAAAAACTAAATTTCTTGTTTTAGAAACAAAATAATTAACTGATGGAAAAATTCCGTTAAACCTTTAAATCCGTTAGACCTGGAAAAATTTGTACCTTCTAAAATCCCAAAAACCTCAACAAAAAATATCGAAGTAAAATCAGGCAATATTTTGGAAATTGTAATAGATTTAGAGGAGATGGCAAGACCAAAACCAGAAAACATTGTTAAAACTCGATTTTTTTCATAATTTGTACATAAAAAACTCAATTAGGTATCGTACAGCTTCGAAAAATGTCTCCAGATGATAAATTGGTAAAGATAACATTTAAGCTTATATACTTAATAGGGAAATCCTGGAGTCCAAAAAAATCTTTGGGCATCTCTTTATAACCTAAATTCATGGACTTCTTAAGCTTGACTTTACTTTTGACATCAACATCAACGGTTCAAACCAGTTCGATCTAGTATCCAGCAAATATTTCAACCAACAACGTTTTTATCTGAGAATAGGCGTATTTTATTTTAGAAATTATCAGATGTAACTGTGCACAGTTCCTCCCAGGTAAAAGTAGAACATAAAAGACTCGAGTTCGGACGTTTTCTTCGTCCTACTCATCTTTTGTGTTCTACTGGGATGAACTGTACATCTGATGTAATAGAGAAAGATCTCACCAGTGAACATATGATTGGATAGTAAAAGAGGTACGTCCAAAATTAACTGATCGTTGCAGATAAAATACACCTATTTTATAATAAATCGCCGCGTATTTGAAAATAAGGATAGTATATCTAGAAAATAATGGGATTATTGAATTAGTAGATTTGTGAACTTATTCAAAGAGTTAATTTTTAATTACATTTAAATTTAATGTGGTTTTAATTTAATGCGCAAAGTGTAAATTTATGAAAGTCATCGATTTGCAAAAAAAAACATTCTTAAAAGGAGGGCGAGAGCGAGGCTTTTGTAGTTTTTGAAGAAAGGCATAATTAAAAGACAAAAAAAGAAGTGTTGAAAATGAAGTGGCGGGACAAGGAAAAATATAATTATAATGAAGGAGGAGCAGCAGCGGCCCTTTCATCAGCCACCAGCCGAGCTCCTCGATGCACACAGAGGCTATAACTTCCGATACATTTGATTTGCACATTCCATTTAATTATCACTGCATCTCGCGCTCTTTTTATTCTTAATTAGCAAAATAAAGGACGCGCGCGCTTTACGCCCTGAAGCCGCGTTGGAAATATGTTTTGCATTTAAGCGGTGTTACTGTAATTTGCACAAAGTCATTAATCATTTAAACCTATTATTATTTATTCTAACTATGCATTTTTATTCATTGTTTCTTACATAATTTCAATCATTAATAAAATAAACGTGTTTTTTGTTACCGCCAGTTAATTATTGTTTTTCCAGTAGCGTACTTTCAATACATTAGAAACCTTCTTAGAGTAAAATCAACACTTAAATTGTTTTTAAAATACTTTTTTTTAATTTAAAACAATACAGCCTTGATCAAAATACAGTGAATTTTTTTGAACCATACTGGTCAGACAGAACTCAGAGAGTAAGATGCGGAAATACTATTTCAAACGAAGGTATGCCGCAGGGTTCTTTTTTTGGAACCACTTTGGTTTATAATATTCACAATAGCTCATATTTTTCTTCCCCGAAAAAGTAAGCTTGGAGAATACCAAGGTTTAAAAATTCAGTTTTTACAAGATCTCAAGTAGAGATTTCCAAACCTGGGAAACGCACAAGATGTGCGGTGTAAATAGCATTTAAACGTTTTACAGAGACAGTCAAATAAAAAGCTAAAAGGCCGAATACGCATACCTGCAGAACGTTAATGTCGAAAATTTATACTTGAATCCATTAAAGATCGGAAGAAATCTGCATTTAAACTTCCTGCTTGTTTAACAGAAAATATTAGAAGCTCGAATGAAAAGATAACGACTTCTAGAAAGTGATCGGTGGAGGTTTACCGTAATAAACATCAGAATATAATAAAAATCTCGTCTAAAGTGGGATCTTCAAGAATAACATTTAAAGCCTTAATGTCGATCAAACCTAGTTTGGTCAAACGAGTCCAACTTTGTAGCAGGACTCATTTAGTTTTATATAAATAAATACAAGTTGCCCCCGAATAATGTTTTTCAAAATAATCCGATCGTTTTCAGCCCATCACAACGGGTATTTCTCCTTGAACCAGTTTCGAAATTCCTGTCGTATCTTTAAGGAGAATTTTACGCATGTGGGCAAAATTTTAAACTTCCCGAAATTTTTTTAAAAATCGCCACATCGCACAATTGTGTTGCTTTTTTTCGCGAGTCCTCATTTATGTATAGCAGGAAGTTTTTTGTCTTCCAGGTAGACCCAGCGTCAAGCGCGAATTTTTCTTTAGAATCTTCAAAAAGTCGCTTAATTTAGCGGAATAACGGAAGCAAGAATTTTTGTAAACTAGAAACACGCGAAACTGCAGTAGGTGGGTTTTTTATCTCGAAAATTTGCTCTATACCTTTTTTATGGAGGTCTTAATTTGAGGTGTCGGTTTTGAAATTGTTTTTAAAGAAATTTTAAAATTCGCAGCTTCCATATGACCTCACTGATAATGACCAAAGCTCGAAGCTCAGCTTGTGGCTCAGGACACATATAATGCACAGAAAATTATTCGGTTCTCGGTCATAATTCCTGTGGCGCAGGAATATTTTTCCAGATGCACAAAAAACGTAGCGTCGGACAATTCTCTATTTCACAACGCTTCTGCGATTGGTCGAAAACTAAAAATCGCTGCACGAGACGTTTAATAAAAATGTTTCGGTCGTCACTTCGTGAGATTTCAAAACGTCCACCTTATTATTTGGCGCCGTAGTTCCAAATTCAAAAATGTATTTTTTTCGACCTCGCCTGACCAAAATTAACGGGACGAGGTAACGAAACCTCCGATTTTCGATTAAAAATATCCGTAGGAAAGCCCTTTTTAGACACTTAAAATGTATTATGAATTTCGCAAAAATGAAAATTTGAAAAAGTCATTTTTTTACCAAAAAATCACTCTGAAATTTTCTGTTTAACGGAAAATAATTAATTTAAGAAAAACTAATTGGCCGATAGAGAGGATTTATGGCTTAAAATTTGAGGTATCATTTTATCAGTCGAACAATGAGAAAACGGTTCTGACCGCATGCAAAGTGCGCTTTCCAGGGTCGAATTCACACTCGAAATTTACAAAAACTTTGGAGTTATTTTCGCAAAACCTATTCAGCCGATTTTCATTTTAAATGACTTAAAATATTCCCATTCCTGGTCTTCGTCTTCGGTAAAGATTTGATCTCACTGTTGTCAAATTTTTTTAAAAAATCAATAAAAACAAAATTAAAAAAAAGCCCAATAAAAGTTTACGAAAATTATAAGAATTTCTAATTTCGAATTTTTAAAACGACCTTTAGAATGATAGATAATTGAAAAATTATTAAAATCGACCACTTAGTTCTACTTTAAGTCCGTTATTTTTGCCACCATCCTGAAAAGTACTACAATTTTGGAAATCGCACGAAATTGAAATTATTTTAATCCCCTTAGCTTGCATTTATTTTTACTATTTACTAAACGTTAATGGTTTTAAACCGTTAAAAAATATACTCCTTTTAAATTTTTTAACCACCTTTAGTTTGTAGCTTTTACGCCTCATAGCTTAATTAAAGAGTTCTCTTACATAGCGAAAAAGATTCGTATCGAAATCTTCATTTGATCCAAGGCTATGGGCCGAAATTTTAGTTTTGGGAAGAAATTCAATATCCCGAAGACTATTTAAACGATCCTAAACTTAAACTTCGGATGGGAGGTTTTTCCGATGGAAAATTTCAAAATAATAAAATAAAAAGTGCAAAATCCATGGATATCTACTTCAAATTTTCAAAAACGTTGGATTTTTATGGAAGAAACTAATTGACCGATTTTCATCCAACAAGATTTAGAATAATTTAAAACGTGAAGAAAGGTAAAGTCTTAGATAAACCAAACGTTGTTTAATCTGGTTTATCTAAGACTTTACCTTTCTTCACGTTTTAAATTATGGACAACCAAACTTTAGGAGATTTCTGCTCTTCAAAGATTTAGAATATTTAGCTGCAGTAAATTTTCTTTGCGCAGAGAATTTCCCTTAAAATAATTAATAAAACAGTGAATTCCACTTTTCAAATTCAATTTTAAAACGCCAAAATCTTCTTTTACATTTAAAGGTGTTTTAAACTCCTGGTGTTTCACAACGTATAAGGGCCGGGAATGCGGAAAAATGTAGTTTATGAAGTATTTTGATAGGAAAATTTTAGTACGGACCATGTTTATAGATATTACGTGGGTATCAAATCATATACCTAATTTAAAAAAAAAATTATATGATCAAAGTTTTAAAAATTATCAAAATAAAAGAAGTGAAATTCATGTAATACTATTCTACTTAGATGTTAATTTACATATATTTTCAAAAAAAAATGATTTTTTTTTTAATTTTATTAATTTTTTTATTTTTAAAATTATTTTTTTAACTATATGATTCCATATAGTATATCTATAAACAGAGCGAAAAAAAAGTTTTAGTGCGTGAAAATTTTTCTATGAAATCACCTCATAAACTAAACAAAATTCTCTAGCCATAACTTCAAATGCAGCTCTAAAAAATGCTTTACGAGTGGAAATTAATATGTAATAAATATTGCAAAAGGCTAGTAGATATTATGCTATAAAAAATACAGGTTACATTAAAATCAAAGAGGAAGACCAACAATAAACTAACACCTTTTTACGAAGATTTATTTATTCTCAACACAGGGTATACCAAAAATAAATGATTACAAAAAAATCGTAGAAAGTAGACGAATTTTCATCGATAAAAATCCCAATATTTAGGGTCGAAACGGCCCAGTTTTTCTGATGGGTTTTAAAATTTTGTTCCCACAAATAAATCTTCTGATCAATTCTTTTTGGGACTCTCTGTATATGAAGTTGGATTTTCCGTTCAAAATACATATTGAATTAGTTGTTGCCTAATAATTTTGGCCAAGCTTTAGATACAATTTTAATATATAAAAAAACGATTTTATTTTAATTTAAATCCTGTACCACGTAATAATATTAATGCTTTGGGTGAATATTGTAAATGGCAAAAAAGGCTGATTACTGCATTTTCGGATTAATAAATTAAAAAGCATGATATGTGAATATAAAAGTTGTAATTGGTTTTTTCTGTAAATATAAATGAATATTTTTAATTAGTCCACTAAATAATTTTAATTAAAAATAGGGAAAAGCGATTAAATTAATTAGGATTATTAAACTAATGTTGTAATAAATATGTATATGAAAATTGGTTTGCTCGATTTTTAATTGAATTGCATATTAAATTAAAAGATCAATGCATTACCTATTACATTTACGCAATTCTAATTAAGGTATTCATTAAAGCATTGGTTTAAACGTAAATGCGTATGTAAAGATATGTAAGTACTAATTGGTAAGTGCTTGCGTTTGCAACATTGATTCTTTATTAAATCACGTTGTAATTTAAGTTGATTGATTTTTTTGAAAAATAATACCTAATTAATTAAAAAAAGTGGTGTTAAGTAAAGTACGTAAGGGTAAGGGCAGGTGGGGTGAAGTAAACACAAACGAATTACCCGCATTATCCAAAGGCAACATATTTACATCATATATCAGAAGTTCAAAATTGAACCGTAATTACAATGCATTACTCATTTCAAAAGTTATAATTAATGCTTATATGCCTAAGTATCTCGGCAATTAAGCCAATAATTTATATCATTCTTTGAAATGCAGTAATTTTCTGTGTTATAGAGGAGTCATAATGAGAAATGAGAATTGTACATCGGTGGGCCCCGGAGTGGGGCAGTGGCGGGGGCGGCGGCGTGCGGGGGCAAAATTAATGTTATGCAATTCTCGGAAGGTGGGAGAGAGTAAATGTAATTAATTATCTGTGTTCGTAATGACTCTGACTGATGAGGTGTTCGGGCAGGGCGGGTTTGGGGATGAAAGGGGGGAAAGTTTAGCGATAATCGACCGGCTTCGCTCGCCTTTAGGTGAATAAGTGCAACATCGTAGCTAGAAGCTAATTATAATAAGGTTTAGCTGCTTGTTTGATTTTCCAATATTACATTTTCCTATTACATTTACTAACCTCTAAAATTTCCAAAATTTTAATAATTATTCCATAAGATCGAACACTCTTCCTAAATTCAAAATTTCCAAAGAAATTCACGTCTTTGGACGCAGCTTCACAAATGTCGGCTCCAATTTAAGCTTAGGCTAAGATTTAATTTGGTCTCAAGACATGGACGTAAATCTACATTCTGTACATAATTTAGATCTTCCTCATTCACAATATCAACATTTTCAAAATTCAAGTTTATTGCACATATACGATTGCGACTTTAGTTTATAATTTGATGCTTATGTATAAACTCTGATTGACGCGAATAAGACGAGATTTCGGCGTGGTAGAACCGAGTAAGCTGAACTTGCATCTTGAGACGCAGCTTACGATATAACTTGATCTCAAGACATGGTAGAGAAACCGGACGTAAATCATAAATCTACATTCTGCACATAATTTAGATATATCCACAATATCAACATTTTCAAGAGATTTCGGCGTGGTGCAACCGAATAAGCTGAGCTTGCGTCTTGAGACGCAGCTTAAGATTTAATATGAACTCAAAACATAGTGGAAAAACCGGATGTTCAAAACAAGCTTTTATCCCTAAAATCTCAATTACTTTTAATAAATCTTTGAAGCTTTCTACAATTTTTCAATCTATACTATTAACAAAATTATTTAACATATTTTTTATTTCTCCAAGGAACTCAGAAAATACTATGAAGCGCGAGAAAAGTGACAATAACAATAATCTTTGGTCAAGATAATGATATTTGTCATGTTCACATTGTAAACATGTCAATAATGAAATCATATTTTTGCATTTGCTGGCGTTAACTCTCGATATACCGGAGTTTTCATTTTGGTTTATATGATTTGTTTATTCGCCCCATTTACAATCGGGTCAAACACTAATACTGTAGCCACTGGATATTTATATAAAGTGAAACATGTCGTTTTTCTCAAGCACAGTGCGCAAATACTATTTTCGCTTTACCCTACACTTTCACACATTAAATACGTTTACAATGGGTTTATTTTTATTTTAATGCAACTTATCACACCTATCACTATTTACGATTTAAATGAACATAAATTGTTTTAGTCCTCAAGCATTACTTAAATTTCTAATATTGTTTAAGAATTTCCAGTTTAGATTTAAAGACCAAATAACAAAAAATGCCATTTTATACAGGGTGTCCCACATTTTTTCCAGTAAAATTTTATTTGGATAGCAAATGTAATTCTGAACAAATATTTTCCTGTGAACTACTATGTTTTTACGATTCCTTAAAAAGTTACAGCAGTTTTAAAATTTCAAAAATTTAATGATTTTTGTGGCACACCCTGTATAAATTTTGTTTAATTTTAATTTTTTTATTTAAATCAAGTATGCTTTAAATTTTGTAAAGCTTTAAGCCAAGGAGATGCTAAATTTTACCGAGTGAAATTTTACTTATTTTAAATAAAGCCAATAGTATTCAAAAATACCAATTTGACAAAGAAGAAAATCCAAATAATAATTGAATTAAATAAAAAAAATCTACAAAAATCATAAAATCATAAAATCTATGAAATTTTAAAATTGCTATAACTTTTTAAGAAGTCGAAAAAACATAATAGTTCATAGGAAAATTTTTGTTCAGAATGACATTGGCTATCTAAAAAAAAAATTTTACCGGAAAAAAGTGGGACACCTTGTATATTTATTCAAAAACCAATGAAATTGGACATTTTTAACCGAAACATTATTTAGATAGTTTTTCAAGAGGGATCTAAAAATACTATGAGATTTTATCTTTAACATAAGTAACCAAAAAATTCTTAGTGCAACTTCACCACTAATTTAAGGCAGATCCAAGGAATATCCTTCCGAGTCGTATATTTATTGCTAATATCGATTGGATTTAACAAAATGAAAAAGAAAAAGTGTTAACTTATTTTTTTTCTTAAGTGACAGAGCAAATGTATTAAAATTTTTGGATTCCTTGTTAAAAATGTACCAACAATGTTTTATTTAGACATGGTCAACTTGATTGGTTTTTGATAAACAAATAAAAACGAAAATGGCAATTGTTTATTTAAGGTAATTAATCAGTATAAAAATACGCAATATTGCCCCCAAATATTTAATCAATTCTCTTCAAATAAGTAAGATCCAAAAGTTGAACCTCGAAAATCCGGAACCATGTGCAGTTTTACGCTTTTGACAAAAAGAAAAATGTTTTCTCCTCACACTTCAGTTTTCGGTAAAATTTTAGACAAATTTGATGGTTGAAGTGCCTTTTGGTGGCTATACAGCGTCGTCGTTTTATGGCCGATTGCACCATTGCCACTTAAAATTTAAGGAACACTTAAGCAGAATTTGACAGAAATACAACGGAAAATCTTTTACTTAAAAATTCTTAGTGTTCCTTAAGGCTTAATGATTAGTTCTGTAAATGACCATTATCCAAAATTTGAAATTGGTAGCTATCAGGTAGGTATTGCCAAGTCAATCCTGAGAATTGACCAATTGTCTTGGGGAAAGCTCGAAGCAAACTAAAGTTTCTTTTGGCTTCAGACCTCTTTTAAATAGCCTCTTCCTTCATTAGGACTCTTATAAATTGCCTCTTCCTTTATCAAAACTCCTTTAAACGCCCATTTTTTTTCAAGAGGACTCCTATAAATTGCTTCTTCCTTCATCGGGATTTCTATAAATTATATTCATAACGACTAAGGACCGATTTAAAGCACCTCATCCTTAATGAAGACTTTCTAGTGCTTATTCGATTGTCAGGACTAATCTCGTTAGTGTTATTCATCATCAAGTTTTCTCATTAACTAGAAAATCTGGCAAAAACTAGAAACTAAAAAAACACTCTTCCGACCATTGAATGATGGATATGCCTGGAAATATTAATAAAGTTGAAATCTAAGATTTAAAGAATGATGTAAAAATTCACTCAAAACACAATATGGATAATTTGATTTAATGTGCTGCATTTGCGAAAAACAACTTAGTCAAGAAGAAGATTTCTGACATAAAGACGTTGTCAGTAACTACGGAATAAGGAGAGGGTCTTAGAAGGACTTAAGGTGCCTTTACATATAAGACAACATTCCAGAATCGGCGTTCATACATATTCTGAATCGACGTGAAGAATATATGGTCTCATGCTCGTAGTCCGTAGTCGTTTTCTGTTGGACTGCACATGCACTGTTGGACAAATTTGAAATCTATGGGTATCATAAAATCTAATATTATTTCCACATGCGGTTATTGAATTTCTTTCTAAAACCCTGGAATATGTCCATACAAGGGATTAAAGACATAACAATTTTACCTTTCTCCTGCATAAATACAACTATAAAGGTGACAAACAACAACTGATTTTATAAGATGGGAACTAAGCAATGAACGTTAAATACATTTTTTTTGAGAAATCAGATACAAGAATGCAAAAATAATTCGGTTCACTCTTCTGAAGTATATCCTTAAGTAAAAAGTGTTCCAAGTTTAGAGGTCAAACCTTCTCTTACCTAAAATTAGAAAAAACCAAGATTGACTAGGGAAAGTCCGAAGCGTGTTTCTTAGTTTCTACCTTTGACCAGACATAGAGTACAGAATCGATTTAGTTTGCATCGAGCTTAGCGCAAAGCTATTGGCCAAACCTCAGGATCGACTGTTCTTCGATCTTTGGCCATTCCAGCAATAATGTGTTAACCTTTAGTAGTTAATACAAAAATATTAATTTTTATAACACCAAAATGTATTTTCAAATATTATACAGGGTGTCCAATAAATGGCGTATAAGCTCTCCAGTATGTTGTTGGGGATCCCTAAGGGATCTCTAGAAAAACAGTTAAATAGCTAAATTAATAGTAAAAAGGATCCTAAAAAATATTTTTACTATTATACTTTAGAAAAAATGTAAGATGTCAGAAATTTTTTGTAAATTCTTTAAAAGACATAAAACAACCAATACAAAAATCATGGAAGTGGTCAGGTTAAATTGGAGGAAGCAAAATCGGATAAATGTTTATACGAAGTTTTTGATTATTTGAATCATCTTTGTTCCTCATATTATGATACACCCAGTATAAAATATTAATTCTGTAAAATTAATTAAAATTTACCTACTTATTTCAAATATAAAATACCAGTATTTGCTTAACATTGCATTCTATTCTTCTGCTCTGTTAAGATATTAATTAATTATTTTGCAAAAATATTTATTTTAGCATTGAAGCCACAATGTTTAATGGTAATTATTAATTAGTCAGTAATGAAAATACAATTGTTTCAAATTAATTTGTAGATTGTACGTTATGAAAACTGCATAATTTGCGTTTGAAGTTGTTATGTGCAAGTTATAATTATTTCGTTAGTTTCTTATGAAATAAAAAATATTCGGAAAGCCTTGCCAATAAATTTCTTTAAAAAATAAAATTTTCCGCAATTAATTTTCGGGGGGACTTTTTTCGTGATAGAATTTTCCTTGCATCATATTGAGTCAACGTTCTAAAATTAATGATCATGAATTCCAATTACTAATTACCTGCTCTAATGATAAACACATATATCATAAAATGGATTTTGTTTCGTTAATAAAATTAAATTGCAGGTGATTTTAAGACAACAAAAATAATGCCAAATTTAAACTTCAAAAATAACTAGAAATATCATCATTTAATAAATAAAAAAATTTGCGAAATATGTACGGGATTTATTGAAATTTATCCAATTGGTTGCAGCTTGAGTTAGTTATGATGCTTCAGTTATCACCACTGGGATTAAGACCTTCATCCAATTTCACCTCAAAAAAAATTATGAATTATGTTTTAAAATTAATTTAAATTTAATTAATTTATTGATTTTGTTTTTTGTTTCTAATATAATATTGGAGGTAATAATATTATGGTTGAAATCAAAAATTAATATACTGACAATATTTATTCATCCTGCATTTAAATAGACGTATGTTGAGTTACGTTGAAATTTTTATTGCATTTGTAACATTCATTTCAATACAGAAAAGTCCATCCGTGAAATTTTATTTCATACGTATTTACATGAGAAGCGCTCTGCTCATATCGGGAATATATTGAAATATTATACCGGCCAGTGTCCACATATCCAGCAATGCATAACAAATACCATCCAAGATGATTTCCATCACCCTATTCCATGGCCATCATTTCGTTCGAATCGTGATGAACCCCCGAAGGCAAGCGAGGGTAATATTAGAGGATCCTCGTCCACTCCAAACGGTCACTGCCATCCCCATCCTATGTAAATAAGGATAAGATTGTCTTGCGTCTTTATGATTTTCGGTTCTTTACTCGATGCACTCCTAAGGGGAAACTTTATGACGTGACTACTATTTTCAAGGAGGGGATTTCCCTATGATTATGATGAAGTACATTATCTATTTAATAGATGCACGATTCGTGATGCTTTTGGGACCTTTATCTTTATTTATTTCTTTTATTATCCTTGTAAAGGACAATATTTATCTTTTCGTTCTTTGCCTTACAAATCTTGGCGTTTAACTATAATCTTGTCATTTCTTCGCAAGCGAAAAATAAATCACCTAATTATTTAGTTTATGCATGTTTGAGTGATATAAAATTTTAGAAATTCAGTAGTGGGAATAGGAAAGGTAATTGCATTTGAAGCAAACATAAATTAAATCCGTTGAATATAAATTTGCTTATTCCAGTAACCATAAAGTTTTAATAAAATTTTTAAAAAGATAATTTACGATGTAATTAATTGTTAAAATTTGCATGAACGTGTTTGAGTGCATTCGGGAATAATTAAGAAGATTTATTAAAATATAGATGCGATTATAATGGCCGCTGTTGTTACTGCAAAAAACTGTCATAAACGTATTTTGTAATTAGTTAATTATGCAGCAGTTGCCCATTACTGATTCTGATTGCTATTGGTAGAACGAGTTGCCAACCGAAAAAATGAATTTTATTAAAAATCAATACTTACATTTGCGTGTTTTTAAAATTACAGATTGAAGCGTCCAGTTACAAAAAGTCATGCGCGAATAGAGTAAAATGCTGCGGACTAATCACAAAGAATAAAAATACGCAGACGTGCATGTGTGTATATGTGTATGTGCAGGGGTATTATAGAGTGGGTCCGTCGATGGGTGTTTGTAATGCGCGGGGGTGTCCGATGAGGAAGAGGAGATGGGGTTCATGGGGTGGCAACTGGAGTTTTTAAATGGTACGGGGGGCAGCGTTTGCTAAAGCGAATTCGTCGGCGGGTTGAATCGTTTTGTTCTCCTAACTGATTTTCGAACACACACTCATTTGAACAACGGACAAAAGCTAAAAACCAATAGTCCTTCATTTTCATTTATTCACTGGCTCGCGTTGTTTTGGAAAAAGGTTTTTGTTTGGTGGATGTGCCGGGAATCGGCTCGTAGGACACTAAACTTTTCCTTCAATTTATACACCCACCTTTACTACACCCTACATCACTTTTCATCTCCTCATTATCATTTTAATTTTACAAACCCAACGTATTACCATAATAACACTTCATCACACTATTACCACATTCAACTCACATCAATCACTCAAACAACATTAAATAATATAAGTGGAATTTTTGTACTACTACTTAAGTAACCTTCTACCTCAACAACTACTTTACTCCCCTTATATCCTTAATACATAGCTTTTCTTCATTTATAGCACCAGCAATCCTTCAGAGAGAGAAAAATTTATGATTTTCTTCATAAGACTCTACGTGTCCTAGTTTATCGGATTAAAGTCTTGTGGGTGTCTCTGAACAGATAACTACTCAGAATTGCAACAGAACTATTAACAAGACTATAAAGCACCACCTGTGGAAAATTGAAAAATTAGGTGAAGAGCTTGCCTGCAGGCTGTGCAACAAAAAACCAGAAACTTATATTTTATGCAAATGCTATATGTCCACTCACTAAAAGACTTGGACCCCACAGACTGGATGTATGATAGGTACAACAAGTCTTTAAGACTACGGTACCTCCGAAGCTTTACAGCAGACGGACCCATGGAGGACAAAAGGAGTGGGTGCCGTATATATTGAGATCATTAGATACAAACAATTTGACGAAATTGAATCATATAGTTCCGGAGGCGAAATTGTCGTCTATAATACCAATTTTAATACCCTCTAGTTTTGGTAACTACATGAAAGGGTTTTAATTTATCTTCTTAGAAGATCTAGGAGTCACTATAAAAGGTAACCATGATTAAAGTTTCCTTAGACTGTATCCTTTATGAAACCATAATATGCAGGAAACCTAAAGAAATTTTAAGCTAAACTATGAATATAACAACTTCACTTCTCCAGATGGAAAAGAACGCCCAATCCCATCCCCATAAAGCTTTGGTAGATGAAAATGGTAAATGTTCAAAATTTGATAGGATATTGAAGATAATTTTTAACTGGTAATAAAAGAATTTGAAATTACTTAAATTTCCCAAAGTGGAATTCCTCCCGCAATTACCATCTTTCGGCGACCGATACGAGCTCGATGACTTACAGAAGAGATTTGTAGTAATTTCAAAATCTATCGGGTATTATCATGGGCCATTAACTTGGATCTTTTCCTGTCAATCTCCTCAAACGTAAATTTCTACTTTTTCAGTTATTCTAAAGATCCCAGTATTTGGGTTAAGAAGATTCCTATATTCTTATTGTATGGAAAGGTAAAGCTCGATACACTCTCTGCAGTCCAATTTATCCATCCATCCAGGGTATGCAGATAGAACCAAGTCCTATCAAAAACAACTACATAAAGAATACTGCCCCTATCTTACTTAAAAACAAGGAGAAATACCTGGGTAACTTCTAAATAAATGAGAATGATACTGCAAGAAACTTAAAGATAATCTTACTATGGCCCTTGACAACATTCCATCATTTCTCCCAAAGGACTCTAATCACGCACTGTTCTCGCCAGTGACCCACATCTTTAATTTAATATTAAAAACATGCAACTTTTTAAAAGGAGGTGAGGATTTGCCCGATCTTTAAAAATTGTAAAAGGACATTAAAAACTACCGCCAAATATCAATATTAAGTAATTTCTCTAAGATCTTTGAACCAAATTAACGAAGCACCTCTTTTTTAAGAACCACAAACTTATCTCGGAACATCAAAGAGGTTAAATAATACAAACAGATTAAGATGTATTTTTAAATGCTATGGACGATAATTTATAAACAGGTGTCGGATGCAACATAATATCCTCTTCAATAAACTGTAAAGTTATAATATCAACAGCAACATTATTTTGCTAATTGGATCGTACTTTAAACAAAGAATGAAAATTGTGAAAAACAAGGAATGCAAATCAGATCCGTATATAGCCACCAGCGAGGTTCCCCAAGGTTCAATTCTAGGTCCACTTTTATTCTTACTCTTCATTAATGACGTTATAAACACTATAAAATATTCAGTAGTATTGATATACTCCTAACCTTATGAATTGAGCATTTATAATGAGTAAGTTTGACTACTGTTGGTAGTATGAAAACCAAGTAACTAACACTACATAAACGTCTTGGAAAAAAATACGGAGAAGGTTTCTTCTACATCTACATATCATTGAAGATGGATTCTATCCAGGCTGAAACATTTCATTCAGTGTACCCTTGAACAAATTCTCCATAATTACTATATATGACCGACACATTGGTGCATAGTTTATTGGATGACAGTAACCTCCTATACTCCTTGTCATGTTCCACGTATATCTTGAAGGATCTGTCTGACTTTTTCTTTTTCAAAATCCCTAAGTCGGTACTTTTCCAACTCTCCAATCTACAGAGTGATTCAAAACTACCTTACATTTAAATCTTTGATGGCAACATCGAAAATTTTAAGAAGAAGGTTACTAAGTGTTTTTAATAAACTTGTTCTAATACAGTGCTTGTGAATATTTTAATTCGTTACTTATTATTATATTTATTATCTTAATTATATTTTTTAAGATATTTGGTCCTTTCTATTTCATTTATAAAATCATTGGTATTGGTAATTAAATATGTAGTTTGCATATCCTGCAGAAACTACTATAAACCAGTGGCGTAGCTATGGCCCTGCTGACCCCGAGTTGCGGGGGGGTGGGTTCATTTTTTTACCTATCGGAGGGGGGGGGCTAAATTTGATGCTACGCCACTGCTATAAACAACGGTTTCTCAAGACCTTTCAGGATGTTAATTTTATGTTTAGAAATCTCTTTAAGATTTAATATGATGCGAGCAGGAGCCTAGGTATTTAATATTGACCACAGTTTTCCTAGAATTGATGTAAACTTTCTTGTGGTGTGTTCATTGAATCCAGCATTTTTCCTACACTACAAAGCTAATAACGTCTTATTGTTGATATAAAGGGATGAACTTCATTAATGTCCTATTTAGCTTTATTCTTTTCTTTACAGTAGCCATTAAAAAAGTACATCTAAATATAAATTAATTAGATAGAAGACGGCAGAGCCTCTATGTATTTTAAAATCTGCACAATCAACAAAATTACCTGTTGCAGTTTGATGCAAGTACAGAATTTTATCACAAATTATTATTATTTTATTATTATTATTAAATAATATCCTTTTTGTAAAAATCCTTGTTTTGAAAAAATTAATTTTCCTCGATAAATAAGATCAAAAGCTTTTTTATAATAAATAACATATTCATGTCCAGTTTTTAACTAGTAATTTTTCCATCTATATACAAAGAAGGTTTCTTCGACATCTATATATCATTGAAGATGGATTCTACCCAGACTGAAACATTTCATACACTGAACAAATTCTCCATGATTACCATACATGACCGAGACAAAGATGTATGTGTCGTCTACAAATTGATGCATAGTTTAATGGATGACAGTAACCTCCTATACTCCTTGCATTGCCACGTACATCTAGAAGGATCTGTCTTATTTTTTCTTTTTCAATATCTCGAAATCGGAAGCTGTTCACTGAACCCGAACTCTTTGAGGATCGAACTTAAAGTTCGAACTGTTCGATACCCATTCTTTATAGTTCGACATAAAACTAAAACTCGATAAAGTTCGAAATCCGAGCTGAGTTTTTCTAAAAGCGTTTTCACATTTTTTAAAAGATTCATTTAAAATACTGGATGCGATCATATTTTTCATGGAAAACTATGGTATATTATATGGTACTTATGCTTAAGATACTTAACGATTTGCGAGATGTTAGCTTAGAAATTGATGACCTTCACATTTTTCCGTAAAATGGAAAAGAATGTAGCGAAACTTATGAAGCGATAAAAATATTTGCATTTTTGAGAGAAATCTTGATGGAATATAATGGTTTTAGTGTCTGATACATATTGTAAGTCATTGTCGTTTACAATAAGATGAAGGTACAAAGGAGGAACATTAAATCTAAATAATCTCCCACATTTCGCAATTAAGACCATGTAAATTGTAGCCCGAGAGGCAATATTTGTTTAAAAATAAAGGCAAATTTAATCGTGCGTAATAATATAATACACAAGCGTTTCATTCATATAAATCAGCACATTCTGAAGCTTTGTAAAGTGGCTACAATAACGCGTGTCTGGGGTGGGTTTGAGACGCAAGGCACCGTGAAATTAGACTGGTGCGGGTCCAAGATCCCTGGGGCAGTCAACTTCAACATCCATCTCTCAGGTCATTCTGGAGCAGCGGTGCCTTGGCGAAACATTATCGCCCTTGGCCGGAACAACTGGCGGCGGTGGTAGTAGGTAGTTAGGTATCCAGTTCCTGAAGGGACAACCCCGTACTGTAAACATTTCGAGTAGTCCGCGCACTAATCACCCGACTGCAAACTGCCCTCAGTTCTCCAGATTGTGCTAAATTATAAACCATCTAAGCGTATATTCATACATTATAATAAAGTCTTCTCTTTACGTATTTACATTCACCTTCCTTTGAGAAACTTTGAACCCTTACATTATATTACTACTTTAACAATACCCATAATAAATTTTTGTACTACGAATTTCAAAATATAACCATTTCATTAATAAAATGCACATGAGAGTAAATTTAAATTAATTAATGCATGTAACTGTGTAGAAAAAAATAAAATACTACTCCAATGTTATTATACATGCGGGATAAATTAAAAATGCATTTATGATATAAACTGCATTACGCCATAAGCAGTGCAAATGAAAAAATGTCGTAATTTATTGTGTTTGAATTAAAACATTTTTTAGCATTGACCAAATAGGAATATTCGATCAGAGCGCTCAGTTTATTTATTCCATCATAAAAAAAGATAATGCAATTTTATATTTCGAAAAAATTTAAATAATAAATATGATAAATATTTAAAATGCACTTTATTTAAAAAGCGTAGTCATTGATGGATATTATTTGCATTTTTATGACGTGCATGTAATTATAATATCGATCTGATATTGTCTGCGCTGCTTTTTTATCTCTCCATAAATAATTTTATTCAGATATTTAAAATTTTTTTATGTATTATTTCAATACAAAAATCGTCAACTTACTATGTAGCCTATGTAATAATTTTTACCACTCAGTTTATCGAGTATTCCTATTTACTTCATTTTTTATAGAACAAATTAACGATGTCGCTATTTCCCAAAATCAAGATCGTGTTGTGCAATTTTCTGGAAGAAGAAACCGTCCGTGATTTGCAAATGCAGCTTCACGAGGTTCATGGCGTTCACCAAGAACCCAACTAACTTTAGATCCAGGAGACCATTGGGCTGAGGAACATGTTATGTGGGATAATGGATAATGATCAATGGAGTACTATTATTTTTTCTGACGGGTCGCGATTTGGGTTTGATCCAGATTCAAAACCTATTAGAGTGTAGAGAACTCCAGGCAACAGATTGCATTATGTCCAGTATGTGCATACTTGCAGAGGACATTCTATCATAATTTGTGCCGGAATCAATATCAAGGAAGAACCGATCTCCTTTCGGTGGTGACCAGCCTAAACAATGTTTGGTATATAAAAAACCAATCGTCTTTCCATATTCAGGATTAGTTGAAGAAATTTTCGTCTTTATGCATGATAATGCTCGTCCACATATTATATTAAAAAATTTTATGGGATAATTCAATCTTAGTTTTACCAGGGCCTGCTCAATCTCCTGACCTAAACCCGATTGAACATCTATGGGATATTCTTAAAAGAAGACTTAGAAGTAGAGCTGATAATTTTCAAAACTGCTGGCAACTCTTTGAAGCTATCCAAGAAATTTGACTAGAAATTCCTCAACCTGAGCTAAATGATCCCATCCTGAGTATACGAAGAAGATGCCAGGTTGTCATTAATAATCGAGGAGGGCAGAATGATTATTAGGTTTAGTTTTTTTAATGCTTGTGTATTTTTTCTTGGACTAAAGTGTTGGCCATATTTCGATATGCAGTTTGTTACAGAATGAGGAGCATATCTAGTTACGTAAATATGAATTGCTAATGTGCCTGATGCCGAAACTAGTGGCACCAAATCAAATAACATTTTTTTCTCGTTGAAATAGTTGTGATTCCAATCATTCACCTTTACTCTAATTACAAAAAAATATTTTTTCTTTAGAGTTTTCTTCATACTCTTAATAAGCCAGAAAACTTTTGAAACCTCATGTTCTTTTCATACTAAAAAGCCTTCTCCAGTTACTTCTACGAGAAGCATAGTTTTTCAAGTAAGTTATAAGTTAAACCAATTGTTTTATAACAGTTTCACACCTATCTTCCTTTCTTTGGTAAGAGCCTATGCTCAGGACACTTCTTGTAGGAGTAACTTCAGAATCCTGTAATACTTAAAGAAAAACAGCTGCGGCATCAAATTTTTCCCTGATTTGTTAAGAACTTTTAGGACACATTAAAAAGCAAAATCTTGAAAGGTCTTTTTTTTAGAATACATTTTTTTATTTTTTTTTGTTAGTTCATAAACGATTTCCATCTTATTGTTACCAATTGGAAGAGGAAGGTTTTGGCTTACTAAAGATTATTTCTTAAGTTTCAGCAAACATTGGTTAAATTATTATTATCAATTTTCTTATTATTGACAAAAATCGATGACCATTAAAATTCAAAACGCTGTATCTCCGAAACTAAAAAAGATAGGTTTTTCGTTTTTTATCGATCGAATTTGCTCTAAACCATGATTTTAAAAGTACTAATTATTTCATTGGGATATGTTAAAAATTAAGTGGAAAATCGCTTCTTTTTTTCTTTTTCTTTTTTTTTGTGTTTTATTGATTTTATTTTTACTAATTTATCTTAAAAAAATAATTAAACAATAAAATTAACAGTGGGTTCCAAAATTTTAAAATAGCTGTAACTTTAAGTCGAAAAACAATTTGTTGATAGGAATATTTTGTTCAGAATAAAAAAAAAATTTTAAAAGTGTGACACCCAGTATAATTCCCCATCGTACCCCCTAGAATTTTAATCTGGATCCAACACTGCTTTGTACAGATATAAATGGTGTTAAAATATCTATTTTTTTAATTTTTTTCTTTGGGTTTTGCATTCCGTTATATAAAATTTGGTGATCAAAAAAAAATTAAATTCTTTCCAGTAACTAACTGACCTTTTTTTAATGTAAATAATATGGTTTCTATTTATAGGCCTTTTTAATTTTAGAAGGAAATTATTTTATCATCAATAAAGTATACCTAAAAGTGATTTTCTAATACATTCGTTAACATGGATATACATTTCACAAAATTACGATTATGAAAATGTAGCTCATAAATTATAAATGATTTATTTTCTATAATAATTGAATAATAGTTTATCCTTGGTAATGATTATAATTAGAATTATATGTAAAATTTACATTCGGTAAATATGGTTAAATTAATATGAATATTTGAGGTGTTGACCGTTATGAGGTAATTATGCACATACAACAATAATTATATCATAAAGGAAAACACGTTTGTTAATATTCCACATTTAAAATTTAAATTGCATTGTTTGGGTTTTATTTTATCTGTAATAATTAAACTTTCTTTAATCAAATCTTTTAATAAAATATTTTAAGACCATAATCTAACTCCAGTCCTTCAAATTAAATAAACTAGTGTTAATATATTTGACGACAAAGAAAAATAACTCAAATTGCAAATTGTTTTAATTTTTATTATAACACTGTATTGGACCTAACTTAGAAAAATAATAAAAACTTCAAGACAAAATATTTTACTAACATTTATTAAAAAAGCAATTCTATATTTTTGACCCAACAACAGAATTTAAATTGGATAAAATTATAGCATCTTTAAAAAAATAGTGCACCTGGAATAAATCGTATAACTGAATATGATATTAAAAATTTACAAGATTATTACTCCACTTTGTTACATTTTTAATATAATATTAGAAAATGGTATCTTTCCTGAATTAAATTTTCAAAAATGACTCCAGTATTTAAAAAATGTCCTAAATTCAATATTGAAAATTGCAGACCGATTTGTGTATTCAATATCTTTTCAAAAACGTTATAAAATATAATTAGAAAAATTTTGGATTTCCTTAATAGAAATAATTTATTTGTTCCAAGACAGTTAGGGGACTTTATTTATGATCAACTTAGCTGAAATAAATATGATTTTCAAATGATAAATTATATACAAAAATAGGTGTTCCTCGAGGTTCTGTTCTAGGACCACATCTTTATTTTGTATTCAAAATCTTAAATTCTCAGGAAACTGATCAGTTTTTGATGAGGACAAAACCAGGTCAAACTGTCAACATTTTGGGTAATTTTCAAAATGTTTTATATATTGTTAAAAGTTGTTATGGATTTATCTGAATAAGAATTTGAAGAGTATTTTTGTAAGTTTAGGTATCTAGAAATTTGAGTAAATAAAAATTATAACCTAGCCTCCCTTTAAGGTGCTGGTTATGCCTGGTGAATCTGCTAAATCCGTGCATTCGTCCGTGAACTTAACACTCTTTTCCGGACCTTAGATTCAATGAAGTAGCAATCAAATGTTAATAACGACGGATCGATATTGGGTCCGACAGTCATCATCAAAACGGCCCTAATGCCTTGTGCGTCGGGGAAATTGAGAATTAATGACTGGAAGAATTTTAATGAAACATTTACTTTTTCTGCCCGCGGTATTTATTTATTTTCATTCTTCTCGTATGACCATTTTACTGGCATCATATTTAATCCAAATTGGACACGAATTAATTCGAATTGTGGCGTGAATTGTGAATTTGTGATCGCTTCAGTTTAATTAAAGTTAAAAAAAAATTATTTTGAGTATAAATATAATTTTGGTTAATGTGGAGTAATAATATTGTCGTTAAATTCACAACAAAAGCTTGGATCATCAAAGTGCTTTAATATACCTCTAGTTTGCATTATGTGTCTCAAGAGGCACTAAAATACACCTTGATTCACATGTCATTAAGTCTCGTTGTTATGATTATCTTTAATCATTTACGACTTGAATAAATAAATTATATTATTACAGTAACTTTTTTTAAAATAAAACAATCATTAAATTTATTTTTTATAAAAATTATTTTAAGATAAACTGTGTTTTTTTATTAAAAATAAATATAAAATTATACACGAAGTATAAACAAAAAGAACTTTAAAATGCGTGGAATAAAAAATATGCAAATATATGTACATCAAAAAAATATTTAAAATTGTATAAAAACGTCCCAGTGATTCTTTTCAACTATAATGCATTTTATTGAATTGCATTTTAAATTAACAAAAATAGTAGTTGAAAAAACACAAGCATACGCACAAAAAAACCCATTAATGTAAATATAATGGGTATTGTTTTTTAATTAAAATTTTATTAAAACGCATTTTTATACTATGAGTGACGAGTTTCATTATTGCTGAATATTTTTAAATTTCATTTAATTTAAAAGCTTTTTACCCTGTTGTGAATGTCATTAGGATAAGTCCACTAATATATTTTATTTTTCATTACTAGGTATTTATTTTTGAAATACGTTTTAAAACTTTCAAATTTAAAGTTTTTACCGATTTCTCTAGTTGGTTAGTGAAATATTTTAATTTAAAAGTCAATAATCGTTAGCTTTTAATAAATAATTTAAAGTTGTACTTAAATTGTTCGTTTCATCCCTACTATAAACAAATTCCACCAAGTAGATTGTGTGTTTTTAATAAAGGAAACGCTCTGAGCTTTTTTGAATAAATTGAGTTTGAAAGGTGAGAAGATAATAAAATAAATTTTCCTTATTAGGAAATTGAATATTTTATAAGCTATACTAGTTTTTAAATTTTTATACTTTCTAATTTATTTTTTACGGCACATTTAAATAGAAATTTAGAGCTTTTACCGGATTTACATTGAGCTTTTATTAGTAATTTTTGTTAAAATAAAGATAATTTTAGTTAGTTTTTAAAACAATTTGGATTAAGTCAAAGTAAATAGTAGCTAATAAAATAGTAGTTGCTGATTTTATTGTTACTTAAAGCGCAAATTTCAAGTCTTTCACCGATTTTAGGCTTTTAAATTGAGCTTTTTGTAATAAGTCGAGTTTGTGTGAAGAAAAGATGATAACATAAATTTTTATTGGTAGCGAAATTCGTGTATGATAAGATGAAGTACTTCTAAAATAATATTCTCGCTTATTTACTTAGTGACTCACATCAAAAGTCAAATAAAAATCTCTGTAACCAATTTTTAAATCATCCACTGAAATTTCTAAAATAATTTGATTTTCCCTAAAGAAAAAGCAATATAAGAACGTTGATACTTAAATTAGTTAGTTATAAGCTGTCTTGTATTTCAATAGTTTTTCATTTATACAGTGTCCAGCGCTGCGAGGAAATAACTCTTAAATGAAAATAGATATCGACACCCAGTTTTCAACAGAATACATTATACTTTTAGGGGCACACTCTATAAATATTTTAATAATATAACGGATGTAAAGTTGCTCCCAGTTGGAAGTAGAACAAAGAATACGCAATCGTGATTACTCTTGTCCTACTTCCAGCTGGGAGCAACTGTACATTTCAAAATGACGGAACAAAGTACCGTTTTTTTAAATGATATATTATGACATTTTTGGATTCCTTCACACGTTTTCTTGATTTGAAAAAAAAATTAAAAAAATGATCATTTTCCTACCTCTGATTTGACGATAACGTTAAGACCCGAAAGAGACTGGTGCGGTACCGCTGCTGGTCCCAACATCTCAGCGCTCTCCTCTTCAGTGCCCCCTTCAGCCATGTCAGCCTCGCATCCTGATTCGTCTGAAAAAAGGACTAAAATAAAAAAGTTTTCGATACAACTAAAGAACCAGAACCAATGCCATATCAGAAATGTATAAAAAATTGTACCCATTTAATTGGACCATGCTCACCAAAAAGGGAGCAAGTGATATTTTTCGAAAAACTACCAAACGACATAGTTGAACTCCGGAGTTATTCAATTTCTCCAAAATTTTGGCTTGGTCCCTTTTTGATAAGCATTGTCCAGTTGTGGTATATCAAGAAGGTATGTGTCAGAATATAAAATAAAATTATTGTAAAGTATAATTTTGATGGATATCACATTTGCGAATAATATCGAAAATTAATACGATACCTACATACGCACAAGTAAGCAAAATTAATGGTTGGATATTACACACATGAATTCAGAATATATCGATGTATAAAGCGTCAATCACGGACAATAAATTTAACCGAGATTGGTGGTGGTAATAAGTGAAGGGAGATGATTTTGATTTTCCTCCAACAACTTACATTCAGTCTCATGTCGGAAACTGAAAAGGAAATAGTATTTATCACAACCAATCTTTTAGCAGGGGTGTAAAGTTTCCATAATGGTTCGTTACGTGAATTGCAGGGATTTTTAATTTCATTATTTGTCTGAATAATTATTTGTAATTCCTAAAATAAAAATATGTGCTAGATTATTGAGGAAAATAAAATAATTATTGTATTCAATATAAAAACTTGTTTTTATTCGGGTTTGAAGAAAATGCAGGAACTGAAATTCATGGTAAACAAAAGTTTATACAATTTTCCTTGAACTGTGTATGTATATTCTGTAATGATCTTCTATTTTTCATCCGTTTTTAATGGTAAAAATAAGGCTGCTATAATAAGCTTTAAAATCATAATATTTGATTTTCTCTAAAATCCCAATTTTAAAGTGCCCATTTATTAACAGAGCATTACGGATTTTAAGACCGATTATAATTAATTTTCCGATCAATGGGTGCTACATTTTATAAGATTATCTCCGCTTTTAAGAAAAATGGAATTGTAATCCTAAGAAAGTCAGAGACGAATTTTGAATTAAAAAATCAAGCTAAAAATTGTAAGTTTTGTGGTGGAAAAGGATTAATAGGATTATAGTTATTACGTGTAATATCTATTATTGATATTTGAAAACATTGAAATGTAGTAATTAATTTAATTAAGCAGTAAATAATTTTGCAAGTAAAACAAAATAATTTTAAAACAATAATCTGATATTTAACTGCTCGGCTGAAAACTAAATTTTATATAAAGTATAAAATCCATTTGAAGTATTAACGCTTTTTGTTCCGTTTTCCTTTTACTTCGTTTAAAGTTGGGACGTACAAAAAGCGCAATTCATTCGCAGCTTTTCTTCACTGGAAAAGTCTCCGGCAAAGTTTTGAAATAAAAGTCGTGTAAAATAAAGTTTGAGGTATGTTTGAACTTGCGCTTTGACCCACTGCTAAGAAAATGAATCAGACGACGTTTAGCAGAATTCCGTCCGATGACTGTGCGTCACCACGTCACGGATCACGAATTACAAATCACGGATTTACTCGGAAATTTATTATTAGTACTACTACTTATTTTACTGAATTATAATTTCAAGTTTTTTAAATTAGCAAATATGGCATGTGTTTTATGCAGGGTGTCCCTGCGCTACGATAAGCTGCTAAACTGAAGTTAGAATTCAATGATCAAAAATTTTAGATTCATTTAACATAAAAATCAAAATAGATGTTCAAAAATCTGTCCATTTTGGTCACGACAAACATTAAGTCTATGTGCATATCATAATTGAGAATAACCGATGTAATGGATTGAAATAATCGTCTTATTCAGTCATCCATGTCATCTGATGTTATGGGTTGAGTCTGATACACTAAATGTTTTACATGGCCCCATAGAAAAAAACTCTATTGGGGTTAATTTTGGAGATCTGTTCGGCCAATTTACAGGTACATTTCTGCCAATCCAGAGTCCAGGTATCATATTATTTAAATATTGTCTAACAATTCGATGAAAGTGCTCCATGTGGCTGATGAAGCTTCATGCCTCTCCTTGTCATTAAATCAACATTTTCCAATAATAATGATAGTGCATCTCTTAAAAACTCGATGTATATCTCCCCAGTTAGGGTTCCGTCAAAAAAGTGAGGGCTAATAACCTATTATTCCTCCCCAAACATTTAAGGTCCATTTATTATAACAAAAAAATCTACTCTCTTCTCTAAGTCATTTCCATTCAGTGTCTGGTGCAATTCAATTTGATTGGATGACACCTATGTTTTTTCAAAATGGAGTTGACTGAAGATTTTAAAACATCAGTCTGGGCGGATACTTCTCTACTACTAAACGACGGATTTTCTTCAACTATCAATAATACTTTGATTAGTCGATAGTTTTTTTATCGAATAACAAATTTCCCAAATTTTCAAAACGCTCCATAAATATTCTCATAGCTACAATTCTTGGTTCTCTGACTAAATTCTGGATAGCCAGAAGAAGATTTAATTTAGTTTCACCAAGCGCATTCACCATATTTACCATTTCTTCTTTAGATAAGTTTATTATTTCGGGTTAGATGTTATCAAATGTACAGAAAAACAAAATTCAACAAAATAAGGGTTTCCTTGGTAACATTAGTACATGAGCATATAGGTTAAGTCATATCAATTAGAATTTATTGATTGTAGTGATGATAATCTGGAATCTGGAGATAAAAGGTTTTTCCCAACGGGTAATTTTTCCCAATTACAATTTATGACGATAGCTTCGCTTAAATTGAGAGCAAAAACTTATTATAATAATATATTCACGAGGGTGTACATAAAAAGCGCCCCGATTCATTCAGTGGCAGCTGTTAAGACATTGGCGAAGGGATTAATTATGCCGTGCTTTGAAAACGCGAGCAATTAAAAAAACATGTACTAGAAGGGGGAACTTGACAAAAAAAACCTAGCTGGGTGCTACTAATTTAAAAAGCCCATCGGCCAAATCTAGCTGCTATTGTTGGGGGTCACGCATGGACTTAGAGCACGCGTCTTCTGCCACTTGGCTTTAGAAGCCGCCGCTGTTTTCTCTCTTTCTCCTCGCCGCACCGTCAATGGGAAAAAAAGCGACCCCTTGTTGCGTCAGAATTAACCCGTTCCGCACGTCGTCTCACCCCAACTCCATCATGACACATCTGCTATAATTTATAATCGCTCTAGACGAACCGAAATGTATTACGAAGATTATGTTAAATAGATGGAGAATTAGAAGGGGAAAAACAATGTCGGGAGATTAGTTACGCGCTTGCGAAATTATTCACTTTATTATCAGAGTGGAAGGAAAATTTAATGTTGAATAAATCCTTTCGGTTATAATAATTTTAAAACTTTCACATTTTTTGTCCCAAAATACTTATTAACACACCCACTCCTTTTTTCATTAATTAATTTTTATAATAATTACAGAGTAAATTTAATCAAAGAAAAATCTTATCCACACCAAAATTTTTCTTTGAAGGTTTTCAGAATTGTGACCAAAACGTCAAATGTATCTGTTAGCGGTCCAAATAGACTAGTTTTTGCTAGGACATCAGAAAGGCGTTAGATTTAGATTTAGCACTAATCCAATCCAGTTTATCCCAAAATAAAATGTACCAGAAAAAAACCCTATAGTCTTTGCTGATTAAGTCTAGTGGCCTAATAATATACCGGTATTTGAGTAGTATGTCTTGAAATTGCAAATTTATTTATTTTTTAAACAGGAGCATTTGTCTACGTCAGGAATAGGTTGAGTAACATTTCGAATTTGGGCTGGTGGAGCAGTTTAAGAGAAATCACATTCATTCTCTTGGCATTTAAACATTTCCTGTAGTCTCTTTTCTAGTATTTCTTATTGTCGTTTGCAACTGAAAAGTTTTCATCATAGTCATTATTTTTTGATAAACTCGCCTAAGAAAGCTACGAAGCTCCCGACCTTACCAGGAACGAACTAAGGAGAATCACAGGCTTTGTAACCAGACACTGCCCATTGAGATATCATCTCAACAAAATTAGCAATTCGGAAACAAAAATCTTTAGATTCTGTGGCCTCGAAGATGAAACCTCGGAACACATTATCGCTCGCACCAGATTTAATCGCTTCGGATGGAGAACACTCATTCCAGATGAAGTCATGAATATGTCTCCTAGGAACCTAATTAACTTTAATAAGCATTTGAATATCCCAGTGGCAGCTGGACTTCAATAGAGCAAGAGTTTGAACAAAAGATCACATTGGTCACAGTTCGGTAAGGCACATACCTAGCCAATCGCCATTATCTTTTAATATGTTTTCTGATAACTCATTTTCTAAAAAAATTTAAAGGTTATCTTTGTCCTGAAATTCTGAAGGCTATTCGAAGGACGTATTCAAGACTCAGTTCTAAATATGACTTAGTAAGTTGACTGTTTTATTCCAGAATGGAAAGTCTGATTTTTCATAAAGAGCATATTCTGAAGCCTTCCGATTATTTAGTGCATTTGGCATTTGTTATCTTTTAACCAAGAACTGATCATATTTTCATATTCTTGGTTTTCACGTTGGACAGAACCCTGGCTTTGGCTGTACTTGAGTTTTCCGAGTATAATGTTTAGTTCTGGTGATTTCATTTGCCTCATGATTTACAAATTCTTTTCCGTTATTTGACTGTAGGATTCCTGGGGCTTCTAAACACACCACGTACACA
Source organism: Stenus bimaculatus (assembly GCA_963971135.1). Taxonomy (NCBI): domain Eukaryota; kingdom Metazoa; phylum Arthropoda; class Insecta; order Coleoptera; family Staphylinidae; genus Stenus; species Stenus bimaculatus. Next base: position 26,563,140 of record OZ020185.1, read on the forward strand.
ATAGCACACTAAAGAAAGTCGCGTGAATTCTAGGTTCATGGGGAGAAATTCTATTATCCCAAATAATTTATCCAAGGAAGATCAGTTTGTTCTCGAAATTTCACTTTACGTTTAAGATAAATTAGATTGGACTACGTTAAACAAATTGGTTTTAGAACGCTTCAGATAAACAAGGTTGTCTTAGGAAAAACTGGTTTGTTCTGAAACATATACAAGAACAACTTGGTCACTAACTAGCAGCTAAATTGTGGATATAAGAAATTTGTTATAGCCTGCTGTAGGATCGAACCAAGAAACTGTTTATAACCTTGTCTAGAATAGATCTGGGATATTGGCCTTTTTGGGCAGGTGTAATAAATAAATTCTTACAACGTAAAGTTGACCGGCCCAAATTTTACATCTCACATTTGAATTTCATCAGAGGATGTTCTATTAATCATTAATTAAATAGATCATCGATGAGATGATGAAGGCCATGAAGGTTCATGTATCTGGCATTCTATTTTGAAGAAAGTTTGCTAATTGAGACCAGTCGCTAAATTAGAAGTATGTGAACAGTACCTACATGTTATAGTAATTGCTTACAAATCAAGAATTCCATATTTCATCTGATCCTTGCAAATGTATTTATTCATCAAGTAAATATCTAGGCACAAGACTTCTCAGGACTTGAAGCCTTATGGAAGAATTTAATTTATGCACTCTTATGATTATTCAAGTGAGTCGCCACCTTTTAAATGCTGAACCTAAAAATTAATTGCAATCTCCAGTAGGATATATTTTATATTTATATTTTTTGAAGGACTTTGGAAAGCTGTTTTTAAGGCGTTTTATAACCTAACCTAAAAAATCTTATCATAAAAAAATTTAACCCAAAATTTCCTGGCTCCGGACTTGTACCAAATGTTTTAAGAAAATCTAATTTGTGTATTTCAACAAAATATTTTTTTGAACTTTCATGGTTGTCGAGGTAGAAAACACAAAAACCCAAAAAAGAAAGATAGTTATGAAAAATAGACAATCAGTAATTTCCTAAACCGTCAAATTTATATTTTCCACGAAAAATTTTCAAGTATACTTTAAAGTATAATTTTTTTTTAAATTTCACTGTATATTAAAAGAATATCAAATAATAAGCAAAATATGAATTTTTCAAAAATGCACCTAGATCACTTTGAAATTTTGTTGAACGAAAAGTCCTAAAATTTGTAAATGATTTATTAAAAAAAATTGAAGAATGCAGTATAGACAATGAAGGCTTTGCTGCAAATTCGAGCTATGTAACTCCATTTTTATAAATTTTCAAAAAAAAACTTTAGAAAAACGTATTAAAACAATGGTGTTTAACGAGACAAGCAGCTCCACTTCTTGGATTAAATTAAAATTAACAAACAGTTATGTTTCTTGTATCAATCGAAAAACTTATTTTGCCACAACATAATACATGTAACTTCCCAAAAATGGAGCAACCTCTTTTTTGAAACATACCTTTTGATTTTTGGTCAAAATTTTTATGAATGCAGGTACATTAAGAGGAAAGGGAAATTTGAAAAGGCTTTTTGGGGACTGGAGGTCCCTAAATATCTAAATCTGTCCTTGTCTCTTCACCAAAATTTAACATATTTACGAATTTCGAAAGCAACATAAAGGAAGTCACTATTTTTCTGACATTTTTAAGGAAAGGGTAAGGAATAAATTTTGCAAAATATATTATATGATTTTTGGCAATTTTTCTGTTAGTCCCTGAATGAATCGTTAATAGTTTTTAATCTGCCACCATCTATACACCAAAATTTGATAAATATGCGGATACAGGACCTTTCGAAAGCAACAAAAGGTACCATTTTTTATTTTTTTAATGAAGGTAAGAAAACAATTTTTGTGTTAGTTCTTTATCAATCAATCTTTAATATTGCTACTGCAATGCTAAGTTATTTTTGTTTCTTGGCGTTTTTTGGCATTAAACATGTTTTAATAAAATTAGATTAAATTACTGATAAATAAAAGGAAACAAAAAAATAGAATATGATAGTAATTAGAAGATTTCTTGAGATTATAAGAATATAAGAAATATTTTTTATTATTTTATAACTATGTATTCATTAACTGTAAAGATTCTACCCCTTATTTACTCGTCCAATTAGTAGGCTAGTATTACAAAATTAGCCACTCTATGATGGCAAATCTAGCCCGACAAGTGTGTGCTTGTGTATTTTCAGAGAGGTAATAAAAAAGGGAGTTTCACTTTGTACATCCACATGTACTAATGGAGATTACAGAAAAAATAATGGCGTAATGAGAACAATTAATGTTGAAATCTAGGAGTAGTCTGTCTGGAAATTTTGATAAAAATTATGATCCAACTGTCTAAATTTATTGGAAAGACTTCTCTTGCGTTAATGAGGTTTAAATTTGATTTCCTAGTAGATTTATCCTAGAGTTGTCGTATAAAATTAATGAAAATCGTTTTAATTTCCTTGAGCCATAAATAAAACTGCAGAACTTAGTATTTACCGTTAATTTACTAAATTAGTGCGAATAATTAAGTGGTAATTTTTCATCATTTTTCTTGACAAATAATCTATTTAATGGGTCGTCCTAATTAGAGATATTGTCCTCATTAATTAGAGCTTCAATCGAGCCTAATTAATCGACGTATTTTATTAGGAATTATGTCTGATCATTTTCTGTGTACACGAGATTTAAACGAGTCTCAGCCAAAGAGGCCGCGCCAAACGAACGCGCGACCATTAATTTTTATAATTTAAAAAGGCGCGCTCGTATTTTACTGCTTTGTCTATAAATCACGGGAACGTGTTTTATTAATATGCATCAGTGGGTGGGGTCATGTTAATGCAATTAAGACCCAGGCCACTGACCGGCACAGATACGCTGCAAATCTTGCAAACACTCTCCATTTTACTTAATTGTTTCTTGTTTATCTTAGATTTCGAACGTAACAGTCAATCATTTTATTGGGAAAGGCTTAGACCTATTTTGAAACCACTCTTGCACTATTCACCGATTTTTTCAAACCTCTCTCCAAACCAACTTCTGATCAAAATAAGAAAAAGTGATGTTTATATCCGCTCATGTCACATTTTGAATGACGGAGCAAAAGTATTTTTTGTGGCTCGTCCTGAAAACGCAGCGTATCCACACAAAAAACTTACTTTTGCTCCTGATATTATTTTTTTAATGTTAGCACCATTTAATAATTTTTTTTAATATTAAATTAATAGTAAAATTAATGAAGTATTGTATAATGTTGAAATGGAAAGTTTTATATTAAAGGGGTATTATATTTACTGAACATTCTATTAATTATACACAAATTCAAATAACTTTGACTCATTAATTTATTAATTATTCTTAAGTTATTGTTTGCTTTTATTACCGTCTCGACGTTCCCAATTATATTTAATGAATTCTATACGTCTATAGATGAGCTACAAAACTGAAACGTTGCGAATGATTTAATTCAATAAACCGACTTGAGCATACTCATAAAACTGATCACATCCAGCCCAATATCATTTAAATTTTAAACTCTTTTTTTTGATGACAATTATAATAACATACGTATATTATTTCGCGCACATCAAAAAATTTCTGGATTTGCTGGAAAGGTGTTGGATAATTATTATAATTTATTAATTATTATTATTTAAGGCAGTAATAAGATGATAATTTTGTAACTTGAAACGCTTTTGAATGGACTGAAATTTATACACGTTTTAGGATTGATACTAGAATATTCATAAACATGCACACCAAGTATAATTATTGGAAAATTGACCATGATATTAGATGATTACTGCTCATGTACTTCCCATTAAATTGTGCAATAATGTTAATGATGATTCATAAAGCAATTTAATAGTTTGGGACAATTTTATGCGTTGATCAATTTAAAAGTCATTAATTTAATAAGTTTTATCTATAATCTATTATTGATTAGTTTATATAAGATATGTGATACGCCATAAGAAAATTAAAATTAATTACGGTAGTATCAAATTAACTGTAGTTAATATGTTATAAAAATCCAAAACTTTCAAATGAAAGAAGAAGTTACACCGACAATTTTTATTTCTAGCCCATCCAGTAAAATTCAAATTGAATGATTTTTTTCAAAGGCCAAAAAAATGTCAACTTTTCGCCTAGGCATTAAAGTATACCCGATCTACGTCGGAAATTTTATAAGTGGTACGAACATGGCCATAGATTCAACTAACAAAGAAAAGAGAAGACTTATTGATGGTTGAAGAAAAAATCTATCTCCATTATTTATAGCCTCCAAAAGTTTCAATATTTTCCAGTTCATCCAGCAGTTTTATTATTTTGACCATTTCATAATTCAGTAAAACTTCTATCAATTTCAGTAGTGTATTGAAATCGACTGATGTAAGTAATTTCAAGGCCTATGTATCTTATGTGGAAAAGTGTCAATATTTGGCGAATTTTTACTGAGTAATTAATATTTTAAAAACCAATCTACCGATATAAGCGTTTATGGTATTCAAAGAAAAAACAATTCTACCAGAAAATAAAAAATACTTTTTATAGAATCGAAAAATCGATCCCAGAACCGATTTTATGTAAGAAATAGATTCGATTTGGTCTTCTTCTATTATTTATATAATAAAACTTTTATATAGGGCCAGTTATTTTTAATTAGTAGCAACAATAATACAGAAAACCTTACCAAATTTTTGCAAAAAAAATAGCAATGAAACCAACATTTCTTTTTTTCAGTGTTTCGATTATTTCTCAAAAAAATCCCAATTGTCCGGATGTTTTTTGTCATCTGAAACCAAAATATTATCACTACGTTTTTCATCGGGGACCTCTATTATTTCTATTTGGTGGTCCTCTTCTATTTCTAATCATTGGTCCTGTTTTACCTTTCCAGGATTTTTGTTGTAATTAGTGCCTTATGCTATCATTTTCCTTGTACTCTTTTTAAAGGTCTTATCACATATTTTAAGTTTCCTACAGAAAAAGAGCACACTTATCATCTCTTTTTTTGAGTACTATAGTATAAATCCACTCTAAAATGATGGCCTTGGATAACTTGACCATTTTAAGACAAAGCTTTTTCAGAGTCTTCCTTGTTTTGGGTTTGGATGAAATTCGTTTTTGATAAAAGAAATTTTTGTATCGGCCACAGGTATACCTCACAATATAAACGCTTCGATAGGTCCATATTTTTTATAAACTGCAGTTAAAGCTTTTTTGGTACAGTCTAATGTAACTTCTCCAACAAAAATGGTATTTGATTTAAAACTGAAAGCAGATTTTTCTTCAGCACGGGTTTCGTCCCCAGTAGAAACGGAAATTGAAGTTGGAACATGGTAATATTGTAGAAATATGTAAATATTGTAAAACACTCGTGCAACAAAATGTTTGGGAAATATTCCGGTAAAATTCTGACAAAATTGTAGTTTTAGTATTGTGGCTTCAAGATTCTGAAATGATTGTAGTCTAAATATTGTGTTCACATTTCATTACAATATTGTAAGAAATACATACTTTAAATGTGTACACAATGTTGAGCAAAAATTCTGAACACAATATAATACAATATTATGTTTTATTATGTTTACAATTTTGAAGTAAAATGTCAAATTTTTCAATATTGTCAAATACATCGATAATTTAATGTGTATATTCACCCTGTCATCTGATCGATTTAAGTCGATTATATTTTCAACTATTTGATTGCTAGTCATAAGTTGCTTTAATTAAAATGAAAAATGGATTTTTTAAAGTAAGTAGATATTTTGAATAAAAAATATTACTGTAGTTTCCAGAATAGGGAGATGAGATACTGAGATACTGAGATACAATTATTAAGGAAAAAATATCATACTAATATTTAATATAACCTTTCACCAGTAGCTAGATAGGGTGGTGTAGTGATAGTGTACATGCTTAGAAGTCTAAAGGTACAGGGTTGAAACCCCTGTCCTATATCATTTTTTGACGTGTAAGAATATTGTCACAGGCACGTACCACAACTTGTGGTAATGTCTCAGCACAATATCAACACCATATTATCGGCGATCAATATTTGGTGATGCCACAATATTGTATACAACCTTCTCACGATGTTTTAAAATTGTATTATAATATTATACCAATATTTTCACAACTTTGGTTTCTGCGTGGGATCTAATTCTGCAACTTCTGCATTTTATCTTAATTATTAAAAAATCATCCAAATAAATAACTAAAACAGTAATTTAGAGAATATTTTGGTATGTGAAGGAAAAGAACTAGAAACTTAAAGATTTGTAGGGATGAAAAAGTACTTTTAGAAGACAAAAAACACTTTTAGTTGGCTTTTTTTAGAAATTATCAAAAAAATGAATAGAGAACGTTGTTTTTAAACTTATTTCTGTTAGATTTCTGTATTATTATTGTTACTACTATTGAAGAGGATGGTTTTAGTTTTATGGTGATATTTTTATAAAACTGGTCGACCTAAAAGCCAAATCGCCGGACAGCCAAAACTAAAAAATATAGACCCCTACTTTTTTAGTTTTTTTGACGATGATATTTGATGGATTTTTGTACCCTGAAGTTTGGTTACTCACGTAACGGTCACACTGTATATATGTACAGTTGGTCCCAGCTGGAAGTAGGAAAAAAGTAATCACAATCGCGCATTCTTTGTCCTACTTCCAGCTGAGAGCAACTTTACATATTATAATATATAAAAATTATTTTTTATACCAAAATTGAAAGAAGTATTTTGCATGGGCACACTGTCTGTTCAAAATTCCTCGTTTTATATTATTTTATCCTAGAAACAACTTTTACTAAAAGCTTAAAATAAAATATAAAGTGTTTTTTCTATAGTACCTAAAAAATTACATATAAGAGTTTTTTCTATAAACATAAATTAAAATCTTGAAAAACTCTTCACAGAATAACGAAATTTATATTATTATTGGTTATTCATTTAATACCATTTTTTGCTATGAATTTTTCAAGGCATATTTTTAGATCAAAATAAACTTTCCACGTAAATTTTGCAGGAGAAATTTTTCTGATTTGAAAAAGTTAATTTAAATTTTTCCTGAAATTTTGCCAACAAAGGGGAATAAAGTTATTAAATATAATTCTAAAATTGTGTTTGACCAAATCTGTTTACAAAAACTTGTATCACAAAGTCACTCCCTTAAAAAAGCCATATTCAGTTTATAATATGGTTTCTGAAATAGCACTCTTAAATGTACAAAAATTCTTTGGAAATTATTACTGCATTTTCTGGCAATCAACAGGAGTATTTTTTATTACTGTAAATTGAGATAACTTTGGGCCTTAAAAATAATTTCGGCACAAATTTTGAAAAATTATAGTTTTATCTTTATCTTTATATTAGCAACTTAGTATTAGAATACTAACTGATAACTAAGAGTAAATCAATGTATTTCCAAAATTTGGGCCAAAGTTACCTCAGTTTACGGAGTTAATTTTTGAAGCAAATTCGTTGTTTTTTTCTTGGGTATAAATAATGTTTGCAATAAACCAATAAACTATGATGTATATCTATAGAATAATTTATAAAATTATGTGAGAATTATCAGATGAAATCTGTTGATTTGCGGAAAAGCTTGTTAATTTAACTAGTCCATAAAAAATGATGGTAGTAATCAGCAAAAAAACCTTTGTGAAAATCAGTTGTGGTTATAATTGATAAAAATGCACTTTATTATTTCCGTTTTTAAACGTAATAATGCATAATTTCGATTTTTTCTATAAAAATATGCAAATTTATTCACCGAACCATATTAAAAGATAATTAAAACAATTTGTATATTTTAGTTGCAATGTATGTATCGTTTATGTTTTATTACAAAATAGCAATATTTGAATGGATGTAGTAAAATCAGGGAAAGACGCGCGACGCCGGAATGTGTGTCCCAACGCGCGACCTTGAATCCACGACGCCTTCGTCAGAAGGCCGCTGAAAGTGAGAGGGCGTCGTAAACACGTGCGTGATTTGTGCCAGGATCAAAGCACGTTCAACACAAAAATTCAAATCTAAAATAGTGGATGATTTTATTGCATAACTCATTAATAAATAATTACTTAAAATCATTAATGTTATTAGAATTTAAGTGATTTATAATTTTATACAAAAACAATTTTTTTTATTATTTATGGTTATTAGTTGACGCAGCTTTAATTAAAAAATTATTTATATTTTTAGAATCTTAGTTTATTCCTGGATTAAATTAAATTGTAATTTACTTTGTATTCAAAAAAACCTCCAAGGGATACAACCATCCGATATTTATATTGCACGATATTTTTAAACATTTTGTACTCGATTTTTTCCAAATCCCAGGGTGAAAAATATAGTGTTCCGATTTTGCTTAAAAATATGGAAAATAATAGTATATTATTCAACGAGCGAGTAATGATAGCCATTACTCACGAAGGCCGAAAATGCGAGCCGAGCCGGTAGGCGAGTGTCGTAACAGGCCCTGAGTGAGTAATGGCTATTTACTCGCGAGTAGAATACTATACTTTTTCCATGACTATTTGGTAAACGCAAAAATATTTTTCTAAAAAATTAGGTTATTTGACGTACCGACGTCAGCAATCAAAAACGCTAGTAGAAACAACATTTTTGTAGATGATTTAGAAGTCATTTCTATAATTCCTAGCGGAAGGAAAAAAAATGGAGAATGTACAAAAAAATATAATGACTTAAAAGTACCTTAACTTTGGACCCCTCTAATTAATGTTGTGCTAGATTGCAGAAGGAAACTCTCTGGCAGGATTTAGCCTAACCAATTTAGATTATAAATCTGAAAAAAAAATTGAAAATCTAACAAGGAAAACTTGAGTTATGACTGCAGAACTAATGCTCGATTTTATGATTTTTCAAAATGTTTCCTCCCAAACTCGCGCGCCCTCTAGGGATTCGCATTAATTATCAGTTATTTGGTCATAATTTGCAAAGAAGCTCCAGAAAAGTGGGATAGATTTTCTATTCCCTATTATTATCTCCGACATCTAGGAAGATGCTCTTAAAACCCGGCGATTTTTCAAAGTTGTGTTTTTTAGATGTTGCGTTACGGATTTTCCCAGATTCAGATTCATCGTCCCAAAAAATGAATAGAATGGAAGAAATCAAAATTACCCTACAACTTTCCTGATATTAACACAATTTGACAACAATATCCACAATAAATTTTTGTGTGTGCTTTCCTTGATTGGTGCCATAATTGTAGTACAATTCTCGCAATAATACTTATTAATTATTCGATTTTATCTATAAATAAAATAGTAATTAATCAAAATGGGCATAACAAATGTTTAATTAAAAAATTAATTTAAAGACGTGAAAGTGTTGGAACAAAACTAGTTCGTAGAAATAGTCTTATTCATACGCATTGAAACATACATTACGCAAAATTATAATTAAAATGATTAATAAATTACGACGCAAGTGAGTCTTGTAATTAAACACGTTAATATAAGAAGTGGTTCGACTGGGGACGTTGCTAATTTATTGCGGGATTTGAATATCAAAGTCCACAATGCAGATTGAATTAAAACATATTTGCAAATAGAAAATACAATAGGAGCAATTGTAAAATAATACGAACGTGCTTGATTGAATTATTGCTAGTCACATAAATTATTTTAATGTATTTGGATAAATAAGCAGCAGATGCATAAAGCACGTCGTAACTTATGGAGTTATTTAATTAATAGACAGTACCCGGTACAAAATGCGTTGTAAATACTACAGAGCACTTTTTTTAATTCCACACCATTTTACCGTAAATGCAAAATTTATGTAATTAAAACTCTTCCTAATAAATCAAGTCAATTTTATTAATTTTTTTATTACAAAAAACACAAAAAAATTGGCAAATAAAATTCATTTCTCACTATTGCACATGCGCAATAAGTGGCATAAATATTGGATATTCCATTCATTGTTCACCAAACATCGGGGTTAGAAACTAGACCAAATTTAATCCACTAAAATCCAAAAAAGTGGTGGTGTAGCTTTTTTAGTTTTAGAGCTATAGCCTTTTAAATTTTAGGTCCCCGATTTTTATCACAAATCACAAAATCGCTAATTACATCTTAACCAATGTGTGCACGGATAAAAAAAATATCAAAAAAAATCTTAAACCATCCTCTTTCAATAGGTAATAACATCAAAAAAAAACAATTGCTAAAATGTTGACAAAATATCAAAAATTGAAAAAATTAAAAAAAAAAACTTATTTTCTTTTCAGTGTTTTTAAATTTTTTAAAACTTGTTCATATTCTCAACACACCAGAGAAAATTTTAAAACCGTAGCTCTTTTTCTTCACTTAGTAAAGCCTTCTGAAGTTACTTCATCAGAAGTAGTCCTGAGCATAGTTTGTCAAATAGGCTGTATACGGTATATCATGAAGGGTTCATAGTTTATCAACTGATACCTGCTGGAATTCCAAATATTTTATAACAGTTTAACGTCACTCCACCTACCGATAGTAACAGCCTGTGCTCAGAATACTTTTTCTAGGAGTAACTTCAGAAGAATGCAGTAAGAGAAGGAAAAGAGCTATGGTTTCAAATTTTTCCTTGATTTGTTGTAAATATGAAGAACTTTCAGAAAATATAAAAAAAAACAACCTTAATGGGTTTCATCTTGAAAAAAAAAATCAAAATCTGAAAAAAAAATATTTATTTTATCTTCTATTTTCTTTACGATTTTTTATTCAACATAATATCAACCATTTCTGTATTACTGTTATTACCAATTGAAAGAGGATGATTTCAGCTTTCTGGTAATGATTTTCTTTTAATTCTACGTATTTTGCTAAGAAAGTAATTAGCGATTTTGTGATTTTTGGCAAAAATTGGTGACCAAAAGTTCAAAATGCTGTAGCTCCATAACCAAAAAAGATAGACCCCTCCTCTTTTCGTTTTTGTCGATTAAATTTACTCTAGTTTCTAATACTGGCGTTTGGTGAAATGCTGCAAATATGCAGTATTTCATGGGAGGTGTTTTGTAACACGAGATTGAGATTTAGATTTAAGCTGTACTTTATAATGTATGGTTAATATGGTTAAAATGATAAATATAGAACAATTTGAAAACATTTCTTGAAGATGTGTGTGTAAAATTAATATTTAATAACTCACACCTCAAAATTATTTAAAAATTAATTATAATATTTTAAACCAAATTTACATAGAATTAAAAAACTGTTTTAATTGGCACTTGGAATTTATTTAAATTCTGAATTAGGATATCGAATAATCTGGTAAGGGCGATCGCAGATTTTCCGGGATCGCCTACAAATCATATAATTAGCCGTGCATTCACTTGAATTTCGCGCGCACTCTCCAAATACATATAAGCTAATATTTCTTCACATAAAGTGCACTGAAGCTGAAGCTTTAGAATAAATTACTTCCATCCTTTTGCTCATTATGAAAAGTCATGAATTTAATTTATATTACTTTTAATTAAATTAATCAGACAGAATTTATCTAAGCCTATTCGTGAGATCCAACTAAAATTTTAGAGTAATCTTACGTTTATTACTTTACCTAAAATTATTATGTACTAATACAATTAAAGTAGTGGACTCTAAATAACTGGAAAAAAAGTAACTTTAGTGATGAATCCATGGCTATAATTTATTTTATAATGATGTAATTATGATGAATATTTTTGCTGAGTATTATTTTGTTAAATTTTGTTTGCAGTTTTCCCTTGTGAAGTAATAAATGACTATTATGATGGTGTTAAAATATGTATATCTTCCAAACAAATATGTTGACCAAAAAAGCTACTCCACGTTTTAAGGCACAAATTTAGAAAACTATAGGAATTTTTGTAACTTCCCGTATCATAAAAACTCGTCTGTTTGAAGTTGAATTGTTTTGAAGAATTCCCGCAGAAAAGCCACTTCCTTCAAAGAAAAATCGCAAAGCCCTACTTAATTTTGGCGAAGACTATAAATGCCGAAACAAAATTAATTTTTATTGATGAGTCCAAATTTAATTTATTTTATGTAGATGGAACCCAAAACCCACTATGAAGTATGGTGGAGTTTCTGTGATGTTATGGGCCTCCTTCTTTGATTTTATAATGGGACCACTTTCTCTCTGGTATTTTGGAACCATTAGGAGTTCCTAAAGATGACGTGAGAAGACCTGATGGAATGACCATGTTTCCGTAGAGCATAAGCAAACTTTTGGAAAACCAAAGATCAACTTCTTTTCTAATCCAAAGAATAAGCATAGCAATGCAAAGATTTCTTTGGAAGACTACTATCGTCCAACTCAATGTACACCCAAAGTTTCTTCTATTCTCCAAGATTTTATAAATTTACCAAGCATGGCGGCTTTGGACGAGGATATAACACCCAAAACCGTTGGAAAATATGGGTCTAAATGGATTAAACAATATCGGAAACATGTTTGTTTCATGACCTCTTTAATTCAGTATTTCTCTAACACTAATTCCCTTTTAGAATTTCTAAAAAATGATTCTTGTATTAGCAACACCATCACCTCGGGTATGAAAGAAACAGGATGCTCAAGAATTTCTTAAATTTATTAGAAGGTTTACACAATAGAGTTTCAAAACAGTCGCCTATTTACGTTGAAAAATTAAGTGATTCACAGAATGAAATGGAATTTTGGAAAACTAATTTAATTAGAGAATATTCCAAGCTAATAGATTTTTTTGGTTCAATTAAAGTCAAATACTGGGTTACTGCTTAGTACCTAATGTTTGATTCTTTCTGAGACTACTACTTTCTCAGTGCCTTGACAGTTTTATAAAAGATGAAATTTTGGGTTTGTATGAGAAGCATACCTTTTCAAATTAGAAAACACCAAGAAAATGTACAAAATTCTTTAAGGGGATCCCGGACTGCCGCGACCTTTAAGAGAAACGATAAAAGCAGCGCTAATTTTCGTTCTTTGTTAAGTATTTATATTGAAGCTTTGATAGTTGCGTGGTTACAGCTTGTAGACGTAATCATAACATTCATAACCTAACTGACTTCAATCCGTATGAACTAAAGGAACATCCAAAGATTTTTTTTGAGTATATGAGAATGTCTATGGAGACCATTGATTATATTTCCTTAAAAATTTCGGAAAAAATTGAGAAGAGATGTCATACAAATTATCCAAGGTCCACCGTGGATAAAGAGTAGATAAGAGGATAGAAAATAAACTTCTTTATTGGCATAAATTCAAATATTCTTACAACAATTTCTTCAAAAACAACAGTTACTGGTAATGCCTATGTACTATTATACTATAAGGTAGAGGGAAAATCGCCACATCGGTTATGACTGACTTTGTTTATTTTTTTTATTTTTATTGATTTTATTTTTTTCTTGAAAAAAATTCTTCTAAATTTAAAATATTTGATGTTTTCTGGAGACTTTTTATTGTTTTTCCTCGGGTTTTAAAATTGGACTTGACCACAAGCTCTTCAATTTAAAATTATGTGTCAGTAGTTCGATTATAAAAATATTTTATACCCGAAATAAAATCTGTGGGATCATGTTGACTGCTCTATCAGTCATAATTTGTATAAAGACTTGGCAGATCTGTTTAGAGCTTGATAAAATGGTTGGGTTAGGTTAGTTTTATTCAATAAAGTGTAGTTATTTAAACCTTTAATTATATAGAATATATTAATTTTATACCTGTCTAACAAGTCATTTTTTTCCTTTTAGTTTTGTGACTCATAACAACAAAACTAATTTAAATGTTTTCCTATTGATTTAATTAAATATTGTGTTAGGTTTAAAATCAAGAGTCGAAAAGGGGATGATGGATGTTGTAAAACATATTTAGCGTTTTAACATTTGTAATTTGGAAATTAATCATTCCCAACAGGACGTTAATAGAATTTTAAATTAAAAAAAGTGGTAAATTAATAATGTATGCTAGTTATGTGGTGCACTTTATTAATTTTTCGAATTTTAGACATTTTATATTACAGTTTAAACTGTTTTTATTAATAAATACCCAATATTTTTTTCAACACACTTTTTATTTCAAAACCTAATTAAAGTCTCGCCTTCTTTGAAATAAAAACATTTTTTTATGATCAATAAGTGAATGTCATTTAATTAATTATAATTTATTATAAATACGTCATTTGTTATTAACAATGATAAGCACCTCTACATATAATTTATATTAAAAATCCATAAATTAAAAATTTTATTACAATTAAGAAAGTGATAATGAAATAAAATCAAAAATTAAAAACATATGACTTTTAATTTTTTTATTTGGTTAAATACGTTACGCGAATTTCAATATTTTAAATAATGTTTTTTCGTGCTTTAAAAATTATGTTCAAAACAGTTTAGCTTTAAATTTATTGCAAAGAAATTTATGTAGCAATTAATCTTTAATTCCTTTTCTTGGTAATTAAATTAATAATTTTAATTACCCTGTAAAGAAAATAAATCATTAGAGTCTGACTTTACAAAAAATATTATAATTAAAAATAAAAAAAAATAAAACTAAAATTTTACTTAAAATATTTTTTTAGCATTTTGAAATGTACATATTAAAAATTGAATAATATCATTATAAATAAAGAGCGGAAAATAACAAATTAATAAAAGTCGGCTGAATCAACAAATAATTAACATAAATTGTATTAAATATTGTTTTTCATCAATTTAATTACATGTTTTTAAGTAGTAATGCCATAAAAAGCAATGAATAATTAATTTTATTTTATATTTATCGCATTAATGTTATAGTTATTAAATGATTTATTAACAAAAATTTGCTCCAATAATAATGATGAATAAATAAATTATACTACTTCAATGACGAATTAACTTTTAAATTAATATATTTAAATAATTTAAAAATAATTATCATTAAATAAAATTAATATTTCAATAAAAACATATAATATTAAACTACTGTTGACTAAGGTCATATTATTTTTTTATCAACCATTTATCTTAACACATTTTTGCATTATGAAAACGAAAAAAAGCGAAGAGCCTTTCATGTTAATTCGTTTTTTAAAGAACATATTTAACAATTTAAAATCAACAAGTGCAAATGCAATTTACAAAAATTATACAGAATGGTACATAATTGCATAAGTAGAATCACATAACTATTTACTTCATTTTATTCATAATAATGATAGGTTGATAAAATCTTAAAGCACAACTAATGAAAAGTCTACAAAATTTTAAATGATGATTATTAAATGAATCGTTCATTTTTTAAAAACCTCCTAATTTTTTTTCCAAATTTGAGTTTTTACTATGAACTGAACTTGCGGGGTTAGGTTATCTTCTATGTAAAAACACCCATAACACATTTTGCTGAATGTTGGCCATATAAAAAAAAGTGTGATTGTCAAATGAAAGCTTTGGTAAGCACATTCCAAAAGAAGTGAAACAGTCATTGATGTTGAGAATGTTCTTTTTTTAATTTAATAAATTAATAAATGTAGTCTACATTTTGCTTTTTTTTAATTGATAAAAAATTAAAAAAAAAGAAAAAGTTTTAGTTTTGAAGCCAATCATTTTTTTTAAATCATTTGGCTATTTTTTGGTAACATTTATACTATAAACCGAATGCTCTAGTTACTCCTCCTAGTTTAAAAATGAAGTACAGTAATAAATTATACAGGGTGACACACTTAACTTGAGACAAGTAAGTGGTATTACTAATAAACTTCGAAAAAAATGGTTTAGAAAAAAATGTATTAGGTGCCTATATAAAATTTGTTTGGTTTAAAGGAGAAAATTTTTAGAAATTTTTGAAATTAAAAATGTGTAAAATAAAAAAAAATTAAACACGTTATTTATTTTTTGAGTAGTTTTCGAAACTGCTATAAATTATGAATTTTCAATTAAAAAACTTGAATAACATTTAAAGTAATATCCAAAGATGGTCTTTTAGTTTCTCTGATATTTATTTGTCTCAATTTAAATGACTCGTCCAGTATAAAATTTAAATTGTGTCGATTTTCCAAGCAAAAACTATTAAAATGTTTATCAAAATATTTTTATTTTTTTCCTTCAAAAAGTTCTATGAGTTTAAGAATACATTTAGAAAATATGAATCCAAAATCCAATTAATTGATCATTTGCCTTTCAATATCATTTTTCTCTAGTCTTTACCCTCCTTAACTTTAAGGTCCCCTAATTGATCTCTCCGGTCACCCCATAATAATAGACAATCTAGTAGAGTAGACCAATAGATTATAAATCATTTTGGTTTATAATTTATTCCCATTGCTAATACAATTTCTTGATATTTTGTATTTTTATTGATTTTATTGATTTTAGTGTATTTATCATTTAATTTCATTTACACACATTTGCGGTTTTTGGTTTTTATATTACTTACATATTCCAATATTTTTTGCAACAAGGAAAGTTCAAAAATTTTGTTTTAATTTTAAGAAAGCTCTAAACAATAGTAAAAGTTTTTTTGTTTAGAAAAATTATTAGACTATATGTTTATTCAACTACACCTCAGGGATTTGAGGAGATTAAATTTATCTTTTGGATTTTTATAATGATGGTGTTCAATTTAAATAACTGTATTTATCTTTCCCTCAGGATCAACTAGTTTTACAAATATTGCTAAGAAATACCTATAATTTTTAATGATTTAGTTTTATTAGATTAATCAAAAAATTTACAATACATATTTTTTTTCATTTTAATTTAAGACCTTCGTTATCAGTTTTTTTTTTGCAAATTCGATATACAACTAAATTCTTCAAAAAATGTGATATTACAACTCGATCAATAAAAATATCCCTCATGTTTCCGTAAACACTTCTATGCACTTAAATGTCATTCTGAACAAAAATATAATATTTAAAAATATTTTACATTAAAAAATTAGTCGACAAATTAACTTTATTAAACAAAGATACGAATAAAAATCTTTATTAGGGATTCGTGTAAAATTGCTTCTTCTTTTTGAGAAGCTCGTTCAGAATATGCCCATTATTTGAAATCATCATATGAATAAATCAAATTTGAGACTAAACGACCGTATATTTTCCCGCGTTCAACAGCTACTCTATTCCGATAAAATGAAAAATTTTAGTATAAACAGGCTGCTCTAAAAATGTTAAACTACTTAGTGGGTAGTTTTTAGTATTACAAATCCCAAATCAGATTAATACATTATGCGACAAGTGGTTAAAAGAGTATTATTTGCAAATTTAATCCCTAAAGAGAAATATAGCGACTTGAATAGCAAATGAGTTTTAGAATAAATTTTTTATTAGGCAACTAAAATAAGCTATCTTTAGATAGAGAATATTTCTAAAAATAAGCTCTATAATCTTTTATATGATTTTAAAATTTTTAATTGGGATTTGTATTAGTTTTTCTAAAGAAATATGTTGTAAAGATTTTTTTATTTTTTAATAATTATAAAGAAAAATAAAGAACTATAACGACCATTTAAAAGGATATGGACCTACAAAATTATATGGATTTTTACCTGTTTTTATCTATCAAACTACGTGAATATGTATTGAGCTATATAAAAAATAATAATATCATATAAAAGTGGAACCTCTGTTTAAGACTTGTATGTGACAGTTTTTCAATATTTTATATTCAAAATGCCCAAAAAAAATCATTAAAAATACGTAAAATTTGGCCTATTTTAAACTGTTTTTGGACTTAATAATTTAATTTTTGAAAAAGTCGTACTTTAGAAGTCTAGCCTTCAATGTCATTTAAACTATGCAATTATAAAACTGAATGTTATTTACAAAATATGGTTGTAGTTTGAAATAATTGGAAGGCATATTTCGTAAATTTAGAACGCTAGAACTGTAAAAGCAGCTAATACCATCGTAGTCTAGGTGATACAAATTTTAAAATATAAAAGAATTGAAGATTTTTATTGGTACTTTCAGCCTAATTATGTGGGACGTACTGTTGGTCAAGATTTCTTCCCCAAATTCAAGAAGAAGCTCAAAATATGCGTTTACTATCGGAGCACGGCTCTATTTAGACCTCTTAATTTTAAATGAGATATTTGAAAGTTCACAATATATAAGATGCTTTATTCAATATTGATGTCATTTTTGTACAAGGTATATACCAATCGAGTTTATCAGTAATATACTTACTTCCAAGAAAAATACATTTTGAGAAATTGATTGGCTTACTATTGAATACAATATTGGGATTTTGATTTATTATCTTCTGTTTTGTATAAAATTGAAGAGAATCAATCATTTAATTTCATAAAATACTGATTGCACGACAGTTCAACCTCTTGAATGGTGGCAACTGAAGTTAATACAGAGGTATCATCCACGTACGTAATCATAAATGTATCATATAGAAATTCAGCTAAAATAGAACCCTGTGGAACACCCATTGTGACCGGAACCATAGCTGATCTAATATTCTTCCGCACGATTTTTTTAAATTTACCTAACCAAATTGAATTCTGTTAGGTAAATAAGACATGGAAGTGTCCAGCCTTACCCTAGATACCAGAAGATGATACAATTTATCTAATAAGTGAGAATGTGCGATACAATCGAAAGGTCATAAAAGATTCCCATGGGGCATTGTTGGGTGTTGTTTTCTATTTTTTTTTTCATAGAACGCTTGTATTGCAGTTTGGGTTAACTTGGCGGAACGAAAACCCTATTGAGAATGAGATAGAATATTATATTTTTTTTTATAAATTTTTCTAAAATTTCTAGCCTTGCATATTCGAAGACTTGAAATTGAGCACCATATCGAAATTGTACGCTAAGGAAAATGTCTATAAATTCCCTCTCAATATTTTATTTTTCATCTTGCACAATGAGCAAATTTCCTGAGGTGTAATCTTGTTTAAAAACATACATTTTGGATTCATTTTAATTGTATTTAAATCCATGTTGTGACGGATTTACAATTTTGTCGCCAATAGTCTATGAATTTTTCTGCCGCCCCTATAATGGGGGATCATACAGGGTGTCCCACTTTTTATTCAGCATTTTTTAGATTGTAAATACAGAATGAAAAATATCTAATATGGTTTTTGTACTCCTTAATTTTTAAAAACTTACAGCATATTTAGAATTTCAAATTTATAATTTTATAGGACACCCTGTATAATTTTATTAAAAATTTATTAAAATATCTTCATCGGATTTTTTGATTTAAAAAAATACAGCTCCAACTTATGTAGGAGACGAAAATGGGATTTTTTTTGTTCAGAAAGACATTTACCATCTACAAAAATTTACTGGAAAAAATTATACAGGGTGCTGAATTGTCGCAGACATGCACCACGTTATTTTATTTAGAAGCAACCATTCGACTAGAGTAAAATAATTAAAAATCATTTGGATGAAAATACCGAATTTATAGGCATCTTTTAAAGAGGTATACTTGGCATCTTACCTTTTAATATTTAAATTATTGGTAAGTTACGATTAAGTATAATCTAAAAAATATTGTTGAGTTGAAATCAATATGACATATTTGAAATATGCAAGAATCAATTAGACAAAATACAATCTACAATATTTTATAATTAAAATGCAAATATATTTAAAGAAATGTAATAACAATACAATTACTTTATATTTTGTACTACATTGAGCAAAATAAATAGAAATGTATACAGAAATATTTTTAACTTGGAGCAATCAAAAGGATGTTTTATATATTTTTCTATTTTCTAATGAATGCTACTTAACAGCGCAGCGTGTAGCGAGAACGCGATTTTTTGAGCATCCTGTATAAATTAGTATAAAATTTGCAGCCCCTAAAAAATTTCCGATCTAGGCTATAGCCTACTAAACCTATAGGTAAATCCGGTAAATCCGTTGTGATCCATAATTTTCTTTGCAATTTCTTTTGAGAAGCTATCAAAGTACTCTACAATCTTGTTTGCCTATGACTTGAGGATCTTTTGTTTCAATGTTATAGAATAATATAAAAAAAAGTTATTTGAGTTTTATTTATTTTGATTTGATAGAGAATGGCGTTTTTTGAGTATTACTCGATTTGGAAATTAAACCATTATAGTATTCTTTTTTTCTTAAATTATGTAGTTGATTCCGTTCTATTTTTTTAATCTTATAAATTTCATTTAGTTCTGGATATTCAGATTTAAGTATAAATACATCTTTTAGGGCTTCACTTGAAATAATTATATTATCACAAATCCAACTTTTTGATTTCTGATGTTTGCTTTTATAGAATTTTAATGGGAAGCACATGTTAAAATGGATGAGTAAAGTTACATGAAACTAGTCCAATTTTTCCTGCATATTATTAGAAATGAATATTAATAGGCAGATTATAGTCAAAATTAGAAACATTTAAGGTAACCGTGGAAATTGTCCATTATAACACATATAACAAATTTGACCACAATCAGGGTATAAATTCGTCTGTTCATATAGCATGTTCTGATAAAATCTATCTCTATTTAGAAGTGAATAAGATCATTTATATCAAGTGGCTTCATAAACATAATGATTTAAGTTACCATTGCAAATTAGTGATATGACAGTGGCGTATCACTTTGCAATATATTTAAGTCAGTTTCATTTGTAGAAAAAAAATTATCGATGTGACTACCACTGAAGATATTATACCTAGTTATTTTATCATTGACGTGTTATTTTTATTTATTTATGATATTATCTTTTTAATTTATTTTTTGTACAATTTTATTTTAATTTTTTATTTTTATACCCAGAAAAAACGTGAATAAAAGCAACACACGTTTATTTAGTGTTCAAAAGGAAAATATCAAATTAAAAATCACCTTGTATATTATGTCAAATTAATCCTTAATTTCGATAATTTCGATAATTTCGAACGTAAGTATAAATCATATTTATATGCAGGGCCAAAAAAATGGTAAAAGTGCAAAATTTATCAATTTAAAAAAAAAATACTTAATTTCCATATTTTAAATTTTTTTAAGCCTTAAGGCCCAACGGTCACAATTGTATATGATATCAAAATAATCCTTAATTTTGATAATTTTGAACGTAAGTATAAATTATATTTTTATCTGCAGGACCAAAAAAATGGTAAAAGTGCAAAATTTATCAATTTGAAAAAAAAAATACCTAATTTCCATATTTTAAATTTTTTTAAGCCTTTCAGGCCCAACGGTCACAATTGTATATGATGTCAAAATAATCCTTAATTTTGATAATTTCGAACGTAAGTATAAATTATATTTTTATCTGCAGGACCAAAAAAATGGTAAAAGTGCAAAATTTATCAATTTAAAAAAAAAATACTTCATTTCCATATTTTAAATTTTTTTAAGCCTTTCAGGCCCAACGGTGACAATTATATGTTATGTCAAAATAATCCTTAATTTTGATAATTTCGAACGTAAGTATAAATTATATTTATCTGCAGGGCCAAAAAAATGGTAAAAGTGCAAAATTTATCAATTTGAAAAAAAAATACTTAGGTAATTTCCATATTTTAAATTTTTTAAGCGTTTTAGGCGCAACGGTCACAATTGTATATTATGTCAAAATAATCCTTAATTTTGATCATTTCGAATGTAAGTATAAATTATATTTATCTGCAGGACCAAAAAAATGGTAAAAGTGCAAAATTTATCAATTTAAAAAAAAAATACCTAATTTCCATATTTTTAATTTTTTTAAGCCTTTCAGGCCCAACGGTCACAATTGTACATTAAATTTGTATTAGGTATATTATAGGAAATTTGGATTAGCAGTAAAAAAAAAATTCTCTAAAAACAGAAATTTTGGTGTAAACGGGTTAAATACTTTAATTTACAAAATATAAAAAGAGTTAATCCTATAGGTTAGGTTGTTATTTAAAAATAATGTTTATATGAAAAACAACTTTTAAGGATTGTTATTTATCGAAAATTTTCCTAGAAAATTAGAGTTTAATTTTTAATTATTTTTTCGGAATAACTCTATAATTTACTAAAAATGCAATATTACATGTTTGGTATTTTTTTCAAATTTCGATTATAATCTAAAAAAAAAAATAAAATACTGTAGATTTTAGTTATAAGAAAATACTTTTGTTGGTCTGAAAGGAAATAAAATTTTTGTTTGCTTTGCACTTGTTGAAAAAAGAAGAATAAGAATGCGCGTGAAAAGTTCGGGAAAGTAAACTTCCGCCTCGTGCTTCTTAAAAACATAAACTAACCTAGGATTTGAAGGCGCGCATTGAGACGCGCGCCGAATTCAAACAGGCGCCGCACAAAAACTTCTGGTGCGTCTCGGCAATCAAAGTGAAAAAACTTATCAATAAAACAAACCTGATGCCGCTGAAATGGCGCGGAAATACTCGGTAGCCGTTTTGAGCGCCTCGAGGTCTATTTTGAAAAAGTCCTGGCGCACTTTAGCAGGAATTACAAGTTTTTATAGCACTTGAGCGCGCCTTTTTAAGTCTTAACTGTCCTATTAGAAGCGTGACATAACAATTAGGTAAACACAAATAAATGTTTTATTATATTTTGTAAAGAGTAAAGAGCACGCACGCGATTTGAACACGCACGGAGTATTAAATTGGAGAGAGCATGTGTTTGCAGGAATTGTTACTGCGCGTCTGTGTCGTTAGAATGAAGAGCGCGCGTTTCGAGCCTCAGTCCTGCTACTTACCCCTACCTACCCTATTCTGCGGTATCTGAGTTGCCCCTAAACCCGCGCGGCCACGCATGAGCAAAGATTGTAATTAGATTCGTAATGTCCAGTTCGTTATTCTATAGAGGGGTTGATATGAGAGAGAGACGGGGCTAGTGCTCCGAGAGAGAAAGAGAGATGGCCAACAGCGGACTTTTACAAGTTATATAGGGGGTGTGCAATTGTAAATTGGGGATGAGGTGCGCTTTCTATTGGAAGGGGTGCTTTGTTTTATTG
The DNA here is from genome assembly GCA_963971135.1 of Stenus bimaculatus. NCBI lineage: Eukaryota > Metazoa > Arthropoda > Insecta > Coleoptera > Staphylinidae > Stenus > Stenus bimaculatus. The sequence continues at coordinate 26,586,053 of OZ020185.1, forward strand.
GTTGGATTCGTAATGTATTTTTTGCCAGGAAATATTACGAATTAGAAAATACAATTTGCGAAACATTTTCTGAACATTCATGTATGGCTACCATTTTTTACAATCCTGCACTAACGGTCAACTTCAATTTCCATGTTTACTTCTCTTACACTTCATATCTTCATTCTAAACATTGCAGAATAAACAGAGACATTTTCTGTTAAAACAAATCCAATTCTTTCAACCCCAACAATTCACACATCTCAGAATATAAAGTACGAAACTACAAAACTAATTACAATAGCTCGAGCAGCTTTATTGAAAATGAACAGTCTTCTCTATATATAAGTCCTTCCCTTTAACATCCCTTTCTTTTAACTTTACTTTGAAGAATTAAACGCCTGGAATTACCTTTAAATGACATTATCCTCTAATACTATAAAAGACCTACATATACAGGGTGTTCTCTTCGTGGTAGATAAAACTTCAGGGTTAGAAATTGGAAGAAATTTTATCATAAAAAATGGCCCTCCATATGATCCGATTTGATCGAACAGTCTGATTCGTTCAGATTCGATGACTAAATCTAATGCCATCCGACCGACCGATTCTGCCACCTCCCGCAATAAAATTCTGTAGAGCGTTAAACCTTCCGATCTAATAATAATTTGCTGCAACACGGTCCGATTTATCTTTCGATCTGACCAAATTCCATCCGACCGTCCGACCGCGACGGATCGTGTGTATGCTCCTTAACATAGGAGCATGATTCCTAATTCAATGTAGATTGCAAAAATAATACCAATACCTAAAAAAGAAATAGGTCTCATGTAAACAACCGATATCTTTACCACCAATTTTCTCAAAAATTATTGAGCCACAAAAATGTACAACTTTTAAATTATTATTTTTTTAGGGGGCGCCCACTACTGTATCTCGCGCATACAAAACGGATTTTATTTTTAATTTTTAATAATAATTTACCCATGGCCAATTTTGATTTACCGCAAAATATAGAACTCGCTAGTCGGGAACTTTTTGCAGATGAGGTAATTACCTGCAATGGTACCGTTGAAGACCTGCACTCAACATGCAAAGAAGCAATTCTAAATGCATTTTTTTGGTTCATAATGAAAACAATAATATTTTCAAATAGTTGAGTAAAACTCTTGAGTCTTCTTGTATCCAACTTTATTATATTAAATAATAACTTATACCTTAGGTATAAACATGCACAATCGATTTCGAGATTCTTAAAATCTCATCATCAGGTGTATTTGTACAAGAATGTAAATAAGCAAATATGAAGTTCACAATAATTCTATAACAATATAAATTGGATACAAGAAGACTCAAGAGTTTTACTCAACTATTTAACATTAATCCAGATCAGCAGTGTCACTTATTACCCAATTCAATAATATTTTCATTAGGATCAAAAACTAAAAAATGGTTTCACTTTTTTGGAATACCAAATTTATTACAAAAGCTTTTGCAATTTCGATCCTTAGACCATCATCAGGCTACAATTAGATAAATTTACCTTAAAAATGATCAATGGAACAACCCAGAGTCAACACAATTCCTAGGAATGACAGTAGATCCTAAACTCAGATGGAATTTTCACATTGATGATTGATGATATAATAAGCTGATACAGAATATCTTTATATTACGCTCTCTAGGTAATACATTAAATATAGATTACATTACATACAAATAGTATAAATACATTCCTAAAATTTCGTTTTAAAATATCTCGGTACAAATAGTAATTTATAAAATACAAGTTTATCTTTTTTATTTAAAAAAATGTAGATAGTTAAGGAACTTTTTTTAAAAGTTTTTCAAGGAATGTTATGTATTTTTGATAGTGTGATGACCAAACTGTAGAGCTATAAAGTAGTTTACTGGACTGTTTCGTCTGGTATAAATCATGGTAAAGCACTTCTTAATGTTAAGGGAGAGCTTTTTTCTTAGACATCTTAGCTGTATTTTATTCAGATCATTTTGAAGTACTTCACAGTCTGATAAACTTCTTACTTCATGATACACTTTCATGCATCCACGTATAATAGTACCATGGAGCTTAAACCATCACTAATATCGTTGATAAACATGAGAAAAGGACTGGCCCTAGATTTGATCCTTTGGGTACATCACTTCTTGCGAAGTATTCATTGGACCTAATTTCATAGCACTCAACCACCTGACATCTATCTGTTAAGTAGGAGAAGATAACATTAATAATCTTCCCATGGACATTAAAATTGGATATCTTTTAAATTAAAATATTATACAATGATCCATTCTATTGAATGCTTTGGAGAAGTTTGTATAGACTACATCAGTATGTACGTCATTACCCAAAGCATCACTGATGAATTGAGTTAACTTTAGTAAATTAAGGGTGGTCGATATTTGGACAGAATAAAAATAGGCATATACAAATATAATTTTCTCGAAACTAAAAAATTGTGGTTACTACCTTTTAAGTTGGGACGACAGTATAATACTCAATAGCACTTCGTTTTGCCAATTTAAATATGGGACAGACCATAACGTTTTTCCAAATGTGGGGAAAATCACCAGTACTTAGGATCAGATTGAATATACATATTAAAAGTCATTATTGATAAAAAGGCAATCGCATAATCTTTAACAAGAACGAAGGGATTAGATAGACTTCCATCGTTATTTTGTCTTGGAGTTTGTTTGGAGGATCGAAGCTAGTCTTTGCAATCATGGATTGTAAATTTAGTAGGCGTTTAGCAATTTGAAAAACTATTTTGAAAATGTTTTGCAAAACCATTAGCAATTTCCTTTAGGGTATCAAGAGGCACAGTATTATATTTTTTCCCAGGTACTTGAGAATTATTGTTAAGACTATTAATATAACGCCATAGATGTTTAGGCTCTTTTTTTAATTGTGTCTCATCCCTATTAACGAAGTTATCTTGTACGATTATAATTTTAAATTTTACCAACTTTCTTGCTCTTATTAGTGCTAAACCGCACAGGATAATTACGTTTAATAAGTTTCTTCTTATATTTTGCAACGTATATATCAAATAAAAAATACAGCTTTCTGTAAAATATATTACATACTTTATTAACATCAATTGCATATATCCTTATACAATTCAACAAAATTTACCTTTTGAAAATTATATCGTTCCCTAGCCAGTACCGCACCGCCACCGGTGCGTTACTGAGTAGTAAAATTTATTTTTCGAAGTTGGTAGCACTGAAGTATGTTGATTTTAAAGTGGCAGTTTCCAAGCTATTTGCAGGTTATTTGATGATTTGACAAACCTGATATTAGAGTTGTCAACTACCAGAAAATTTACTAAAATTGAAAACAATAATATTTTATTTTAAATAGATAAAAAGGCGCAATATAGAAAAAATAGTATAAAAACTCATTTCATGAGTCGATAGTAACACCTGTTCATAAAAATACTTGCCGCTACGCGGCTCGAATTTTAAAATTGAACGTGTGCTACAATATGCGACTTATGAAACTCGTTTTTTAATATACTATTTATATTACTTGTTGTGATAGAACCGTTAATATACTCCTTATAATTCTCGATATTAAAGACCCACATGATTATTACGTTAGTTAGTTATATTACTAGTTGATGACTTATGCTGTCATGTATGGGGTCATGCTATAGGGTGTTCAAGTTGCAACGTAGAGCCATCAGAGTAATTGGTACTCAAATATCTAAAAGTATTTACATTTTCATCTATTTTCATTCAAAAATGTCTGTTTTATGTTCATAAAAACTCCAACTATTCGTGTTATTATCTGAAATACACAACTACAAAACACGTAAGAAGGACCACATCAGAGTCGAATATTGTAGACTCAAAAAACATCCCAAACTGAGTTGAAAATCTGAAAAATCGTTTGTTAAATTAGTTGTCATAATGACGAGTTTTGTTTCAATTCAAAAAATAGAAAACAAGTATAAGGAAGAGAGATAGAAAATCTGGCACAAGCAACTTAGTCAACAAACCATATGTTCCGTATACGAAAGCAATCGCCTCTCTTACAGACCTCCACCTCTGGTTCAAAGTTTATAAAACATAAAGTCTATAATGCCTTGTCAAATGTGATAAAAAAATTAGTCTTATAATAACTTCAAGAAGAAAATTACAACGTCCCTAGCTACATCATCTCCACCATGCTTAGTTGATAAATTTTTCGATCTAAACTTTAAGCAAATTCAATAAAATATGTGATATAAATGTGATATTTTATGTTATTGCATAATAACTATACTATACCGGGTTTCCACGAAACTAGGGCCACCACTGTATTTTTTTATTTTTGAAAATAAAAATTTAAAATTTTATTATGTTATATGGCATAAGAAAATACATTTAATGAATTTAAAGAAAATTCAATTTCCCTTGCGGTTTCACCGGAAATGACATTAACTTTCTTATTTCAATTGTAACACCCTATTTTTTGTACTTATTATTAAACATTAGTAAGTTCCAAGTATGTTTATGAAAAAAAATTTTTTTCTGAAATTCAACATTTTTTTTGGTAATTTTTTTAAATAAAATCTTTTAAAACTGTTCTTACATAATTTAAGTAGGTAAAATAAATTGTAAATTATGAAATTCATTCGGTTGTTTTTGAGAAATTAATTCTTATAACTTTTAATATGCGTTTTCTTGCAAATATCTTTATTTTTTCAAATGATAGTGGGACCACCCTGTATTTAGATACAGGATTTTTTTTTCGATTGCAGTGATATCTTACATTTAGGATGTGGCTACGGTATGGCTGAACGACTGAAGTTAATCCCAAAAATGTGGAATTAATTACCCTTGTTTCTTGTCAAGATAAATATTCACCAAATCAAATTGAAGAACCAGTAGCACATAATATAAGAGGTACGGGAAAGTTTTTTTGTCGTTTTTTGGGCATTATTAAAATAAAAACAATACAAACGAATAAATGTACTTTAATGACTGAAATAGTTTCCATGGCGATCTATAACACTCCATTTATCAAGAACAGAAAAAATCTAGATTTTTCTATTTTGGTTCGTTACTATGGCTAGTAACGCACTGACAGCGGTAGATAGAAATAGATAGAAAGGCGCAAAATAGAAAGAAAAGTATAAAAAAAATTGTTTCATAATTGTTACTATGGCTAGTAACGCACCACTGTCAGTGCGTTACTAGCCATAGTACTAGCCAGTACCGCACCGCTATCGGTACGTTACTGAGTAGTAAAATTTATTTTTCGAAATTGGTAGCACTGAAGTTTGCTGATTTTAAAGTGGCAGTTGCCAAGCGACTTGAAGGTTATTTGATGATTTGACTAACCTGACATTATAGTCAGGGAGCCAGTGACCGTTTTTGATGACCAACAACAGCAAAGCTAATTTTTATTCACATGATTGATTTAGTGTTAAAAGTAAGCAAAATGACCCTCAGCTGGCGCGCAAATGGGGGGTTTGGCTGCGGCAGCATCCCAAATGGGGATATCAAACTTCAAAGTTTAACTGTCAAAATATTTACGTTTTTGCTGATATTTCTAGTTTTCATGGTTTATTTAAAAATAAGCTTCCATAGCCTGATTAAAAAGTTCAGGTTTTTTTTTAAATAAGCCATAAAAAGTAGAAATATTAGCAAGAACGTAAAAATTTTGACTGTTAAATACTTTGAAGATTGACACCCGTGACACCCCCATAAAAATCCCAGAAGTTGTATACTTTTCGGTCTCTGGCTAGCGGACTACTAGACACTTGAAAAATATGCAATTATTCTTCTATTGATTTCTAGAATTTTTATGGGGGTTTCCTCGGGAGTTTCAAAGTTTTTAACTGCCAACATTTTTACGTTTTTGCTAATATTTCTAGTTTTTAAAATTTACTTAAAAAAACCCTAATCTTTTAAATCAGGCTATGGAAGCGTATTTTTAAATAAACCTTGAAAAACGTAAAAATTTTGATAGCTAAAAACTTTGAAGTTTGATATCCCCATTTGTGATGCTGCCGCAGCCAAACCCCCCATTTGCGCGCCAGCTGAGGGTCATTTTGCTTACTTTTAACACTAAATCAATCATGTGAATAAAAATTAGCTTTGCTGTTGTTGGTCTTCAAAAACGGTCACTGGCTCCCGGACTATTAGAGTTGCCAACTACCAGAAAATTTACTAAACTTAAAAACTATAATATTTTATTTTAAATAGATAGAAAGGCGCAAAATAGAAAGAAAAGTATAAAAAAAATTGTTTCATAAGTCGATAGTAGCACTTGTTCATTAAAATACTTGCCGCTACGCGGATCGTATTTTAAAATTGAACGCGTGCTACAATAAGCGACTTATGAAACTCGTTTTTTAATATACTATTATAAAATTCAAGGATCAAGGATCATTTTAACGTGGTTCACATCTTTAGTGTCATATTTCTTAGTGTTCCTGCCACCGAAATAAGTGATAGTCTCAAGGTGAAATATCTAGTGAGTAATGAGGGTGTGGTAGAATATCCCAACCAAGTTCAGAATTTTTTTCACTCGTTTTATTAGATGCGAAAGCTTTGTCGTGTTGAAGAATGATTCCTCTTCTATTCACAATTTCTGGCTAAGTTCTGATTTACTCTATCCACATCATAGTTAATAGTTTACCTTGGATTTCATAATAAATTATTATTCTTTTATAATTTCTCCAAATATTTAGAAATACCTTTCATTTGGTCAAATCGGGTTTTGGAGTTGGTTTTTTATTTTGTGACAATCATTGCTAATTTCTTTTTCTCTTACTATAGAAAATCCATTTTCGTCACCACAGTAAATATTATTTTTAAAAAAGTATCAGCCGTTTCCAGAACTTGCCAATGTGACTCAACTTCTCTATGCATCATCCAATATTTGGGGTTTCATCATATAGAAAGAGATATCCTGATTTAATTTTTTTAAACCACTGTTGACGTGCGTACACTTAGTTCATACCATAAAAATTTAGGCATTCCTGTAGAATGTGGAGTCCTCACTTCTGCTAGCTCTCTGAATAATTTTGAGGTTTGGTTTCCATTTCCATTTCCCCAACCCAAAATCCTTTCTTTTATTGTTAGCAACTTTTCTATTTGATGGTCATAAAATTTCTTCACTATCAATTTGTCTTCTTCATACCTTTTGTAGGTTTTCAGATATTCGCACATAAAAGGCGTTTCAATATCACAAAAAGATGATCATCACGTAATTATAGCTCTTTTTTTAAGGATGTTGTTCTCCTCAAGAATCTACATATCTCTTGAAGCCATTATTGGCTTCTCAAGTAGTATAACGTGGTATCCTCAAAGAATGATACTCATAGTCCCATCTAGGTCCATCTTGAATTAATTATTTATGTATGATGTATAAATTAATTCGAGCTGTCAAAATAAAAAGTAATAGCATTTTGAAAATGAATACACATCTTAAAGTATCAAAAAATAAAATATCTATGTCGGTAAAAAATAAAAGATTTCGGTGTCTTTTGTATACCAAATAATTCAAGGTGGATTTTTTATAAAACATATACAGGGTGTATCTGAAGAAGATATGAAAGATAAATTATCTGCATCCCAAAAATGAAAATAAAGTTCTACTTGTATCACATTAATTTAAAGAAATTTTCAAAAAAATTGAATAAATGAGTTGTTTTATTTCTTAATTGGAAAAGAAATATGAAGGTAAAACTAAAATTACAGTTTTTCTGGATATTTCAGGAACTGCTAGATTTCATTGTAGGTTCTGGTGCTTCAGTTTATCTTCGCTGTGTTTTCAAAGTATTCCAATCAATACTGTATAAAACAGTAAACTTTTGAAAAATCTAATGGTACAAATTATTGCCCAGAATTAGAATCAACGATATGTAAAATATATTTGTATATCTACAATTTATTGAAAATTATTCCTGTTATCAGTTACAATAAAATAAAATTGTATTAATTAATGGGATGAGATAAAATAGGCTAAATCATTCATCAAATAATTTAATCTTCTTTTTCAAGGTACAATATTTTCGAATCGTCGTTGAAGAAGAAAGAATATATTTTAACTAATTTACTGTCCCAAATGAACTATAACCTTTCACAAAGCTATCAAATTTTAAACAATAAATTTTCGTCTATTTCTACCTGAAAATATATGTTTAATTGGGAATATGGAAATGAAAGGCATCAGAAGATTAGAGAAAATAAAACTACCTATGTTTGCATGGTATATTAAATGTGTGGTAGTTTTAATAAAAAGCTATAAATAGAAGAGTCCACAGTCCATACTCTATAAAATTTATGTGAACTAATTCAACTAGAATTATATAAATAATTCCCATTGTATATTTTAAAATTTCAATGTTTAACACTTTTGAAATAAAATTATTTGTTTATTTCACACTAGAAACTGTTAATTCGTTACAAATAATATGTAAATTATAGTCGCTTTACGCGGAAAACACGATCATAGCTCGTATTAATTTAATAACATTCATTTAACCCCGCGTTTGCAACATTGTTGCTGTTCCAATGAACGTCTATAATTGAGTGTTTGGATTCTCATCAACTCACCCAATAAACAATAGCTTCGAGATCCAAATAACAAACATTTTACTAACTTCAATTTCATTCCTGTTAATTTCATACTTTCTTTTAATAACAATTTACAAATTATTGTTAATTAAAACCAGATACCATCCTAGCTTTTATATCAGCTTACATCAAAAATTTTTTTTTAGTATTCACTACAAATTTTGTTATTGATTTTATTAATTTAATTTAAATTAAAAAATCTAGATGGTAACTACCAGATTTTTATAGATTTCTACATTTAGGCTGAAGATATTGATGAATCTCTGAATTACTAAACCCAAAGTAATCCCTCGAGGATGCTATAATGTAATTTTCCAATTAAATTTATAACTTATGACGCCTGAATATCAAATGCGTTTATCCGATGTAAACAACCCATTTTTTCATTAATCAAATTATTTATTGGCAAATGAATGCCAAAAATAAGTAATTTTATGAGTTCTGAGTGATTTACAACCACAAAAAAACTTACAAATAAAATAATTTTTTATAGTTGAATTTAAAACGTTAGCTTTTAGTGTCTTGCTTATAGATGGAGCTATGATAGAAAGTAATTTATTAAAAATTCAAATAGTTTAAGCAATACTTTGTTAAAATAATAAATTTAATTGTAATAATTGTTAAATTAAATAAAAAAGTATAATAAAAAATTAATTTCGTCGACGCTCTTTGTGAATTGATGATATTAAGAAATAAAATTTATTCAATTACTACTTTAATGTTAAAACTTGCATTTAAAATTTTATTGCAGAGTTTCCTTAATCGAATTCAATGTTACGTTCAAGCAATAAATGGGAAATATGATTGGCCTTGCGTCCCCTTTATAATTACGTCATCGTAGCCCATTGAATTACAATTAAGAGTTATAATTATAAATGCTGACTAAATTTTATTGATTAATAAAAAAATGAGAGCAATCATCCTAAATTTTATTCTCACTACACACAAAAGAATCAGTTTTAATGAATTCTTCCAGTTTAAACCACTTCAACACAATGCAACCACCTAAAGATAAAAATAAGTCGAATAAATTTAAATTATTTTACTTTTCTGAATCGAGAATTTTATAAAATAATAGGGCAATGACTTACTAAAGGCACAGGATGAAAATTTTGAACACATGCAAGAAAAAGGAACATATGTAGTAATTTTTTACAATAAAAAGTACACGAAACAAGAAATGTTGAGTTTTAATCCTGCGAAGGTTCTTGAAATATTAAAAAAAAGAAGTTCCGACTTCACATCTCACACCTCGTTAAGGTGATGTACTAACCATTTGAATTTAGGAAAATTATTTGCAAATAAAGTTTTTAAAATTCGGTGTGAGTCAAATTACAAAAATGGGAAAACAAAAAATTATTCTAGGAGACCCTGTATGTTAAAAAAAAATAAATCAGTGAAACCATTGTTCTTTCTCTGTGATTTGCAATTAAAAAGTGCAGACATTTAATAACAACAGCTCGGACTTTTACAAAGGCGCAGCGGAGGAAATAAAAATAAATAATACCTTTGGAATTGTAATTTAGATTAATCATACAGTTAACAATAAAATAATAATTAAAAATGCATTACAGTTGTAAAGTAAGCAATCGAGTCAGTGGATGATTTTAGACATTTAATGAAAATATAATTAAATGTAGTGTGTTTATAATTATTATGAGCATTGTACTGTTGCGAATCGTGTAGGTGTGATTTAACGAACAAAAGGATAAATTAACGTCGAAGAAAATATGCCGAGTCATAAATTAACATAATGATACAACATTTGTTACCGAATAAGTATTAACATAAAATACTACGACTTATTACGATTGTAATTACAAAAATTATTATTGCAGCGTGGGGAGAATCAGATGAAGATTTAAGTCATGAGTTATGTATAAATTGGCGTTTTAATGCTATTTTATTTTATAGGCCTTTATCCTTCATCGTATACTTTAATTTCTTTAGATTATAAAACGCACTTATTTTAACCTACATTTTTTTATTCTAATTAAAATTATAAAAATGTTCTGATGGAAGCGCCGCGCCGTCCTGATAGCTCTTATTTTTTTGTAAATCGAGTACACGGCCAGGCAACGGAAGACTTGGCTATTTACGCACGTGCTTTTAGAAAGTATTTTGTATTTGGACAAAATTTAAAGGGATCTAACTATCCACGAATGACAAAACGAACTCACAAGCTCAGAAGAGATTGACCGTGAATTTGAAACCCTGTCATCGGAGCCCAGAAAAAACAGAAAAACAACTCCTCAGGACCATTTCTATCCCAAGACATAGCTCAAACAAATAGACAAAAAAACTATATCCGGAAAATGTATCAGTCCACCAGATGGTCAACCCACAAGAGGGAACTCAATAAGCTCAAAAAAAAACTTTCGTCAACAACATTCACAACGAGGAAGTAAAAGGTAAGAAAATGACCGCAGACAACATCTGTAGATGATGCTCCTCAAATTAACGAAAGGCACGAAAAATGAAATTAAAATCATCATCACCAGCCAAGGTCCTCTGACCACAAAAAAAATAAATTGCTGGTCAACTCGGAATTTCTCTCGAAGAACTGTTTACTTCAAAACCAAAAATAATCTCAGAAATCCGAGAAGATCCATACTCCAACGAGTCAATCACCACTACCTACCAGGAAATTTCAAACATAATTAAATCTCTGCAAAACCAAAAAGCTCTAGGAAGCGAAACCTTGCCCTGAAAGTCATTCCAGGAAATAAAATCAGGAAACTCGAACCAATATACAACACTGAAATGCTTTCCTCAAACATGGAAATGCGCGAAGATCATTCCAATTTTAAAATAATAAAAACCCAGAAACAAGACTAGCAGTTAACGACCCATGAGGCTATTAAACACGATTAGAAAAGTCCACCAAACCATAATCAAGAGCAAGGTTGAAGGTTGAAGATCATCTCTACAATAAAAATATCGCAATCGAAAGCCGGTTTGGTTTTAGGCGAGAACGCGTGCAGCAAGTCGCAAGAATTTCGAAAAGCCTCTATGGTCGGGCATGTTTACAATTGACCTACAAACTATCAATCATGATGCCCTAATAACCAAATTAATTTTCTCGACACCCCGATGAATCTAACAGAAAAGGACATTCGAACCCCGAAAAGACAGAAGCAATAGCAAACCATCTGGAACTTCAATTACAACCAAATTTAGAAAACACGGGCACCCAAGACATTGAAAAGATAAAACATGCACTAAAAAATTCTTCAAAAAAACTTTTAATCGCATTCATATAAAACCATCTAGCCATACAGAAATAACAGACGTTATCAAAAACTTTAAAACTAAAAAATCCCCCAGTCTTTATAAAATCACCTCTAAACATTCAAAAATTCTTCCAAAACATATTTCTCTGGGGGGTGGAACATTTCCGAATTTCGTTAAAGACCCCAAATTTCCTTAAAATCACCGACCTATCAGTCTCCTAAGCCATTTAGCAAAAATCTTTGAAAAAGTAATCTTATAAAGAGTCCTTGTATTCACAGACACTAACAATATCATCCCTGGCATATACTACGGCTTCACCTCTGGTAAATCCATCTCGTACCAGTTAAAAACAACAACAGACTTCATCTCAGATGGTTTCGAAAACAATATGTTCACGACAGCAGTTTTTCTCAACGTTGCGTAAGATTTTGACAGTGTATATGGCTTTCCCGACTGATTTATAGGTTAATCAAATTATATTTCCCAGACAAATTAATCAAATTGATAGCGTCCTTCTTAGAAAAATGTTCATCTCAAATCAGACTAGATCAAACTCTCGCTTCTTCAAAAATGATGGAAGCCGGTGTCTCTCAGGGCTCCACGCTCACTCCTCTTCTTTTTAATATCTTCATGAGCGACATTCTTTTTCCAAAAGTCGACCACATATTCCACGGTTAATACGCTGACGACACACCAATTGCCACTAGGGCCGACAACTTCTGCTGTGGCACCGAAAAATTAAATTCCCAAATTGAAACTACAATAAAATGGTACCGTAAATGGTGTATAAAAATTAACCACTTAAAATAAGAAAATACCACCTAACACTGGAGAAAAAATAGTTAATATCTCGGCCTTACTCTCGACACCAAATTAAAATTCACATAACATTAAGAAATTATTAACCGTACATATTTATCTATAAGCAGACTTCACTGTCTCATAGGAAAAAAATCTAACATTTCTAACAAATTGGGCTAAGCAATAACAAAATACTCAAAAGTATTAGGTATTAAGACTGTAGTAACAATCTTGGTGCGTAAATGCATTCCCTAACTATAAAAAAAGGCCAGCGCCGAAATGCTCCAAGGGTATTTTTGTTTTCATCACAATTTCGAATATCATAACGTATCATTCGTCAAAATGGATTCTCAGCACTTACGAAATCTAAATTTATCTGAGGTAGATTCCGTACATATAGTAATTTTTCACGAAAAAGGCTACACACAGCTTCAGCTTGCACAGCGGTTTAATATGTACACCAATCTACCATATCCAAAGTTCTAAGCCGGTTTGCGGAAACTAGACATAACACAAGAAGACAGGGTTGTGGAAGAGTTATAAGACCTTTTTGGAAAATTCGAAAATTTTGGCAACGGTTCGAAACAAGTTATTTTTTGCAAAATGAATTTGTTGACTGTTACAACTTCAGAATAAGCCAGAATACAAAGAGAAGAAGAGTTGCAGAACATGATCTAAGACGTGCAAGGGCAGCCACCAGTTCATTGCTCACCAGGCAACACAGAAAGCATAGATTAATACAAGTTAGCTTGTGAACTTGTAGGTAAGGAAAATGAGGATTTTGTTTTCAAATGAGTCCAGGTTTTGTCTTTACTCTGATTATAGGCGGAATAGAGGGTATAGAAGACCAGATGAGAAATACGCCCAGCGTAATATCGTTGGAACTGTGGGTTATGGTTTGATGCTCGTACCGATTTATTGATCAATGATGGAGGACGTCTAACAGCATATAGGTACTTAGTATTCTTGAAGAGCTTGTGGTCCCATTTGCCCCATTTATTTGACTGAATTTCCTACTAATGCAAGATAATGATTGACCTCATGTAGCTAGAATTGTGCAACAGCATCGACAAAAGGTAGGAATTCCTGCCATGATTTGGCCACCGAGGATTCCAGATCTCAATCCCGTCGAACATCTGTGGGAAATTATGGGACGATTAAGACTACTTACTAACCTTACAAATACATTAAATGATCTTTCCCGAAGATTGCTAGAAATTTGGAATGAAATCGACCAAGACCAAATTAGAAGACTAATTTGTTGTATGAGATATCGTTGAAATATTCGTTTTTAACTTACGTTTTTCCGTAGCTTTAAATGGAATGGAATTAAAAATTATTAACCAAACTGCATTTTTTTATCAAAAATGTTTGAAAATAAGGTATGAAGCTTGTAAAATTTGAAAACGAAAAGTATTAATTTGTTCTTCATTGATGTCACAATATGCAATGGAAGCTACATTTAAACAAAAATGTTATTACCCGAGAGCAAACGTAATTTGTCCGTAATAAAATTAAATTTACAAACAAGGATCAACAATTGTATAAAATTCAGAATTTTAGCATTCATCTAAATAATATATCCGGAAATTTAGAATTAAGCTCTTGTGAATTATATTAAATAGAAGTAACAAAATTTGTATACGTTTAGTTATTTGTTTTGGAAAATAAATTAGTTAACGTGCTTATTGTTCACGTCACAGTTAGCTGTTAATTGCAGCTGCGTCATTCGCACTGACCTAATAAACATTAAGCATGAAGCATAATTCAGTCTTAACCTGCCCAACGCTTTGCTCAAATCACATACATTTCATATAACATACCGCCTTTATATGCTGACTATTGACCAATTTCATGCTTCGCCTCTATCAATAATTACGTCAGGAGTCCCTGCTAGTTAGACTACACTCATTCTTCAAATCTCACACCGATTATAAAACGATAATTAATTTATAATTTAATGGCATCTAAAATCTAAAAGTACAACAATAGAGAAAAATTCCATAAAAATTCACGTTCTGATTAATAATGAAAAATTCGCCAAGATTTAAATTTACCCTTTATATCTATTAGAAACAACACAATATGAACCAACAATAGATCGAAATATGCGTTCGGTTGCATCCCGATAATTTTAAAGTTTTTTATAGAAAAATATACTTAATGTATAATCGCTGATTTCTACGCCACAAAAAATTACATAATCTACCAAAATATATTCAAATATTTAACACTCGCCTTCCTAAAATCAATACATTTAGCAATATGGAGACGAATAATAGTATTTCTCCATAATCTTAACCTATTAGTTATATGAAATTCGAATATACACTGCGCTCCAAAATTAATGCATAATTCTAAATTATCGTATAAAAGTAAGCAAAATTTGTTTTGATGAGTTTCTGGTTATATGTATGTATATTTATTTTGGATTCTTTGTTATTTCTTATTGTTAAAAATCCAAGGCATATGTTGTTTTGTTAAGACAAAGTTTTGCATGTTATTTTGCTTTTCATCACTTACCAAATCGAAATTTATCTGAGGTAGATTGCGTATGAATAGTAACTTTTCACGAAGAAGGCTACACACAGCTTCAGCTAAGACGACTTGCGGAAATTAGATATAACACAAAAAGACTAGAACATCGTGGAAGATTTACAATATCAAGATTTTTTTGCAAAATAAATTTGTGGACGGCTAAAACTTCAGAACAAGTCAAAGTACTAAAAGGAGAAGACCTGCAGAACATAATATAAGACTTGCAAGGGCAGCCACCGGTTCATAGCGCACCAGGCAACTCAGAAAGCAAAGATTACAGTTCCCTCGTGAAGATGTTGGTTGCAAAACTGAGGATTGGGCAAAAGTTTTGTTCTCGGATGAGTCTAAACTCTGATGATAGGCGGAATGGAGTGTACAGAAGACCAGATAAGAGATACGCGCAGTGTATCTTTGGAACTGTAGGGTCAGTGATCAATGATGGAGGACGTCTAACAACATGTAGGTAGATTATAGACATTCTTGAAGAGCATGTGGTCCCATTTACCCCATTTATTGGATAGAATTTCTTACTAATGCAAGATAATACTTGACCTCATGTAGCTAGAATTATGCAACAGCATGGACAAAACGTCGAAATTCCTGCAATGATTTGGCCACCGAGGAGTCCAGATCTCAATCCCATTGAATATGTGTGGGACATTATGGGAACACGATTAAGAAAACTTCCTAACCCTGCAAAGACATTAATGATTCTTCCGAAAGGTTGTTAGAAATTTGAAACGAAATCGACAAAATTGGAACATTAGAAGACTAATTTGTAGTATGGGGATCTTTGTCAGGCCGTAATTAATGCTATGGTGGGAAATATTCGTTCTTAAATTACGTTTTTCCATAGATTTAATCTTTGATTATTTTCTTTTCAATGACATAATTAAAAAAAAAAATATTAACCAAACTGCATCGGTTTATCAAAAATGTTTGAAAATAAGGTATACAGCTTGTAAAATTTGAAAGAAATTTACATGCAAAAATGCAAATAATAGGCGTTGATTTTGGAGCGCAGTGTATTTGATAAAAAATTAATTTTTTTTAAATTTTCGAAATTCTACCGTATTTCTAAGCTCTGTATTTTAAAAAGTACGCGATTGATCGCGCTAGTATGCTTGGTTTAAAAAAAATTAAAATTTTGTCCGATTTTAGATTTTAGAGCAATGAGGGACCCTTCTCTATCATTTTTTAGGGCCACTCAAATGAAAATAACTTCCAAACTACTGTCCGTGATAATAAAAGTTAATGTGCACAAAATTAAAAAAATATGTTTATTCTGTTTCTCCTTTGAAAACAAATGTTTATTTGAAACATTTTTTTCATAAAATCCCTAGTTTCGGAAATTTTTTCATCTTTCAGGTTATGTGACACACCTTCGCCATGTAGGGTGATTTTTAAGTTGATACTTTTTTTCGACGGGGTGTAAAACTCAATTTACTAAATCATTTGGAAAAATATTTTGCATATAAGCCTGAGAATACAGGGTGGTCACTCTTACGGTGCACACCATTATGATAGTTGGTTTAAAATAAATGAAATCTAATCAACCTAAAATTTCCTTCTTAAGGCCAATCGATAGAGAATGTCTAAATATGTAAAACTGCCAAATAGCAATCGAGAAAGTTAAGCGATTACAAAAATATAGAAGGAAAATGAAAATGCGAAATTTCAGATTTTTCATGATATTTCAGGACTACAGCAAGATATCTCGGATTTCTAAATAGATTCTTGAGGAGTTTGAACAGGGGCAACTTTTTTCTAATTGAAGCAACTTTGTAACTCTTTAGGTTCACAAGATCCCAATGGTGTGCACCGTAAGAGTGACCACCCTGTATGAGGTGAATAAGACAAACAATTTCTTAATTAATTTTATGTTTATTATTAATTTCATATTTATAAAATAAACAAATAGCTATTCGCAGTTAACGCAGCAAAAGACCCGGACGAAATAAAATCTGCGCATACATTTTTTCTTTTCGTCGGCCATTTTTCTTTCGGCCTTTTATCATTCGGCCTTTTGTCCAGTTCGGCCTTTATCCTTTCGGCTTTTTGTCTGCGTCGGGCATTTGTTTAATTCAGCCTTTTTTCATTCGGTCATTTCTCCTTCGGCCTTTTGTCCGCGTCGGCCTATTATCCATGTCGACCTTTTGTCATTCGGCCTTTTTTCTTTCGGTCTTTTGTTCACGTCGGGCTTTTGTCCATGTCGACCTTTTGCCATTCGACCTTTTCTCCTTCGGTCTTTTGCCATTCGGCATTTTCTCCTTCGGCCTTTTATCGTTCGGCCTTTAGAGATTCGGTCTTTTGGGGTAGACCCGTTAAATCGCGCTAATATTGGTTGAATCTAAACTAAGCAACCCTAAAATAAGCAACATTTCAATTAAAGTTTGCTTAAACCAAACAACTGTTTTGGTTTCTGCTTCTTTGATATAAGTAACAAATTACATAAAATTAAAGAAATTGTTTTTCTTAATATATTGGAAATTTTAAAGAAAAGGTTGAGTTTTCATCCGATAAATTTTCCTATTTTTTTTCCTACTCAGAGGAATGCTCCCGGTAGTGCTTTATAAGATAAGCCAGAGGTGAAGGAGTAGCAATCAACAATTCGTCCGATCATTTTGGAAAGGCCACAAGCAAGCATATGGGATGCTGATGAGTGCTAATATGCGTGAAACGCAGCGTCCATCACTCTTCAGCTTGGAATTGTTGCTTGGTACTCCTTCACCACTAAAACGAAGGCAGACCTAAGGAATCTCTCGTTTATTTGCATGGTCCGCATCTTCGATTGCATTTCTATTTATGTTTTCCTTACTTATCCAATATTGTTACTAGGTAAACATCGTGTTTATGTAATATTGGTTTAAAAGAATGCCTTTATGTTCATAATCAAGTAGAAAATCAGATTAGGCTTTGGTTTGCGACTAAAGTAAAATTTAGGGTAACTTGATTAAAATATAAAGTTACTACAAAAAAGGAAAATGAAGTAATAAAGAGCCTGGAATTGAATAGGTAGCATTTGTGTGTGTTTAATTGAGCATAATATATTTAAATAAATTTTATCGGTGCTCGAAACGAACATAAGTTGCGTGTTATCGAAACTTTAGCAATGTCGGCGAACGCTGCGAATTAAAAAAGGCCTATCTTATAACTCTCATGAGCTGCCTACTTACTTTCAAGCATGATCTGAGAAAATAACTGTCATTTTCAGGCATAATTAATTACAGGCATTAAACAATAAATAAACGCATATAAATCGAATCAACTTTCTGCTATTTTTACTTAAAGGTAAATTAAATTAAACTAGTTTTTTAGGTTGTTTAATATTTATAGAATTTTAAATGAAGCTTTTTGCATTGATCGACACTCGATTAAAATAAGTATTTAAGTATATGGGAGGACGATGAATTGGGTGTGAGGTGTGAGATTTTTTAAGTTAATATTGTTGAGTTTTTAATTAAAGTGGGAGGTAATATTGGTGATTCTTGTAGAGTTTATCTTGATAAATTTGGTTTTTAATATTGGAAAGTTAGCGTCGTCGTCAATGGAATACATATAATTTTTATTAATTGATCAAAGTGAAATTGCAAAAGCACCTCATTTTAATTATCGCAATGTTTTAATCAGTAGGAGTCGTCTCCTGGAGGATTATTCGTTTCGGTAGGGCGGTAGGACGGTAGGTGTGAATAACGGGTTTTAGTCGAATGGAAAATGTGGCCGTGGTGTATTATTGAAAAGCATCTGAGTATATGTATAGGTGGATATATATGTATATATAAACGAATAATAATGTAGATGTGTCGTTATCTGTATAGGTATGTAGAGGGTAGCGGAGGCGGCGAGAGTTGGTCCGGCGAGAGAGACTGGCCGGCCATTAATACGGCCGATATTGAATGATGTATCATTGCGCCATAAAAAGCCAGGAAATGTGATATGGGAGCGAGCTGCATACACTACAGAAACTAAATTACTGGATTTTTCGAAATGAAAAATAACAAATAGCCCGGCTTACTCCCTCTCTGATGGGATGATGGCTATAATTTATACGGGCGAGGCTCGCATACATGCTCCGGCGATGAACATTTATTTTCATTTTTATTATCAGGAGATTAAAATTGTTGCAGTACATAGAGTCATTTGAATATTCGGAGGATTTGCTATCGGATTTTGACAAAGTGATGCGCTCTTCAGTTCAGGTGAGTTTAACCCGCGGCAATTTGCGAATAATGCGAACCTTGTTTGGTCGTTACGTTGTCAAACAATAGACGCCTGCAAATTTATTTGTACCAACAACTGCGCTTTGCTACTGCTACTCTTGCTGCTAGAACTAAATGTGCCCAACCTGTCCGCTTCTATCGCGCCACATCGTCATTATGTCAACCGAGTCCTTGCATCCCCATACATCATTCACAATGAGCTTTTATCTCCGGATGCAAATGACCACCGGCTAGAGCTTTCTCTTACTGCTTTGCTCAACAATAGAAACAATAAAGCACCTTTGTAATGATAATTGCGTCATATTAATATTTTAGACTTTTATCCCGCAGATATTAACAAACAATTAAATCTCAACATAAAACTCCTTACAAATCTAAAAATATACAAATTACCTTCTCCACTTATTATACTTTCATACCTACACACATACTTACACCATCGAGAAAGTACACAACCAGATTAAATCATACAACTAAAATTATATCCTCAATATCCTACGTGATAAGAGATATTAAGAGCATCTTCCTAAACAGAAAATATAGTGGTTTAGTACCCCAGAAAAATAGGCTAGTACGAAAAAGATTTTTGTATAATTTTTTTTGTAGACGATTTAGAAGTCATTTCTATACCTCCCAGGGGAAGGAAAAAAAATTGGAGAATCTACAAAAAAAAATATATTGACCTAAAAGTACCTTAACTTTGGACCCCTCTAATTAATTTTGTGTTAGGTTGCAGAAGGTGACTATCGGTTAAGTTGTAGCCTAATTAATTAAGATTATAAATCTGAAAAAAAATTGAAAATCTAACGAAGCAAACTTGAGTTTTTTCTGGGCTACTAATGCTCGATTTCATGATTTATCACAATTATTCCTCCCAAACTCGCGCGCCCTCTATGGATTCGCATTAATTGTCAGTTATTTGTGAATAATTTGCAAAGAAGCTCCAGAAAAGTGGGATGGATTTTCTATTCCTTGTTATTATCTCCAACGGAAAATTTATCGCGGGCGTCTAGGAAGATGCTCTTAACCATGGAATCAAAATGAAAACCAAAGTATATAAACAAGGCTTATAACAAGATATATACCTTAGAGTATGCAACCAAACATACTATTCTTATTCTGAGTTTCTAAACTCTTCTACTCAATAGAACTAGGTATATCACAATAGTAATATACCTAGCTACAATTTAAAAATAAATTCGTATTTTTTTCTTCCTGAAAAATAGCCATAATGTCAGGATTTGATACATTTTTATACCTTTGATAAAATATTCGAGAGAGGTGGGCACTTTTCCAAGAATTCTGAACAACACTAATTTCTTACAAAGTGGCTGTTTAATTTAATAAATTAAAACTTATTTCTTACTCTTAACAATTAATAATAAACATAATAATAATAATTCCAAGGTGATTCTCTTAGTCCAATGCTTTTCTGTATCACCCTCTTGCTCTCTCGTCAATTCTACGCAAAGCTCAGGATACTTCTACAAACGAGTTAATAAAATTACTCACCTTCATTATATGGGTGACCTAAAAATATAAACCAAAATGAAAAAGGATTTGAACATTATGTTCCAAATTATAAAAACTTACTCAAGTAATCAAATTGTAGTTTGGGCAAGATACATTTTTCACATAAAGAGAGGCAAAGGTCGAAATATGGAAGGTGAAGAGGTAGCACGTGTAGACGGATCCAGTACTAAGCACCTAACTTTCGAGTGGCACAGCGTACAATGCATGATAAAAAAGAAGTCATAAAAAGCCTAGATATAAAGTACAAACGAATAGTAAAAGATAGATGGGAATCGGAGCTAACGGGGAAAAAAAAAATTGCATCCATCAAACTTCTGGCGATACCTATGATCAATCATACTTTTGGTACAATGAAGTGGCCAGATAATACTTTCAAATACCTTGATAGAATTAAACATAGGATCACGAGAAACAATAGAAGCATGTTTCAGTTTTAAAATTATATCTACAATGAAGCTACGATGGCAGAGGTATGCTTCCGTTTGAAATTTTGCACGATAGAATGATAGTTCAGCATGTAACATTTTTTACATTTTGTAGGTTGGTGGATCTTCTACGATATTTTCCAAAAAGTATCAAATTGATTGTTACATCAACATCTTCAAATCATAGAAGATAACTTCGAAACAGGATGGACTTACTTTAAAAGATATACTTAAATAAACGCTTAATTCTTTCCAAGTTGATACAAAAACTTTTAGATCTACCAATAATTTAAGAACAACCAGCCAAGAAAATTAAACAACTCCACTATGTTACAACAGTATCTTTGGAAGCTATAAAAACTCTCGGTGTTAACTCCTCTGTATTTGGACGGTTGATAGGCAGAATAATCTTAAGAAAAAGGGGCTTAGTAATAAACAGAATCTACGAACAATCATTGAAGAATCCTCACAAGATATAGAACTTCGAAGTTCTAAAAAAAATTCCAAAAGTCGTTTCACTAGAAACTACACTTCGCACATCACCACTTGTGTCAAGCACGCATCAGATGATCAGATGTAGAGCCAAGTTACTCATAAAAACTCAGAGCTACTTAGGTCAAGCACGCAATGAAGATGACAGCAAAATGAAATAAAAACTCGACATGACAGAACACAATTACAATGGAATCGCTAGTGTCTCTAAATTAAATCATATTTTTAATTAATAATAGTATTGTTAGTGAGAGTGCGATATTGTAATTCTCCAGTGATACTTTATTAAAGTTTTATTTCGGACAGTGATAGGACATAGTCAATATAAAAGATATAAGCGCGTATTCAACGATCGTGATGAAATATTTAGAAACGTTGTTAACGGTAAACACGTCTCGAAAAAATATTTCTTATGAAAATATATTTTTTAATCATGTGTTTAACGTTAACGACGTCTCTAAATTTTTCATCACGATCGCAGAATACAGGTTTATGTATCATAATACATGAATATATTAGCAACTTCAAGAATATTTAAACTTATACAGGGTGTAACAAAAGTATGGAATATTCGATTTATTTTCTTATTATAAAGAGTTACAAAAAAAAAGTTTAAGACAAAAGTTTTTTGTTTTTTTTTCGATGCATATTTTGACACGTTTTGTTTTTTCACATGTCTTTTTGTTTCTTTGCAACCAACTTTGTTTTTTTAAGTAGCAACCATATATTTTTTTCGATATTCAAAAAGTGCATTATTTTCTGAATATCGGGATGCTATTTTATCCCAACAAAAAAAATTAAAAATTAGTAAAAAATATTTTTGAAAAAAAAAAACAAAAATAAAATGTTTTATGTTTACTTGGATCACTTAAAGGACCGAATAACTGCCGAAATGCATAAACTACCTTATGACATGTTAGTAAGAACAATTGTAAATTTTAAACACAGATTAGGTCATTGCCTGGCAGTACATGGAGGTCATTTTGAAAATCTAATTTAATATTAATGTTACCTAGTTATCAGTGTAGTATTTAAAATTGTTTTGGGTTTAGATATTTGTATAAATAGAAAATATTTTGTGTGATTTTTATTTTTTTTTGTTGGAATAAAATAGCATCCCGATTTTCAGAAAAATATGCACTTTTTGAAAATCGAAAAAAATATACGGTTGCTACTTAAAAGTACAAAGTTGGTTGCCATAGCAAAGAAACAAAAACAAATGTGAAAAAACAAAGTATGTCAAAATATGCACTAAAAAAAAATCAAAAAACTGTTAATAAAAAGAAAATAAATCGATTATTCCATACTTTTGTTACACGTTTGTATGGGGAAGTTTTGAAAGTACACTAAAAATAGTCAGGATACAATAAAATAACTAAAGTTGTAATTAAATGACTTATGGACCTTAGCACTTGAAGAACTTGATGGTTTAAGCAGCCTTAAAATTGTATCTTGTATGTAGATTGAGATCACTTGTTTCAGGAAGCTCACATAAAACAAATTTAAATGATTGTCCGTCCATTACTTCCCGTTTATATATTTTTTCATCAATTTGATTATAAAATGTCTTACAGATTTTTTTAAAGTAAACTTTATCAGGACAAAATCTAGGTTATCTGAAGAATCTTTAACAGAATAGTCACTATCTGTCTCAAATTCTTCAATAATGATTGTTTTTTGTAATATTTTATCTGTAATTTTTTGTGCACAATTTTTTTCTTGCTTCAATCGAATTCAGAATACAAAAATATTTAAAGCACTTACCTAAATTCCCAGAAAAAATTAAAAATTACTATAAAAACAACTGCCTATTGATGGAGTCATATGAAACACATAAAACAAAAGTGTAGTGTTATTTTCTGGAAAATCGTTGCTAAAACACAAATTATGCACAACTTACAATGTCGGAAAAATTATGAATGATTTCCTAGACGCCCACGATTAATTTTCCGTAAGAGATCCTAAGAGGGAATAAAAAATCCATCTCACATTCTGAAGCTTCGTTACAAATTATTATAGTATAACTGATAAATAACCAATGCGAACCGATAGAGGGGGCGCGGGTATGGAAAGGAAAATCGTGATAAATCATGAAATCAACCATGGGCTTATTCTTGAAATTGTCGACATGATGTCGGATTCGACATTAGAAGGACAGACTCTTATTTTTTCATGTAAATGACAAAGCCACAATCATGAAAGTCGCATGCGACATCTTTTCGGTCGATTCAAAAATAACCCCCCATAACGCCGGTTGCTGTATTTTAAGGTTTTTGTTAGGTTTCCAAATTTCTTTCTGATTTATAAACTCGATTAATTAAACTACAACTGGTCAGCTGTTTATATTTTGCAATTTTATGCAGAATTAATTATACGGTCCAAAAATTAAGCCATTATATATTTTTTTATACATTCTGTACATTTTCTCCTGACCAGATTTAGTAGAATGACTATAAAAAAACATTGTAAAAATATTGTTTATTGTAGCGTTTCTACTGGCATCCATAAACTGCTATTTCTGCCTATCAGAAAAACATTCTTAAATCTGTTCAAATGTGCTCCATATTAAAATGTACTCCCTCTCATAAATAATTTAAGAAACAACGTCTTGTAATTATGTGAAAAAAACCTGGATTTTTTCTTATTATTGCATTGCAATACATTATAATTTCTATGAACAACTATAAAAATCCCTCTCGAAAAATTAAAGCATTCGTAACGGAGAATCCATTGATATCGATACGATTGATTCTTACGCACCTTGTTGCAACAAGTTCTAGGATAAAACTGTAATAGCTATAGGATGCAATTAATTTTGCACCAATTTACATAACAATGTTACTTCTTTAGTAATCATAAAACAGCTTAACGCAACTCCCATCAAATAAATAAGTGAAATTGGGCCGTAATTCTTGGAAAATAGATCGAAAGTATAGTAATGATAATTGAGATTTTTTTTAACCAATAATAGGAAGAGTTGCAATAAAAATGTTGGATATACTGAAAAATAAAATATAAACTATCACATAAAAATAAAAAAACCTATTAAAGGGTGCGTCGAGAGGAGTGCATTAAACTCCGGGAGTGTAGGTATTCTATACGTAAATACAAGATAAAAACATGTAGAATACACTCCAGAAGTTTGACGCACTTCTCCTGACTCGCCCTGTATATTCCCGAATCTGATGCTTGAAGAGTTTTGTACTTCAGGAATCATTCAGTTCGGTTGGAAAACTGTTAAGCATGGTTACATCGTTGTGGGTGGATGATTCTCTTTCTTCGGGTATTTTATAGTCTTGTTCCTTATTTACGCACATTTTCAGTGTTAGTTGAATACATTTGTATCTATAGTATGTCCCAAAATGATGAATTTGGCAACTGTGTATAAAAATTGCAACTGTATATGAAAATTGCCTAGATAATTTGACATTCTATGGTCAGGTCATTGGCGTGCCATAACCTCTTGCTTTGTTCAGTTGTGTTTTACAGAATTTCGCTTAATTCTTATTATAAATCAACAGTTTATTTCAAAACTAAACGATTTTAAATATGCTTCAAAATGTTTTTGAAAATATGAAACGTAGAGTGAATATGTGTATTAATGAAAATGGTGGTCATATTGAGCACTTACTGTAAAATTTATTTATTTATTTATCAATAAATATTTTTTCAATAATCCATAATTTTATTGTAGATAAATATACACTTTTTCCCTTTGATTCAGGCCTCCTGCCAACCTAGTAAATGTGGCGACATTGAAAAAGTACATTCTGCTACATACATTTTCATACACAGTTGCCAAATTCATCCCCAATCATTTTGGGACACCCTATATTAGGTTATTTTTGATTTTATATGTTAATTTGTAAGTTTCCTGCGACATAATCTCTTTAATGTTTAATACATCGTTTTCTTTGTAGTTACCGATTTTCTTCAATTGAACTGCAGCGTTCGATTTTTAAATTTAAATTAATTATGTTTTTCTTCAAGAGAATAAATATTTGAGGAACTTTTTAATGTCTCAATGGAGCTAGTTTCACGATTACATAATATTATCATTATATCAAATTTGTTTTCGTTTACCACCATTTTGTTGTCTTTAGTCCAATTTTAAATTTTTTTAATGTCTTCCTTTATTTGATGTAGAATAATTGTTTCAGTGGTTCCACTATACAATAAAGCCACGCTGGCGCTGTTTGCATATTTGGTGATTTATCCTTAAAGTCCAATTTCCGATTTGTCGAGTATGTGATGAAGATATAGAATGGATCCTGGAATGGATCCTTGATGGGTACCTGAAGTTATTTCCAATTGGAAACTTTTTACATTTCCAATTTTTACAAACTGCTGGAAGATTGCTATAATTTTATGGCCCTTGTCTAAATAATCGTTGGAGAACGCAGCAGTTTGGTTATTTTGAAGTATTCCAATAAATTGATTGTGTCATATTTTGTAACTTCTATGTTCCTGTGTATCAAAATGACTTTTACGAGTGGTTGATTGTGTAATTAGTTCGCATTTATTTTAAGTAATTGATTAAGGATATTAAAAGAGGAAATTTTGAGTATAAATTGAAGTAAATTATAATTTAATTAAGTAAGATATTTCCAGGAGCTTAGGTAATTAATAACACATTCGAGTAGGGAAAGAAGAATCTTCCGCAAGAGTGAATTTCTCCTAAGAGTCGCATGTTCGTTCGTGAAAACACGGAGTTGTATTAATGCTGATGTGTCGGAGCACGTTCTAAACGTCAGCTTCCCGCCGTTACGCGCGTACAGTTTAATTTAAACAATTTAGCAAACCTGATTCGACAAAAAAGAAATAATTACCTGATAAATGTGTTTCCATACATAACATTACTCACAATATGCAACATGAATTATTTTCTTCATTATGGTGTAAACTTAATTTAAATGCAAATCATCTTATGTTAATTCGTACTTCTGCTTAGCCATTAATTTAAGTAGCATATAATTAAATTTTATTTTTTATTCCTTCTCTGTAAATATGTAATGTGGGGTTGGAGTTTTGATGGATGATGCCTTCGAAATGGGCTCCGCGCTATTCTTAATTGCATTCACTGAATTTCGCAATTAAAATGTTTAATTTTTCTTCTTATTAATTCTTATTTTAACATACTATTCATTTTAAAAAATAGACTAAGGACAAAAATGATTTCGTCGGCGTTATTCGTGGAGTTCATTAAGCATAATTCTGGTTTATTTCGTTGAACTGGCACATTATTCAATTTAGGCAGCGAAAGCAATAGCAAGAGGAATGAATTGTGGGGCAGTTCTGTATTTTTATATCGCGGATGTGAATGTATGTACGTATGTAGATACTCGTTGCATATGTATGATAAGCGAGGCCTCGTCCTTTATAAAAGCTCGCTGCCGTATCCTGCTTTTTCTGGGAGAAGTGCTTTTCCACCAATAAATTAATACTAATTTTTCACTCATTTTAAGAAAAATTTCGTGTAATTTTAACTTAGTATTTTATTCACACCAGACTACTACAGTAGCGGAAAAAGCACACAAAATTGTGCCCATGGGATTTCATAAGGACTCTCCTCGGGACTCTCTCTAATAACAATGCCACTAAGAAAGAATGTAGAAGTAAAAGATCCATCCAATTCATATTATCCGTGGTATCACAGCAATTTGTTAGCAATAGTGATTTAGTTGGAAATGCTACATCTAGATCGATGTCCTTACCGTTTACAATGGTTGTACCTCAAGGACCTATATTAGAGCCAGTTCTATTTACAGGGTGTATCAGACCACCCGTGGCACACATTTATCTCGAAAACGCGATATCGTAGATGACTGAAATAAAAAAATTAATTATCAAAATAAACATAAACAATCCATTGGTGAACTTATTTCTTTCCGAAACAACCCGGAACTATCCAGAATCACTTTGATTTTTTAAATAGCAACATAGGTATTTTACAACTTTTATTAAAATATTTTTTTAAATATTTTCGATTGTTTATAATTTATTCGCAAAACAAAAAAAAATCGTTAAAAGAAGTAAATAAAAAATATTGCATATTTTCAATTTGTTTTATTTATTTTTTTTTTTTTGAAATTCCAATGTTTTACCAAGTTTGTCCATATTTCAATAAAGTTCTTCAAAATATGCAATAATTTTTATTTACTTTTTTTAACATTTTTTTTTTAATTTCATTTCTTTGCTTTTTTTTAATTCTAATGTTTTACTAACTTTAAATATCATATTTGTCCATATTTCAACAAAATTCTTCAAAATATGCAATAATTTTTATTTACTTTTTTTAACATTTTTTTTTGTTTTTCGAATAAATTGTAAACTATGGAAAATATTGAAAAATTATTATAATAAATTTTTAAAAGACCTATCAAACCATATCAAACTCGACGTATGTTGCTATTTAAAAAATCAAAGTGATCTCCGGTTCCGGATTGCTTAGGTTCACTTTTATTTTTTTTATTTCAGTCATGTACGATAACGCGTTCTCGAGATAAATGTGTGGCGCGGGTGGTCTGATACACCCTGTATAAGTGGATTATCAAATAAAGTGACCTGATAGAGGAAGCCATTTCCAATCAATAGAGCCATATTTTTCTTACAAAATTGATGACGGTTCAAGAGTTATTTCAGTTTTTGTGTTTTATTTTTAGAAATCGCGTACTGAGCACGCAATAAAATAATTAAGAACATTCTATTGGTTGTTTGACTATGTTTCTTTACATTCCGAGATCCTCGATTTCAATAAATCCACTTTCATGAACTTTATTCAGAAAAAATATCAGTTGATTTTTAAATCAGCTTGAAGGAAAATATTATACTAGAACAACTATCAAACAAAGTTATCCACTTCATGCAAAATCTGAGATAGTTTAATGCAACATGGATAAACTCAACAGATTTTTCTTAAATAACTTTTTCTTACGAACTCTTGAATCCACATTTTCGGAGATAAAATATCCTATAGGAAAAACAGTACGTTTCTATGGAATTTTTCCAAAACAACCAATAAGTAACGAGTATTTTCCTTGACTACGCTTTTTTTCCTATGGGGGATATTTTATTCCTGAAAATGGGGATAAGGCCCCAGGACCCTTATCCTCATTTTTGCGTGATTAAATATCGTATAGGATATAGGATACGTGACGTATTTCTCTTATAGTTAGGAGAAATGACATCCTGATTTTATTTTTCCTACTAGTTTTCTCCTGGCTGCTCCTAGTGGTGATGGAAATTATATCTACTGGGTAAAAGCAGGGGATACTTACAAAAGTGATGGAAATGATGAATTATAACAATAATTATAACCTAAAATTGTGACAGATCAAAATACTCGTAGAAAAGTTTAAATTGTAAATTAGTGTTCAGTGTGTTTGTAGTATCTATAGTTAAAACTTAAAATATCGAAAATTTAAAACTAGAAAAATTGATGCAAAGGGAGTTTCGATTGTGAACCACTTTCTTGCAGATGAGTGTACCAAGAGAAGTACCAAGAATTTTGCATAGCCTAGACCTAGGAAATACAGGGCAAGAGAATATGCTCTAGATCTTTCGAATAAATTAAATATTTTTGCAATTAAGTCATATCTCGGTTTCATGAAGGCACAGAAAAATAATCCTTGATCTACAGATAGTTTTGGAGGACTAAATCTCAGACAAAATTTTAAAATGAAATACAGCAGGGTCTTGATTTGCGTCGCTTGATAAATGCAGGACCAAAACTCGATTTTCGTTGTTATAATTCGATTTGCATTGCTTCTATTAATATATTTTTTTCTAGTAATTTTTTTTAGAAATAATTTGTCTTTACAAAATGTATTTAAGGATAAAAGGGTGTTCTTTTGTAAAATAAAATAGAAAAATAACTAGTCAATTTCCGGATAAAAATTGTTTACTGGTCTTGTAGTATATAAAATGCCTAATACAGTCGAACTTCCATAACTCGAACTTCTATAGGGCGAATTTTTCCATAACTCGAATATTTTGTTTGTAATGTGTTTGTAAAAATATTCGATTTTAATTTGCGAAAAAATTTCTATATCTCGAATTGTTTCCATGAATAATGGTGATTCGACTTAGGGAAGTTTGACTGTATTAATATAAAGCTTAGTTAAAGTCAAGAACATATATTGTAAATTTACATGGACTCTTATGGAAAATTATGATTCGATTTGCGTTATTTCGATATGCGTCGTACTTTTTTGGAAAGTATCCACGACGACGCAAATCGAGACCCAGTGGTGTATTGAAATATTTATATAAATATAGCTTTATTATTTTATCTAAACTAGAATAAATTGTATACAAAGAAATTTAAGCGTTTCCTTTATTATTGAAGTTGTTATTCTATTTTTTTAACTCTGTAAATATTTCACATTTTAATTTAACTAATATATAACTTGTCTTTGTAGTAATTTTCTTATGGTCAAATTTTGAGCTTTTAAAATTTCTATTGTATTTGTATTAACTAATTTTTCGAAATTTGTAAAATTGATCATGCTTTTTATAAAATGGAAGTAATTTTCTATTGGTTGATTTTTTTATATGACTTGGCAACACTGTATGACAAAACTCATCTCTAAGCTACAATCGCCGCTGATCTCCCTGTTAAGTTTTATCAAGCTTGATAAATATCAAGATAGAGACAAAATCCAACCTCAGGTCACATTATTTGATCACCCACTTACGGGACACCCTGTGTATTAATGATATTGCTAATTTTCTTTGTGATCCATTTCTGATAATTTACGCCGATGATACCTCTGTGTTTACTTCTGCTAAAACTATTCTTGAAGTTGAATCAAAATTTAATGTGTATTTTCTTAAACTAAATGATTGGTTTTCTTCCAATAAATTATATCTTAATACTGAAAAAAAGTCATTTGATGCTCTTTCATACCAAGCACAGAGTAATTTCCCAAAATTCTGCTATTGTGTTTATTAGTAAAATCATAAATATTTCTAATAAAGTAACCTTCCTGGGGGTTGAAATAACACATGATTTGGATTGGACTGATCACTGCTTTAAAATCTTTTTAGTTCAAAAGAAAGTATTAAAATTATCACAAATTTAGTAGCCACAACACAAAAAAAAGTCACTAAAGACTCATCTGTTTTTACAATGGTATGTTGTATACATATTTATGTCAATAGTAAAATTGTTTATACAATATCTCTTGAAGCAAAGTATCCATTGAGGATGGATACACTTCGATAAAAATATATTGTACCACCTTATCAGGGATATTTTAACAATTCCAGATTTAGTGACTATGGACGCTATTTACTAAAAACCTTAAAAAATCATCAGAGTTATTCATGTAGTGAGGTCATAATAATTTATAACGCGTTTGTGAAAAATACGTACTATTTTTTTGAAATTTTCAGTATTTTAATGTTAATACTTTTTAGTAAATTTATCAGTATTTCTACTTACCTTTCGTTTAAAAATTCAAGAATTTGATTTAGACTAAAATAAATTCTCTTCTAAAATAATTGTTTCAAATGTCATAATCGCATTTTTGTATATGAATACAGAGTCCAATAAAATCAAAGTTTCAATGGTTAATCCTTGGGATTGAGTGGATTTACATTAAAGCCATAAATAAATTGTTTTATCTCTAGGCAGCAAATGCATTTTTATGTAAACGGGTTATTCTGTTGAAATTTAAGTTCATTATTTATTAACTTATTGCATCATACATATTATTGATATTTTAGCCGGATTTTTTTTCCGAATGCGAGTATTTAAATAAATTTTTTGTAATACCCACTCTTGCGTAGAATAATTCATTTTGTTTTGATTTATTTGTTTATTTGTTTGCATTTTTTCAATTTAATTTAGTCCGTATTTGTTATATGTTCGAAGCCCTAATTATTAATAAAAATAATGCAAAAAAAAATAATTTCCTATGTGTGCGTGTAGTATTTAATTAAAACAAATTGATGTAAATGTACAAATATTGGAATGGAGTAATCAATCAACGAAAAAAAATATATCTCGCAAATCTAAAATGATGTATTTTTTATTTTCAGTTTCAGTAGTTTTAAATATTTAAATCCAATAATGCAGCCGCATTTATTAAATTTTTTCATGAAATTTTATATTAAAATTGCTTGCATTTCGCAACAGTTTGATTTTAAATAATTAATGGGAAGCTTAAATTTTTTGTAGTGCACATGTTTCCAATTAACAAAAATTGAATTTTTTATTTAAATTATTATTGCAAAAATGTAAAAATTGAAATATCCGGGCTTAATATGCTTTTATTGCATATTAAAATACGAGCTCTTAATTATTAAAAATGTTGTATTAATCTTTAGCAAATAAAAGAGTTTTAATCTGGAAAGAAGTTGGCACTAACAAAGTTATGAGTGTAGGTAATTGCAGAACAGAGATAGGGTTGTCAACTTTTAACTAACTTTCCAATAATACCCAAATACCGTTTATGTGCAAGTCAAATACAAGTTTAAATTAGCTTTGCGAATAAATTAGCAAGTTTTGTGCGGCCTATCTCGGCAATTATAGCTTGACGCCTTCTTTGTAATTATTGTTATTCAAAATTATGGAATTTTAGATGTTTTATTATGCTGATTTTATAGAACGATGGCGGCCAAAGAGTTAAGGGTTGTTTCGCCATTATCCGTAATTATACATTGAGAATTTATAATTGACTAATGGCATTTATATTGAAGCGGCCGTTAAACTTTTTAATTGCGTTTATTAATGAATTAAACAAATACGCTGAAGACGTCAAGAAATTCAACAATTTACCACGGATTAACATAAAACTCTTCCAGCTCTCCTCCCTTCATTAACACGAAGCAACGAATATTTTAATGCATAATATATTTTTATCAATAAAAATGCTAACAATTCTAAACTCTTCAACATGTATTTTTATACTTTAACCCTTTGTAATCACATGCATTTTAATATTTCATAAAATAGTGTTTTATGTCATGTTTTTCTCTACTCCACTATGTTAAAAATATTGACTGTGCACTTAATATTTTATTTTAAATATCAAAAAACCGAAGCTGAAAAAGTGAGATAATTTTCCATAGTTTAGTTTTATTTTATGTTATTTTTTATCATTTCATTATAAATTAAGCAGTAAAAACAAATTTATTATGTAAAAATACTTCATTAAGATTTCAATATTTGGTAGAGTATTAATTAAATAAGCAGCATTTGGATTTGAAGTTTACACTTTATCCAAAATGGTCATTAAAGACCGGCAAAAGGTAAACCATAGGATAAATCTTAAAACAGCGGATTAATGTCAAATTAGGGAATAGCAGTAAGTATCTACGGATCTAACACCGTCTTTTATTGGCCTTCGATTTCTTCCCTTCTGTGGACTTCTGTGCCAAAGGGTACTCAAAAGTCTATACATCTTAACGAATAGCGAAGCAACGATTAAAACATTAAAGAGCTTTGCCCTCGAGTCCAACTCGACCTTTGAATTCCGATCATCCCTGGAGTAACGAGCTCAAGGGAAATGCCAGGCCCACAGCAACGAAATTGATGATGAATTTACAAGATCCACCTCAAAACTAACACTAATTGGTCCCGAATTGTTCTACGGCCTTAACAAGCACGCATACGCAAGAAAATCCTACGGTGCGAAAAGGATAACACAATTACATACTAGAGACAAACTCCAGGTTCAAAACATGCGACTACTAGTTTAAATCATCTACGAAGCCTCCCGATCTAACCGGGAACATACCAAGACTGAGGTATAAAGGGTCTGAAAGAAAAACCTCCACTTTCTGTGACCTGCTGAACCCGGATTTGGTGTATCTTGCGAATTCTAAAACTCGCCAAAATGTCATCATTTGTGCGAAGGAAATGATGACGTATTAACGGAAAACGAAGACATTTTTGATGAGTTTTGAAATGTGCCT
The DNA here is from genome assembly GCA_963971135.1 of Stenus bimaculatus. Lineage (NCBI taxonomy): Eukaryota > Metazoa > Arthropoda > Insecta > Coleoptera > Staphylinidae > Stenus > Stenus bimaculatus. The sequence continues at coordinate 26,619,795 of OZ020185.1, forward strand.
TACGAACTAATTTCTGACTCCGGAGGATGAAACCCAGGAACACATCTTCTGTTCGATGACATTGAGATTTAATCTGGAGACAACGTTGATTCCGGAGGAAGTCATGATTAAGTCTCCTAAGATCTTGTTAAGCAACTAGATATTCTAGGACCAAGTATCAAGTATACTAGAATAAGCGTAAAAGATCAAACTCGTCGCAGTTCAGAAACGTTCGCTTATAGCCATTCGCCCATATATCTAATCTAAGCTGGACTTAAACTGTTACTTATAATATTAGGACCAAACAACCAAAATTTTCGAAAGCCAAAGGATTTATAAACTATATTGCAAAACTTCGTATTTTCATGTAACTTCTGTAGAAGAATTTGTTGATTTATCTAAAATGGTTTTTTATCATAATTTTTTGTATTAGTCAAAGTGTTTATGTATTTAAATCACCATTCTGAGGTACTTCATAAGACTTCACTGATTTTTTTCGCCAACTTGCATTCTTTGGTAATATCTTATGATGATGTATTTGACACTATTAACGGAATATGGGTTGTGATGGTAAATGGTATACCCGAAATGCTGTGAAACAATCTCATATCCACTGTGTTGTTTAGGAGTTCTGTGTGCGATTTTTAAAAAAAGGCCAGAAAGAAGATATAAGTAATTATAAACCCATATCACTTTTAAGTCAAGTAGTGAATTTATTATAACAGAAAATCAACATGGATTTGTCTCTGGTAAATCAACTTTAACAAACCTTCTTATATTTGAGACGCATATAAGTCAGGCCTTCGAGAGAGGTCCTTTGGGTGATTGCCTTAACACTGATTTCTAGAAGGCCTTCAACTCTGTCAACTATCATTTACTGGTAGATAAACTTAAAGGCTATGGAATATCAGGTAATTTCCTAATGTGGTTTTCGAATTACCTTGAACATAGGATGCAGATTGTAAGGATTTGAATCTTTAGATGATATAACTACGTATTCAGGTATCCCACAGGGATCACTCCTAGGTACACTATTGTTTATCATTTTCATAAATGACATCAGTTCCTGTATAAAAAATTGTCACCATCTTCTATTGCAGATGATTTAAAAATTTTCATTAGTATCAACGATTATAACAATACTCAGATGCTACCAGTGGATGCCTATAATGTTTACGAATGATTTAAGCTAAATGGGATTACTTTAAATATGACCAAATATAATAAGGTTTGTTAGACGTGGAAACCCGCTAAAACAATGCTCTAGACATGTCTACAGAATTGGTAATCATAGCCTAACTACTTTGACAACTCAGTGACCTGGGTATGACCTTTAAGAGCCGCCGTGACTTCAAGGAGCACATAATATTAATATCAGTTAAAAACTACCTAAAAATATTAGCATATATTAAGTGACTTCAAGGAGCACATAATATTAATATCAGTTAACAACTACCTAAAAATATTAGCATATTCTAAGTGAAATACGACGGATTTAGCGAACACTAGAGTAATAAGCATCTTGTACTGTGGTCTAGTTTTATCTATTCTTGAATATAATTCAACTATTTGGGTGCTTTATTGTCATTGCACCATTAAGTTAATCGGTTTAAAAGAAATTTATCAATTAAATGAGATTTATGATGAAACTCAGCCCAAGTTTTTAAATATGATGATATGCTTAATATTGAGAATTTTAACCACCAATAGATGGCGCCTGTTTTATACTAGCTTGACAGTTTCACATATTTGCCGACAGAGGGAGAGCTCTTTCCTAAAATTCAGTTACAAGATATTTTCCAAAATTAATATTTATTTTAATGATGGAAGGGTCAAGGTATCGACAAATATTGATATTTGTGTAACTGTAAGAATTTAATCTACCAATAGATGGCGCCGTTTTATACTAGTCTCTTAGTTTTATAAATTCGACGACAGGAGGAGGGCTCCTTCCGAAAATTCCCAATACTTGATATGAAACCAGTTCAAGAAGGACGTTTCCATTCAGATCTAATGTGTTTGTATAAGGTGGTCAATAACAAAATCAGCTGCAGAGAACTACTTGGTCTCATAAAGTTCCATGTTCCTTGGAGATGTACTAGACAAGCTCTCCTTTTTCCTGTTGATCTCTGTAGAATATTTTTGTATATTAATCTTAATATGGTATATACAGGGTGAGTCTGGAGGAAACGGCAATATTTTGGAAAATTATAGTATGGGACATTCTAAGAAAATAGTTCGTATAACCATAGAATTTATTTTCACTAATTTCGGAGATACAGCTGATTGAATTAAGGATGAGTTATTTTTTCTATAAATTTTCTTCCAGCTTGAACTTCAATACACTTCAAAGCATATTTTCTAAGCTATTTTGTTGCGTTCCCTTAAACGAGTAGCAAAATTATGAATTTTAGCAATCAATTGTTTTCGTGTATCTGGCTTTCTGATTTGACCATCCTTAAAAGCAATAATCTAAAGAAGGAGACCATGGCGGCCAACTAATTGGACCACCACGACCAATTCATCGCCCAGGAAAACTTTCGTATCCAGTCACAACACGAGAATAAAGTGGTGGATCTTCGTCATGATGGTAGTACATTCCCTACAGTCTCGATAAAGGAATATTTTCCAGAAGTTCAGGAAATACATTTTAGAGAAATTGATTATGTATTTTCTTAATTTCGTCAGCTTATTTTATGTTTATATCGTTTAAAATTATTCTTTAAATAATTAAATTACAGAAATAAAAGTTGTTTGTTTTTAACTAATGGAACTAAGATTTCAAAAATATGAATTTCAAATCTCTTTTTTTAAAATGGTCTTTCCAACAGTGCAAAACTTGACCTTGTTGCCTTTTAACATTCCAGTCTTGGATATCTTCAGTTTTTTTGTTATTTTTTTCCAAGCAAAGTTTTACAAAGCATTCTATAAGTAATGGTACGTGTGGTTTGGGACTCCGGGTAATAAGAGAAATCCAAAAAAAATTTCTTAAAGAAAATGGTATGTTTTCCCAATATTTATTTATCAATTGTATCAAGAGACTGATTTTACCAAAATGACGGTCGAAATAAACTCTCAGCTTATCCACCTATATTCGAGATTGAAGAGGTTTTTACTTTATTTTTTACCAATGAAAATGTTATAGTAATATTATTTGTAAAAAATTAAGAAAAAAATGAGTGAAATCCTAGGGAGAAATTCTTACTTTTCATCTTTAAATTGGTCGGAAAATCAATTCCTGAAGTTACGGGCACATGTTTAGAAACCCCGTGAATATTAAATAAAGAATAATTTAAAAGTAACACAAGTTTAGACTGTAAAAATAATTGAAAGAGCTCGGAATTAGAAGGATTTATTAACTCTCTCCATTTTTAAGTAATTAGCACAGAAAGTTGTTGTATACTTTCCTCTTTTAATTTATGTCATCATTTATATTTGACCTATTCAGAATATTTGACGCATAAATCTTCTATTACTTGCCAATGGAATTATAGGATTAAATAATAACACTAAATGTCCTTAAATCGAAACCTACTTTTTGTGGCTTACAACGTTCTTTCCACAAGTCGTTGAATTAAATTGAATAACAAAAAATCCTGTTCAACTGAATAAAGTTGGAGTAAGGTACACAGGATTTTTTGTTATCCCCAGTTATTCCATCTGTTGTGACCAACATTATATGATGCACATATGTAATTGATTTTATAACTATTTTGTTTTCTGATTTTCTAAAACTGTACTTCAAAATAATTTCCAAACCATAATTGCACCCTCCTCCGGTTTACCTATTTTGGGAAATTTCCGAATAAAAGTAGGTACCATGATGTATGAACCTAAAACATGGATAACTTCCCCCACTCCGGAGGAAGAATTGAAGCGGCATGGAGGATATCAAGAAGACAATCTATCTCTTTTTGCTTTCAACCGCTACCCGAAGAAGATATCTTAGAACCCGACAACAAGAATAACATCTCTGACAATTCAGACTAAGAGAAGAAGAAGAAGAACAAGAATACGACCAAACTAATAAACTAACGTTATACATTTCCTGGAAATCGGAAATCTTAAGATTCGACATTGTCCGTAGAAGGAATTATTTTGATTGAGACATAGAGGTTTTTGCAATCTTTCCTAGGTATTCATTAATTAAATTATGCTCTTATTTTTTGTTACTAAAATATTGTAAGAAAAAGTGATGCTATGATAGAACCATTATTATAAAATGTTGGTCGATATGATGGTTTATGGAAAGTGTGTAAAGTGTTGAGTAGTGAATACATTATTCTTGATAGATGAAAGTTTGGAAAATATAGGAAAAAATAATAAGTGATGTATTATAGAAGAGGACAAGCTTAGGTACACAGTGTTCGGTGTTTCAAAGAGGATGAAGGGGTATATGCTAAATATTCAAGCATTACAGCTCTGCATAAATTCATTTCATTACGCCACCAAATATTGCTCCAGCATTCTACTCTGCCTCATGCATATGAATGAATTCATTATATTAAAGCCTTTTCAATGTATAATTTACTTTTGCGTGAGTCATTTCAGTTCACTCCTCTCCTGCTTATAAAGTGGGAATCGTTTCGAATATTATAATTATATTACGCGAGTTATGATTGCTCTTGTCCTCCCCTTACATCCAGCATTACCACCCATAGTCGTGTCTTCTTCTCTTCGAAGACGCTGAGCTTAAACTTTATTGCTTCCATAATTTATTGACCCAAATTATCAGTTCACGAAGTAAGGCCTCTCCAATCAAACACTATATTAATATACTAAATAAATTTTACAAGTAGCCTGTAATCGCTGATCATCACATTTTATTCCTTAAATCTTTCACGAAGCATAAATTTTAAATACACCACCACCTATTTTTAGTTACTATACATTTTCAGCACTGGGTTATTACCGAACAAAAAAAACATTCATTTTCGTTCGTTTTGATAAAATATCGAATTTTGCAATATCGCGCTAATACCATTAAAATGTGAGAAATCAAATAATGCATTTTTCCCGTTTTAGCTGTACCAAGCTAATTCAAATTTATTAATTGTCAGTCTGGTCGTTTAACGATCAGCCTTTTCAACTCGCTTTAATATCCGCTTTCTCTGCTAGTTCTGTTAATATTTAACATAATTTACATTTTTAATCGCTAAATTCTGCTAAAAATAGTATATTAAATATATTTAATCTATATTTTATACCAAAATCTTTAGTTTAATACCAATAAAAAACTTCAAAAAATATATTGGATGCTACTTATAACTTGGAATTAAAAATATTCATTAGATCTTCATGTTTCTATAGCGTAAATAGAGCAACTTTAAGAAAGTATTCTATAGAAACACGATCTATAATATGTATCTAAAAAACGGTCAAAGACATTTTCATTAAGTATAACGAAAATTTTAGTCATTTCAAGACTAACGTCCGGTTTCTCCTCCATATCTTGAGACCGAACTAAATTTTAAGTTACGTATCAAGACCCAAGTGCAGCTTATTCGGTCGCACCACGCCGAAATCTCGTATTATTCGCGTCAATCAGAGATTTTACATAAGTCGTCGATACTACGCTCGCCTTAAGCTGAGCTTGAATCTGAGCTGAGCTTGGAGAAGCTACGTCTAAATTACAGATATGTTGGAGAAACTGGGCGTAAATATCCTGATTTTTTTAGAGATTGTTAATTAAAGATTGGAGGTGATTGTAGAACATCTCGACCATCTGTTGAACAGAGTTAAAATTTACAATACAATCTTTCACAGAAAATTGATTGTATTGGCCCAAAGTATTTCATTCAATTTCATAGTAAAGCACTTATAGCGACATGCCGGAACGAATGTTATCATTTGTTGATCGTGTCGAAACGTCGAGTAGCTTGTTTGCATTTGTGGATTTTACACACACGCGTAAATCATTGAGGAAATCAATAGCCACAATAGTGCATCTGCCACTTTTCCACGTAAGATTTATTTTGTTAATAACGTTATACATCAAGCTAAATATTTCAGAAACTTTAGAACAAAAATAATCTATGTAAATGTAAAATAATAAAAAAATCTTGTTGCAATTATAACACATAAAGTATCTTCTAAGTTTTTTTAAATTATTATAAAAGGTGTATATTTTAGTAAAATTATTTAACACAAATTTTAATTAGGTAATTAAAGTAAGAGTGTGTTTTGTGAGTAGTAGATGTAAATGTAATACAGCCGTGTGCAAAAGTATTAGGCACCCCTTTGATTTTGCGTTATGTCCTAAAAAAATTCTTAAAATTAGCGCTAATGTTTATGGTACTATCAAATTTGTGTTTACTTAAAAATACACAACAAATAAAAGAATTTAAATAAGTCAATAAAAGCATAATGGGCATCCACACATGTTTAAAATTTTGTATTTGTGATTTGATGTTTTGTTAATGTTCGTCTGGTGCTGAGTTAGTGTGAAAGTAATCTGTTTCCCAGTATTTTTGTGAACCAGAAACATATTATTTGTTAATTATGGCAAAGAAAAAACAACTTAGCCTAGAACAGCGATTGCGAATTGAATATTTATTTAAACAGGGCAAGTCTCAAGTACAAATAGCCCAAGAAGTCAAGTGTTCGCGTTGTGCAGTGCAATTTACATTAAAGCGTTTTAGTGAAACTGGTTCCCATCAAAATAAACCGAAATCCGGTAGAAAGCGTAAAACAACACAACGTGAAGATCGATTTTTAATTGGGCAGGCATTGCAAGATCGCAAAAAAACATCTTCAAAAATTGCTGCTGCTTTATTGGAGTCAAAAAAAATATCTTTAAGTGCTAGTACAGTGAGAAGAAGGCTTCTTAAAGCTGGACTCAAAGGTTGCAAAGCCAGAAAAAAACCATGGCTCACTGAAAAAAATATGAAGGTACGATTAGCATGGGCATTAAAACACAAATATTGGACTATAGAAGATTGGTCAAATGTATTGTGGTCAGATGAATCTAACTTTGAGGTATATTTACTACATCTATATACTTATAAAAAAAAATTAAAACATCACAAGATGTATTCTTTAGAAGTAAATAACAGAGAAGTAATGATTAGAGGATTCAATAACAATTTTTAGGTATTTGGTACATCTGGTACACCGTACGTTAGACGAAGAGTAGGTGAACAATACAAGCCGGAGTGCGTCGTTCCAACCGTAAAACACGGTGGAGGCAGCATTATGATCTGGGGATGCATGGCTGCAAATGGTGTGGGGAAAATGATTCTCTGTGAGGGTCGTATGAACAGCCAAAAGTATATAGAGGTCCTTGAAACCACTCTGGAGGCATCCGTAAGGGAAGTTTTTGGTGATACAAATTCTAGTAATGTAAAATTCCAGCAAGACAATGCTCCGTGCCATAAATCAGCGCTCTCAATGTCGTGGCTAAGTCAAAGTGGACTTGAACTACTGGAATGGCCACCACAATCCCCAGATCTCAACCCTATTGAGCATTTATGGGGTATTTTAAAGAAGAATATACGACGTCACTCAATAACATCCAAACAGTCACTTTTTAATGCTCTTAAACAAGAGTGGAACAAAATAAGTGACGAGCAATGTTACAAGTTGGTAGCGTCAATGCCTAAAAGAATTGCTGCTGTAATAAAATCGAAGGGTGGACCCACTAAATATTGATTATATTATTTAATACAGTTACTGTAAATATATTTGTACTATTATTTCTACTTTACTAATACCCCAAGTGCCCATTATTTACGTTTTTATAGGGTGCCTAATACTTTTGCACACGGCTGTATATATCATGAATGTTATAATTTTACCTAACATTCTCATTTTAGCGGTGGATCTAATTACTTTTGATTTTCTCTCTTAGGCACTTATTTACGACTATTTACCAAAATAATATTTGTGCATAAATAATATGAGTTAAAGCAACCACTGTAAAGTATGTCTTCTAATTAAAATTAAACTAATGCCCAGAAATATATGTGTATTTTCATTCATTATCGCCACTTATGTTAAAAAATTACATTATTTTCCCTCGTTCGTTATTAATAACCAGCGGGTGTAGGTTTTTATTGTTTTCCTCACCCTAAGATACTTAAGCTCCACGTTTCTTCGTCAAGGGCACTTTTGTGTTGTAAGAATAAGGACGCTGCAACTACAAAATTGAACTTGAAGTGTTTGTCTAAAATTACTTTATTTAATTAATGATGGAAAATTTTCAGTAATTATTATCGGTACCAAACTCAAATCTTAATTCTTTTTCGTTTATCTCATAAAACAGTTTAGAAAAATACAGCAAACAATACATTTTTAGTTAAAAAAACTGGCAAGCTCTTATGGTGATGGTGGATGGAAATTCTAATTTTAGAGATGGTTCTAGATTTATTTTGATCAGGTGAACGTATATACCACTACATGTGAGTAATATTGGTGGAATGAAATTATTGTAGCACTTCAATTACCACAAATTAGAGCAGATTCCCAAGTTACTAAAAAAATGACTACTTACTTAAGCAAAAACTATAAAAGTTGCCGCATTAACAGCAATTTCCTAAACAGAAAAAGTAGTGGTTTAGTTCTACAGTCAATAATTTCTTTTGTAGATGATTTACAAGTCATTTCTATAATTCCTAGCGGAAGGAAAAAAATGGAGAATGTACAAAAAAAATATAATGACCTAAAAGTACCTTAAATTTGGACCCCTCTAATTAATTTTTTACTAGGTTGCAGAAGGATGTAGGATGTAGCCTAATCAATTTAGATTATAAATCTGAAAAAAAATTGAAAATCTAACGAGGGAAACTTGAGCTTTGACTGTAGAACTAATGCTCGATTTCATGATTTTTCACAATTTTTCCTCCCAAACTCTAGGGATTCGCATTAATTATCAGTGATTCGCTGATAATTTGCAAAGAAGCTCCAGAAAAGTAGGATGGATTTTCTATTCCCTGTTATTATCTCCGACGGAAAATTTATCTCGGACGTCTAGGAAGAAGCTCCTTAAATCTGCCTAGAAAGTATAATGAGCTTTGAAAATGACTCAAAAGTTATTGTAAAGTTCGTATTTTCTGGGAAACAAATTTAATTACATTACTGGTTTTTGAAAAGACTCTAAAATTTAAAGTACGTAAAAGAAATTACTAAAAGTAACACTTCTTTTGAAAATGATTTTGCAAACCTAAATCAAGTTTGTTAAAATTACTGAAAATATTAATTTAATGATTTACATGTTAATTTTAATGCAAAATTGTACTTGTCCAGGATTCTTAACCTGGGACCTCCACACAATTCTTGGTGTGATAACCACTTCACTATTTAGGACCCATTTTCGAATGTTGTTCAATTTTGCCTTAAACTTGGAGAATCGATAATGGTTACTATCATCATCCATCGGTTAGTAAAGGTGGCGATGTAGTTATTACACTAAACATACGATTTTGAGGTCCCAGGTTTGATTTCTTGGCCAAGGACAATTTTGCATTAATCATGGATTAATTCATTCTTCAACACTAGCATGTATTCAGCGACCCTGATGAAAAATTTAGAGACATCGTTTACGTTAGACGCGTGATTAAAAAATATTTCTTCGAAAGAAATATTTTTTTAAAAACGTGATTAACTTTAACGACGTCTCTTAAATTTTCATAACTGTCGCTGAATACATGCTTCTAAGTCTTTATGTTAATATAATCTCTTTATCGAAAAGACATGAACGGTCCTTGATCGATGTTCAATTACCTAACTGGTGGATGAAGATAGTAAACATTATCGATTCACCCAGTTTAAGGCACAATTGAACAACATTCGAAAATGGCTCCCAGGTAATGTAGTGGTTATCACACCAAGAATTGCGATTTGAAGACTTATTCTTGAAGCACTAGATCCTATAGGATATATCGTGTCATATTATCCATGTTATTCAAATAAAAAATAAGAGTATGTCCTTGACATGTCGTGTTCGGTATCGTTACCGTGTCGAATGATTCGAGAATATACCCCTAGGTTCGAATCTTACAGGTCTGACAATGAATATAAAAGCTGTATAAATTTATTATCAGATCCGTTTTCCAACATTGGAGGATTAAATAAAGAGATAGATGATCTGAACGATTTGATAAACGTTTCTTTAGGATTCAAGAAACTAATTTCTGGTATTTAATTTTGTAAAAGTGCTTTTTTACATAAAAATTCTGGTGGTGACAAATCAATCTTGGCAAAAGTAATTTTACAAGCACCAGAAAACCTTGCTGTTTATAAAAATGCTCCTGATTTACACACAAAAGATAGTTAGTCCAGAAGAATGTATTCAAGATTTGCCAATAAGTATTATATTGCCGGGTGAAATAGATATTTTATATCCCATTAAAAGATCTAAGATGTCTCCATGGGTGCCGACAGCATTGTTTTTAGGGGGATGCAACTAGTTTTTTTGGGCTTGTATAATTCGTCACCACTTTATAAAAAATTTAGTATTGCACTAATAAGAGTTTGTGATATCGGCATACGTAATTTTTTTTAAGCTTCAAGATCAAGCATTTTCCTGATACTTTTTCAAAAAATACCAGGTACTCGATGCACGTTATTAGAAGATATCCAGGTGTTCAAAAAAATAAACAATTAAACATTATATAGCCTGTTCGCTCTAAAACCGACATATAGCACTACTACTACATGTTGACGGTACCTTCATTTTCCTAAGGCATCGTCCAAAAATGATTTTTGCTGAAGTAAAAATTTTAAAAAATCTCTTTTGTTTCTCCTCAGAATCAGTACATTTTTAAAATTGATAAGAAATTTATATTTATTCTTTAATTAATGGTGTAATTTTGTGCAAAACTCTAAACCCCTTACAGAAAATATCTGTAAGGTAACCATGGAAACCTTCCAAAACAACCCATATAACAAACCAAACAGGTTTTTCATTTCCTTTACACAGTTTTGCAGATAATTGCACCACTAAAATGAAAAGTATTCTATTGAAATAAAAATACTAAATTTTACATATTTGATACCGCATAATATTTGATACCGCATTCTTACCATAAAATAACCCCTTTTCAGCAATACAAAATTGTAGTAATGCATAAATGGCGGCTACATTTATTGTATTTGATAAATAGCATAATAAATATCAAGCAAAATTTTAAATGAATAAATCGCGTTAAAATTAACATTTTTGTATTTGTATTGCATGTTGCTATAATATTAAATTTGGACACCAAAAAGCCAAAAACAAAAAAAAAAACAATTTTCAAAAATTAAAAGTTATCTCCAAAAACGTAAAAAATATTAAGAGAACATGATAATATACATCCGCTATAAACGAAAATATGATATATTTATCAAATTTTGATATATGTAGGTATCATTTTGAATATATCACGACTCACAACACTACAAAATTGCGTAAGACCTAAATCCGATCCAAATGCTTCGACAGACCTAGGCCAACATTACCTACTAGAGTTTCTGTGATTCTGTTTCTTCCATTAGTATTGTGCGGGACTTGGGTTTTTTTTAGTTTCTATTTCTTATTTTCTTTATTAGTCAGAAGGAGCACGTGGGCGCCCATGGATGTCTCCATCATTTAAATCGAAATTGTTGATATGACAAATTCAATATTTTTACATTGGAAACAACTTCAAAGCTTGATAATATTGATTCATCGTTTGGAAGATCAGGAAGACTTGAAAGGAATATTTAAATACCAAATCCAATAACTGGATAAAATTTACAATTTTACCAGAAATTTGATTTCAAATTACTTTTAGATTTAGACCATTTGTGATTGAACTCTCATTGATCTATGTTGTTTTCAATTATTACTTGCATATTTTTTAGACTACAACTTTTACAAAAATTTTGTAACCGTTCAGAAACTACATTATATGGAAAGCATTTTTTACTTATGGTTTAAATGAAATTTCTTGTTAATATGCTTCATTTCCTGCCAGTCAAATCAAAAAAATAAATCTTAAATAACAGAAAATAACATTAAATATGCCTTAATAAGAGTTTAGAGGATGCTCGGTAAATTTTAGAGGTTAAATTTGAATTTTGGTTGCTATTTGAGTTTTTGGTCAAAACTTTTTTTTTCTGCCGATGCTTTTTTAAAATTTCTTTTTTTATTATATTAGTTTACTAAAAGATCTTGTAGGTTAAACTCAATAATTTTACAAAAGCAGCAAAAAGAGTATTTCGTAAAAATTAAGCGCCTTTGATTGATTTAAATATTAAGAAAAAACATACGGAAATAAGGTTTTTTTCTGGTTTTTAGGAAATCACTCTTAAGTTATTATACAGGGTGTCCCATTTTAATTAATCCAGAATATCTTGAAAACGAAGCGATTTCCTCAAAAATGTTTCAGACAAAAATTGTAGCGGCTCGAGGGGGACATTTAATATTGCCATGGGTTTTTAATTGTTATGGGGTTTTATGGGGGTTTTATGGAAAAACATTTTTTTTTCATATGGGAACCCCCATTTTTTATTGTAGATTCGTAATCTATGGAAAATAATAAGAAAGTTTTGGATGAAACTTTTTTTTCTAAAATTTCAATTCAAAATGAACACAAATTTTGGGATTTTCGATACAGTTTTACTAGAAAACTAAAGCTTTATAAGAAAACTCGCAGGAGTCAAAAAGTGCTTAAATTAAGGCAAGGATTAATAAAAAATATTATTTTACTTTATTAAAAAAAATAAATTAAAAAAAAGTTTATTTTATTTTTATTATTTTTTAAGAAAAGTATTATTTTTTTACTTATAAAATTTAAAATAAAGTCAAAGGTAATTAATTAATACACTTAAAGATATTTGGATGTGTTCTCAAATTACGAGAGCTGGTCTAAATAAGATGTTCGAATATTCCTCCTCGTGTGCGAAAAGAAAATGATACATTTCTCAACATTTCAGGAGTGATACTTCGAAAAGCGTCCATAATTCGTATCATAATATCTTCTCTAGTTGTAGTTGGTCGTTCATAAACCTTATCTTTTATGTAACCCCATAAAAATAATCCATTTTTGTAAGATCCGGAGATCTTGCTGGCAATTCGTGTACTTCACTACCAATTCCAATCCACATATTAGGGAATTGGTTATGTAAAAATGTTTTAACAATTCTGGCAGTGTGGGGTCTAGCTCCGTACTGTTGAAACCACATTCGCTGTCTTAAATCTAGAGGTACATCTTCTAAAAGAGTAGGCATTTCGTTTTGAATTATATTTAAATAAACATGTTGGTTAAGATTTTTTTATGGTCCCACAAGATACTCATCCACTATTCCAGCCCAAACGTTATAGACCAACGCCACTGTAATCTATGATCTCTTTGCCAATGTGGATTATTTTCAGAATAATAATGATATTCAGCTGGATTAATTAAAATGGGACACCCTGTATATTTATTTTTATAGAATTTTGATAAATGGGTAAAATTTTTATAATAACTCTCTCTTTGCTGCTTTCTTAAAATTGTTGAATTTATTCTTCAAAGACACAAATTGCAAAAACTCATAGACATAATAACTTAGTATACTAAAACAAGAAATCCTTGTTATTGGTTGAAAAAAGTTATGACCTAAAGCGTAAATATAAATGAAATTTTAAAATGAACTGCTTAGACTACTTAAACCCAGTGCCATTAGAGTAGATCAAATAGAAGTAAAGGCCTGTTTAGACGGGCTAAAATGTTACTAAATATTTGTTCCCAAATCTGCACATTGCGCAGTTGAATCTGAGTCGGTTTGGGAACAAAATTTTGGTAACAAATTTTGCCCGTCTAAAACGGCCTTAAGAACAAAATGCATACAAAAACATATTTTTATTTAATTCATATTTGGGTTCAACCTTACATCAGTTTATAAAAAAATAAAGTTATATGTTTTTTGCTGATGATTGTTGATGATTTATACATAATAGTGATGCGATGAAATTTATGACTGTAAATATTATTTCGTGGGAATTTTCGATAAGTATTTAGTATAATTTATCAAGTTAATTGTTTATTTAAATGTTTAATTATGTTGCAGAGCATAATTAACCATGAGTGTCAATGAGGTGTAGCTTATGCGGTGTAATTACCCAATGGCTTACGCACTGATAGTGAAAAGTCAATACTGTTAATTATTAGAAAATTTAGTACGACATTTCCTAAAACAAAATATATAAAATTATATTAATTGATTTTAATGAAACCATCCATAAAAATAAATAATTTTAAGTGATCATAAGTGTTGTGAAAATTAAATAATTTAATAATGATTACATTATTAAAATAATTAATCCAGAAATCAAAGTATGAAAATCGTTACATATTTACGTAATGAAATTACTTCGGCGTACACCATCTAATTATATAAATTACCCATTTTAATTTGGCAGATTTAATTAAGTTTAAATTACGACGACGTAATATGCACATTAGCGACATTTAGGTCAAATAAGTAGCAATATGCATAATCTTACGAAATGCAATATCAATTAAAATTCAATGCATAAATTAATCAAATTTTATTAATTGGACAAATAAAAATCTTGTCTAAAAATGAGTAATTGGGAGAAACCCTTCTTTGTTTGTTTTAAAACAAGTGCAGCAATTTAATCAAGAGCACATTTTATATGCATTATGCAAAATTCGTTATTGATACGAGAGCTTAATAGAAATAAGGTTTTTTATTTATGCAAATTACACATTTAATATTCCATGTTTTATAATTGGGAAATTATTTTTTAAGATCTCATTAATGATTATTTGCATATTCGCGCACAGACAATATTTTTGACGTGTATATTAAAATTGATTAATTTAAATTACAAGTGTTGCCAGTATATTTAAAATATAAATATAGGCTGTCCTAACAGAGATATTTTAAAATGTTCTACCAACAAATTATTTATACATGCAGCTTTAAAATATATGTCATTTAATATTAAATTATAATCCTCTATAAACTGTAACGAAGATTGCTGCAATTATTAGTAATTCCTTTAAAAATTATAGATGGAAATATCTAATACAAGTCCTTAAACATTTTATCTTAGTTTTCCAGCCTATTATTTCTCAAGTCGATTGACAGAATTTTGAGAGACAAAACCTACAAAAGGCATCCCAACACACAAGAAAAGGCTTACCCTTTTTATTTCATAAATATTTTTAGCACAGTTAAGTAGTTTATCGAAAAGTTATAAATCTACAGGTCGTTATTGAATATGATCCTAAAAAATGTCGTGATACTAACGTAAACATCCGAATTCTGCCTCAGGTGAACATTATTTTTAATACGTACAAACATTTTGTTGCGGGATTTACGAGGGTTTATTTTTATTTCACAACTAGGCATTTATTTTAACGATCATTTCTTAGTTTGTATGAAATCTCTTTCCCCCCAGCCATTTCTTAATAATATGAAACAAATAGTAGCCCGATGGAACCAAATCTGGATAACAGAAAAGTGTAGAAACCGTAAATTTATTAATTTTGCCGCGACAATTACAGAGTAGTCAGCTGTGATGCATTGTCGTGCTGCAAATGTAGTTTTTTGTAGATTTTTTCTTGCAGCTCGGTTTTCAAATGATCCAATAAGGATGTTTAACAGTTTAACTTTTTCCAAATATTCAATGAAATTTAACTCTTGTAAATCCAAAATAACAGCCTGAAGGAACAGTATTCGCCCTTTTGTTCGAAGATTCTTCCCTGGAAATGCCCATTGTTTGGACTATTCCTTGGCTTGGTCTCAAGGAATAGTTCCAATTTCATTTTTGATCAACTGTGAGCAATCGTAGCACCCATCTGATTGATAGTTTTCTTATGTCAATGTTGATGCAAAATGGTATTTACTTGTTCATTCGAGGTAACCACAGCACTAGTAATATAGTAGTGGCCTCAACAGAGCATTCCAAAGGTTCAGCGTCACTTGTCCTCATACGGACAATGCTAAAATTTTGAAACCACTTGTAAACCATTCGGATAAAAATTTCCCCTAAAAAAATGTTACTAACCCTCCATGTTCTAAACACGCATCAATGCTGCTAACTCCTGGATATTACATGGACTTTTCAAACAACTCTCTTATAAGAATAATACGAAAGTGTTCCGAATATTCAATTTACAGAACTGTAAAATTTTCAATCTCTTGAAAAAATTAAATTTGAAGATTAAGAACTAAAAACATTTTGGGTCCATGAAATCCAGTTCTTATGGCAGTTCCTATGCCAGGTTATGAGTGATTTTAAAATATTTTTTTTGAAATCATTCTTTATTTGCATTCAGTCCTACCAATTTTAGTCCGAAGAGTAAACCTATATGAATTTTATTTTTAATTTTTCTAATGGAAGTGTAGCAGTTGCTGTCAATGAATACCGACGTCGGTTTCCAAATAGGCGAAGTCCAGATCGCAGAACTTTTATGTTAGTTTACACACAATTTCGGGAATGCGAATTACGTGATCATCTTTTCAAGTCTTGGATTATTTCACAAGGAATCCAACTCCAGTGAAGCCTTACAATTTTTTAGATTGATGAGGCTACCTTTCATATACAGGGTGTCCTAGCGCTGCAAAGAATTAACATTGCTGTAAAATGAAAAAAGATATTGACATGCGGTTTTCGATAGAATGTACAATACTTTTAAGCGCACATTTTCAAAATATTTTAATAATATACCAGGTATCCATTCCAAGATAGCGGTTTAAAGTTATGTTTTTTAAATGGAACACCCAGTATATTATGATATTTTTCGATTCCTTATCAAAAATTAATTACACTTTGTATAAACTTGTATGGGTCTATCTTCAAAATCCTCCCAATTAATATCTCCTAAACCATTGATATGCGACCATACAACCAATATATCAGTAGAAAGCTTGTAAAAAATGCCGTCGAATGTTAAAATATACAGAGTGTACCATTTGAAAAATTCGTTTAATTGTTCAATTTACGTTTCATAAGGCACCCTGATAACAAATTATCACAAACTTAAATTTGTCATGATAGTTGTAGACTAGACGATGTTGAAAAATTTTGGAAAAAAAACCCAAAATGTTCATCTGTTTTAGAGCAGTGATTTTTCAAAAATGGTTCTTTTTTTTCTCTTAATAGGCAAAAATCAGCAAAACGAGTGATGATAGACCCATAAAAGTTTATACAAAGTATAATTATTTTTTGATAAGGGATCCAAAATCCCATAATATACTGGGTATTCCATTTAAAAAAACATAACTTTGGTCAGCCATCTTGGAATGGACACCCGGTATATTACTAAAATATTTTTAAAATGTGCTATTAAAGGTATTGTATATTCTATCGAAAATCGCATGTCGATAACTTTTTTCATTTTAGAGTAATGTTATTTCCTCACAGCGCTGGGACACCCTGTACATGAGAAATCCAAACGGAAAGTTGGATATTGGTACACATGTCGAAATTCTTCTTGGGAGATTCTGCATTTGTTAATTGAGGAACCACTTTTAGAAAAGGTTCTTCTAATTATGCAAAGAGACTTGTGATGTCCAAGATGAATTAGTCGTGATGGTGCTATTGAATGGCTAGCCACATCACTGGACTTTACCTCTTGATTATTATTTTTGGAAATACATGAGAGACAAAGTGGACGCAGAAAAGAATTGTTGCTTGTTGCAGTCTGCTTTGTGGAGACAGTCAGTTGGTGTCCTGTTCAAGTTGTGCTTTTGGATTTGTCCTCTCATAAAATTATAGGACGTAATTTATCAGAAATTATAAACTTCAAAAAATGAAAAAGTTCGAAGCGGTTAAGTCTTTTAAGATCAAATGGTTTTGGGTGCAACGCTATGAACTTTATGCATGACAAGAATAAAACCAGAAACCTTTCTTTAGACCTCAAACTGCAGTATTAAATATTCCTCTCGAAACATAGTTGTAGTTGCTACACTTCTACAACTCGACTAAAAATCACTGGAAATAAAACCAGAACTAGAAGAATATCTTATCCGCTCAATAGAAATAGAATTGATGATTTTTTCATTCTCTGTTCTAGAGTTTGAAAATATCAAAGTGGTATTTCTTCTACACAAAAAAATAGACATTTCTGTTCTTTAGTCATTTAATACATAATTTACACTCCTAAAATTTGTGCATAACGAAATGGAGTATTTATTTGCAGTAACAAAACAATTTTGTCATACTCAAACCAAAAATAATACTCATTGTACCATGTTGTTTCCTCCTGACCATCTTCAGTATTTTTTATATGCTTAACTTAAACACCTTCATGCTTTCCGAATATGGTGATATCTTATAACAGTAATGAGGGAACAAAACGTAATCTGAGAAAAAATCATCACGGATAAAGCTTTATGTGAGCACTCTGAAGTTTTAAGTAAAATGTTGCCGTCGCCTGGTAATCTCGATCGATCAGAGAGCTATTTTATCACATTTACTATTATTTATCTTTATTCCGATAATCACCTTTACAATCATTATTCTCAGATTACCTTTTTGAGATATGCAACATACTTATGACTTCAGAATCTGACTTGTACCTTGTACCCTTTTTATTTTTTACATTCTTCTTTATTCTATTATTTTTGTAGGCTTCTTTGTCCTAATGAATTCTGTCAACGCTAATATTGCTACAAGTTTTTACGTTTTTCCTGGACTTTTTTGAAGTCTTTAACTAAAATGTATCAATGATGACTTCTTCAAATATCTTCATCGCGGGAAAATTCAACGCGGGTAAAATTCTTCGCAGATAAAATTCATCGCGGGAAAATTTATCGCAGAAAAATTTATCGCTAGAAAATTCATCGCCAGAAAATTCATCGCAAGAATATTCATCGCGAGGAAAATTGATCGCAAAGAAAATATCGCAAAAAATTCATCGCGAGAAAATTCATCGCATAGAAAATTAATCGTCGGAAATTTAATTGCGATTTTTTACTTTTTTTAAGTAAAAAAAAATTAAAATTTTCGTAAAAAGTCGATACAAAAATACACCACGTATTCTTAAGACTAAAATAAAACGATATAAAAATAACACTAAAAACTTTAGTGTCGAAATTGAATTTTAAGGTTAACCAACATATTTCTACAATCTACAAGAGAAAAAGAGGAAAATAAAAATTACTCGCATTTGTTTTAGATATTTAGAAAGATTATACGTAGTTTAAAACTTTAAATAATGACTAATTGCAACAAAGCATTTAGCTTCACAAAAATTAGAAATTTTTGGAAAAACACATAAAAACAATGTTATGAACAAAAGCACGATCGAATTTGAAACATATCGCTTACAATGAGGGACTATGCTAATTAAGAGGATAGTTTAGAAATAGAACCGCGCTTCGATACAAAATTTTAAATATCCCTTGAGTGTACATTTAATTTAATTTAAATTTTCCCTGCGATGTATTTTCTTACGATAAATTTTCCCAGCGATGAATTTATGATGCGATGATTTTTTTTCCGCGATAAATTTTCCTGCAATAAAGTTTCCCTGCGATGAATTTTCTCGCGTTAAATTTTCTTGCGATGAATTTACTAACGATTAATTTTCTAGCGACAAATTTTACTCACGATGAATTTTCCACGATGAATTTTCCGTTAACTTTTTCCGTGGTACATTTGTCCAAAAAACTTGCAGACTGTGTGGTACGATTCTAGAATCACTCTTCCTGTTATGTAGGTGAAACTAAACAGGCAACCAAGGACACTCCTCGCGCGCATTTCTGGAGTGCTCAACCAAGACAGTTTTCCTACGTATGCCTGGAGTGCTCAAGCAAAGAAATCCTGAGTTTACCCGGCAATTGGTAATCATTTTCTTGCGAATTCCCACAGTCATTTAAATTTGAAGTTTCATCTAATAGAATATAAACAATATACTTAATGTGGTTTGGGAGAGTTGCCCAGAGACCATAATATTTGTACAGATTCCACAATTTTATGGAAATGTTTATGGTGGATCCTTTTAAAGTGAAAACCCTACATATTATAATTAGATTGAAAAATATCTAGTAAGATTTTTTGTTGATGTTATAAAAGTTGCTAAAAATGTAATGAAAGTTAATGGGTTTAAGTATAAATCTGAAAAATGTGTGGTATTAAAATTATCTTTTTTAATTAAAAAAAGCGAGAAGGAATAAATCTGAAGTTAATAAATTAAAATAAAATAATGAAATATGAGTGCATATGTGAAATACTAAAAGTTAGCCGTGGTGGAAAAGCATAGATCCCAATCTCCTGCTACATAATTCAAAGTCCATCTCCAATTTTTATTATTTTCCACAGTCAAATTCCCTCTATTTTTCTGCCTTTCGGTCGGTCAGTTTTTTGCGCGGCTTTAGAGGGGGTTTCCAATGTAATGATATTTCCATCCAATTCCATTCCCCTTGCCCTCCACGCACCGCCCCGCGCTGACCACTGTGCAGCTACACATGGGACTTGTTCAAATCAATCGAAATTTGCATTTTTTTATTTCCTCCTCTAATAATGTTATATTGGCCAATCAATTTCACAACATCGCTCGGTAATTTTAAAAACGCATATGCTGATTGCGAATTGTATTTTTATGCCGCCATTGCTCCATTACAGCATTTTTATTATTAAAATGTCTCCAATGAAATAAATGCATTAGTTTAATTGATCTCTTTATAAATTCATTTTATTTCCCTCGTTTATTAAATCGCTCTCCTTTTTAACTAGTAGAATAATAAATATCAACAAATTAATTTTCCAAAAAATAGACATATTTTTTAATACGAATTCACCAGCACTTGCAAGAACTGGAATGGATTAAATTGATTGTAAAATATTTCATTTACTACAAAATCCATCCAAAAGATTACTTTTCGAATCATACGAAATAAATTTATACTCCGAATATAATTTTAAATATTATTTACCTAACGAAATAATATCCTAAATTAATCATCGATAAATAGTATATTGTTTTATTAGGAGTAAAAAAAGTTCTTTTACACCGAACAAAACATGCTATTTTTTCTTCAAACGTCGAAATTTTTAAAATAGTAATATAATAAATAATTTTAAAATTTGAGATTTAATTTAGATCCAACACACAATACAATGTCTGTGTATATTGGGTTGCTTAAAATTCATTTCTAGTCCGCCCGTTTATTCCTTGGCAGTGCAAAGTAGTAATTTCTACTCCTAGACAGTACAAAGTGACCACAGAATTAATGAACATAAAAATTGACATTTTAAAACCTGTCAAACGTCACAGAAGACTGTATTTTAATGACGTTTGAAGAAAAAATAAATTTACAATGATGCATTCACCAGGACCTCAAATAACTTTAAAACCAATCATCCTTTTAGTCAAAGTCTATTCTAAAAATTTCTCTTATAATAAAGAATAATTGCACTGAGCCGTTCTGGATTTTTTTAAGAGATCCGAGTTTTGTTTATCAAACTGTATGCATCTTAAGGACTCCCTTGCTAAACCCTATGTCACCGTAGGATATGATTTTCAGCAAGAAGGTCAACTAAAACGTTGCTCTCTATTTTATCTCCTTCTAACTCCAGTAAAATCATCAGAAATACGAACAGACAGCAATAATGTTTAGCCCAAATAATATAAGTTTTACGGCTGAGTTTTATCTCACTCGATTGCTGATGCCTATACTTCTTTTTGTGCCTTCTATACTTCGGCAGGTTGAGCCAAGCTGTTTTGTACTCAACTGAGATTACCTGCATCGAACTCACAAGCTAAAAAGCGCAGGTGGAATACAGGATTTACAAACAATTTTTCACTCAATCGTACGGGGTTGCCCAAATTAAGCCATAAGATATTTTGTATTTTAAAGATAGTATGTAGATAATGTAGCAAATAGTGTCACTTTCGTAGAAAACAAAGCTAATATGAAGTAACAAAGCACGTAAACGGATTAAGCCAATAAGAAATATCTTGAGGTTTGGAGGGACAAATAAACTAGCACTACTTGATCCAGGCGATGCTCCGGCAAAAAATCACTTCTGATCTTATCGCTGAGTTGTCCTCTTCAGTTTATAAACCTAGCTCAGCTAACATCGCTGCAGAGTCTTCAATTTCATTGAATAACCTTATGAATGTTGAATACTGACATAAATATTGTCCTGGATAAACTTAATTCCTTAGACATTAGTAAGGTCCGGATGGTCTCTCTTCGTCATTGCTCCTTTTATTTATTTAGATCTATGTGGCTCTTGTTTAACAAATCCCTCTTTGAAGGTGTTTTTCGGAATTCTTGGAAGACTCACATTTTCTCAGTGCGCAAAAAAGGTAACAAAATCGATGTTACTAATTACAAGCCAATATCAATTTTGTCCTCGCCTGCGAAAGTTTTTGACAATCACAGACTGTTGGTCAATTTCTCTCAGGATTTAACTTCTTGATGAGTAGCATGGATTCCGGAGGAAGCGCTCCTCATTCACCAACCTGCTTACTTTTGAGAACTTTCTTGTCTCCGTATTGGAGAAGGGTACCAACTAGGTACTATATTTATATTCACTGATTTATCAAACGCCTTTTAAAAAATCGATCTCCCTTTGGTTCTAAATAAAGTTTTCAGAACCGGAATTCATGGTTCTCTTTTATCATGGCTTTTACCTTCAAAGTCTAAAACAATTTGCCAAAACTGGAAACTTTAAACCATCAATGATTAATGTTATTTCTGGGGTTCCTCAAGTGTCTCACCTCGACCCGCTATTATTTAACATCTACAAGAATGATTCCCCCCTTAGTTTCTCTTTTTCTGAACTCCTGCTTTTTTACTGAATGGTCATAACCCAATCTCATAGGGGACTGCTGAAGTCTGATATCTATTCTTTTGGGTCTTCTTGCACTAAAAACAAACTTGCCTTGAATGTTGAAAAGTGTACATAAGGGAAATAAAAAATCAATGGTGCATATTTCATTCATGGAGTTAAATTGACTTGCAATACCAGTCATTCCGACCTTGGTGTTTTATTTCCTTCCAATTGCATATTAAATACATATGCAACCAATCGTTGTGGATGCTTGAATTCGCCATTAAAAACTCACGTGATTTTCGTTATATTGTTGCTTTGAAAAATCTGTACCTATGTTGCTTTGTTTCTCTCTGACCTTGAATATTCATCTTCAATTTGGTCTCCTTCTTACAAGTTTTATGTTAACAAATTGGAACGTGTTCAGCAAAAATTCCTGATGTTTATTGGCTTCAAGATGGGTATTCGTATAGAAGATATTGTTTATAGGCTTCTTGAAGATGTCCTCAAATTACAAACCATTGAGGCTCGAAGGAATATTACTTATGTCGTCAATCAACCAGATGATGGACTGCTCCCCTGTTTTAATGAAAATCAACTTGAATGTTTCTCCCCGTCTGCTGTGCATCAAGACTACCTTTAGTATTTTCTTTCATTTCACTAATTATGGTGTAACCTCTGGTATCCAAAAAATGTGCAAGTCATTTAACGATGTCGAATCTACTTTTAACTTTGATTTTTTTCATGATGACCTGCAAAGATTTCATTCTTTTCTCTAGCTTTCGTAGCTCTGCTGCTCTCGACGTATCACACATCCTCATTTATCTTATTGTCATTATATAAATTAATTAAATATATGATCTTTGTTATTGTTATGTATGATTGTGGTCTATTGGTTATACTTACTATATTTGGTTTTTTTCCGTTCAATGAATAAAAAAAATTGGTAGTAAAGCTACTAAGCACTATTTGAAAAAATTTTAGATTTATTATGATATCAGCAACTGTTCTTTGAATTTCAAATTTATCCGACACTGGAGTGGAGTAGAAAACGTTTACCCATTGTTTACATCTGTTCCAGAATATGTGTAAATCGCCAATAGAAAAGCAGTGTGGAAATACACCTTTAGTTTTTTTATTCCTAATTTAAAAAATAGATAAAATTCATGTCACCAGTAAGTCAAGCCATCATCTCACTTGGTACCTATACGTTTGGTGAGTAAGAGTGAGATAAAAAAGTTGACCATAGATTCTAATTTCTTGTAATTTTTATTGTATTTGATTTATTTCGTATACTGCCATTATTTTTATAATAAAAACTGGTATATTTTTTTGTGCTGGAATGGGGTTTAAAATGTATTGCAATCAGTCAACTTATTTATTTAAACAACAATCATTGATCCATTTTTCATCGCCGTAAAGTACAACTAGGAAAAACGCATTTAAATATAAATATTTAAATAAAAACATCGGAGTTTTAATTACACATTTTGACAATTCGTAATAAATATTTTCTCCGGAAATTAAATATATATTTTTTATGTCTGCATGTACTGTAGATGAATTAACAGATACGCCTAAATTTATTATTTAAATAGCAATTCATGGAAATTATTGTGTTCGCTTAAAAAAATATATATAAATAAAAATAAAAGCCCCGGCCAATGTAATATTTTTGCATTTTTACGAACGCAATCCAATAATTCAAATTAAATTGCTTATGTACATATTTAAATATTTTTTACGGGTTTTAAATTTGATGCACGTTTTATAGCATTTGTTTCTTTTTAGTTAACGTACAAAATTATTGTTTAAATTCACGTATATGAAAAAATTATAATAAAATTTGCAGCACGAAACAAAATTTGATTAGTGATTTGTTTAAAATATTAACTACAACTTATAATCAATTTATTTCGTTTTTTTTCCATGAAATGATTTTTTTAATTGCTAATTAACAAACTAATTAATACTAATTGGGTGTAATTGTTTTCGTTGAGTTATATGATTAAAAGTTCGTTTATAATTTTCATGGCTTAAGTTTTTTTCAACTTTCATTATATCGGGATTAATATGTAAAAAACGTTTACGCCAAAGCCAATCGTCAAAATTTAAATGCAGCTGATTTTAATAGCGGCTTTGAAGGTTTGAATACAATTAATGCATATTGATTTATTTTTTGGTAGGTATTCAAATTTTGGCTATTGCCAAAAAAATTTAATTCAACTTGATAGACAGCTGCATAAAATAAATATATGCATTAGTCTTAATAAAGGGATATAATTTATGTAAAAAAATATTTATGGAAGGATTTAATATTTAAACTAATTTAAAAACTGAAAAATTAATATCAAATTTAAAAGGGATTTTTAATATTTTAATTTTGTTGGAAGTTACTCTAAAAGATTAATTTTTAATATCATATTATTTTTGTTGAATAGGTATTTATAAATTTATACATAATAAAAATTGCTTCATTTATTTATTTTTTTATATAACTATCGATCAAACTTAAAGATTTACTTCGGTTTATCAATATTTGCTTCTTCACTTTTTTAGTATTGTGTATTGTAATTTGTTTCTATTTGATGGTAAATACGTGATTGGTTGGTGGTTGAAAGAAGAAAATCTTCTAGTATATTTTATTTGATGGCGAATAAACTTAGGTTAGGCTAGGTTAGGTTAGGTCAGGTCAAAACTTAGGTATTGCCAAAAAAAGAATATAACACACCAGAGCAAACATCCGTTAATCAGAAAATAAAATAACAATAAATACAAAAAAAGCTAAAAGCACTAATGGACCAAAAGAAAAGAAACTACTGGAGAAAACTTTGCAACGAAATAAATGACTCTCTCTTTGGAGAAGGCTATAGAATCGTGATAAAAAGTTAGGAACCCGAGGAAGCAACCCCTCCGACGAAATATCCTTGGACAGAGTCGAGGAAGTTGGAAAAATCCTCTTCCCTAAATATATGGAGCTGAAAACACAACCTGGAACCCTCTGAGCTAAAACCCAGAAAAGAACCAGGACCGGATGCCCTCCTTTCAGAAGCAATGAAACTAGACGCAAAAGATAGACTCGTAGTTGACAGTCCGAAAATGGCAAGGCTTGTGTTGATCAGAAAAAAAAGCGAAATAAAAGAAAGGCAAGATGAAGGAAATTAACGTGAACAGTGTGGTCCTCCGAGGCTCCATTTTGGGTCCCACCCTATGGAACATTATCTATGAAGGTGTGCTGGAGCTGAAGATCCCGGAAGGAGTCACCCTAATGGGGTTCGCATACCGGGCCATGTTGATAGTGGCCAAGAGTACATACGAGATGATGCAGAAGGCCACCATCACCAAAAATTAAATATCTGACTGGATGAAAGAAAATCATTGCACTTAATATCAAAGCCACGGAAGTTACAACCAAACCAGTCATCAAATACTTATGAGTCTGGATAGATAGGAAAATATAAAGCGTCACAGAAACCTGTACCTACAATATCAGTACTACTCAGAATCAAGCCAACCACCGGAAGATCGAAGGCCGGGAAGAGATGAATTTTGAATTCCGTCGACCAGTCCATCGTTCTATACGCAGCCCTCGTGTGCGAACCCTGCCTGGATATCAAGAAACCCAGAAACACCCTGGAAAGGACAATGCGGAAAATGGCGATTCAAGTGCTTACAGGACAATTTCGGAGGAAGCGGTAAGAGTGATCTTGAGGACTTTGATTACTGTAATCAGTATAAAGAGACGGCAAGGGAGAACGTATTTTCCCCCTGGTAGGAATGGTGGAACCAGAACCAAACCGCCACCTGGAGCAAGTCAGTTATATAAGAAGGCAGAAATGGATACTCAGAAAATACGACGAGGTGGACTATCACCTTTCCATGCTCCAAGGCTTACCTAAAGAGGTTCAGAAGAGCTGCAGAAGAAAACTGTGTCTACTACGGATTGTTAAGGCCTGTTTAGACGCGGATAACTTGTTACCAAAATTTGTGCCCAAATCGACTCAGACGCAACTGCACACTGTGCAGTTCTAAAAATTTTGGTACCAAATTATGGCCTTCTAAACAGGCCTTTAGACAATGCCGAACTTGAGTTACTGAAAAATCGTTCAAAATAACCAAAATTATTAGCTTTAAGTCTATGAATTAAAAAAGAGAGATAAGACAGGAAAATTTACTACAGAAATTATATCAAGAAAAGCATTTTTTGTTTCTTGAGATTTATGCTCATGTCCGCAAAGAACTTTGTTTAGAAAATTGAAAATTGTTAATTTACGGCATCACATATATTTTGTACAAGATTTGGGAACAAAAATGTGCACATCTGAAATGGCTTTAAGAAGAATTTAACAAAAAAAATGGTGAAACGTAAAGGGACGTGAAATGTTTAAAAAAATAAAAAAAAGTATGTATGCTACAGGAGGTGGTCCTACCGAACCTATTGTAATTAACAAAGCTGGCGAGGAAATATTATAAATGCTAATAACTAACGTAACTGGTTTATCGTCTGAATTCGATTTAGAGATTTCAAAAAACAAAACAGCTACTCCTAAAGATGTTAGTTGTAGATCACTTTTGAAAGAAATTTTTGGTACTCAAGAAAACATCTGGATTATCAGTGGCGCAGCCAGGTAGTAGGCTTGTAGGCTACAGCCTACCCCTTCTCAAAAATATTCAATTTTTTCAAATTAAAATTTATAAATACAAAACAAATTGCTCTCATTATACTCTCTCCAAATACTTACAAACAAGAGTTATTGATGTTATGCATATTCGGGACAATATTAAAATTTTGAAAAGTATGAGAGAAAATGCAGAAATGGAATTCAAGAATATTCTATGATGGAACCAAACTTGGAAAAATCTGCATAGAAGAGTCAGCCCCACTTTGGTGTACAGAAAACAGAAATAATGTTCCATGTTATACCATATTAACTATTTTATTCCTTTACTAACAATTAGATTTCTAACTCAAAAATCTAAGACATGTAGACTGTTAAATTTTGTCACTTGCACAATTTTATAAAGATCAGTAATAATTACTCTTACTGGAGCATCTACTTTATCTTCCTGAAAAGAATAGTAAAGTTGAGTATCATCTGCGTAGAATTGGCATTTACAATGAAAAATAGTGCACTTAATATTAGAAGCATAAATAGAATACAGTTTTGGGCTCAAAGAAAAAATATTGAAATCAGAGAAAGGCTTGATGAAATATTTGAAGGATAAATTTTCCAATGAAATTTTCCAATTAAACCCAAAAATGTAACAAAAATTTTCACAGATTTCAATAGATTCTTCATTTTGTAAAAAGTTTTTTTATCATTAAAATCAATAAAAAAGCTTAAGCTTCAAATTTGCAACCGGGGGTAATAGGTTAATATTTTTTGAAGAGCCGGAAATTTTGAACTAGATAATATTAAAATAGAACAGGTGCAAAATTTGATTAATGCATGTAATTAAGATGGAGAAATTCAGTAATTAAAATAAGATTGCGATAAGAAATTGATTTAAAATAAACGTATATTAAAGGTTTAAGTTTAGTTCCCTTCATAAATTTATATACAAATTAAGAAATGTCTTTGTTATTAAGAAAAAAGGAGGCAATAAAATTTGCATAATTTATAATAGAAATCGTTAAAATTGTTAATAAAGTATGCATTAGCAGTTAGCACACGTGTAGGAAGTGACAGAGGGGCTAAATTATTCTTGAACGAACATGCAGTAATGACTCTGGCTATATTATAAGATATTGTGGTTCTTGATGCATGCGGCGGCTGCATTTAGCATTATAGCAGAGTGTACGGCCGGTCACTCCCTTGCATTATCTTATGATAATTGCAGAACCTATAAACTTCAATTAATGGTTGCAAATATACATAAAGCAGATCAAAGTTTCACTGGCTGAGTTACGAGGCCGGTACCCAAGAGTACTGCTGGACCGCAATTAAGCCCACGGACCAGACTGATCTACGATGACGCGTCTGATCGGGATTTCTGCGCTTGATTCATGCTTTATAAAACATCCCGATCGCATTTATTATTTATAATTATAAGAAGAATCGTCACAATAAATATGCAACTAGCCTTAACCCTGCCCTTTCCCGCCGCCACGAAACCAATTCCAACTTCTGGACTTTCAACGTCATCTCCTCACTGTCCTTTCCTTCCAATTGAAACCGTTTTGTTTTACTTGGGCGGAATTTATATCCCTCCATCACATATCTCAAGCCCACAAATGAACTAATACGCTATTTCGTATTTGCATATCATCAATTTCAATTTTAAATATATTTTATTTATTTCCACTATCTTTAATTGCTTATAAAATTGTATTCCCATTTAAATGTTTCTTCCAGCTATCTTTTTTATCCCAATTAATACTCAAAATGCACTCATATCTTTGATCAATTTTAGTAGGTAGTAGGTTTCTGACCACTCGTCTTCCATCTTCCATGTCTTCAACAAGCACTCCTACTTGTAACAACTACCTACCATCATCTTTTTCGTAATGATTCATCCTCTGGGAAATTCAAACAAGCATTGTCAAAAAATGAAATTCACCGAAGGACCCCGCACAAAACCAATGGGAAAATACTTTCGGGAAAATCCCAGCTAATCAATAGTTCATAATATCGTAATCAAATCTGTCAATGGCTCAATGGACACCAACTCCGGAAACGTTCAAAAGATTATTTACGTAAAATAGCTACTGAGATGAGATTTATTGAGGAAAGAATACATAGAGAGACAGAGAGACATGTAACACAGTTTACAAATCCTTTGTATAATGCAACACTCGAAGACCCGAAGAGCCGAAAGAAATAATGTACAATGATAGTACTTATTTAAATATTGAGAAGAGTTTTTGCTTCAAATCTTTGCCGCAAAAGTTTGGTGTTCATAATAATGGACATTTATGTAGTTAATATACTAGAATCTCATTTTTCAAATGCCACCAACAATGATGCCAAAATCTTCTTTAAAAAGTTCCAAATAGACAATAATCAAAGTCGGAGATTCCTTTATCCAACTTTATTTATATAATAAATATTGAAGATTAACCAAATCTCCAGCAGGAAGAAACCGTATTTTTTGTTCTTCCAAATAGATGTTGCTAGAATGCAAGCATGGTTTAGAGATCGAGATATCTTCATACTTGATCACGGATACAGTAGTATTCGAATACTAATGAGGGATTAATTTAGTTACATTAAGGCTTAAACTTAATCAAGCTCAGTACTCAATAGAGGATGAACGAAGCTATTATCACAAAATCAGGATGTATCGCGGAAGCTACGAAGACCACTTGAAAAGTTTATTTCAATCTTAGCAAACGTTATCCCTATATTGCATATTCCCAATCCGGAGGATTTTCTTTGTACAGCCAGAGCTATAATAAATAATTGTCATAGAGCTATTACGATGCCTTATGCAGATGTAGGATTAGCAGAACAGATTAAATAGGTCAATCTAGTGCAAGCTAGAGTAAAAGTCTTAGGTATAGAAGAGGTTGATGGGAAGACCTAATTTCAATTAACTTTGGTATTTCAAATAAATATTTTTACTCGAATTATCTTATGGAACTTATTACGATGGACTGGCACTATCGCATATATCCAAGATTCTTCTTTGAGAGCTGAGCTGGAAAATGAAGAAGGCGAACACATCTCTAAAATCGATCGGAATACCAATAATCCAGGTTTCATGAGAAAATGATTGTCACTAGATTCATAAATCTTGTGAAACATCAAGTATAGATACCATTTAATGAGGGGTATAATTTTTAGGTGTTGCTGTTGCTCTTGACTTGAATAAAATGTACATTATCTATCGTTCAAATTCTTGCGAAATGTCCTAATGAAAGTATGGATATTCAGGACCGCCGCTAGGGACAGGCAAAGCAGACTCCTACCTGTGGCGGGATTTTAAAAGGGGCGGCAAAATATGTATTTTTTATACTATTTTATTTTACTTCAATTATTAAACGGTTACGAATTTAATAAGTACGAGAGGCGGCATAAGCATAGATAAAAGGCAAATGCACTTATAAAGACAATTCGTGGAAATTGATGAGTAACACGTAGCGAGCTTACCTATGCTTGAAACAGCTTGAAAATGACTCAAGTCTAAAGGCTGCTGAAGAGTTGTAGTAGGATCCCCACTACTCTCTCCAAAGAGCAGCATGCCAGACCGGTCAGACTCTAGAACCAGTTAGATCACAATGAGATCTGGACAAAATTGACATAATAGCTGATTTTGCAAATACCAAAGCCAGAAAAAAAATCTGAATCTGCATTTTTTTTATTATTTACGTTACACATACAGGGAGTGTAAAAAGTGCTGCTTAATGTCTATAATATTTTAATATTGGTTTGATCAAAAAATGTTTCATGTAAATGTTATAAGATTCGAAAATTGACATTTATCTGAGACCATGCTTCTTTTTTCTACATCACATGACTGAGATAAGACTATCAAGTTTGAAATCTCAAATGGAATAGTCCGACTTTTTTTATAATTCAAATCTACCTAATTTCCTAAATCCAACGAAGTCAATTTTTTTCAATTTTTATTTACATTTTTTCAAAAATATTTTATTAATTTTATGATTGATTGAAAGCAAACAATTCATAAACAACTCCTCAAATTATTAAAAAATTCCATTTGAGATTTTAAACTTGACAGTGTCTTACCTCAGTCACGTGATGGAGAAAAACAAAAGCAAAGTCACACATATATGTCGATTTTCTATTTATTTTCTCTCACACTTGTCAGTTTAAAACTGGTTTTAACTAAAACTTTTTCGTGCAACCCACCCTAAAAGTTACCCAATCAGTACCAACTGATAAGTCTATTTGGCAACGACTCTATTTCAATTGTGACAATATATCATACAACTCACGGTAGTTTATTTATTTTATTTTTGAGGGGCGGCAAAAAATATTTTGCCTGTGGTGGCAAAAAGTCTAGCGGCGGCCCTGTGGATATTTATCTATTAAATGAAATAATCATTCTTGATTAAAAATATTGTAAAAGAAGAGAAAGGCAATTAACTTTAACCTATTATTTGTTTCTATTCTATTTTTTCTGTGTTCTATATGCACACGCACAAACATACTCACTTTGGAATGTCCACATAGGTATACGTCAATGTACATACACATGTATATCCAATAGAATTGTAATAAAACCCATTCTTAAAAGTATCTACTTTTATCTATTTTTGAATTTCTGAACCAGGGGGGGGGGGGTTATTCTCGAATCACACGACACGATGTCGTATACGATTTTCATCCTTTCTATTCTTGTCATTCCAATGCAAAAAGAAGAGTGTGTCTTTTTCACGTTGTATACGACATCGTGTCGTATGATTCACACCCAGACGTTGACAAATTTTGTCTTCTTTCAACAAATACAAAACGTGCATAAGGGAGAGAGATATCTGTCAGCAAGTAACTTAGTCAACAAACGATTTTTTCGTTATACGAAAACAATCGTATAGCTTACAGGCTTTCACCTCAGAGCAGAGGTGGGATTATGTAAGGCCTAACGTACAGGAAACGTTAGATTGTTTACTTCATTACTATGGTTACGATTTTTGTCTTGCTTCAACGTTGTGACTATTGTGGTGTGTAAGAGGAAGACAGAAAATACCACCGATATCAATTTGTTGACTTACAGAATTCCACCTTTGGTGCCCAATGAGACATTTCTTCACCATGTTCCTGTCAACAGATTGGAATCTACTGAAAGTATTTTCCCTTGTTTTGTGTGGGGTCCTTTCTTTAAGAAAAATCTATCTATTTTTTTATGGTCCCTAGATAAGATTTTCCAAAGTCTAAATTTACAATTAGATCGGATCAATCACATCCTCAAAATTTAAATAAAGGTTTTTGAAGTGTGCTAAAGAATGAGGTCAATAAAAGCTTAAGGTCCCCACACCCAAAATTGATAGCCATAAAGAATGTTGATAACATATTTGCTGCTAACATGTTTTGATGTCAACATGTTATTAACATCCTTTTATCCTGACCGCTTCCAGAGTGATCGCAAAATTTATGCCGCCAACAATGCTACAACATTGTTGTCAACATGTTATTGAAAGTAATAACAAATGTTGGCAGCAAAAATGTTACTAACATTTTACAATAGAATTGTTGTCAGCAAATGTTGACAACAAATGCTGTCAACATATCTGCGTCCTAAATTTTAAATAAGTCGCTAACATTGTTAGAAACATATGTTATCAGGAAAGTTACCTCCGGGGTGCAGAGGCCTTTAAGCCAACGGTACATTTATCCACCAAAATGTGGGGTCAGAATCTACTAGTTTCTCGTAAAGAACGCACAAAATTACAACTTCTTTTGTTCATGACATTTTTGATAAATCAACTTCATTTTCAATTAAAGAATGCTAGGATATTATTATTTTCAGATGCGAGTAACTGCATGTTGGTCTTAAGGATGACTTAAAGGTATTTTATTTTTAAAACCCTTTATTTGGTATTAATTTTAAAAGTGAAAACAACAATGATGCCATTTTTTCCTCTTAAAATTTCAGGAGAGAAATACTGATGACACTGCATCTCTGCAGACTTTTAAATTATAAGTTAGTTAAAATTCCATTATAAAAATTAAAACATTGGTCATTTATCTCAATATAGTTTATTGAAATAAAATTCATTTTTGCGGTTTATTTTCGGAAGTGCGCGAATTCAATCCGATATTAACGTTTTCGCGGTGATAAAAGGTAAATCAATGTTTCATTAAAAATGCGGTTAGAATGCAATTACAAATTTTGATTGACTTGTTTAGGAAATAATGAAAAAAGAAATGTTACCTTTTGCAGCAGCCTTTTTTCAATTTCCACTAGTTAGCAATTTTACGACGCCAATAAATTTCCATGGACGAGTTTTCCACATGAGCTACCATTTTTTTTCAATATTTATCAACACAAATAAAAGAAATCATTGCAAATTTATTTTTTCAAACATGGTACCAATTCTTCTTAAAACTACAGGAAACTCAGTAAAATAAGTACCTTCTTTTTATAAAATTATTAGATTCTTTTACTTATATTATTTTTGCAGGTCTCTTTTAAATTTCCACTAGTTAGCAATTTTACGACGCCAATAAATTTCCATGGACGAGTTTTCCACATAAGCTACCATTTTTTTTTTCAATATTTATCAACACAAATAAAAGACATTGCAAATTTATTTTTTCAAACATGGTACCAATTCTTCTTAAAACTACAGGAAACTCAGTAAAACTAAGTACCTTCTTTTTATAAAATTATTAGATTTTTTTACTTATATTATTTTATTAAGTACCCAGTAAACGCTAGTCTCATTTATCTAAAAATATATGAAATTATTTAAACGAAATATTTTTTCTTGGGTATTAATAACATTAGATTTGAACCTATCTGATTTTTTACTTTAAAAAAGTTATTTTAGTGTAGTTTAGGTTGCATTTCACAATCTGTATATCTTTTTTGAAATCATAACATTTTTAAAAAGTAAATAATAGACAGATCATAAAAGAAGCTTGGGTATAAAATCAAACTACGACAATTATATTTAATAAACGATTATAAATTAAACTATTATTAAGTAATACAAAGCTATCCTTAAATAATAAGCAAAAATTAAAGCTGTATGGTTCTTATTTAAGATATTTAAAAAAATCACATATACTTATATTATAATTAAAACTACAATCGAATGACTTTTGGGAAAATTATATCAAAAATCACCATGGTCTCCACATTGATTCTTTATTAGCACCTTCCTCTTCATTATTGTCACCAGCTTGATTTACAATTGGAGCTTCTTCTTCTAACTTTAATCTTTTATGTGATTCCTGAGGTGTAATTACGCTTTCTTCCCTATACCTTTTAAAACCTTGTACCAAGTTTTCTTCATTATTAGTTGAATCAGGTAACATTTTAGCTTGGCGGTATCTTTCTGCATTATTCGTGATTATACATAAAGGTTCAGTTATACTTTCTCGTTTAGTGTGTATTGGAAATTTGATACTTTGAATTTCTTGCTGGTTTTTGGTGATATCACATTTTGGGATGACTGGTTGAAATCCGCGAGGAGAGTAGCTGCGTTGTGGGCTTAATGGTGGGCTTAAAGGTCTTGCTATTTTCAATAACCCTTCACTTGGTGCTAATTTTGAGGATGGTGTAACGGTGACAAAAGCACTTGGTCTTTCCTCATTGATGTGGTTTGAAAGAATTGTGGAAAAACTTGATTTTGGTACAAGAAAAGCAAATTCGCCACTCGGTAACCTCCCTGGGATTAACTCAATTCCTTGAATCTTAGCGTTGTTGTTTTGGTCATCTTTATCAATTTTAGAAAATCTGTTTTGGGCGAAAGTTGCGAGTAGGGAAGAACTTGGAGTGTTTGATGAAAAGTGGTTGAAAGGTTTGTAGTCGATCGTGGAAGCACATTTTGATAAATGTAGTGTTAGGCGTTGTCTTAAGCCTTCATCGACGCCTTCAAGATTGTTAACGTAGTTGTTAATTTCTCCGGCGCAATCAACAAAACCTGATTTGAATTTTAAAGCTGCGGTTGGGTCTGTTCTAATTGCATATTCTTTTTGTTGTTTCTGGACGTTCTTTAAGTGTTTCACTGCCATTTCTAATATGTCTGCTTTTTCTAATTTTGAATGTCGTTCAGGCTAAAAAAAAATAATTATAAATCGTTTATTTAATATTGCTTTAACATCATTTTTATTCAAAATTAATAACCAATCCAAATTCTCATAATCTTTGATTTTTTTGTTGAAAATTTTGGCACTACCTACTTATTATACAGGGTGGGCCATTTAACTTGAGACAAATAAATAATTGAAAAACTAAAAGGTTTGGACAAAAAACTTTCAAATAAAAGTTGTTTGGTTTAAAGGGGGGAAACGATAGTGCTAGTTATTTTTTGGTTAAGGGTCATCTTCGTGTTAATTTCAATTTTTATATGAAAACCTACAAATTTTTTAACATTTTTTAAATTTACTCAAAAAAACAAATAACTTTTATATAAATAAATTTTGTTGTTTGACACATTTTAAATTTCAAAAAATTTATGACGCTTGACGAGAAAATTAGTATGTTCTTTATTTTCCCCCATTTAAACCTAACAATTTTTATTTAACACATTTTTTTCAAAATTTTTTTCTAAGCTTTTTAATTTGTTAGATATTTATTTGTCTCGAGTTAAATGGTCCACCCTGTATATAAAAGTTATAAAAATACTTACGTCTTTTTTCATAGCTGTGAGAATCAAATGTTTGATTTCATTGAGACAATTGTTAATTTTGGCCCTGCGCCTTTTCTCCATGATAGGTTTGTGGGTCTAAAATTGAACAAATATTTAGAATAAAATAAAAAAAAACTATTACCCATATTATTATTTAGTTTTTACAGATACAAATGTTAATTGAAAAATTGAGGTACATTATTTACCTTTCTAAGTTCTGCTTTAGACATTGTTGATGATGGTAATGAATCGTTGCTGTACTGATTGAATTCGTCTTCACTTATAGGCATATCTAAAAATTATAAAATATAAATAAATTTTTGGCAGTAAATATATTTTTAAATAAAAACTAGTAAATAAATATCATATCAAGAATTATCAAGGAAATTTTTGCTACTTCAGAAATCAGTTTATTGGCTATTCAAGCTAAGCGACCTCCCTCTCGCGGTTAAATGCGAAACTTGTCGGATGACGTCAGAAGTAGGTTGGTTTCCATCGTTGCCATAACGTTGCCATGGTCAGTAGTTGACCGTGAACTAGAAGTTGACCATTTCGACACAAAAATGTAAAAAAATAAGGATAAGCAACAGATAGCACCATCTATCCAAATTTTTTTAACAAGATATTACCAAACCAATCCTTATTTTTTACATTTTTGTGTAGAAATAGTCAACTACTTATTCACGGAAAACTACTGGTGCCTTTACCCAACGCCACTTTGCACTGACCTACTTCTGACGTCATTTTTGGAGGGAATAAATTTATTTGAAACGCCAATAATTGAGATTTTAGTGATAAAAAATTTGTAAATTAAACAAAAATCAATATAAAAATATTAGTGCTTATTTTAATTTTTTTTGTAGGTACATTTTCTGCATTTTTTTTTCTGTACTGGCTATACCCAATAAAATAAGTTAAAGTTAAATTTCAGCCTTTTGGTTTTTGCATTAATTTATTTTCGTTTTTTTTTTAGTTAGTAAAATCAAAAAAAAAATGAATAAGGCCTGATAATAACAAATCATAAATACGAAACACAAAAAATAAAACCTAAACTATTATTTTAATCACTTAGAAACGAGTGTCCCTTTTAATTTTATTTTATTTATAGTAACAATTTATGAAAATGGCCTCGATTCGAGGCTTCGGGACTTTTTATTTTTACATGGAAATATTTTCCAAAAAAAGCTTTAATCAAAAATGTTTATACCCAATTACCCAATTACACAAGTTTAACCAAAATTGCAAAATCAACTACTTATATTTGTATCCACTTAATTCTGAATTTTACTGAAATTTCATTAAAAAATATTGATAAAATTAAAAGTCAAAGATTGCATAAATTGGCCAAGTCTCGAGTTTCGGGACTTTTTTGCATGGAACTATTTATCAAAAAAGTTTTGATAAAAATGTTTATACCAAATTGTATCCACTCAATTTAGAATTTTTCTGAAATTTCGTTAAAAAATATTGATGACCCAAAACCAGGAAGATGTAATAGGCAACCAATTTTACACGTTTAAAATAACCATATTAGGATTAAAAATAAATATCCTTGAAACAAACATTTTAATAATACATATGTATTATCTTTTAAAACTAACTTCTGAATTTTCATTGCCAAACAATTAAAAAAATTCGAAAAATATTTAATTCAAAAAATTGAGGAAAACATAATAAGCACCTACAATAAATTCCCAAAAAAAAAACAAAAATAGGTTTTTTAAATTTTTTATTATAGGTACCATTTTAATCACAAAAGACAAAAATGGGTTATTTAAATTTTTCTGGTTTAATTATACGAATAAGACACAATTTCGAACATAATTTAAATTTCTAAAAAAATTTTAAAGAAATGAGGATGATACTCAAATGGAGTCAGGCAACTTCTTATACAGAAAAGGAACTCTAAAAAGTTCCTCATAAAAATGGATTTGACAAAATTTAATGAATTATATATAAACCAATTAAAAAGGATTTTAGTACTTTTAATAAATTGCTCAAAAATTATTTAAAATTTTAAACGTTACACC
Organism: Stenus bimaculatus; assembly: GCA_963971135.1. Lineage (NCBI taxonomy): Eukaryota > Metazoa > Arthropoda > Insecta > Coleoptera > Staphylinidae > Stenus > Stenus bimaculatus. The sequence continues at coordinate 26,657,770 of OZ020185.1, forward strand.
ATCTGTAAAAACTTGTTTCTATCAGATTTACAGGGACAAATGTTTAGTTCTAGAGTATCAATATAGATGGGGCAACATTTAAAAACAATTTAAGAATTTAAAATTTAAAACGCAAAATTTATTTTAATTTTTCTAAGTACAAATACAAAAAATAAAAATATTTTAATTTACATTTAATTGTAGCAGGATTTCAATCAAAACGTAATGTTTGGTCCAGTTTATTGGATTAAATTTATAATTGTATTTATTTATTTTTTATTATTTATTTATAATTTTATTCAAAATGATCATAGATTAATAAAGGCTCTGTATTATATTAAGAGTATTTTTTTAAACAAGAATCAAATTTTAAAAAATATTATTTAAAATTTTCACCTATTTATTTGTGACACTTTCTGTTTAAATTTTTGTAATAAATAAGACAAAACTTACTATTTTTATTTAAATCCTCCACCTTTAGTTATGTCCAAATTTTTTGGAAATTTTAGCACAAAATTAACGTTGAAAAAAATTGAAGCACAATTTTTTGAAATATTTTGGCGAGACTTAAAATTGATCACTGTTAGCAAAATGTTATCGGATGTTTTTCTGGCGGTGGCAAAAATGGAACTGAATTTGGATGTGAAGGAATTACTTCCGAGTTGGCTTGAAGGGGGTGAAATTGAAAAGCGAAATGTGGTCTCAAAGCTGACCGTCATTCCGATACATCGTGGGAAAGCATCGATGATGGGTGCCCCTCTTGCCTCCAGAGTACCGCTAGTCACCCTATGGGTGAGGGTAAAATAACTTCACATAGGTTCACACGGACAGGTTCCCACGCCGAGTCCATTGCTTTCGTGGTAAAATGGTAAAGGCATATCCTCGCGCACCGGATGTGATATGTGATGTACGATAGGTGATCGAGGGCGGCCCCCCTGGATCATAATATTCCTTTATGTTTACATTATCATTTCTAATTAATTGTTTTCATTCCAAATAGCGGTTAATTTATTTTTTATTTTTTTATAATTTTTATTTTCTTTTAAAATAAAAAAAATATGCCCCGTCAAAACAAATAATTCAGATATGCAATTGTTGTATTTTTTATTTTTATTTATTTATTTATTTTCAAAAATAAAATACGTGATCCATGTTGCGTTTACACCCAGTATTAGAATAATTTTGTGATTTTTTTGGGTAGAAGTAGAAAATTTTAAAAAGTACGCACTAATATTGCCTGAATCGTTATCAGCAGACTCAAATTTAACAGAGATGGCTAAAAAAGATCGAAAAAAAAATTAAAATTTAGGGTCACTCAAATGGCTGGATCTCCCAAACTACAGGTCGTAGCCGAAAAAATCATTTCTCCGTAATCAGCTGACCGAAATCTATAATCCTGGCCTATTAGTTATACGAAATTCGAAAGTTTTTGAAAAAAAAATAATTTTTTTCAAAAATTCGTAAATATCCGATAGTTCAAAACGCTGTATTTTAAAAACTACGCGTTGGATCGTTTTAACATTGCTTGGAACGTTATCTATCAGATAAGGCCAAAAATCTCTATCATTTTTTAGGACCACTCAAATGGCTGTAACTTCCAAACTACTGGTCGTAGCACGGGTTGAAAATGGGCTAAAATTTTTAATTTCCTTTCCATGCGAAAAAAATCTGGAGGTGCTTATGAAAGAAGGGTGCCTTATTTTATTGTATGTGTTCGAACGGAGGGGTAATTTATCAAGAGCAGTCCCTGACAAATATACAGTAAACAGATAACCCCCTCACCGAAGATGCCGAGATACCACTGCTTCCGCTTTAAAATTTATTTCCGTCATATTTTTTCAAAAAAATACTGAAAACGCATCGTTTTAAAAAAACACATCTTTGTTTTTAATCCAGGTGTCCACCCATTGACAAAATTATCATCCTTGAAAATTGTTTGGCCTTAAGCCCTATTCACTCTATTTAACAAAAGACTGTGGCTACTGTGGCATTATAACTTACTAACCACTTAAAAAAACTAAAAGTTTGCTCAAGTCCTTAAGTGGTACCCAATTTAAGAAATTTAATATTAAAAATTGAAATAAGCTGGACTAAAATAAACAACATTTAAAAAACTTAGTTTTTTTTAATATTTTTTAAGTGTATAAAGAGAAAAAAAAAGGATTATTTGCTAAAATAATAAAATTAGAAAAAATCCTATAATTCTAAATTAATAAAATTAGAGAAAGTTCGGGATTAGGACTTCAAAATAAAAACGACTACATAAACGCTGCTAACCGGTTTCGGAAATTTAATTCCCTTCATCAGAGCTAAAAAAGGTACAAGTTACAAAAAATTACAAACAACAATTTAAAAAATACTTACAATTAAATATAAAATTTTAAAAATTTTAAAAACTTTTTATAAAAATTGATATATTAGTCATTTAATACATCAACAATGTGAAGAAACAGCAAACTTTAATATTTCAACTATACAATTATATTAAAATTTGTTTTTGTAGTTGAAACATTAAAGTTCGCTGTTTCTTTACATTGCTGATGTAATAAAATGTAAAATTTTATAAAAGTTTTTTAAACTTTTTAAATTTTATATCTACGCAATCTTTTTTAAATTTGCTTTGTAATTTTTTGTAACTTGTTTTTATTTTGAAGTCCTAATCCCTAACATTAATTACTGGGGACGAAAAATTTTCATTATAAGTTAAATGTAAAGTTTACGTTCCAAAAAATAACAGTTTTTTCGAACAATCTTTATAAGACAATCAGTTTTTTTTTAAACGTCGACTCATTTTTGTAAATGATTGTCTAATAAAGATTTTTCGATAAAACCGTTATTTTTTGAAATCTACAATTTCATTATAAGATAAATTAATAAACTTTTTATTTGATACAAAGAATTTACAACATACTATAAATTTGGTTGCATACCTTACAGACTTTTGACTGCAAAAGATATCCTTTTGTTTTTATTGAAGATAGAAAGTCGGTTGAATATACAAATTGGTGTGGATTTATATAATAATTTTGACAGTTGAAAATTTAATTTAATATTTAAATGAGATGAAATCAAAAATTGGGCTGCAACCCCATTACCGTAATATACAGGGTGTATCATTTTTTTTCCAGCAAAATTTTCTTCTTAGATAGTAAATGTCATTCTGAACAAAAAAATTCTTATGAACTATTATGTTTTATCGACTATTTCAAAAGTTACAGCAATTTTAAAATTGATAAATTTTCATGATTTTTGTGGAATATTTATTTTATTGTATTTTTTTATTTAAATCAATTATTATTAGGATTTTTTCTTTGCCAAATTGGGTTTTTTGAACATTATTGGCTTTTTTTAAAATAAGTAAAAGACGAGGTTAAATTTCCCTCAGTAAAATTTAGCATCTTATTGGCTTAAAGATATACAAAATCCAAAGCATACTTGATTTAAATAAAAAAAAAATTAAATTAAATGAAATTTATACAGGGTGTCCCACAAAAATCATTAAATTTATGAAATTTTAAAATTGCTGTAACTTTTTAAGGAGTCGAAAAAACCTAATAGTTCATAGGAAAATTTTTGTTCAGAATGACATTTACTATCTAAAAAAATGTTGCTGGAAAAAAAAGTGAGACACCCTCTATAAATCCGCTGGTTACTACGCTTCAAACTTATAAATTCTGGAAAATCAACAAAAAGATGCCAAGAAATTAAAAAAATTAAAAACTTCAATTTCTAATGTAAAATCTTTACAATTGTAACTAATAAAATAGTAAAAGAAATATATTTTTGCTTTTTGTTTGGCCATTACAACGCTTCAAACTTAAAACTTCTTGAAAATGCAGCAAAAAGATACGAAAAAAAATCATAAAAAATGAAAAAAAATATAAACTTCATTTTCTTATGTAAAATTCTTACAATTATAAACTTATAAACAAAATAACCAAAGATGTATGTTTTTGGTATTTTTTGTTTGGCCGTTAAAACCACTTAAAACACTCAAATATTCTTGAAAATACAGCAATAAAATGCGAAAAAAATCATAAAAAAATGAATAAAAATATAAACTTAATTTTTTTAAATAAAATCCTTATAATTATATCTAATAAACAAAATAAGCGAAGATATACATTTTTGTATTTTTGCGAAAAAATCATAAAAATAAATATACAGAGGGGTGCACAAAAAACGCCCAACGATGTAGCTACGTTATATTATTATTGTTATTTTTTTTTAAATTTAATTCAATTGTTTTTTTTTTGTTTTTGAGTTTTGAGTTTATTTTTTTAAGTATTGTTTTTTAATTTATCATTAACAAATTAAAAAATTATTAATGAATTCAAGAATATTAAGAATAAATTAAGAAACAAAACTTAAAAAAATAAAAAACTCAAAACTCAAAAACAAAAAAAAACATTTGAATTAAATTAAAAAAAATTAATAATAATAAAAAAAAATTGGAAAAAAAATAAAAAAAATAATTAATAAAAAAATATTGGTATAATTGGTTTAGATTATTTTTTTTATGATTTTTTTCATTCGAAAAAATATATTGCCATTTGAAAAAGAAAAGTTGCCTCCTCCTCCTGTGATGTTTTCAAAAATAAAAAAAATCTTTTATTATCTGAAAGTAGTATTCTTCATACCATTTAATTTGACATATCAGTTACTACAATCGGATAAGAAATAACGAAGCTACATCGTTGGCCGTTTTTTGTGCACCCCTCTGTATGTAAATAAATGTATACTTAATTTTTGGTAAATTCCTTTAGCTATAAACTACAATAAACAAAATAAGCAAAGACAAATGTTATTGGTAATTTTTTTTTGGCCGATCTTGAAAATACAGCAGTAGATGCAAAAAAAAATAAAAAAATCATAAAAAATAAAAAAAAATATTAAGAAAACATATAAGATGAGGCCGTATACTTCAAACCTATTAGACCTTACATAAATCCTCTCCTGAAGAATCCAGGTAATAATCTAAATAATTATTTATTTTAATGAATGTTGAGTTGCCTACAACTTATGTTCATGAGAACAAATTCAACCATGTGTTAAACCACTGATTACATTTATAATAAAAAGCCTAAGCTTTAAATTAAGATTTGGAGAAAAAAATATTAAAAAACATATAAGATGAGGCCTGAACAATCCAGGTAATAATCTAAACAATTATTTATTTTAATGAATGTTGAGTTGCCTACAACTCATGTTTATGAAAACATGTGACAAACCACTGATTACACATGTAATAAAAAAGCTAAACTTTAAACGAAAATTTGGAGAAGGAAAATAGAAGAAAGCGCTTTTTGGCTGTACGTCAGGTATAATTTGAAAAACTAATATTTTTTTTCTCGGTATTTTTGTACCTATAGAAATAATAAATTAGAAAACGGTACTTTTACAAATTAAACCATGTCAAAATAATTCCAAATTATGTATTTAACAAAAACTGTCCAAAAAAAATTAATGAAAATTGACCAAACTACATTATGGTCAAAAAACCACGAGCTGGCGAGTAGGAAGTAGGACCATACTTGTTTTTTTTTTTTTTATAAAAGTATATATCGTCTATCGTGACAGTATGACCATGGTAGGACCAATTTAGGGCCATTGTTGGGCTTGGAACAGCTGCTAGCACCATCTAGGAGTATTTCTGTTTTTACTGTTCCCTTTAATTCTACAATACCAGATGTCGTGCGCAGCTCGTAGTCCAAAAGAGTTCATGAATCCAACTTCCAACTACGCAAAGTAATCAATATAAATTACTTTATAATAATCACTAATCAGTGAGTGTTCTGAAAATCATGCGGTGGATTCGCCCTAGACTAGAAATATTGATAACGATTGTGTAAAACGATGAAGTAGCAAGAATGTCGTCGGGATTTTAACAGTAAGGAATTACTTTTGGCAGCTGTCAAAAGTACGGGCATTTATGTTCCGTGGTATCCTTGGTGATTGCCTAGTGCCTAGCAACCGATACAACAACATAGGAACATAGGTAAATGACTACTAGATTATTATAAAAATTTACACCAATTTTTACTTTCATTCTTCTTAATTTTGACCTTAGATGACCTTAAACTCATTTCTTTCACATATTTATTTTACTCAAGCATACTCTTATCACTATATTTTTTACAAATGGCTCCCACTGGTGTATTAATTCACCCTTGATATTTTTTACCTTTTCCTTTTCTTGAATAATTTATATCCATTATAATTTTTATATCAATAGTCTAGATATTTTTTTATGTTTTACAATTAGATCAATAAAAAATTATTTATAGTATACTTTATATTATACAGGGTGTAACTGAAATTTTCAAATTTTTGTGAGTCAAAATGTTAAAAATATTTTTTTAAATAGTAATAAAAATTAAATATTTCATTTTCCTTAAATTTATTCAAACTAGTTTTATTAATAACTGATTTTTACAAAAAAAATCGAATATTTTGTTTAATATTTGGCTTTTTTGAATTTTTAAATATTTTAGGCTGTGTCTACGCTTCCGGTTTCCGGTACCTGGATTGACTTCTATCCCGGTAATGACATATTTTTTGTTGGGCATACACACAAAAGTTGTACAGGGTGATGATAAAGTTTGGAACAAAATTCATAACTGCCTTATTTAACCTTTTTGAAAAAATCGCGCTGGGAGGTCAATTTTAGTTTTTAAAATGCCTTCTATTGACATTGAAAAAATGGTGATTTAGCAATGACGTCATCATCGATTTTTTAAATGAAACCCCTACTTTTCTTATTCGTTTTTTATAGACAATGACGTCGCTTAAATGATGAAAAAAAAATGATTACATTTATAAAAATAATTTTGAATAAAAAAATAAAAACATGTAAAAATAGTGGGAGTTTCCATTTTAAAAAAATCGATGATGACGTCATTTATATTTTTACACCAAGAGATGGCATTTTTAAAACTAAAATTGACCTCTTCGAGCGATTTTCTCAAAAAAATTAAATACGGCAGTTACCAGTAATTTTGTTCCAAACTTTATCATCACCCTGTATATTGGTATGCAAACTAAAATTGTTGAAATTTTTTATATTTATTAAAGTTTGGTAAAAATTTAAGGCGTTAATATTTTTTAGACTCTCAATGTGAGATTTTCTTAAATTAATACAAAGTGACCTAAAAAAATGAAAAAAATGCAAAATTTCCATGGGTTATTACCAAAAACGCTTAAATTATTTTCTAGTAGAATTGAACGAGAATTTTTTAGGCGGTAATATTTTTTTGGGTTCTCAAAGTGAGATTTTCGTAAATCATTGCGCGTCACAACAAAAAAAGACTTAAAAAATTAAAAATATATATTAAAAAATTATTTCAAACGGCATAAGTTAACATAAATTGCATAAATTTAGTAAAATTAGGAGAAAATACATCTTAGGTCCAAAAGTGAGATTTTATTAAATAATTGTAACTAAAAGTAAAAAATCATGAAAAAAAAAAGAATAAATAAAAATCTGTAAACGCGTAATTTAAGTTAAATTATTAATATTTTGTAAAATTGGGCGAAAATTTAAGGCGGCAAAAAAGTAAAAAATTGATATATCAGTTCTTTTTAGTTTACTCTACCGTAAATATCCGAAGTACCTTTTGTACGCTTCATTGCGCATGCGCACACGAAAAATACGTCATTACCGGGATGGGTGATAATACCGAAAGCGTAGACACCGCGAAATTTTAAAAGTCTTAATATACAGGGTGATTCAGACCACCCGCGCCACCCATTTATTGTTATCGCACATCACTAAAATAAAAAACTTAATTACCAAAGTGAACCTAAAGAATCCATTGATTGGTGAACTTATTTTTTTCCGGAACAACCCGGAGCTATCTGGAACTGGAGGTAACTTTGATTTTTTAAATGGCAACATAGGTCGAGTTTGGTATGGTTTGATAGGTCTTTCAAAAACACATAACTTTTATTAAAATATTTTTTTAATATTTTCCATAGTTTAGAATTTATTCGAAAAACAAAAAAAAATTGTTAAAAAAGTAAATAAAAATTATTGCATACTTTGAAGAATTTTACAAATTTATAAACTCTTTCTACAAATTCTAATGTTTTACCAATTTTAAATATCATACATGTCCATATTTCATCAAAATTCTTCAAAATATGCAATAATTATTATTTACTTTTTTTAACATTTTTTTTTGTTTTTCCAATAAATTCTTAAGTAAGGAAAATATTAAAAGAATATTTTAATAAAAGTTGTTTATTTTGAAAAGACCTTTCAAACCACACCATACTCGACCTATGTTGCAATTTAAAAAATCAAAGTGATATCCGGTTCCGGATAGTTCCGGGTTGTTCTGGAAAAATATAAGTATAGTTTGATAGGTCTTTTAAGATCAAACAACTTTTATAAAAATATTTTTGTAATATTTTCCATAGTTTAGAATTTATTCGAAAAACAAAAAAAAAATGTTAATAAAGGTAAATAAAAATTATTGCATATTTTGAAGAATTTTATAAATTTATAAACTCTTTCTACAAATTCTAATATTTTACCAACTTTAAATATCATACTTGTCCATATTTAAACAAAATTCTTCAAAATATGCAATAATTTTTATTTACCTTTTTTAACAATTTTTTTTTGTTTTTCGAATATATTCAACAACATAGTTGCCATTTAAAAAATCAAAGTTACCTCCGGTTCCGGGCACTTCCGGTTTGTTCCGGAAAAAAATAAGTTCACCAATGGATTCATTAGGTTCACTTTGGTAACAAAATTTTTTATTTCGGCCATGTGCGATAACGCGTTCTCGAGATAAATGGGTGGTCTGAATCACCCTGTATACCAAAATTTTTATTTAAAATTGTAAGAATTTAAAAAAATAATTTCAAACAATGAATTCTCTGAAGTTTAATGAAATGAGTCAAAATCAATGATTTTTTTAGATATTAGATTTGTTCCAACAGCACGAAAAACCGTACCTGAACGATCACGGTCATGCGCAATAGAAAAAACGCGTTCGTACGGTGCCGTAATTTCGGTACACTCTAAGAAGCAGTGTACATATCGTACATAAACCTAAAACCTTCCGTTCTTATAATCACTACACGTGAACTTGTTCGATAGACTTTGGATGGTAAAAAGTTTGTTACGGTTTCGGGACGTGCAGAAAACTCGTTGTTGGAACACAGCTATAATTAAAAGTTCGAAATTGTGCCATAAATCGTGTAATTAAACCACAAAAAAAAAAATTTTCTGTCTTTTGTGATTGAAATAATATGAAAAATTCAGCAAAACTGAATTAAGCCCCTTTTACTAAATGCTTATATACAGGGTGTCCCATTTTAATTGATCCAGTTAAATATCTTGAAAACGAAGTTTTACAAATAATGATCCATATTTATTTGTAGATTCGTAATTTATGAAAATAATTTTGTTTTTTGTATTTTTTAAACATCAATTTATCATGATATTCGCTAAAATAATAATTAAATTGTAGGTATGTAATTAAATTTTCTATAGCATTTTTTTTGATAAAAATAAAATTTATTCTTTGAAATCGCACGTGTTGCTTTCTCATAGAATTTTTAAAGGAAGTAATCTCTATCTTTGAAGCATTTTAGTTCACCCCTAAGCTCAGATTCATTGATAAAATCTCTTAAATATTTAATCTCGTGCATTTCTGAAGAAAATAATGCTTTATTTAGACTAAAAATAGACCTCGAAATAAACGATTTTTTTAAGCAAAGATTTAAATTAGAAAAATGTTTTTATATTATATAGGTACTTATATCATTATAAACAAGTATTTTAACCAATTATTTCTGTAATTTGTATTTTATGTTAGTAATTATTTTGTTTGAAATGAAGTGAATTGGAAGTAATAAGAAAATAAGGCAGATGACTAGTCAAAACCTAATTAAGTTGTTAGATAGAAATTACTTCTAAAGAAATTTGATTTTATTCTCCCCTTGAATTACTTAATATCATGCTTTCAAATTAAAGGAAGTAATTAAACTTAAATTTTAACTTTTCTCAAATAAGTTTGAAATTACCTCTCACTCTCAAATACTAAAAAACTATTATACAAGTGGGAATAAACAAAGATTTAAAATTCCAGTTTTATAAATGCTCATTTCCTGCAAAAAACACAATATTTTACTTTTGAATCAAAAAATTCTGACCCCTGACTTTGAGTGCTAATATTTTAAAAACTAAGGGACCCATTCTTTTTTAGGTTTTACAGAACTGACCTGAAACAAAAAATGAATCTTAGTTCAAAAATGTGCTTATTTATACAATATAATTTCAAAATAAACAAAATTTTTTTTAATTATATAAATTCAAAGTAAATGACTATCTTAATATAATTTTTTTGAAAAAATTAATGAAATAATTAAATAATTTTTTTAACAAAACACAAATTAAATTTCTAACCCAATATACATGTCGTATTAAAATTAAACAATGTTAATTATAATTAGCATTAAATTATAATTTTTAAAAAGTAGAAATGAATTTTAGGCAACCCAATATACACTAACATTGTATTGTGTTGTATGTAAATTATATGTCAAATTTTAAAATTATTTATTATATTACTATTTTAAAAATTTCGACGTTTGAAGAAAAAATAGCATGTTTTATTCGGAGTAAAAGAACTTTTTGTGGCTCGCATGTATCCGCGGGACTCGCAAAGCTCCTCCCGCAAACCTACATGCTCGCCACAAAAAGTCTCGCAAAAAGTACTTCTTTTACTCCTAATAAAACAATATACTATTTTAATTTAAGTCCTTCCAAAAATAATTTTATATATTCATTTACAAATGAGCAAGGTTGTTTTTATTTTATATCTTCTAAATAACATTTTAGTTAGCTCTGCCACATTTGAGTTCTATTGTGAAGTTGGGCTTTTTTGATATTTGAGTTCACAATCACAATAGAACAAAAATACCATAGAGTACAAACCAAACCAAAAAGTTATCTGACATACCATTCCCACTTAATATACATAGAGCATGGTTAGCGATTTGACATACCACGATCACTTACCACTTCAAGCGAAAATGAATGGTATGTCAAATTCACTTACTATTCCACTTACCACTCCCAAAAGAAATAGCCTAAAATGAAAACAACCTTGCGCATTTTTGAATAAATATATACACGGCCTTCAAAAATGATTGATACTGTTGATAACATTGCATGGTAGGAAACCTAAGTTTCATCATTCTTCATTCTGTCGTTGTCAAAGACTTCTATGTTTTCTATTGCTATACATAGACCGGACAACCTGTCATCTTTTTGTGTATCAGTGGCGGCCATTTTAAAGTTGACCTGTGTTTTTCTTTATTTTACAAATTACCAGATACAACATACAAATAATGCGGTGGACTACGATACTATCGATTATTACTTAATTGAATGGTAAAAGTTATATGTCCAAAGTTAGCTCATTAGCAGATACAATTTTCAAATAAAATCACCTATTTTAAGGTTATGTCAAGTGTGTCCGGTCTGGTCCGGTCTATGTATAACAATAGAAAACGTAGAAGTGTTTGTCATTTACATGAACAAATAAGCACAAATAAGAGACTGTCCTTCTAATGTCGAATGCGACATCATGTTGACAATTTCAAAAATAAGCCCCCCGGTCTATGTATAACAACCGAAAACATAGAAGTCTGCTTTGTTATAATAATATTTATAGTAGTTATTTAGTTTTTATCTACTTTTAAGTTGCATAATTGACACATTGACATAACTTAATCAGTAGAGTGAGAGAGTATGCGAAAGTTCATGGTATCTCTGTTCTTTCAACGTCTGAACAAAGCAATTGAGTTGCTTATATTTCAGTATTGATTGTATTTTGATACTTTTTTATTGTAAGTAAACTTAATAAGTATGTTTCGTTAATTAATTAAAGAAACGCAGGCACTTGACTCTAAGTTACTAATATTTTTTCATAAATAATGTTTCAAGAATTTTTGGAATATCTATTCAAACAACCGAATTAAAATAGGTGTTGAATATCCCTCGTAACTTTTTATTATTAATAAGAAAAAAATCCATAAAAAATGGACTAAATCGTAGATACTTTTTTAATAATTAATTCTTAAACATGACCATTTCAAAAAACATTGTGAAATTAGTTTGATTAAAATCTCTCAAATTGTTTTTAAGATATGTATAAGAGTTCAAACTCTCAGGAGGCAGAACTTTTTCAATCGATAGTACTTAGTACTAAAAAAAATTTGTTACTTTTCAAGAACAAAATTATTTTTTTAAACCCAAAAAAGTATGAAATTTTGCTTAAAAACTTGAAAAACCTTCTAAAAACTGTAATTTTTAAGATCTCAGAGGAGAACAATTACTTCTGTTCAAGTGTCTTGCCTACATTGAACTTATATTAATTCTTCCCACCTAAAATGATGTCACAAGTAGGTCAGTACATTGCGAGTAGCCTTGTAACAACAGAAAGTTATGTGTTCAACCTGGGCCAACCATGACAATATGATGGCAACTAACCTACTTCTGACGTCATCCCATTAGTTCGGCATTCGGCCGCAAGAGGGTTAACTTGAAAACCTAATAAAAATGAAATATTTAATTTTCTATTTTGTTCTACACTTCAAAAAACATGAAGTCATTTCAGTAGAGTTTTAATTGTAACTTTTGAAACACCTTTAACCCCAGAAAATTTGAAATTCTCTTTAGATTTTTGGACGTTTTTAATTTAACCCCCTTAAATCTATAATAAAAAACTGATTTTTTTGTAAATTTTGGCTTTAATGTATAACATCAATTACAACTTTCAAGGTTGGTGTTTTTTCACTTTAATTACCGGAATTTATATTATTTCTTTCATAGTAATAATTTTTTTGAGGAATTTTTTAAATTATCCAAATATTCTGCAATTGAAATTCTTCTGCAGTGCTAATTAATTGTAATTAGTGATATTAAGCTCTATTTCACATCTCTGCATGTTCATACTTACGAAAGCGAATCATTGATCTCCATGGGCTGGCGAAAGCTGAATTGCTCCCTCTTTACGTATCCATGGCAAGTCGCTATAGCAATCACTTTCTCGAGTCTTCGTAATCCTACTGCCTCTTGCCTTTTCTCATTGCAGGTGGAGATTTATTGAAAATATTGGTACAATTCATAACAGACATCATACGTACATAATTATGTACAACTCTCAAGTCAGTATTTATTGAATATAAATTTTGTATTTATTTTCATCTGAAATTTTAAAATATACAGAAGAAGAAAGTGTAAATTTTCATAAATAACAGAATATTCAGAGAAATCAATATTTAAATTTTTTCCATTCTTGTATATCTTACCGAAACAAATTGTAAATTACGAAAATAATAGTCACATATTCGAAAATTGTTCATGATTTTTTTTTAAGTTTTGAGTTCAAAAATTAAAAAATTCGGACTATAGCAAAAAAATTGATATTTTCATATTCAATTTTTGTTTTTTATATTTTAGGGTTGGCATATCCTTCCGGAAAAACCCAGACATGTCCTCTATTTTCATGCGTCCATCCGGGAAAGCTTCAGGAGAATTTTTGATGTGTCCGGGATTTTTTAATACTGTATCATTTCTTTGGTGCCCACACAAAAGCAGGTTTCCTTCTCGAAGTTGTGTTTCTAGTTTAAAATAATGCATGGTCTTTGAGTCCTAAATTTGTCCTGTTTTTTTTTGAAATACTAAAGTCTTAGCTAGTTTTTCCTAGGTTTTGGCCTTTATTGTCCTAGGTTACTATTTTTTAACATAGCAAACCTAATGTATTTACACTTGCTTATATGGCTTTTTAGGTATTTATGGTTAATGGATTCTTTTTACCAACTTTGTTCGAATAAAACAGGTCCCATCTTATTTTAACCAATTTGATTAAAAAAGAACAAAGTGTTTTGCTTAAACAAATCAGTCAAATTTTGGTAAAAAAAAATTATATTTTTATTTTTGCAAAAGTGCTCATAATATATGAAAATAGAATTGTGCTTACTCTAATTTTGTAAATGTAGTTAATATTTTTTAAATTCCAACTCGAAATATTAAAAATAAGAAGCTATACACAATTTATGAATATTTAAACAATTTTACTAATAAATTTTCAATTACAAAATTTTCAAATACTCAAATTAAGTTAATTGAAAATTTTGTAAAATCTACTTATTTTTGATTTAATTTCTTAAGTTAAAAAACCACAAGCAATTTAGAAATGCATCCTTTAAGGCTTCAGTATGAAGTTTACACCGTACCTGTTAGTACCAGTGTTGCACCCCTTGCAGTCACAAGAATTCTATATTCCCACATTTTATATCAACCCCCATGCAAAGCTGCCTCATGACTCAGACACAATTATCTAACAGCCAGGTGAATGTAGGTAATTATTTGAAAAAAAAGTGTTCCACCCTTATGGGCTTAGGCCTCCATGCATTTGATTAGGCTGCAAACCTGCTACCAGGTGCATGTATAAGTGTATCACATGTATTTGTTCTTGTTAGTTTTATTGCTCGAGTTAAGAGGGGAGGCTTCATCTACTTGCTTTGTTGTGAAAATTCATTCAGAATAGATGTGTTCTAATTAAGAAAAGGATTAATTTCAAACAGATTAGTGTTTTATTAAAAATTAAAAAAACTGATGTAAGTTTTATTTTTTTTATTGTAACCACCGTAAATATTTTAAATTTTAATAAAATCGTTTCATTATTTATTAAAACATTAATAATAAAAGTTTTTTTGATTTAATTAAAAATTGATTGTTTTTTTTGGAGTTCTGAACAAAAATGTCACTCAACCAATTATACCAATAATTTTTTTTTTAAATAATTTTTTAAATTTTTTTTCTTATTTTTTTTTTATTATTATTAATTTTTTTAATTTAATTCAATTGTTTTTTTTTGTTTTGGAGTTTTCAATTTTTAATTTATGAATAACAAAACAAAAGAAACAATTGAATTAAATTAAAAAAATTAATAATAATAAAAAAATTTTAAAGAAATAAGAAAAAAAAAATTAAAAAAAAGTATGGGTATAATTGGTTTAGATTATTTTTGTTAATGATTTTTTTCAATCGAAAAATTGTTTCCATTTGAAAAAGAAAAGTTGCCCCCCCTCCTCTGATGTTTTCAAAAATAAAATTAATCTTTTATCATCTGATAGTAGTGTTCTTCAAACTATTTAATTTGTCATATCACTTATTAAAATTGGATAAGAAATAACAAAGCTACATCGTTGGGCTTTTTTGTGCATCCCTCTGTATATCTAGGTGTAATATGTTCCTGGCATAAAATTTTAGTGTTGATAACTTTTGTAGTTTTTAAGAAAATTATTAAAATCTAAAACTTGGAAAATATTTAAATAATAAAACATAAAAAAAAACTTTAAATTCACTAATTAAATTAAAGTTTTATGTTTTTTGGGTAAGGGCTTTAGATAAGTTTTCTGTCAAGAAAGAATCATTTTATTACCACTTTTAATTTCTGGACAAAAATGTGTAAAATCCTACTTTCAAGTCAAATTTAGTTTAGAAATTTAGGATTTTTCAGAAAAAAGTTGATTTCTTAAAAACTAAACGGGTTACAAAAACAATTTAAGGCCCAGAATTTAAAGAGTGAATTGTATTTTCCAATCATTCTAATAAAATGTTTGAAAGTCTTCAAATAAACTCTCCAGTGCCGGATTTGTGCCCAAATTTTAGCAAATATTTATGTTATTATGGAAAAACAAATCGACCGATTTTCACCAAATATTTGTTAAAATCCATCTAGGTGCTATATGTTTCTGGTATAAAGTTTTGGTATTGATAACTTTTGTAGTTTTCAAGAAAATTATTGAAATCGTAAACTTGAAAAATATTTAAATAATAAATTCTTAAAAACAACTTTAAATAAGTTTTTAGCAAAAAAAGAATCATTTTGTTATCACGAGTTCTGGACAAAAAGTTCAAAATCCCAATTTGGAGTCAAATTTTAGAGTTTCTAAAAAAAGGTTGATTTCTTAAAAAGTATACAGGGGAATTAATTAATTTAAATATTGAAAATGACGCCATCATTTAATATATTTTGTCAGGGGGGAATCACCCTCTGACCCCCCCCCCCCCTTCCCCCTTGGGTCTACCGTTTATTCTAATAAAGTAAAAAAATGTTGTTAAATAAAATAAAACATTAAAAACAGTTTACTTGTTTTCAAGCTTTACAATAGGTTTTTCCTAAAAATTTGTAAAAATTTGTATTTTTTAATCTAAAATGTATTAAAATCTCGTATGATGTATTCGTCCGATTTGATGTAATGAAAAGTGCAAGTAAAGGATTTTATGTGGATTGGCTTCAATTTCAGAGGGCAAGCGTAGCCTTGGAGATAGAGCCATGGCAACAGCAGCTCGCTTTGCAGCATCAGCGACGGCAGGAGGAGGTAGCAATCCACCAACCCCTGCACCGGATACTACGCCCCCAGCTCAAACTCAAACTACGCAACTCATCGTTTTACCTGCTAGTCTCCACCAGGTAATTCAATATATACCATCTCTTTTCTCTCAACGTATAGATTATCACTTCACACTCGCTTCCTAAAATTACCAGAGTATGTGACATATATTTCGTTTCCTTAGTTTCTTTGTAAGTGTGATCGTTTTAAACTACATTTGGATTAAAATATTTTATGATACAGGTAATTCGAGAATACCACAGAAAACAAAAAAATATAATAAACACCACTTATTTTGAATTTGGATCAATAATCTCAGTGCCATAACTAGCCTCTGAGGTGCCCGCCCGGTGCTAGATATTAAATTTGGCTCCTGCTAGAATTTTCATTTTTTACCTTTTTTCGTAGAACCTGCCTAGTTACGGCACTGAATAATCTACATTATTCATTCCACTTAAATTTATTATTTTCTATACTAACGAAAAGAATATTTGATAGCTTTTACACATTTTTTTTTCTATGCTTAAACTAACCATATTTTTTAAGATTCTTGATATCGCTCGCTTTTATATTAGCTTAAATGGACCCGTTTCTCTTAAAAATCATAGTTTTTCTATAAAAATATATTATTTAAGAATTAGTAGAAATTTGTGAATATTGGGTTCAATTAAGCTTAAGCATTTTCTAAACTTTATCATTTTTTGATTAATTTTTCTTTATTTTTTAGAATGATTGTAAACAAATTCCTTTAAAATGGTTACAAAAAAATACTGTAGAAGTAAGAATTTTCTTTAATTAAAATATTAATATACAGTGGGGCCCATAAAAATTACCCCTACGACATCATATTAGCATGTAACTTCCATTTTCTAATTTGAAACCAAAAAGATGTTATTTATTAGTGTTGTGATTTATTTCGCATCATCAGGTACAATTTTAATCCTTATATTAGAAGATTTAAGTATTTTATGTGCTCCTCTGTAGTTACAAAATATTTAATTTATTTGATAAATATTTTTTTTCTTAAAATTTTTCTTTTTTAAAATAGGGAGGAACTGCAACTTTAGTAAATGCAAATGGAGTCCCTGTTATTGATGTGTCAGCTTTAGAACAGGCTGCGGACTCTAGTAATGAAAGTACTGCTACAGCTGAAGCAGGGGGTGATAATCACGATTCTTCAGATCCTCTATCACTAGGTGAAGAATCACCTCATTTCATTACAGTCACAGGTACTTTATTAGTTTTTTAAAATTTATTTTGATAAATACAGCGATCCTATATTATAAATGCAACTGATTGGTGCTTTTATCTTGTATTTTTGAACAAAAATGGATTAATAATTCTATGACAATTTTGGAGCTAAATCAATAAACTTTTTAAATTTCTAATATGTTTTAAATTGAATAGTTTGTAGACTTTTTGAATTCCAATTGATAACACAAGATTTTAGAGTCATGATAGAATTTTTAACCCTTGTTCCCTGATGATACTTTCTTAATTAAAAAAAAGTATCTAAAAAATCGTAAATTGCCACATTTTAAGTTTTGGAAACTAAAATACCAATAAATTGCTATAATATTGAGGAATACTGTATTAATTTTTGTATTTTTAAGTAGTTTTTTTGTAGAGTAAAAGATTTTTGTTGGTTTTTTTTTAAAGCATCATTACATGCTTATAAATTTGTATATTAGTAATAATGTTGATTTGGTGTGGTTTTTCTTTATAAATGATTTTTTATTTACGCAATCAGAGGCTACAGCTAGGTCTTACGCTTCACTAACACCTGTTCAACCTTCTGTAGGTAAGCACTAGTAGTTACTAACAATTTTTAGGGTGGAACTCATCTCTTCTATCGCAAATAATTAGAAGTGATACTAATCCCGAACATACGACTGGCATCCGCCATGCACACTTCAATTACCTGCATCCCCATTGTTCAAATCTCCTTAATAACATAGACAATAATAATCCCTGGGAAAAATTTCTAAATATAATTTTTTTTAAATTTTTTTTTAAGTGGTGGCCATTTTTTTTGTTTCATAAATTGGGTTATAAGCTATTAATAAAGTTTTTAATGAAAAATCTCAGGTGAAATGATTTGTGCTAATCAAGTATGATGCATTGTAAGTTATAACCCTATTACTTCCAGTCCAGTAGTTCAGGGATTAGAAGGGGGTGTTTGTACCTGCCCCTCTTTATGAGATTGCCCAACTTTTTCCTCTTTGATATCAAACTGGCTGTTAATACTGCACTGACAACAACTGACAACTCAGTCTCATCCATCGCCTAGTAACAGTCACTTACCTTACACCCATAGCCACCTTGTACTCGTTATTAGTAGTGTTCCTCATGAGTGTTCCCAAGATGTACTCTAGATTTCCTCCTCCGTATTCTCAACCTGGTAAATATTTGTTTATTTTTTACACTTAGTATCTATTATAACAACACAATAACAATTAGTTTATTTTTATGAATAAGTAATATTTAAAATCATGTTTAAATTTTAACCATGTGAAATGTCAAATGACATGCAAGGGGTACTTTTCTTTTTTCTTGAATAATTTTAACAAATATAAAATTTATCATAAAATTACGATTAAATGGTTTATTTTGAGTTATTTACATGTTTGCAATATTTATTCACTAAATTTTCCGATCCAGCAACAAGTTGTAACGGGAACACCTTGTGTGTTGCAACAGTGACGTTTGTTTTTACTCGGAGAACGTTCACATGTTTTCATAACTAAAGGTAAGGTGACCAGACGTCCTGGTTTGCCCGGGACAGTCCCAGTTCCTAAGCATATGTCCCGGTTTTAAAAAAATTTAAATTTTTATTGGAAGTTTAAGATTTAATACTAGAGTAGACTGTAGACTACCAGCTAGGCTACACCTTTTCCAATAATTGTATTTCAGAAAAGATCAATTCAATTTTAGAAATGATCAATTGCAATTCAGAGTAGTCAATTGTATTTCAGAATAGTTAATTAAATTTCAGAAATCATCAATTGTAATTCTGAAAAGATC
The DNA here is from genome assembly GCA_963971135.1 of Stenus bimaculatus. Lineage (NCBI taxonomy): Eukaryota > Metazoa > Arthropoda > Insecta > Coleoptera > Staphylinidae > Stenus > Stenus bimaculatus. The sequence goes on from OZ020185.1 coordinate 26,677,201, forward strand.
GATTGTATTTCAAAAAGCATCAATTGTATTTCATGAAAATTAATCAAATTTTAGAAAATACTTTTTGTAAAATATGGAGGAAACCAAGAGCTTTTTGCAAATTATTTTAATTGGGTTCAACATTTGTGAATAAGGACTGGTATAATGCTAAATTTCGAAAGCACATTTTTGATGAAATGTTTGTACTGTTGTGGTTCACGTGCACAATGACCGCCAAATACTCTTGACTTCCTCATTTTTTTATAATTGGTCCTTTCTTAAATTCTTTTCTGAAATACAATTGACTATTCTGAAATACAATTAACTATTTTGAAATACAATTCATACTTTCTGAAATTCAATTGACTATTCTGAAATACAATTGATACTTTCTGGAATTGAATTGAATATTCTGAAATACAATTGATGCTTTCTGAAATACAAATGACTATTCTAAAATACAATTGATACTTTCTGAAATTGTACTGATTATTCTGAAATAGAATTGATGCTTTCTGAACTACAATTCACTATTCTGAAATCGAATTGATCTTTTCTGAAATACAATTGGATAAGATGCCATCGTTTTTCATTTTTAGGAATGTAATTTTTGTTTATTTTTTTGTGATTTACAATTTATTTGAGATTAATTTCTGAAATACACTTCTCGTTTATTTATAATTCGTGATTTTTGTGCAGTTTTTTGCTTTTTTTTAACTTTTATTGCACTTTTTAAGATCTTTGTTTTTGTGTATCTCTTGTTTTTTTTTATAGATTTAAAATTTTTATTAGAGATTTAAAATTTAATACTAAACTGAAAAGCGTTAGCACATAATTCACTGAGACTTCGTTAGTTTAGGTAAAAAATAAAATAAAAAAGGAGCTTGTCCCAGTTTGGCATTTTCAAAATCTGGTCACCTTAACTAAAGGCCATTTTTGACGGGCATAATTTGCAGTTGCATCTGATCAATTTGGGAACCACATTTTGGTGACAAAATATGGCCGTCTAAACAGGCCTTTACTGTCATCGAGTTCAGAAGTTTACCTTGAGAAAATGATTAGAAATTAAAATAATTTTGAGAAAATATTTAAACAATTTAAAGTTTCGCTTAATACTTGCGTGTTTTATAAAAAAAATTTACACGGCCGCCATATTGAATTTAAAAATAATTAAAAATGGCGACAGGGTCAAAAAAAATTCAAATATTTATCATTAACAGAATACTTTTGAATGCAGTGCTCAATGCACATAAGAGCAACTACTTCTTTATTGCACTGGTACACTAATTCATATTGTACAGTTGGTCCCAGCTGGAAGTAGGACAAAAGTAATAACAATCGCGTACTCTTTGTCCTTTTCCAGCGGGGAGCAACTTTACCTATAAAAGCTTTTTGATATATTTTTTATATCCTTGATAAGATACATGAAAATCAAAATTTTTATGTGTAAATAAGTAACAATTTTATGAAATAACTTACTATTGCTTCTAAAGAAGTGAATTTTACCTCGCTCCCACTTATAGGTAGTGACTATTATGTGATGTGGCCAAAAGCGAGGCAGTACGTTAAATCCTTGGATGAAATAGAGATTATTGACTGTGTTTATCTTGCATCATAGTCCAAGTCTATAAAATTGCAGGTTTATTATGCTCAAAAAAAATATAAAAACGTAAAATTGAAGTCAGCTTGAGTTATATGAGATAAACATAGTCATTAATTTAAATTTGTGGTTGGTTAGCTCTTTTCGGTGTTGTGTACCTTTTACCCCGTACCAAATCCAGTGTCATATGCATGAAAACTTAATTTAAAAAGCATGTTAACATCGTAAATTTTCGTAGCAACTAGGTTTTCATATGAACTTTAATTTATTCAACATTTAAATCCTTTAAAATATCTTTAAAAAATATATTTGCATTTATGTGTTTTCAAAATTAATTTTTATTTAGTTGCTTCAGAAGGTGATACCGTGGCTTCTCACCAAGGGTATCATGTGCAGTATGTTGAACCCGAGATTTATGCATCACAAACTAATGGTGGTCAAGCACAAATGTAAGTGTTTCTATTGAAGTGGAAACGATGGAAAGAACATTACTTTCTCAAAACCATAAAATAACCGAAATACGCTGACAATTTTGGTTATCATGTGTTGCTTTTTCCATTTTTCTATTTCTTTTTTTTAAATCAATCTTTCTATTCTTAATTGGAATTCTTTTATTTAAGGGCGTATCCGGTTTATACCGTTGGAGAGACAGGAACTCTTTATGCTAGTCAAGGACAATATTATGCAGCGAATACTGGAAACTCTGGTGCTTCTGCACCTGTGGGTTACACAACTACAGGCCATTACTTAGTACAACAAACAGTCGATGCTGATTCTTTAATTGCTTCTACCAGAAATTCACCACAAACAACAAATGCTGTAAGAATTAAATTAATCTAATAATTACGTTTAATTTTTGTAATAATTTAGACATAAAATACTCAGTGGCGATCCATTACTTTATTAATATGGGAAATGAATTAAAATGTTGGTGTTGATAACTTTTGTAGTTTTCAAGAAAATTATTAAAATCTAAAACTTTAAATTCACTAATTAAATTATAGCTTTAAATGAGTTCGTTTTTGAGTTCCGAGGTGGAAGTTTGTAACTCCTAATGTACCGAGAATAGTGGAATGTTTACTGCATTACTATGGTTATGATTTTTGTCTCCTTTCCACATTCGGAACGCTTTTGTATGTAAGAGAGAGACATAAAATATCCAAAGAGTCAACTGTCTACTAAGATGAACTCGTTAGATCTAGAAACTTCCACCTCTGGACAAAAATGTGCAAAATCCCACAAAGACAAATTTAGTCCTTTTTAGAAAAGGGGGTCATCTTGTTAGGGGGTGAAATCGCCATTCAATACCCCCCCCCTTAGGTCCGTAACTGAAAATAATACTGCTACTAATAATCAAATAAATAAATTAAAATAAGTAGAAATAAAATTAACAAAATTCCTACTTTCCTAATACTTGCTCTTTTAAAAATTCCACTAAAACAAACTAATTAATTATTTTAGAATATAATAGTACTTTGTAGTTAGAAATAAGAAAAAACTTATGTAGATTTGACTAAAAACTTTGTAATTTATAATGAAAGTTTGAATTGAATGTGCATGTTTTGGAGAATGGTTCATAAATATTTATTTACTAACTATGGTTTAGGATACAAATTATGTAGCAACTGCTACTGTGCATGCAACGTCATCTTCGGGGCAAGAGGATGTTGGTTCTGCTCTAAGTCATGCTACTAGGGTTTCCCCAGCTACAGTAAGTTTTAGAGGGTGTTAATATTTAATGCTTTTTATTTAATGGTAATTTAATTTTCTTATCCAAAACCCAAATCTAATATTCCCATCCTTTTTATTTATTTATTTTTTTATTAATTAAAACTTTCTTAAAATAATACAGTGTGTCCCAAAAAGAAGTGATCAAAAGAAAATCGTAGATTTGGATTTTACCGACAAAAAACTGGCCCTTTTTTGACCTTTATTATTGGGTTTTTTATTGATAAAATCTCATCTACGATTTTCTTCTGATTACTTGTTTTTGGTACACGCTGTATGATATTTAATTAAATCAGGTACAATGGCTATTAGAGAACTATGAAACAGCTGAAGGAGTTTCCTTACCAAGATCCACGCTCTATGCCCACTACCTTCGACATTGCAATGAAAATAAATTAGAACCAGTAAATGCAGCTTCTTTCGGTAAACTTATTCGTTCGGTTTTCTTAGGGCTTAGAACTAGAAGGCTCGGAACAAGGTAATAAACCAATAATTATTACATGAGAATGAAACTCATCTGCTTATATTTTAGAGGCAACTCTAAGTATCACTATTATGGTATTAGAGTAAAACCAGGTTCGTCATTAACAACGATTGAAGAAACATCAACTCGATCAATTCCATCAACAAATGTACAAGGAAAAGTCGCAGGAAATGTCAACAGAAGTTTTAAACGATCAAACGATTCTATTGATCAAGGAATAACTATTACACCTTCACAGCACCTTTCTTATCTCGGTGATGGAAGCAATGCAATTCCAAATTTTCCAGATATTAACTTCGCTTGTGCTCTACCTGAGGATTGTGGATATGAAGATGTTGATACTTTAAAGTAATTATATTAATATTTATTTATTTTAATATTAACTTAAATAATTATATGTAGATCGATTTATCGTGAACATTTGGAAGCTTTTTTGGATGCTATTTTGAGTTTGGAATTTGGAACAGTTGAATCTTTATGGAGGGAATTTTGGAGGTCTCAAGATAACAATAATGGAGATGAGTGTGAGGAGGAAAAATATTTATCAAAGTAATAAATTCTATTAAATGTATTCAATTTTTAATTATTAACGCTAATATTTTTAGATCCAAATTATTTGCATTGTGTAGTTTGGAACCAATGCAAGCATTTATGAAACATGTGGATTTAACGTTTTATCAAAATTTAATTCAAGTGCTTGTGCCTGATGTACTCAAACCCATTCCTGCCACCTTAACCCAATCAATTCGTAATTTTGCTAAAAGTAAGTACTATAAATTTCGTTTATTTGATTTTATTAATTAATTTCTTATAGGTTTAGAAAGTTGGTTGACAACTGCAATGACCGGTGCTCCACCTGCTATGTTAGAAGTAAAGCTATCAGCGGTTACGGCTTTCAGCTCCAGTTTGAGAAGATACACATCTTTAAATCATTTGGCTCAAGCTGCCCGTGCAGTTTTGCACAACAGCTCACAAATTGGTCAGATGTTAGCTGATTTAAACAGAGTTGATTTTAACAGCGTCCGTGAACAAGCCTCATGGGTTTGCCAATGTGAGCATGATGTTGTCGCCAGATTCGAAGCTGATTTCAAACTAACTTTACAGCAACAAAATTCTTTAGAGCAATGGGCATCATGGTTAAAAAATGTTGTTAAAAGTGCTTTAAAGCCATATGAGGGCAAGCAGAATTTCTCAAAAGCTGCAAGACAGTTTCTACTTAAATGGAGCTTCTATAGGTATGATTTTATATGATTTTTTTAGTTTATTACCTTTCGAGCTAAGCAACCGAATGTCGAATTAATGGGTTGACGTCAGAAGTAGGTTTGTTCCATCACATTACAGTCATTGTCTTATGCGTTTTGCACCGACCTACTTGTGACGTCATTTTTAGCGGGAAAAATAATTTGAATCGCCAATAATAATATTAAATATGTATTTTGATTCTAGTTCCATGGTGATTCGTGATTTAACACTACGTTCAGCTGCAAGTTTTGGTTCTTTTCACCTAATTCGTCTTTTGTATGATGAATACATGTTTTACCTCATAGAACATCAAGTTGCAGAAGCTACAGGAATTGTTCCAATTGCTGTTATGGTGGAAGGAATTGTAAGTAATCGTACAAATTTATTTAACATTTTTTGTACTTTTTAAAAAATGTGTTATATTAATTTTATAGATGAATAGTGATGTTTTTCCAAACGTAAACATGATTTAATTTGAATATTAAAATTAGATTAAACCGCACTGAGAATAGGGTCAGAAAATTCAAATTGAAATAAGTTTTCTTTTCATTTGTGTGCGAAAACATATGAAATCTCAAAATAGTGACTGTTTCTTCTAAAAATTTATAGATGGGTTTGTTTAAGAAGGAAGATATTGTACATAACAGTTTAATGATGTATGGAAATGATGGAGTGTGCAACGGGAATATGAATAATTCGAAGCTTGGATGCATAAGCCCGACGGATACCACAAAAAGAATGAAAATAAGCTAGCTGAAATATTATTTAAAAAGTGTTAAGTAATGTTGTAAGTTTAAGTCATTTAAGAATTTCAGCTTTCTTTTGTTTATGCCACAATGTTCCTGCTTTTACATAAACTGTAAATTAGTTGATTTGGAAGACATTCACTAATAATTGTATATTTGTTATGTTGTTTAAAACGAGACATTCACCAGCTAACTTAAAAAAGTTCCAAACTAAAATTTATGAATTCATGTACTTAGAAGTAATAGTAAATTTGCCTTACCGAAAATATTCATATTTATTTAAGTCAATAATACGTAAACCAGTGGTAAATTTGAGTTGGGAACTATTTTAAATATTATGCAAATTGTGAATTATATGTGCAATTTTTGAACGTGCAGTGAGTGTATGAATTTATGTATATATGTTTGTAAGTAACTTATTGATTCATATGTGGTTGTGTTGATTTTTTTGTTTCTTAGTTAGATTATTTATTTTGGAATTGACTTAATTTATTGTTACTATAATGCCACATAATTTCTGGCTTTTATTAGAATAGTTTGAATTTAATTAATTTGATACTACTGTATTTTATGAATCACTTTTTGTAGAATGGTTGCATTAAATTTGTTTTTGAAAAATTTTGCATGTTTATTTTCAAGTTTACGTGTAAAAAAATATATTTATAATTTAAATTTTTATTACTCCACATAAAACAGCTCGAGTTAAATATAGAAAACAACGAAAATATTAAAAATTGTACGTTTTTGTTCGAGTTATATGGAAGTTCATAAATAAAAATTTAAATTAAGATATATTTTTCGCTCAAAAGTATAATCCATCCATATATAAATAATAAACTTAACAGATAATTGCAGGGTATTAATATTCCTCAAAGTAGTACAAGTGTATGTTTGCTGTTTATTATTATTAATTTCTCATATTTTTTCGAATTTGAATCACAAGTTCTTCTAGTCAAAAAATGTAGTAATTAGCTTTAAATGCAATTTCGAATGCCTTTGGTCATTGGTTCCTTTGCAGTAAATAGTGGATGATTCATCTAAGAAATGGGTAAATTAATATGGGCTAGTATATATATGGTTGCAGACGTAAGCTATAAAGTGGAATCGGGCAGACGAGCTTGAACGCATGCATAGCTCAGGTGGTAGAGCATTGGCGGCTAAAGCCAAATGTCGTGAGTTCGAGTCTCACTGCACGCATTCCTTTTATAGTGGTTCTGCATACTAATACTGGTTAAGTGCAAATGATGATCATTTTCTCATAAATTAATATGGTTATGGATGTCAAATGTCAAGTACAAATAATTTGTATAGAACGAAAAAGTAATAAGTTTGCTAAACACCCTGTATGAAATTTTATTTTTGGGTTACTGAATTCGCTTTTCAAGCTAAAACTAACGGAATGACGTTAAAAGTAGGTTATTTCCATCATGTTATCATTATTGCCACATAACATTCAATTTTTACCGAGGTTACGCCGCTGAGCACTGACCTACATCTGACGTCATTTTTAAGACTACTGGTTAAACAATGAGGAACCACCCAAAGCTATTGCGAAATAATCAAATTATATATTTAAACCAGTTTAAATATAAAAGTGTCGGAAAAAATAACATTGACATTGTTTATTTTAAATAATCAGAATAACAGGGTATTTTGACTACAATATTTTTATTAATATGTGCAAGTTGCACTTTATCTTGCTTTATTTTAAAATCAGCTGATAAAATTCTTCAAAGTTTCGCAAATTAAGATAAAATAAATATAAATTTTGTATTCTAGTGTTTTAACCTAAAGTAAAAAATTGTTGTATATTACAAGAATTATTATACATGTGCTTAATCGATGTGTGATTTGTCAAAACTTTCTTTACATCAACTTTACTTTTATAAAACGCCGTTGTATACTTATTACAATAGTAAGATTTATTTTATTAACTTTGTTGGATAGTAAAAGAATTTGCTTTTTATATAAAATGATGTTGATGTATAAGAAATATGCATATAATTTTTTTGCACGTATACATAATTTTTAATACTCAGTTTCATAAATTTTTAATTTTATAAATATAGAGAGAAGTTTGTGTATTTTTGTAGATGTCTCTTAAAAGTAAATAATAAAAGTATATTTAACAATGTAACTTTAAGGTGTTTATTTATACTAATATAGTATTTATTATGAAAACACATTTGTATTTTTTCAACTATATGTTTTTTTGTACTATTATTAACAATAAAATCCTAGTCTTGTGCTGTTAATTTTTACTTTTGTATTTACTCCGCCTGTATATTTTATTATACAATGTATTTTTGAGAAAATTTGTTTAAAATTTCAACCATAAGGCGATCCTTTTTGTATTTTTACCCCAAAATCGGACGTTCTTTGCGCGGAACCGCAAAAGGGGCAGTTTTTTCGTCAGATTTGAAAAATTCCGGTTGCATCGTGAAGAAGCGAAGTTCACATTTTTCCAAGCGCCCTAACACTCTGAAAGAAAATTCCAAAGTCGGTCGATTTTTCTTGCCTTTTTTTAGGTTTTCGTCGGCGTCAAATTTAAAAAATCGCACCCCCTTCCGGTTTTAAAGGGAAGCGACGAAATTTGGCCCCTTTTATTATCACATCCTTGGGATTGACCGTGGCCATTTTTAAGTCTCTATTCCTGCCACGCAACCGAGTGCGGGTACCGTGGCGCTCTGTAAGGTCAGTTTACAGGTAGCCAGTAAAAAGCCAAGTAACTTTTGGCTAAGTCGCAACCGCCCGGTAACTGATCGGTTTCTTGTTATTTAAAGATTGAAAGAAAAAGGCGGCAAAAACTCTCCATCGTGCTGGCATTTTCAAAACACCAAAATAAATAAAATATTTTAAACAAATATAAGTACGAGAACCAGCACGTTTTTTAAATGTAAATATTATATCAAAACTTGCCTGTTGCGAACCGGGCAAGTAAGCGTTTACATGTGCCAAGTGAACCAAAAGGTTACTTTTGGTTTTGATGGTGGAGGAAGGCAAGCTGCCCCAAAATTAGAACTCGGGACAAGTAACCTGCCTTACTTGGCAGTTTTCCGGGCAAGTTGACTTGCCTGAAAAACCGTGAGTGTTTACACAGGGCAAGTTTTACTTGACCGTTTACATGCTACGTGTAAACTGGCCTTTAGGATGGGGACACGGACAGATCGGCACGAAATTCTAAGTCCGCACCGGATAACTCGGCACTGGATAAGTCGGCACCGGATAATTGGCACTAGTCATCTCGGCACCGGATAATCGGCACTGGACATCTCGGCACCGGTTAAGTACTGGACATTTCAGCACCGGGACATACTTATCGGCACCGGGACATCTCGGCAATGGGTCATCTCGGCACTGATGAGAAGAGGTCGAGACTCAGAATAAAACATCAGTTTACTCGCCTTTTTATGATTTTTAATGATCTTTAAAGATAATTAAAGATATCTCTCATTACCGACATGTCCCGGTACCGACTTATCCAGTGCCGACTTATCCGGTGCCGAATTGTCTCGCTGCCGATGAGTCCTCCGGTGCAGATTTTTGGAATTGAGAGCAAGCGCCTGTCCACACACTCGTCTATCATTTCATTCATTTCCATTCCACTTCATTGTAACCTAAATTTATTTTCTGACACTATAAAGGTGTTTACGGTTCACCCGTTTATCGATATCGATACCGAATGAAACATATGCTGTATATGCAAGTTTATAGGCGCAACGAAACCGAATGGAATTTATATTTTCTTTGTAATAAAATGGAAAATATTACAAGCCCCGAAACACATCAATTAATTGATTAAAACGTTGAATGTTGATAGATTTTAAAATCAACTGATATACATCCCCAAAAGCCGTTCTTAAATTCGGTGTAAGGTAACGTCACGTGACAGTTCTAGAACGCACTCCAAAACCTTATAAACCCAGTAAACCAATTTGTAACTTATATATAAAATACACATAGATAGCTGGTAAATTCTCCTATGTAGCTAATTTTACGTAAAATATATGTATATTTTACATATATAATATTATATTATTTTCTCTATGTAAGTAATAAGTAAAATTTATAATGTGTTATTTATATAGAATTATTTACATATACAATTCATAAGTTCGTATACTGTATATTTTATATATAAATAATTATTTATTATTAATGTAAAATATCGCCTGTGTTATTTACATTAGACATTTAATTTAAAATATAAGTACATAAATTATTTACTTATATTCTTTATGCAAATAATTCATACATAAAATATAAAATAAAATAACTTATTAGAAAAATGTATGGAATAAGTTGGGTTAGAATTTATTTATTTTGTTATAAATAATTTTAACTACTTAATTTTTATATTTAATGTCTTTATTTTGAATATTTTTAAAGTTTAGAATTTTTTCTTAATTTTTTCTGCAAAATTGCGCTTACCAAAGAAATCCAACATTCAACACCGACATTATTAGAAAAAAGTTGAGTTATAATTTATAATTTATTTATTTTGTTAAAAATAATTTTAACTACTTAATTTTTATATATAATTGAACTTCTTTTAACTTCACTAATTTATTTTTAATTTTTTTTTATTTGTATTAAAACAAATATAATATTTATTTAATGTGGAATTGCTTTAAAACAATGTTTTTGTGTATTCATTTCATGAAGCCTCGATGGTCCAACGGTTAGGTGGCTTGATTCGACAATTTGCGAATGCAACGGCGTGGGTTCGAATCCCGCAAATCCCACTTTAAGTTTAACATGGTTTAAGTTAAGATAATATTAATTTATTATACTTGTGATTACTTACTAGAAATGGCCTGGTTGCTGCTAATTACTACATTGTACCGTCCAAGCAAAAAAATGATATTTTTTGTTTTTATTTACTTATATCTGATATATATTTTGTATATAAAAATTTACATAATTTACACATAATAACCTATCCCCAAATATGGCTGACATCCTTACATGATTTATCCCTAATTTCTCTCTAGATTTTACATAAGTTTTCTTACATGTTATATATATTTTACATATATAATACCTCTTTTGGTTTACTGGGAACCTTTCCGAAAATGCCACACACCACACCACTCCGGTGTTTGCCCGAGATAACTGGTTTGTTGATTTTGGTTCATTTAAAAAATAGTTTAAAATTGAATTTTTTAATAAAATAAAAAACATATGTCCTTTAAACTTGCTTTAAAAGGGGACCCTACATTATCAATAAGATCTTCAAAAATAATTATATTTTGTGATAATAGAGAGTATCTTTAATAATGATGATGATTAGTATTGATAGTGTAGGGTCCCTTATATACATTATTACTAGGAAGAAACTGTATTTCTTCGCTAGATACTTGAGAGTATTTATCAACATGATTCATAACACATGGTCCATTATACACATTTTTACAAGAAATAAATCTCGTTTCTTCACTTGATACCACTATCTCCGGCCGTTCTTCTTCCAAATCACTTTTATTAAGTTTCCATTTACTGTAATAACAAAACCAACAAGTCACTGGTATTAAAGCGAATGCCAGTGGCATCAAAAACAACACTGCTAAACTAGTCCTCTCCTCAACAACTTCTTGTAACACATTCACACTAAAGTCTTTAATATCTTTACCCAACCTCGTCATGGATAAACAAACGTACACACCACTGTCTGTTAAAGTAACGTTCTGCAAATTTAATTTGCTCATGTAAACGAATTCTTCTTGTGATATTCCGTCTCCTAATTGTGACGCATTGCTTATTAATGTGTATGTGTTGTTCTTGTATTCAATTCCATTTTGGGCATCATCCGTTTGTTTGAACCATAAAAAAGTCGGAACTTGTTTGCTTGAAACTTTGCACCGTATCACTAGGTTTGTTCTCGCTTCTATCGTTGAATTTGGAGATATTATTATTTCAACTATTTTTGGAGGCCCATCATTGTTTTCTAAAAAAAATAGTTAATTGAAATAATATCTTCGATTACGAATTTTTGTTTCAAAGAATCTAAAATTTTAGGACTAAATTTGACTATAAAGTGGGATTTTACAAATTTTTGTAAATTTAAAGTTTTTTACCAAAATTTTATACCAGAAACATATGTACCACCTAAATGTATTTAAAAAATATTTGGTAAATCGGTCGATTAATTTTCCTATAATAAAATCGCAATGAATTTGCTAAAATTTGGGCACAAATCCGGCCCTGGAGAATGTATTTGAAGACTTTGAAACATTTGATTAGAATATTCGGAGAGAACAATTCATTCCTTAAATTTTGAGCCCTTAGACATTTTTGTACTCCGTGTAGTTTTTTCAGAAATTAACTTTTTTTTTGAAAAATCTAAAATTTCTGGACTAACGAAAGTGAGATTTTACACATTTTTGATCAGATCCAAAAGTGAGATAAGAAAGTTATTCTTTTTTGGCTTTAATAGGAGGCCTTTCCAAAAAATATACGAAACCTTGGTTTGATTAGTTTTTTTTAAGGAATCGGGTAACGAAAAAAAGGTTAACTCGCTAAAAACGTTTATCTAATTTTTTGAACTCACCAGTGATATTTACCATATAAGTACTAACAACTTTATTATCAACAACGCATCTGTATAATCCATTATTATTGATGCGTGTGACATTTTTTATATGCAATTGTGAATTGCAGGATTTTTTCATGGAAAGTTTTGACCACTCCAAACTTTCTTTCCTGTGGCAATTTTTGCATGGCTAAAAATTTAATAAAATAATCATACATTTTTGAGTTTTTTCGTTTTATTTAAAATGTATTCTTACAGCATATTCCCAGTCATTTGAAGCGTGTTTATGGCATTTATGAGATGTGCAATTTAATATAACGTCACTTTCATTTTGAACTTCGACTTCGGTCCACTGTTTATCCAATAGTGAATAAAAATCTAAAGGATGCTGATTTAATAAACCTAAAATATATGCGTTTATTGCAAAAAAAATAAAATAAGGACATATTTTAGTATTTCAAAAAATTGAATTTTATAAACCAAAAAATAATTATAAAAAAGAATCGGGTATAATTTTTGATTTATTTAAATAGTTTTTAAATTAAAAAATTAGATACAAGATACATTGTAGTGTTTATATATTACTGATTACTGATAAAATAATATTGTGTAAAAAATTACCTTGTGCATAACAATTAATTATTAATAAATAAATCCCGAAAATTGTCCACATTTTCCTTATTTCCTTCCAGAAATTGGTGTATTAAATTCACGTGAACGCACCTAAAATATTTATTGGTTTTGAAATCTACAGTAGTACACACATTTATTTAAAATAAATTTGTTATCAGTTTGTGTAAGAAGCAGTAAACATAATAATAAATACATTATAAAAATTACCTACAACTTACAAATCAAATAAAACTTATGTATTTACAAGCTGTTTCGTAATAATACTTTATAAGTGTATTTAATTGATATAAAAAAACTACTGTAGGTACAATATCGTGTATTTATCCACCTATTTTAGTATTTATTTAATATGTTAAAAAAATATTGGATTTTTTGGTAAAATAATTTAAAGAAGTTTAGTTAGTTATTGTAAAATATAAATATGAAATTAAAAACTAATCCACTTCCATTCTTTGAAAATTTGTATTTAGGTTTTTAAGAATTAGGTTGTTTATACTTGCGGCTTTTTTTGTTTATACCATTAAAATTTTGGTGGAAGGTGGCTTGAAGATTGAAACACTTTGTGAACGAATTTGTCTACAAAACAAGATCATTTCTGTTCTCAATTCTAAATCCTTTCAAAACTAAACATTTATATAAAACGTCACAACAAACATATCCCCCCAACGTTCACACTGCATATTTTAAGTACTAGACATATTGTTTATTTTACACGTTCTATTTTAACTACAATTCAAGACTTCGCAATTGATCAGTGCTGCCCGTTTCCTATCGACACGGAAATGTTTTATCAAAAAACCGGTAGCAAATATTGACTCATATCCTATTTAATAATGTCCCTCTTTAATCATTTTAATGTATCTATTAATAAGAATACATATCATAAATTATAGAGATTTTTACTTTCCCTATTATAATCACTTCTCAATATTCCTCAATTTTTTTATTTTTCAAATTTATATTTTTTTACTACAAATTTTCTTTAAAACAAAATTCATGCAGTGTGTATATGTGAATGATATAATTAACATGGTAACTATTAAAAAATGAAATTACCTTTTTTTTATTGTGCTGAATTCGTGTATATTTTCATGAATATTTGTTATCTTTATTATATTAATGTTTGGTAGGGTAGAACCCATAAAATTTAAATCCATAATCCATACTTTACGGTAGCTTGGAATTTATTTTTCACTGTTTTATTTGCATTGGCTGCCTGCAAAATATTGAACATTCGACTGAATGAGATAATCAGGTACTTATGAAAAACATACAGGAGACAGATGTCGTGTGTATAATCTAAAATCCACGTTGATAATAGATATAGGTACCCTTTTCAATGTAAACTCCAACCGATTTGTATACCTAATGATTTATATAAATTTGCTTTTTTTGAAAAAAACCTCGTATTTCAGCTGAAAATTCACATTAAAAAACAATTTTTTAAGTTTTCTCTACTTTAAAAAATGTTTCTGGCAAGTAATAGGCCAGTAAAATAGGGTTAGTGGAAATAAATGTTCAGGGGCGGATGGGCACCTGACTAGCGGCCCGGGAAAAAATATTTCTCGGCCCATTTTTTATTTTTTTGAATAAAAAACGATATACAAAGTGCCTGTTTTTTCTTTATTTTTTTCTTATACGTATAGAAAACTGATTATTGAAAAAAAATCTTCTAATATATATTGAACATCCAATAAGTATATTGTCACTATTCGGAACATGTCAAAGAAAATTTAGAGGAGAGTAATAATCTTTTAAAATGAAGATTGCTGATCTTCAGTTTTTAATTTTTATGTAGAAAAAAACCCAATCAGAATCAGGCTAAACGTATTTAATACTTGATATATATGTATTAGAGTGTGGAACGACTTTTAGCTAGATTGGTTTTGGAATAAAAACGAAAATCGAAATAATAATTTGAAATTTGTCTACATTTTATGGTTAAAATACAACGTTTTCCCGGAAATAACATCAACATATATTTTTTTAATGTAACACCATTGCTTAGTTCAGATTGAATGTATTTAAAAAAAATAAGTTTTTGTGAAAATCATTTTAATATTTTGGTAAATTACGAAAAAAACTTTTTTTTCTTCATCCGGTTGAGTTGATAAAAACTACCAAAACTTATTCTAAATCGTGGGCCAGCAAGCAAAAGGCACTAATAAGTCAAAAATATATAACATATTTTGGTTTAATATTTACTATTGTAAAAAAGAATAAGCTTTAATTTAGTTATCTAGAATCTAGATTAATTGAAGAGTCAGGCCCGTTATACCCATTAGGTAAGGTGGCCAGACTTCCCGATTTTGGCGGGACAGTCCTGATTTTGAATAGTTGTCCCGCGGAATATTAAAAAGAGGCCCGCTTTTTGTCTTGAACATTTTTTTTTTATTATTTGACAAATTTGGTTTTTTTTCTTGATGATAATGTTGTTTATTAATAACTGTTTTTGGATTTAAATAAAATTTCATGAGTAACACTACCACCCCGTCCCGTCGTTATGGTTTTTGTCTTGTCCCTTAGCAAAATAAATACAGGGTCCGCCAAAAAAACGGAAACACCTAAATATTTTTTGAACCGTAATGAATTAAAATAAAAGTGTAAACAAAAGTTTATTTAATTTAAACAAGCTACCATTTAAACATAATTTTGAATATACAGGGTGTTCGCCTTATTAGTGTACGGCACCTAATTTTCGTTTTATAAATGCAACACCCTGTATATTTTTATATTTTTGGATTCTACGATTAATTTTAGTAAACTTTGGTAAAAATCATTTTTTTATAAAACTCGTTGTTGATAAGTTACAAGCAATTCTTTATTGTTAAGTTCGGCCATAATGGATTATGTAATTATTAACATTTTATTGTAAATATCAAAGAACTCTAACAAAAGCCAATCCTATTTTAAACGTCAAGTCAATTATAAAATTAAAATTAATTCGATATTTTGTAAGATTCGATAAGCAAGTTTAACGCAGAACTTTTCCAAAAATACTTTTTCGAAAATCAGAGTAATTATTTTACATAAAATGAATCAACTAAGCGAATATGAATTATTAATGATTATTGGAATTGGTGATAAGTGATAAGAGAAGATCATTTAGAGATGTATTTAACGGTATGTTTGCCAATCGCAATCCAATAAGTGTCGGCACTGTCAAAAAAACCCTAGACCGTTTCGTCACTCTTCATTCCTTCAAGAATAAGGTTGGATCGGTTCGCCCAAAAACTGCCACCTCGGACGGGGGTGCGATTTTTCAAAGTTGACGTTGACGAAATCCGGAAAAACAAACAAGAAAAATCGACCATTTTCGAGATTTTTTTTCAGAGTGTTAGAGTGCTTGGAAAAATTTCAAATTCGAACCCCACTTAGAATCAACACACCTCTTCACGATTCAACCGGAATTTTTAATATCTGACGAAAAAACCTACCCTTTTCGTGGCCCCGCGCAAAAAAAGTCTGATTTCGGGATAAAAATACAAAATAGATAAGTTCGGGCGGGTCAAAACCACCGTCTTCATAATCTGGTTCTCCATAAGATACTAAAATTTGACTTTTTTCGGGATGGAAGAGTAACATTTACACTTTTTTCTTCAAACGTCATTAAAGTAGTCTTTTGTGACGTTTGACAGGCTTTAAAATGTCACTTCTCATGTTCGTTGATTCTATGGTCACTTTGTACTGCCTAGGAGTAGAAATTACTACTTTGCGCTGACAAGGAATAAAAGGGCGGAATAGAAATGAATTTTAGACAACCCAATATACACTAACATTGTATGTAAATTAAATGTCAAATTTTAAAATTATTGATTATACATATTACTATTTTAAAAATTTCGACGTTTGAAGAAAAAATAGCATGTTTTATTCGGAGTAAAAGAACTTTTTGTGGACTGGCAAAGCTCGTCCCGCAAACTAAGATGCTCGCCACAAAAAGTACCTACTTCTTTTACTCCTAATAAAACAATCTTCTATTTTCTTAAAAAACGAAAAACAAACACCTTCCCCGTTCCTTACGGTTTTAATATTATTGATGAATATGGGCAGTTGGAGAAAAATAGCTTACTCGAAGGCTTTATACCAACTCTTCGCTCAATTTTTGTATCCAGTGTTTTGAAAACATATCCTGATTTTCATTACTTTCGTCTCGTCAGTCACGATTATCTCGCCACCCCATTTTTTTTACTGTTTACTAAAGATAAAAAATTCTTAGTTTAAATGATGTGTAGAGAAGGGTTGTTTTAAATAAATAAAATACAATAAAAAATTAGGTAAAATATTTATTTCAGAAAAAAAAGTATGTATATATGGGGACAATAAGTATAACAAACTGTTACTAGAAAGAAGTAAAAAGTAAACAAATTTAAAAAAGGAATGTATACCAACAATTACAAAAAAAAGATAAATGAATAACAAATTAATTAAGACATCATTAACTAAGTGGGGATTTGGTGTCAAAATTCGAAATTACTAGTAACCAAAACTTATATCTAACTCATAATTTATCTAATGAACTAAATATTTAAAAGTATCGTAAACTTACTGTACGTATTTTGATTTCTTTTTATAGAAAAAAAAAAGGAAAGTAAGAAAAATAAGCCACAAGCTTCGTAGTTCCGGGTGTTCCCGTTCATTACAACAAACCGTACATGGCACTTTAAAGGCTGATGCGTCCTTACTTAAAACTATGAAATGGCCCATATTCAGTGGGAGGCATGAGTTATTTTCAGAGCAGACATTGAAATTTTGCAAATTGTGGATATACAAGAAATTCTTTAAAATTAAACAGTTATTTGTTACAAAATTTACTAACATGTATTTACAATTTGTACATTTCATGATGCATGAGTACTACGAACAGCTTGTAGGTTGAATCGATTTTTTTTACTTTTAGCGTCAAGCTGTATGTAAACATTTTATATAAAAAAATAAATAAACCACCAATATTTTCTGCTTTAAAATTATATCCAATACGAATATAAAGGTTTACTATATTATATATCAAAATAAATATCACAGAATAAAAAACAAAAAGACAGAAAATAAAAATGTCAAAAGTTTTTCTTAATTAATAAACTTGATTTACTATTTATTTATATAGTATATACAGACTTAATTATTTAAAGATAGTTGGGGTTGTAAATTAGATTAAAATTGAAGCATAAGTCCACTTTTATTGTCTGTCTGTTAAATGTTTTTAACCTGCAACTAATACTCAAAAGAATTAGTTTAAAACTGAATATGAGTCGAAGACGCTAAAATTTATCTTGGAATAGGAATAAGTTGTTAGTTGCCGCTACTGCAATTATGTTCTCAGTCGGATGCCACGCTGTGTGTAATATTTTTTTGTTAAAATCTAAACTGTCCACACTAATCTCATCTTTTTTTCTTTTACCACTAGCAAACACTTTTCTTGGTTTAAGCACTGTCTTGGGTTTTGCTATGTCACGAGATGCCTCCAATGTCACCTCACGCTTTGTTGCCCTATCGAACATTCGGAAGAAGTTGTTGTACGAACCAGTCATTATTGCTGTGTCATTTCCATTCCAACAGCACTCAAACTTATCAAAAATACAATCATTTTCATACAATGAACACAGCTTTGATCTTAAATATTCATGAACCTATAAAAAATACATTCTATATCAATAAAAAACCTTTATTACACAGAATTAATAACTAATAACAAAAAAACTAATTTATGTTCTTTTTATAGATTTTTGAAATTGTAGAACAAATTTTCCTTTTAATTTTGAAATTTTAGAGATTGAAGTTTGCAAGAAAAGGTTTATATTACAAAAATTAGTAGCTACTTTCTTACTTTAAATAGGTACACATCAAGAACAAAACAATTTAATTTTGAAATTCGGTTGATACTTATATTTTTGCTTATAAAAATTTTTCCACCCTAGATTTTTCAAAATTTCTTTTTTTGGTGTATTACAAAGTTTTGCAGCTATCATTTTTTGCAAATTTTGTCTTTGTTGGGTAAACCAAACAATTTTAGGGGCATAATAAAGAGAGTACTTAGTAAACATTGCCCGTTTTGACTGTTTAAAAAAAACGATAAAACAAAAAGTAATACTATATTTTTTTGTGCCACTTAGAAGAAAATGGTTAAAATGAAAACTTGAGGTGTCCTGTTTCAAGTGCTTTTATTAGGTTTTATGGGAATTTGAAAAGCAGGCAAAATTAAAAAAAATATATTGTTATAAAATAAATAAAACAATCAGGTAAAGTATAGGAGGATTTTTGTTTTTTTGAATCTTCTAAAACAATCAAAAGCGCACAATTTTTACAAAGTGCTCTCTTTGATGTTCCATTAAAACTGCATGGTTTACCCCAAAAAAAATAATAACCACAAGATCTTTTAGTACATCAAAAAAACAAAATTAAAAAAAAACATCAGCAGAAAAAAGGTATGACCAAAAGTGTAAGTATCAACAAATTTTTAATACCCACTTAAATGTGTAAATAATTTTCTGATTTAATTGTAATTATTTTGTTTTTATCATTTTTTTTTGTTTTAATAGCACAAAATAAATTAATTTTATTAGATAGTTTATCTGTAATGTTTACCTAATAAAATATTTAATAATAATAAGAGTAATACTTAAGATAATTAATTTAATTATTTCGTAAGCAAATTTTTCTCAGAATATTTATTGCTTTAATCACTACATAATAATTGTTTTCAAAAAGCTTCTAGATAGTATTTACCAAAAAAATTTTTTTTTGTATATTTCAAATTAATGTTGTGATCAACAAAGGATTGTAATTAGTTTTTTTACCTCAAAAAATAAAAAATTAACAAAGTACAATTAATAATAATAAAATTTACATCTCAATTCAAGTTAATAGATGATCAAACTCAATAAATTTCACCTCTTGCTTTGGATTTTTAAAATAAATGGTGATTGAAGTCAACAAATTTCACCTTTCATTTTGAATGTCAAAGAATTAATTATAGCAAAAAATTAAAATTTTTTCCAAACTTCTTTGGTTGATAATATTTGTTTTTTAAGGTATGTAATTAGTAATTAATTACATTCCTTCCTGTTATTAACAATCATAATTTTACAGCTTTAATAATGTGATAAAGCTGACTAAAAGATAAACATAAATTCAGGGGTGTCTAGCAACATCTTAAGGTTAAACAATTTTCCCCCCAAGTTTTTGAACTTCACTGAAATAATTATCGCTTATTTTATCACAGAAAATGTCTCTTCACTCAAATTACTAACGAGTATTTTTTTTTAATTCAAGCCGATTATATTTGGGAACGGCGCTTATTCACTGAAATTACTAGTTTCTTTTTAAGAAATTAGAAAATAACACCCTTGAATTTACCACCCCTGAAAACATTTTTGAACTAGTTCAATCTACCAAATTAATATTTAACAAAACCCATGTTTATACTATTTTTTTTTGTATTCCGATCATAGAGATTTTCACATAAATGTGAATTAATAAACAAATAGTCTAATTTTTCGTTTTTTGTTATATGTATATTTTTGAACTTTTTATAGCGTTGATAAATAAAAACAGGTAAAAACCCATATAATTTTGAAGACTACATATTCTTTTAATGTGTAATTAACAAATTGACGTAAAAAAACATTAATTTTATTGTGAGGTACCCCAAACTGTCTGCCATGTTATTTATTAAACTCAGTACAACGAAGGTTAAGCACCTTAAATTATATTCCATGTGTGTATTGAAATTAAGGAACAAAGGGAACCAAAAGAAATTAAAATAGTTGCTTTCTGCTAAAGAGGATATTCAGGCCCGGATACAATCCCCGGGACACTGGGAAAATTCCTGGTAGCCCGCACAGGATTCAAACCAAACATTATCATGTGGTAGCACCATTTCAAGATTTATAACTTCGGTAAAATTAAGAGTTGTAATCGATACATACAAATACAATGGAAAACATGTCTATTTTTTAGTTTAAGTGTCGCTTGAAGCTTCAGTGAAAACTGTAGAATCAGCCAATAGAAGTTGCAACAATTTTAAAATTTGTTTTTTCTTTGCTCTAGTACTATTTTAAACACTATTATCGATTTTTAGATTTTAGACGCTTTCAGGTGAAGTTTACATTCACATTATACAGGGTGATTTTTTGAAAATTCTCAATATGCTGATGTACAGGGTGTTTCTGAACAAGTGTCAGATAATCTAAGAATAGATTTTTGGACCAATTTTAAGACAAAAAGTAAAAATAATTTTTTCCGCTAAAAAGCTTTATTTCGGAAATCCAGGGCATTGAAGTTTACTAATATTTTTCAATTTTTTAACTAAAATCTACATTGTTAATGATAATTGGCTCAATTTTTGCACATACCTTAGTTTAGGCAGGCGCTTTGAGATGAATTCGCAAATTTTCAAAAAAACTTCAGGTGAAGTTTTTAAAGTTTTTTTAGTGGAAAAAATTATTCTTACTTTTTGTCTTGAAATTAGTCCAAAAATCCATTCCGACACTTGTTCAGAAACCCCTTGTATTTAGTGTGGAAAACCAATAGAAAGTTATAAAAAAAAATACCACTTTTGGAGGTCCAAACTTGCAGAATTCCGATTTTATTGAAAAATTAACTGCATTCCAGCAAAATAAATTAATTTAATTTTTTTACTAAAATCTGTCACAAGCGTATATTACAAAATATGTTTCATAAGTTGCAAATTGTAGCGTAGCGGCTAGTATTTTATACTATGTTTTCTATTTTGCGTCTTTTTAGCTATTTAAAATAAAGAATTCTATTTTTCAATTTTAATAACTAGTTGGCAACCAAAGACTTCCAGGTATTCTATTGTTATAGATAGGACACCTGTCATTTTTTTGTGTATCACTGGCGGCCATTTTAAAGTTGACCTGAGTTTTTCTTTATTTTACAAATTACCAGATACAACATACAACTAATGCGATGGACTACGATACTATCGGTTATTACTTAATTGAATGGTAAAAGTTATATGTCCAAAGTTAGTTCATCAGCAGATAAAATTTTCAAATAAAATCACCTATTTTAAGGTTATGTCAAACATATCCAGCATAGATAACATAATATGTATGGTGTCCAGTCTATGTATAACAATAGAAAACCTAGAAGTCATTGTTGGAACATCTAAACTCTAATGTCATGTTTGTCAAATCATCAAATAGCCTATAAATCGCTACCATTTTGAAATCAACAAACTTTAGTGCTACCAACTTCAAAAAGATACATTCCACTGCTATAAACTAACTAAAAAACAGTGCGTTTATTCCTGTAAATGACATGTTTTGAGAGCGCATGTAGCTTTCTTATTGAGGCAAAATAGAAAAAAACCTCTTAAAATTTAAAAATTGTGTTGTAACTTCTTACCAAAGACAGGCTTGATATAACCTTAAAATAGGTGATTTTATCTGCTAATGAGCTAACTTTGGACATATGTATAACTGTTACCATTCAATTAAGTAATAACCGATAGTATTGTAGTCCATCGCAATAGTTGTATGTTGTATCTGGTAATTTGTAAAATAAAGAAAAACACAGGTCTACTTTAAAATGGCCGCCAGTGATACACAAAAAATTGACAGGTGTCTGGTCTCTGGTCTATAGGAAACATAGAAGGATAGAAGTCTTTGCTTCTTACGGATTCGAAAACAAAATGTTGGTTCGTAGAAAATTTGTTATTCAGAATGTCATTTACTATCGATACTTCATTTTTTAACTAGGATGAGCGTTAAACTTCCCGCGATAAAATGCCAAAAATTATCGCCCCTGATTGGTTAAAAGTCAGGAAGATTATTATACCCAGATTCTGGTCAAATAATTTAAGTTTCAAGATCTTTAAATTTAAATCTGTTATATGGGTTGTAATGGACAATTTCCATGGTTACATTATTTGTTTATAATTAAATTAAAGGCCTTTAATTTTGACCAGAATCTGCCTATAAATCTTGCTGACTTTTAACCAATCAGGGACGTTAATTTTTGGCATTTTAGCGCGGGAAATTTAAATCGCTCCTCCTAGTTAAAAAATCAAGTATAATGTATTTACATGTATAAATTTGTATATGTATATATGTATGTGCCAAGAAATGGGGAATTTAATTGTTTTTGTAAATACTTTATCATTAAAAAGCCAAAATAACCTAAAATTACTGTCAAAACCGGTTTGGTTAATTTTCTGGTAACAGTGTAAGCTGTCTTTTCCTGTCATTCCTGCTAGTTTAAAAATGAAGTATAAAAATTTTGTTGAAAAAAATTGGTACACACTATATCTTAAATTTTTTTTATTAAATTCATTAATGAACCAATTGAAAAGTATTTATTTATACAGTTACTTGTACAATTACCATGCCAAGGAAAGTATTTAACATCGTAAAATATTAGTTATCACCAAAATTAGATGGATTTGCTTGAGCAAATCACTTTCTTCTCTTTTTATTTCCATTGGAGAAAATGAGATATGATTTGCTCAAGGAAAGATAGTTAAAAGGACACAACCACTTATTCAATTTGATTTACGAGTTTATCCGTTACGATTATTTAATAAAATATGAAAAATAACACAGGATTTTCTTATTTGTGCATTTTATTTCGTTTTTGTATTAAATTGTAGCACCAAAAATTCATAACATTTTTATCAAATAAAATAAATAAAAAATACTTACTAAATATGTTTCAATTGGTTTAGATTCCATGTGCAAATCCCAAACTTTAACAGACATGTAATCTCTAGATATCATATAACGACCTGAATTAGACAACTTAACATCAGAAATACTTGAAATAATTTCTGAGAAAAAGCTACGATTTGTGGGATCCTCGGGTTCTTCGAATAATTTAGCGTGTCGATCACATAAAGCAGAAGCGCGCATATCGCATAACCTAATAGTACCTTTACTACTGCTATAAACAAAAAGATTGCATTCAACCGGATGGAATTCAGCTGCGGTAATAACTTCCGTCAGCTCTTCCATATTAGTTGGTTTAATATCAACTATATTAAAACTTTGATCGGTAATTTCTAAATTCCATAAATTAATCCTAAGATCATCAGCTGAAAGGTACGTTTCCTGGTCAGAGTTAACGGATATGGAGTTAATATGATAAGTATGTGCGTTGGCGAATATTCTTCTCGGTGAAGCTTCCACCATTAATTCCATTGGTTTAATAATGGGCACCCGCAATGAATGGACACTTGATGGATCAACACGTCCTCCATTATCAGACCTTGTATTATAGCCTTCGACTTTTTTATCACGTTCAGAAACCTTCCATAATTTAATAGTTTTATCGTTTGTTGAAAGAAGAAAGTGCGCTTGGTTTTTCCGTTTAAGCCACCTAATTTTATTTATCTTTTCTTCTATTTCTAAGCTTTTGAGGTAATCAAATTCAGGCTCATGCGATTGAAATGTAGAATATACATTGTATTCGCCTCGTTTCGGTAGTGCAGCTTTTGATAAGGGATCGCGTTGAAATATTACAACTCGCCCACCCTTATCACCCGTAGCTAATAATTCCCCATCGTGATTAAACTCTACACATGATATAATGTCAGCTTCTGTCACTTCATCAACCAAAGTTCCTTTCACCTGAGAGAACGACCACTGAACATCCCCATTGCCTGAAACGATTAAATTTACAAAATAATTTTTTTGTCCGTAATTATAAATCTTACAATAAAATTCATAATTATTAACCATTTATTAATTAAAATTAACTAATTTATTATATTGTTTGACGAATGACATTCGACAAATTGCTTTAATAAAATAAATAAAAGGTTTTATCAATAAATAATCTTTATTGGCATTAATGAAATCATAAACTTTATCTTAATTAGTAATTAAATTATTTATAAAAATATTCATAATTATAAGGGGAGATGGTTGAAAAAAATAGGGAAACAAATGCTATCTTTACTGAGCATAGTCAAGCATATTTAGCAGATTATTTACTGGGTACTGCAGATCCAAGAATAAATTGATCGTATATTGTTAGGAGAATTAAATAATCTCATTTGATATGCATAAAAAGCACCTCTACCTTCCATTTTTTTGCAAATATCGTTTGGCGCACGAACTGCTCACATATCACGACATTGGGGTCATGGATGTCCACTTAAAGTCCATGGCGGCATTAAGGCGGGATTTTTCAAACTTCACCTTTTTATTTTACAATAATATCGCGAGTACGTATACAAATAACTTGTGTTTGTGCGTTTAAAGGATTTACTATAAAAACGCTGCTAAAAATTAGATAATGGCGGTCACACGAGGACCAGTTTAGCGTAAAGTGGTCGCATTCACCATGACGTCATGAAGGTACCGGCGCTTCAAACGCCACCATTTTTTGCGCCGCGGAACTATAAACTAGGTTTCTGCAATATTTCAAGAGCTGCACTCGTGGGTTGGGACCTTCAACAACTGAGGACGCTCTTAAAACCGTTATATTCAAATACTTCGTAAATATTTTAGTATGATATATGACTTAATTTATTGATAATAATCAGTTAAGATTTAACCGTTAGTTGAATTTATGAATTTTGTAATGCGATACATGTTTTGCATTTTAATGTGGTTTGTGGCGGCGGCTAATTTAATAATAACAATATTATTACTTGCATGCGCTTAAATTACCTCAACTGGATTAAAATAAAACAAAAGATTTTAACTTTTTTATTTTCTAAACAAACCCAAACTTTTTTGTAACCGATGTCATCATTTTTTTGGGACCATATAAATAGCCGTAATCAGTGGCGTAACTACTATGAGGCAAAGGAGGCAGCCGATTCCGCGCCCGTTGAAGTTCGGGCGCCCCAACCAGGGGCGCTCCCAGGGGAGAGGGCCGAGGGGGCCTTGCTCCCCCGCCCCAAAAAAATTATTTTATTAAGAAAGTTTTAATAGAAATTAGAAAATTCTTAGTTTAATTATTTAAAAATCCTAATCTTTAAATTTTTTTGAGAAAATGCTCGCCCCTAAAAATTAATGAATGAACGAAAGCAGCATTTTTTTGAGTTATATGTATAACCAATATGAACAATCATGATGATTAAGGTGGATTTATAACTATACATAAACATAAGGAAGAAGATAGATAAAATCCAAACATACCCAGTAAACCAATTTGTAACTTATATATAAAATACACATAGATAGCTGGTAAATTCTCCTATGTAGCTAATTTAACGTAAAATATATGTATATTTTACATA
This sequence comes from Stenus bimaculatus, assembly GCA_963971135.1. Lineage (NCBI taxonomy): Eukaryota > Metazoa > Arthropoda > Insecta > Coleoptera > Staphylinidae > Stenus > Stenus bimaculatus. Next base: position 26,703,358 of record OZ020185.1, read on the forward strand.
TATAATATTATATTATTTTCCCTATGTAAGTAATAAGTAAAATTTATAATGTGTTATTTATATAGAATTATTTACATATACAATTCATAAGTTCGTATACTGTATATTTTATATATAAATAATTATTTATTATTAATGTAAAATATCGCCTGTGTTATTTACATTAGACATTTAATTTAAAATATACCTACATAAATTATTTACTTATATTCTTTATGCAAATAATTCATACATAAAATATAAAATAAAATAACTTATTAGAAAAATGTATGGAAGTTGGGTTAGAATTTATTTATTTTATTATAAATAATTTTAACTACTTAATTTTTACATTTAATGTCTTTATTTTGAATATTTTTAAAGTTTAGAATTTTTTCTTAATTTTTTCTGCAAAATTGCGCTTACCAAAGAAATCCAACATTCAACACCGACATTATTAGAAAAAAGTTGAGTTATAATTTATAATTTATTTATTTTGTTAAAAATAATTTTAACTACTTAATTTTTATATATAATTGAACTTCTTTTAACTTCACTAATTTATTTTTAATTTTTTTTTATTTGTATTAAAACAAATATAATATTTATTTAATGTGGAATTGCTTTAAAACAATGTTTTTGTGTATTCATTTCATGAAGCCTCGATGGTCCAACGGTTAGGTGGCTTGATTCGACAATTTGCGAATGCAACGGCGTGGGTTCGAATCCCGCAAATCCCACTTTAAGTATAACATGGTTTAAGTTAAGATAATATTAATTTATTATACTTGTGATTACTTACTAGAAATGGCCCGGTTGCTGCTAATTACTACATTGTACCGTCCAAGCAAAAAAATGATATTTTTTGTTTTTATTTACTTATATCTGATATATTTATTTATTTATTTACATGCAATGCAATAGATCAACAAAATTTATTCAATCAACATGTTGTTGGTGTAAGAATAATAATATAAAAATTTACATAATTTACACATAATAACCTATCCCCAAATATGGCTGACATCCTTACATGATTTATCCCTAATTTCTCTCTAGATTTTACATAAGTTTTTTTACATGTTATATATATTTTACATATATAATACCTCTTTTGGTTTACTGGGTAAGCATAAGAACTTGACACAAGAATCTAACCTCTATTTTCATTGGTATTGGGTAGAGTTAAATTAAAATGTGAAATGAATTCATATTTAAAAAAATTATCAGTAGTTTTGGGAGCAGTTGCTTTGCTACATGAAGATGAAAAAGAAATAATTAAATGTAATTGTAACAGCTTCAAGCAAAATTTTACTTCGAATTTAAATTGTTCTATCTTTATTAACAATTGGAAACACAACACAAATAGTTCAATTGTTGTAGTGAAATGAACTACTTCCTAACTTCATGTCTGTTCGGGGCGCATGCGCAAATTTGACATAAATACCTAAGAACTTAAGAGGATATGGAGTCTACAAAATTATATGCGTTTTTCCCTGTTTTTATATTTCAAACTACGCGAATATTTATTGAGCTATATACAAAATAAGAATATCATATGAAATTGGAACCTCTGCTAAAGACTTGTATGCGGCAGTTTTTTAATATATTATATCCAAAATGACCAAAAAAAATCATTAAAAATATGTACAATTTGGCCTATTTTAAACTTATTTTTTGGACTTAAAAATTTAGTTTTTGAAAAAGTCGTCGTATAGAAGTCTAGCCATGAATGTTATTTAAACTATGCAATTATAAAACTTAATGTTATTTACAAAATATGGTTGTAGTTTGAAATAATTGCAAGGCATATTTCGTAAATTTTGAACGCGCATTTTAACTGTAAAAGCAGCAAATACCTTCGTAGTCTAGGTGATACAAATTTTAAAATGTAACAGAAATGAAGATTTTTATTGGTACTTTCAGCCTAATTATGTGGGATGTACTTTGGGTCAACATTTCTTCCCCAAATTCAAGAAGAAGCTCAAAATATACGTTTACTATCGGAGCGCGGTTCTACTTATGGCCGATCTCACCAACAGTGCTTAAAGAAAGACTTAACAAAGTGCTGCTTACACTTAAGTTCTTCTTAAAATTTTAAGACGTCTCTCCAGTCATATAAAACGAATACTTACGCTAAGTTTAGTAGAGATTGGATTTTGGTGTTCGGTTGATATTCGGGCGTCGTTCGGCTTCCGTCGCGTCGTTTTATTCTATGATTTTTATTATTTTACCACAGAATCACAATATAATCTTAGAACATACTAGATTATTCTGTGATAATATATAAAATTTTATAATTATGTGTTTTATCTACTGTCTTATATTTGAAATAAAAACTGTAGAAATGTGTCTTTTTTTAAACGAAAATATTGAAAAAAACATGGGAATTTGGCATGGTTTTAAAATGGTCATTTCTAGTGTAAACTTGTCTTGAGATATCAATATTAATTATATAAATTATAATTAAATTGCTTCTGGAACTATAATGCCATTTGCTAGTTTATTTTCACGAGAAATTGTAATTTTTAGGTTAAGTTGAGTTTTAAGTCGCCGATATCGACGACTTAATTTTAAGTTCAACTTAGGCTTTAAGTTCGCCTTTCCAATGACGGTGAGACCCGATAAGGACTACTTAGACATTTAAGTAGTTCTTAAAGTTTAAGTCGTGTCGGTGAGATCGGCCATTAGACTCCCAATCCTCTTAAGAAATGAAATGAATTTATTTCTTATGTTGTGGTTCTTAGGCATATGTTATAAATGGTAGCATTAAAAACGCATAGTTGAAATTTTAGGTATCTTAAGTCCTTGTGTTTATGTATAGTTATAAATCCACCTTTATATACATGCATATATTACCAACATAGCACAATGACAGTTCTATGACAGGTAAACACTATTGGGAATTTTAACTACGTATAGATGGCGCTATAAATGAAGGACATTCGGTACTTGTCAGTGTCAAAAATTGTGTTTAAAATGCATTATTTTACCTTATAACTACCTACATATTTAACAAAACACAAATAGATTTATAATTTAAACCTTCAGTAAAGCTCAAAAAACATGTACCAATGCATTAAATCGAAAAAGTAAGTACCGAATATAGAAGTTAATATTTTCGCCACCAGAGGGCGAGCGGGTTCTTAAAATTCCCTATAAAAATCAACTTTTCGAATTGATTAGAATTTGTAAAGTGACAACTTTAGGAGTGCTATGTTATAGCAATTTTCACAATGCTCTATTTTAAAAGTTACGCGTCGGATCGCCCTAAGCCCTAACATTGGTAAAATCGTTATCAGCGTACCCAAATCTATAAGATAGAGTCATAAAATTGCGACCCTTCTCTATAATTTGTTTAGGACTCTATAAACGGCTCTAAAACTTCTAAACTACTGGTCATAATGCGAAAATTGCTAGTCCTCCAAATCAACAGTTATACCAAATTCGAAAAATTTTAGAAAAAATATATATTTTTCGAATTTTCGATTTGATAGCTATTTTTAAAACGCTCTATTTTAAATGGTACGCGGCGGATCGCGCTAATATTGGTTAAATCGTTATCAGTGGAACCAAATCTATCGGCTAGAGTCAAAAAATCGTGATTTTTTTTTATTTTTTGATTATAAAACCCTTCTCTATCATAAAAATGGTCGTAACTACCATACGACATTTTAATTATATAAAATTCGATTTAGCAAAAAATTAGCACGAATAATTAACAAAAAAATTGCTAAACAATAAAAGATAGATTAACCCAATTTTATTAAAAACTCGACATTTAAAAAATGTATTTGTATTTAACTTTTGTAATTGGCTTGAACATATACAGGGTGTTCCATTTAAAAGGAGCCACCCTGAATAACTTTTGTAAAAAAAATTAATAAAAAAAGACGCCGTGATAGGTTGATTTTTATTGGAAGGAGGACATATTTTTAGGGTAAAATGACATTTGTCATTGTAACCCCCTACCTTGCAACACCACCCTTACTGTTTTTTTTATAGGGAAGAGGGGTCGAGTGACACATCATTTAAAAGGTCTTTTTGCAGTGGTAATGAGAATAATATTTTTTGCATCTTTTTGATTTCCGAATTACACGAAATGATAATAGTCATTGGTTAAATGTATTAAAAGTAATGTACTTAAAAAAAACACAAAATTCTAACAAATCATTCATTGCATTTTGTAAGGTGACATTGAAATAAATTTTTAAATTGACCACATTTCAATTGCTAAAACTTACAAAGCCAAATATTTATTATTATTTACAAGAATTCTAGTCATTGCCTTACATTTCCTGCATTCGACTTTCGTTTAGCAAATGCATGCATGCAAAAAAAATATTATTCTCATTATCACTGCAAAAAGCCCTTTTAAATGATGTGTCACTCGGCCCCTCTTCCCTATTAAAAAAACTGTAAGGATGGTGTTGCAGGGGAGGGGGTTACAATTACAAATGTCATTTTACCGTAAAAATATGTCCCCCTTCCAATAAAAATCGACCGGTCACGGCGTATTTTTTAAAAAAAATTTTACAAAAGTAATTCAGGGTGGCTCCTTTTAAATGGAACACCCTGTACAGCGGGTAACCATTACAATTACCAAAAGGAACTAATTTTACATTAAACCTTAAACTAAAATAAAGATTTGAAGAAAATAAAAATAAACTTTCTGGGTCTGGGTCAAATAAAATGCGGAAAAGCAGTAAAAACTAAAATTAGTAACATTTAGAATTAGAAATACATGAATCTGGACATTTTAGACAAGTTTCAATATGAACTAAAAATGGCGTCGAGGAAGATCTAAAATATTTTAATTACTAATCGAATGTTTTTATAGTGTTCTTTTCTTTGAGAACGTTTCTATCCTCAATTTTTGGTTTATGAATAACAAGGAAAATATTTATAATCCCATAGGATGTTTGCGCTAACAAGAACCATAAAATGACCCTTACCCAGTGGTGTGCTGTGAAAATTTTAACAAGGGGCTCGCGATTTTATGGGCGTTTCTAAGAATGTGTTTTTTAACGAGGGACTTCCCAGTATACCCCACATGTATTTTTTTACATTTTTTTTTGCAATTTTTAAGGACTTGTATTATTTTGATATAAAAACAGTATTATTAGTATTATTTATTATGTCATAAAATTTAGAAAAAAAATCTGGAAATTATCATTTTAATAAAGGGCTCGAAAATTTGGAAAAAAAATTAAGAAGGGGCTCTCGCGAGCACACCACTGCCCTTACCGAAAAATTCAATAAGACCTCACGCACAAATGATAAAGGGGATTTAGGTATTTTTATGACACCCCAAAAAAACTAAATAGATACAAGTAAAAATGGTTACCAAAGCTATTTCTGAGATATCGTTATAATATATTGTTTATATTTAGGGTCTATTTATGCTCAAAGACTTAAGATTTATGATTTAAGATTTTTGGAAAATTATAGTAGTAGGATTTATGCATCCGGTTTTAAGAAATGGTAAATCTTAAATCTTAGGCATTAATACCCAGATTCTGGTCAAATCATTTAAGTTTAAAGGCCTTTAAATTTAAATTTGTTATATGCGTTGTAATGGACAATTTCCATGGTTACCTTATTTGTCTCTATTTAAAGGCCTTTAATTTTGACCAGAATCTGCCTATAAGAGTCTATTTATGCTCAGAGATTCAATTCTAAAAATCTTAAGTCTTAAATCTTTCAGCATAATTAGACCTTTACATATAAGAAAATAGAGATAAGAGGTTAGATAAAACTTATACCTGTTTGAGCTTTCTTGTTTCCGCCTACAGCTTGGTTGATGAAACCTCCGAGCTTTCCGAAACCAGTGTGTCGCATTGTTGGGGGGGCTGTCTTCGCCCCCGCCTTCTTCCCCAACGCCGGTGAGGCCCATAGGCCAATGACACCCCCGTGTCTTATCTTGGTACCCACCGTAAAATCTAGAAAAAAAAAATGTTAAAATCAAAAATCCACATATTCGAAAAATCAAATAATTTAAGATGAAATTTGGATTTTTTTGCAATTTGATCTTATTGTACTCGTTTTGACCTTAAGAGCATCTTTATATCTTTAATCCCACTTGTGTAGTTTCTTTGACAATCATCGGCGAATTACGTAAATTTAATGCGGGCCGCTAGAGTGCGCGTGAGTTTCGGAAGAAAAATCGTTATAATCGAACATTACACGCAACACGATATCACTAGTTTCCTATGTCAGATTTTAAATTCTTTATCTGATTTATAAGCTAAATTAATTAACCTATGATTTGGTAACTATTTATGTTGTTGTAACTTTATGCAGAAATAATTAGAAGGTTCCAAAGTTTTTTTCATGAATTTTGTTTTTTTTTAAGTTGTCAGATTTTAGTAACAAACAGGGTGTCTCACTTTTCTTCCAGCAAAAATTTTTTTAGGTAGTAAATGCCGTTCTGAACAAAACTTTTCCTATGAACTATTATGTTTTTTCGACTCCTTAAAAAGTTACAGCACTTTTAAAATTTCATAAATTTAATGATTTTTGTGGGACACCCTGTATAAATTTCATTTAATTTTAATTTTTTTATTTAAGTCAAGTATGCTTTGGATTTTGTATATGCTTTAAGCCAATAAGATAAAAAATATAATAAGAAAAAATATTTTACAGGGTGTTCCACAAAAAACATGAATGTTATCAATTTTAAAATTGCTGTAACTTTATAAGGAGTCGAAAAAACATAATAGTTCATAGGAAATTTTTTGTTCAGAATGACATTTACTATCTAAAAAAAATTTGCTGGAAAAAAAGTGTAACACCCTGCATAAATTTGACTCAAAATAAGTTGAACCAATTTTTTAGTTAGTATAAATATATAAATATTTACTTTTATTAAGATATTTTAAGATTTAGAATATATTATAAAATAATTAAGTGGAAAGATATAATTAAAACCTGGGTATCAATAATTAATAAAAGTCTTAAAAAATCTATTTATATGTTAATCTCAATGAATGACTAATAAAAAGCGTAAACCAGATTTCTGGAATTCCACCTATGTAATTCGGACAAGTAGGTATTTTTAGAAACATTCTTATGCATTTAAGTATTTTTATTTTTATTTTTAGTGACTGTTTACTATTTTAGCCCGACTTTTGGTATAAACATTGAGTCATCAAAAACTGAAAGTGGAAAAAAGGTGAAAGGTATTTTGAATAAATAAATAAATCGGTTATTAGTATAGAATAAATTAAAAAAAAAATAAAGATTTTAGATTTAAAATAATTACCCAAAATCCGACAATTGTTCTCGCTATTGGGATAATTAAAATCCACATCTAACTACTGAAATTCACAAACAGTTTCCTCAAAAAATCAATGTTTGGGCTGGAAATTTAGAAGATGCTATAATAGGAACAATATTTATGGAAGAAAATTTAAATGGAGGACGACATTTAGACATCCTTGAGAAAATAATTGATCCTCTTATAACAGAAAATTTAGAAAATCAGCAAGATGACTTCTTGACGAAGAAAATTTATATTTTCAACAAGACGAAGTACCACCACATTATGTTTTACCGGTAAGAGAGTGGATAAATGCAAATTTGCAAAAGATGGATCGGAAGAAGAGGTCCGATAGAATGGCCAGCACGGTTTCCCGATCTTTCACCATTGGATTTATTTTTTGGGGACACTTCAAACCAATTATATTCAAAATACCTCCTGAAAGTATTCAAGACATGATAAACATGATGGTTGTAGGGACATTTTCGCTTGGAAAACATTCTAAATTAAATGTAATTACCTCAAAGGTTTTGAAAATGTTTAGGTTTGATTGGAAAAACTCAATATAGGTGGGTTTTACAGTTATTGCGCAAAGGTAAATATTGTGTAAAAGAAATAATATGAAGCAATAACGTTTTGGAAGGTTTCAATGTTTCCCACATTTTTGCAATATTACTTTGAAATGTCGTGGCAGTAAAAAGCGCACTATATTTTACCTAAGCTCGGTGCAAACACTTCTTACAGCTACAAATCTTTAAAAAACTAAATTACATTCAACTTGAATGACTTAAGTTTTAATATAAAATTGACTTACTCTTATTTTTCTGAGAAAAACGATAAGAAGTTGTAGTGATTTTAAATCTTGTTTAATTAAGTAATAAATTCCGAAATTCCTTTTAGTTACGAGCTTGTATAAATAGTATTTCATTCAGAAACAATAATAGCTAAGAAAAACATAGCTCTAAAGCGCTTGCCAAAAAAGCGAATTTTGCTAGGGCAATGCACATTTTAAACATACATTAATCTGCGTCGCTAATGTATTTTTAGAACTTTTTTCCACGAAAGGCTCTTGTGTATATTTTACGTAATTAACTTACTTTAAGATCCTTTCAAATTAAATTTCTTAAACGTCTACGAAACATGATTTTATAGATCATAAAACTTTTATTAAATTATTTATTATCATAATCATTACACCTAAATATTTGCAATATGCAATATTATTTTAATCTACAGATGAGTCAGATTGTGAATTGTTCATTTTATTGCCTCTCAAGGGAAAAAATTATTACTTCAACTTTATTTAAAATCAATTCCAATTCGAAAAATTATTCTATATTTAGAAACGAACAATACGGTCCAGAACAAACGCCGGATGATAAAACTGATAAAATATTCATCAGGAAATATCTGAAATAACGATTTTAAAGTTGATTTGGCGATTGCTGATTATGTTTCAATTTTAAATGCATGATAACTAATTTATTAAATACCTAATTTCGATGACGTGTTTAATTAATAATTCAATTAATAAAACGCAGTAGACTACTGACAGTAGTAGCACAAAATAATTTAAAAATTTAATTAAATAGTACTCCTATTTTTTTGTATTAAATGAATATTGCATCAGGTTAATTTAATTTGATTAATTAACTTTATTAAATAAAATAAAAATCCTTGTCAACCGTGGCATCATGATAAATAACGAAAATAAATTTCTAAAAATAAATCAGATAAACTTTTGATTAACTTGAAATGGTTGTATTTTATACAACTTTTACAAACTTGAAATAACATTAAAAGGGGATAAGGGAATATAATACAATTTGATTGTATTTTTTGAGAAGGTGAAAAACTTTTCTTAAAAAGAAAATGTTTTCTTTTCATTTTCGCTCGTTATAGCCATCGATATACTTGAAAATTGCGACACTAAATTATAATATTGAATTAAAAAAAAATTTGAACTGGTTTTACAAAAGCCTTTCATTTATACCATTAACTAAAAGCTTATCCCAATTTACTAGCAGTATAAGTATAAACTATCTTTCTCATGTCTGATTCTAATCATGATCCTTGTCCTTGTTAAAGAAAGTTCTAGTATAAATTATATTTCTTTAAATTATTTGAAGAATAGCTATTTATGTGTTTATTTGTATTTATAAACTGCATTTTATGTCAATGTTACTGCTCATGTCCTCAAAACAAGAATTCCGTCTCGCTCATGTATCCAGTGAAATAGAGTGAGGTCGTCTGGTGCTGCTTACAAAAGCTTCATTACTTCGTTTTATTGTGTTCAGGCTTTCGCTTCGTGTCTACCTTGCAAAATTTCAAAACATCTGATTTTCGATTCCAAAAACGTATACCAGCCTTCTTAAAATAATGAAATAATGTCGATTGACAATCGATTGATTGAGTAACAACACAAATAAGTATGTAAGATGATCCTTGATCCTGGTGAGAACTACATAGGTGTTCGTAAAATTTTTCCAAAGGATGCAGAACTTACTTCTTTCGTTTCGATTAGATTTTATAATTTTTCTCCGATTACACCTTCAAATTTTAGACTTCGGTAAAATTGGTTATACTTACAATTTTTAATCAACTTCAAAAAAAAGATACTTACGATACAAAATTTTAAAATTTTATTATCGTTCAGAATAGTCTAATTTTCATAAAAAAATTGTCAATTAGATGCAGGCGATTAGATTTGTATAAATAAATGGTACCATCCTACTGTTTCCCAAAAAGTGGAAATAGTATGTTTAGTTGGAGAAAATTTTATTTCATTCACAGAAGCTGCATGATAATTTAATAGAAGACATCCACAAAGAATCATCAGTTTTAGAACTGCTGCAGATGCAAACAAACATTTTAACAATATTGGAAGTATTTCTAAACCAAACTCATAACTTTCTTTCGATGTTTCAAGATTGTTGCACATGTAAACAATCGTCTTTACAATTTACCACCATATCAAAACCATGTAGAATTTGTCCAACATTTGATGACCTGGTACCACGTTAATAGTAAGCCTTAAAAGAAGACATCCACAAATAACCATCAGTTTCAAGACTGTTGCAAAACAATCATTTTAACAATATTGGAAGTGTTTCTAAACCAAAACCACAACTTTCGATGTTTCAAGATAAATGTAAACAATCGTCTTAACAATATTGAAAGTAGGTTCTAAACCAATACAACCACATCGAAAAAATATAAGAATATACCCAGAAATTTATGACCTGAGGAGGAAGTCTGTAAGCTATACGATGGTTTTCGTGTAACGAAAAAATCGTTTGTTGCTATGGAGACGGATTTTGTCTTGTTTCAACAAATGCAAAACGTGCATAAGGAAGAGTCACCGAGCAACTTAGCCAACAAACGATTTTTTTCGTTAAACGAAAACAATCGTATAGCTTACAGACTTCCACCTCTGGTTCCGGAATTATTTGTACGCGTTAATCCAAAACCCAAAACTAAGCGTTACAGTAATTACATTATAACTGGAAGTCTCCCAAAATAAAAAGTTTGATGGTGTCTTAAACGACACAAACTAACAGCGTTTAAATTTTTGCACAGATGATATCAATCATTTAGAATATTGTCTGTAGGTTCAAGAAAACTTTTTAACAGATGAAGAAATTTTAAAAACAATAAAGTTTACAGGTGCAGCGACGTTTACTACAAACGGTACAGTTTCATCACACAATTGCAGATTTTGGGATCAAATAACAAATAACCATTTCGTACTAAAGTTTTTTGAAAAACTAAATGTTAGGAGTAGCATACTGAATGATCAACTCTGTGCAAAACCCGGAGAACTGTAATTTTTAACGAAAGGCTTTGGTTCGTCTTTTGTTCTTTGATTGGTCTGTCATATTTGAACCAATCGCCAACCGCATTCGAATGACTAATTTTTGACTTCATAAATGGTTAGGTTCTAGGCAATTTAAGCTTGATTAACCGAAATATGAACCGTGGTGGGGAGCACTGTTCGATATTAAGTTATTCGCCCCAACTCTTTCTGTCGGTTCGATTGGGGAAGAAAGAACCGAAGAAGTTGTCAAAGTTTTGGTTTGTTGTCTTCTTGTTCTGTTTTGTATTATGGGAAATCGGGTTTTACGCATATTTTGGTACAAAAATAAAAAACATGAAAATTTTAGTTTTACACAGGGGACTTATTTTTTAAATTGTCTACACAATGTCGCATTCGACATTGGAAGGATAGACTCTGATTTTTTCATGTAAATGACAAAGACTGAATGATGGAACTCGCATGGGACATCTTGTCGGGTGATTCAAAAATAACTCCCCCCTTTCAATGGTATCAGGAGAAAACTCCCTGGACATCCCCTGGACATTTACCCCACATGCAAAAAACCCCTACAAAAAACCGCTACAAAAAACCGCCCGACAAAGAACCCCCGACAAAAACCCCCTGGAGATAAACCGCCTGTTCAAAAACCTCCCCAACAAAGATCCCCAAACCAAGACAAAACACTTCTGGACATTTACAACATACCAAAAAAACATAAAACAGTCCAAACATGTACTCTCATGTAAAAAATTAACAACTGACAATAAACCTTCATACAAAAACCCCACACACTATATGTAACCTTCAATGTGTTTTGTCTTTCTTTCTCTATCGGAAAGTCTCTTGAATTAACTGTTTTTAATTTTTTTACGTAAAGGTTAGGTTAGTTTAGGTTTAAATATCCAGAGGAGTTTTGTTGAGGAAGTTTTTTGCACAGGGAGTTTATGTCCAGGGGATAAATGTCCTCGAACCATTTTAGATAAGTTTTTTTTGCTAAATATAACATCTTAAGCAACTGTCAACATGGTTTTACAGCCAAAATGTCAACTCAAACACTTCTTATCAGTTATGAGAAATGTAAATAATGCCCAATTTCGAAAGGGGTTTTACTATGATCTGAGTAGGGCATTTGATTGTGTTCGTCACTCTAAACTTCTTGAAAAGCTCCACGCCTGTGACATTCTGGAAATGCTACAAAATTATTCCAGTCATATTTAACGGATAGTTTATTGAGATAACTCATTTCGGCAGAAAAGGAAATAAATTACATAACTCAGAAGTCCTACCAGTCACTGTTGGTGTACCACAAGGTTCAATTCTAGGCCCTATTCTATTTATTTTATACATCAATGAGCTTGTACTTCATCTTCAATTCTGTGACAATGTACGCTGACGACAAGTTTGTATTGGTCTCGTCTGCATCAATAGCTTAATCTGCGGTAGAACGTAATCATTTACTAAATAAATTATGTCGTTGCTTCGATTAACGAATTATTCCTCAACTCAACCAAAACTAAAGCATTACTTGTTCACACCAATAGAATCAATTTAAAAATTTTGCAAGGACGAGAACACCGAAAAAAAATTCCGAAAACGGACGGTTTTTCTAGCTTTTTTCCGGTCGTTGGCGGCGTTAATTTTTAAAAATCGCAGCTCTCTTCGCTTTTAATGTGAAGGGACGAAATTTGGCCCCATTTATTCTCACATCCTTGGGGAGACCAGAACCATTTTTAAGTCTCCAGGTGCAACGGTGCGGCGTCACGACGCCGTGATGTGAAGAGTACAATTTTAGCATTTTTAGGTACCAAAACCACCGATGCAAAAAAATCCCGGTATTTTTATTTTCATTTGACATACACGTTATCACCGCTTTCTTGGAGTTCTTCTTGATATCCTAATTTTTATGTCGTTTTGGCGCCCTCAAAGTCGCGCTTAGTTTTTCATGCTTTTTTGATGCCGACTTTAAAAATTCGTAAGTTTTGATAGGGGCCAGCTATGACAGTCGAATATTTTGTATTTTCCTTTCTACGTTAGTATTTATAAGCAAAAAATCAGCACTTTTAATTTTTCACCCTAGGCTTCAGAAAAAAATCGAGCGCAAAATGTTTAAAAAATCGCGAAAATACTCGGTCGGATAATTGAACCACCGGCGCCCACAGTTTTTAAAAAGATTAGAATTTTACTTCATTTTCCTTAAAAGGAATAAATTCTACATGGAATAGGATATTTTTTATTTTTATACTCGAATGGGTTGCAAAATTATGCGCAAATAAAGTTGAAACTTTATTTTTAAAAGTGAGCGCCTCGTGTCGGTCCATTTTTTACCGAATTATCAATTTTAAAACCACAATATACTCCTCGAATAAAAACGCACAGGGTTTTTTTAATTTCAAAAAAATTAACGAAAAAAACCTTTTTTTTGGATCGCTTTTAAAAAAGTTGCAATTTTTGAGCACAAATTGACCGGACTTGCAAAAAGTTCTTCTTTGCGATAAAAAAAGTATCACTTACTTTAATATTTCTTTTCGTTTTTAAGTTATGAAAGAAAATGTAGCTAAAATTAGCAAAAACTCTAAATTTTTCCACTATTTTTAAAATAATTAATATCTTAGAAACTACTAAACTCAGAGGGACGTTTGGTAACTCAAAATTCGTAACATCAGCTTCTCTACATAAATCCGCTAAAAAAATAATTTTCGGTTTGAAATTTCGCCATCTGGAGTCGGATTTGTACACAAATTTCCCCAAAATTTTGCGGTGTTTTTTCAAAAAAAAAAACTATTCGGCCGATTTTAATCAAATATTTTTTAAGCGCGTCTGTACAAAGTATTTACCTCCAGTAAAAATTTGAAATCGGCAACTTTTATAGTTTTCAAAAAATAGCCTTAAAAAATCTCTTTTTTAAGATTTACTGCAAACTTTTTATACAATATTTTTAAATTATTAAATTTCATATTAATTTTTTAATTAACTAATATAGTAGGCATTTCCAAAAATTAGGATAAACAAGATTTCGGATTGTTTTTTACGCAAGTGGATTTTAATTTTTTCCGACCTCGGGAACCTCACTACAGGAAATCAAGTGGTTAACCTTTCTGAATCCGTAACATTTGACTCCAAATGACTAATACCCTCAACTGAGAGCTATAATCTTATTTCGAAATACCCGATTTACTATAAATTTCGTGTTTTAAAAGACTGAACACTTTTGGAATTCTTAAGGAAAATATATTTTGCCGAGGTCCAATCCAGATTGCTTTATGGTATACTCTTATAGGGTTGTTTACCAAATCTGGAAGAAGCCTTCTTAGAGCAGAAGCGCATTATCAGATGTATCCTCTTTTCAAGGAGCTTCAAGTAATGACTTTACCATCACCACTAATATATATGGTTATGTGGTATTTTTGTTTGCTAATTTGTTATTTTGACCTATCTTAAACTTATTCTATGTAATACCCGTATGACACCTGCGTTATTTAGCTCGCAAATTCGCGAGACCCGATCGCGCGCTAAAAATTACAAATAGCATACTCATTTTATAGCTTCGTTTCTAGCAACGTGATAGTTAGTGAGTTGTAAAATATGGATGCTATTTGTAATTTTCAGTGTACGGGTGGGACGCGCTAAATAGTGCAGGTGTCATACAGGTATAAGTCTTTGAAGAAGAATACAATTATTATTATACTCATTTAATATGATGGCCGCCTCGCTATCCTAATTCGATTTTTACTTACAGGGATAATTATCATAAAAACTGTACAAGGAAAACGTTGAACACAGAGAGAATTTTGGAAAGTTGATACTTGTAACCAATAACAGAGAATCGAGAAGTGTACAACATATGAAGGTTGAGCTAATCAATACATATTTTAAGACTTTTTTATGAAAACTTAAATAAAATTAAAGTGAATAACCAAAATTTGTACCTTTTGAATGATTTTTATTAATGACTAAAAATACTTAATATCAATTCTTGGCTTCAAATGTTGTAGGGTAGGTGGATTTGCTATAAAAGATGATAAATGATGTTATAAGTATAACTCACTGAACACTAAAATTAGAGGAAACTTTTGTTTAAATTGTATAAAAATTAAAAAAAATCGACTCAATTTCTTTTCAAAGCAATGTATAAAATATTTCCAACGGGTTTTTTTAAAATTACGGATATTTGCAGCATTTTAATCTTCCGAGAAGCTGTTCCTTTGTAAAGAACTGAAATATTGGCCCTCAAAACATATACTTTTTATAAATTATGACATAGCAAAATTTAGAATTTCTCAAAAACTTCATGTTTGCTTCGTCAGGGATTACTTTTTGGAAATCATTAGGGCGAGAGCGCACTGGGGTGGTGTGACGAGTGGCTTTTTGGAACGGGTACTGGCGCTCGTTGAGATGAGGTAATGTGGTGGCATTTTTCTAGTGGCACCCCAATGCGTGGCGACTTTATTTCACGCTATTGTATTTTTTATGAACTCTTTTGAAGGTGCCACTTGCCACGTTATTGCCACGTCACCTTGGTGCACACCCGGGTTTAGATTTGTTTGGAAACTGAATAACGAATAACCTACACAAATGGACAAATGGTTTTAGTGTGGAAGGTGGAACATTATTTATACCTTTGTGGTCTAAAAAAGTTTCACTCAGTAAAACCCAGACTAATCATAAAAACTGTATAATTAATACTGGTAATATCAGGTGAACTCTATTTGTTTATACGCAGGATACAAGTATTGTTTATTGTTTAATAAGCCATTATTTGTATAATTCATTTTGATGGCTTCGTAAATAAAAATGTACTCATCATTTTTATGGTTGACATAATTAGGTAAATATCTATAACTAAAAAAGAAACAAGGCTAAGTAATGTGTTTGGGATACAATTGCGCGTCTGTTAAATAAACAGTAAAGATTTAAATCACCTTCATTTATACGTAAAAGTATTGTGATGGTGTTAAAATTATCTCATTGTTTGATATTTAAGCTGTAGTAAATGATTTACGATTTATAAGGAATTTCAATCATTCCAAATATTTCATGAAATTGCAAGTATGTATTATTATTTTTTAGCAATCATTGGCAGTTTGATGGAAATTTATTATTTGGAATCGGAACTGAAATTATTTATACATTAATGTTCCAATAATAATTAAATAAAACAACCAGTTCATATTTCTACTCGTTGTTTTATTTATAATGACTAAATGACGACACGTTTATAAATCACGAGTATAAAATTGGCTATGGTTGATTAATTCGTTCTCTTATTTCCTCCATCCAAGAATAATTAAGGCTGAGGATAATGACCAACGGCGGTTTTATGTTTTGAAACCAAGAAATCCGCCGAATTATTAACATTGTAATCAGAAAACCGCTGAAAGATCAAGTATTTTGAGCAGGCAATAATTATGGCAAAAATCTGGCATATGAATTTGAAAACTTTAACACGGTTTTAAATAGTGTTTGTAAGAAAACCTGACCTGACCTAACCTAGCCCGAATCAAAATCATATAATTAAATTTCACTAAAACAAAAAAATATTTTGTTATACACAGGAAATGTTTAAAGTAAATAATAAAAATCCAATTGAAAGCGTTATATCCAATATTAAATAATTCACTTCAAGATTTCTTTTCTTTACGTCCGATAAATCAGAGATAAAATACTTTAGAGAGAAAGTGCCTTGAACGCGTTTTCCTAAAATAAAATACAAAATAAATACTTCAAAAGAAAGCGCAATCGCATCTTTCATTATTATTTCATGAATTCAATTATCTTTTTTTAATTGATGAAAGAGCAACAGAGCAAAATTTAAAATTTAAAAATGTGTAAATGTAACTAACATTTCTTCTTTACCACGAAGTTAATTATACATCCTGAAGTTTGCAGTTACTTTGTAATAAAACGTGCCTTGTATTGCATTCTTAATAAAGCAACATCAATGACCAATTAAATCAGTTCAGAAATTCGATACTTTCAATTACTTTTTTCATCTATTAATTTAACACAATGCAACTCAATTTTTAATGTTTCAAGAAATGGAACTAAATAAAAATCAAATAAATTCTTGGAAAAAAATTTCAAGAGAATAGTGGAAGCTAATTGCTGACGTACAAAACGCCCTAAATCTCATTTATGATCTGAAGAATTAAAAATACCCTTTAACGTGCATAATTTTATGTGAGATCTGAAACGAATTCCTTTTTATCGCCTTTTTCTTGCTTATCGTTATCAAGTCTATAGAAAGTAGAGAATATGCACAAACAACTTTAATGAATTCTGGAGAAGATCTTAGTCATCATTTTTTAATCCTAAATCCCACGTAGTTCACAAACCCCTTTTAATCGTTTAATTTTAAAATAAATCTTGCATACACCTATATAAACGTATCTAAACTTACGTTACAAACAAAATTTGCAAACACAATGCAGAGAACAGTTTTAGATCATTTTAGATAAATCTTTGATGGTTTCCAATTTGCATCGTAGCAACGTGAGATAATGTTGCAATTTTTCACAGGATATTAAATTTCCCAGCAAAGAATATTTTTCGTTGAACAAATATTTAATTTAAAAATATAATATATTTAGATAAAAGCTATCAAAATCAATACCGCTTCTGGGTGAGAAAAATAAACAACATCCCCAACCTCAATAAGCCTTTTGTGGAAAATAACACGCATCTATTATCTGGAGTAATTGAATTAATAATTTATATAAACTACAATTTTATATAAAAAACACAGTTGGGGTTTAAATAATAAATCCATTTGTGTTTTGTTGAATATGTAGTTAAAAGGTACAAGAATCCATTTTATAAACATTTTTGACATTGAGAAGTACAGATTATCCTCCATTTTATAACGCCCCCTATTGGGAATTTTAAAATTCCGCTCGCTCTCTGGTGCCAAAAACATGAACTTCTATATAAGGTACTTACTTTTTTGATTTAACACATTGGTACATGTTTTTTGAGCTTACTTAAGCTTTAAATATTAGTGTTTTGTTGAATATGTAGTTATAAAGTCCAATAATGCATTTTAATCACAATTTTTGACAAGTACCGAATATCCTCCAATTATAGCGCCCTCTATACGTAGTTAAAATTCTCAATAATTTTATTAATTTGAAATCATAATTCTACTTTAAAACTTCAAAATTATGTCAAAAGTTGTTGACATGACAAGAATAAACCATCAGTCCAAAAGTTTTTTGCAGCAAATAAAATTTGGGATGTGATTGGGTACAACGATGGATACAGAATCATCTTTTCCAGAACAGGGGATAAATGGTCTAGTCTGCGTAGTTTGTGAACAAATACCAGATTATTCCCCGGTATACAGATGCCATAATGGGCACTACATATGCAATAACTGTTTTGAAAAATTTTTATTCCCTGGTAAGTGTAAATAATTTGGAAAATAAAAAATTACAATTATATTTTAGATGTTCCTACATGCATTGCGTGTACCTCTCGTATTTTTGTAAGACAAACAATGTCAAATGATATTTTAAATCGTCTGAAACATAAGCTTATACCACGAGAATCTCGAAATCCACCAAATCCACCAAATCCTCTTAAAAATTTTGAAGAGAAAGAGGAGGAATGTATGGGACGCCCCAGTACACTTGAGGAAATATTTCAACTACCATGTGATATTTTAGATAAAATATTTGAAAAAAACAACCACCGACTTATCCCTGTAGAAAGCATGAGAAATATAGGAGATGTTCGTATAAGCGCTAGTAGATCTTCAGTAAAAGTGAACCCTTCTAACATGAATTTATTTAGATCTTTTGATCAACCGAGTAGAAAACCAATAAAATGCCCTCACACGGCCTGCAATAAAACTGTAGCTATTTCATCGGTCAAATCCCATTATAAATTTGATCACAGTGATCTTAAACGACACTATGTATTAAAAGGTAAGAGTGTATTAATGGGGTTAAATCTTTCGACGTTACATCAAGGAAAAACCACGTGTTTGGGAATTATTGATATATACGAAATTGATACACGTAGAGAGATTGATTACGGTACTTTTTGGATAATGGTGAGTGATGTTCCTGGGCCAGATTTTGATAGTTCCTACGTACTTTTTTGGGTATTCACTAATAATAATGCAGAATACATATGTACTATGGAATTAATCACTGCAGATGAAAATACTTCCCTTACAGCTCAGTGCGCGGTGAATCGAATTCAAGAAAGTCAAAATATTATGGATATTTCTGAGAGGATGGCTTGTTTATTTGCGACATATGGTGCTATAAAGTCAATGCGAAATGGGATTGATATTGAAATTACTATTAATTAAATACTTGATTACATAATGAAATTATTGTCATTTAAATCTAATAAAATTGTAAAAAAATATAGGCTACGAAAATTTTTATTTATCCGTAATCAGCGGTTCGAAATCTATAATCGTAAGTCATTAGTTGCATAAAATTTCAATATTTATGAAAAAAAATGTAATTTTTTAAAATGTTTAAAATGTTCTCATTTTTTAAAATCGCGTTTTGGATCGTGGTAATATTGCTTGAATCGTTATCAGCGAACTCAAATCTATCGGAAAAGGCTAACAAAGATCGAAAATTTTATTTTTTCCGATTTTAGAACGAAGGGACCCTTTTTTATCGTTTTTTAGGGGTACTCAAAGAGGTGCGTGAAGTTAGCGACAGACTTGAAGCACTAACGTTTTTTTCTAATACAATCGTTAGTGCTCTTTAGTGCAACAATTAGTAAAATTAGAGGCTAAGTATTAAGCGAGTAAATGTTTATTTAAATTTTGTCGCTAACTTCACGCTCAGCGACAATTTTTTTTATTTACCACTTTTTTTTTATAAATTTTGTTTTGTATTTCATTAGTGCTAGTTAGTGCATCAAAGAACTTACTATATTTGGAAAAATAACAAAGTTCCAGATCTATTATTTTTTTCGACCTAGCGACAATTTTTTTATTTATTATTTTTTTCAAATTTTCTTTTGTATTTCATTAGTGCTTCGTTAGTGCTTGTTAGTGCATCAAAAAAACTTACTATTTTTGGAAAAATAACAAAGTTACAGACCTTTTATTTTTTTCGACCTAGCGACATTTTTTTTTTATTTATTATTTTTTTTTCAAATTTTCTTTTGTATTTCCTTAGTGTTAGTGCATTAAAAAACATACTAAGGCTAAGTGGCGTAAAATTGCGCGATAGAAAGAAATATGAAAGTTAGTGCCATAAAAAAAGCTTCCATGAAAATATCATCATTGAACACAATTATTTTTGTATTTTACCATTACAAGTTTCTACGTTCTGGCTCTTTCATAATATAAAATCGCTGTTGTGTATTTTGGGAGCGCGACAAAAGGCCGAAAAACAAAAGGTTGACGTGGAATAATGACCGAAAGAAAAAAATCCGAACGCTAAAAGGGCGATGTGAGCAAATGTTGACAAATGGCCGATACGGACAATGGGTCGAATGTAAAAAATAAGGCCGAATAACACCAAAGACCGACTGAAATATGGCCGAATTGGACAAAAAGCACTAGGATAAAATGCCGAAATGGACATAATGTATTTTCAAACAATTAATACACTGCCTAGTTTTCGAAATATTTTGAACTTGCTGGTTAGATTGGGTTTGTTTGGTTTTTTTGGCATTTTAGCAACGTCGGAGTTTTGTTTCGGTCTTTTGAAGTCGGTTTTTCGTTTAATTTGGTCTTTCCTCTCTTTCTCCAATTGGTCCATTTATCGTTCATCTTCGTTTCTTTGGGTATTTTGTAGGGTGACCATTCGTCCCGGTTTTTCAATGTTTGTCTCGAGTTCTATAAATTTGATGGGCAAATTTTATAATTTTGCTTAAGACGATAGAGAGTCAAATGTGACGATCAATATTAGTTTCTAATACCCGCAAGTTAACAGGCTGCATTTACCCCTAAAATGATGTCCGAAATAATAGAAAAAAGATTTATTATTAATAAACCACTCCCCTAAATTACAAAGAAAAAATATTAAGACCGAAAATACGGTCTTAAGTGGAGCACTTTTTTGGACACTTTGGGGATTTATTTTTAATACTTGGGAACAAAATAGAGTAAAGGGGCTTCTATACAGGCCTAGTATACAATCCGTTTTTTCATTTGCAATTAAAAATTTTGATTTTGCTCCATTACCGACCAAATAGTAAGGTTATTGAAAACACCTAAATTTGATACCAATTATTTTGACTCTCTATCGCCTTAAGGGCCAAAATTACTGGTTACGCCTCTGGTCGTAGCCTCAAAATATTTATTTCTCCGTAATCAGCTTATCGAAATCTATAATCCCAGTATATTAGTTATATGAAACTTGTACATTTTTCAAAACAAAATCTATTGGAAAAGGCTAAAAAAGGTCTCTATTATTTTTTTAGAGCCACTGAAATGGCTGTAACTTTTAAACTACTGGTCGTATCCTAAAAATTTTTATTTCTCTGTAATCAGCTGACCGAAATCTATAATCCGAGCCTCTATTATTTTTATGAAATTCGAATATTTTTATAAAAAATTATAACTTTTTAAAAATTTCAAAATTTTGTCATATTTCAAAAAGTACGCGAAAGATCTCTTAACAGCTTGAGTTTATTATTATCAATAAAAAAATTGACGACTTATGTAATTTTATGAATTTATTTATGTTCGCTCAAGGAAGTTTTATAATAATATCATCAAAAATTATACTTTTATTGCAATATTTTAAGTACCAGTACAATAAATTAAAACAAACGTTATGTGGAATTATACATGTTCCTAAAGCGTAAGCATTTATTTTACACATAAAATAAATTTTAATAGTAAAAATAAAACATAAAACGTGTATCTTGTAATTTCAGCCTTCGCCTCAAGTATTCGTTATCACTTCCCTACACGATGACGATGCCTGCAGCGGCAGACATTTTAATTATAACTATAATCCACTTATGTAGTCAAAGCATTTGTGTGATAATGAAAAGTTGCGTCTAGCAACACAATTAATTCTAAAAAATAGATCACTCCATGATTCAATTGGTTCCCCTGCATTAGCGTTAGAGCTTATTTTAAATTTAAACTGAAATAAATTATGACTAGTATAAATTTTAGCTAAATATTTATAATCCCATAAATCAAACACTTTTGAAAGCAAAAATTAATTATAAGTGCTAAACTAACATAAACAGCATCAACAAAAAACTATTATTACAACTAAAAATTCGAAAAAAAAAAACCAAACACAAAGGCTTAGAAAGTGGGTTTTCTTTAATTAAGAGGAAAGAACACGTTTTATAGCATCAATATATTTGTTTGGATTTTAAATTTTCGAAGAGAAATTAAGGTCAAAATTATGAATAAAAATATTAGGATAATTTTTCCTGACTTGAATTTCCCTAAATATTCGGATTAAATTTCATCCTGTAAAAATGTATGGTTTTTTATAATTAAAAGTGCATAAGCACTTATTTTAATTAAATTATTATTTCATGAAGAATAAAGGTTTCAGTTTCCTTAGTAGGAAAAATCATGTGACTCGAATATTTTCCGCAACTCTTATTAAATATATCTTATCCAGGAGATTTGTGGACTACCCGGACTTTTAGCTTGGCTTCAACTTTCCCTTTCATATAATAAGTATTTTCAGTTGCGCAATATGTGACCTAAATATGCTCCTTTCCGTTTATTTTTTGTCTAAAGAAGCAGTTGAAGGTCTCTTTAACATTCAGCATAATGGTGTAGTTTTGATAGTCTTAAAAATAGAGCATTTGTCTACAAAATTTGGTTTTATTATTTTTATTATAAGATCAATAATAAAAGCTTATCCCATATCCGAGCTTCCAGACCTCAAAGCTACATTGAATAAAAGTTGTCATTTATTTGAGGTCTATTTAGGTCACAATTGTCTAAAACCTGGAGAGTCATAATTTTTGTTGAAAATCTTCTTTACTTTTAACCAACCAGACCTAATAAATACATAACATTATTTTTTTATGTTTCATCCTATTCTCTCAAAAGACAAATATATTTTTATAATCAAATATTTTATTGCAATATCTGAGACATCAATTTTATGATTATCCCAATTTACTGACTCTAAAATTATTTTTATCATCTGGAATCTTAGCCCAAAATTGTAAAAAAATAAAAAAAAAACAATAGTAAGAAATAGCAACTTTTTAATTTATGAATAACTTAAATACAAATTATTTACTTCTGCACTACACGTACGAATAAAATTAACGATTATTTAGTATATATCACCTCTATAAACGGTTAAAATGTTACGTAACTTGTGGATCATATTTTCAAATAATGTTGAACTGTGTTCAGGTTCTTTTTGGTAAAAGCTATAGGCTAGGTACCTTAGAATGTTGATGTTGGCAGATAAGGTTAACATGAAAATTAATAACATAAAAAAGAATATGGTAACCCCGTACGTTAGATTGACGAACCGATTCTCAGGTTTAAGTATAACCACGTCTTCATTTAAATCTGAAGTATCCACAGCTTTATGCATTACTTTAATCGGTTTCGATTTAAAGGTTACATTGTTTTGTACTATAATATTTGTTGCCGGAATGGGATTCATATTTACTGTTGGAATTACATGTTTAGTTATAGAGTCTTCGCTCATGGCTGTTCCCTTCTCCTGCTTACAAAATTCTTGATCAGCTTCAGGCTTTTCAATATGCACTTCTGAAGTTTTATCCAATTTTAATACCCTTTCATGTCCGTGTTCATGATCACCGAAATCCAAACACTTCTGACTTGGTACATCTTTTATAACTTCTTCATTTTCTTTCTCGAAAGAATCTTCAGCTTTCTCCTCTGAAGTTCTTCGTTTCCTGCAAAATCGCGGATCTACTTTCCGTTTAGGCATTACCAATATATCAGATAATAAAGATCGCTCCATTTCGTACTAAATAATTTTAATTACAGTGAAATAAACCAAATGCGAAATTAAATTTTGAATTTATTTCAGTATCCAACTCAAACATGACATTTGAAAGTGATGTATTTTTGAAACAAAATTAAAACAGCAACTGCATAGCAACTTCCATATGTCATGTAAAATCACGTTTGATACATGTTTGATACTAATTTCGGGCGATCTTCTCGATCTGTTTTAAATTGTGACCAAGAGACACCAATGAAGATCAAAATTACTAAAATAATACTAAAATCGAATTTTTCCAATAATTCATGTCTACTTACTACAAACTACAAAACCCGAGAGCAAAGACCAAAGACGTTCCCACTCTTGCTTAAAATATACAGGGGGATTCAGACCACCCGTGCCACCCATTTATCTCGAGAACGCGTTATCGTACATTGCCGAAATAAAAAAATTATTACCAAAGTGAACCTAAAGAATCCATTGGTGAACTTATTTTTTTCCGGAACAACCCGGAACTATCCGGAATCGGAGGTAACTTTGATTTTTTAAATGGCAACATAGGTCGAGTTTGGTATGGTTTGATAGGTCTTTAAAAAACAAATAACTTTTATTAAAATATTTTTTTAATATTTTCCATAGTTTAGAATTTATTCGATAAACAAAAAAAAATTATTAAAAAAAGTAAATAAAAATTATTGCATATTTTGAAGAATTTTGTTTAAATATGGACAAGTATGATATTTAAAGTTGGTAAAACATTAGAATTTGTAGAAAGAGTTTATAAATTTATAAAATTCTTCAAAATATGCAATAATTTTTATTTACTTTTTTTAACAATTTTTTTTTGTTTTTCGAATAAATTCTAAACTATGAAAAATATTAAAAAAATATTTTAATACAAGTTATTTGTTTTTGAAAGACCTATCAAACCATACCAAACTCGACCTATGTTGCCATTTAAAAAATTAAAATTACCTCCGGTTCCGGATAGTTCCGGAAAAAAATAAGTTCACCAATGGATTCTTTAGGTTCACTTTGGTAATTAAGTTTTTTATTTTAGTGATGTGCGATAACGCGTTCTCGAGATAAATGGGTGGCACGGGTGGTATGAATCACCCTGTATGTATTTACAGATGCGGTGATAAAACGAGAGCAAAGTAATAATTTTCGTTTTAGATTGGAATGAATCAAAGAAGTGATAAATGCATTTAGGGACAGAACTGGATACAATCTTACATGACAATAACAAATTTTCAATTGTTGCTGAATACCCAAGATTTTAGCATGTATTCAGCGACCGTAATGAAAATTTTAGAGACGTCATTAAAGTTAATCACGTCTTTAAGAAAATATTTCTTATGAAGAAATATTTTTTAATCACGTGTTTAACGTTAACGACGTCTCTAAATTTTTCATCACAGTCGCTGAATACATGCTACTGTGTCTTAAGTAAAATTTGATTAGACGAGCTATTACAAATATCAAATTTTAAGATTTAATAATGTGTATTGCACAATATGATGGGAATAATTTATGTTTAGAAAAAGAGAAAAAAAAATATTAACCCAGATCTAAGATAATTAAGCTATGGCGCGCTTTTAGCAATAAATTTACGCATAAGTCGCGAAATTCAAGATCATCATCTTCACCAATATTTTTTATTAAAAACGTACTACGTCTACATCCTTGACACAATTTTCTGTAAACGTGAACGATTTTCTAAATATACCGCTAATTTAATTTGTAAACAAAGCTAATACATGTTCGGCGCGAGTTTTAATCCCTTTATTTTTAATCCAATTAAATCTTAATATAATCAAACTTAATTAATAAAATAAAATAATAATTACCTTAGATTTTCGTGAGTTTAAATTTAACACGTCTGGTAGCTCTATTAGGTGTAACTCTGTCGCCTTATTCAATTTTGAATTTTATTTACGTAATTGAGGAGGTAAGGGCCGACTGGCTGATGTGATATCAACAGGTTACGCGGTCTAATCAAGCACTCAGACCAAAAGTGGCACATTTGTTTGGGTAATAACAATCATAGGGAGGAAATAAGAGCGCGACCGGTCGCTTCGGGTCATTCGGATTCAAATAGCACCAGCAGGTGCTGGGATGGAGTACAGAATACACGGTGAACGGTTACAGAGTGCTGAAGTTCACGCTGTATTCAGCTGTACTTTATAAACATACGGAAAGTCGATAAATGCCGACCGAGTTGAAGAACACGCTGCAGTTGACGTGAAGAGAAAATTCAGGAGTTGGATTTAAATTGTATTGGTGGGAGTCCGCACGCGTGTACACTTCCACCTACCACATCAACCATCCTTCTACTTCCACCTTCCGTTGAAGGCAAGTTGCAGGATTCAGAAGCTTTACCTATTCTATAATTTCTACACAATACCTACCGAGCTTCACTGCGACATCCAGATATGAAAACACGAACTAAAGTCTCCCTGTAATAGGAAATACTCGGAACATCTAGGAAAACTACAGTTAACCACTTTAGAGTCAATTGTTATTTTTCAAGAACCATTACAGGCCAAAAAATTTGGAAAACCAGTGAAATTTTTATCAACTCATCACTAATTCAACTAGACTTCCTTTGGCCCTTCCAGGACAAAAGTCCTGTATCCTGTATTCTATCCTATAATAGTAATATATATCCTATATATAATCCTATATTCTATCCTATAAAAGCTTTTCTTGATAAAAAAGCTTTTTGATCAAATCACCCCAATCGTGATTGATTGTCGTTCAAATCGTGAGGAACCCATTTTTCTATACCTTTTCCAATTGTATTTCAGAAATGATCAATTCAATTTTAGAAATCATCAATTGTAATTCAGAATAGTCAATTGATGTATTTCAGAAAAGATCCATTGAGTTTCAGAAATCATCAATTGTTTTTCAGATAATTTAATTTTAGAAAAGACCTTTTGTAAAATTGTAAATGTTTCACTATTCTGAAATACAATTGATACTTTCTGAAATTAAATTGATTATTCTGAAATACAATTAATGCTTTCTGAAATATAATTGACTATTCTAAAATCGAATTGATCTTTTCTGAAATACAATTGACTATTCCGAAATCGAATTGATGTTTGCTGAAATACAATTGGAATAGGTGTAGTTTTTTGTCTTTCCAATATCTTGGTGGTTCGAAATTGTCATTCATGGTGCCATGGTACTCTCAGTTATGATGCAAGCTCTTGAACAGTTGTACGGCGCGGCGGTCATTTTCAACAAACCCCTTTAATTGGTCTTTAGTCTTTAGCTGTTATCAACCTCCCGTGGTCAACCACTACGCTCATCATCTTATAGACTAGTTCATAGCTTTTCTAGAGCCACTAGCCCACATGGAGGAGCAGCCATCTTTGCATCAAATCTTTTGAATGACACCATCTCACCAATATTCAACATAAATGTACTAGCAATAGAAAATCATGCAGAAATTAGTGCAGTGGAAATAAAAGATTGTGCTATAGTGTGTATTTACAGGCCGCCTCTGGGTAATTTTATTACTTTTTTGAACATTTTGGAAAATCTTCTGGAACAGTTAAGAACTCGAAACTCGGCTATAATCTGTGGTGACTTTAATATTAACTTTGATAGTGATATTAACAATACTCACAAACTATGTAACCTATTTTATATTTATGGTTATAATAAGTGTATTACTACCCATACAAGGGATTCACATTGTATAGATAACATTTTTGTAAAACTCCAGTCAAGCAATTTTAGTTCTAACGTGTTAAACCCATGTATATCTGATCATTTGGCGCAGGAGTTATTTTTTTCAATTGAACACCTTAAGCCCGACACTCAAAAAGTAGACCACCGATGTAGACCTTTAACCGAAAAAGGTTTTCATATATTTAATAACATTCTGCATAATCTTAGCTGGGACTTTCTTGAAGCTACCAACTTGGATCCAGATGCAAAATTTAATATTTTCTTTCAAAATTATCTGGATGCGTTTCATATTGCATTCCCATTAAAAACACTTAGGCCACGTAAATGCGACAATGGAGTTAACTGGTTTACTCCCGAGTTGGATTTAATGCGTAAACATTTAAAGCATATTTCCGATTTGTACAATGATTCTAAATTAGAAAATCATAGATTACAAAGAAATAACTTTAGAGCATTATATAAAAAAGCTCTAAAAGATTCCAAACTTAATGCAAATGAAAAATTTATTAATAGTTCAGCAAATAAAAATCTTGCAATGTGGAAAATCATTAATGCACGCAAAAAATCTACCAATGACTCAACTACTATTCATCCTAATGAGTTTAATATATTTTTTACTAATATTGCGCACGAGTTAAATAAAGATACATCCTTAGATTGTTTAAATAATTACTTTAAATTAGACCATGTTCCTCCATCATTTTCGTGGTCTGCCATAAATCAAAAAAATGTTAGAGACATTATTATTTCTCTGAAAAGTAAACCTACAAAAGATATTCATGGGCTCTCTACAGTACTCCTAAAAGGATCTATGAGCGCTATAATAGCTCCTCTAACAAAGATCATAAATGAATGTTTTAAAAGCGGTATATTTCCAAACAATCTAAAGTCAGCAGCGGTAATTCCACTGCACAAAAAAGGAGATAAAGCCAAAAAAGAAAATTATAGGCCAATATCTATCTTGCCTACATTTTCAAAAGTATTTGAAAAGGCTCTCCAGCTTCAAATATTGCAATTCTTTGAAGATAATAATCTATTCTACAAGTTTCAGTTTGGTTTTAGAAATCTTCTTTCAACTAACGACGCCATAATTAGTTTTGTTAATAATGCCACAGCTTGTTTTGAGGAGGGTAAATTTTATTTATCAACTTTTTGTGACCTAAGCAAGGCATTTGATTGTGTGTCACCAGATGTCTTGCAATGGAAGCTTAAACGCTATGGTTTTGATGAAACATCGTTAAACATAATTAATTCATATTTGCAAAGTCGCTATCAACAGGTCAGAATATATGAATGTTACTTCAGATAAGCTTCCTTTAACATTAGGTGTGCCCCAAGGAAGTATTCTGGGGCCACTATTATTCATTATTTATATTAATGATCTGCATAGCCATTTTGTAGACTCGGATGTGATACATTATGCCGATGACTCAAACATATCTGTAAAAGGTGAATGTTTTGATATTGTCGTTCAAAAAATGAATGAACATCTAGAATATTTAAAATCTTGGTTCTCTGTTAATAATTTAACTTTAAATATAGGAAAAACTGGCAATGTGTTATTCACTTTAAAAAATGTACCAAATGTACCTGTTAATTTAAATTTATCAAAGCATACAAAGTTTCTTGGCTTATATTTGGAACCTACTCTTACATGGAAACTACATGTCAATGATCTAGCAAGTAAATTAACAAAAAATATATACCTTTTGCGAAATTTAGCTAAGTCAGTAATCAAAAGCGTCATCAAAACTGCTTACTATGGTCTATGTCTATGTCAATCTGTATTATCTTACGCCTTAATTGTCTGGGGTCATTCGTTTGAATCAAACCGAATCTTTGCACTACAACGCAGAGCTGTTCGCATAATTGGAAATATACCATATACTGCGGATTGTAAAAATACTTTTATTCAGGAAAATATTTTGACATTGCCATCCTTATTTATTCTCGAATGTTTAATTTATGTTAAGAGAAACCTTCATTGTTTTCAATTGTTTACCGATATTCACGATCATGACACGAGATTTAACTCCAATATTGTAGCAACATCATTTAGGTTAAAAAAATCTCAAAACGGACCAAATTATTTGGCTATCAAATTTTTTAATGCTCTTCCTAGCGTAATTAGACAAAGTTCTCTAAATATTTTTAAGTTGAAAATTAAAAAACACCTAGCAAATGCCTTCTATAATTACGATGATTTTTTTAGGAGTAATTTTAATTATACAAAAGGACTGATTTTAATGACATAATATGCTATGCATAATATGACAAAATCATATATTAATATTTTTGATATTTAATATTTGATCTTTAACAAAATAAGGTGAGATTATTTGATAAAATTTTAATGTGCGTTAATTTCATGTATCGGTTATTTAACTTTGAATCTTTGTCTTGTACCTAATTAATTTTATAATTTGTTGTTTTGTAGCCATGATTATGGCTACAAAGATAGTCGAAACGTCGGCAATTATTTCAAAATAAAGAGTTTTGGAAGTGAAAAGTTCGTCTTTGGCTGTTACTTTTATTTAATAATAATATTTTACGAACGAGAACTTTATATATTTTTTATTTATTATTACATAAAGGGGTATGTAAATATTTTGAGGATGAACAAATATATTGTGCTGATTATAATAATAAATATTCAAATTTTTAAAAGTAAACCGTTTTAATCAATTTTCTCAGAACTACGAAAAGTGGACTTACCTTCTTCTTGCACCAAGGTCTTCAATTGCAAACTTGATATCCAGGGCTGCGTCTAGACCCTAACGGGCCCTAGGCACAAATTTTATTCGCGGGTCCCTTCTATGGTCGGATTTGGCACTTGAGGGTCCTAGGCAAAAATTGCTATGGGGGCCCCAGGATACCACAAAATTGGTCTAATCCCAAAATATTATCACTTCATTTTAATGTTTTTTTAAGTTGCAATTTAGCTTTTTGAGGGCCCCAAAAAAAGAGAGGTCCTATTAGACCTAATATAAAACCCCGTTCCTGTTCTACCAGAAATATATCAGAGTTTATTGAAGAACTCCAAGGGGAACATTAAAAAAATTAAAATTTTGTAAAAATTGCACTATTTTACTTGAAGTTGTAAGATGACTTTCAAAATTTTTTAATAAAATAACCACGTGAGCTAGATCTAATTTTACGGTTAATTTGAATAAATTAAAGAATTCTGCAATAAGTGAAACCGACTTTATTGAAAAATTCTAAGGGAAAAACATTAAAAAGAAATGAGATTTTCTAAAAATTACACTATTTAACTGTTTGAAGCTGCAAGATGAGATTTCAATAGTTATTTATTTTATTATTTAATATTTGTCGGTTGATTTGAATAAATTAGTGAATTCTGCAAAATAATAATCCAAGTTTATGGAAAAATTCCAAGGAGAACAATAAAATTTTGTAAAAACTGAAATAATTTTACTTGTTGAAGATGTAAAATGATTTTAAAAAATTAAAAAAGAAATAAATTAGAGAATTCTGCATAAACTCGAGTCAGTGGAAAAAAAATCCAAGGGAAAAATTAAAAAAAAAATGCAATTTTTTACTTGATGATTTTTAAAAAATTATAAAAAAATAACTAAGTGAGCTAGAATTAATTTTGCGGTCGATTTGAATAAATTAGATAGTTCTGCAAAATATAAACCCGAGTTTTCAAGAAGAACATTATAAAAATGATTTTTGTAAAAATTGCACTATTTTACTTCTTGAAGCTTTAAAGTGATTTTTAAAATATTATAAAAAATAACTAAGTGCGCTAAAATTAATTTTGCGGTCGATTAAATATATTTGAGAATTCTGCCTAGGGACGGATTTAGCACTTGGGGAGAAAAATTGCTATAGGGGCTCCGAGATACTACAAAACTGGTCTCATCCCGAAATGTTAGCAGTTATTTTTTGCAAGTTAGCTTTCTTGGGGGCCTCAAAAAGAGAGGGCTTCAGCCCAATTATTTGACCGTATATAAATCCGGCCCTGGCTCCTTGTACTTTTAAAAACACTTTTTAACCATGTTGATTTAAACTTCCATTTATAGAAAAAAATGTTATAATTTAATTTTACTTTGTTATATCTTTTTATCATTTATGTTTATATATTTTTTTTATAATAGGATGATCTGGGCAAAATGAAAATAAATAATTTATTAAAAAATATCAAATACGGGCCCCTAAATTTGCGGTCCCTAGGCTTTGTCTAGTGGGAAACGCCCAATACGTTCTGGCTTCTGGCCTTATTTGAAATGGAACAAGAAAATCTTATTTCGTGTCTTATTTAAGACTTAGCAAAATTGTCAAAAATTAACCCTGAATGACATAGTAGAGCAAAAGTTGCCCTATGAAGGGCGCGTTCCAATAAAGACTCGCAATGCCCACGACGACCGCAAAGTCGTTCCACATACGACCGCGGTTGTTTCTTTCGTGCATGAAAACGTCATCGATGGCGACCGCAAGAAGCTCACAACGACCGTATTTATTCGTGGGTTTCTGTGGTAGTTTGTTGAATGGTGTCGTTTTGAGCTAGTGGAATGGGAAAATTTTGCGGTCGTGGGCTTTAGTGTTCATTAGTGGAACACGCCCGAAACATACTATGAAATGACATGATTATGAAATCACCTAACCAAAAAGAATCCCAAAAAATAGCAGTTGAAACTAAGTGTCTAAAACCTCAATATCTTTATTTGCAACCTACAAATTATGTTTTTTGAGGATCCAGAATTTTTTATTCTGAAATTTAGGAGTGTTCTTCTAGTATTTTCCTCCATGTTTTTTTTCAAATATACGTCAAAATAGGGCCATCTATCCGTAGTCGAAATTCCCAATAGAAAACATAGAAGTCTTTGCGTACGAGTTTACAAACAGCGGGAAACGATGAACATTTCAGCATCAGGTTAAAGATGTGTATATAATGGGCTTGGCCCTTTTATTCCTTGTCAGTGCAAAGTAGTAATTTCTACTCCTAGGCACTACAAAGTGACCATAGAGTCAACGAACATAAAAAGTGACATTTTAAAGCCTGTCAAACGTCACAGAAGACTACTTTAATGACGTTTGAAAAAAATACATTTTTGAATTAGTGTCAATCGTTTTTCTTTTCAAAGAAAGTCTATGGATAAAAAAGCAGTAAAGACATATCTATGATATGCTTTGCAACATCAAACGCAAGTCAATGCGCCTGAGACAGATGAAAAATGAAGCTAATTTTATTAATGTTTTATTGATTTAATTTAAGTAGATTATCCTTGTGTTATTATAGATGAACGATTATTAAAATTTATTTAAATTTTATTATTTATTATAAAAATCATAACATGTAAATCTTAAAAATATAAATACAAATCAAGTTGGTGTAAAAATTACTAACTATAGAAACAATTTCAATTAATATTATTTTTTTAAATCATTACCAATTGCTAATTGCATCTCTTGACAATTTATTAACATCAGTATTTCCAAATTCTGTACAACTAATGGTCTCTGTAATAATATCATAATTATGACTTAAATAAAACTCGAGATAATTATATTCACACATAAATTCTCTCAAATTCTGCATTGACATGTAAGCACACTCAGTAACTATCATACGGAAATTACAGGGTAAGGAACTAAAATAATCTACAAAAACATCAGATTCAACAGCCTCCACTTCAGAAATACTATGCGCCCAAAACTGCATTTCTGGTCTATAATGCATTGGATAAATATCTTTTAAATTCTTAAATTTCTTTGGAACTTTTTTTATTTCCTTTAATAAACTTTTATTTAATTTCGCTTTATTAGTAGTGATCGTAATATTTTGTGAGTCATTTTCATCTTTAATTGTAATCGGTGGTAATTTTTCAATTTCTTGAATTTGTTTACTAACCAATTTACAAGGAATTTTTTTTCGCTCAGCAAAATCGTTTCTAGTTCTTCTAGGTAATGTGACAATCTCACATTCCTTTATATCGCCTCCAAAATTAATTTCCGTCTCACTATCTAAATATTGATTATCATTTAATAAATAATCTAAACTGGATTCTTTAAAATTTAGATTCAAAATTTCGGTTAAATACTTTTTATTTTTAGTCACACCTGTGTTTTTTAGATTATTTAAAAAATCTTGCACGGGTGTGCAAGTTCTTTCAAGCTCAGGAGTTTCTAATTGAAAATCTTTTTTTTCCTTCACTTCCATAATTAGTTTTTTCAGCATATTGTAATCCATTAAATCTGCAGGTTCCAAACCAACACGTTTATGAGTTTCTTTTAAGAAATTTATATAAATATCACTCCTATCAAATTCGTTGTCTCCATAATGATGTTGCGTTGGAAAATGATGTTTTGCCATTATTATTCTACGGTAATAAATAAAATTTAACCAACTTTTTATGTTGAACATGTTCTTCCCATTGGTGTTCAAACTTTCTGCATAAATTGATAATTTTAATTCAGTGTTATCATCCAATCCAAATAAAAGTTTTAAAGTGAATATGATGAATGAAAAAATCCGTGCTTCATAATTTGGTAATGGTTTTCTCGTAGATTTCACAATATCTATGGTTCGACAGGTTTTTGACATTAATTTAATTACTAGATCCTTAAATTGATCTAAAAGATTAAAAAAAAAATAAAATTTAGATACCCAGTGTAATGTTTCGTTACGTATTTACGTATTTTTCATTGCAACTTTAATGCAACGTTGCAATGAAACATTGAAAAAATGTTATTCAGTAAACATGTAATGTTACGTTACGTATTTTAAACGCTACATTGCAATGAAACATTGAAATCTTGTAAATAGTTAAACATGAGATGTTTTGTAATATATTGTAAACTGTAAACGTTTCTAAATAAAATTAATGTAATTTTTTAAATTAAAAAATATGATTAATCAACATTCCATTGTAATATTTATGAAATGTTTAATTTAAAACGTTTCCGTGACAACGTTGTTATGCTATGACATGTAGGCATTTATGAAACCTTACTGCAACGCAATTGTATCAATACATGGTAACATTGCATGTTTCCAGGAAACATTTATAAGATATTATTTCAATGTTATTTTGTTTACTGGGTAGAATTGTTTAATAAATTACTTACCTGGTAAATTTAATTCTCCACAATATCTTTCACATAAATTAATTAAATTTGGCATAGGAATTAGCTGTTTAATTTTCAAAAGGTTAATCATTTTGAATCCCATTTCGGCATAAAACGAATAACTGGCAAATTTGCTGTGGTTAGTTATGTGTATATTTAGTCTTGCTTCGTCAAAATCATCTGGAAGCAGATGATCAACATCGCCGTAGCTTAAAAAACCTTCATTTATGAACCTCATCATATCTGATAAAGTAAGCTTATCCTTTGTGATAAGAAGACTGAGGTATAAAATAACATAAAGCTTGTTCCGATTTAAAATTGAAGCACCCCTCGTGTATTGAGTTGAAAAACTTGCACGATTAATATCATTTAAACATTCTTCATCTTCCACATCATTTACAAGTTTTTTAAAATTGCGTTTTTTTAAAGCAGCCTTTAATGCCTTTTTTGCCTCAGGTGAATAATCTAAAAGCTTGCTTTTTGTTGCCTTGATTTCATCAGATTTCAGTGCAGACAAACTTTGGCTTGCCTCAGTTTTTTGAGATGCTTGAATGGCTTTGATTTCTTCATACTCTGCTATTGCTTGCTCTTTCTATAAATACACAACAGAATAAATATTTTCGTTAAAATAATAGATAGTTTAAAGAAACTTAATTTATATTAGATTTTCAAATTAAGCAATCTCCCTCTTACAGCCGAATGCGGAACTAATGGAATGACGTCAGAAGTAGGTTAGTTGCTAATACATTTTCATGGTTGACTGACGTACTTTTGACGGCATCTTTGGCGGGATAAAATAATTTGAATAGCTAATAAAAATAGAAAAACATACATATTGAATTAAACCAACATTACCTTTTTTTTATTCAATTTTCGCGTGTTAAGAACAGTTTCATCTTCCAAATCTGATAAATGACTATTTTCAGTTGATTTTCTTTTCCTTTTTTTCAGTTTTCTTTCATATATCGTTTCTGCATCTCTGGAAGTATTTAAATTAAAAAAAATTAAATCTCCATACTCATTAATATTTAGCCAATATTCAATAAAGATTTGAAATTTACAAGAACAAAAAAAAACATGAGGTTTCATTTTTCATTTCCACTTCCTTATAACTGTATTAATTTTTATGTAAATTACATTAAATTGGCGTCAATGTGTAAACGTCATTAATTTTTATACAGGACCACAAAATGATGAATTCTAAAATTTCAATTTGCCTTCAGGCAAAACATTTAAAAAATATGTAATGAATATATTTAAAAAAAAAACAAGCAACAAAATTTTTAAAATTCTGAAAAACTTAAAAATTCTGGAAAAATTAAAAATGTGCTGAAAACAGCTTATTACACTTTATGTCAATCCTTAATGTTTTATGCATTAATTGTATGGGGTCACTCTTATGATTCCAACCGAATTTTTGCTCTCCAGCGCAAAGCTGTACGCATAATCGGAGAAATCCCTTATACTGCCGATTGTAGAAATGTTTTTATTAGAGAAAAAAATTCTTACTCTGCCATCAATGTTTATACTTGAATGCTTAATTTATGTAAAAAGAAACTTGCACATTTTCCAGCAATTTACCTCGGTGCATGATTATGACACAAGAGGTAATCAAAACCTCGTAACAGCGTCCTTAAGATTAAAAAAATCTCAAAATGGACCTTACTATCTAGCACTTAAATTTTATATTGTATTACCAATAGAAATTAGAAAAATTCCGTTAAATAATTTTAAACTAAAATTGAAGGCGTTTCTTATAAAAAATTGTTTTTATAATTACAATGACATCTTTAAAAGTGATTTAAACTCTTTGTTATAATTAGTTTAAGCGGCTTGTGACATGTGTTAAATACTAAATACTATGTACTGTATATGCACGAATAAAGTTATTATTATTATTAATTCAAAAATTTTCAAAATTTGAAAATTTTGGAAAAATTCAAAATTTGAATATTTTGGAAAAGCTCAAAATTTG
Source organism: Stenus bimaculatus (assembly GCA_963971135.1). Taxonomy (NCBI): domain Eukaryota; kingdom Metazoa; phylum Arthropoda; class Insecta; order Coleoptera; family Staphylinidae; genus Stenus; species Stenus bimaculatus. Next base: position 26,740,080 of record OZ020185.1, read on the forward strand.
AAACTTTTGGAATATGTAATTTAAAATTAAAAAAAAAAATGAAAATTTTGAACAAATTTTAACAAGATCATTGGATGATTTTTATAAAATAACAAAGTTTTTTTAAAATTTCATTTTCGATATACAATATTTTGATTTCAAATATTTTCATTTATATGAGCGTACTTCTAGAAAAATTATAGAAACACATATTTTCTAAAAAAATCGTAATTAAAGGCTTCTAAAAATCGTATAATTAAAAATCAACCGTTTTCAGGAATTTTTTTTCAAAGTGTTACCGTGCTACCAAAAATTAAACAATTGTAAACACATTAGAATAAATATCCCCCTTAATATTGCAACTTGATTTATTAAAATCGGATGAAAAAAAATTAACCTTTTGCCTTCTTTTAATTGTGGTGACGAGATAAAAACCAAAAAAGTTATAAAGCTGTGAAGATAAATGAATATAAAAAACTTACAAAGTATTATTATAAGCTTGCAATTTCGGTGGCTTACTTGCATCTTCATGAATAACTTTAAGCTCCTTTAAATACTTAAACCATAAAACCTTAACGACTGGTTTTATTTTTGGGTCAGCTCCACATTCTATTAATTCTTCCACTAACCCACGAAGGATATAATTATAACATTCCCATGAAGTTACTTGCTCCTTTGATGAACCTTTACGTTCCTTCTTATGTGTTTTAATCGTTTGACTCAATAAATTTCCTTCGAAAACATGTTCTTGCAAATCTTGCGTCAAGGTCTGGCATTCATTGCAAAAATATTGACCTGCCTCCAAATAAAAATCTGTACCTCCACAAACGTCACATTTCACATCAGAACTCATTTTTAATTAATATTTTTATGAAATTTGTTTTTAAGTTTTTAAGGTTATGTTAATCAGTTCACAAAATCAGTTAACATAAACGAGTGAAAGAGGCGTTGATTGCAATTCGAACCGGTGTGAAGTTATCCTCTATTTCCGAAGAAAGCCGATCGTAGCGCGGCGTTGCCACAGCTAAAACAAAATTATTATTTTAGTTTCAAGTTGTTTTTATACAGGGTGAGCTAAAATAATTGTGGTCAATTCAAATTTCCGCCTAAAAATCTGGGGAATTTGTTTGCTTCAAGTTCATAGTAACACGAAATCGTGTCAAAATCAAAACAAAGTAACTAGACTTCACAAAAGCAGAGGCGTATGTGTAATTTTTATTGTTGTGTTAAAACTTCAGATTTTAGAATTTCGTTATTATGCCTTCTTTTTCATAAACGTCAGTTTTTATAAAAATTAATTTGCGTAAATCTTTGTTTTGTGTTAGCATCTGCCTCGAAAATGAAGAAAAACATTTTCAATATTTGACATTTGCTGTGAAATAGAGATTTTGGAAAAAAAGTTACTACTCCATTGGATTACTAGGAGATTTTCTTTTTAAGATTTCAGTTGTACCAACCTGTGTATTTGGTTGCCTACATATCAAACCACAATCATTTTAGCTCACCCTGTATATTATATATATTTATACAGGGTGTCCCATTTGAGGGTATTTTTGTTATTATTGGAGATAGAAAGTCGGTTAAATGGACAAAGTAATAGACATTTTTTTCGAATATTAATAATTCATTTACAAAAAATTTCCAACGCTATCTTGAAAAAACAAAAAAAATGCGATTTTTAAAATATGACTATAACTTCTTTATTTTCTATGGTACCAAAAAAGTTTTTTGACATAATACCGACAATTTTTTGTGTACAATGCAGTAAAACAAATGAAGATTTTTTTTCGCCAACGGATTGACCGGAAATGAACCAAACTTATTTTTTTCCTATGGCAGCCATGTTGGATTTACACATATTCGGAGTCAGTATTTTTTTCTGAGTAATTTGGTATCACCATATGTCATATTAAAAAAAAATAAAACTAACATTGGACTTTAAGAGATGTAAATTGTCAATAAAATAAATGTAACTATTTAAAATATTAAATGTAAAATAAATCTTAACACATATGTATTGACAGTTTACATCTATTCAAGGCCATTTTTGCTTAGTAAAATAAAATTATTTCTATTTTTCTTAAAATATTACATGTGATATATCAAATTACTCAGAAAAATACACTAATTCCGAATATGTGTAAATCCAATATGGCTGCCATAAGAAAAAAATAAGTTTGGTTCATTTCCGGTCAATCCGTTGGCGAAAAAAAATATTTATTTGTTTTACTGCATTGTACACAAAAAATTGTCTGTATTAAGTCAAAACAATTTTTTGGTACCACCGAAAATAACGAAGTTATAGCCATATTTTGAAAATCGTATTTTCTTGTTTTTTCAAGATAGCGTTGGAACGATGCGTTATTCAAATTTTTTGTAAATGAATTATTAATATTCGAAAAAATCTCTACTACTTTGTCCATTTAACCGACCTTCTATCTCCAATAATAACAAAGATACCCATACAGTCCAATGTCAAATAGGACACCCTGTATATTATATACATATTTTATATTATTATTACAGGGTGAGCTAAAATGATTGTGGTTTGATATGTAGGCAACCAAATACACAGGTTGGCTCAACTGAAATCTTAAAAAGAAAATCTTCTAGTAATCCAATGGCGTAGTAAATTTTTTTTCCAAAAACTCTAATTTCACAGCAAATGTTAAATATTGAAAATGTTTTTCTTTATTTTCGAGGCAGATGCTAACACAAAACAAAGATTTACGCAAATTAATTTTGATAAAAACTGACGTTAATGAAATTCTAAAATCTGAAGTTTTGATACAACGTTACTTTGTTTTGATTTTGTGTTAGTATGAAGCAAACAAATTTCCCAAATTTTTTTAGCCGGGAAATTTGAATTGACCACAATCATTTTAGTTCACCCTGTATATTATTTTTATATTTATATATATTTATGTACATTGAGTTGCCTACAGTAAAATATCGATTAAAATTCCCCAAAAATGATTAAAACCTCGTTAAAATAGAATGTTCAAGGAGTAGGAAAGGTTTTAAGGATCTCTTCGAAAGACTGATGATTGTGGTGCTCACATGCGTGCTGCATTGATCAATCATCATTTAAAAAAAGGGAGTACTTTTAAGTAAATTTTTTGAGATCGAGCATTTCCTTGTGGTTATTCAAATAAAAAGTAACAAAAATTTAAGGAACTTTCGAATTGCTAAAAGAATCAAATAAAAGTTAAGGTGAGGAGTCACCTTAACTTTTTGGTTGGAGAACCAATAAAAGAACCTATTCAAAAATTTTGAAAATCATAATTCTTTGATATAAGGTAAAAACAAAAATGATGAATTAAATCAAGATGCAATTGGTTTTGTACCTTGACAGAAATGAGTTTTAGCATATAAAAATCAGAAACATCTAGGTGTTTTGAACCACCTTTTTTTATGGTTTTGTGTCTGCAGAGAGTTCATTTGAAAAAAAAAATTAAAATAATTCTTACCTCTTGATAGAAATATCAGCAATTAATTAAAAAGTTCACTAAATAGTTTTACAATCCACAAATGTTAAAACACTTTTAAACTTTAAATCGCGTAAAAATGATGATTTCAATTTACCAATTTATGTTCCTACAAAATCGACTGGTCAGGACCAATGTTAAACTGAAACTGTCCTGTTTTCCTTTCGGGTCCTAAGAATATTCCTTTTGGTTTTGGAAGGTGGGGATTGGTAAGCCATTATTGGTTAATTAACATTTAATTACCTTGGAACTTTTATTCGACGAATTTTGTTTAATCCTTCAAAAATGAGTTTTCTTCGTAGAGAGTTGAAATTTTGTAAGTGGAAGGAGGAGGAAATTTTAAGAAAAAAGTTTAGATGTCCCTTTTCCCCGAACGAAAAATCGAGTTCATCCCCCAAGTGTCCAAAATTCACCCCCGATTCGCACCAAATTTTAGTATGTTATGGGGGACCAGATTTTGAAGACGGCGGTTTTGACCTGCCTGGATCTATCTATTAAGGGGGCGGCGATACGACCCCTTTTGTATTTTTACCCCGAATTCCAACGTTTTTTGCGAAGAGCGACCGAAAGGGTGGTTTTTTCGTCCGATTTTAAGAATTCCGGTTCCGATGTAAAGAGGGATGTTGATTCCAAGTGTGTGGTTCGAATTTCAAATTTTTTGAACCCCCCCGACACTTTAAAAAAAATTCCCAAAAATGGTCGATTTTTTTCGCTCTTTTTCGGGTTTTCGGCGGAGTTAACTTTGAAACTCACAACTCAGTCAGATTCTAAAGGGAAGCGAAGCAATTTGGCCTCTTTTATTTTAACATCCTGGGGATTACCACGACCGATTTTTAGGCCTCCCGGCGCAAAGGTGTGACGTCACGGCCCCGAGACACAAACTGTACAATTCTACCGTTTTTTCGGACGGCAAAAGTATACCAAATCTTTTTGGCTTCGATTAGAAGTTCGGCAGGAGGAAAAAATCGCGGTTGCTTTATTCCTCATCTAAATTCCACGTTTTACCTTAAAACGGGAGCTTTTTTGATGCGTTTACTCTTTATGTCGTTTTGGTAACCCCAAAGTGACGCTTTATTTTTCGTGCTACTTTGACGCTGACTTTGAAAGCACGTGTTAGGTGTGGCAACGCCGCCCTACGATCGGCTTTCCTCGGAAATAGAGGATAACTTTCGGAGGATAACTTCACACCAGTGCAATTCGATTCATTGCGCATGATCCAAAAATCAAAACAATCACCGAGTGGTTTCGAGAGCACCCGATAAAGTATAATTACAGGCAACCAAATATACGTGATCATAGAATATTTTTGATTAGAGTTTACTCAACGTACTTTATTACGTTGCAAATTAAATCGTTGGTGTTAAGTAATATAAAATAAATTCTTACTTAATATTAAGCGTTTAAAAAGGTTAATAAATAAAAAACATACGTAATTCAACAAACAATATATATTTTATAATATATTGTGAATACATTTGACGTGTAACACATAATTTTCTTATTAATACGAATGCGCTTGCAAACGATGTGAGTTTATAGCAGCTCTGTTTAATATTTTATCTGCTTTTATAAAATAGGCCTACATAAGATTGTCGTTAATTTGTCCTAACATTGTAACTAATAATAGGACAACAATAATTTAGTTTACAATCAATTAATTTTTAATAGTTATATTATAGCTCATCTATACAAGAATAATTTATTTACCCATTATATCACATGTAAACTAAATATATTTAATTTTATTTACAAATATATATTCTTTATGCCTATAAATTACGCACCTACAATATTTACAATAAAAAAGTGAAACATTAATAAACTCCAAATAATAAAAATTATAACTAAAATACAGGGTGCTCCGTTCGTGGTTTACCAAACGTAAGTTTTTGAAAGTAAGAAAGAGCAAACTTAATATTTTGTTAATCAATGTGCATAAATATTAAAAAAAAACTATCCCTAGAAGGCTAAAACATAATCTTTCAATTGGAAATAATTTTTAGAAAAAAATTGAAGACTTTAATAAGTGAAGCAAAAGAGCTTGTTGAGAATATGAAGAAATATGAGAAAACAAAAAAAAAACGCAAACTTAATTTTGAAGAAAAATTTCAAAAACTTAAAAAAATATTTTTTCTTTTTATTTTTCAATATTTTATCAACAATTTCCGTATTACTATTATTACCAATTAAAAGCGGATGGTTTGAGCTTCCTAGTGATAATTTCTTTAAATCTGTAATTATTATTAACAATTGACAAAAATCGGTGACCTAAAAACTCGAAAACTTTTCTCATTATTTTTCGATTAAATTTAGTTTGATGAACCACGAACGGAACTCCCTGTATATAAAATTGCTTTAAAATACTTATAGATGGAATATTGCATTGAAAATGATTGAGCATTTTAATTAGAAGGAAGACAATAAAATAAAATATTTATTATGTATTTATAAGCTCCTTATTTTAATGCTTCAGGCTTTAGGAATTTCTTTATTACAATTGCATGGAGATAAGAAAAAGTTGATACTAAATTTATATAAACTCGTTTAATCATAGTCTTAGAATAAATGATAAAAATTAGTTTAGAATTTAAAAGTTTTATAGCTATTATCACAAACTGAGATATAAAAACGTTAGAAGTTACACGTAAAACATTTATTTTCGTTTAAATAACAAACGAAAAGCTTTTTCAAATTTGCGCAATTTAGTGCACATTCATTTTACTACAAATATTAACAGTTTTATCCTTGAGTTTTAACAGTTTTTGTAAAAATTTAATATCCACACCGAATATTTACATGAAATTTTAAAAAACTGATATGTTAATTAATTTTTTGACGTTTCAAATTAATTAATAAAATGTGCGTAAAATGTGTTAAATTTAATAAAAATAAATAAATGCAAAGGATATGATGGCAGTCGTGGATTTATAAATTCAATTTATTTTTGTAACGAAAAACAAAAATACACAATTTTTGAATTTGTCGTTAAAATGCATGCAGTCGGAAATAAAAATTCAACACCGATGTCATAAAATTATCATGCAACACAGCACAGAGGACGAAAAATCGCTTATCCTGAATTGGCAATAATTTGAAATAACATGTGTTCAGCGAATTTACATAGAAATATACAAACTCAAGAATTTACACCTAAATTTTTACAACTTGGTTCATCAAGTACGTTATTTTTTACAAAAAAATAAGCTTTGTGTTCTCCATTTAAACAATTATACTATTATAATCTACCTACATACACTAAAACGTGTTAATAACACAAAATGCTGATGGATTTTCTTTTAAATGATTATAATTAAAAATATCACAGAAACTAGTGATGATGAATAAATTTTTATTCAAATATTAGTAGCAGTTAACATTTTTGTATGCGCTTAAAATTGTCTGTAAACTTTCTAAAAATTTTTGCAAGTCTTTAATTATTGCTTTTTATAAAACATTTACTTAGGTACTTCATATTTTTTACAAATAAAATGAAGATTCCTTTAAGATCCTAAAATGTTCTAAAATCGATTTTTTCTTGATGCAAATTATTTCTGAATAAATAATTTTCTATTTGAAAATATATAGGAATGTTGATTTGTTTTGCTTCAGTATAAGTATTTTTACTTCTAGTGCAGGTAAATATTCCCAAAAGAAGGATTCAGGTAATAAAATAGGACCATTCATGATTTTTTTTCACCACCAGTATCAAGAATCTAAAGACTCCCGAAAAAATAGGGTGTGCAAGTATTTGTTTTAGGAGGGGAAGGGGTGGGAATTATGAAAAAATAGTGTTTTTGAAAACTAGGCAACTGGGGTATCATATTTCAGGTGAGTCTGCCTTTACAGGAGCAGGAAATCATCCACAGAATGGCAACGGGAGCAGGTTTCAAAGTTGGTTTTATTGGCTTCAAGTTCACTGTTGGAGGCCCAATTTGCTACTAAGCCATAGATGAACCCGTTGGTAGTAGGTTCGGGATTAGTGCTGTGCTGCACTTGCAGAAGTCGGTGGACTCCAATTTTGGTACTGTTTTTTTTTCAATGACTTTTGGTATGAAATGTATCGTAGTTGATCAATTGTTTGTTCATTGCTTTTTGAACTATACAAAAAATGGAAAATAGATTCTCCTGCTGCTTTAATTTTTTCATTTTGGGCATCAGGTTGGAAGTTGAGACACACTCTCTCTAAAGGATTAGGTTTCAAGTAACTTTGGGACCTGTTTATATGGAATATAGATAGCTCTTTACATCCTGCGTCTGGAGAGTCAAGGAGCAAATAACTTTTTCCTGGTTATCCTATTTTGGGTTTAAGTAGATATATTTCTCGGTTAGCTGAAACCATTGCTCTTATCAAGAATATAATATCGATATCTTGTGCAACTATGACAATTATCAACTGAATAGATTTTTCAATAGCTGTCTGTACAATTAGAAAATATATACTTCCAAGCATTGGCAAAAAAGCGGTCCTGATTTCCATAGACTGTGGTACGTTCTAAAATTCTAATTCTAGGTGTTTGGATTTTATATCGCCGTAATTTCTGTATTCTGTCAGATCCTTAGAACCGCTGAAATTTGTAAATGAGGAGGGGTAGTGCTTTTTAATGTATCCAACATAGATATTGCATAGATCTTTGTATGTTTGATTTTTCTTCATGTCCCAATTCATGCAGGAAATTTCTTCCATTAATGATATAGCTGTTCACAATTGTCAAGACACATTCATCCAAACTATAAAACTCGTCATATAATATAGATTTAAAATTTTTTCGGAATCCAGATTTATTGAAAAGCGATAAAGGGTACGTAGCGATTTCATATCGAAAATACGTTGACAAATCTTCATTTCTTTTCAAAATAATTCTTTGAAATCCATTGGATGGACACTTTACTTTATCATGAACATTATTGCATCTTCGTAGCTTTATGTCTTGGAACGTTAACCCAACCATAGGTTTCATAGTTTTTTCCCCAACTTCTTTTGATTTTAATTGAATCGGTTCCTGTTAAGCCAGCTAAAAGAGAAACAACAAACTTGCTCAGAGAAGAAAAGTGAGTATTATTTATTAATTACTAACTACTCGTTTAGTTTCTTTACGTCCACTTTATTTCTAGTTACTTACTCTCTAGACATCAACATGTTGGTCGGAAGTGAAGTATTAATTTGAATAAGTTTTATTAGAATCGGCGAACAAAAAACATAAAAACGGGGTGCCCTAGTTCTCAGAACACTAATTTTTCATAGGGGTTGGACCTTCCTTCCTTAAAAACATAATTGCTTTAAAAATCAAATTATTGCAACAACCTTCTAAAAATTTCAATTACTGATAAATTTTGCAGGGATATAAAAAAATAAAAGATTTTTAATATAAATTTCGATTAGGTAAGTAATTTAAATTAATTGAATTTTCATAAAAAAAACTTGCTTATTATTTGGAATAAAATAATGAATGGCTGGTGGAAGCTGTAAGGAACAGGGTAATTTGATTAAATTTATCCCGTTTTTAGCAATAAAAATTTTAATAAAATAAATTTAGCTAATGAAGCAAAACGGTTTTAATAAAAGGTAATTTTCAATCGGTAATCCCGAGGTACAGTGTTTGAAGTTGTTTAAATTCTAATTAAAATTTGAAAATACGTCACAGGTCACAGGTTACAATCAAAAGCAGCCCAATTAAATTTAGAGAACATCTCCTTTGTTGTTTATAATGAGAGTTTAATAATCAATACCTGTTCGGCGCTTATATTTATATAAATACTTTAATCGTTGCACGACTCGAAATTTGGTCATAATTTAAAATACTGTCACCATTATTGCGAATTTAAACGAGTGTCTTAGCATTCACGTACAAAGCAATCCGCTTTAATAAAACTTGAATACAAAAGATAGAAAAAATTGCAAGTGAACGAGCTTCTTTTATCACAAAAAATAGCCTAATTCCATTATATACACTGGATGTAAAAAGTGGCATCGTATTTTTTATCAGTCGTGTTTTATTGCCCCTTCTTAGCTTCTAAAGGCCTTCATCTCTATATTGTGCTGTTGTCGGTTTGTCCAGTTGCTAAAGGAATCTTGCAGGATTTTTCCAGCAACTGAAGCAGCAAGGCAGCGCGCATAGTAAAGTGTCCTTAAATGCCTCCCTGAAGTCCCTGTTAAAGTACGCGTATATCAGAGGGTTTAAGGCGGAATTAAAGTAGCCGACCCAAAATAACATCCCCACAACGGCGTCCGGCGTCGGGCAGTTTTCACCACAAAGAGTTGATATTACATACCTGAAACAACAAATTTCACATTAATTTCCAAGCTTAGTACCTACTAAAATGTTTTCTCTCCCAATTTACTTCAAGAATTTTTAGCTCGATATAAGTTCCTTTTATCTACTGCAAAGTGGAAGGTATTTTATCTCTCCAAAGGGTTCTTAAGAATTTATGACTTTATTTTCACACGTATACACTTTTATATCTTAAGCACATTTTTACTTCCGTCGATTAAATTCTCTTTTAAAAACTACTGTGCAATGTTTTTATTAAAACAATATTTTATACAATCCTGTCCAAAACTAACCCACCACTCATTTTTTACTGATTTTTTTTATTATTGAAGGAAGAATTAACAAATCATAGGTAGCTTTTATCATGATAATACAATCTTGACGAAGAAAAGTTCTTAAATTCTAGTGAGTCTGGTGAGATTATTTTTTCGAAGTTTAAGTTGAAGATCAATGTTTATTTTCTCAAGTGATATGTTTCAAGAATAGTAAGTAACTAATACCCGTTATCACCGACTGTACGTTAATAAATACCTAACTCGGCATTACTTACATTTAAGCAATAGTGCCAAATTTCAATTCCATCATCATAAATAATATCTCGAAAGGCACACGTTTCACTTGGGAACTGTTAGCATTATTGTAAAAATTAACACATTTTTGTGCGATAGCGATAAAGAAAAGAAATTTCATAGTAATACTTGACAGAAAAAAGTATTCTGGTAGTTAAAAAACCTCAACGTCTATATTGGAAAAAGACGTTCCAACATTTGGAGTGCCAACCGCATGCAAGGTTCCAATCCAATCTAAGCTTTCTATCACATGAGAAACACCAGTGATTGTATTCTTGGGCCAGTCGAGATCGTGTCGTCGACGAGACTAGCAGGACAAACTCTTATTTTTTCATGTGAATGAAAAGGACAGAATTTTGAAAGTCGTCGGTCGGTCTAAGAATAAGCCTCCAGTAATCAGTTCCTTTCCCAAAAGCTCCTCCCAGTAAAAACTTAGGCAGACGTAGAAAAAATCTCGTATCTTGACTGATTCCGAAAAAACAAGAAATTGAACAACGTTATAATCACCGCATAAAGGCCCTAAAAAAGTCTTCAGTAAAGCGAGGTGAATCCAAATTTCACAAAAAGAGAGCCAGAAAACGAAAGACAAAAGTGAACTTAACACTTACAGATTGGGATACAGACACAGTAATACATTCGAAAGATAAGGCATCAGACATGATGGATAATGAAGAGATTGATATTATTACTACAATAGACTACAAAAACTTAAAACCAAGAGATTTGATCTTGGTTCAGTTTTCAATATAAGCTATGTCTCGCATTCGTAGGAAGAGTTGAGGGGAGCATGGCAATTATTATACAGTAATCTTTTTGAAAAAGAAAGGGAGATTTGTATTTTTTCCTGAGAAGGAAGATAAATGCATGTAGAAATATTTGACATTTTGGCCAAACTGATGCCTAGGTACATAAACATATGAGGGCGGAACATCTCGTCGTCATTAATGTTCACTTTTAAATTTGATTTCTGCAGGTTTTGGAGTAACAAATCTTTAAAGAAATTTTGTTATTGTTTATTTTGTGTTTAATATCTTCAAATTTTGTATTTTCTTTTACGTTATTTTTAACGTCGGTTAAGATATAAGAATGTGTTAAATTACGAAGAAATAGTATTTTTTGTTATTTGAAAAGTGTCCAATCTAGGTTCAATACCAGAATTATTTTCGTCAAACTAGATTAATTTTGTTAACTGATAACCACTTTCCCTATCAAAGTAAAAAAAAATGGACGTAGTCCCTTTCATCGACACGACCGTTCATCGACACAGACGTTTCATCGAATGGCCAATTCATCGACACGCACGTTTCACCGACATTCCCTTTTCATCGACAACCATTTCGTCGAAACTACATTTTCATCGACAACCATTTCGCCGAAACTACCTTTTCATCGACAAACCTTTTCTTCGACAAGGAATACAAAAGGATCTTTCATCGACACCACTTTTTCATCCACACAGACCTTTCATCGACAACCATTTCATAGAACTATCTTTTCTTCGACAAGGACGATTCATCGACACTTATCTTTCATCGAAGCAGACGTTTCATCGACATTACCTTTTAATCGACACTACGTTTTCATCGACATAAAACCTCATCACATTACCAATTCTTCGAAAATGTCGTTTCATTGACTACCGTTTTATCGACACTACCATTTTATCGCAAAGACATGTTTCATCGCCAAAGCTTCCTACCGCTAATATCGACTGTAGTCGATCAAACGGCATTATCGAAGAATTAATAATTAGTTGATAACTGGTCATGAACGGTGACACTTGTGAACAAAAAGAATTCCTACGCTGTCAGACATTTTGTCCCATCAGAATTAATAATGTCGATGAAATTGTTTGTGGATGATCAAATGGTTGTCGATGAAAAGGTAATGTCGATAAATGCTCTGTGTCGATAAAACGTCCTTGGTCGAAAAATATATATTTCAATGAAAAGGTAATGTCGATGAAACGGTCGCCTATGAAAAGGTAATGTCGATGACGTTTGTGTCGATAAAAAAGTAGTGTCGATGAAACCCCCTTGTCACAGAAAAGGTTTGTCGATGAAGAGGTAGTGTCGATGAATTGGTCAAGTCGATGTAAAGGTCATTTCGATCAAACCGTTGTCCATGAAAAAGCACTGTCGATGAAATGGACTGTCGATGAAGTGGTGGCACACTATATTTTAACTACTACCACCTACCACCTTAGTATTTACCTCCCAATTTTAACAGTTATTTAATTCCATTTTATTGATATACTGCTATTTATAATTATTACAAGCTTTTCCCGAGGCTTTTCCTATCATTTGCAATTTATTGGATGCCTAAATGTAGGTTTTCCTAAGCACTATATGCTCCTTTTTTCTCACATCCTTATTTAAGGGATGCGAAAGTTTCGACCCTCCCGAGTCAATCAAGCGGCCAAAGAATTTTTCTTTGGGAACCTCAAAATAACGTGTTTTTGGGGCAGACCGATAGAAGAAATAATGTGAAATTTTGACCGAAGGAAAAAAATGAAGCTCTTTTGGACATAAAAATTAAAAAAATCGTCTAAAGCTGCTAGTTTCTACTTAAATCTTGAATACATAAAAACTTCATTCGTTCTGGAGATATGGGTAAAAATATTACAAACGCTTTTTGCGGGAATTTTGATTGGAAAACTACTCATCCGGTCTTGATGAGACTTGATGACAGGGAACGTCTAGCTACTGGAAAATTGCAAAATTATTCCAATTGATCAGAAAATACGCAGTACAGAGCTATATTTTTATTCTAAATTTTCAAATAATTTGCAATTTTTTTGCAAAAAACTATTTGATCGATTTTCATTAAAGGCGATTTACCATATTCCTATTATGCACCTTTATTTTTGGTAAAATTTTTAACTTACTGCCGTTAATTTTCTCACCATTTCCCTTACTGTATAGAAGTCAAGGGTGTTGACAATTCTGAATCACTTCGTTACCATGATGTAATTTATGATTTTTCTAAAGCCGATTATAAACAAATAAATAATATAGCTGCAGTAGATTGGAAATCACTTATACGAACTTATTCCAATATTTCTCAATGTGTTGAGGCCTTCTACTACATTTTATACGACATTATTGAAATGTATGTTCCCAAGAAAACTAGATTTTCTTCAAGTTATCCTGCTTAGTTCAATACATAATAAATTGAAAGTATTAACTAAAGAAAGTAAGAGGTTTCATTCAATATTCAAAAATATCAACTACCATCCTGATTATATCAATTTAACGTTTGAAATGCAAAGATCTAAATAAAACCTTGTACCATAATTACTTGTTTGGAAAGTTTTTTAAAATCAGTATATAACGTAAAATCCTCTATCTACAATTCCATCTCATTGAAGAAGCATGATCAAATTGAACTGTGCTTCAAATTTCATATACACGGTGTACATTTTAAAAGGAGACGCCCTACACAACTCTCGAAAAAATAATTTGGTGTAAAAATGCCGCGACAGGTCGATTTTTACTTTCAAGGGGACATCTTTTTCTAATAAAATAAGAGTTTTCATTGCAACTCCGAGTGAAACATCATTTGAAAGTATTTGTACCCTGATAATGGCAGTCATAGTTTTGGAAACTTTTTGATTCCTAACCTATGTACCTAAAAATTTAAAAAAAGTACTTAATAATGGTATTATTTATGTACTTACTTTTAAATCACATTTGGATAAATTTTTAAGTTTTGACCATGAAATAAGCCCTTTAACTTAACTAAAGTTAATTATTTATAATCATTGAAACATATCAGTTACCATATTTTTTTTTTATTTTTTTGTTATAAATTACTTTTTCCTTTTCTCTTTTATCGTGTTTTTGACTATTCCCAACCAACTTCCTTGGTGTTTATGTCATTATATAGGAAGAACATGGTTTTGTTGAGGGACTCTCTACAATTTCAAATCTGGTGTTATATGAAGACTTTATTTCAAATGCTATGAAAATGGCGAAGAAGTAGATTTTATCTATATGATCTTTTATAAGGCTTTTGGCAAAGTTGATCATGAATTAATAGTAGGGAAATTGAACCTATTGGATTTCAATCTTCTGTAAAAATTGGATTTCCAGCTAGTTAAATCACAAAGAGTACACATTAAGAGGATAGTCGGCAAATTTGAGCGCTTGATTTTGAAATACGCTTGATATTTGCGGTTTTGGACATAATTTTTTTCCAGTGGAGCTTTTTTAAAATCTATTTTTTTCTTGGTATAGAGAAGAATCTTATGGCTACCAATTTCTTAATTTTTTGTTTTTGTAAGTCAAATCAAATAGTCATACGGCAACAGTAAAACGGGATCTTTATAAAAAACCTTCGTTTAGCGGCGTTTATAATACAGATTTAAAACTGTTTAAAATAATATTTATTTTTCAACGGCAGCAATAAGCTAAGGTACAAACGAAGAGTTCGGTGTTTTGTTTTTTAATTTAAGTATATTTTTAAACTTTTTACAGCGCTCCAAAACTTTCTTAAAATTTTGCCTAATTTTGCCTAATTTAGCAATAAAGGAATTTATAGTGTTTTGTGAGTTTAACTAGTCAAATTTTCCATTTTATTTAAATAATAACAATGACAAGTACTCACCAATCATCAGCTGATCAGCTTGGAAGTCCTGTTATTATTAAGCATTGATCAAAAAGTCATACTTGGAACATTATTAGAGTGATCTAAAGGTTAAGGATCTTAACATTTTCGGGAGCACTTCCTTTACAAGGATAAATCAAAACAAATAAAATCTAATATAAAAATTAAAATGAGTTATTTAATAAAAAACTAAATGGCCGATTATATTATGTAATAATGCATTTGTTCTATTATTTATGAATTATAACATATTTCCTTGGTACACTAGGAAAATATAAATTTTGTTATTTATTTTATCTATTGACATATCTTTTAAATAAACACTATTAAATAGATTTGTATTAAATTCAATTTAATTATTATATTTCCATATTTTTGTTACGTAGTTTTTAAAATTTTCGCAAAAATAATTAACTGTATTGATATCTTACAACAATAAACAATATTTTAAACTAAATTGATTCAAACTGAAATAAAAATATGTTCATTTTATATGAAATATAATTCCAAAATTATAATTATAATTACAAGTCTACAAGGTTAAAAGACTACACCACAATTACCAATCAAAATGTTTAATTATTAATTAATTGAAGCAGCAAAGTGTTAACAATAACAGTCTGGAGCAAATCTCCAATTAAAATCATATTAAGTAAACCCCAAAAAACGAATTACATTTTAATTAACGAATACTTCCTGAATCTTGAAATATAAGCTCGAATCAAACTCTAGGCAGCTACAGTTTTCATCAAACATCGCAAGAATCGGCTTAAGAATGTTAAAGAAAATCATACTCAGCTCTGTGCTTCTTTTATTTATCCCAGGAAACATCCACGGGAGTTTTCGTAAGTATTTTATTTAATACCCTGAACATTGTTAACAATTCAATGATTTAAGCCTCATACTTGAAAATTTGCCATCGAAACGATAAGCTTCACGAGTGTATAATGGAAAACATCGAAAACGTTAAGCCATATTTAAAAGACGGTATTCCCAAACTATATTTACCTCCATTAGACCCTTTTCTGATAACTAAATTAGAACTCAATAACGACAACCTCCAAGTCACGATTGAAGATTATAAAATGTATCACATGGACGAGTTTGAAGTGCAAGATTTTAATGTTGATTTACAGGAGAATAAAATTACGTTTGACATTTTGTTCCCTTATCTTGAGCACCACGCCAAGTATAACATTAAAGGGAAAATACTTTTGATGGATATTAATGGATCCGGCGATCATGAAGGAAATGGAAGTAAGTATATTTTGATTATCTATAATGAATTTTATGCTAAAATTAGATACTTTTTTAAATTATATTTGTGATAATATTTTCAACAGCATTGACTGGCCATTGTTTTATTAATTATTACATTTTGCCAACCTAAATTATTTAATTAAAATGCATAATAATTAATAATACACAAAGGAAAATATGTATAATATTATTAACTAACCCCAATTTATTTATTAATTTAATTAAAATTAATTTTGATTAAAATATTTTTTTATATTAGCTCAAATTTTGGCTAGTACTGTAATGAATGGACACAGAGAAATTAAAGATGGTAAGGAGTACATCGAATTTACAGAAGCTAAGGTTAAGTTAACTTTTAATGGAGATGCTTACATTTATTTCCATAATTTATTTGCAAACAATGAGGAATTAACTCAAACCACAAATAGAGTTCTTAATGAGAATGCCAAAGAAGCTTTAGATGAAGTAAAGGGGATGTTAGAAGAAGCAGTTTCTGGGTTGTTACAAAATGTAATTGGAAAAGTATTTACAAAATATCCAATTGATGAATTAATTCCACTAGAGTGATGTTAAACATGTTTTTTTGTCTTAAATAATACTTTAATAATAATTTGTTTAATAAATTTATTACTAAAATTATTTTTGCGTCATTTACATGAAATTTCTTAAAATAAAGCATCTGCAATGCAGTTTTTCGTGCATGGAAAATATTTTTGAATAAACTTGATTTTCCTTCAATAAAAATTTAACATAACAATTGTATGTATGTGTGCCAAGAGGCAGAAAATGAAATGAAAAATTATGCCTTTCATGAATCCTCAATATAAAAGGATTCACGTCACAGCAGAAAAAATCATAAATCGATTAATCATGTACTTTTTATGGTTTAAAAAAATTATTTAAACGTATTGTTTCGTTAATCTTAAAATGTCTGGTGTTAAAACACAAAATACACTGTTGTAATAATTGCATTATCGACCGACAACAAAACTTTTTTAAAGTTTTAAAATAGCCCTTAAAAAGTTTTTCATAGTATTAAACTTTTTATGTAAAATGTATACATCTACTTCAACACTAAACAAAATAAATTAAATTTTTAATTAAAAAACTTTAAATGGGAAAAAACCGGCATAAAAATTTATTGTGGATTATTTTAATGTTGAAAATGTAGGTTGATTTATTTAGTAAGTGGATGTGGGTTGCGGTGCTCTGGTGGTTCAAATAGATTACTACGATTCGCATGGATTGAAGTCTACAAAGTGTACAGTCCAATAAAGGTAAATTGAAAGACATTATGTTTCGCATGAAGATACGTATGATTGAGTGGTTTATTATTGGGAGCATTTTCCAAAGGCTTCTAGTTTAAATAAGTCGGAAATTCATTCAAATGTAAAATTAAATTTTACACAAAAAGCCACAGCATTTATTAAATAGATTAATATTTTTACTCTCCACAATTCTTTCCATTTTATAGACCGTACATAACACACTTTTTCCTTTGTCATAAGGCTGGGGAATTTTGTTTTGTTTATGAAGTAATTGATTTGACGTACAAAAATGTTATTTTCTCTCTGTTTATAGATATTGTGAAGCTATCGAATCATATAATTAAAAAAATAATACCTAATAAAAATAAAAAAGTTAAAAAAAAATAAAAAATAATTTTTTTTAAAAATATTTGTAAATTATCATTTAAGTAGAATAATATCACATGAATTTCACTTTTTCATTTTGACCATTTTTGCAACTTTGATCATATTCAGTTTTTTTTTATTTTTTTTTTGAAAATTATAAACATAAACATGGTCAGAAATAAAATTTTCATATGTCATAATTTTCCTATCAAAATATAATATGAAAAATATTTATTTATACTAAACCATATTCTAATCTACTTTATTTAATAGAATTTACGATTATTTAGGGCGGAACACAAATTTTATTAATAGTAAAATGATACCTAAGTGATTGATTTTAACAGTTATGCAGAGGTGGGCAAAATACTTGAAATATTTGAAATACAAAATACAAAATACTTTAATTTTTAGGTTTATTTGAAATACTTTGACCAAAATACTTGGTTATAAAGAATTTCAAATACTTTGTAATTGAAATACTTTATTTGAAATAAAAATGAAGGTTAAAGTTAATGTAAAAAAACATTTAATTGGTGCTATTATGAACAAAAATGTTACTGGTAACAGCGCTGTTAATTTCGAATGTCATCATATATAGAAAAAAATTTACTGTAAGTTAACACCGATGTAAAGTAACATTTTCGGTGTTGAAATAACGTCGATCAAAACAATAAATAGTTGAGAATAAACTTAAAATGCAATAAGTACGTAAATTCTAACAATTTGTCATAATATAAATAAACTAAAGATTCAATATCTATAAAAGGTTGGATCAAAACGTGTAATACAAAAGATTTATTTTAAAAACTTAAAAAGTAATTGAAATACAATTTGGTACTTGAAAATACAAAATACAAAATACTTTTTAGGAAATTTGTTCAAATACAAAATACTAAAAGTATTTCAAATA
This sequence comes from Stenus bimaculatus, assembly GCA_963971135.1. NCBI lineage: Eukaryota > Metazoa > Arthropoda > Insecta > Coleoptera > Staphylinidae > Stenus > Stenus bimaculatus. The sequence continues at coordinate 26,758,800 of OZ020185.1, forward strand.
CTATTTCAATTACTTTTATTTCTAATATACCCACCTCTGCAGTTATGTAATATAGTTTTGGTCATAAAACTTATCTACCAGAGCGATTTCAAACTTTAATTTTTTTACCACTAAAAAGTATTCAGGCTATCGCCATATTTTCTCATTTTAAAAGATTTTTACTAAATCTGATAATTAATATTAATAAATGCCAATAAGTGGATAATGGGAGTCTGGAAAAATTAAAAAAAATGAGTATTATTTATTTTCTCCTAAACCATATAAGTCAACTACTTAAAAATTTTATCTAAGGTAAAAACCGTGTGGCTAGACGTACTTAAAAAAATATTTCATAAAAATCAGTTAAAGTGAATTTTCGCCAATTTTTAGGAACTAGGTATAAAAATGAGTCATTCGATTGTTTATTTTTTATTTTTTCTTGTATTTGAAAGTCATGAATATTTGGTATTGTAAATTACTCACCCCTCTAGCCTTTTTTTTCCAATTCGGCCATTTATCGTTTGGGGTTTTCCTTTCGACCTATTTTCTACACCGACCTTTTGTTAAATACCGTAAATATCGCAGACCCCGTCCGATTGCATTTTACCCGGTTTTTTGAGCATTACTCGAGCCACTTTTTTATAAGCCCACATTCAAAATCAAGAAACGCCATTTTATTATGATGTAGGAACAAAAAAGAATTATTTGATGTTTTCTTTGATTATTATTTTTGTATTTGAACGTCACGGATATTTAGTATTATATTAACAATTACTCAGGCCTCTGGCCTTTTGTCCAATTCGGTCATTTTCTCCATTTGTTGTTTATCATTTTTCTTTCAGTAGATTTTCGGTCTTCTATTTTTTATCTTCTTTCGTTCGACCTATTTTCTGTGTCGGCAAGTTCAATTGTTCAATTAGGGCTGTTGCCTAGTGTATTTTTTTCATCTTAGGTAAATAACGACGAATTCTAAAAAGTATTTTAGTAAATCGAGTAAGAGCATTTTTTTAAAAAATCGCAGTCACCGTCCGATTGGATTTTAAACGATTTCTTGAGCAATACGCGAGCGATTTTTTTATAAGCCCACATTCAAAATCAAGAAACGCATTTTTTTTACGATGTAGGAATACAAGACACATTTTCTTTGATTATTTTTGAATTTGAACATCATGGATATTTGGTCCTATAGTAAAAATTACTCACGCCTCTGGCCTTTTGTCCAATTCGGAAATTTATCATTTAGCGTTTTTTTTTCCTTCGGCCTTTTTAACGTCTGTTTTTCTTCTTTTGGCTGATCTTCTTTCTTTTGGCTGATTTTCTATGTTGGCCTTTTGTTCAATTTGGGATGGTATCTTTTGTATTTTTTTCTTTCATCTTAGATAAATACCGTGTAGCAAGACGAATTTTAAAAAGTATATTATTAAGATCGGTTAGGAGCATTTTTTGAAAAAATTGCAGTCACCGTCCGATTGCATTTTTGACGATTTTTTCAGCATAACGCGAGCGATTTTTTTATAACCCCACAATCAAAATCAATAAACGCTATTTTTTTAGGATGTAGGAATAAAAAAGAATCATTCGATTTTCTTAAAATTATTTTTGTATTTGAACGTCATGGATATTTTGTCCTATAGTAATAATTACTCACGCCTCTGGCCCATTGTCCAATTCGGCAATTTATCGTTTAGTGTTTTCCCTTCAGCTTTTTTAACGTTTATTTTTCTTCATTTGTTATTTACCTTCCTTCTCTCAGTAGATTTTCGGTTTTTTGTTGTTTATCTTCTTTCTTTTGACCGATTTTCTATGTCGGCCTTTTGTTCAATTTGGGCTGTTATCTTTTGTATTTTTTTTTCTTTCATCTTAGATAAATACCGTGTGGCAAAACGAATTTTAAAAAGGAATTTAATAAAATCGGTTAGGTAAGAGAATTTTTTTTAAAAATCGCAGTCACCGTCCGATTGCATTTTAATCGATTTTTTGAGTATTACGCGAGCGATTTTTTTATAAGCCCGCAATCAAAATCAAGAAACGCCAATTTTTTAGGATGTAGGAATAAAAAAGAATCATTCGATTTTTTCTTTGATTATTTTTATATTTGAACGTCAAGGATATTTGGTCCTATAGTAACAATTACTCACGCCTCTGGTATTTTGTCCAATTCGGCAATTTATCGTTTAACGTTTTTTCCTTCAGCCTTTTTATCGTCTGTTGTTCTCCATTTCTTGTTTATCTTTTTTGTTTCAGTAGATTTTCTAATTTTTGTTGTTCATCTTCTTTCTTTTGGCCTATTTTCTATGTCGACCTTTTGTTCAATTTGGGCAGTTACCTTTTTTATTTTTTTCTTTCATCTTAGGAAACAACCGTGGGGAAAGGCAAATTTTATAAAATATTTTTTTTAAATCGGTTAAATAGATTTTTCTAAAAAATCGCAGTCACCGTCCTATTGCATTTCACCCGATTTTTTTTGAGCATTACTCGAGCCATTTTTTGATAAACCCACATTCAAAATCAAGACACGCCATTTTGTTAGGATGTAGGAATAAAAAAGAATCATTCGATGTATTCTTTGATTATTTTTGTATGTGAACGTCATAGATATTTAGTATTATATTAACAATTACTCAGGCGTCTGGATTTTGTCCAATTCGGTCATTTATAGTTTGGCGTTTTTTCTCCATTTTTTGTATATGTTTTTTCTTTCAGTAGATTTCGGTCTTTTGTTGTTCATCTTCTTTATTTCTGCCTATTTTCTGTGTCGGCCATTTGTTTAAATTGTGCTGTTATCTTTTTTATTTTTTTTCTTCCATCTTAGGTAAATACCGTGTGGCAAGACGCATTTTAAAAAGTATTTGTTAAAATCGATTAACTGGAATTTTTGAAAAAATGCAGTCATCGTCCGATTGCATTTTAATCGATTTTTTCAGCATTACGCGAGCGATTTTTTTATAAGCCCACATTCAAAATCAATAAACGCCAATTTTTTAGGATGTAGGAATAAAAAAGAATCATTCGATTTTTTCTTTGAATATTTTTATATTTGAACGTAATGGATATTTGGTCCTATAGTAAAAATTACTCACACCTCTGGCATTTTGTCCAATTCGGCAATTTATCGTTAAACGTTTTTTCCTTCAGCCTTTTTATCGTCTGTTTTTCTCCATTTCTTGTTTATCTTTTTTGTTTCAGTAGATTTTCGGTTTTTTGTTGTTCATCTTCTTGTTCATTTTCTTGTTTTTGGCATATTTTCTATCTCGGCCTTTTTTCAATTTGAGCTGTTATATTTTGTATTTTTTTCTTTTATCCTAGGTAAATTCCGTGGGCCAAGGGGAATTTTAAAAAGAATTTTGTTAAAATCGGTTAAGTGGATTTTTCGAAAAAATTGGAGGGTGGTCCGATTGCATATTACATGATATTTTGAGCATTACGCTTGCGATTTTTTTTATAACCCAATATTTAAAATCAAGAAACGCCATTTTTTTAGGATTTGTAGGAACAAAAAAGAATAATTCGATTTTTTCTTAGATTATCTTTGTATTTGAACGTCATGGATATTTGGTATTATAGATAGTAAAAATTACTCACACCTCTGGCCTCTTGTGCAATTCGGCAATTTATCGTTTGGGGTTTTTTCCTTCAGCATTTTTAACGGTTGTTTGTCTCCTTCTTTGTTTATCCTTTTTTCTTTCAGTAGATCTAGGGTTTTTTGATGTTCATCTTCTTCCTTTCGGCCTATCTTCCTTCAGTAGATCTAGGGTTTTTTGATGTTCATCTTCTTTCTTTCGGACTATCTTCCATGTCGATGTTTTGTTCAGTTTGGGCTGTTATCTTTTGTATTTTTTCTTTTATCTTAGGTAAATACCTTTAAATACATTTTCCTGGGTAATCCCACCCACCATCCGATTGCATTTATAGTTCGGCTTTTTTTTCTTTCAGCCATTTTAATGACCTATTCGGCACTTTGTCGTTCATCTTTTTTCTTTCGGTCTATTTTCTAAGTCGGCCTTTTGATCAATTTGGAATTCAAAATGTAGGAATTGATTTACAACTTTTGTATTTTTTCTATCAGCTATTTGTTTTCTTTTAGCCTTTTGTACTTGAAGGTTCCAGAAAAAAGGTAAAAATAATAGCTTGAGTTTTTTTTTGTTTAAAATTTTTTGTTATTTGTTTTTATTTAAATATCGCATATTTATTCAAATCGTTACAAACTAAAAAAATGAGCAAGCCATTACTTTAACAATTGTGAATTTTCTTTCTTACTAAAATAGCAAAAATCGGTGGAATAAGACTTTTCAATTTGGCAAAACATTTATTAAAAATATTTCTGTGAAAAATGATTAGCGGATTTCTGGATACAACCACTTGAATTTACTAAAATTGAAATAAATGAAACTCATCAGTTTGCTTATCAGACAAACTTTTATGGCATAATTTAAATCATGATTTAATTTATGCAATAAAAGTTTGTCTGATAAGCCAACTTAAATAAAACCATTTCCCAGTTTTGGAAATTCGATTTATTTTCAATATTGTAGACTTGTTTTTAGTATCCTCATTCAAGTACGACAAAAGTATATAAATAGTCGAAATATTCTTTTTTTAAACTCGCCCACACAAAATTCTGGTTTTAATTTCACCAAAAAGGAAAATGGTGTAGTGTTCTTTTAATTTTAAGCCAGGATTGTATGTGCAAACGGAGTTCAAAGCATTTTAAATAAAATGTACATTTTTAATATAAAAAGGGCACTTTCCAACTCCAATGAAGGGCTAAAAATAAACAGAAACTTCCATTATACGGACTGTGAATAGTCCAGACTCGTCCTGCATAAAACAAACTAACACCACGTGCGTTGTTTCATTGATTTAATTTTTAAAATCAAATTATCTCCATGCATCGCATGGTTTGGATAGTTTTATATTGGAAACAGTTTGATTAACAGCAAACAAAGAGTTTAAGTGGTCTTTGCAGGACTTCAGGCAAAATGTATCCGGAATAACTGCAAACTCGATACACAATGATTTAGGATTTATTGAAAGCTTACAATACAATTGGCTTCGTTTGTAAATTGACAACATTTGTAAAATCATAAAACAATCGTAAACACGGATTTGATTAAAGTTAGTAATATGATAAAAAAAATCGTTTTTAGCAACATAAAACAGTTTTATAAAACCCCCTAAACTATTTACTTACAACCGTGCCTTCATTTAAGTTTTAATTAAAAGTTGTTTCAAGTTAATTTTCTTGTCATTCCAGAATTTTGTAATTATTTTTTAGAAACATCAATACAAGTATAATTAAAAACAAAAACATCATTTTAAACCAGCTTTAGAACAAGACAGTCAATTTGTTCGTAAAAGTAAACTAAAATGAACTTTCATTAAATTAATCTTTATAATTAAGATGAAACAATTTTAAAAGCTTCAAATAATTAAATGCAGGTTTTACATAAAAACTTGATTTCATTTAAATAAATGTACCAAATAAGTTTAGAAAATTTGGAGTAAAATCTTTATAAATCAATTTATTTCATTTGAACAATTTATATTTATTTATGCCTGAAAAATATTTTGAATTTATTGTGGTTTTATTGTTTTGATTACAACCACACATATAAATATGGAGAGATGATAAATGTGTATTTTATTTTATTAGCAGTAATAATTGAATTCTGGATCTATTAAATTCACAAACGCGCTTTAATGCTCGTATAATAAGTGGTCTCATGTGGATATTGGATTCTATAAATCTATAACCACCTAAAGGGAGTCGCAGAATGCACTATTTTATTGTGGGTAAAATAATAATTTGACGGTACTTTATTGGAACATCTATTATTTGCCAGTTTTAATTAAAATTTGCTATTTTCTCCTGGAATACACATTGAAGTATCTATAAACTACTCGTCATACAAGTACGCCTATACAGGGTGTCCCGTAAGTGGACAATCAAACAAAGTGACACCCTATATACAAATAGGTTTTTTTAATTATCCTTACATATTCTCAAACAAACAATATGTTTAAGCTAAAATTATTAATGCACAAATTAGACACTAGATTTAATCTTAACCATTATAATAAACGTTTCAAATTATAATATTAAATTACATGGTGATCAATTCTATTAAAATCAAGTGAACGTGCAGGCCAATTTTATTAAATATTGCAAATCTACAATTTACCAGAGGTGAGATAAGACAAAATAATCTAAATCAGGATTAAACTGTGAATAGTTTTTTCCTGTTATTGTACAAATTATAATAGCTAAACGTACACTCTTGTAGTCAGCTAATTAAATGTAAATAGCTTCTTTATTTAGAAAATCAGAATATGTATCCATTATCCTGGAAATATTTATACAAGCAAGGTGATTGTTTATAATCATTAACTCTCGTTTATTAGTTTTGCACGCTGACAATTAATTCATTAGGTAAATACTGTCTTTTATTTTCAAAAAACACTTTAATTAACCGTGTTTAAATAGTCTTTAAAATGATTATTTAAGGTTAATTTAAAAATAATATGCACATTTAGCCATTTCCTATCTTAACCGCAACAAAATAGCCTCGGATAATCTCGTTGCAAGGCAATTTTATAAAACCAAAGGATGGTTAATGTGGTAGTATCATATTTGATCAGGATAACAACAAACTAATGGGAAATATCGGATATCGCATTGTCTGACAAAATATGAGTGAAAAAAGCTTTATTATTCATTTATTTAATTTATTAAAGGATAAAAAATAATTCGAATTTTCCAAGTGACTATTGAATTCGCATTTTTTAAATCGAATTATACGTCCGCTGTTTGATATCTCTGAAGTTCCGAATACAATTTGGCTTTGTTTGAAAAATCGCCAGAATACGGAGCAATTAAAATATTTCACCATCGTTCAAATAAAAATCTGCCGAGCTAGCTTTATAAAAAAGAAATAAAAGCTTTTTTAAATTTACGAATAAATCAATTTAAATTTATGAGCTCAATTCTCTTTAATTGTATTTATTCCTCGTACTATGATACAACTTATTTAGTTAATAGGATGTAAATAAAATTGCTCTAGAAAGTATTACTTTTGGATTTTATCTACTCATATTAGTTATCATTTTGGAACAGACTTCATTGTCTAGTTCTAGATTTGTGTACTGAAATTAAAAAAAAAATGGAATGACCACCTAAAACATTAACCTAAATTAGTTTTAAAAGTGCTTATCACTATTTTATTTAATAGTCTATGCAACCATTTTATTAGGTCATTTTTAAGGTATGTGTAATAGGGCGCCAAATTTATTTTGAATTTGTTTAGTTTTTCACAAATTATAATATCGAAGATCTTTATTATTTTAACGAATTTAATTAAATTGTTAATCAAGGTAAAGTTTTGATAAAATAATATTATTACAAAAAGTATTATAAGAAGCGAAAATTGAAGCTATTGGAAAAACATTAATGGAATGTCAGTCTGGAAATAAATAGGACCGAGTGATGGTGTCATTCAATCGTGGGCGAGGAAAATTCCAGGATATTTTTAAACAACCCTAAAAACTCTATTATAAGTTAGCCATTAAAGTAAAAACTAATAAACGTCGAAAGAAATCGTTCTAAAAACTTTGATTTGGTCGAATCCCACACATCTTAAATTTAAATTCACAAATTGAACAAATTTGTAGGAAGCAGTAGATGAAATTTTATTGCTCGAGTTGTCATCAATTGAAATAAAGTCAATTTTGTAAAGCTATAAAGAGTTCAGTATCAAGTTCTTTGACTATCACTGACCCAAGAGGGTCTTCTGAAAATGCGCTTCCAGTTCCTAAGCCGCATTTTTTGTCGCATAAAAGAAAAACGTATTCACGCGAATGAAAGGAAATAAAATTCTAATATTAAATTTACTTTATAATACATAAAGTTTTACGTCATCACGAGTTCGTAGACCACCGAGAATTACGTTGGAAACAATAAAATGTCAATGGCATAAATCTAATGTGTAATGGCTTTTCTGCCTCGCACATCGACGCGCTCGAAGGTTTTTCTTCGAGGAGTTGGAAACTATACTTACCAAAGAAAAAACGGCAACCAGCACAACATGAAAGCTCCCATTATTATACCAAGCGTGCGTGCTGCTTTGTGTTCTGCTCGCCAACTTTTCGACTGCTGTCTTAACGTAGTACCTGAAAAGAATAAATTTTAGGTAAGACAACGGAAACTTTTAATACATTATATTTTTAATATCTATAACCTACTGCTTTTCGTTTCTTCTTTTGTAATGACGAAGCACGTTGAAAAGATCTATGAAACATTTTTATTAAAACTTTTTACTGAGGCGGAATATTAAAGACTAAACCAATTTTATGCAATATAATGCAAATTTATTTTTCTTTAAGTTCAGAAAAGTATATGTATACTATATTCTTGTATTCACTAAATTAAGTTTAAGTTTTCCAATTAGATTAATTTTTGTTATTTTTATTGTCTTATTTGATTTCTATCTATCTATCACAATTTCAATGAAACTCTTATAATTGAATTATTTATGTAATGTTTGTCTAAAATTAACCTTCTCTTATTCTTATCGCGAATAATGAAATTAATGAACCCTGAAAAACCAATCAACTTTGTTCCAACATTTTGATTAAAGATACAATGCGCAACAATGCTGCATTCAAATTAATAATTTCAAAGTCTATAAGATTGTTAAAAAAGTTCAAGTCTATGAGACAGTTTAAACCAAGATTTTTGAAATTTCGTGATATTTTTAAATATGCCCAATATACTTCCAATTATTGTAACCTTCTTTTAATAGAGTAGAAGCAGAAGTAGATATAAATAGCTTGCAACAACAGCAGAAGAGCATGCCCTTTTGCACAGAGTAAACGAACCAGTCCCTAAAACCGGTTTCTCCATAATTAAGACGTCTTTTATAGTTTTTGGACGTAAACTTTCGATAAACTTTCGATGTTTTGCATCAGATGGAAAACTATAGTTATGCAGATGCGAAGGGTTTTCATTAATTCTGGAAATTCTAGGATTTCCTTGAGTATCGGATACATCTGAGGTAACCAAGAGGTCATTTATGGAAAAGTAACAGTAACTAGAGCTCTATTCTTTCATAGGAGAAATCTCAATTTCTGTACCAAACGCCGAAAGCAATATGCTTTATTTTGGTAAGTTTTTGGTGTAAGGTCAGTTAGTTTTGATTTAGTTTCAGAGTGAGGTTCCGAATTTTCTGATGAAGAATCCTGGTTTCCTTGGTTTAGAATGGAATATAAGGGCTTCACTTGTTTTCGAAGAATCTTTTTCAACTTTTCGCTTTTGGTACTGATGCTCCGATAGTCGTTTGTCGTTTCCTTCTGTCTTCTGTCAGACATTATTTGAAGAAATGAAATTATATGTTGGTTAAAAAAATCTAAAAGGATCAAGTTTATTTTGATGTCTTGATCACCGTTATCCCGACAGAATGCAAGTTTAGACACGTACAAGCATTTTTCCTGGATTTCCAATATGAGCGCAGAACTTCAGCGGCAGTGAAATTACGAATTTTACACCAATCTTTTGGGGTAATTCGTAATTTTCGGAACTAACTTTGAAATTTAAAACTACATATTTTTTTCCGTTTAATTTAATTATACAAGACCTTTCCAACAATACCATACTCTACCCAGGTTGCCATTTAAAATTCCGAAGTTAGTTCCGGTTTCATGTACTTCCGGTTCTTTTTGAAAATTAAGAATTACATCAACATATTGTTTAGGTTCACTTTGGTGGTAAATTTTCTGGGACACCCTGTATATAAAATGTTTGTGTCGATGAAATACGCCCTTGTCGATTAAACGTTCATATCAATGAAAAGGCATTGTCGATGAAACAACATTGTCGAAGGAATGGTATTGTCGATGAAATGGATTTTCGATTATACATCCTTGACGAAGATACATTTGTCGATGAAATGGATTTTCGATTATACATCCTTGACGAAGATACATTTGTCGATGAAATGATAGTGTTGATGACAAGGTAATGTCGATGAAAGTCCTTTTTGATGAAAAGGTGTATCAATAATAAGTGCCCATGAAACAGTTGTTGATTAGTAGTTATTGTGGATGAAATGTCTATGTTGATAAAAAGTTGTGACCATGAAATGGTGTGTCGATGAAATATAGAAATATTTCGATGAAACGTTATATAATCGACGCGACTGTATAATACATTCATATCAAGTTAATAATCCAGTAACATTATCACCTGAAAGTAAGGATAGTTACGTTTTTTTGTTGAGTTGTTTATGATGTTGGCCCAATGGCCCAATGGCCCAATGGCCCAATTTTTTTACTTTTTTTCAGTTTTTGGTGATTTTATCCCCGAAAGACAAGCTTTTCAATTATAATATTTTTATACGTTTTCAAAGTAGACATTTTCTATAATTGATATCAGAACCGTTTCTGGCGACCCAATAGTTTCCGAAATTCAACTTTTCAAAATTTATTGGTTTTTTTCGTAATCGAATATATTTAGGAATATTTTGTTGTCCTGTGTAAATTCCGAAACACTAGGCCAATTTTCTTTAACAAATGCGCCCCTCTATCCTCCATATTCCATCATTTCCGATAACAGATTTCTTATGTCCATCAGCAGTGAACAGGTAAGAGAAGCTACAGTCAACAGCCATATAACTCTACAGATTAGAATAATGTGGTTTCTCTTTATTCAACTGTACGAACCACTGTACAGAACTATTGTCCGCTTCACAGGTTTCTTTCCGAGGTCTGGTTTTTTTGTACGATAGACAGTATTTTCATTTTCTATTGGTCAAACATCAGGATGTCCAGTCACACCTGCTGAAGACATAGATAAGGAAACTCCCCGCTTTTGATGTGTACTTTGAGGAGGTAATGCTGGAATAGATAGTATCTGTAGCTCTGCTTCTTCCACATTTCTTGAAAAAAATCTCACGTTGGTCTGAGATCCCATTGAGAATTATCAACAACTCGATGTCCTCGCTAGCGACTAACACTATATCGTAAGAAGAGGTGGTGATGATGAACCTGTCAGCTTCTTCCTCTGCATGCAGTACTAAAATGTTATGGTTTTCCATATTTTTTCAGAAAGTCGACACAAATTTTATTTTTGTCGATTGAAAAGAACTTCTCTTGAGAAAGCTGAGACATTTTTTTTTCATCGAAGATTATTTCCGAAGATGTCTATTCGTGCAGCTTTCCGTTGGGTATCTATCGAAAAGGTTTGAGGCGTAATTATAAGTGATGTACTGGGTGTAACTGACATCACACAACTTTGTGCAGTAGATGACCTCCATCCATCACTACATATCTCGTTGTTCCTTGCTTCTTATATAAGTTTATAAGTTGAAATGCTGAATATTATGAGGATTTTATGCCTTTTCAATTATGTGAAGAAATCTTGCAATTCTCCATTCAACCGTTTTAGAATACATACTCTGTGAAATAATGTTAGAGGATGAGAGCTACCTTTTTATCACCAATAGTAATAGTTGGTACAGGTCTTCAGGTTTTTTCAAAGAAATACAACATTGTTTTGTTTGAATTTCACTTACTAGATGTTCTTACCAACTGATATTATTATTAACTCTTTTCCAATCTGTAGGTCGATATGGCTTTCGATTACAGCTTCTCCAACCTGTCCTCTGCTGATGGACATAATGCATCCGTTGTGGAAAATGGTGATTGGTGGAAATTGTCCAGTTCGAAAAAAATCGATTTTGATAAGGTTGCGTTTAGCGCTCGAGGTCGAAAATATAAATTATTTATTGGTAGGTGGCATAAGTATGAAAAATGAAAATTTTATATGAAATTCAGATCTAACTAGATAAAACATCAATGGAAAAAATACTTTAATTTAACACATTCCTTGTATTTTTCGAAAATATTTTCTTTTTATGAACACGAGCCTTATTAATTTTGCTATTGTACTTTTTTCTTTAAATGTTGCATTTCCACTGCAGTTTTTTATGAATAAGCTATTTTAAGAATCGGTCCCCTGATATTAAAGTAGTAATGAGGAAAGATCTACGAAGTAGTAAAAACTACAATCAGAGAGAAGTTCACGGTTACCAAAACACTGCGCAGTTAGTAAGATGGATGAAATGAAGCGAAGATATACTATAGGGAAATCAATTTTATAACAACCAGATGTTATTAAAATTAAAGACTTTTTTAATTTTTTATTAAATAGATATGTAACGATCAAATTAGTAAATAAAGTAACTCCTAGTGTGGTTAAGTAACTATTAACCTCTTATCAAAGTTCAGGTCAAGTCGAATATAAATCAATGACTAAATTTTTCAATTGTTTGAATCATCTTTAATTTTATGCAAGTTCAACAATCACTAAAGTATTTAAATTTTCGATAATTTGTTTCGATTAAAATCGCAATTCACTTTTAATTCGGTTAAAAAAGCAGGTTATAATATTGAATAAACAATTTATTTTAATACTTATTCAATAAATTAGCAGCGCTTTTAAAGGGCTTTGTAAAAGCGACAAGAATCGCTTAGCTAAACAAGGTGAGCGCATTAATGGCGCAATAAATTTCACCGTTTAGCTCGAAGTAATGTTAATCATTCAACTTAATCGATGCATTCTTGTGGAAAAACAAAAAAATACCACTAGATTTTGCTCGCCTGATAAATTTATTTCAAGATGTGCTCTTGGAAATATAAATTGGATTTCAAAAGCACCTCTTGTAATATGCATTAATTCAGAAAATCATTTTCCTTGCCCTGAATATCTTAATTCCATCAGTTAAGCATAATTGGAAGGTGAGGGTCGATTTTTAAGAAAGTAAACTTAATTTCTTTTGCTCCACAGATTTCCATTATTCTGCTTATGCAAGATTTATCATAATAATGAATTGATTTATCCTGCGCTGATTTTTGTTTACTTTGTACTTCCAATAAAATCATTCCTCGCTTGTTTAATCATCACGTCGGGAAACATATTTGTGTAATTTCAAATTAATATAGCGCCTTTGAGAATAGCCATCTCAGCATAAATTTAACCTTATATTACCATAACTCGAACGCACTTCTAACAATTTCCAACAAACAAAGAATGGTATCAAAGGCGAAAACTAATTTTCAGTTTGAATTTATTCGCCCTTTTTATCACTGAACTCGGCATCGCTTCACTACTTTTTCTTTTCATTTGCCCTATTTGCTTTCACACTTTTACGAAAAAAAGGTTTGAAACTCATTAGACAGTTTTAATATAAGGGTTTAATTAATTAAGTCGTAGTTTATGATAATTAGAAAAAATCTGCTTAAATAATTTATTTTACTATCCACGTTTTTAAAATTCTTCATAAATTCGTTTTTCATCAATTTGAATGGATATGTAATTAGGATTTTACAAGGACGGTAAATTTTAATGATGCGGAAAATTTTCTTTTTCCTACAATAAAGTGCAGGGACCCTACCCTCATTTTCAAGGATCATAAATCCTTTAGGAATAATTGATCATTCACTATTGGACTTTGTTAAGTTATATTCAAAGGAAAAACACTATTGTTTGGAAAAAATCATATTTACGGAGAAGATATTACTACTTAAAAGAATGATCTCATACAACAATTTTTTTAATTACTAAATTAAACGAAATAGACTTTTCCCATTTTTTCATAGACTTAAGGGTCACTTCTGAAGTATACAAAATAAGGTGCTAACGCTCGCATATATGTGTTACAGTGAACGTGGATAATCAGTGATTGATAACAATCACTAGCGAATGTAAACATTCACTAAATAGCCAGTGGATGTGGAAAAAATTATGTTTAAATCATTTTTACTAGTGAATGTAAACAATCATTGAATGTGGTTAGTGAAAGTAAAGCAGGGAACAACTTACAATTTAGACATTCCTAACCTCAAAAAAACCATTTCAAGTTCAAATTCATAATGGAAGATTTATTTAATAAAAAAATTAAAAATGATGGGGTTATGGTAAAAGACAATAGTGTGTGGTTGTCTGAAAACAATTATAATGATATAATTAATAAAGAGTTAAGTGCATAATTAAAATTGAAGAAGGGATCTGACGATTTCAATATTTTAAAAATGTTTGATTTATTGGCAGTAGAAAACTTATTGTGCTATTAAAAGAATGATCTGAAATAATATATTTTGTACATGATAGTGTGAACTTTATGATATATTAAAAAAGTACATGTTCCCATTGGGCATGACCGCATGATTCGAGAAGAAAGTAGAAAAATATTACTTTCAAAGATGTACCTAATGCATTTTTTAAATTCGTGCGAGCCATTCTAACAAAAACAAAAAAAGAAAAGAAAGGCGTGGCTGTAAAACCTTTATTATTTAACGAATAAAATTCTAGGTTCCAAGTGGACTTGATTGAATTTCATTCGCACCCAGATGGTGACTTTAAATTTATCTTGGTGAATCAGGACTATTTAAAAAAATGTTGTGTGATTGAACTACTTAAATCAAAGAAAGCAGAAGAACTAACCAATAACCTTATTGATATTTTTACTTTATTTGGTGCACCGTCAGTCCTTCAATCTGATAATGGAAGGGAGTTTGTTAATAAAATTATTAACAATTTAACACAGCCAAAGTCAGGGCAACTAAACTTTATTTAGTACTATTATTTTTTATTGGCCACATTCACTATAACTTCAAAGTGAATGTTCAGATTCCCTAGTAATAGTAGAATCTGAATACTTTAACTGATTTCATGAGTGAACGTTTACACTAACTAGTGATTGTAAACAATCTCTGCATTTTCTACTTTCACTGTAACATATTCATATAACTAATAAACTATTTTATATTTTTGTACCAAATTTTGGTAGCATTTATAATGAGCAATATCGAAGAACAGAATAAAAAAAACATTATTAGTAAATGTATTTTCTAAGACCCTTAAAATACTCCTACTTTACCACAAATTGATTCAAAAACCTATCAACGCATGATTTTATATTTCTCCCATATAGCTAAGCCATGAAATATGAATGGACTAGTACCATAAACATGAAAAACAAAAAAAAATTTGATGAGTTATGAGGCAGCTACGAAACGATGTTTTTGCGTAAAAGTCACCCAATTTAAACGCAGGAACAAAAAAAAAACTCATAAACATATGTGCATTAATTTCAATTATAATGGAAAAATGTGTATATCGTTGTAATCATTTATTTAAATTGGGTGTTTAAAGTTTAAAGCGGCGTGAATTACATAAATGACCCTTAAGAGTCATTTTTTAAGTATGCTAAATAGGGTGCCACGCCTGTGTAAATAACTCATAAACTACTTAAAATTTTTGTACAAAATTTTGGTAGCATTTAAAAATATTTATAATAATGATCTTTATTTTGACGGAATAAAAAAATATTAACAGTAAGTGTATTTTTAAATCCCTTAAATTACTCCCACTTTACAGTAAAGTTATTCAATAATCAATTAAAGCATGATGTTGATGCAAAATGAAGATCTGAAAGCATAAAATATGATTTGATTGCTACCATAAATATGCCAAAAAAAAATTCTTTAATTAGTTATTCGTGCGGTACGAAACGTTGTTTTTTACCAAAAGTTGCCCAATTTAAACGCAGCAACAAAAAAACTCATAAACATAAATAATTTGTACAATAGTTTTCAATTATTATGTAAAACTGTGTATTTTATTGTTATAATTTATTTAAATTGGGTATTTAGTTTTTAAATCAGTGCGCGGCCCGAGTAACATAAGTGACCCTTAATATCTCCAAAATATTGGGGAAAGGCTACGTCATGATTGAACCAAAGCAATCCAAGCTACTTTTCGTTCTCATATATTTTGTACCGGTTTGATTGCTCTGTGATTGTAATTTTAAAAGCTCTTTACTTCAACTTATCTTTATATGCGTTTGTTTTATTTCCTCTTAAAGGATTGTCGAAGCTTAAAATTTAAATAAATATTGGTTTATGTCTCATCGAGCTTACAATGTTGAATCGAAAACATTAATGAGAATTATTCTTTCCTACTACTTTTACTTATCAGAAAATACTGTAATTGCACCATCGAAGGAAAGTTGGATACTCTTTACTTTATTTAAGCTTATGATTGAGAAGCTTTCAAGTTTGTTGAAACTTTATCCCCGGAAAGTCCGATTCTTTAAAAAATATTTATGATGAAAAAATTTAATGTAGTGTGTATGGCGTTTAAAAATTAAAAATGTGACATTCTAATAATAGTTATTTATGCAACAAGTGCAAAAAGTGGATAATATTTGCACACGACGTAAAAATTGCATACCCAGACCTTAGGTCAAGTCGGACAATACGTTAAGTGCAAATATTCTGATGTCTTGCTTTTTTGCACTAGTACTAGAAAGCCTTAGTTAAGTTATGCTTTCTTGCACTAAATAACGGTTTTCTGCACTCGTGCAGGAATGCATGATTTTATGCACTGACAACTGATCACAAATGTCATAATTTTTGGACGATCGTAGAAAAACATTTTAATTACTAAAAAAATAAGAATATTTTTCTGGCAATATAGAATCATTAGTAATTTAAAACTTTACTAATATGAAGATGTATAACCTAAAGAATTTTAGTAAACTAAAGGTGAAATGTATTGTTCTTAGTTTTCTAAAGAAGCTTTTATTTCACAAGATAAAATTACAAATCAATACAAAATATGTCGTGCGAAAATTTGCTAGGACCTCGAAAGTTTGACTCGTTATTTATGTGTTAGCAGAAAGACTCTGTTTGTTTTTCAACAAACAAGATTTTCTAAATTTATTTACGTTTTTGATGCGCACATGTTTCACACTCGTGTAACAAATTTTTCCACACCAAAAGAAATGCGCTTAAATTCGTTTCCTGTTACAACATGCCGAGATCACTTTATTTTTTTATTGCTATTTTTTGTAACTGTGTCCTATCAGTAAGATGAGGTCATACTAAAGTTTAAAAGCGTAGATTGCGAGATTTTAGGGAGAGCTTTAAAAAGTTTATTAAGACCGTAAATTTAGGTGTCTCCCTCGTGATGTTTGAGGACAAGAATTATTTTTTGTAGAGATAATCCAGCAATTTAATATTATTCTCATTAATCAAGGAAAACTCGTTTTAGTCTATAAATGATGTTATTCGGTTCGTTGCTCCCCTTTTATTTGCGTGATATTACCAAATTTAGTGGAATTATGTTTAGTGTATTGTTCATGTATAGATACAAACAAAAAGCTATAATATGAAATGGTTATTATATTACTATTTGGATTATGTGTAAAATAAGTTTGTCATTTATGTTATGTAATGTTTATTTAACATTATTCGTTGTATACAACATAATATAATTGAAAATGTCCTACTCTTCGACGATGCAAAACCTTCGATCGGAGAGGTTTTACCCCCTCCAATTTTCACAAAGAAGATCGCTATCAACGAAAGCGTTTGTAATACTACTCCTGGTGATTTAATTATTCTGAACACTGGTGAAAAAAACAGAATATTTTGCAAATTTTAACGATTTGTATAAGTCTTTTTTTGTACAAATTTAATTATCAGAAATATTTAGCAAATGACACATGTCGTATAAACTGTGTTAAGTTGACTATGTAAACGAAAACGATTTTATTATAATGCAAAGCCCTTGGGAAACGTGTAAAGCGATATTTTATAGTCATTTTATGATATATTAAAAAGCTATTTAGAAATATGTCGTAACTTTTTTTTGTAACAATGAACAATAATTTATATTTGTTCTGTTCATTTTTAACGATGGTAATACTTCATAGGGTTGTTTTAATGGTTACATTAATTATTGGTTGTTTCTTAAAATATGTTTTACTGCTCCTAATAAAGTAATAAAATTAATAAATAGTGTACTTAAAAGTACCTATACTGTAACGTCCGGCTTCTTGAAACCAAACTAAATCTCAAGCTGCGTCTCAAGACGCGGCGGTCTTGCCAAATCTATCTGGACCCTAGCCAAGACATCTTGAATAAGCAAGCTCGACTTAAGCTGAGCTTGAATCTGAGCCGAGGTTGGTGAAGCGTAATACATTATTTTCTCCGTTAAAATTATTGAATTACTTATCTTTTAAAATTACCTTTCCTTGTCTGAATTTTCGTATCATCTAAATGTAATCCCTGTGTATACAATTTCAAGTAACCTTCTAAGCATCATTCACTACAAACAAAGGAAAAGTACTATTTTTATCGGAAAATCGGAAACCTGTAAGATCACTTCAGTTTGAGCTGTCTGTTGTGCTCAAACTTAAAAGCGAATTTGCCTTGCATCTGCTTTATACACGTTATGATGTCAAACTTTTTTAATAAAACCAGGATATATTTAGAACGTCCTTAAGATTTAATAGATTAATTTTATAAATAAAAAAGCTGAGCGCAAATTATGGCGTAATAAGAAAGTCTAATAGAAAAAATATAGATCAATCGTAAAAGCACAAAAAGTTTTATTAAAGTTTTTGTGGTTCTCGAAGAATTAAAACTTACATCGTAGATTTGAAAAAGCCGCAAGGCGTCGCAATTTCGGTGCCAAAGTTTTCGTCCCTTCGGGAGTTTACCCTTTAAAACAGTATTAACTCTTTTAGGATTCTAGAGGCTTGCGAAAAATTAAAACGATCCAATTAAAAAGAAAAATTATTTATCTCGGATAAATGAGCCCCACGAAGTTTCCTCTTTAACTCATCCTTTACAACCTTATTTTCTACTCCGATTTTAAACATTATCATTTTATGTTTTTATTTACATAAAACTCATATTAAAATCTTACAACTGTATTAAATTGACTATTTTAATATATTAAAAAAATATAATTACATATATAAGTACAGTTTTTTCGTTAAAATGTATTTGATGTTTTAGGTAATTTTGATTCCAGTATTTGTAGAAGTGTATTAATAGACCAGAAAAGATAAAAAAAATCAAGACAAATAAATGTAAAATTTCTTTGCACTTGAGCTTCTTCGAGTTCATCCTTACCTTATAACTCTTGCAAAGTAAATATTGATTCTGTAAGTCATTATGTACATTTCTGGAAAGATTCCTTAATTACTTCCTAATAAAATAATAAACTTTACCGTTGGTCATTAATAAGTTAAGAATAGCGGCGATTATTAAAACGGTAAATAAAAACCAACTTAATTGCCTAATTTAATAACTTTTTATTACAAAGATACCCTTTTAAAGGATAATAGGGCTTATCTGAAACTTGGGATACTCTGACTTATTTTATAATCGAATTAATGACTACTGTAACTGGAGTTATATCATATCGTATAAATATTAATGTATATTATACAGGGTGATAATTTAAAGACGATCCTCAGTTTGAAAACACATACAATAATTCGACAAAAAAAAATCACTTTCTTTTAAGAGAATAATAAAAGACGTAGAAAGCATTTTATCACAAAATTTCATCCAATTTGCAGCTCTTTAAAATTTAAAATTATAATTCCCAGTTATATTTCATTTATAAAAAAACTCGATATGATTATGATGCCAACTTATAACAAAAAATCAATTTATGGAGGTCTAAAATACCTGAATTTAATGAAAAATTAATGAAATTTCGAGATAAGGACCTTTTTCAATTGTATTTCAGAAAGGATCCATTGTATTTCAGAAAAATCAATTTAATTTCAGAAAGGACCAATTGTAAAAGTTGAGAAAGACAATAGTTTTTGGCGGAGACTGTACGTGAACCACATCAGAACAATAGACATATACCTATACAATTCATCAAACATATGCTTTGGCAATTTAACTATACACCAGTAACAATATTACCTTTAGGTCTTATTCACCAAATTGTTGAATTTCCTGTTATGGCTGCTGGTTTCATGGACCAAATGTTGGTTTACTTAGAAACAATTATTGATGAAGTCAAAAATACCAACCATGGTGATTGTCCTCGTGCGATCATGCGATCATGAAATACAATTGATGATTTCTGAAATTGAATTGATCTTTTCTGAAATATAAGAGAAAAAGGTGTAGTTTCTTAGAATACAAGATCGAAGATCGGTGAGTTTACTACTCCAAATACTGAGTCGGATTTTAAAACCAAATTTACCAGAATATGTACCAGCAGTCACAACTTCAATGGGGATTTAATTTAAAATTTTTAAAATTCTAGAGATTATCTAAAAAACTATAGACTTTAGTGATTATAAACATGTAAACATTTTTCATAGTAATTTTTTTGTTTATAAGAAAATTGATTCTAATTGCCAAAATAAGTGACAAAAAAAGAAATGGCGAAACACCAATACCATATTTTATTAAGTAAAAGTCAATTGATAACTTGGCTAAGGATAATTAGTGGTGAACCTATAAAATGAAGTATAGAATTTCAACAATTTCATTAAATTTATGAAGTAAGTATTTTATCCAACATCTTTGACCCCAAAATGATCAGACCCATTTGAAAGTTGTAAGAATGTTCAGTTGGGAACAATTTTTAAGCTAAATATTTCCAAAATTAAGCCACCCATGAACACAAACCCTAAAATATTTGGAAAATTTCGCAATCGTTTTTACGACGAAAAGAAACTACTAATAAATAAAACATTAATATAACACTTTATAAATATAAGCAAATATAAATTAAAATGTCAAAGATGATCTTTACTCTTGTTTTAACGTTTAAAGACCATTACAAAAATGTTGATAAAAAATTAGGGATGAAATTGAAAATTTTGGGATCACATATTTTCACGTGTCCACTATAAGGAACATGTGATTAAAAATTCACCATTCTGTACCCTTGGTAAGGCAACTTCTAGTGGTTGGATCAACGTTATAAGCTACAGCCATTGGATTGATCAGTTTTTGAACACTTTGAAATCTATTACAATAAATCTACCATGGATTGATTCTCAACCGTCCCGAAAAGCCTATTTCTATTTATGATGTATCAGAATTGATGGGCATTTCCTTTGGCATTCACTCCAAATAACATATTATAGGGATTTGGGGTTTCCGGCATTTGACCATTTAATGCAGAAATAATCGGAATCGATGTGTTCTTACCTGCGGAGATGACAAACTGACCATACCCTGCTACAGCAGCAACTGAAATTTAATTAACCAATGGGAAGAATCAGAAGTAACACCATCGGTGCAATTGAACCAACAATATTTAGTCCTGAACAAATCCGCCCATTTCCTAGAGCTCCACCTAGGAAAACTTCTGGTAGAGGAAGAAGACCAGGAAAGTCCATGCTTGCTACCGACTCTCCGGAAAACAGAAAATTGAAGATGAAGAAAGTAGAAAAAACAAATACCGAAAAAGATACAACCTGCCGAAAGACATAGGATATTTTCATCATTTTCTTGTGATGAAGAAATACTCTAGTTTTATAGTAGCTCAGGAGGGAGTCAATTATATTTCAGATTTTTTTATTTTAAAGCTCATTGACTTGTTCTGAAGGCAGCTGGGTATCAGTCAAATTTGAAGTAATTCGTAGAGCTACAGGATCTGTAAGTACGCAGGATTAGGATTAGTATTAGAAAACGCAGAACAAGTTCATTTTGTCAATAACATAGTGAAATTGTTATGAACTCCAACAATACTTTGTAGGCTTCATTCTTTTAATATTCCGTTTCCACACGATTTTATTTTAAAATAAATTGGATGTTTATAATTCAAATTATAAGTGAAACAACAAATTATACCTTGGGACAAAGCTAACAAACCGGTTAAATAGTAGGCACTGGAATACTATTGAACATAAGAATAAATAGTGAGAAACAGAGTAATCTCGAGTCAATTAAAGAAAACACTGATGTGGAGTGGTTCTCTTTATTACACATAAATCAGAAATAACACGTAATGCATGTAATTTTAGTTGGTACTGAAGATGGGATTACGGGCCGAAATATCTTCAGGACCAACTAAAATTACGTGCATTACGTGCCGAAACATGTTGATTTGTTATTTCTGCTTTATGTGTAATAAAGAGCACCACTCCACTGCAGCGTTTTCCTTATAAGAAAAATGATATTTAATATTTAGTTATTTCAATATTGCTGAGTTGTAAGATTTCCTTGATTAATGAAAAATCTTCCTATTATTGATTTTTTAAATGTCCCAAGGTCGGCTCATTTGAAAGCTGAAAGACGGCTGAGTGTGGATTTTTTTTTCTAAATATTCTCAAAACTAAGCCACATAATAAGCAGTAAACGCGAATTTATTTGCTAAATTTCGTAGTAATTTTTCCGAAGAAAGGAATCTACAAATAAAGCAAATTTTAATTTAACCATTTAAAATATAAACAAATATAAATAAAAATATCAAAACTTGATGATCTTTGTCCTTATTATAACATTTTGACCGCCAAAAATTTTGACTAAAAAATTAGAGATGCATTGAAAACTTTAAAATTTCATCTAACATCCTGTACCCTAGGATAATTGGACTCGATAAACAACTAAATATATTCAAAACTAAGCTACTTATTAGCAAAAACGTGATTTTATGTGAAAAATTTTAAAGAGTTAAACTTTGTAGGAAAACCTATTTCGGTAAAATATTAGAGGAATTTGGTCATCTTAATCTGAGACGATTAACTCATTCTACGTTATTACAGGACACCTTGTATAACAGTTTCTCATAAACCGATATACCATTGAATAACGTAAAATGTAGATCAATGTAATATCTGTATTTTAGGATTAGTTGGAATTGAAACTAATAGAAAGTTCATTAATTATATTAATATCCTGCGTTGGTGGTGAAAGGGATAATGAGATTAAGTGCTAATCCTTAAATTTACAGCCTTTTTCTTGACTGTAGTGAGAGTATCACCTCTGAGACTTATATTTGATAAAACTAAATAATTGCTAAATTTCCATATGCTAATTTAAATTAAAACGAGAGAAAATTAGGAAAATAATTCACGTTACATTAAAAACTAATTATTACTTTGTGGTGTAAATTGAAACGGGGAAAATTACTTGTATATAATATTGGAAAATTTTGTTAATCAAATTAGATTTTAATCCTTCCACTTCCTTTCATTATTAGGTTCTGGAGGCGTATTTACAAAAAGAGGTCTCCTTTCCCTTTTGAGACAAGACCAATCTTCCAAAGTTTCGAAACCACAAGACGTTGTGAAACCTCAGGTAGAAAATTAATTTAGAACTCTGCATTATCGAGGAATTTACTTCGGCCCTACTCGCAGAAGATATAAGCCCTGAAATAATTTGAATTTATTGCATCTTATCCCTTCGAAATTAACTTTAAATCCCGATAATTTTGTTTTAAATTAAAACAGGGAATATGAACCTGTAAAATATCCAAATATTAATTTTTATGAGGTTGAATGCCTCCAGAAGAAAAAGAAACTGGTTGTTTGTGGAGGTTATTTTAGGTATAAAACGTTTTTGCTTAATTATGATTAACATTTTGTTTTAGTACAAAGAATTTTAATAAATTAAAACCTTTGAAGTCGATTTCATTCAAGTGTTGTTTGTTAATCTGTATTTAAAAATAAAGTTTTACAAGTAATTAAATGTTTTCGTGAAGTTAAGTTAATTAATTTATTTAAAGTTAACATTCTAACTTGAGATTAATTGTATGGTTACTTGAGTGTAATCCTTCTGCAGCATGAATATCCCCGAACTTTCTATACAAAAAGTATGATGATATAAAGTTTGAATAGATGTGCTAATTTAATTAACGTCGTCTGGCACTCAACATCGCCATTAACAAGGGATAAAGATAAAACGCGTTATCTTCCCTATTCCCGTCTTATATGAGCCACCTGGGTAACATAGTGTATCAGGTTTTCTAAAGAACGATAAATAACATCACGAAGCGTAGATCGCTCAAAGCTCGCTTAAACTCACTGAGGAAAGTGTTGGACGTTGTATGCGCCAGTTGTTAGTGCCCCACTTGGTAGCACTGGCAGCAGGTGCAATCCTAAATTTCCCAGATAACCTCCACAAAATATTGCCCATCCGAAACGACAAAAACATATTTGCTTCATTTTATATTTTTGTACTACTTCCGGTAAGGAATAACTTCTGTAAATAAAGTTCCCCTTTCATATTTTCCAACGAGATTTATTTTTTGTCCAAGTGAAGAACCTACAGCATTTAAATATTTTACGAATGTTTGTATAAAAAGTAATAAGCCTAAGATGAATTAATAAGATAATGATTACAAACATGACCTTACTCCTTGTAGTTTATTCTACTTGTAAGTACACAAATGTGCATGTCATTCTAACTTAATTTACCTCTTCATAATAACTTAAGGACGTGCCAAGGACGAAATACATACACGCGATTTTTTCATTTAAATTTTAAACATACTTTCATATCAAAAAAACGCAACAAGTAGTCTAGTTTTTATGTTACAACAACTACCAGAAAAATGTATGTTTTTCGCTTTTTCCTAAAACATCATCTGGAAGGTTATTGTGTACGAGCGGAATACACTAGAATGTTCTGGAATTTCTACACTGTTATTCTTCTAAAACCTATGGGAGTGTGTTATGCGCTTGCGCGAGTAGATATTCGAGAATGTTCTATTTTTTGAGTATATAAGGAAGCGGAGGACTTATAATTGTTCAGTTAAGAAGATAATTTTCAGATAGTGTAAAAATTACTCTGACAGATTTTGTTATATTTGTGGTGGAATTAATTTTTAAACTCAACGGAGAAATTTCACGCCATTAGTATAACATTTATATAAACGATATTTTCCCCTGTAGAAATCAAAATTGTGTTTAGCTTGTGGTAATGTTGTGGCAATATTGTGATGTTGTGATATGGTTCTTATCATATTATGTAAACATCTTTTTACAATATTGTGTAAATATTAAATTTATATTCGACATATATCCACATTGTTTTAGTAAAGATATACCGCCCTAGACGCCATTTTTATTCACAATATGTATGATTTAAGCACAAAGTTTATAGTACAATTTTGAACAATTTTTTACTCCATTACTTTTGGATGGGAGAATTAAAACAATCACTTAGAATTTTTATACCAGAATAACTTAATTTAAACCAAGTTTAGTTTTGAAAATAAAAATAAAAATAAAATTATACATTAGTAAATCTGCTTTAATTAGTTTTTAATTCAATGTAATTAATAATATGTGTAAAATGGAAACTTCAATAGGTAATAATTACAATGTCAGGACGGAATTCCCAGTCAGAACACACTAGAGAAAATCCCATTGGTCCGCTGAATAAATATATTTTAAATTATTAAAAACGTTTATTTATTACATTAAATATTACCAAAATATTTGCACCACAACAATATCAGAATTTACGAACGATGTTGTCACAACGTTTCCACAATATTGTCACTATATTAAAAAGATATACTCACAATATTGTCACAACATTATTTGGGTCAATATTTCAACATGTGCAAATATTGTAACACAATGTTCACACAATATTATAATATTGTGTACGATATTATCACAACATTGTCGTAATATCGTGTTTCTACTCGGGTTGGCTTTCCTCTAAGGCACCAATATAAAGTATAGGTTCCTCACATATGTTGTATCACGTATTACTGGATGCGTAAAAAGATCTCGATCTATATCTTTCCGATTTCCTATGATTTGGATGGAACCCATTGACCATTCATCAAATTATTATTTTACCCTTACTGATATAAAAGGTATTACTATAAACAACTGATCCCGTACAGCGAAGAACCACTACCTATACCAGAACCCACTCAAAGTTACAATGATATAATGTTTGACCCTGATTTTTAAGAATCTTCCTCATCTAACAGGCCACATCTAATATTTGAAAAAGATCTCACTGATTTGGTTCAAGATTTGAATTTGTCCAAACAGCAGGCAGAACTTTCGTGATCTCGATTAATGGGATGGATTTGTTATATCCAAGAACAAAAATATATTACATTCGGAATCGAGACAAAAAGATAAAAGGCTTCTTTTTACAGGATAATGTCTAGCATAATGAATACAATATTGTATGGAATACAAAATATAAGAATGGTGTTATTGATGCTTCCAAAAATAAGATTAAACGCTGTTCTTTCACATAATGGAAATGAACTTCTCTCTTTACCTTAGGTAATCCTGGTTACATGAAAAAGTCCTATAAAAATATGAAATTTATTTTCGAAAAAACTCAATATGACTAATAAATATGGAAAATTTGTGAAGATTTGAAAGTTATTATGCTTCATTTAAAATTTCAGTTTAGATATACAAAATTTTGTTGTTTCATTTGTGAATGGGACAATAGGGACCGAAAAATTCACAAAGCCAATCTTTTACCTCAGAACAGTAAAATTTTAAAAATTTTCCACTAGTACAACCTAAAGATTGTTATCACCTCTACATATAAAACTTGGTCTTATAAAAATCGTGGTGTGAAAGATAATAAATTTCCCAAAATCAGTGATACAAAGATTATAAAGAGGGTATATTTGTAGGTCCACAAATAAGGCAATTGATGAGAGATGAAATATTTAAAGTAATCTGGGAAAACCAGTTTCTACAATAGATAACGATACCAAGGCAACTGCAGCCCAAATATTCAGGTGGACTACTTTTGGGCGTTACATCAGGACTCACGTATTTTGTAACTTTTTATCTCATACTTTTATTTTTGTCTGTTCATCTAAAAAAGTAGGATTAGCGTCAAACTTTAAATTCGACATAAAAGAATAAAAAGAATGCCTTTTGTATTTTACTTTACTTTATTAAATACTTAAGGTGTTTAAATTTTAATATTTCTTTGTGTTTTATTTTAAATTTTAAAGATAAAGAAACAAGTCTTTTCACTGCAAAGTTTTAAATGTGAATTTGAAAAAAAAAATCGATTTTCATTTAGAACAAATAAATAAAAGACTTTGTTTCATAAGACTTTCATCGTTCGCTTTACTCCCACGTCCTGTTTTGCTCTCGAATTTAAAACGTGAAAAGCTATACAAGAATTGGGAATAACAGAGGCAATGTATTTTTTATGGCGGCTCTTGAAACGAAAGCTCTTTGCACCTAAGGTAATTTATTCAGCACTTTATCAGAAATAGCTAAATTTATAAGATAACACGCGTAAGCCGATGCGTACATATCTACAAATTCAATCAAACCCAAACGTAAAAGGAATACCAAATTCGTGAAATATACGCTTTGAGGTATAAAATAATCTCTGAAAACCTAATTTTCGTAAATTCAGTGGTTGAGTGCTTTATTTTTATAGGTAACTGAGGTAAACGTGCGTTTATTGAATTAAAACTGCGTTTAACGGACTTTAAATGTCGTTCGGGTAGTTTAGGAAAGTTTTACTGAGTATTTAAATTGTTTTAGTTAAAGTAACGTAACTATTTACAAAGTAAATTCAGAGAAGCAAAACTGTTTTTAATACCTTCTAAACTTCAAACTAATTTTAACCTAAATTGCTCTTTTCGAACCATAAATAAATACGTCTAAAATAATATGAAGAAAGCTCGTAAATTTTTACGAAAAATGTGATATAAAATGGTTTATTTTATTGTGAAACGAACGAAATGATTTTCGGCTGATTCTGTTTCACATAAAATACAAACATAACTCCAATATAAAATTTTAGATGAATAAGGATCTATGTCACGTTGAATGTAATTTTATTCGAGGAAAGATTTTAAAATTATTGTCAGCTGTAATAAAACTACGCCATTTTGAGTTACTAATAAAATTATATGTTTTATATAATTTAAAAACGTTGTTTCGATGTTTGGGAAACGAAAATTACATAAGAAGTAATCACCAAAGAATAATATAGGGATGAAAACTAGCTAAAATATGCTTTTATCGAGGAAAAGGGGTGGGAATTATGAGAAATTAGTGTTTATAAAAATCATGCAAGTGGGATATCATTTTTTGGGTGAGCCTTTGAGGGAGCAGGAAATCATCCGATGAATGGAATCGGGTTCCAAAGTTGTTTTCATTCGCTTCAAGTCACCTTGCTGTCGAATTCAATTGTGGTCCAATTTGATACCAACCCATAGTTGAATCTGGTTGCAGTAGATTCGGTAGACTGCTGTTCTGCACTTGCAGAAGTCGGTGGGAGTGACTCCAATTTTGGTACTGTTTTTTTTCAACGACTTTTGGTATGAAATGTATCGTAGATCGTAGTTGATCAAGTGTTTGTTCATAGCTTTATGAAAGATACAAATAAAAGGAAAATATATTCTCCTGCTTCTTTAACTTCATCAGGTTGAAAGTTGAGACACACTCTCTCAAAAATGTTTCCGTTTCAAGTAACTTTAGAACCTGATTTATTCCTTTGCCGTATATGACACTCGGAAAGCTACATCCATTGAATGCGTGTCCAAGGAGAATATATCTCTTCACATCCTTGTGCTCTGCCTGGACTTTTGACTGGTTCGTACTATTTTGGTTTTAAGTAGATATATTTCTCGGTTCATTAAAACGTTTACTCTTATCAAGAATGGAATATCGGTATCTTATGCAACTATGCTAATTATTATCAACTGAACAGATTCTTCAATAGCGTTTGCAGAATTAGAATATCGGCATATCCACAAGACTGCCTGAACTCAAAGCCATTGCTGCCAAGCATTGGCAATAAAGCGGTCCTGATTTCCATAGACTGTGGTACTTTCTAAAATTCTAATTCTAGGTGTTTGGATTTTATATCGGCGTAATTGCTCTCTTTTCATTATCCGATCAGGATCCTTAGAACCACCGAAAATTTTAAATGAGGAGGGGTAGTGCTTTTTAATATATCCAACATACATATGTTTGATTTTTCTTCATGTCCCATCTCACGACATGCTTTAAATACCCTCCATCAATAACATAGCTGTTCACAGTAGACAAGACACTTTCATTCACATTATGAAACTCTTCATATAGTGTAGATTTAACATTTTTCCGTATTCCAGAATTATTGATGAGCGATTGTGGAGACGAATCTTCATCTCTTTTGAAAATCGTTCTTTACAGTTTAAAGAGGTGGAACTACTACTTAAACATCTTCGTACCCTAAAATCTTGAAACTTTAACCCAACCATATGTTTCATGATTTCTTCCCCAACTTTTTTTGATAGGTGATAGTTAATTGAATCGGTTCCTGGTAAGCCAGCTCCAAGAGAAACAACAAACTAGCACAGAGAACTAACGGGAGCTTTAAATATTTATTACTAACCACACGTTTAGTTTTTTTACGTCTAGTTTGTCTCTAGTAACCCTACTCTCTGGCACATATATTGTTCGGAAGTCAAGTAGTTGATATTAGTTTTATTAGATTCATCGAAAAAAATAAATAAAAAACGGACTGCGGATTTTCCCTAAACTTCTATTCTTTTAAAGAAGTCCTATATTTTACAGTAAAAGTTTTCCTTCGCTTGGTATTTCAATTTTCTAAGTTAAAGTCATTTCCTTTACAATATTCTAAAGTGGATCATTCACAAAGGAATCCCTTAATGGCTTTAATGCGTTGATTAGGCAGATAACAAGTCTTGGGATCGCTGTCTTTTACTCATGGAAATAATTCATCAAATTGATGCATTGACTGACACAATTTTGTTCTTTCCAGGCGAATTAGGCTCAAAATACATCTTTGTTTTGCTTATCATAATGGGACATGTCGTGCTGTTTAAACTTTGTGGTGAACGCGAGCTTCGGATGCTTTAGTTCCATGTATTATCACCTGACTATTGGGGTAATTGCCACTTAGCTGAACGGCTTCCTATCATTTACAAGCCATCATTTGCAATTAAATTTAATATGAGATCATGTCTCATTTTACGCAAAGCATCAATTTGTAATTTAATTTTGTTGATGTAACCTCACTAATTTTAGACGTCCTAAGCATATGTTGATATAATGTGTATCTTGTTTAAAAATTAAAGATAGTAGATATTTTGAAGCCTTTGGTTTAGATCACGAAGTTTAACCATTTTGATGTTTCCAATTATAACTAATACAATATATACCACCCTTTGTATTGAAACGGAAAATACGTTGTGCTCATTGATAATGCCAATAAGCAAACGCTGTTTAAGGAAACTTACGCAACTATGCATGTATAGAAAATTACACAATACAAGCAAGAACAGGGAGCACTATTCAAATAGACACAAATCCCGTTAGATGTATTTCAAATGCGGTGCTTACATACACTTTGTGTAAATATGCACAGGAGTGTTTGGAGGATCCAATGCTTCAGCAAATAACCAGAATTTTTCTTTTGTTCGAAAATTCAAGTTGTAGTCTTAAAGGTTAAAGCAAATAGTGTACTCTGTTCCCAATATTATTATGCTAGTTGCATTTCAATGCAAAAAATAAAAATGAATAAAAAATACAAATAATTGGTTATTATATGTATAATAGTAAAGTACTTCAAAACATAACCATGACGAGGTCTGAAAAACTTTACATAAGTTGTATTTTTGTATTCAGAGAAAATTAATTGCAAGGATATTTATTACGGGGAAAAATAAATACAGGAGGATTTTCTTCAGGGTTACTCAAGGAATATTTAGTATAAAAATTACCTCGAGTTCCTATAATACATAAATAATAAAGTGATTCTACAACAAAAATTTAGTTTTTTGACATTACATAGAAACTTTTTGGTTATTGGAAAAACCTTTAGCAACTTGGCATAATATGGGCAACAATAAAATATGGGTTAAGCTAAAAATTTTTTTAATGATATTTAAAAAATTATGCAAGATATCGCATTAATTAAAATATCTAAACTTGTAATAAACCAGAAACCTTCTTTTTTGGCAGTTGCAGGCCTGCGAATGGCGAAAATAGAAAGTAAAAGTGATCGAGTTGATATTAAAATTTTCTTTGAAGTCAGGTCCAAAAAGTAACTAAAACTTTTTGAAAACAATTTTGGGTATTTCACAAAATAATTAATTTTAGTAAAACTACACGAGCGATCGACACAACAAATGGCTTAAAATGGACACATTACGTTTGCTGTCGAGCACTAATAATTGGAATACTCATAAGTCATGACTAAAATACGAAATAGTTTCAAAAAGCTCGCGCTTAAATAGTAAAGAATTCCGGTGCCGGGTCGTGTACTTGATAAACCCTATTTAAAAAAATGTCACATAAATTTAAACCGAATGAGTCCACTTCAATTGTCCAGCAGTTTAGTTATTAACAATTTTGTAGATCAAAATCTAGAAAACCATCGATTTTTCAATATTTCCACTGGGATATTCTAACAAAAACCTTACTGATCATAAATTGGAGTACCATAAGCAAATGAACATTTTATAGAATGTTTCTAATAATAAAAAAGTTATTAAAAATTTTATAACTTAAGTCTCAAAATTCATGACGTAAATACGAAATTGTTTATAAAATCACGGATTTTTCATGTTTGCTTTGAAATTTTAGGCGAGAATTTTACAATTAACAAACAGTACTACTATTTACAATAATTAAAAAGTTATGAACAATTTTGTAGCTAAAAATGGGCAAAATCAACGATTTTCCAATATTTCTATTAGAATATTTATCAAAAATTGTAGTAGTTATAAGTTGACTTAATATTGAACGTGGAAAAGTTTAATGTAACTACATACTTATTACCTTTCATTAATTAATATTCCACTAATTACTATTGATTTAAAGTATGGGAAAAATTAATAATTAATGAATTCATTATAAATAAATTAATAAATCACAAAAAAATATTTACCTTGATGGTCGGAAAATTTAAGCTCTTGATTTTAAAATTAGGTTAATTAGTGCATTTTTTTAAATAAAATTCTTTAAACTCATATCTGTTTCTCTTATACAGGGAGTGCAGAAATTAAACAGCATAGTTTTAGGAGGGGATTCGTATCAATTTAAATACATACTTTAAATTTAAGGACTACTTACCCTAAAATATTACTATATTAGTAGAAATTTAATAGATAACGTAATAACAAAAAATTACTTAGTTTTTCTTATAATAAAACTCATACTAAATTAATAAAATATCCTCCACTAGCTTAAGTCAACCAGTTCACATCAAAAGTAGCTAAATTATCGTATTGTAAAATAACATAAGCTTTGTTCCAACAACGAGTTCTGACCGTCACGTTACTGTAACCAAACTGCTAGAATCGAGTTTATGCGCTTGCGCTTACTTTTTACGGACCAAAGGTTACCTACTTCTAAAGCTTGGTAACAAATTTATGTTTTATTTATATTTTTGTTTATTTTTAATTTTGAACTTTGGTTACGGTAACGTAACGGTCAGAACTCGTTGTTGGAACAAAGCTATAGCCTCATGTGGCATAAGTGTAACTTTTTTCTCAAAAATTAAATATAGAACAATATTATGGACAATCATTTAGGTGAACCATAAAAAATACACTATTTATAACTACAACCTTCGTCAAAAGTAGTTTAGAAGTATATAGATCTAACCAAATTTAAAATATTTACAATAAACCATCTTTAAATAAACCTCTCTTTTGTCACCATTTTTATTGAATTGTAGCTTTCTTAGGAAGCGAAATCGGATAAATTTTGATAGTTTTTTTCTTAAAACTAGTTGTATAATTGCTTCCCAAAATTTTGCTGCCTAATTTCTGGATACCCTGTGATCAGAAACATTGTAAATGATGCTAAATCTTTATGTCATCTTTGTAAGATGATAATTCCTATTTGTACGGAACCATGTATTTAAATAAAACAATCAAATATTTAATTAAGTTTCATTCGGAAAATTTCTCATGAGGAATTTCCTTGAGCCAAAGGAAAAATCTAATAAATTTTCAAAAGTGATTATTTCTGCAAGAAGATTTTTTTCTTAAATAAATTTTCCAAACATGATATTTTTAGGAACGAATTTTCTGTTTTCTTTCGATAAAATTTCCACTGAATAATTTTTTGAGTAATATTTTTCGTTTTTAAACCTAAAATTGTATACCCTTTATAAATATGTTTGTCAAGTATTTGGTTCTACCTACAATTGTACCAATTGGTTTTCGTTTCTACTTATTTAGGTAAGCCATTTATATTTTATAAAATTTTGCGATATATTTTAACTCTTTCATTAACTATCATGGAGTTATGTAAATGTTTTGAATAATTTAAAAGCGCTCGTTGAAAACTAGATAATAATGAGAGGCTACTGGCTGCTCAAACTGGAATTTCATTGGATGTTCAGTAAATAAATTACCATGCAGAAATGCATTCAATGAGTTTGAAAATCGAGCTTACAATAAGGTTAATATGCTTGTCTAAACCATTACCAATTTAGATATTATATTGATTGAATGCATTCAATTAGTATTTTCAACGTTAATTTGTTTTAAACATACGAAATTGTTTTACTAATTTGCAAACTTATAATCATACATGTTTAACTTATTGAATTTCTCGTTACTGTTAGGTATACATATATTTGTTTCTAGTAAAGCTGTTTTAAAATACATAAACATTTTTGTAGGTAGCGATATTTTTTTGCTTTAAGAATTTTCAAAAATTTTATTTTAAAAAATCTCATAAAAACCTGGATTTCCTATTCTAATTCAAAATTTAAAAAGTACCATCAAATAAATCATTATTATCATTTTATCCCAAACAGTCTTCCATAATATGCTTTTTTAGAGCTACAACAAGGGCTCTGAAACTGTAACTAAAATCGTGGCTGCCATGCAATTGGTCAAAATCTGTAATTTAAAAATTTGTTAGGTATTGGTGTCTTACTTATTGTACATAAAAGTATTTCTTCTCTTGACGAAAATTATAATTCTTTTTTTCAACTACTGTTTACTGAGGTAACTTTGGTTCTTAAAGGTAACTTTGGCCCAAAATTTTGAAAAACATAGTTTCATCTACTGTTAGTTACTGAAAGATACCCTTAAAATACTTAAAATAGGTGTTAAATGAAGGTTGGTAACCATACTATAATATAACAGTAGATCAAATTATGTTTTTCCAAAATTAGGGTCAAAGTTACCTGAGTTTATGGTATTCTCTAAAGTATGTGATGACGGTGTGAGGGGGCTTTAACTGTAGTCCCTATAGTATAAGGACGCAGGCGAAATTTTAAAAAAATGTCAAGGTCAAGCAATTTGATGACATTTTAGAAATACAACTCAATATTCCCCTACTCAAAAGTTAAAAAAAAGATAAAACACAACTATACACAACCGGTTGGTCCAAACCCACAAAATTTTAATAGGCTAGTCTAAAAAGTTTCAAAATCAAGTCATTTAAATTTTCTTTTAGAAATTGGGTAATTCCAATTTCTAAAAGAACCACCCTTTCAATTTTTTAAAACGGGATACATCAATTGAAATCTTTTTGCATAATTTTTGCGGAGCTTTTTGATTCCTTATCTATCTAAAATTTAAAAGAAATATTACTTAATAATTTATACTTTTAATTCAATGTGCAAGGAGCGAGCAGCGAGGCTGCAGGTTAAATGTACCCTAACTCTTGTAACTAGTGCGAGGATCAGACCATAATTGACAAAGACGTGTACATCACTTCGTGCCTAAAAAGGACTTAAGCCAGTTTTGGTGAATTTGCGGAACATAAGGCTTGTTTTTATCGTTTTTCGATTGATATGAATAGGTTAATTCTGTTTTTATACAGGGTAAGCTAAAATGTTATGGTCAATTCAAATTTTCAGCCTAAAAATCTGGGGAATTTGTTTGCTTCAAGTTCATAGTAACACAAAATCATGTCAAAATCAAAACAAAGTAACTAGATTTCACAAAAGCAGAGGCGTGGTTGTAATTTTTACCGTTGTGTCAAAACAGATTTTTGAATTTTTTTATTGTGACTTCTATTTCATAAACGTTAATGAAGAAAAACATTTTCAATATTTGACGTTTGCTATGAAATTAGAGATTTTGGAAAAAAAATTGGTACGCCATTGGATTACTAGGAGATTTTCATTTCTAGATTTCAGTTGTACCAACCGGCGTATTTGGTTGCCTACATATCAAACCACAATCATTTTAGCTCACCCTGTAGCAAAACCAGCATTTTTTGTGGTTTGATTCCACGATTTATAGTACAATTTAAATCTATTTTCAATTTCTGTAACGTCGTTGATTTTTGACGCGAAAAAAAAAGACCTTGGTTTGACGGAAAAAATTAAACTTCTTAAGAAATATCAGCCATTTTTGATTTTATGAATTTTTTAAGAAATTAAAAATATTTTTTTATGAAAGCATTTCCCATCAGCAGGGTATTAGATAGATCACAAAAGTTTTATATATTTTTGGAATGCGTTTTAGCCAAAAAAAGAATTATTTTGTTAAGACTTTTCATTTTTGAGTTCTGGACGAAAATGTGTTCCACTTTCAAGTCAAATTTAGTCGCGAAATTTTTAGATTTTTCAGAAGATAATTGTTTTTTCGAAAACTATACGGGGTAAAAAACGTTTAAGGGTTCAAAATTTAAGAAATGAATTGTAACCTTATAAAATGTTTGAAAGTCTTGAAATAAACTTTTCAGCGCCGGATTTGTGCCTAATTTTTTTTTAAATACATCTAATCGTAAACTTGGAAAATAGTCTTTAAAAGTCATTTTAGTTGATTTTAACGTTTAAACACTAAAACTTAATAAAAAATGGCAATGATGGTAAATTTTTGCATACCAATTGAAAACTATTCTACATATTCTACATATTATTTATATTTTTGTCTTTTGCTTACTCTTCGATGCTTAATTTGAGTAATATACAGTCGAATCGTTCTGCCAAAATATCTTTGTTATTTTTTAATATTTTTAAGTACAATAAAATGAAATAAAATCGTAAAATTGTTAGCTGGATTATTTTATTTTTAAATTTATTTTTCAGGAAATATTTGACTGAAAAGTGACAAAATGCAACTAAATTTAAATATTTGTCCCAGCTATTATTTAGATAATGTTTTATAGATTTTATTCCATTATATTGAATTTAAAAATAATAAGAAATAAAGAAGATATCTTGGCAGGGCGGTTTAAGAAATATACCCCTAAAATGGCGTCAATTTAAAAGCAACGACCAGGTTAAACCGACAAACATAAATAATATGCGCAATAGTTTTCAATGAATGTTAAAAAAATTGCCAATCGGTTCTATTTTTATTTAAATTTGCCTACTTCAGCGGGGCAATGACTGTTAAATATTGAAAAG
The DNA here is from genome assembly GCA_963971135.1 of Stenus bimaculatus. Classification (NCBI taxonomy): domain Eukaryota; kingdom Metazoa; phylum Arthropoda; class Insecta; order Coleoptera; family Staphylinidae; genus Stenus; species Stenus bimaculatus. The sequence goes on from OZ020185.1 coordinate 26,794,908, forward strand.
TTTTTAGCGAAAAAGAAATATTTTGTTATTACTTTTCGTTTTTAAGTTCTGGGCAATAATGGCCAAAATCCCACTTTTGAGTCAAATGTAATTAATTTAAATCTTTTCAAAATGATTTTCGGTCGTAGAGAAATTATTAGGATACAATTTCAGCAGAAAACGAACTCTGATGTTTTCATTAAATTTTATTTAAATATTAACCAACGTTTCGACGAAATATTTTAGTCTTCTTCAGTGCTAAAAATACATTATTACAATTAAAAACATTAAAATAACAGGTAAAACTTATTTTTACATTGAAAAATTATTTTTAGCCCTGAAGAATTATTTAGATATTAGAAATATTTAGTCGAAACGTTGGTTAATATGTAAATAAAATTTAGTGAAAACATCAGAGTTCGTTTATTGCTGAAACTGTATCCTATTAATTTAAATCCCGAAAAAGGTATCATCGGTTAATATATCTTATCACTATAAAAAACTGTATACTTACTAAATCTTTTTAATTAATGCATCACTTAAGAAAATTAATCTCTTAATAATTTTAAGAGTATTTCCTGCAGTAAGTCTATGAAGCAAAGCATAAATTATGTAAATAGTTTATTTTAGGTAGAAATAATTTTTCAACTTCTAGTAAATTATGTACATTTTCATGAATTTTTAGTTGTATAAAGTTACATCACATAAATCTTATATTTTCAGTACTTTCAGAATTATAAATATTTGCGTAGTTTTTAATTTCTATTTATTACTGCAATAAAGATTGCTTTATAATGTTAAATTGTAGTAATATAATATAATTTCTGATAATAATGAATATCAACGAGAAGCAGTGTGATTTAAAAGTCGGTAATTGTTCAGCTATGAGGAAATTACTTATATCTGGAAAAGACGGAAATCCCAGGAATCCCAGAAAAGGCAATTATAATGGTTATAAAATACGTTCAAGACATAGAAAATGTAAAAATGAAACTTTTGCGTTAATTTAAAATTAATTGGTTATGCAAATCTAAGAGTGAATACCTTAAGGAAAAAGTTGGGAATTAGAACAATTAAATTTGCCGTTACTAAACTCGTATAAGTTATATTTAATACCACGTGTTGAAGAATAATTATTAATAAATTCACTGGTTACAATAAACTTTAAATTAATTTACCTAGTAAATAAGCGTTTTGAATTGCTGTAAAACTAAAGGAATACTTATAATGTCGAAATTAAAATAAAATAATTGTTTTCAGAAACGTGTCAAATAAAAATATTTTACATCAAAGCATTAATAGTACATATCGAACAAAATTTATCAAATAATTTCTTGTTTTTAAAAACTAAAAATACAATAAAATTAAATTATAATTGGTAAACACTACGTTTGAAATTTGTCATATTAAATATTATAATGTAGGCGTATTTTTTTTTAAGGCAACTTTATTAAAAATGGTAATGCAAGCACCCGGTTTCCAGGTTTTATATTTCAAAAGATTCCTTTTACTATATTAATTAAAATCACGGTAACATTTACTTTTATATAATATTTTTAAATTTTTTAAAAATAATTATAAAGGTTTAATCCAGCTAATTGCTTAATTTAAATAATCAAAGTCAGGGACAAACAAATTCAGTAATGTGATTAGCATGACCCACTCGAGCTAAATATCTAAATTAATTTCATCCCTAAGCAAATATCCATGGTAAATTTTAATGAATATTTATAACGCAGTAGGTACGGTGTTTATTTTATCACGAACCTGATGTTATTCAAGATTTAAAAGTTATTACAAGTGGATTAACCGTTAACTCTTGTTTCTAACTTATGGTTTCAAACATTTAAACAGTTTTACTATTCAAGTTTTTACATTAAGCAAATTGGGATTTTAAAATTTTATATTCTAAAAATTACTTTTTTTTCATGTAATTCTTTGTTATAAAAGTTGTTTTTTTTTATAATTGTTGTTGAAAGCTTTAACAAGAAATTTTATACAAGCATGAAGTTTTTCTTATTTGACGTTAAAAATTAAATGATTAACTTCTTATCTTCGAGCTCATTTAGCTGGTAAAAGTTTTGCCTTTGAAATCCATTTAATCGATAGTGATCTGACGTGAATTTATCTTCCCTCGCAAGTTTCGTAATAAGGTTAAGACGCCGGGTGGAAAATAAGCAACAAAAAAGGAAAGCCATCACCTCTGTGATAGCCCTAATAGATTACCGAAACCCATTAAATAAAATGTTTACATTTAATAACTACTGTGCTATTACTCTGCTTCAGTTCTTGCAAATCGATTACTTGAATAAATTTACCAAGTGCTTCGAGCTTTTCCTTTATTGCAACTACACGTGAGTGATTAATTCATGTGAAAACGAGCGAAATTCGTTAACCAAATGATTGTTTATAAATAGGTTAACAGCAGTTATTTGGAGCTTACAGAATATTGGTGCAAGGTCATTTAAAGCTCAATAAGCGAGAGCTTTTCATTTTTCAGCACACTGAAAATAATTATTATAGCCTACGCTAAAATTTTAACAATTCTAGTAATTTCTATTTTAAATCACTACACAACGATACCAATGGTTTATACAGGGTGTCTTAGCGCTGCGAGGAAGTCATCCATTAATGTTAAAATATACAGGGTGTTAAATTTGCTTTTTATGAGGCACCCTGATAATAGCTTATCACAAATTTAAATTTGACATGATAGCTGTAAACTAGACGATATTGTAAGTTTTTGTTTAAATTTCAACCCAAAAATTTTTCAAAAATTGATTCTTTTTTTTGGTTAAACGAAAAAACCAGTGAAGACAAATAACAGGTTTTACAAAGTAAGATTAGTTTTTAATAGAGAATCCAATAATGTCATAATATACTGGTTGTTCCATTTTAAAAAAAGTAACTTTGGTCCGCCATCTTCGAATGGACGCCGGGTATATTATTAAAATATTTTTAGAGTGTGCGCCAAAAAGAATTGTACATTTCTTTGTTTGTAAAATTTTCCAAGCTGTTCTTAAATCATTAGCTTCTACTACATCATTTGATAATATAGTTTCAACATTTTTTTACTCTTTGACAATTGAGTTTGTCCTGTCACAGTCGACGAAAATGTTAATTAAAATTACTACACGTAAATTATCCACAAAAATATTTTATTTCAAAATTATAAAAACATGTACATTCAGTGATGTACAATGCAAATATGAATGCAAACATTTAAAATCTGAAACATCAATCATCAAAAAAATAACGTTATTTAAAAAAAAAATAAAAATATTCTTCAAACTGTAATATCCTGTATATTATTTTTAAGTAAATAAATAATTTCCTTTTTTCTTTAAATTTTCCAAGTCGAAATTCGGTCCTACTTGCTTTTCCAAATAAACTCTACAAGTCGTTATGTATTTCATGAAAAGAACTTTGCAGTTATAAATTTTACCACTGTTTATTTGCTTTTTACTTTTCATTCTGCTTTGGGGACATTATTGTTTGTTGCATAATTAAAATCTTAAAACTACAAAGAAAAACGGTCTACAAAATAACGGAATGAATATTTAGAGATGTGTTTATTATAAACAAATCCTTCCATCCACAGTTATTTTAATTTGTTCCTTCATAAATTAATTTTCTTAAAAGCTATATTAGTATTTATCCTTTAATCTTTTTAAAAACTTAATTTATTATTAAAGAAAAGCTAAAATTAGACAGGGTATAAGAAAATGTAAGCACAAAAATCAGGAGGCGATTCTAAGATAAAAGTAAATCTAAGATAAAACTAAAGAATAAATTTATTGTCTAACAAAAAAATCCCCTAAAATGTATGATCATTTTACACTGGATACTAATTTTATCTCATAGCAAATTTAAAAACTAGAGTTTCCTCCAAATTTGGAAAAATGCATGAAAGGTATATAAGTTAGGCTAAAAAACAGGAAAAAATAAAGAAACTTTGACACCTTCTGCATCAAAAATAGAACATGTTAGATAAAAAAATTATTCTTTACTTTTATATACAGGGTGGTCCAAAAAAAACTTCACAAGTTTTCGGTATTTAGCATGAGTTTTTGGAAAAACGCTCGGACAGGTCGATTTTTGTTTCAAGGGGGAACGATTCTTACCTAATTACCCATTACCCACTTTCAACCCCTAACTGGGGCTTGATATCAACTTAATAATTTCAAACAGCAATAGGGGTCAAAATGCATAAAAAAAAAAAGTACAAGGAACCAGCTTTACAACAGTAACGTTATTTTTAAAAGCGGTCCCTAACTCGCTGAGAAAATTACATTCAAATTGTTATTAGTTAATTAATGTAAATGAACTGATCAAGTCTGTTTTTCAGTATTTCAGTTCAGTTTTTGGAAAAACCGTTAAAAAGGTCGATTTTTGTTTTCAGGGTGACAGATATTCTAATATAGGGTGAGCTAAAATGATTGTGGCAACCAAATACGCAGGTTGGTACAACTGAAATGTTAAAAAGAAAATCTCCTAGTAATCCAATGGCGTAGCAAAAATTTTTTCCAAAATCTTTAGTTTCACAGCAAATGTCAAATATTGAAAATGTTTTTCTTCATTTTCCAAGCAGATGCTAACACAAAACAAAGATTTACGCACATTCATTTTGATAAAAACTATCGTTTATGAAATAGAAGGTACAATATAACGAAATTCAAAAATCTGAAGTTTTGACACAACGGTAAAAATTACACCTCTGCTTTTGTGAACTTGAAGCATACAAATTCCCCAGATTTTTAGGCGGGAAATTTGAATTGACCACAATCATTTTAGCACACCCAAGCGTTTTTTCAAAAACTCAGGTTAAATACCGAAAAACGGGCTTCGTTGGACCACCATGTATATGTATAGATCTAGCGAAGGAATCGCCTCCTGATTTTTTTGCATACATTTACTTACACCCTATATAATATTTTGCTTCATAAAATAGGACGGTTTTATTAATATCATTGTAATCAGAAAACCGCTGAAAGATCAGATATTTTGAGCAGTCGCGGCGGTACTTTAAGAATAAATTGTTATTTACCGCCGTCCGGCGGTTTTACAAAAATTATGCCTAAAGCTCGCCTTATAAATTTGAAAGCTCTAACGCAGTCCAAGTTTTTTAATGGTTCTTGTAACCCAACTTAACCTAATTTAACGCAAATCTAAATTACCTATGTATAATTTAATTTTACAAAAAACAAAACAAAATGAAATGAAACAAAAACAATATTAATTGCGATGTAAGAAATGAACAACTACGAATTTATTTCAAAATTTTTTTATTTATTTTGCTAATGACACCTGATCTAACCTAACCCGAATCCAAATCATCTTTATACATACAGGGTGTCCCACTTTTTTTCGAGCAAAAATATTTATTAAACTATTATGTTTTTTCGATTCCTTAAAAGTTACAGCAATTTAAAAATTTCAATATTTTAATAATTTTGTGGGACATCCTGTATACATTTAATTTAATTTTTTTTTATTTAAATCAAGTATGCTTTGGATTTTGCATATCTTTAAGCCAATAAGATGTTAAGTTTTACCGAGGGAAATTTAACCGCGTCGTTCACTTATTTTAAATACACCCAATAATATTCAAAAAACCAAATTGGCAAAGAAAAAATGCAAATAATAATAATTGATTTAAATAAAAAATATAAAATGAGAAAGATTATTATACAGGGTGTTCCACAAAAATCATGAAAATTTATCAATTTTAAAATTACTGTAACTGGAATAAACATAATAGTTCATAGGAAAATTTGTTCAGAATGACATTTACTATGTAAAAAAAATTTTGCTGGAAAAAAAGTGAGACACCCTGTATAATTAAATTTAACGAAAACATTAAGTAATTTTTTGAGGTATAAAACTTTACAGGATTTTTTTCTGGCGGAAGAATTCCGCCGCCCGGCGGTACTCAAACGAAAACTGTGCCCATACCACCGCGCATGGCCATTATTTTTGTTTTTACGGCGGTTTTTTGATTGTAATGATAATAATTCCACCGTCCGGCGGATTTTTTGATTTGAAAATATAATACCGCCGGCGGTAATTGAAACACTTCGTTAAAATTAAACAATCATTTAAATTTTAAATTGATTATAAAGTTGATATTCATTATTAAATGGGTATTATAAGTTAGTATTATAATGATAATTAACATAAAACTGATTGACTATAAAAAAGTGTTTAAACTTTAGTGATTAAATTTCAGCAACACAAATATTTTAAGACATTACTTTATTTTAAGCTGTACTAATTCCACCTCCTTGAGGCGTAACACGTTGAGAGCCCTTCAAGAAGAGAAAATAAGGAACAAATGTTTGGAACGAGTACCCACTTCTAAATGGCAAGTATTCTGAAATGCTTTCAGCTTATTATGGTACTAATAGAACATTAAAATTTTACGATTCATTTTTAACCGCAAATTAGTATAACTTGTTTGATATATGCACAGTTTGCGCAGTTTCGGGTTTCAGCACGAAATTGTTTTTGAGTGAACGTATTTTATTCCTACTAAAATTTGCAGGGCTTAATTGCCCGCATGAAGTTCACGCACTTGTTGGTGCTAAATTTTAATCACGCGAAATTAGTTTTCAAATTATATTTGATAAAATCAGAACTTTGGTTGATTGCTTTATTTTTGGGGGTAGGTTATAAATAAACAGGAAAGAAGGTCAAGTCGGTTTACTAAATCGATTGGTCTGATATTGTCATTCATGATCTCGCCTTCCACTCCATGGGCCTTGGGATAGGGTAGGATTAAATTTGGACCAAGGGTTTGGTTGTTTTAGCCAGCGCGCATTGCCCAAAGTAGAATTCTATTGATTTTCTCCGCGAATGTGCAGACACCACTCGTATTGCGAACTTGGAAAAGTTCTCACAAACACAGATATACACACCACCCACCAGAGGCCGAAAATTAGAAGTACCCTCTAATTCAGTTAGAAAGCAAAAGGGATTCTTTTTAAATTACGTATTTTTATATAAAACTGTTGGGCTATGAATAATTTAATATTAAATTTATTAAAGTCATTAATTGGATTTATAAATTTTCAACAAGTTTACACATGTATAAAACATGCAATCAATTAATATTTTATCAGTAAACAATCGAATTACAAATTTTTATGCGTTGGGTTGATGATAAATCTAATTATAAATTCATGAAAATCAAAGAATTTATTAATTTATACCAAAAATTTATAACTTCATTAAGAGTTCACATTTAAATTATATTATAGAATATTTTTAAAACGCGCAAAAATTATAAAAACATGACTAGCTCTAATAAGATATAATAGTTATTTTTATTCAATTCAGCCCTTTTTAGTCCTATAAGAATATCTTCAACCGCGCCTAAAAAATCTATAATTTTTAAGTGCAAAATTAGACCTAATAATTGACTTAGGTAAGTCACTGTTATCAGAAAGATCTGGCGGATACGGAAAAACATCAACACAACTATAATTGACATAGAAGGGAGAATGATGATCCCAAAATAGTTCTACGACTTTCGCCTTTATTAGAGCATCTTCATGCACTTGTAAAAAGGCAAAAGACGTTCATTGACAATATATGGCGTTGTGTAATAATTCAATCTCAAATCATCGTGTTGAAACCAACATCATATGTTGCACATAGTATGTAATTGATTATACAGAGTGTCCCGTTCGTAGCTCACCAAACGTCAAGGTTAGAAAGTGGAGCAAATTTTATCAAGAAAAAACCAAAAAGTAGGGATGTATATTTTATGGTTTGAAAGTTACAGGGGTTTGAATTTGGCATGCCAGAAATCAGTAAATGATCAATAGCTGCTTAAAAACTTAGTAAAAAGATTTTTTTTTAAATATAATTTTAAAGCTGAAAGTATCCTCTATGCATTGGTAACAATAATAAAACACAATTCGTTTATCAAGTATTAAGAAAAATCGAAAAGAAAAAAAAGAAGATTTTCTCCAATATATGACCTATTAAGGGTGTGTTTTTTTTAATTTTCTAAAAATTCGTTAAATTCTCTAGAAATTATGAAAAATTTTGAAAGCCTAACTCTTTTTATGCACTCACTAGAGCCTTCTAAACTTACTCCTATGAGAATTGATTCTAAGCATAGTTACAATTGAGGTGCGCCTTCATTTTTGTTATTATTTAATAATACAACTGTTTCAAAAGCCATCAAAATTTAATTTTTGCTTATAAAAATTTATTATTAAGCAACTATTGATCATTTACTGATTTCTGGTAAAAACGGGCGATGCCAAAGTCAAACCCCTGTAACTTTCAACCATAAAAGATAGACTTCTACTTTTTTTAGTTTTTTCTTGATAAAATTTGCTCAACTTTCTAACCATGACGTTTGGTGAACCACGAACGGGACATCCTGTATAATTATTTTTGTTTGATTTGTATATTATGATTTGCTAAAACTGTACTTCAAAGAATTTCTAAATGATGATTGCTCCCTCGTCTGGTTTAGTATTGCGGATTTACCTGTTTTGAGATATTACCGAATAAAAGAAGGTACTCTGTATGAAGCTATAACATGGATAATTTCCCGAGGAAGAATTAAGGTGCCATGGAAGAAATCTAGAAAACAATTGATCTATTTTTGCTTTCAACTACCATATGAACATCAGCCCTTGGCTTTTAACAATCACCAGAAGAAGAACCCGACAACAAGAACAACATCTCTGATAATTCCGAAAAAATGTTTTTTCTCTTGAATATAAATAAACAATTTGGCAGTTACATCAATGTTATTTCGGAATTGCGATATGACCAGTCAAATATCGAGAGTTTCATGGAAGAACAAAAAACGTCTTATAATTTAGTATTCAACATTTTGAAAAAGTTGTACATTAAAAGATTTTTGTACATTGGTATTCAAGGAATATACCTATGTATACGCATTTTTACCAAAAGATGTAGTAGTTTAAATTTCGTATCAGAATGTTCAAAAAACGATTTAAAAAAAATGGCTCATATCACCCTCTTTCATAAAACCCTGGATATCTTACCCGCAATCAAAATTTGTGGTCTTCTGTAAACGTTCAATTGTAAGAAATGGTTTATTTTAAAAATGGTAAAACGAACAAATTGAAAAATTTAAACTGTCGGTCAAAAGAAACGCAACTTCGGAGGTATTCTTGAAATAAGAAATGAGGTCGTTGAAATTGAAGTTTTAAGACTTACATTAGCAGATCAACTATTCACCGAATATTAAAATATCAGAAATTTAATCCCTACAAAATTCAGTTAATTAATGAATTAAATGAAGATGATTTTAATTTTGAATGGATAACTATTGAGGAAAATCATCTTTTTCCTTCTTATTAAATTCAATCGTCACAAATTTCTATATTACTTGAATCCAAGTATTTCATAAAGTTCCTGCTCAAACTCGTCAAGAACTAATTGAGTCGGTTGGTATTTTTGAGATTGGTGTGATTGGTCCTTATTTTTTAGATGGTAGTCTAAGAAGAGTAGTGTACTTTGATGTCTTTCAAAACTGTATACATCAATTCCTTGTTGATATTGTTGAAAATAACAATAGTTACTTAGAAAACCGTTTCTCTTTATACAAGAAATTTTTGGTAATTAGAGGTTCCATGGAATGACGAGCCACGATCTTTTTACGCAATGGCGGAAAGAATTACTGAAGAACTCCTCAAACTCCGCAAAGTTTGCACAGCAACATGGAGGCTGGTGTAGCTTAATTCGAACTTAATAAATTAATCAAAGTTTTCTTTAAGTATCTTCAGAGTATTTTAAATTTATTATAACTTACAAACCTTGATAAGTTTCATAATTTTGTAGGTTTATTAATTATTTAAGTATTTTATAGTGCAGTTATGGAATATAAAATGGCTCGTTAATGAGTAATAAATTTCGATTTTAATTTAAGGTAAAATTTTGCTCAATGAAATAATATTTTCTGAACTTCTTTAAATTTTTAATACTTCTTTAAATTAATTATTTATTCGTGTTAAAATTTCTTCAGGTACAACTACTTTAAAAACTAGATATGTAATTATAAACATCTTTTTTAAGTTATTATATTATCAAATACATTTTATAAATCTCTTTATAAAAATGTATAGACCTTAATTTATTTAAAAAGAAAAGAAAATATCGATATTTTAAATTATAGGATAAGAAAAAAAATCCGCTATGAATTGTTTACGACGAAAATCTTATTAATAAGGGTAAAGGTGAATAATTCAATCCCAGAATTCTGTGATCAACATAACCTGCAATACGCACTGTGATCTTGTACAACAACTCTGATAAATCTAGACCAACATTAACTAGCCATGTTCATATTCGTAGTGGAATCTCTCCTCCAAATATAGAGTGAATCAGAAGGAAACGGTAATATTTTGGGAAATTATAGTATGTGTCATTCTAAAAAAAGTTTTTCAATATTTTCACCTTGGACTTGAGTACACTTTAAAGCATGTTTTTTAAGCTATTTTGTTGCTTTCTGATAACAAAGTGACATTCCTTTAAAAGAGTAGCAACATTACTAATTTCAGCAATCAATTGTTCTCAAGTTTATGGCTTAATTCGATAAGCTCTCGAATTGAACCATGCCCAAAAGCAATACTCTAAATAATTTAAATCAGGAGACCGTGGCGGCCAATTAACTCGACCACCACGACTAATCCATCGCCCAGGAATAGTTTCGTCCAAGTATCCAGTCGCGTAAATCCATATAAGTAATTAAAATACCCGAACTTTTTCAAAAAAAAAAATGAAAAACTTCCAAAATCACTAATATATTTTTTTAACTTGAAAGTTATGCCGATATTTTTTTATGTCATGTACTCAACTCACCTTATAAAATATAGTTTGTTATATTAAAAATTAATACAAAGGAATAAACGATAAAATAAAATATGTTTCATATTGCATTTTATTTTCAACCCTCAGTCCTTCTATTTTATTTAGCTCAGTAGACATTCTATACACATTCACATCAGCCTTATTGTTACGTTGCTTGCTTTGGCTGCATTCTCTATTTCTTTAAAAAATCATTTCACCACCACTTCACTTTTTACTAGCCATACATTTCCTGAGATGCTCTAAAACCTTGTAACATATATGAAATTAAATAATAGAAAGACATAAAAATAAAAAAATTACATTACGTGTTTTAAAATAAAAAAATCGTAATTTTAAAATAGCATAATATTCACAATTTAATTTAGAAAAACTGTTATAGCTAACTATGAATAGATAATTATAAAAGAGTTTTAATTTTAGGATTTTTAAAGTAGCGGTTAGTAAACCGGATATAAAACGGGATAAAATAAAAACAATTTGGTGGTAAATGCAACCACAGCCACCGGGTGTTATAAAATCGCACCCTGCATTTTCTCATTTTCCTTATCGAGTACAATTATCGCAGACAATTCACGAAATTGTTTCAGCAAATATTACATCTCTGCTTTTTCCTGCCTGAATTTAAAAGCACCTTTGGGAAATGTAAAATAAATTTAAATCACGTACTGGCTGTAAATAAATGTTCTTTATTAAAATTTAAATTAACATCAGAGTTTCGATATTATTTTTAATTCAAGGATAACTACATGTATTTAAAAATAATTCACCGCACATTTAGTAGCCACCATATTTTATCAGTTTACAAAAAATTTGGATTTATAAACACTTTTAAATAAAATTCTCCGTACTAGACTTTCGAATAAATCAGGTACTAAAAAATTTGCCTTATTGAATTATTCGAAAAATAATCTTAAAATTTCTTATTTTTGTCGTGTCATGAAAGTTTGTGCTTAGGAAAGTAAGTTAAAATTGGAAAAACTTTTTAAGTATGTTTGCTTTTGCTCCAATATAAAGGCCTGAAAACCCTTAAAAAGACATACAGAATTCGTATTGGGAGATTGATATCTATTTATCTATCCAACATTATAAAACTCAGGCTTATAAGCCAGGGTATATTTTAGGAGCATTAAAGCAATTTTAAGCGAATAGCTTGAGGGAAAGCTTTGTTGCAATGTATGAATAGTCTGGTTATAAATTTCCTTGCTCCTTATACAAGTCCTTAAATATTTAAGCAATACTCTAACCGATAAAACAACACATTATGTTTGAATACCGCTTAATAACTACAACAAATGCAACATGTTTTGTTGTTTGTGCTTATGTAGTGATGTCATGAATAAAATTTTAATGACGGTTTTGCGTGGTTCATTCAAGGTCGGAAGCCACTATGACCTATGGTTTCGTTCCTAATTATCATAAAAAATATAGCGTGCTTCTCGCTCAATTATTTTCTATTTATATTTTTTCATTCGTTCATTCAGTTTTTAATTAAACACTAGGGGCAAACTTATTTATCACTCCTTCCTCTGTGTCAACCTCGTTAATTTAATTGCTGCCTTTGCGATTCCAACGCATAACTTTATGCTAATTTTATCGACCCTTCGCTTTCCAAATTGCATTGCTTCGGATTGAAAATTTACCTTACCTATCTCTTACTGCCATGTTTATTTTTGGAACGGATGGTTAAACTAATTTCTATAAAAGGATTGTTACTTGCTTGGATGCTAATCAAATTCTAAATCATAAACTTTTAATTAAGTTATCTTTTAAATTTATTATAGCTTCTCTTAACTTATTACATTGAAGTAAAAAAACTTACGTAAATTCTTGATAAGTTTCATAATTTTGGTTGGGTATAAGTAAAATTTTCTTTAATAAAATAAAATTTTCAAAACTTGTTTAATTTTTTTATATTTTTCAAATGTTTTATTTATTCGTACCAAAATTATTTCAAGTACAATTACTTACTTTATTAAAAAACTCTGGCTTATACAGGGTGTCCCGTATGTGGACGATCAAATAAAGTGAGCTGATAGACATAGCCATTTCCAATCTATATAGCCATATTTTTTTTTATAAAATTGTTGATGGTCCAAGAATTACTTCAGTTTTTGTGTTTTTTAGAAATCGCGTACTGTTCTCAAAAAAAATTATCAAGAACATCCTATGAGATGTTTGTCTATGTTTTTTATTTTGCGATCTTAGAAGAGTGAACCTTATCAATGACACCACTTTCATGTGCTCTGTTAGCTTCAATCAAATAAAAGAAAACACTTTATAAAAACTTTTTGTTCAGAAAAAATGTCAGTTGATTTTTAAATCACCACAAAGGAAAATATTGTACTGACATACAGTTTAACCACTATCAGAAAAAGTTGTCCATTTCATGCAGAATCTGAGGTAGTATAATGCATAGAGTTAAATTCAACAGATATTTTCTAAATTAGTTTTTTGACTTAGGTGTAATTTCACGTAATCAGTATCATCACATAAAATTCGGCTTAATTGATCATAATTCTAGTTCAGTACTTTTAATATTAATGGTAGCTAGCGAAGGAATGGCCTCTTTTTTTAACCCAACGATTTTGGTATTTCACCGATTCTAAATTTAAATAAAATAGGTTTAACCAAATTCAAATGTGAACAAATAATACACAATACCGTTAGCGATTCAAACAATCAATTTATATGATCGTGAGCAATATCCCATCTACAGGGTGTTTCAAAACGTATGCCAATGGTACACAGAAGGTGAAATCCTTGGTAATCCACGGCGAGAACGTAGGCCCATTAGGCTTAACATCGACGAAAATGAAGTAGATGAATTTGTGACTGAGAACCCAACTACTTGTCTTGTATCAAGAATAATAGTAATTCCTAGGACCACGGTTCGTCGTATTTTGTAGAGATCAATTATATCCGTATCATATACAACGTGTGCAAGCTCTTTTACTCGCTGACTATAATTAAAGCCAGAGCTGCTAATGAGGGTATAGCCTCAGACCCTCCAAAAATTGGACCCTTCAAAAATTCAGATTTCCTGAAAAATGTCGAAATTCATTTTATATCCTTAAAAAATACATAGTGCTTGAGTAGAATTTGCATTTCTACTCCTAAGACGTACGAAATATACCCGATTGTGACAGATTTACGTCGAAAGTATATGAACACTAGTTGCAGCCTCACAGAAGCCTGTACTTTATTACCATTTGAAGAAATTACGTAACTTCATCAGACTCTAATATAACTTCTACATCGCCTTCGTCTTCTGATGAGCTAGAGTAGACAATTTTTTTCTTTGTTTTCTTGGCTTTATTTCCGTTTTTCCTTTTGGATTTTTTGGCTTTTAGATTTTGTTTTTAGAACTGTTACACCAACTGTTGATGTGCTTCCTCTGATAAATCCTTAACAGTTATACTTTTTCCTGCAAGTACTTGGATCTTCTTCTTTCACTTTGGTCTACCAGTTTATAGATATTCGGCTAGTTTCTTTTCAAGCTATTCCAAAAAAGAATCTCCGATAAATTTTTATTCGGGGGCAGACTGTCTAGTAACTTCTGTTTGTTCAAAGGATGTGTTCCACATTTTTCAAAACCAGCAACCAATTATTCATGAGCATCAGCAATGTTGGGAACACATCTTCAGGAATATAAGCATATTTGCTCTTTTGATTGGGACAAAGAATGTCACATCCGACGGTTGTGTAAGATGAGTGCTGTTTGGTAGGAGACACACAAACTTTTCATGAGTTTCCCATAGCTCTAAAATGTGGGCAGATAGATTGCCTCCTATTAAGACATTTACCCCAGTAAGTTTTCTAACATAATAATATCAGAACTAAACTATCCAGAACACATTAAAGAAGTGGAAGCCTGCAGGAGTTAGAGTTGATTTGAAATGTAAAGATCCTATTCGCAGAAACCAATTTTCGTTTGACGAGTCTATCACGTTTTTAACGAATATTCGGCAAAGAGTAATTGCGGCTTCTGGTATTTCTGAACGAACTAAACGAATTAAGAAAGAAGCTTCATCAATTATTTTTACGACGCCACTGGCGATGACATTTCTGTCAGCTGACGCGCAGACAGGGGATCTTTACATTTCAATTTTACTCTACATATATTTTTAACATATTCAGTGGCTCTTTTAGGGATTCATTTCGGTTTTCAGGAATGCCATGTAAAACGTCTTTCAGATTGTTCATGTACTTTTCAATAACTTCTGCATTCACTTTTGCCCTTACCTTTATTACTCGTTCGAAATGAAAAATTTTCATGTCTCCTTAAAAATGACTGTCCACCCACAACCTGGCAAGTTTTGCTTAAACTGGGGAACAACTGCTCCTTTTTTATCTGGATAGGTTTTTTACTGAAACTAGGAAATCTAACTTAATTAGTGCAATACTATAGTCACAGAGTTTTAATAAATGTTCTTCAAAGGACTTTACTCTTCCGCTGTGAAGATCCTTGCGCAATAAATTGTGGTGAAGATAGAGCAGCACTTTAGCAGTGGCATTATAGTCAAGCCAGTGCGGTTAGCTGTAGTCTATCACAAGAACCAAATCGATAGCTCTATTTGGTAACTACCACAACTATCAAACTTTCAAAAAGTTGATCCAAAATTACCCAGTAACATACTGGAGAGCTCTTGCGCCATTTCCGAGACATTCTTTATATTAATAAAAGAAAAATTGAAATTATTTATTTCGGTCTTTACTTTTTATTAGCCTCAGACCAACATCGTCCTTAATCCGGTTCTGACAAAAGCTACCGATTTTGCAGCGAAATGCTATGTCGCAATTGGGAACACCCTTCATTTGTAAATAAAATTTTGTGGAGCCATCAAACTACGTTTAATAGAATAAGAATATTCAGTATTCACAATTTACATTATTAGAAAATTTGGTGCGAAATTACCGTTTCCAACATCAATTTGGTCTCAATGTATGGGCGGGTATAATTAACGGTATATTGATTGACCCCTTTGAACTTGTAACAATGGCCAACGGCTAAGTTTACCTCATTTTTTTTGTAAAATAATTTGCCTGGTTTACTTCAATACCTGAACCTTGAAACTCCCCAAGGCATGTGAATGCAACACGACACGACACCTAAATACACAAGTTAGGAATCACTGGTTACGAAGAGGTGGAATAATTCTATGGCCACCTCGATCACCTAACTTAAACCGTTTGAGTTCTTTTATGGGAATATTTTAAGGAACTAGTGTATGGGACAGATTATAAGACCGAACAAGAGCTGCGACGAAAAATTAGGCTAGCTACGTTTAATATTAAAAATAATCAAATCTATTTTTATACGGCGATGCCGATCAAGTATAAGAACACATGGGGGGCATTTTGAGAACTTATTGTAAATTTTAGTCAATAAAAATCATTATTCGACTTATTTTGTTTTATTTCTATCTCATATCCTGCATCAAGTGGATAACTCTTTCTGATAGTTGGTCAGTGTTAGTACAATATTTTCCTTCAAACTGATTTAAAAATAAGCTGACATTTTTTTTAACATAAAGTTTTTACGAATTCTTTTCTTTTATTATTTGGTGGAAGATAACTCCTGAACCATCAATAATTTTATAAGAAAAAAATTGAGCATATTACTTGGAAATGGCCACTTCGTTTGATCGTTCTTTTACGGGACGTAACCGTTGTTGCGTAAGTAAAATTACTCTAAAATTAAAAAAACTTATTACAATATTTTTAGACGCACAATCTAAAAATATTTTAATAATATACCGGTTGCAATTCCAAGCAACCTTGCGTTTTTTTAAATGGAACATTCAGTATATTATGACATTTTTCCGCTATGATTTTTTTAGAATAAAATTTTACTGCGAAAAATCAATTACTCGAAAACCTATTATAAAATAATGTTTCACTTTCCCTCTCTGATTTTTTTCATTATGTTATGATTTAAAGTGTAAAAATCGAACATAGGTTAGTTATTCTTAAGGGACTGATGCAAATGCTTTTAAAAAATTTCATCAGTGGAAAGAACACGAAAGTTTTTATGATGCATTAGAACTATTTATTTAGAAGCATTACTATTACTTACAATCTCTCAGGAGCAGAGTACTCATAAGCTGGGACCTGAATAGTTTCCAGTCAAAACCAAGGCACTTACAAAGTTAATAGCTTCAAAGAGTGTTACTAAATTATTCTTGTCTAGACCTTAAAGCAAACAAAAAACGAAGTATTGTAAGCAATTCACTTAAAAGTTAGAAGCCTTACAGAGCGCAAAATTCTTTGTAATAGTATTCGTTTTGTTGAATGTATCTCAAACAGGATCTAATTATGTATGCAACGCTTTATAGCGCCATTACACTAATCCGAAATTATATTGAAGAAAGGTGTGTGTAATCTAATGAAGAACTTTACCTCGAAACATAATTAATTAAGTTACCTACAAAATATGAAAGGAGGTTGTCATAAAAACACTTCCGAAGAAGAAACAGGTACTACGTTTTATGTATCAACTTTACTTGAATTGGGTATCACTTTATAGTGTAAAATACAGGGGGTAGAAAAAAGAAAATTAGTATTATAAATATAAATTATTTTTACATTTAATATTTTTTTATTACTAAAAGTTGATGAATAAATAATTAAATTTAAAATTTATTCACTTTTAAACATTGTCCAATTACCTACATAATTTTATAAATAAATCAACTCCAATATTGTTTTATTATTTTCCGAACTGTTCAAACAAACAATTTATACTACAATTAAAAATGAGCAACGTTAATCTAACTTCAGAATATTTGCAAACTGCTCGATAAATATTCCTGAATAAATAAATTTACTTTGAAATCGATATGAAAATGTAAATAAATAACTCAAATAACTTCAGCTTTGATTCCCTTTGTAAGTACTTGATAATTTTTTATTCATTCTCATTCAGTCACATCGTGTTCGGAAAAATGATAAAAAATATTTTAAGTACAATCTTTGCCTTATTTTTTTAAACAATTTTTAATTGATTTTTTTAGTCGTCTAGACTTTTTCGAATTTAAAACTAATCCAATTTAAAGGTTTTTAATGAAGTACTTATAATAACAGTAGTTTAATGATATCAGATTTAAAATTTTATTTTCTTGATATAATCATGTAGTTATAAGTGGTTGGTAATAAAAGTTTGTGGAAACGTAGGTGTACTTTACAGTAGAATCGACCGATTATACTTCATCAGGATAAAACTTTTCGTAATATTAAGAAGATTACGTATCTAGAAAATATACATTCGGGCACTTACCATTCATATTAAGCTCTGTAGCGGCTTTGCTATTATCTCGAGAATTGAGAGCCGTGTTAAGACCAGTCGTAGTAGAAGTAGTCCCGTAAGAAACGGCTGATCCTGAACTCGTACTCCTTTTTCCATTAATCTGGCCAATAGTAGTAAGTTCCCCGTCTGATGGATGTAAGTAATGATCGCCGTAACGTTGCGCATACTGTGAGGTTCTGTGCTGGTGGATAGAATTCAAGATGATGTTACTGGACGTTCTAGATAAGGCTTTTCTCTGTCGAATGGCTTCCTTGTATATCCTACAGTACATGGTTACCATAACGATACCCGGAATCCAAAAACTTATACTGCTACTTATTAGGGCGTAATATTGATTCACAACAAATATACAAATGTCTGGATTTTGTTCACGGAAAATTTTATGCTCTTCCGTTGTATACCACCCCAGAAATATTGGAGTGAAGCTGATCAACGCGGGTAATATCCACACATTCGCCAGCATAAAACCAACAGTCTTGGTAGTCATTGTTATAGGATACTCCAACGGTCTTACTATAGCGTAATATCTGAAAAACAATTTACAATAATTTGTCATAATTATAAAATTGCTGATGTGAAGACATATCACTTCATGAATTTTACAATTGGAATATGAACAATTTCAACAATTTCTTATAATTTAAGTGGATTTTCACTAATTTTCATAAATCAGCATTTTATCCGAGGATTGTGATTGGGAAGGATTTTACCAAATAAGTGGGTATCCCACTTAAGGACCTGGAATCCACTTTATTTAAATTTATTTATATAAAGGAAATTGTGAGGTGGTGTAGGGTTTATTTTATAAATCTTTTCCTAGTTGATGACCTAAAAATGTTGAAAAGGTTGAACCCCATTTTAAAGTGATGATAAATGCGCTTACCTATCAACACTAATACAACATAAGTGAAGAATGGATGCCGTGGAGAAATAAACGTCTAGGGAATTCCATACATCACACATAAAATACCCGAAAACCCATTTTCCACTAAGTTCGACACTCGCGTTGAAAGTCATCGCGCACAGAGCTACTAACATATCGGCCATTGCTAAACTTACAACATAATAATTAGTTATTACCCGTAATTTCCTATGCCTGTGCACACTTATTATAACTAAAGCGTTCCCCAAAACAGCGCTGACAATAATAGTCCCAAAAACAAACGCTTTTACAATTATCAACAAAAGGTCAGTCCAGTTGGGATGCGGATATTCAATGTTTGTCACATTCGTCCTGTTGTGGAGGGAACTCGTGTTGTGCAGGACATTGAACAGGCTCGGTAGGTTTGTTGTTGGAGCCGTTAGTGTTGCAGAGAATGAAGCCATTACGTTCACTATCATTGTTTTTGCTGTGCACACCAGCCACTATCTAGCTTCGTTCAATTATCCTTTTTAAACATCCCTTTCAATTTACGCGCTCAACGTGCGATTTGCATTACTGCCAGCAATCCCGTGTCTTTATACCCCTCCTTCAACCGATGAAAACACATTTTCACTCTGAAACAACAAAAACACATGATAAAAGAGATAATATATTTTTATTACACCTCACAACACATTCCATTAAAAAACGCCTTTAAATTTCATATTTATATTAAAAAAGGATCTATTTGCTACAATTTTATTGCCTGACAATAGTTATTATTTATAAAATATCCTACTAGTACAGGTAAAATGCTGATTGGTTCATTCGTGAAATTTTCTTTACAGGTCTAGTCCAGAAATATTAAAGGTGCCTAATAATGTTTTTATGGACGGAAGGTCCACCTCCTGCGTTTGTGAGAAATAGGCAGCCGGAATTTTCCGAAAAACATGTTGATGAGCAAGAGAATAGTGTTATTAGAGATAAACTGCAGGTAAAGAAACATACGAGTGGTTATTTCTCTTGGAGCTGGCTTAACATGAACCAATTAAATTAACTGCCACCTATCAAAGGAAGTTGGAGAAGAAACTATGATACATTAAAAAGCACTACCCCTCTTTATATATAATTGTCGGGGGTT
The DNA here is from genome assembly GCA_963971135.1 of Stenus bimaculatus. Lineage (NCBI taxonomy): Eukaryota > Metazoa > Arthropoda > Insecta > Coleoptera > Staphylinidae > Stenus > Stenus bimaculatus. Next base: position 26,815,056 of record OZ020185.1, read on the forward strand.
TTAAGTATCCTGATGGCACAAAGAACAGTGAGCAATTATACCGATATAAAATCTAAACTTCAGCAATTAGAATTTTAGAAAGTTCCACAGTCTATGGAAATCAGGATCGCCTGAAACAATGGTTTTGTGGTCAGGCAGTCTTGTGGATATCCCGATATTCTAGTTGCACAAACAGCTATTGAAAAGTCTTTTCAGTTGACAATAGGCATAGTTGCACAAAATATCGATATTCTAACCTTGATAAGTGCCCAAAATAGAACAAATCAGGCGAAAGTTCTCCTCCTTGATTCTCCAGGCACTGCATTCAATGGATGCTATTCTCCGAGTTCTATATACGGCAAAGGAGAAAAACATATCCTAAAGTTACTTGAAACGTAAACAGTTTTGAGAGCGTGTCTCAAATTTTAACGTGATGCCCAGCATGGTGAAGTTAAAGCAGCAGGAGAATCTATTTTCCTCTTATCGTTTAAAAACCAATGAACAAACACTTGATCAACTTCGATACATTTTATACCAAAGGTTGTTCAAAACAAAATAGTTGCAAAATTGGAGTCACTCCTACCGACTTTTACAAGTGCATCACAGCACTTATACCGAACCACCTACCATCAGATTCAACTGTGGCTTGGTAACAAATTCAGGCCCCAACATTGGAGTTGGATTCAACTTCAACATGACTTGAAGTCAATGATACTCCAGATGCTATTCTGCGGATGATATCCTGCTCCTGCAAAGCCAGCTGCTCACCCTAAAAATGATACCCCACTTGCTTAGTTTTAACAAACACTGATTTTTAATAATTCCCAGCCCCTTCCTTCCTTAAACATAAACTTGCGCACCTCAAATTTTTCGGCACTATTTAGATTCTTGATAATGGTGGTTAAAATAAATTCTAAACGAGCTTCCATGAATTGTTTTTACCTAAATCTTTCTTTTGGGTATTTTATCTGTACTATACCTCAAATTAGGTATGAAGAATGTTGAAGATAAAGGAAATAAAAGTTTTTCCGAAAATATTCCTGTTTTACGATTACCACAAAAAAGGATACAATGATGTAAGATAAATGCGACCTCGTGGTGGTTTAAGAATTTTTTGTTAACTAAAGGTAGATCAAGGTATAAACGGAGAAGTTTAATTGCAGCAAATACGAGTCCGCGTTCTTGGCACTTAATTAAAATCTTTATAAAAAATGATCGAGATAAGGACTTTAAATTTAGCCCCAAAAAAAAATTAAACAAGAAACTGTAATTTAAAAAAAATTGATTTATCAATACTCGCAAAAACGGAGCCTTCTATTTTTTTTCAAATTAAAAATTATATTAACGCTGCTCTCTTGAAAGAACAGATTTATTTAATTAATTTCATTTTAGTAGCCTTTGATGGTTTCATAACGTGCGTTGAAAAATATTTATTCGCTCAAGAATCTACAGTTATTTTTTGTTATGATTGTGATTGTAATGGGTATTATAAAATAAATAAACCACACAAGCAGACTCTAAAATTAAAAAGCAATGGTATATTACATTACCATCGGCCACCTGTTGCTTCTAAAATTATGTCCAAGACTATAATCCCACGTCCGGTGCTATCCCTTCTGAGAAAATTAGTAATGATTTGAAGCATACATGTGCACAATAATTAATATCGAGCAATTTGATGATTGATTTTCTGTTAATCCAGGTGGTTAAGTAATTAATTTTCCGAGACGCTCTAATGAAGATTACACAAACGAGCACCTTAAATGAGTTTTCGATTAATTTCACCAAATGCTTTCTCAATTATTATGGAAAGGTCGAAACTCAAACCTGGTTTTTAAATATTGAGAATTTTAATATTAAATATACAGGGTGATACTTATTTATATACAGGGGGGCTATTTTCGTGCCGCTCGAATTTCATTCGCATACGAAATTACATCAAATTTTCGAGTGAAATGTCAACAGTGTATTTCCGTGCACTCAAAGTTGGTTCGTGTGCGAAAGTTTTTGATCGAAGTATTTCGAGTGGGTAGATACCATTCAAATTTCAAATTCGTCTACGAAATTGAGCTTTGAGCATGCGCAAGGCGATCACGGATACAATTTTGACGTTTCTTTTTTTGATTAGGTGAATATTGTTGATTTTAGTTGTGTGTTTTTGATCGGTTTATTTTAATAATTTTATAAAGAATTATTAAAAATGGATGATGCAATTATTTATTTAGCGGCCATTGAAACACTGAAACTGAGAACTTAGTTGAACATAGTCGTGTGTTCAACCAGTAATCCGACCGTTTCCAAACTCTAAGGTCGGTGGAGTGGCAATTTTTGAAAGCTTTATACTTGTACTGTGGCGCTCGCTGGGGTTGTACGGCAGTTGGATGGCATTATTCTAATGGTACACTACTGCTCGCCACTTCAGTTTACGCTATTGCATTTGTTATACAGTCTTTTGAAGGTGCAACTTGCCACTTTGTCACCTGCCTACCACTTTGGTGCACATTGAGTTGCCACAACTCACGCTCGTTCGGGTGGTAAGGCAGTTGGGTGGCATTTTTCTAGCAACACCCCACTGCGCGGCGACCTTAATTCGCGGTATTGTGTTTGTTATAATGTCATTCGGATGTACCACTTGCCACTTTATTGCCAAGTCACCTTCATACGACAATAGTACGCGCCCGGTCTTACAAAGAAGACATTTATCAAAATTTATACATTAGACTAAGCGACAACCGAACACACAGTTTGATATCCCCATATTATATTGAGAAACCCAAAAGAGCATTTATCTCTATGGCCAATATGTTTAGCTCATGGCATAGAATTTAGTGAATTTGATACCTGTCCCCATAACAAGTGTGTTTTTAAATGTAAATTGCTTGATAAACTTTCCACTCGAATTTATTCGCATGCGGAAAAATTCGAGTATAAACAAAAAAAGGCCACCAGGTATTTTTTAATTTATTTTCCAGTAGAATTTAGCTACCGTCCATTATCCGTTATAAAAATTTTCTATTTGAACAATACTTGATGGAATTTTTTGCTTTGAGTTAATTTTATTGATAGTCGGGAGCCAATAATAGAAAACAGGTTTACAAAACAGAACTATTACAAACCCCTAAAACCTAAATTTGTAAAACATCTAAATTTCAAAAATTGATTCGCGAGACAATTTCGCTGGCTAGCGGTTTTAAATTTTTCTGAAGAAAACGCTTGGAATATGCAGATTTTAAAATCACCTAGCACCATCTGGCATTTAGTTTAAAATAGTTATTCAGAAAAAAATTCCAACGGAAACAAATCGCTATACATTTTGGGCAGATGCAGTCGCTACAGATTAGTCTAAAGTTCGTTTTTGACGTTGTGTGATTTTGCCGCTTTTGTAACTACTAGCCAGCGAATTTGTCTGGCGAAAATTTTTTTTTCAAAGTACATGTTCTACAAATTAAGATTTTGACAAAAAACGAGGTAAAACATTAGTATAGCCTAGCACCGAATTTTCAGTTTTTCCAAAAGATGACAACACCAATATTATTCCACTTTATTGGGGACAATGTTAATGGTACCATTTTTGTGGAGAATTCATGATGGATTATTTCAGCGAAGTTAAAATCGTCAAAAATTTGGAGGGAAAATAGTCAGGCTTAAAATTCGAGATTTCGGAAATCAGATACGACCTGTGGTGGTCATTTGATAAAAAAGTGAAGTAATAAATAAAACGTGTTGTAAACTTTATATTATAAGTAACTATTATCTGCTTGAATACCCTAATGTCATCTTTACGTGTGTCAATTTGACATTTGACTGACATAATGACGTCCTTTATCGGTTAGCAGGTTCGGCCTTCATTTCGCCTGGAAATATTCATGACTTGAACAATAATGATTGACCTTACGATCCCTATGACATAAATAACTATTTTAGACACAAAAAATTCTATAAACGCTTGGTGCTGTAGTTACTAAAACCGATAAATATTAAAGGCACAACAAAACCTATACTCGCCTTCCTTCATTTTGTTTAAATTTATGTCATAATAGCACCATCTAAATTCCCAATAATGGTATACACCCTGGTATCGTTTAAAACAAAGCCTTTTCAAATAATATTATTTTAAATAAAACAGCCTAGATAAAAACTAATTGAGTAAAGTTAATTAACTTTTTTTAAACTCTAAAGTTTCTAATTTAGGGATCTTTAGGTATTGACATTTGCCCTACTTGTATCCTCGCTTTTCCTGTAAGGTTTAATTATGTTAATTTCCAACTCTTGGAAAATCTGTAGGTATATTACGCTTCTATACACAATTTGCGTTTTAGTAAAATCAACATTATAATACTAAAAATTTAAATATGTATTACGTACTACGTAATATAGAAATTTAAATGAATTTAGATTTTTATTTAATTAAAAAAAGACGTGGGAATAAATATTTTCCAGTAGTTATTTACATTTAATCCCATTATAAATGCGAATACTTTAAAAAGTGAGTTTACAGATAAAATTTATTTTTTCCAGAATTAATTACTTTATCCAGAAATAATTTTATTATTTGTATTAATATGCAATTATTACAAGAGTAATTAAAACTTTTAACTAAAATCATTAATAGTATAAATATAATTTCTAAATTGTAATAACGTCAGGCAAAGTTTTAGTAATAAACCTGCAACTCTGTTCGGATTAGATTAGAGGAATCAGCCAAAGCATTAATAATTTGTGCGTTTAAAGATATCTACCTTGGGAATAACTACTTGCCTAAAGGCGATAATTTTCTCCATTAATTAACCCTTGAACTACCACATCCGCTAAGGTGCTCTTAAACAATACTGTTGCCTTTACTGCAAGCATTCAATATTAGAGGGCTTAAGAAGATTAAACTTCAAATAAACCACAATTAAATCAACCACTTACATATTTAAATTTTTCAATGTATAAAAAATAAATTTAAACTACTTATAAGATGAGTTTGGCTTAAAAATTTCACACAATCCTTAGTTTCGGAAATATTTTCATCTTTCAGGTTGCGCCAGGTCAGGTTAGGTTAATTTGCGCACAAACATCTTTCAGGATTTTCTCTTCATCGGTCTTTTAACCAGGTCGGCTTTTTATCTTTCTGTAATTTTTCGATCGACCATTTTTCACCTTTGACTTTTTGTCATTGTATGACTATCATTCAAGTCAGCCTTTTATACATTGGCTTTTTCCTTTCGGTCTTTTGTCTTAGTTGACCGTTTGTCCAAGTAGATCTTCAGGGCCGCGTTTCCCAATAGGCAAAGTAGGCACTTGCCTAGTGGGTATTCTTTATTCTTTGTTATATTTGGGAAAATGCGAAAACGGTGAATGACGAATCCTTTTTTCTTTGTAATTATAAAACATATTCGTCATTTGCCATTTTCACATTTTTCCGAACATTGAAAATATGCCGTTAAAACTATATTAACGATAAAAAGCTTTGGCGATGAAACATGTCTTTGTCGATGATGTGGTCTTGTCGATAAAATGTCAATGTCGCTGAAACTGTAGTGGATGAAACGACATTCTCGAAAATTGGTAATGTCAATGAAATTGTTTGTCAATGAAACGTTCTTGTCGACGTTAAGGTATTGTCGATGAAACGCTCTTGTCAATGTAAAGGAATTTTCGATGAAATCGTTGTCGATTGTCGATGAAAACGCATTGACGATGAAATGGACTGTCGATGAAGTGGTAGCACGGCAATCTTCTAGTATGTGCCCAAATTAATCATATTAGATAACATTCATAATAATACCGCACTTGATACCATGTAAGAGTTTGCAATTTTAATGCAACTTCCGGATTCGGGTATTACCGTTTTTTTCGGAACATAAGATAAGCACCAAATAATATGGCAATTAAAATTTTTATTCTATCGATTATTGTTTGCAAATAAAATACTGTTACAGGTGTTCTGACTTACCCTGTATATTGTAATTATTTTGGATTGACAATTATTTATTTTGCTTTGATATGTATGATTAAAAATTGAGCAAATAATGGAGTTGTTTAGTTAAGTAAAAGGCAATGTTCATAAAAATGTATGAAAAACTCCAGGCGAAAGCACTTAAAAGTCTCATTTAAATTTTCAACCTACATTGATGTCAAAGTTAGATTCATGAATAAAGTAAAATAATGTTTAAAGCTCAACGTGCGGAGGGTTAAATCTCCCAATAAGGAAAAATATTTAAAAAACAAACATGGGTGAAATAAACGTTAGTGTAATACGATGCCCAAAGGAATATAACCAAAATGCATGCCATTCTTAGAAGTAAGTTTAAGAGCAATTTTAAAAATTCAGGTTTTAACTTTTAAGCCCAGGTATATTTTAAAATTCTTCTTGTAGTGATGGATTTAAATATTTAATAATTTTACTGAAAACCTTACATGAAGCTTTAAATTGTTTTTTGTGTATTGTGTGCAAAATAATTAAAAAACATTAAAGCATCGATCATAAGTACAGTGTAAATAATCAAAGTGTTTTGTACTTATACTTACATCTCATTTCTATATAAACGTGATTTTTATTTTATATTTTTATTATTATGCATAATAAATGTAGCAGTTTCAATTTAATTTTCAGTAAAATCTCATGTTTTTGCCTACAGTGTTGACGTTTAATATAAAAGAAACGTGATGGCAATATCCCGAGGCAATAAAAGACTTTATGCCGAGACAATATAAAATGTGAGCATCTAAAATCTCCACCTAAATATTGAATGAAATAAAAACGTCGAGAAAAAACATCTTCCGATTTCCAGGGATATTTGTCACGTTCGAGACTTTCAAATATGGCACTATTACATGCTCGAATCAAATTTTAGATGATGTGAAGTTAGAAGTGTGTTGTATCCACTGGGACCTTAGTAGAATTTCGCATGAAATCCACCATCTCGAATGAGTCTTTTCCACGAAAAGTTTCAACCACGTCCTTTTTCAAATTATTCCTTTCACATACGAAAAACGCAAATCCGTTTTAAATTATGCCGTCTGCTTTTTCGCTATAAATGCGGGTTGGATGCTGTTCATACACCCGAATTGCGGCTTTTAAAAAAATTGGAACGAGCTCAGCATGAATGTAATGGATACAAAATACGAAAATGTCACTACTTATTGTATATTAGAAATATATCCATTTATTTGAGTCTTAATATTATTGAATTCTAAAAAATACACAAAAGAATAATACTTATAAAATATAATTTCACTTTTAGATATTGAAATTAATCTAAATTTAGTTATATTTATAAAAAATATGTATTTGTATAAATCAGAAAGAATAAATGTCCTAATAGTGATACCTGAGGAATCCCCATATTTATTTCTCTTGGTGCACTTCTTGACTGATTTATTTTGACAAACTGTTGTTTTCTTAGTTATTAATGACTATAATTTTATAGAATACCTTTGATTCCTAGATGTTAAAGTTTATCCATTTGGGTTTCATGATGTACTAGGTCGAAGGCTTTTCTAAAATCTAAAGAAAGTGATAGAACTGTTTTGCCATCATCTAAGTTTATATTTATAAAATCTAATAGATTTTTTATGAATCCGTTTTGATCCAAGAAATCTATTTCTATTATATTTTCATAAATTTTAGAAAATACAGTTATTACCGGGGTAGGACGATAATTTTGGATTTACTTCTTCGTTAATAATTTTAAAATAAGCACTTTGGTCTATAATATTTGTTTGATTTTTATATTTTTCATCTGTAGTAGACAATTGCTATATAGGCCTCTGGTGTTATCCCGAAATATTAGCATATAATTTTTATATGAAAAAAAATTGCAATTTAGCTTTTTGAGGTCCTCAAAAGGAGTTCGTTGAATACTGAATAATTTTTCGTTAATATGTATTTTAATATTTAATTCTTATTTTATGGTCCTAAACGTTTTTATTTAAAAAACTGAGTAAAGTACATTTTCAACGTGAGACTAGAAATTAAAAAATGTCCCTGGCGTAGTGCAATATTTATGATTTTCCCTAAAGACACTTTGAATAATTTTCGTATTATCTTAAACTTTATAAAATAAAGCAATTTTAATTGCTTTCTTGTGTCTTTTTTAGATAAACTATTAAATCTTTTAAAAGCTTCTGGAAATTACTGCGCCAGACGTTTTGTAATTTAATTGTCACATTGCCGCTTCTTTCCTTGACATGTTGCTTACTTTCTTTTCATTTCATCCCATTAATAGTCATTATTTAAGTCATAAAAATTATTAAGGATTTTTAATTTAAATAGTAAAAAATAAGAAAATATAAACAGCATTGGTAACTATACTCCCTTACAACATAGGTTCTAAAAATAATTTGAATAAAAAAAATTCTATATATTTACGAAATATATTTTTGTAGTTTAGTGAATTCACCGCCGAGATGATGAAAGCCTGTAAGCTTTTAATGCATGGCGTGGATTTCCACCGAATAAATTCGTGTAATTCCAAAAAAGAGCATCCTAAATAAATAATTTAATTAGCTGGGTGAAATAATTTAAACCCAGGCTTTAGTTTTTTCCATTTTATAATTACCGGATGAATAAAATGTACCAGTAAGTAAAATAAATAGAGAATTTAAAGGACCAGGGGAAGAATAATATCAAATTTAATATTCATAATTTATGGGTCTCGCCGATGTGAACAATGTGATTAAGGTTTGGAAATTTAGCAGAAATATGTGCCGGAAGAATTGGGGCGACTGATATTTCTGCTGGTTGGAAGAAAAAAGGAAATGTAATTGACAAGGACGAAGGGAATGGCATGTGAAAATTAAATATCGATTTTTTTAAACGATATTCATATTCGGGCTAAATAACCTGCGTTTTTATTTTTAGTCTGATCAACAATGACGCCGATGAGGATGGATTCGTAAAACCTTACATTAAATTGGAAAAGTTTACAAATGCGGGTATCAAAATATAAAGTTTGTTTTTGTGTAAAAGAGGAAGTTTATTTTGACGAACGAATTTAATAAAGAATTTATTCAATAGGTTTACTTTTATGATTGACTTATCATTTTTGAACTCTTATAACGAAATTAAAAAATCTGCCGGACAGCGGCGGCGGTATTATTACCATTGTGATGAAAAAACCGCCGGAAAACATAGTTTTCTTTTGAGTACGGCCGGGAGGCGGTATTCTTTCCTGTGGAACGAAAATCCGTCGGGAAAATAAGCTGTATAAGAGATTTATACCTCAAAAATTACTTACTGCGGTAATTACAATTTATTCCTAAAGTACCGCCTGCTCAAAGTACTTGATCTTTCGGAAGATTTCTAAGTAAAATGATAATATTACCGTCCGGAGGATCTTTTGGTTTGAAAACGTAAAACAAATCATAAATCCATTTAATTTATAGAAATATTATTAATTTAAATTAATGTAAGCAATAAATAATTTTAAACATCATAAATGTTTAATGTTTTAAGACGTTTAATTTATTTAATTTGAGTGAAAAACCTTCCCGTGTTTATGTCCTTTAAATGTAGAAGGATTTTCCATCAGAATAGTTCTTGATATATTATTCTCCAAAGGTCAACTAAATCAATATCAATCAAGGATCCTCTCTGTCGCAATTGTTTACGGCTTAATACAAAAAGTGTTCGACCTTTCACTTCCAAAATAAATAAAATAAATATATACTTTCTTCATAATTCAATAATTTTAAGTAAAAATAAACTCGATTAACTTCTAGGATAACACTACAAATTAAAAGTTTTTCTTCTCTTATTTTTGTAGCATCAAAACTTCCAACTTAACACATCGTGTAAGTTACTGATTTATACAATAAATTTAAAGTTACCAACTTAGTTATTTGTATCGTATGATTAGTTTTTAATGGTGTTTTTCTTCGAAAAGCTTCCTTAGGTGACACTTTGTGGATTTATTAATTAATAATTTTACCAATTATAATTTCGTATAAAATTTGAAAACAATACACACTACTATTTTTTGATATTTCCTGAAATAAAGAGAAAGCTAAACAAAAGGATTTTTTAATTATTAAAACGTAGCTTTATGAAAACAAAAGTTATTAAAATAATAATTAGGATTCTTCTCATATTCATGAAAATAGGTAGTTATTTATTTAAATCCCGGTTTCTTATAAGTGGAGGATTATATTAATGAAGTCTTTTTTTTTAAATTAGAAAGTACAGCAAAGTACAGTAAGCACTTCTATAATAAAACGATATTTTATATTATTATTTTACGACGACCTCAACATTACCCCTATATAATTTGTTTCAAAATTGAAACCTTCCTTGCACATTGATTTTTATTTTTACTAGAAAAATTTATTTGGGTTAACAGTAATTGATTAATTACAATATTGAGCATTATATGTATATTTTTTTTCACATATTCATGAAGTTCGTCCTTAGAAGGTATTGCTGTTTTAACTTCAAATATTCGAACTATTTATTAAAAAATTCGAACTTCAAATTATTTCGAAGCATAAGAGCAATATTATTGGAGTTTATAAAAAAGTTCGTGTTTGAAACAAATTCTAGTTCAGAGAAAGTTCTACACCTTTTCCAGGTGTATTTCAGAAAAGATTAATTTGATTTCAGAAATCATCAACTGTAATTTAGAACCGTAAATTACATTTCAGAAAGCATAAATTGTATTTCAGAAAAAAAGCAATTTAATTTCAGAAAGCATCAATTGTATTCCAAAAAGGATAATTTGAAAATCACAATTCGTTAGAATCATTATCTTTCATTCAAAGTAAAATTTTCCACTTAAATAAATATTTTATATAATATTTAGCCAACAACAGCTATCTATCGCTAAAGTAGTTGTATGCTCGATTTGTAGTATGTTGTGCAGCACGAGTACAATTACCACCAATAATTGTATTTTTGGCTTCATCAATAATCGTTTCCAAGTTATCCAACATTTACTCCTTGGTCACAACAGGTTAATCCGAAGTTGAATAAGAGATTATGTCAATTGGGTTTAAAATAGGTAAAGGTACTGTTAAATTGCCAATTTTCATTATTGATGAATTGCGTGTGTATGTTGTTGGTCTTCCTCAATTTTAACAATGGATTATTTCTGAAATTATATGATTTATCTGAAACACAATTAATCCTTTGAATCCTATTTGAATAAAATCGATTTATCTGAAATATGTCTGATGATTTCTGAAATGGAATTAATAATTCTGAAATACAATTGATAATATTTTCTGAAATTAAATTGATTTTTCTTAAATACAATTGGGAAAGGTATAGTTCGAAATATGTTTATGTTCTAAGGAAGTTCCAGTTCGAATGAAGTACGTATTCGAAATAAGTTCGAGGTCAAGGGATCTGTTTCAAAAATCTATATTTATAGAAAATGGCAAGTATATACTGATCTTTAACTTGTCTGAAGTTCCTTGAACCTGTTTTAACCTCCTTAGGAAGGTTTTTCCTTAAATTACGCCTTAAATATCGTCTACTCAAAAAAGCTTTATCATTTCTGGATCAGCACTAGACTATTACTGATTCTTCTACTTCTAGTTTTCTGTGAATTTGACAAAACTAGCAAATATGCTTTTAGATAAATTAAAAATTTCATTGTATTTTGACCTTCGAAAATTTCAATTACATTTATTATCTTGAGATCTTTATTTCGTTCGAAATTTTTTAGTTTCGACCTTACTTAAGATCGAGCTTCTCTAACTTTTTCAAGTTTTTCACTTTCAAACTCAAGATTGAAGAAGAAGACAATCACTCCATTTTGTGTTCAATCTGACGTAAGCCACAAGTCTTTACCATAAACTAAAACCATGAAATAAAGTGATATCTATTGGGGGCGCGTTCCAGTAATGAACACTAAAGCCCACGACCACGACCACAAAATTTTCCCGTTCCACTAGCTCAAAAGGTCACCATTCAACAAACAACCACGGAAACCCACGAATAAATACGGTCGTTGTGAGCTTCTTGCGGTCGCTATCGATGCACGAAAGAAAAAATCGCGGTTTATGTAGAACGATTTTGCGATCGCCGTGGGCTTTAGTGTTCATTACTGGAACGCGCCCTGGGTAAAAATACTATACTGTGACTTTCGACATTCATGTCAAACGTTGAAATCGTCATGTATAGAAAGTAACAACAGTGTAGAAAGTAATTTACTTTCTACACTAGTGTAAAAAGTAGGTAACAAAACCATATTTTCTATGTAGACAACTACTAATTATTTAAATTAGAAAAACTTGAGATGTATTTTCTTTAAGTCCAACTTTATTATTTATACTTTTTGTATAAAATAAATTAAATACTATCGATTTCGGGATTATTATATCCCATCTTCAGGTATTTAAGAATCTTGAGAAAAAAAAGATTAATTAATAATTAATTAAGATTAATTTGCTTATTTTTTTTTAAACAAAAATTTTTGTGAAAATCATATTTGTTACTTATTCTGTATTGGAGGTCTTATCAGACCCCAAGTAGAAATGCGATAAGAAGTCTATAGTGGAAGTATTAGATTTCGACGAAGGATCTGGAGAAAATTGTTTTGGCCCAGCCATAATGAATCAAGATCTGAATCTGATGCGAGTCCTTCGATTACCACGGCCAAGCCAGATGATATTAGGATTTCATAAACTAAGGAAATGTGCTTTTTTATCTCAAAAGATGGTTTGATATTATAGAATAAAAATCCTATTACAAATCAGAGACGAGCTTAGTAGGCGTTTATTGTTCACATGCAGAATCTTTACAAAGTTTGTGGTCAGCTGATCATGGTCAAACTATGTTTAGGGTAACCATATCCTTAGAACGCTTCGAAAGGATCGCCCGTATTATAGTGTTTGATATTAGAGACACTAGAGTCAAATGAAGAAAAACGGATATATTTATGGATTATAAGGACTATATGAGAAAATCGTATATGTCATTCATATTAGTGGCTTAGAAAATCTATCATTGCTACACTAGTGACTTTGGTTTTCTGAAATACTTCTTGTATTTTTCGATAGAGGTGCTGGAAAGGAATTCCGAAAGCCATCTCACGGATTTTTTTGAACTTGCAAAAAAAGGACAGATCAAACAAAAAATTATATGTTACCTCGCTGATATTACTTGTTTTATTATTAAAATCATTATACATATAATTACCTTCTGTGTAAATTTTAAATAAAGTAGGAATTTTTTTTATACGTTTCGACCAGTTGCTTCCGTCAAAACAGCGCCACCTACAATTATGTACATTTAACTAAAAACATTCGAGTACCTTCAAAGTCAACTTATGTCATCAAAGGTTATGTTATGACTTTTAAGATGTTACTACAAAATATTAATAATGATCGCAAAATTTTCGTGGTCGTTGGAAAAATAGCGTACGCAACTTGCAAGAAAGTGAATTTTGTGCTCGTGTGATGCTCACTCGGCTATTTTCACACTCACATAAAATTCGTCACTTTCTAGCTCGTTGCGTAATATACTATTTTACCAAAACATTATACCTTGATAAAAATACGTTAGAGTTGAGAGGAAGAAAACCTCGTTCAGATGCTTCAATTGCAGTATTATCGACTATTCAATCCAATATAGAGCTTCCAATGTCATGTGCATCTAGATTTGTCTCAGGAAAAAAGAAATCAGTGTGGATGCTCCAAATCTGCTAAATATAGTCAAGAGCACTTTCAATGTATTTGTAATAATTTTGCTGTTTTAGAAACCTAAGGTTCATTTATTATTAAAAAACTCATAAAAACATAAACGGCCGATATTATCAAACTTTTTAATAGCCATTTAATTTTAAATGTGGTTTAATTTGACATATACATATAGTATTTTCATGAAGTTTGAATATAATGACGTTTAGCTGCAAAATAGGGTATATGTATATGTCGAATTAAATCCATTTAAAATTAAATGACCGTTAAACATGTTTGATAATACTGGGGGAACATTTTTAATTTTTAACCTAATTACAAACAGGGGTCTTATATGACCCCACGCGTTGTGGAAGCAAGTAAATTTTTGGAAGCAAGTAAATTTTTATAGTGAAAGGAAAGTTTTAAAGTTTATGTACTTTAAGCAACTTTTTATTTTTGTTATAAATATATATTAAAAAAATTTCCTTATAATAATTTCTAAAAATTATAGTGTTTTACTTTTTTTGTTTTAATTACGATTTACTTATATTTGAATCAAAGCTGCACAAAGGCATTAAAAATTTTTTAAGTTATCTCAACTCACGAAAGATGAATTACAGGTATGCGTTTAGATGATTCAAAAATTGGGATAATTGTGCTTTATCATCTTGCATTTGAAAATAGAACCATTTGATTTTTCTTCAAGTTAAAGTGCTTTTACTTGCAATTTGAAATTTGATAATTGCTACTTCTTATAAGTTTCCGAACTTTAGTTACTAAACTAAAGGTAGATCAATACCTTCTTGGTAAATGCCTAATAAACCTTGACCCACCTTAATGATTATAAGTTACGAATATTTTGGTTTTATGTATATGTGTACATAATTATTATGCTGGTGTTTTCTTATTTTTATTATAATCGAGGATTTATACAAATTGAAGCAAATAATTCTTTTTTGTTGTAGCAATAAATCATTTTACAAGAAGTTATTTCAATCAAGAATCGTTATGAATGCAAAACACTCTAATTGAAAATTGGCACTGAGAAATTTTGAAATAAACATAAAAGTTTTTTAATCTGTGAAGAAATATTGCAATAGATCATACCAAAATTATTGAGTAAAAACATTTAGCAGTAAAAATCGACAAATAGTAAAATCGTTAACGCTTTCCATAAATTGGTTTAAATCTTATGTACTAGTACTTAATAATAAAAAATCCTAACTGTACTTTTCTTAAAAAATATAAAAATAACTCCTGCTATAATAGCATTTTGTAATCCTGTAGAAATATAGCTGTAAGGGATCCTCCACCAATTGGTAATATACATTTACAAAGTAACATTTTGCTTACATTTTCATTAAAATGTATTCAAAAGAAAACAAATTAAATTCATTTTATATTTAGAGAGCTTGAGCGTAACTTTTAGGAAATCATAAAATGAAAAGGCCTGGTGTATGTTTGTTAAATAAAGCAGAATTTAAAATTTTCTTTACATTAAAATGCAATAGTTTCGTGTAATTTTTCTTAAAGTTATATAATATATTTATATGCCAGTTTTAATAATATGAGAATACAATTCTTGACAGTACCACACTGACAATACCACGCTGACAATACAATGCTTATTTTTTATTAATAAATTGAATTATAATCTGAAAACTAATTAAAATCAAGTGTCATATTGACAACTGATTTGTTAAACACCATTTTCAGTGATAATATTCTTTTTTTAAATATACCTCGTACTAGGAATAATGATTGATATTGTTTTAGAAATGCTTAACTTATTTTAATTCCGATTTTAGAAAATTTTCGTCGTTGGTATTAAAATTCGTGCATTTCTAAAAAAAGTATTCCACTTGACGATTTTACATTCGTTTCAAAATAAACGAAAGAATTATCACACATTTCAGTTTTATCAGTTGATCTAGGTGATGTTTTACTTTTGTTAACAATTTATTTGCCTATATTTAGACTGTTAAGATTAAAAGTTGGTATTGATCTCAAATTCTATTATTAAAACAAAGGTTAAACTTAAAGTTTAAAATGAATCGATACCTACAAGTGAAACAATGCTATTTTCAGTAATTAAGCCTCATCTTGATAGCGAAGTAATGTATTGCATACTGAAATAGCAAACTTCCAGTTGTTTTATAAAAGATAATAGAAACAAAAAAATCAAATTTTCCAATGAAACAGAATATTAAAGCCTCTAAAATTTTAAAATACAAAAATAATGGTTTTATTAAGTTATGAACACTCCAGGAAACCAGGTGGGATTTAGTGGGTTTTAGTGGGTTTCCATCAGATGTATTCCCAATGTGACAGAAATGACGAATGCAGCTGAAATAAAATACCTCAAGCGAAAGACTACAGGTGAAAGTTGAAAGATAAAAAAATCAAACTTAAGATAAAATTCACAAACAAAAATCTCAAACGAATTTCAAGTTACTTTATTTACAGTTCAATGATTTTGAAACGATATTAATAGATTTTTTTAATATTATTTCTGTTTTATCATTTATTAAGCGTTTTTATCCTGACCATTTTCAAAGAAAAAAATAATATTCGTCTTTTAAATTTTATACGCTAAAATATTGAATACAATTTTAGCAGATTAGCTTTTATCTTTTATTTGTATTTATGTAGCAGCTTTTTGATGAATATTTAAAATTAAAATGCTCTCAAAATTTTATATTAACTATTCATATTAAGCTTTACTAAGCGGAATGTTGTTTTCAGTTGGTCTGAGGCTTGATTATAGTTGATTTAAAACCATATTTTTCTGTGTTATGTTTACTTAATTGTAACCAATCTTATTTATTTAAATATTTGCTTATAATATCAAAGTCAGGAATTTTGAAATTTCATTGAATAAATTGCATTAAAGATGAAACACCATGTAATAAATTGAATTTCCTACTCAGTATATAATTTTCAAAAGCTCGACTTTTCATTTTACAATGAAATTTTACAAGGCTTCTAATATTTCAATTAATTTTCCAAAGAATCCTCATAAAGTTTAGCGAATACATGCAAGAATTAGGTTTGATATTTTAATAATTTAACTAAAAAAACACTTTTACTTGACTGTAATATCATTTCATAGAGTTTAATTAATTCTAATTTAACTCACTAGTGTCTTTCTTGATAATAAATTTGATATTAAATTTATTTTATACAAAATTCAGGCTTTCGAGCGTATAATGTTCATATTAGGATGTCAGTCTAAGACCCTATTATAAGTTTGCTCTGGTTAAAATGAACATTTCCCTTTAAGGAAGAGGCTATAAATTTCCTGCCATATTTTATAATAGTGTCACGTGGGATAAAAAAGTTTCGAATTGACAATGCGTTTTCATCTACTGGAGGACGGTTTTGGATCGATAGTAAAAACTTTATTACTTTCTTAAATCTAAAAATAATTTTTCTTATACAAATTATACGTGCCAATTGATGGTGAATGCGCCGGGTTATTTCAAAGCTTTTAAGTTTCTTTCATATTATCATTATTGATATAAATTAATTTATAGTTAAACTTACTTTATTTGAATGAATTGTTTGTTAATCTACAAATAATTATACACGGTCTCAGATTAATGTAAGATAATCACACGTTTTAAACAAATTTTTATTCACTTTAAATAATGGGGCAGTTTTTTTTTGTTATTTTTATATTTATGTATATTGTTTTTATAATTTTTGTATTTGTAAATTTTTGAGTTTGTAACCGCATGTATCGAATTGAAGCATGATAAACCGGCGACCTTGATAGGCAAAGTCAGACTGGTCGGCGTCCCGGCACCAGTAACTTCAGTTAAACGCTTGCGCCGCCGCCAGATCTCATGCCGCCACATCCTATTAAAATTTGGTTGAGTTAGGTTTATCAATGAGAACCTAATTAATACTGCAATGATATCACTTCTCAAATTAATTTATCGTTATACTTCATACACTTCAATCCGTTTTAGAAATAGTTAAAATCTATATTTTATATCAAAACTGTTTCCAAGATGCCTTTCTTATTCATTTCAATTATTTAAGTGCAGTGATCGCTTTAAATTATTTCACTTGTATAAAATACCATCATGAGCTAGAAAGTTGAATCCGTTTTAGGTGAAAACCCAACTATAAGCTCTTGATCTGCATGCAATTTAGAAAATGAAGGAGACGTTGAAATTGCATATTTTTATAGTCCTAAACGCTCCCATCGTTATTTTCATAAAGTAAAATTCGTATAGAAAAAAAAAATAATTTAACGTTACTGTAAATCTTGCTTTCCATTTAAGTTAAAGCGATTTATGCTATTAATTTAATGTTCTACTATTCATGCGGCGAATGACTTTGTTGAATACGAATGGGGCTATCGAACTTTCTTCCCATAGAACATGTGTTCCACAAGGATCTATTGTGGGTTCCCTACTATTTTTAATTTATATCAACGACTTACCCAGTTGTTGTAATGTCGATAACTTCATATTATTTCCTGATGATACTTCATGGTCGAGCATGGGTGAAAGTTTAGAGCAATAAAAGCTCTCGATGTTGGAGACTGATGCCGTTCCCCATAGACTCCAACATCCCCATAGGTTTTATTTGGAATTATGATCTGCGATTTATGTTCAATAAGCCAATATAGTTTTTCTTAGATTAATATTAATGGTGCAATTCTGAGAAAATCTGTAAGCCCTTACAGGAAGTATCTGTAAGGTAACCAAGGAAAACAAACCCATAAAACAAACCTTGCAGATTTTTCCTGTAAGGACTTACAGATTTACCCAGAATTGCACCATAAGTAACTTTCTTTTCATGAAAGTGTGTTTTTTGCAAGTTAGCTAGTGATCCAGGTGACCTATATTTTTAACAGCTTCTTCCTGTTGGATTTGTTGGTTATTTAGTGAAACACTTGGGTTGGTACCTTTCTGATTGGAGAAGGTCACATGGGTTGACATGTGTTGATGGTATTGGTGTATCGTCTCGTGACGCGTCACAATAGCACCCGTCAAAATAGCCTCTGCCAAAATAGCCCCGTCATAACAGCTCCGTCATAATAAATAGAAATTGAAGAAAATGTGTAACATTTTCTTTAGAACACAATTATTCGCTACATAGATTATAGTGTTAGAAAAATTTACTTATTTTTTTGCTAATCATTTTTTGGGAGACAAGTTGACTCGTCCGTTTATAATAATTTTCCCGTATTTTGTATTTATCGGCTTCCAAATCTAATTAAATAAATATGTTTCTTTGTAGAAATATCCTAGTGCAAATCCTCTAAATCAGCCATATTAGTTCTTCGGAGAAAATGTGGTTAATGCTCTTAGTTCTTAGTTTACAAGGCTATTTTGTCGGGAAGTTTTTTGTGGGGAAGCTATTTTGACTTTGGCTATTATGACGGGGTTATTTTGACGGGGCGATTTTGACAGGGGCTATTCTGACGGGGACCGTATCGTCTGCATTATTGCTGTGGTGACTTGATTATTCGTGGACAGATCTGCGGTATAAATCAGGCATAATACAGGTCCAAGGACGCTCCCTTGAGGCACACCCGAGTTTATTGGAAATAGTGACGTATGCTCATTTTTATAAGGATAAAGCGATCTTGGAGGAAATATTTTAGCATTTGGAACTAATTTACGAGTAGGGTTTTTCTCAATTTGTATATTAGATCAATATGCCATACTTTGTCGAAGGTCTGTGATATACCCAGGAAGACACTGAGCAGTATTTCTGTCCTCCATTGCTTGGTTTATTCGTTTTCATATCCTATGAACTTGCTCTGTGTTTGCATGTAGTGATCTAAAACCAAATTGGTGAGTTAAAATTACCTTACTAGCTGTTAGGAGCAGTTCTAGTCTGGATAGGATAAGTTTTTCTAGGACTTTTGGTATAATGAGAAGTAGGCTGATTTGATTTTACTTCCTCGTCCTATTTCACCAGTTTTGGAAATAGAATAATTGTGGCGATTTTCCACACCAGGAAAAAAACGTGCTGTTCTTAGGATTACATTGAATATTTATGTTAGGTAAAGTATTCCTTTTCTTGTCAATTCCTTAATATTTTTACTGTAATTAGTTCATACTGCGGGGCGTTTCTTGATTTAGGTTCAATTTGATTACCATATTTACCTGCAGGTCTGTAAATATTTCTGGCAGTATTTCTAGTTGGTATGGGCACTGTAGGTAAAGAAGTACTTCGTTTTCGATGTTATAATTTGTTCTGATGGATATGGTTGAAAATCCTCAGTTAGAAAACAAAATAATTAATCGTTATTGGAAATCTTCCCTTGCATTTAAGATAAAACGATTTATACTATTAATTTAATGTTTCACTATTCAAACGGTTGCTGCATCGAAATTTGCTGCATCTTAATCCGATTGAAATATTACTGGATCGAAAAGTTGCTGCACCGAAAATTGCTGGCTCGAATATTGCTGGATTAAAAATTGTTGGGACGAAATATTACTGGAAGTGTTGCCCGTTCAAAAGTTTCGAATATTTCCAACCAGCAATGTTTCGAAGAGACAATCTTTCTATGCAGCGCGATTCGATCAAGTAACTTTTCGACCGGGCAATGTTCGATGATTCGAAATTCGACCCAGCGAGGGTCACCCATTCGTAGATCTTAAAAATTGTAGGCTTCCTGTGTCATATCTTTCTGAGAGACAACTGGCCTTAAACACAAATGGTGGGTATCAAACTTTCTTCCTGTAGAACATGGTGTTCCGCAAGGATCCATTATGAGTCTTCTACTTGACTTTGTATTATTTGCTGGTGATACTTCATGGTAGAGCAATGGTAAAAGCTTAAAACTACCAACTACAGAGTAATCCAAGAGATGTATTATTTATATAAAATATACAGGGTGTCCAAAATTTAAACTACAAAATTTTAGGAGGCGATTCATCAACTAATTTTAAGGAAAAATCTTCCTATAAACATATATCCGATTTCACTTCCTAAGGGCGGTATAGCCCCTTAAATATTGTGTCCAAAAATAGATTTTTCGTCATTTATTTGAAAACGGATTGTAGAAGAGATTTGAAATTTGGTGTGAATCATACACTGATGATGTAAGTTTATGATTTTTTTCAGACTTTTTAACCCTCCGAAAGGGTAGTTTTAAGGAGGGTTGAATTTAAAAATTAACTTTTTATGGTTAACATAACCTAATATTTTTTTTCATAATATTATTCTTTATTTAATTTTTGACAAAACTACTACTATTACTATAACAACTCGATAGAATCCACCCTTTTCGAAAAAAATACACTTAACCATTCACATGCAGAGTTCCAATCAGATTTTACCATAGAATAATTTTGTTATTTTTGTTCTACAATACTCGACTTTTATTATTAGTTACTTAATGAAATGTATCTATTTTATTAGTTTTAATATTTTCTGTAAACATACACTTAATCGCCCTTTGTACCGATATTTAAAGGGCCGTAGCTCTCTTAGGAAGAGAAATCGGACTTATGTTCCTAGGAAGTTTTTTTCTTAAAATCAGTTGTCCTAAAATTTTGCCGCTTAGTTTCTTTCCACATATTAAATAAATAAATATTATATTTGTTTTAATACAAATAAAAAAATTGTATATATATTACTTAAGGTAATAAAAGATATAGAATATATTTTAACCCTTCTCAGATAAGAAAATTAACAAAAAATTCTAAAATTTTAAAAACATTCAAAATAAAAGAAATTAAGTAGTCAACTTCCATACATTTTTCTAATAAATGTCGGTTATTGAATGTTGGATTTCTTTGGTAAGCGCAATTTTGCCGTATTTATCGCTTTTATTATTTTATGCAAAATTATCCTTGGCCAGGATTTTTATAAATGCATTGAATGTAATATATGTCATATGTACACGTTTATATTACATTAAACATTTAATGTAATATAATAATTGCGATATTCTACATTAATAATACATTAGTATTTTTATAGAAATTAATATTTAATATTTTATGTGTTGTGAATGTATATTATTCAAAATAAATAATACAAATTATAATTTATATACATTATTTACATAAGGAATTAAATATTATATTATATATTTAAATAATTTATATATATTTTACATTAAATGTTTAATGTAAATAATTATATTATTTATATGTAAATAAAATGTACATATAGGATCTTATGTATAGTGAATGTAAATAATTCTATATAAGTCATACATTACAATTTTTATTTATTATTCTCATAGAGAAAATAATACAATATTATATATGCAAAATATACATATATTACACGTTAAATTAGGTACAAAGAATTTACGAGTTATCTATGTATATTTTATATGTAAGTTTGTATGTAAGTTACTAGAGTTTGGAACTGCAATGAAAGGTAGAAGAGTGGCTTATCCAAGTCGTTTAACCATTAACGAAACAAAGACCTTTTTGAAATTATATTAATTTTTCTGAAACACTTAAGATGCTCTCTGAAATTAAATTGATTTAACTTAAATTCAATTGGAAAATGTGTAATTATATGCTTTTTGTTTTTATTTTTTAGAACTGAAATAAATCATTTTTACACTTTAAAAATATTTTGTATTTCAACTTACTCATGGTATTACCTATTTTAGGACAAATTTTTTTCTGAAAACTATTACGAATCAATATATTATGCTGTGAAAAAAATTACTTAATATTCAAATACAAACAACAAAAATACTGGTTTTTGTATCTTGGTTAACTTATGAGAAAAATTTTCACAAAATATATTTTAAATTACATAAAAACTTTTTTGGTTTTAAGTAAAACAACTAAAACGATATTAAATTTACTTTTTATGTAAATCTTAAAATTACTCTCATCCTAGCTATAAAGCAAAATATCGAACTGTGTTTTAATAAGTTTTTATCGCATTATTTTTTTATGAACTCAGCTTATTAAAATGTAAAAGAAAATATTGATTTCTATCAATTTCCTTTCTAATTTAATGGCCTGACGGAAACACTCGCCATTATCGTTCTTTGGATGCTTGGAAAATATTGTCGTTTACTTTTTTTTAAGTTTGCTATACCACGTAGTAAAAATATTTTAAATAATGTTAAAAATAATTTAAAATATAAAATAGTAATTGAATTTTTACGTTAAAAGGAAGTCAACAAATTTTTTTACTTGCAATATTTTATTAGATATTTTAAATTTCAAAACGACTTCATTTATTAAATTTCATGAACATACAACAAATAAAATAGTTTAGATTTTTTTTAACGAGAAATAAAAAAGTTACAACAGGTTTTGTCTTATTATAAAAAGAAAAGTTTTTTCGTTAAAATAAACGTTTCTTGCGATAACTTTCATAATGACTGCATTTATTAGATTTCATAAAAATACAACAAATAAATTGAAATTAAAAAAAAACAGATTTTTTGTATAAATAAAAATCCACACAAAATTTCAAAACGACATCAGTAATTATATTTCATGAAAATACAACAAATTAAACACTTTCGAATTTTTTTATCGAGAAATAAAAAAGTTACAGCAAGTATAATACCATTTTTAATAAATAAACGTTTTTATCGTAAATGTCTAGTGAACAAAAATTCTGTAGGCCTCCTTTAAGAAGCTATAAAAATATTATAACATAAGTACATATATTTATTGGTCCATATTTTTATTACCATCAACGTTATAATTTTCAATATGTAAAATATTTTTTTTTTGCATTAAATTTCCTTGAAGAATAAAAATCCTTAAAATTTGGGAACTACAGAGTGCCTTTTCCTATTAAATTTTACAAATTATATTAATTAGATTAGTTAAGTACAGGTTAGAGATTATATCATATGAAATGAAGGCAATAAATTAACAAATTCGCCCGCAATTTAATAGATATAAGCGAAAAGTTTTATTTGAGTAAAATAAAAATAATATTTTTATGAAAATAAATAATTTATACTGGGTGAATGAAATGAAAATATTTTATGCATAAATCGAGTTCCATATAAGATATTAGCTTTATATTTTATAAATAATGTTTTTTTATTTAAAAGGTTAACAACAAATATAATGATTCAATTTTTATAGTATATGTGATGTTTTTATTTAATAAAACAATTCATTAATGGGTTTCCAATTAAATGAAACCTATCACCGATTTACCTTTAAATAGACACTAAAATTTATTTAGCTTCGAAACTTTCATTTGCGTTTTCCATTTTCGCGCTTCCAATTAAAATGTTTTTCATGGATCAATTTTTTTTAATATTTACTATTCAACTCTTTGATACAAATAGTTGAAAATGTTGTGTAAAAAATTTCATTAATTAAAATACATGTGGCTTGTTGATTAAAAGACTAAAAATAATACCAATTAATTATTTTGAAAACTACAATGCTCCGAAATTTTTCTGAAGCCTTTGGTAATAATTAAATAAAAATCTATAGTCAAACAATATCTCATTACAATGCAGACAATAATTCAATTCAAGTCTTGAGCTACAAAAAGTTTAAGTAGTTCTTGAGTTGTCATTTGTGTTCAATTATGCAAACCAAACAAACCAAGTAGTGCTTATGTTTATTTAAATCCTTGCCCTTCGCAACAACAGCTACAATTAAATTAAAGTACTTTAGACTCAAGTGCCTTGAAACTTTTCAGATATTATTCAGGATGAAAATAGGTTTAATAATGGAATAATAAATCTACATCTATTACTGTTTACACAAAATATATCAAAGAATAGCCACTACAAATTGTAGTCTACAATAAACAATACATTGTTTTAAAAGTATTTTATCCTTTTTTTTATACAACCAAAAGATTTATGCACGGTTTCTCCGTGATGTCTTTAGACCTAACTAAATCTTAAGCTGCGTATCAAGAACTAAGTTCAGCTTATTCTTGGGAATAATGTATTCTGTTGATTTTAAATTAAACAATAATCGCTAGTTTCAAAACAATTAGCAAGTGTTTTCTGTGCACAAGAAAAATGTATGGATATGTATAACAACAAATTATAGGAAAACTAGGAGCGTTGCACCCGGCGGTGTTGCCAAATCTGTCCGGATCCTAGCCAAGACATCGAGAATAAAGCTGGTGTCTAATGGTTCAACGCACTGTCGACTTAAGCTGACCTTGAATGTAAGCTGAGCTTGGTGAAGCTGCGTCCAAAGACATGTTGGAGAAACCAGTCATTAATGTTTGGTATAAAAATGTAAAAAATTGTGTGAAATGATCTATCATATTATTTAACTAAAAAAATTAAAGCAAAATATTTTTACTTTCTATGATAATTGACGGAGCTTCCAGCAACTTCAATGCCTTGATTGAATAGATATAATCGTAAGGATCATGGTTAAATATTTTACTGAGGCGTAGAGTGATATATTTAATTAGTGTCTTTATCGCAATGAGGAAGATTTCATGAATAATTAAATCAAATCTATTTTAGATTGACCTCATCGATCAGTTCTTGTTGTGGTAGCACAAAACTGATCCTGGACCATAATATTGATTCAAAGAGGCACTAGGTCAACAACTGAGAGAGCGTCAGGGCAGAGACCTGCGGAGTCCTCTGTCTCTTTCCAGTTGGAATGGAAAACACCGCGGGCCCGCTTTCCACTGTCCCATTTTGTTGGAATTTATTCCTGTTATAAATGGGCGTTGCGACCTTCAAACAAGACTTTTCCCATGAAATTACGAGCTAGGGGATTGCGACGCGTAGTTTTTAGTTTAAGGTTGCGACCCTGCAAAAACACGGATTTAAATGTCTCTCCGAGATAAATTCGTTTATTTTAAAATATGTCTTTTATAATAAAAGTCTTGTACAAAAATTTTATGATTAATTAAAACTTTGTTCTAAAAATGATTCCTTTTTAATGTGAAAAACGACATAAACATACAATAATTTTTGAATGTATGTTGTTTTAAAATTAAGCGACAATACACGCTCGTATTTATTATATTAAAAAACCATCAGCTTCGAGCGCTTTGTGCAAAATGTCAACACTTGATAAAGTAAATATTTTTATACACGCTTCCTCGAATATTTACCCAGACTCCTGCAAGTGTCTATGGTCTTTGCACTTTATATTTGATTATCACCTTCAAAAGATACTTAGAATCTATAGAAATCAACTATGTTTAGGTACTTGTTATATGTTTAGTCAATTGTTACTTCGTTTTAATAATTAGTTTTGAATAGAATTCATAAGTCTTTTAAAACTGCCGGTGCGTGTTTTAGACCAAATGGCATCCCAATACATTCGTAGTATTTATTTAAAAGACCCGATGCAAGAATATAGGATCCCATAAAACTTTATGCAAAGTATGATTATTTTTGATAAAATATCATAATCCGCTAGGTATTTCATTTAAAAAAAAAACGTAACTTTGGTGCGCCATCTTGGAATGGACACCTAGTATATTATTAAAATATTAGTAGTAGGAGTATACACCTAAAAGCAATGTATATTCTGACAAAAACCGCATGTCAATATTTTTTTCATTTTAGAGTAATTTTACTTCTCCGCAGCAGTGGGATACCCTGTATTAATATTGGCGTTTTTTTCAAATTAAATTTGAAATTATTCTCACTAAATAAAAATTACTTTTAAAAACAAATATTTGGCGAAATGAACTTTTTTTCCGCATCAAACGGATTATTACGGCACTTGCCTGGCGTCAATTAACGTAACCATGTTAAAATATCACTTAAATATTCATAAGTTTACGTGGTGTAAGTATAAAAGATATTAAACGTACTTTTCATAGTCAATCAAAAAGGCATCATCAAGTTCATGTAAATTAGAAACTATTGTCAAAAACTTTTACTGTTTGCATATCTTTTGTCACTACAAATTAAAATATTGCGAGGATTATTTTTAGTTAATTTTTAATTAATTAAAATAAATCAAAAGTTTTTTATTTAATTAAGCTTCGTGGAATTTTAAAAACAACAAAATTTAATTTTTCAAAATTATAACATTTTTTTGCTCATAAGTTTGGAACGAATAAAGATTTCGATACGAATATTTTTCCTTATTTAAGACGACGTAAGGGACTTTAAAATTAGCTAAAAGGATTTAAAATATCTGTAAGCTAAAGAAGTTAAAAAAAAATGTAAAACACGTGCGATTTTCAAAATTCCAGTGCTTTTAGAGATAGTGGCAGAGAATAGACCAAAAGTGGAACTGGGTGATCAATT
The DNA here is from genome assembly GCA_963971135.1 of Stenus bimaculatus. Taxonomy (NCBI): domain Eukaryota; kingdom Metazoa; phylum Arthropoda; class Insecta; order Coleoptera; family Staphylinidae; genus Stenus; species Stenus bimaculatus. The sequence goes on from OZ020185.1 coordinate 26,841,826, forward strand.
TAAATCAGTTTTTAAATATCTGTCGTTTAAGAGGTCGATTTTATGAAAATTCGAAAAAAAAATTTTCATAATTTTTGTAAGTTTTGATTTATTTTCAGGATTTTGATTTTAATAATTTTCTCAAAAGTATTCACAATAGCAAGCTAAAAATTTTACCCAACATAGACACACAAAATAGGAGTATTTCAAGTCCCATTTGAAAAAAATAAACTCAAATAGTTTTTTCGAAAAAAAACTCCAAAACTTTTGTAAATTTTGGGTACAAATACAGCCCTGGAGAGCTCATTTTGCACTATATAATTTTAAGCTATAAATCGTCCCTAATCGGCAGTGGTTCGTCCAAAATTAATTATTTTCCATTAAATTGAAAATTTTAAAGCGTTTTTATGTCAAAAAATTACTTTTTCAAAATTACAGCGATTTTTGAGTCGTAATTTCGGAAAGAACGAGATATCGACACCAATCTTTTTTTAGATTAAAGCTCACGGTAATGCCTTTAAAATAAGCTATTGCTCGTTCAAATGCGTTTTGAAAAAGAGGGCAATTTTGAAGTTGGAGGGTCAGTGCGAGGACAACTAAAAAATACGAAAAAAATAAACCACCTGGCAACCTGGTTTAGGTAATTCTTTTAGTCGTCAAGTATAGCGATTTTCGATATTTGCTCCTGTGTTGTCTAAAAATGGAACACAAAATTGTTCGACGTGAAGTTTTTTGGCGTCTTTTTTCCACGACTTTGGGAAATTAATTCCTTTCGCCACTGAAATAATCGGGAGGGGCTGAATTTTTTTCCCTACATTAAAAAAACCCTGGGCCACAAGTTGAACCACTTACAGTCACCTTCGGCCAAGTCTTGTGGAAACTGCGAATTTTCAAATTTCCTTAAAAAAGTCCAAAAATCGTACCTTAAATTTAAACTTCTCAAAAAAGGCGTAAAAATCTAATTATCTAGATAAAAGCCACCTACCCGGATTTCGCATGTTTTCGGATTAAGAAAATACCAACTACGATTTTTTATCGTCGGCTATCGGTGAGAATTACACAAGTTTTTACGTTTTTCCGCTAAAAATGGCGTCATTTAGACGTTTTAGAAGAAAAATTCGCCCTGGCTGATGGGTTGGCCGAGGAAACTCGAAATTCCACCTACATATAAACAAGGATGTAAATGACGTCATAAATAGGTCAGTGCAAAGCACGTAACCTTGGTAACAACTGTAAGTTATGTGGGAACCATTACAATGTTATTACCCACTTTTGACGTCATTCTATTAGTTCCATATTCGGTCGCAAGAGGAAGCTCGCTTCGTTTGAAAAGTCAATACAAAATATCTTTGTATATTTTAGGAGTTTAAGAATAAATTAGTATTATTATTTTAAATTGTTTATGTTTAGTTTTCTTTATCATTATTATTTTCGTGTAGGTCTCATCATCGTTAACTTTATTCTGTTTACATTATTTTACTTGAACTACCTTTACTTCTTGCATGAAAAATGAGGAGATTGTTTTCTTTGCTTTAAATTGATTTTGCGAATTTTAATTAAGCGCTAACGTTAAGGATTCTGAAAGAAATGCAAATATAATCAAATTGTTTTTAAATTATAGTCATGCATTTTGTAAGTTTCTAGAATAACTTCAAAAGAAATTTAAGAAGATGTTGATTATAATAGAATCAAAAGACATTATAATGAAATTTTATAAAATTATATAAAATTATTCGTACCTTGTTTAATATTGTAAAGTTTTTTTTTATAATTTGCGTCTATAATATTGCTTTTAAGACACCGCTAGCGATTTCATAATGGGCCATAGCGCGCTCATTATAGCACCCGCTTACACGAAGTTGGTAGCATTGCTCTGTCAAATTTGTGGTATTGATTGTCGTAAATAATTTTCAAAATTTAAAGTACTTGCTATGTTTTTTATGTCTCCTAAATTTTTGGTAGGATACAGAATAATTCCTCACTCCTTTTAAATAATTAATTACCAACAAAAAAATTAAATTAAATAATCTTTAAATTTAACTGTTAATTCAGAAAAGTCAAATATGTGGTATAAATTTTTGTGAACATATGTCAAGATTTATCAAAAATTAGGGCTTACTATTTGTTTGCAATTTTCGGAATATCTGGTAGGATACACGGTAACTTATCACTAGTTTTACACTAAAAATCTGCAACTTAATATGTAAAAACTGAAACCTTAAATTAAACTGCCACTGTCAAGACTTCTATGTTTTCTGTTGTTATAACAACCATTCAATAAAAAATCATTGTCACCAACTGCTAATAAAATAAAGAAATATTTGTACCTTGAAAAATTTCCAAATTTATTTAATTTTGCGCAAATTGTAAAAAATAGTATAAACAACTTGTTCATAAGTCAATTATTGCACTCGTCCATTAAAAAACTCGCCGCTACGCGGCTCGTTTTTTAAACTTGGACGCGTGCATTATTACTTGACTTATGAAACTCGTTGCTTAATATACTATTCTTTATATACATTTATTTATTGTTTAATATTAAAGGTAAATAAAAGCACGTGCTTATTTTTCATTACATTAATTTGGTTAACAAGATGTGTAGGCGATTTAAAGTTCAGTGAGTGTAAATGCTTTTTAATTACTATTTACAAGTTAATCAAATTTATACCGCCTTTAATAAAAGTTCTACAAAAGTAACCAATTAAATTCTTCCATATTTAATTAGTAATTTAAAATTTCGAAGAAAACGTTTTTGTAGAAATTTATATTTCCACCTAACTGATTTTTTGATAAAAGTTGTTTGATTTTAGGCTGTGGATAAACAACCGCCGGCGGTGCGTTTCCAAACCAAAAATATCCCTGGACGGCGGTATTATTATCATTGTAATCAGAAAACCTCCGAGATAAAATCAAATATTATTACTTTACATCAAAAATCCGGCATGAATATGAAAATTCTAACGCAGTCTTAGGTTTTTAATAATTTTCGTAACCAAACCCAAACTAACTTGAATTTAAATCATGTGTGTATAATTAAATTTTACTAAAACAAAAAAAATTAAACAAAAACAATATTAATTGCGTTGTAAAAATTTCATTTGAAAAATTTTCGTAACGAAACTTGACCTTAGAAAATCACCTTTTTATAATTAATTTTCATTAAACCAAAAAATTTATAACACGCGAGTCCATTACCCACTGAGCTACTGAATACCGGGTATTAATTAATTTTTTGAGGTATAAAACTCTTATATAGGTTATTTTTCACCGGGAAGAATACCGCCGACCGGCGGAACTCAAAATAACATTTTTATTCCAATGGTAATAATACCGCAGTCCGGCGTAATTATTAAATATGACGGTATATAAATCTAATAGCTAGTATTCAGCGACCGTGATGAAAATTTTAGAGACGTCATTAAAGTTAATCACGTCTTTAAGAAGAAATATTTTTTAATCACGTGTTTAACGTTAACGACGTCACTAAATTTTTCATCACGGTCGCTGAATACACGCTAGTGTCGATAACTCAAGTTATAAAAAAGTTTGCTAAGATAAACCAAAAATCGTAAAATATGTTTCCCTAAAGCGAATTTAACATAAAAGCTTTAACACACGCTAAAACAAATTTAGATTTTTTAATTAAATTATAAAAGTAGTTTCGCTGTTGTGTCTCATATTTCCCCCAACATTCATAACTCATGTTTTTTTTTCCTAAAAAATTAGGTGTTGGAAATAGTTGAATTTATGCAATGTGGCGTGGCTTAGAACAAAATAAATCACCTTACATTTTTCTCGAGGTGATGCTGTAATCTAAATTTTAATGGAAACTGAAACGGGTATCTATTGATTGCGAGAAAATGTAGCAAGTCGATTTTTCAAGTGTGTCATGGCAAAAATTGGTTTTTATCGACCTTTTTTTATATATTTCTGAGTTAGTTTTATATTACATTACTATTTTACACGTACTTTTTTTATATTTATAAATATTAAAATAAAAATCTTGTATTTTATTATTTTGTTATTACTTATTAAGTATTTGTAGTGCCAATAATTTCTAAAGATGAAACGAAAATTAAAATACCGTAAAAATTTATACTTAATACGAAGATTTTTTAGAATTTGCTTTAATGTTTATAAATATAAAAATAAGCCCAATAACTTTCATTTTAGAGTTATTTAATTTTATTTGATGTAGGGTCTTTTGTTATAAGTGCTTTTGCTGCTAAAAACTTTTTAGCACATCAAAGATGAGCTCGGAATCTAGTTATATTTGACGTGCAGGGTGCAGGACTTTAAAACAAAGTTTAATATTTAGTGTTAAGTGGAAACATGTTAAATTTTTTTATGTAAGGATTCAAACAGATTATTCTTGCCGTAAATTAGCAAAAAATAAAGACAGCAAGAAACACTAAGCTTTTAACTCAAAATACTTTCTACTTAAATCCCTAAAGTATTTAATTTATACACATGCAATACAAATAGTATATTGTATTATTAGGAGTAAAAGAAGTACTTTTTGTGGTGAGCTTTGTGAGTCCCGCGGATACATGCGAGCCACAAAAAGTTCTTTTACTCCGAATAAAACATGCTACTTTTTCTTCAAACGTAAAAATTTAAAAAAATAGGATTATTATAAATAATTTTAAAATTTGACATTCAGTGTATATTGGGTTGCCTAAAATACATTTCTACTCCATCCTTTCATTCCTTGTCAGTGCAAAGTAGTAATTTCTTCTCCTAGGCAGTACAAAGTGACCATAGAATTAACGAATATAAAAAGTGACATTTTAAAACCTGCCAAACGTCACAGAAGACTGTACTTTAATGACGTTTGAAGAAAATATTATTTTTCCTACTATCGTGAAAAATAGACCATTTATGATCAGCTATCAGTGCATAAACTCATCTTTTTTTTGCATGAGTGCACAAAAGCGTTACTTCGTACAAGAAAGCATGACTTAAGTAATGCTTTTCTACACTAGTGCAAAAAAGCATGATTTTATACCCTGAAACCATGGCAACTGAACATAAATGAAAAATTTAGAAATGTTACGAATAACGTGATTTTATGGAATTTATATTTTCAATTGTTAGTGATAGTAGGTCGTAAAAAAATAGTGTATGCAACTCGTGCAAAAAGCATATTCTCTCGGTGTACAATTATTACGTTGCGTGGAAATATTATCCATTTTTTGCACTTCACTTAATATTGGCGGTTTTGGTCATAATTATTTTTCCAGTGAAGCTTTTTTAAAATTTCCATGTTTGTATACAAAAGAGTCTGTCTCTACCAATTTAAATTTTTAAATTTATTTGTAAGTCAAACTTATTTCTCATACGGCAGCGGTGAATCTGGAATAAATAAAATTTTAAGAAATGTTTGCCGTAAAAAGTTTAAAAATATATTTAAAACAAAAAACGAACCTACATAGTCTTTGTTTATATCTTAACTTATTCCTAGCCTTGGGAAAAAATATTATGTCGATTTGTTTCTTATAAATAAAGGCTACTAAACGTACATATTTTGTAAAGATCCCGTTTTACTGCCCCGTATGAGTATTTCGTTGGACTTACAAATACAAAAAAAATATGAAATGGTGCCACAAGACTATTCTATGTCCTAAAAAAAGAAATTTAAAAAATATATTATAACCAAAACCACAAATATCAAGCGAATTCCAAAGTCAAGCGCTCATTTAATGTTTCTATAAATTTAGAGACACATTGTATAAATATGATTTACTGAGAAAATTAATTTGTCATCTTGATTATAAATTTGAACTTTTGAAATAATACAATTGGTATTAGAAATTTCATTAAAAACAATATTTGCATTAGTGTTTACAATTGAGTCAAAACAAACCTTCTATTTGCAATACTTCAAGTCAACCCATTTCAAAAGGGAGTAAGAAATAGAAGGGGATTTGAAAAGCAACAAAGCAGCTTCTGTTTAAAGTTTATAATTCTTGTTTCAAATTAGTTATGCAGTGTTCTTTAGAGACTTGAATATTTCAAAATTAAACATTAATGTTAATGAAAGTGAAAATTTTATGTAGTATAATAATAAAAGTTATAAAAACTTTCAAGATATTTTATGTTACAGATTTTTCTTATAAAGCTACTCGTAATAATTCAACATTATTATGATTTATCGCTTATACGAAGTCCATTATTTTTAACTTAACGCAGCTTAATTATCTTAAATCATAACTGGTTTATTCAAAACTTTTTTAAAATTTCAATTTGCTGTTTAATAATTTTCATCATTTATTAAGTGTATCTTAAAATCATTTTTGACCAGCTTTACATTCGAGTTTTGACACGCAATCATGTAAGTGTAGTAATAAATAATTTATAGATTTTTGTTTATATAAATAACCTTGTAGCTTGTAACGTGACCTTCAATAGGCTAATTTAAGCCCCATGAATTATTCCTATGTATTGGAGGTTGGACATGGAATATTGGTTTGTGTCGGTTTAACTTTCGTGAGGGTAGTAAATTATTATTAATAAATAGTACATACAATCTATTGAAATACATTTCATATAGCAAATATAATAGAAAAAATTATTTTAGAAATAAAATTAAATGGCGAATGCGCCGGGAACATTATTCTTATTATTAATTTTTACAATAAAATAACATTATGATTCAATAAATTAAGTTTAAAACTACTACGTAATTTGCATGATAATTATTTTTTTTTAAATAAAATCAAAACCAGCAGAGTCTTCTATTTTTCATAACGAATATTTGCATAATCCATTCAACTCAATGTAAAAAGAAAGGAAAATAAAATATTTCAATTTAACTTTATGTATTAACTAGATGCGGAGGACAAAATATTTTATTTTATCTAATGCCTTTCAATTTTATGTCTAACTTTCAGTAATATATTCAACACATGAAAGCGCAGCGCTTTCAATTGAAATATAAATTAAAATTGTATCTTTCAAATTCCAAGCACAACCAAAGTTTTCAGACATTCATTTTTTATAGATGAAGTTATTAACTTTCTTAAAGGTAACAAAATTACATGCAAATTGACTAGGGTTTATAAAAAAAATTATATAAAAATTAGCTTTTTTAAATCCATCTTTTCTAAAAAATAATATTCTCTACATTATTACATTTTTTAATAACAGTAAAAGTAATGTGTTTATTCCCTTATGTAATTTTCCACTCGGGATTAAATATCGCACTTTACTCCTTTACCACTTAAAAAGATAGTCACGTGTGATTTCAACGTAAATTTTTTTCGGTTTTCACATATCTTTTCTAGAAATTTAAGAGAATGTCGAAATTCTCTTTTTTATCTAGAGTGATCTGGTGGAATAAAATTTGTAGATTTCCAACGCATATAATAATGTTATAATGCTCAATCAAATAAAATTGAAAAAAATCAAAAATAAGTTGTAGTTTTTCTGGGGTTTCTCAAGAACAAAATTAAAAAATGTTTCGAAAACTGAACTTTAGTAAGCTTTAATGTTTTTAATGGTTAACCTGTTTTTTAACTTTTAAACATAATACATTTCTGGTAAAAACTTAATATAATATTATTATTGATCATAATGCAATTAGTAGTTGCAAGGCTTTGAGATTTATTGTTAATTATGTAATTAGTACACATTATCGAATTTCAAACATAAGCCCTAAGGATCTCTTTGTTGTAGCTTGGAAAATTCACAAGCGTAACCGCTTGCGGTTTCTAAAATTTCTCCGAAAGTTTATGTCTCTTGTGAAAACCCGAAGTCCCAAATATAGAGTATCTGCTAATAGAATTATTCTATAGTAGGATTACTTAATTATTTTTCATTAGTCTTAACTTATTTTTAAGTAACATTTATGAATTAAAATTAACACATGGTAATTTGAATATATTAGAATTTAGAAAAAAAACTTATTGAATTTGTTTTCTAAATTTATAATATTTCACAGAGTTCAATTTTATTAAGGTAAACATGTATTCAAATTTACTACAGGATTATTATATTATTTTATTAAATTCTCTGTTTGAAACGCCATCACTTGGTAGATGTGTGATAGTATTCCAAATATTGATTTTGGGATGTCAGTTTATAAAACAGATTACTTTAAAGGCGTTAAAGTCGAGAAGAATTATAAGAATATTTGTAAAACAAATTAAAATTTTTATTTTACTAGTTTTATTATAAGCTATATAAAAATTTAAATAAAACTTGTAAACTACTAGTAGTTCACTTTTTCAAAACTAGATGGAGCTACGATCGGTATTTTACATTAAAACAAAACAATAAAAATATGACTTAACTCAGATTTTTTACTAATAAGAGCATCATAAATTTAAGTTATTTATTTCTAGGGAATAACTAAGTTTCTATAATAGCTTAATATGTATTATAGAGAAAACTGTAAAATTATAGAAAAATTTTCCATGTTTATTTGTACGCATACAGAATATAGGAAATTTGAATTATTTTTTAAGTAGTGCTCTAATTTAATTTTTTTCAAGTTCTATGATTTTTTTGTACAAAAATTCGAAAAAAAATCTTCAATCTTCCAAAAATCATTTGAAACTTTTTAACTTGAGTTAAAAAATTTAATTAGTTACAGACTTCTTATGAACTATTTATATTTCTCAATTTTTAATTAATTATAATTATAAATCGATAACATTTGTTCCAAATAATAGGTACCATTATAAATTTGATTTAATTTAATCTATATTAAAAAAACACCTTCAAAATAGGAATTTTTTTGCGAATGTTTTATATTTACAAACAGAAATGTTCTTTCTTGCTGTAGATTTATTTTGATATTAGAATTATAATATAGATGGCGCTGGTGGTAAATAAATGAAATATAAAATTAATAATAAAAAAAATAAAGAATGAAAAATTAGTTCTAACTTACCTTAAGTTAGTATAATTCATTTAACCTAACTTTCTTTTTTTTAATTAAACTCAATATTATCAACGTATTGGTATTAAATTTTTTGCATTTTTTTCATCACCTATCAACTACATATTTACAGATCATCATTAAACTGCATTGGATGTTGTTGCACATATCCCAAATATTTATGTCACATGTGAAGTAAATTCCATACACCGACATAAAAACTCTGGTTTTCCTGAAAATCAATTTTTCAGCATGACATATTTTAGCTTTTCAAAAGAAAAGTTTTCAATTTTGTGATCGCTAATTTTATCTCTACGTACTTTATTTCTCTCAACATAAGATATTAAATTATAAGAAAACTTGTTTGTAGAAATAGGTTCGTTTTCCAAGTAATTATTTATTATTTTTAAAATTATTTACGGAAAATATATAAAATTGTTCTCTAAGCGAAATAATTTCATACGCTGTATAGGTGCTCATCAGCTTATTTTGTAATGAATAATTTTTACCACTGGCGTATCCAATGGAGATTTGGGTGGACGTGTCTTCAAGCTAGCCATTAATTGAAATAAAAGCTAAAAAATAATTACTAAAAACATTTCTGGATACGTCACTGATTTTTACCTGTACATTGAATATTCCTTCATTTTATTTTATTATCTTTCATGGAAATAAGACAAAATTTATATCGAAAATCTATGATAGTTAGTACTTTTATAAAAAATGGAAACATATACAGGGTGTAACAAAACTATGAAAGGCCTTGGCAGAAAATTTCTCTCTCTATGATGTCCCACTTTAAATCATTACGAACAAAAAATTTAAAATTTTTGTCACTTTTTAAAAAATCAAAAAACATAATAGTTGATATCCATAGAAATCTTTTTGTTCAGAATGATATTTGCCATCCAAATAAATTTGGCGGTTAAAAAGTGGGAAAAACAGCTATTATGCGTTACATTTGTTATTTCCTGTATAATGAAATTAAAAATATCTTTAGTGTCGGTAGCAATTAATCGATTGGTTTTAAAGTTTAGATTCGAAAACACAAAGCATTTATTTTAATCAGCAGTTTCAGTATTCAACATATATAAAAGCTCCAGTGGTATTTACATTTACACTCATTTAGTTTGGGGTACAAACATACATTTAGAGATAAAACATTGTTGATAGTCGACTGAATAATTTAAATGAAACGTATAAAAACTTAACAATTGATTAAATCTGCATAAATTTCTAAAGTAAAGTGCAGTTTTTAATATTAAAAATTTGGGTTTCAATGTTTCAGCTCTTGGATATTGCATATTAATGTTACTAATTTGCAAATTTAAATTCTCTTCTATCTTTGAGAATTAATCCAAACTATTACTTTGTAGTTCATTACAAAGCTCCAATGTAAAATATCTTAGTTACTTTATGTGAATATGAGTATGATAAGGATTCTTCGAATTTACTTAGTTTCAGTTACTTAAGCTTTGAAAACTAGAAATATTCTATCGATTTTTAAGGTTTTAAACATTAAAATACTTAAATAGCACATTTACTTAGGCTGTGTTTATGCTGGCGCGTTTTTGCGAGAGGTGAGGATAGAGGTTTACCCCGAGGTGCACCAATGTATTTAAGTGCAAGCACGTGTACTGATGAGTTTTTTCAAGCGGCGAGTGTCGAGGTAAAGACTCGAGGTTCTCCGCGCTGTGTCGTAAATTAAGACAATTTAAAATGCAAAACCGCTTTGGAAACCTAACCCAACCTAACTGCGTCAGTATGTTTTTGCGCTACTAACCTATATTTGTACACTTACCGTTCATGTTCTCAAACGCGGTACAATGAAATTCCCAAACGAAGGTTGATTTCTATGGCAACCAAAAGATACAGTTTCGTTCTGATTTATAACAGAACAGTGTTTCGTTATGAATTAGTTTGCCTTAAATATAAGAGGTGCCGCCACAACTGCTTTCAGAATTTGCACTTCTAAATGTTAAGTGCGGTATGACGGGCCTCGAAAAATAAACCGTTTTCTCGTTCTATCATAACACACTTACCGAACTTGTATCGTAATATACTAATACGTCACATGTACTCTCTATGCGCTGCTACTCTTGTTAAATGCATTATATACATAGATTATATGGTAAAAAATCGTATAAAACTAGATATTTTTAATAATTCGTTTATACTGAAAAATAACACGTTTCTGATATAAAGTTGGATTTAAAAAATCCGTATGTATTCTATAGTATTTATGTTTGCATAAAATAATCCTTTCATTTATGTTTACGTAATGAAATCACACAAAGCAAAAGTATTGAACAAATCCTGGGATATATTTTAAATTAATGGTTTTTTCTATTAAATATTCACAAAAAGATTTTATCAGGTTATATAAAGTTATAAACGAATCTTTTAAGGCTATCAAAAGAAGAAATTATAATCTATTGATCCTTACTAATTTTTAACCAATGCAGTTAGAGTTTATTTGGAATAAACCCTTTGATAAGCGAACAGGCATCGTAAATCTTGCTGGCCCTATTCGAAATTCATTAACAAGATAAATAAAAATCTGGGTAATTTATTCAATATAAATCCCTTTTTTATTTGACCTAAATTTTCATTAATTATATTTACAAGAGCGTTTAATTAAATTACACAAGTTTGGCTATTAGTAATTGTAACTGGATTTGCAACTTCATGCTCAACTTATACCATTACAAACGCGTTAATGACCTTTCACGTTAACTAAGTCTAAAATTAAGATTCAAATTATTGAAAAATTATGGTTGGATATAAATTGTAGCTTTAAAGTTTCAAAGTGTTAAAATTTGTCTACTTAAATATTTAAGGCCGAAATTTATAATAATCTTTTGATATTAGATAAGATTTAGATACAGGGTGTCCCAACGCTGCGAGGAAGTAAGATTACCGGGTGTCAATTTCAAAATGGCGGACCAAAGTTAAATTTTTTAATTGGAACAACCAGTATATTATGACATTTTTGGATTCCTTATCAAAAAATAGCATATACTTTGTAAAACCTTTTATAGGTCTATCTTCACTCGTTTTGCCATTTAAGTGAAAAAGATTTATTTTTGAAAAATCATTGCTCTAAAACAAATGACAATCATGTAAAATTTAAATTTGTGATCTATTAAACGAAATTTTCAAATGGAACATGGATGTCATTTTTTATAAGCTTTCTATTGATGCAATGTTTACATGGTCGCATGTTAATGTTTTACGAGATATTATCTAAATATCTAAATAGAAAAAAAATTGAAAAATAGACAAAATGGAGCTTTTTATGATTTTTTTTGGGGATTTTTTTTCAAACGTTCCTAACATTTGTTTGTGTCTTACTATGCTCTACGTTTTAAATAATACTGTTTTATCACAATAGCAGTTTTTGTTGTTTTACAACACAAATAAAATCCAAACTCACAATTATCAATTTTGGTTATCTAAGTTCAGAGGGGCGCTACACGTTCAATCTGGCATTAGTTCAGTCCGTGATTTTAGTTAGACTGATGAGAAACTGATCGTTTATTGCATTGACTAATGGACTGATGAACTGAACTGATGGATTTTTAAATAACTTGATAATTTCCGTCAGTATACACTGAACTGATCGTGTAGCTACATTCATGTAAGTCTGGCGTCACTTAAAGCTTAGATGGACTATTTCGGGATGTCCCACTATCCCAGGAGGCTTATTCTTGGGCCGGTCGAGATCGGTTCGCCGACGAGAATAGAAGGACAGAGTCTGATTTTTTCATGTGAATGAAAAGGACAGAATTTCATTTTGAATCTTGAATCGCTGCCCCTCTTATGGGATAAAACCCAAAGATTTTATGAAAATAAATATAAAAGAAATGAAGCTCTAACAAAAGTTGCTTGTTATTTTAAAAAAAAAAGGTAAACCGACAACCACGATAGAGGATGTAAAAATGAAAATAAATACGCTCCAATTATCGAGTGTGAATTGAAAAAAAATAGAACAGTCTTTCATGTTCCTTCCAGTAGCAAGATATCGTAAGGTTACTGCCAGCACTTTTATCGCCTTTCTCATGTCTGTATCTTGTTTTGTCAAAAATGGTTTGACCATTTCGAGCAAGCTATCAAAACAAGCACGGTAATAATTTTCATAATCCTCATCTTCAGTGCAAATTATTTCTCTAACTAAATTTAAGTGCGTATAAACATCTCTTTTCAGTAACCACTCTTTAGTCCATCGTTTTCTTTTTAATTGTTTTTTTTAAGATAATTCAGCAATTATTGCAATACTCGCTTGTTTTATTGTAGTCCATAATAATATTAATATTAAAGAACTGTTACCTGATCGACGCTTGGAGATAGACTGATGTCAGTCTGGACTGATCGTGTAATCTCTAACCAAACTCCATCAGTATACCAGACAGTATACCATCAGTCAGTTCATGATCGAGGTGACGGACTGAACTGCATGGGGATAGGCTGTGGCAAGTTCGCGCATCCAAGTGCGGATAGAGGGGTAGGCTGCGTAACGTGCGGATTCAGGCGTAGCGTAGGCCAAATACAAGTTTTTTTATGACATAGCGTATACGCTACATAACGAACGTTGTTTATAATTCGCCGCCTGATGCCAGATTGAACGTGTAACAATTGATATTACCAAGGAAACCGTTATTTTAGTACTTACGGTAATTCTTTAAATTTCAAAATTTTTCCGTAAAAGTGCTACAAAAATCAAGATTGGGAAAGAAAGAAGGGTCAGTTACTGAAGTACACCTAATGACTATCCAAATTTTAATGTGAAAACATAGGTTAGAAATTTTATTTTAGTTTGCTAATGGACTTGCGTTGAGAAAACTACCAGTTTAAAAAGTTTTATATACAGCAGTGACCTTTAAAATTTAATAAAAGCTACTACGAGTTTACTTTTACTAGTTTCCACAGGAAACATTAAGTGGTAAAAAGCAATGAATAATGTATTATCAGACACCATTGAAATATATGCACATAAATTGTGTATTGCCGAAAGAAATAATTTGGAGTAATCGATATTAAAATACACATTATAATCTTAAAAATCTTTTAATCTGTTGAGTTGTTATTTCCTACTCGTTATTTGAACTAAAATTAATTGTATATTTAAGATGATTTTTTTATTAAAAAATGAGAGTATATATTAAAGACGAATTGTACAAAAAAATTTCGGTTAGGGTTTAATTAAAATTAGAGATACACCCCGCAAGGTTTCGAGCAGGGGCGACATTTAATTTCCTTGATGTTTAAGAAAAAATCGTTAATTTATTCATGGAATTTGATCCTTCTTAACGTGTTCTTCTTCGAAGTTCCGGACGGTGACAAGTCTTGCATATAAGATAGGATTCTGTTCCAAATAAATGATGTCAAGCCAAACAAGTCATTAGAAAGAAATCATCATAAATTTATAATTATAAGACAAACGAGAAATAGATTTATTATTTAAAAAAATATCAGTGTTAAATTACCATAAAATAAAATTACACAGAAAAATTATAGTTACCCTGCAGTTTAAATAGAAATTAAAAACATTTTTATAATTCTTTTTGTAGATTAGACAATTGTTTTAGAAATGTAATGTTAAATGTCAAGGTATTTCTTTAATATTTCAAGTCTGCATTACCTTCTTTGTTGAAATAAAAATATAAGAAACAATAAAACTTTTAAAAACGTCATTTGTAAGCATCTCATAGAATTTAAACTTTAATACTGGAAATTCTTTATTTAAATTAGATTCTGAAAAAACTGTTGTATTTCCTGTTATTTCAGTATTAATTGAATATTGCTGATTTACGTCAACGAACAAATGATGGAAGTAAAGTGAACCACCTACGTTTTCTGAAAAACATGAGATAATAAAAAAGAAGCCTTGGGTTTGGGTTGTAGCTTGAACGTTCGGGAAGGAAACTAATCAATTCAACATGATAGCTCTGGTTGTTTTAGTAAATCGTCCTTTAACATGAGATACGAATAGCGACGAAGCAAAAACTTTGGCCGCATCTACGTTAATCATTATTTATGAGTAATACGGAATGTAGTGATTCTTTTATTACCTTCGTTTTAAGGTAGTTCGTTATTTATTTCCTAATATTGATGTATTTGCTGGAATGCTCCGCTTTGTTTTTATTGCAGAGATTATTGGAATTTTCACAGCTACGTTGTTTTCTCTAATCCATCCAATTAACCACGTGTTAAAGTTTTTGGATTTGGATTCGTGATGGCGACATGTTTTGCGGGATGTCGCTCCGTTAGTTAATTTTAAAATCTGACTGACCACTCGACACATTTCTAGAAAATACAAGTTTCAATTAAAATAAAAAAAAAGTGTTTTAAAACGTTCGCTCGTTTAAACAACACGGTTTGTAAAAAATATGGCTTATTTACCTCAAAATTTATTTTTCTGCCGTATCATCATAAATGTTAGTTTATTTTTCCAGCGTAACACTGTTTATATTTCATTTTTGTTTTTATTTGGTATTGAAATACTTTGTTATATCTGAATTTACGTTACGCCTTTTACATAAAAAGTTTCTTTAAAAGCGCTTGAAGGCGAATCCTGAAAACATTTTTACTAAGAAAATTTTTTGCCTTATAAAATTGTTATATGGGTAATAATGCGCGAGATCGTTCCTATTTGTTATGAGGTTATTATACATATTTGAAATATTAATGAACGATTGTCCGATGTATTTTAATTGCCCCTATTACATGTAAATCTAAAAACAGATCTTTTTTGTAAGTTTACACGATTGCAAATTTCCATTGGGTAAAAAAATCACATGTTATGAATTCATTTTCCTGTAAAAATATCAATTAGCATCGGTTTACATATTTAAAAATCTAATTTCATTAATTAAACACATAGTAAAAATTTCTCCACCATGTCTACTAATTGATCGCAAATTCAGCTTACTCGGTTGCACCACGCCGAAATCTCGATTTATTCGCATCAAGCACAGCTTATACATAAGTCGTTGATTTTGAGCACTTAATAAAACATAACCTAAATTGTACAGCAAACATGAATTTCGAAAATGTTGATATTGAGAAGTTTTTTAAGATTCAGATGAAATAAACTAGCGCTCATTTTAAATTAAATAGGGGTAAAACAATTATTACGTATTCACTCTGTTTACAATACCAATGTATGGTTATGTTAAACCTAGCAACTATATAGGGCGCGTTCCACTAATGAACACTAAAGCCCACGACCACGACCGCAAAATTTTCCCGTTTCACTAGCTCAAAACGTCACCATTCAACAAGCGACCACAGAAACCCGCGAATAAATACGGTCGTTGTGAGCTTCTTGCGGTCGCCATCGATGACGTTTTTATTCACGAAAGAAACAACCGCGGGCTTATGTAGAACGACTTTGCGGTCGTCGTGGGCATTGCGAGTCTTTAGTGGAACGCGCCCATAGTTGAACGTTGAACAGTATGACGCGTTATTTTCGTGTAAAACAGATTAACCTTTAAAAAATATTCTGATAGTGGAAAGATTTCCTGTCACGGTCAACCACAGTGAAGTTGGGAGTGGGTTTAGTGAATAAAATGAAACATGAAAAGCGGCACTTGGTTTAACTGTAAATCACCGTTGCGATAAACCAAGAACTAGCAATTTCCACTATCAGAGGGGTTAACTTAAAAATATTTGGTAACTCTAGGGCAACTTCAGGAAAATTCGAGAAATAGCGAATTAAATTAAATGTTTATTTTTAATTATGTTCATCAACATAAAGTACACAAGAATAAATTAACGTTCATTATTGATGCTAACCATTAAAACAAAAATTTTATTTTTAATTGCTAAAAAAAATGTCAAAATTTCGAAATAACTGCTTAGTATTATTATCTACAATATATTAGTAATTTTTGAACCAAAATCGTCCAACAAACAAAAAAGATAATTGCAAATAATAAAGCTGTTTTCCAGTCACTAGGAGAAGGTATACTTATTACTTAATATATATCGATGAAGTCCTTGGAGGGGAGTTTCTACCATGAAATTGAAATTAGGTATTAAAATTGTTGAAGGGTAAATCTCTTTTGCCTAACTTGTAAGATCTTGGCAAAATTAATTTATTCAATGACGTAAACCAATCTCGATGTCTGTTTTCAAAAATTCTAAACTTAACTGATTTCTCGAAACTTGATCAGCAGGAGTACAATTAGAAGATGGTTAATAACATTCCCAGATGTCCCAATACTCGACAAGATGGCGAACCACGCGAACCGACCAATTCCAATGAGCCAAACTCTACTTCCAAGTTTGAAGTTCCAAATACAAATCGTACAACATGCTTCGCCGAAAACTGGTACATAAAAGAAATGCTAGCGCCAATACCCACTTAACTACTGAATAGCGGTGGGCGAGACTAAGGTATACTCAAGCCGCACGAAAGCTTCTTATTGGCGCTAGCATTTCTTTAGTGTACCAGTTTTCGGTGAAGCATGTTGTACAAATAACGTCCGGGAACGAAATCCAGGATACACCTTCGCTCCCTCAAGCAAATAACCATCAAAATTAGGTTTTTATGACCCGAAAATAAAACCCAGATGTACGGATTTAATGAGTTAGAATTTAGATTAAGTTGTGCTGCCAAAATGGCACGTGGAGTGCAGGGCGTGGTGGCTACCAAATTCCACCAAACGTGCGAAAACTTGATTCTATCTAGATACTCTATCCTAAAAATTAGAATCAAAGTAACGGGTAAAGGTACACTGTTAAACAGAAGCTCCAAATCCGCGAAATGCGATTTAAAAAACACCAAGTTTAATAACTTGAGTAATACGTTTAAGCACACCCAACTCCAAATCTCGAATTCCATTCCCAGTAAAAATTTTACAAAAGCAATTTTTGTAAATTATGTAAATTCAACTTTCGATGTTCAGAACCTAATAATTAATGATGAAAACCTTTGCTGGATAAAAAAATATTACCAAAATTCTAAGACAAAAATAGATCGTTACAACAGCTAATTTTTGAAATTTGAAAGACGGCATTAGGTTGATGCTAATTTTTTTGGCTCTTGCTTCGTAGCTAAAGTGACTGCTAAAAGAGAGGCTTTTGTTCATGATAATTTCCAGATATTTAGGTTCTTTTTTGGGGGGAATTTCATTACCTTCTATTTTGAATTGGATTTCCTTGCACCTTTTTCGCCCAATTAGAAGCCTGGCTTCAGTTTTTTCCAGTTCCAATTCGTTATTTTCCATCCATTTGCTTTCTTTTCCTCATGTTTCGTTTACATTTTCCACTAGGTACTGTTTTCTTTCCAACTCTACTATTGCCAGGTCATCCGCATAAGCTCATAATCGGGTACTCTTTCCAGGATCAATGTTCAGGTTATCATAATATAGAATGTTCCATATGAGTAGTCCTGTGGAACCCCTCCAGCTATGTAGTATACTCTGCCTTCGGTTTCTTTAATACACCTATTATTGAAGTAACTTTTTATTATGTTCTTTAAGTGTGCCGGAATTCCATTTCGTCTCATTTTTTCTGTCATGAAGCAGTGTTGAAAACTTTTCTGACATCAATAGTGATCAGTGCACAGAAGCCTCATCATTTGTTTCGTATTTTTTTTTTAAATTAATTTTCGGCTATTTTCTTAACTTCGGATAAGTTTGTTCTCAACCCAAGTCTTGTTTTATTCTTCCTGCTAATATCTGTTCATACAGGTTTCCGACAGTGTCCAGCAAACAGATCGCTCTATATGATTGTTGTTGTTCTTCGTTCTTTCCCGGCTTTTTTATTAGGACTATCTTGCCGACTTTCCATATTTCCGGAAATGTTTCTTCTTTTATTATTTTGTTATACATTTTTTGAAGTGCTTGGATGTTTTTCAATGACATCTTTTATCACTTCTACTGAGATGCGATCAAGCCTGGGTGATTTATTATTTTTCATTTTAGAAGCGGCCATTTTGATTTCTTCTATGCTTATATCCTTTATGTCTTCGTTTGTGGTTTCTGCTGTCCATTTACCTCTAGTTGTATTTTATGTATGGGATATTTATTGATTTTGGTTTTATTTCTTGTTATTCAACCTGCTGGTCAAGGTCACGGCAGTATTCCTAAATAATTCATCACTAAGAATCGTACAATCGCAAAGCTTTTAATAGAAAAAAATTCTCAAACTCAAAATCTCCGAACTTTTTGCACACTCTTTATAACTTTATAAATTTTAAGTACGTCCTCTAGTGAATTATTGTAAGTGAAAGTTTTTTGGGAATTAGGACTTGGTTTTTAAAAAGAAAACATGTACTGTCTGCTGACCGGTTTCGAACTTTTATTGAGTCCTTCTTCAGAGCTAGTTAGTATTGTTTCTTTGAGTCAAAAATCTTAAAATATTCATTGAAAATGGTTTGGTTTGAACATTACATCAAACTTTAAACTGATAATTGAGGTGTTCATGGATTAGTTTTATATAACAAACTTTTTTGGCAACACCAAACGATAACAATTATTTTAATCGAACTTTGTTAAGTCCTCCTTCAGAACTAGACAGTATTGTTTATTAAAGTCAAATTCTTCAAAATACTTGTTGAAGATGGTTATTTGTTTTAATATTCCATCAATTTTTTTAAAAATAATTGAGATGTTCATGGATTAGTTTTATATTACAATCTTCTTTAGTAATACCAAACGTTAACCTTTATTAATAGTTTTTCATCAACTGCAGACAGTACATGTTTTCTTTTTAAAAACCAAGTCCTAATTCCCAAAAAAACTTTCACTTACACTCTTTATAACAATTACGCGGTAGATAATGCAAATTCTTTTAAGTTTCTTTAAATCAAACCCAGGAACGAATTGTAAAATGTAATGTGACTTATAAAGTTTAGCATGGAATCGAAGATTATTGCTAAATCACTAATTTCTTCTCTACTAGAATGAATTTGATCATCCAAAGTATAGGAGTATTGAATTTTATTATTACCTCTAAAAAACTAATTTGAGTAAAAGTTTTAGATTTAGCATAAGACCATTACTTTTTGACCATTCTACAATTTAATATTAATATCAAGCTGAAATCCCCAAATATAAGGAATTTGGAATATTTAAACCATCTATTAATGTCATTAAAAAAATATTGGAGAGAAGTGAAACAAGGTGTGAAACTTGAGGAACACCGGACAAGACATAGATATTCTCAGATATGAATTTCTTAGAGAATTATTGAATACTAATTTTTTAAATTTTTCTATCAGCACAATATGATAAACTTTATTGAAGGTTTTGAAAAATCAGTGTATATGCCATCGATTTGGCAACCCTCCTCTAGAGCTTTGCTTAATTCCGTTTCATACATCAGCAGGATTATTACCCCTGATTTATATTTTGAAAAACCATGTTGTTGGTCGACAACAAAAAATTTGTTGGCGTACAAAGCTATCAGGAGTTATAAGAATTGATGATTGAAAAGCGAAAAGCTCATTTTTTCAGTAAATGATTGGGAATCAGGTCCAGATGAACACTTATCCGGAAGATTTTCTCAAAAAGTTCTTGGGAAGTCACTTAAATCAGGACATTGTACACTGTTTGAGAGTAGCTTTAGCGAAATATTTAGCACAAAGATTCGATGTTAGTTTTTCGTTATAAGGGTGATTCGCGATTTTTTCAACCACTTTTTAAGTTGGCCTATGTCTAACTATAACGCCTGGTTTTTTTTTCTCATTGGTTTTTCTAACTGAAAGTATGACAGTATCATCAGCGAATTTTAAAAATGTATTATTTTTTTCTCTTAGGTCAGTTGTATATTATAAGTATAGAACAGGCCCTAGTGCACTTCCCTGAGGTACCCATAACTTCATTTTAGTTAATTTTGAGTAAGCGTCTGCCTGTTTAATTCTGAAGAATCTTTTTAAGAATTGGCATTAACTCATTACTGCCTCATCAAAAAATTTATGAGTTTTCTAGGATTTTCTGGAAAATTATAAAATTTTAACTAACTTAATTTATTTTTACGAGGAACAACGTACACAGTGGGTACATAAAAATTAAAGTAATCCTCAATAATTTAATTTCGTTAATCGACTGCCAATTATGTATAAGTTCTGTAATTTGTTTAAAGTTTAAGTGGCATTCTATGGTGTCGCACGGTCGTTAAAATGAACAATGGCAGGCAACTTAATGCCCTAACCGCATTAATCAACGTAATTAAAGCGTGTAATCCAAATGAAACTGAAAAGAAATTTACCGCAAAAAATTAATTTTCTTTCCCAAAATTGGTTTAGTATTTTATGTCTCTAAAATGTTAATATTAATGTTTAATGGAATATTGTTAATTCAATTAAGCACGTTGATAGTGTAGCTCAATGGTTACAATCATTTTAATGATACAAAGCGAAGTTTCACTGTACATAACATCATAAACTCAAGTGTACTATTTTTAAATCATTTGCTTAACACTCTCTTTAATCTCGAATATATGCATATAAATTAAAGTTCAAATTTCAATAATTTAATTATTGTTAATTAGTGTTAATGTATATTAACTAAACATATTATATTATATGTACTAAACTTTATACTTAAAAAACAATTATTGATCCAATATCCACATAACTAACTAAATTTATAATTAATTCAATTATTTACCAATTTAATTTAATTTTAAAATAAATATCCGTTCGACATATTTTATAGTAAATACAATTATTTACAAAAAGCAAATTTGATTTACAAAAAACGTTTGCGTACAATGGTTTTTTTTATTATTAATTGCAATATTTCCCCTTTCTTTATAATATTATTTTTATTAAAAATTACGTTAGTTTACAATTTTTTAGTTATTACAGGAGTAATATTAAATTTCTTCAAGTATTTCAAAAGTAGCAATATGTAGTTTCTGTAGGTACTAAAGTAGTTAGATCTTTCAATTTCAAGAGGTAAGAGGATATTCTTGAGTGAAGCAGGTACAGATTTAAATATTTCCTGACCCTCGTCGCACAAATAACGTATTTTACTTTGTTGCAAGGCAAAAGGTCGACCATCAGCTGAAGTATTCTAACACGTTTTATGTACTTAGTTCCTGTAGCAGTCACTGCAATCACATTTTTCATCTCCATTTATCAACTTACATAATTTATCCATGACGGATCTTTTTATTTTTCTTAAACCTGATATATTTTCCACTCAAATCAAAGCGAGTTTAATGAAAAGCGAATTAAAAGATAATTGGATTACATTTTTCTGCACTTAAGAGTAATTTCCTAAACGGGAAATATAGTTTACTGGCGTCAATATGTACACTAGGGTAAAAAATATTTTTATACAATTATTTTTATAGATGATTCTAAAGCCATCGAACTATATTCAAATGTATGAGAAAAAATTGTACAAAAAAATTAAGTACCTTTACTTTAGACCTCTCCAATTAAGTCACCACAAAATTGCAGAAGGAAAATATACATTTGATTGTACTCTTAAGAATTTAACTTATTAATAAAAAAAAAATTGAAAATTTGATGGAGGAAACTTAAGATATTTTGTCTCCCGCAATGCTCGATTTCATGATTTATTGCGATTTTTCATCCCAAACTCGCGCGACCTTTGGCGGTCGGCATTAATTATCAGTGATTTGTTAATAATCTGCAACAAAGCTTCAGGAAAGTGGGATGGATTTTATATTCCCTGTTATTATCTCCGACGGAAAATTTATCGAAGGAGTCCAGGAAATCACTCTTTAAGGTTATTACGTAAATAGCAAGTACTTTAAAAATACTTAAAGTTTTCGTGAACAGAAATAGAATTTAAAATTATGGACATGTTTGTTAATACCCTACTGAAAGCATCAGGAAAACAATTCGTATAATATAAGTGTTTTCCGATAAATTTCTAACTTGACCAAAGAAACACTTCTCGTGTGTTTTCATTGGAGCCAGTTGGCTGTAATCCAAATACCTATAAACCCAATGCATCGTTAACATTCCAACAAACAAAATCATACAAGCTTTGCATGTAAAAAGGATTTTCTCTCGGGTTTCGGACAATTGATACATTTTACGGTACGTTAACGTATTATTACAAACTATATCCTCGAGCTACGAATTAAGATAACGTGGAAGAATAAAAAAGTTTTGACGACATATTCGTAAAGCTGCGATTATAAAATTGCTACCATTACGAAAGCGTACTTTTATCTAAGTGTCCATCGAAAATAATAAAACGAGGATAATCAAAATAAATAGGCTCTAAGAGCGAGAGTATAGAAAAACTATCCTAACATAAAAGGACATGAACGGTACTTAAAACCTTAAGCAATGTAACGGAATTATCTGTCTTAAATCCTTACATTATCTTAGACTTTTATTCTATATTTTTAATATTAACTGAAATTTGAGATTTCTTACTAGGGACGAAATAGTTATTTATACAAGTGCAAAAAGTGGATAATATTTGCACGCGATGTAAAAATTGTACAACGAGACCGTAGGTATACACATAGACTATTTTTTCTAACCTCGATGACTGAACCATTGAAAATAATAAAATTCCATAAAAACATGAAATTAATTAAAGACATTGATATTTATAAATTTGTCATTTTTGCACTAGTGCAGAAAAGCATTACTTAAGTCATGTATTTTTGCATTAAATAACTTTATGCACTGACAACTTATCTCAAATGGTCTACTTTTTGTACGATTATAGAAAAATATAATTTATATCTATATGTCGCGTTTTGTTTTGTAAATCTAGAGATCTAAATAAGAAAAATTATTACATTCCATTTCATGTTAATCTGGAGCAAAATCAATACAATCTAAAACCAAACTCTCACCTAAAACACAAAATAAGTAAATACATGAATTTTTATTGAATTAAAGTACTACTTAGTAAAATACACACGAAGTTTATAGAAGAGATTTTTTTGCTTGTTATAAAGTTTTTACACCAAAATTCAGTGCTTGTCTACATTTCCCCGAGGTAAATACGCCGCACCGTCGGCAGCCAGTTTTTCATGTGTTCAAATGAACCAGGTCGTATATTTGGTAAGAAATGGTCTGGAGGCCACATCTCAATTACTGTAAAATCCCCAGCCACTATTTATTTTTGATTCCTGCTATTCTTGCGAGGTGCAAAAACGAACGTTTGTGTTATAAATCGATAAATTTTAGAATTCGGGTGCCATGTGCTGAAAATGGGATACTTAACAAACTTCAAGAAAATAAAAGGAATGTTTATAACTTCTACTTTATTCACAAATGCATTTTATTGAGAAATGTCATTATATTTTATCAAAGTTTTCTCCTAATTTGTGTAATTAAATAGACTGAGGCTAAATTGCCGCCGGAGGTTTTCAAACCAAAAAATCCGCGGATCATTGTAATCAGAAAACTATGAAAGTTCAATTATTTTTAGCAGGTGCAGCGTTAATTTAGGAATAAATTGTAATTTACCGCCGAACATCGGTCTTATAACAATGGAAAAAAATTGGCTTTTGAATTTGAAAACTTTAACGCAGTCTAAAGCGGTGTTTACATCTTTATTCTTGCTCTTTTATGTAAATACCAGGATATTAGAAGCTTTTCAAATGCTTGCACGCTTGAGCTAAGGCAATTGTTTCTGCAAAATTATTGATTAGTCTATAAATTCGATTAAACGGTTGGTATTGTCCATCTGTACTTTTGATGAAGCACTTATATTTGCCATAATTTTAACATATCCTCTACTCTCCTCTTTATATGGTTCCCAATGATACGCCTAGTTTGCACGAAATACTCAAACACTGTTAATTATAAAAATTAAAAATACGCTTGTTGGAGGGGACTGAAGCGTCCGTTCACGCCTGTGCATGGGCATGCGCACACGCCTGATGCATATACATTGGCGTGAAAATGCCAAACATGTATTCACGTCTGATTTCAGTTGTGCCACCACTCTAATGTAAACACCGCTTACGTTTTTTAATAGTGTTCGTAATCTAATCTAACCTAACCTAACCTAACCCGAATCTAAACAGTGGCGTAAATGCATTTTTTCTAGTCTTGAGTTCTAGAATTTTTTTGGGGGGTTTCAAACCTTTTAATTGTTCTAACTTTTACATTTTTGCTAATATTTCTAGTTTTTATCTCTTATTTAAAAAAATGTTTCCATAGCCTCATTAAAAAGTTCATCCAGCTTCCAGTAAAATTTTCAAGAACTCAAAGACTTTTTTGATCAGCGTGTAATTTCAATTATTCATAAATTTAGGCGCCATGCATTTTTAAGTAACTACAGGAGGTTTTTCTAAATTATTATGAAAGTTATTGAAAGTTTGATGAACATTTTAATCACGCTATAGCTAAACATTTTGAGCGTTAAAACCTTTACAGGTGAAGGGTGAAGATTTAAGAGGCTTAAATGTACTAATTTTATCAGACATAGGAGGGCATAAAAAATAAAACTCTAATCTGATTCAATTTTTCCAAAATGCATCCGAGATTTGATAGGCAACTTTTGTTTTTAAAATGGCAACATAAGTACAAAAAATTAATAACGGGAACAATACTGCAAATAAATCTGAATGACCAAAATAATTATTAGATAAGTACCTTAATATGAATTTTTTGACGAAGGTCTAACTTTTTAGTCATTTGGACTAGCTGAACTGGTCACCAGAAAAAAAATATTTTTGGTAATACACCACTTACGTACAGTTTCGCCACCATGTCTTGAGACCAAACAAAATCTTAAGCTGAGTCTCAAGACGCAAGTTCAGCTTATTCAGTTGCATCACACCGAAATCTTGCAGAGCTTATACATAAGTTTTACCACCGAATCTTGAGACTTATCTAAATCTTAACATGCGTCTCAAGACCTGAGTTCAGCTTACTCAGTTGTTTTTTTTAAAGATTTTGATTAACTAATTTGCCTATCTTCTTGGAAATAATGTATTCTATTTAATTTAGAACGCATTTTAAATTAAACGATAATCGCTAGTTTCAATACAATTAGCAAGTGGTTACTGTTTACAAACCGAATGTATGGTCTATAGTTATATTAGACATAGCAACTAGTTGAACGTTCGCGGCGGTGTTACCAAATCTATGTCGACCAACGCAAGCTGGACTTAAGTTGAGCTGAGCTTAGTGAAGCTTCTTCTAAAGTCATGTTGGAGGAACCGAACGGTTAGATACTCTAAAAATAGAAATTTACCCAGATATAAGCATTAAATACCCAGTTTAAATAAGTACTAGCAACAATATACGCAGTTTTGCATGATAATTGAAAACTATTGGACATATTGTTTATGTTTATGAGTTTTTTTTTGTGGCTGCGTTTAAAAAATTGTGAAAAATCATGAAATCTAGCATTATGGCTGCCACTGTATCTCCAGTTTTTCTTGACAAATTTTCAATTTTTTTTTCTGATTTATAAACTAGATTAATTAAACAAAAACTGGGAAGAAGCTTTTGTGTTATAATTTTATACAGAATTAATTATAAGCGACCAAAATTAAGGTACTTTTGGGTAATTATATATTTTTTATAGATTCTCCAATGTTTTTTCCAGCTTCTCAAACTAAGTAGAATGACTAAAAATATTGTTTGCACTAGCATATCTAGTGCCAGACGTAAACCACTATTTTTGCCTATTAAGAAGTGACTCTTAATGAGACTAAGACCGGGAATTATTTTGCGATTTTTAAACTTTACCTAAGTTTGACCAAGCGAAAAATGTTTTTCTAAAATATTTTACAAATTTTGTAAAAATTTGGAACGTTTTGCTATTCTAAATCGAAATATATTGGACCCGAAATTGTTGGTTCGAATATAGATGATTCGAAACAATACTGAGCCGTAGTGTGTAAATTTTTTTAAAGTTTCAAGTCTTTTCTATAAAAACTTATTACATATATCAAATAAAAGTTACATAAATTACCTAAAAACTTACCTTATTTAACATCCAATAATAATGAAATCTATAGAAAGTTTTAAATAAAAAAACACTTAAAGACTAGTATTTATTTAGGTTGTTGAATCACTTTTAATTTATTACCATGAAGTGGTGTGGAATTTTTCAATGGAAATGATGAGTGTGTTTTTCATATGCGGCAAAATTTAAATCCAATTGATTAGCTACTGCAGGTAATATTTAATTTTGCTGGTAATTTATTGGAAGCTGCGAATGACTTCGTTTAATACATTTCATACACATAAATCACTCTGACAGGCCACTTCATAAGTTCATAGAGGGTTCAGTTATTAGTTGATTTAACATTAGGTTATTAATTATTTCCTAACTCAAAACGTTATTTTGTACCTAGTAAACACAAATGTAATCTTGACATAGTTTTTAAGGTTGATATTTGCAATTTAGGTCATAATTTTCTTTCAGTGGAGCTTTTTTAAAATTTTAAGCGCTGTAAACTGTTTAAAAAAATAATAAATAACTATTGGTGTCGTATAAGTACTTGATTTGAAGAAGAAAATGAAGAAATTGGTGGCCACAAGACTCTTCTGTGTACCAAAAAAAAAGAAATTTTAAAAAAGCTCCACTAGAATAAAAATTATGAACAATCAAGCACTTATATTTACCAAGTGTCGCCTTAAGGGTTTATGTTAGAAAAAAATAAAATGGTATTTTTGTTATTTATTACGAATTCTGTCCTTTTTTAAAAAAAGAAAAAGCATCTGTTCTAATAATACAACATAACGTAAAAAATAAAGCTATTTGATTATTTAAATATACAAATTTACAAACGTTGTATAATATATACATTTTATTAAAAATTAATTAAAGCATTTACAATACAATAAAGAAGTAATCGAAAAAATATTTACAACAGAATATACAAACGAAAATAAAATATAGAAAGAAATCTTTTGTACAAAAATAATTAATTTTCTTAACTCAAAATATAAAGTGATAAAACAATCTTTGCGCTTCCCTTGCGCGTTTTTTTTTTGTACATAAAAACATTTATACATCAATTTTTTCTTATTTACGCTAACGATTTCCCAGCTGATTATTTTCCTGGTATTAAATGAACACTGAGAGCTGAGAGTATTACCGGAAAATTCTGATCTTTGCAGGGAAGACTATTTTCTTAATGCTTTCATCTTTTAATTATTTTAGGGGTGTGCGTTTTTAATAGGATTGCGGTTTTATAAATGTTAAAATAAAATACTCCTTCACAACAATGAATTTCGTTTAAACTGATGTTTGCGATAGCGTTATACCAACATTAAATTTGAGCGCTTGATTTCGAAATTCGTTTGATATTTGCGGTTTCTTTTCCGGTGAAGTTTATTTGTAAATTTCTTTTTTTTGTACCCAGATTGTGGCTACCAATTTATCTTTATTTTTATTTTTGTAAGTCAAAACAAATACTCATACGGCAGCGGTAAAACGGACTTTTTACAAAAAACTTAACGGCATTTTAAATATTTATAAAACACAAATCGAAATAATATTTTTTTCCAATGTTACCATTAATTTAAATTATAATTTTTTTTTCGTTTTAGGTATATTTTTAAACTTTCTACAGCGCTTCAAAAATTTCTTAAAATTTTACCTAATTTTAAAAAGTTTAAAAATATACTTAAAACAAAAAAGGAAACTATAAACTCTTCGTTTATACCTTAACTTCTTGTTAGCGTTGGAAAAAAATATTATTATATTAATTAGTTTTTAATAAATATCTAAAAGGCTGGTGATGATCAAAACCGCAATTTTAAAATCAAGCGTTCAAATGTCGCGGCTATCCTCTTAATACCAAAATTCGAAAAAGTATTGTATTTTAAATTTAATGTTGAAAATATGTCGTCAACAATTAAACTTCGATGTATGTACATAATTGTTTATGCTTAGTAAAAATTATCACATAATACTTCCCTAATATTCAAAATCTTTGGTCTTTATATATTACAAATGATCAAATAATGATTGTTTAAATGTCATGATTTTTTTAAACAAGTATTTTTTTTACGTTCTAATTTGTATGATTGTATTTCGCTACTTTTGTCTCATCTTCTTAAAAATTATTAACATTTGCATTACATTTAATAATTGTAAGTACATGGACTTTTTAACATTGATACATAGAAACGTTTCTAATGATTTATTAGCTTTCGCATTTAATATTATCGCAATTATTTCGCCTCTAGATAAATGTATGATTTTACTAACTTATTTTAATGTCCACTTTGTAGACACATTTTGTACTTTTACATTGAATTGTTTGCTAAGATTACATTTACTTTTTTTATTTTTTTTATAAGTTTTTATTACGATTTATCTAGGGTGTTTATAAATAAATTAGTAACAAAATATATACAAAATATATCACACGAAACACTGTTATAACTTAAATCTAGACATAAACAGTAAAAATTTTTGGTTTCATTTTATGTACTGGAAGGAAATATACTTTTTTCAATACTGTTTGATACGTAATAGGTAATAAATAAAATACTTGAAGTCTAAAAATATCTCTTTGATGGCCTAGAATATTGATATTAAAAGTTTTGTTGTTTTTGTTTTAATTATTGCTTACGACTAGATTATAATAAAATGTACAACCACGTAATATCGTGAAATTTACAAACATAAATTAAGTTCAAAATGAAACTATTAAATTTTGTTAGAGGATTAAGGCCTGCGCTTGATTTTGAAATTAGCTTCATACTGGCGGTTTTGGTCATAATTTTTTTTTCATGCTACCAATTTCTTCTATTTTTGTTTTTGTAAGTCAAACCTAGAACGCTCTAAAGATTAAGTAATATTTTAAGAAATTTTTGTAGCGTTGTAAAAAGTTTAAAAATATACTTAAAACAAAAGAATGAAACTATAAATTCTTTGTATATACTTTAACTTAATGCTAGCTTATAAAAAACATATTATTTCAATTAGTTTCTTATAAATATCTAAAATGTCGCCCAATTTACTGCTGCCCTATGAGTATTTGGTTTGACTTACAAAAAGGAAAAACGAAAAAAAAAATGGTAGCCACAAGACTGTTTTATGTATCAAAACATGGAATTTAAAAAAGCTCCACTGAAAAAAAATATTCACCAAAACTGCAATCATCAAGAGAATTTCAAAATCAATTGCTGAAATTTGCCGAGTATCCTCTTCAATTATTTAGTTATATTCATATTGTGCATTCCAATAATGATAATTAATATGGCTGTATAAAGCTTTTTTAATGTTGCTTTATTAAATATGTATAAATGATTATAATATCATAAATTCGTATTAAAAATATGATGATATTTGAGCCTTATAAAATATATGACCTCCAGTACTAAAGAATAAACCTACGTAAAATTAATTCCTATCACATTTATACAAACGTTTCTGTCGCATTATTACCACTTTCTAAATAAAAAAATAGCACCATTATTGTAGAGCATTGTAGAGATAACCTAGTAGTAAAAGTACATCCACTAAAAACTAGTGGTGGTAAGTCTACTACTAGTGAGGTCCACTCAGAGACTAGAACCAAACTCAGAGCTTCTCCGCCTGTCAATGTGTTTCATGTAGGTTTCAGAGTAAATGCTTCTCGTTCGGTCGTCGTAGCGAATCGATGGTCTTCTAACATCGTAAGAGTCTAGATCGGACGGTGGTCGTCTACATAGACTGCAAAATGCACACTGTAGCGTATTCTTGAACGCTTCCCTGAATTCTCGATTAAAATAAGCGTAGATGACGGGATTAAGGGTGGAATTGAAATATCCGATCCAGAAGACGATCGTGACCACGATGTCGGGGCAATAGCACGAACTGCATAAACTCGTGCTGATATACCAGAGAAAGAAAGGTAACCAGCAGAGGATGAAGGTCCCCATGATAATCCCTAGAGTTCGAGCCGCTTTATGCTCACGTTTCATTTTGATTATATTCCTCTCCTTGGTCGGAGTGTGGTGTAGGTCTTGGTTGATTTCATGCATGAGAGTTTTCGAAGACCCGCCCGAATTAGAGAGCATATCGCCATTGGTGTTATTTTGAAGGAGAAGAGCTGCGCCGTGGCGATTAAACATCTGCTTTTCCTGCCGGTTTGCCTCGCGGAAAATTGCGAAGTACGTGAAAATCATGATCGTGCACGGAATCCAGAACGATATGCTACTGCTGAAAACTGCGTACAATTTATTAACTCTGAACTCGCACACGTCCGGATGTTCATTCCGGAATTCTTGATTTTCATCCGTGGTATACCAACCCATAAATATCGGCACAAAACTAATAACCGCAGGGCTAATCCACGTATTTAACAGCATTATTGCTACGACTTTTTTCGTCATGTTAATTGGATACTTTAAAGGTCTCACAATGGCGTAGTATCTATCCACGCTTATGCAGCAAAGATGCAGGATAGAGGCAGTGGAGAAGTAAACGTCCAAAGAATTCCACACGTCGCACATGAAATATCCAAATAACCACCGATCAAAAATTTGAACACTCGCATTGAATGTCATCGCGAACATTGCCACGAGCATATCTGCCAAAGCCAACGACACTACAAAATAATTTGTGATAACTCTCAACTTTCGATGCCTCATAACTGACACTATGACCAGCAGATTTCCAAATATCGATGCTATAATAATCATGCCCATTATCGTCGCCCTCAGAGAGGAGAATATAAAGTCCGGCCATTTTTGTTCCTCGTACGTTTCCGTCACGTTTTGTAAGGTGTAAGCATGTGTGCGGTTGACGTTGATGATATTATCCATAACGGAGAGCCTCTACCAATTCAGATCGTTCTACAAAAGCCCATATTGTTCACAACGTCCGTTTTCATTGCCATTGTGCATTCCGCTGCGGAAAACTCTCCCTCGCTTGATTCAACCATTGATTTTTCAACCAAACCTGCAAACAAAAAGAAAATATTAACATAAACTTTATGAATCGCTACGAGCTTTCAATAACAATCAGAATAAATTTAACTTTCCACAATATAATTTTTTATTAAACCTAATTTTCAACTTCTATCATGAAATCAATTTATAACAAATACAGAATATTAAATTTAAATAGTATCTGACGTAACGAATTTTGAGCGAATGTGAAAATATTTATAGTAGTAATGCATCGAAATTTTAGACGTTTCCTCTTGGGTAATAAAAAATTTGTAATCCTTGAACGCCGATGCAGTAAGTGACAAAAAAAAATTAACTTCCATTCTATATTCTGAACAAATTATTACTAAACTACTGAAGTAATTAATACCTAAGGCTGAAAGTTTCCAAAAATTCTTATCTATCTGTTACAAACCCTGAAAGCAAAGTCGTTACGACCCTTGCAATAAATATTTGCTTTTCTAGATGCGCTCTTAAAACTAGAGCAAAGACGTCATGTGCGAAAATCAAATAAATTTGTAAAAATATTTACAATAATAAAACAGTTATTAAAATTTTTGGAATTACGAAACAGTTTATAAAATTATCATTTTTTGGGGCCATAAAAATGGCCGCAACTTCTAAATTACTGGTGGTGGCGTTGTTTTAGGTAATCAGCAGACCGAAATCTATAATTATAGCCTACCAGTTATATAAAATTCTAAAAAGTTTAGAAAAAAAATATGTATTTTTTAAATTTTAAAACGGATCGCGCTAATATTAGCTTTTTCGGATAACGAGTTTCATGAAACCGTAACAAAATTGATTGGATGTAGTTTATGCGCTTGCGTCAACATTGTACCGTCCGAAGACACACAAGAGAGCGTTGTTTGATCGGTTTTACGCACTTGCGGTGAGCGAGTAACTGCTTCTTGGCGTGTACCGAACACGGTACCGAACCGAACACGGTACCGAACCGAACACGAACTGCCTAAGTTAAGTTGGATAACAAACTTGGACCGTCTTACGTACGGGCAAGTCTTCGTTGGAACGCGTTTTGTCTATTGCGCATGACTGTAATCGTCAATTTACGGTTTCTCGGGCTGTCGGAACGAACCTAATGTTGAATCGTTATCAGCGGACCAACACTTAAAGAATACATAAATAGGTTTTTAGTTTTTACTCCCCTTCTAGCTTTTCAAGTGACCACCAGAGGGCGTATCTGATCTCCGAAATAGCGAATATAATAAGGTGGTTCGACAATTATTTTTTATATTTTCTATCAGTAATATTGAAATATAAGCGAATAAAGTTAAATTTACTTTAAATTAATTATGGAGACTGCTACTTTTATTGGTCGTTGCTGAAAACTTGTTAACCTCGTTTGTATATATAATTTAATTTTCTATTTTAGGAGTTTAATTTAAGAAACTATCGATCTTAACAACATGCTAAAGTTTTTATTGAATAATTAAAAACTAGTGCACATTTCAGACTACAAAGAAACAAATAAATTCAATATAACAACCGGAGAATAGTTTTAAATTTTAAAGTAATTAATGCATATTTACTAAATCATCAACATTTTGCTTGATTTATTAAACTGTAATTTGAGTTTTTTATAATAAATTTTGTAACCAAAATTATTTATTCAATACCCAATTTGTGGCAATTCAAATTAGTTGTTATTTATAATTAATATTAAAGCATACCCTGTCATGTTAATCAATAATTCGACTTGTTTAACAAACTATTTGAGCGTAAGTTTAGACCAAAACCACTTACTCTTTGTTTCAAATATTTTAATCATCAATGAAGAGGTACTGCTATATGCAGTATCTGCCATATTGTGTCTCCTGTTTTCGATATAAATTATACATTCCAAAAATTCTTTTATAAATATTTAGTGATTTTACATAAAACATCCTTTTATCAGCAAAAACTGTATAAAAAACAACTTAAATATTTATTTATAGATAATTAAGTTGTAGTAAAGTAGTTTAAAATCATGTTTGTTTACTCATGTTTTAAATTATTAACTATGTGATATGCGCATTTTTTATTATTTACTACGAGAAAATAGTGCAATTAAAATTAAATTTTCTTCATGGAAATTTACTAAAAATACCGAGACACGTCTAGTGCTTTTTATATTACTCTAGCATTTAAAAAAAACAAGGCAAAATTAAAGAAAATTAGTTAAACATCATTTGGTAGCTGACTAATAACAGTTCACAAAAGTTTTTCATTCTTGTTTATGGTACCAATAGATTCATATTTCACGGCTTAGCAAAGCATAGCTTAGAAATATAACATCGTGCTTTGATTGATTTTTGAATAATTTTACAATAAAGTAATTTTACATAATACACTTACTGCTAATATTTTTTAATTCTTTTCTCCAATTTTGCTCATTATAAATATTCTTAAATGTTGGTACAAAATATTAAGTACTTTACGAGTTATGGCTCAAGCTGTAGCACCCTATATACTTCAAAAAATACTCTAAATGTTGAAGAGGAGAAGAAGCATCACCTGAAAAACTACTATCAGAGTTGAGGACTTTTTTTTGGAAACAATATCGTGTCCAAAAACTATTTGTTATGAATTATGGCATTCCTGTCTTTTACTAAAATTACCTAGGTTCATTATTAGGTATTATCTAACCTTAAGTGTGAACTTATTACTAAATAATAGCTGAAATACATTTCATTTCATAGATATGTACATATGAAACGTTGGGATTTGTGGTCCATTTTCTACATAACATCAATCCTAATCTAGCGTCACTTTTATTTATTTATATATCTATACATTATAATCTGTGTAAAATAAATTTAATATAAAACTAAATTCTAATCTAAATTAAAACCTCTCATTTTAGAGTTTGTTTTGTGTACAGCTAAAAACTCGAATTTTATTCAAACTTTAATAAAGGCAACTGATGAAAGGAAAGGGGTTAACATTCAACTCGTTTAACCCAACCCTGTCGAAACCACAAAAGCTCCTAAACGCTGACTCTATTCTTTATTCCATTTGTTAGAAAAGCACAAAAACAACGGCGATAAAATATTGAAGCTGATCTCTGACTCGAAATCAATACAAATCCCTCTACTTTATATAATTTACTCGGTGATATAATATAATTGTGCACTTTACGTTCTCGGCGAAGCAATTTTAATCTCGGTTTAAATTAATTTACGTGTTGAACCGATACTTTAAACAGATTTTTAAAATAATTACGGAAACTTTTCTTTATTCGTACCTCAAACGCGAGGAAATTAATTCTTGTGTTGCTCTTTTAAGTTTCGAAATTTACGACTAAAATATGGTATTTAGTATTTAAAAGTAGCTATACATTATTGTAATTACCTTTATACTACTGAGGTTTTTTAATCATTTTCACCAAAAAAAAAATCAAAACATCGAAAACGAAATCCTACAATACCTGGAGTCACCATATCAACTAGAACTACCGCCAGAAAAATTTACAGTCAGGCAGGTAAATAAGGTAATTAAATCGAACGTAAATTAGAAAAACGACCAAGGATATGAAGTTATTACAGGAAAAATACTCAAAGAATTGCCAAGAAAAGGAATACTTTACCCAATACAAATATTCAATGCAAGGACAGAACATTTTCTCCTGGTGTGGAAAATAGCCACAAAGAGAGTAATTTCAACCCACCAATTTGGTTTTAGACCACAAGATGCAATCAGAAAACAAGTTCATAGGATATGCAAAGAAATAAACCAAGCAATGAGGACAAAATTTAATGCTATGTAGCCTTCCTGGATAAATCGCAGGCCTTCGATAAAGTGTGGTATACTGATCTACTATACAACTTGAGCAAATTCCTAACCTTAAATTACTTCCTAATCCAAAAATCTTAACCTTAAGATCGCTTTTCACTAGTTAAATAGTTAAACATCGAAACGAGCATACGTCACTATTTGTAATAAACTCAGGTCTGCCTCAAGGCAGCGTTCTTGGTTCTACACCATCTTGATTTATACCACAGACCTGCCTATGAACATTCAAGTCGCCACAGCAGCATATGCAGACGATACAGGAATACTATCAACACACCCAAAGAAGGCATCTCAGAAATTGCAAACACATCTAGATAAAACACAAAGTTGATTTAAAAAATGGCACATTCGAGCAATTGAAACAGTCAACCAATGTGACCTTCTCTATTCGAAAAGTTACCTGCCCACTAGTTTTACTAAATAAGCAACAAATCTAACATAAAGAAGGATAACCTGGAAATAATACATTTTGCCAGCTTGGTATCAAACTACAGAAACTATAGTGGCTTATTGGATACAAATCACAGCTCATAATTCTAAATAGAGCCCTAGTGTACAAAACCATCTTCAAACCAATCTGGAGTTACGGGAACCAACTATGCTAAAGGTTTCATTTTTTTTTACAAAAGTATTGCAATTATTAGAGTAATTTTTATAAAATAAATCAAGTCGATTTATAAAAGAAAAACGTAATGATAAAACACTAATAAAAATTCATGTGGCGCCCACGTTTCCGCCTAGATTCTTGTATAAAGTTTGTAGAAATTAGATTGCGACCGGTTGTCAAAAATTTAATATACTCTTGGAGGGAAAAATTTGCATTTAAATTCGATGTAATGTTGGTGCCGAACATCCGAGCGATATCCGTATCCACTTCCGTATCAAGAAATCATTCGAATCTAAGTATTATCATGACGAACACGAATCCATGAAGCTTATGATAGTATAATATAAATGCATTAGAAGGAAATAAAATATTGATGTACTCTGTACCTTTCACAGTTCCCCACTTTAACCAGGCTAATGGTCGAAAGCAGCGCACGATTTTTAAAGTTTTCGAAGTAGGGTGCCGAACTTTGAAAACGAACATTAAAAAAGTTCACTGCGGTATTTTAACTTTGTCAGAGGCGACCTTTTATTTCTTTTTATTTGCAAGAACAAACGCTTTAAACGAACTATATTTGAAAAGTTATAAGAATTATTAAGTTTTTAAACTTATTTGTAGAAAAATCTAACAAATTATTAATAAATACTTTAAAATCTTAAACTAATTACCTACAACAACTCTTAAGGTTCAAATTAATTAAATGCTTACTTTAGTTATGATGGACATGAAATTATTAAAAGTTTTAATGAAATCTTGGGATAAGTGCCAACTTTAATGAAAATCGAGCCGAGAATAAAAGTAACACGCAACGGTTTTACTTCCCCACTTAAACCAACCTTTTACCGAAATCAATCATAAGGTACCAATATATAAATTTATTAAAATGTTTTATTAATGAGTTAGTTTTAATTAAACTTGTTAGTAAAAAGTAGATACGAAACTTTTTATATGTATATACTGTATTTCAATCAGATTTTTCATTGTTTTGTTTGCAATACGAATGAAAATTATTTTCCAGTGGCATTAACACGTTAGGTTATTAAAACAGAGACCGCAAAATAATTTAACTTTTATGTTTTTACATATTACATAAAAATCAATATATCAAACAAAATAAGTATTATTAATTAAAATTTGTTGCTCAATATCATTTAGATTAAAAAGTTAGTTATGTCAGTCAATCGTAAAAATTAGATTTGGATGAAATTCATTTTTGGTTGATTACATTGTTCTACAAAAAAATAAAAAGGTACGGCTCTGAAATATAACTGTTGTTCCTGACGAAATTAGTACTACAATTTTTGTTCCTAAAAAAATTTATATGGCGACTGATCCTTCAGGAAAAATTAGTACTACAACTGATGCTTCTAGAGAAATCACTACAACAGCTGTTGTTCCTAGAGAATTAGTGCAATAACAGTTGTTTCTAAAGAAATAAGTACGAAAACTATCGAACGAACCTGAAAACATATATACTACAACTGTTGCTCCTGAGAAAATAAGTACTACAACTTTTACTTCTGGAGAAATCAGTACAACAACTGTCGTTCCTGAAGAAATATATACAACAACTGTTGTTCCTGAAGAAATATGTACAACTACTGAAAACTTCGAAGAACTAAGTACTACAATTGGTGCTTCTGGGGAAATCAGTTTAACAAGTGTTGTACCTGAACAAATAAGTACTACAACTGTTGCTTTTGGGGAAATTAGTATAACTGTTCCTTCTGAAGAAATAATTACTACAACTAATGTTTCTGGAGAAATAAGTACAATAACTATTTTTCTGAAGAAAATGTTGTTTTTGAAGAAATATGTCCTACAACTGATGATTCTTGAGAAATTAATCCAATCAGCAGAGTTGACCAAATATTGAGGGAGTCCATTTTCCGTTATATAGTTTTTTCATTTGGATAATATCTTGATAGAATCTTTATGTTCGTTATAGAAAAGGGGGCGAGGGTAAGAATCCTAAGATGGCAGAATACATACATGAAACTAAAAGGAAAAATTAAAAGAGACAAACTTGGATGATTCTTGGCTTTCCTTTAGGAAAGTACTCATCGGTAGTTTATATGGAGATCCATGCAACACTGCAATGTGCTTGAGAAAATAATAAGAAAGATTTTCAAAAGAAGCAGATCTTCATCTTATTCCACAGATAGGTTGCAGTTCTAGCTCATCAGATGTCGAAAACCGTGAAAAATTGGAAGACCTATCCAACAATAAACCAGAAATTGCAATGCACACTTTATGTAAATGCCATGCTCAAGGGTGAAATATACAGAACATTTTTGAGAAGTCAATCACAGAACCTGTACCTCCTGATATAAGGAACAAATCTCACAGACTAGATATTTCCGGAGGCTACAAAGATACGTATGAAACTAAATAATTAAGAAGATCAAGATAGGAAACAGAACTCAGGGGATGTGATATTTTGTTTTATAAAATTATTTGAAGAATCGCTTTTAGGTACTTTCAAGTAAATTTAAATATTTCACGAATATAGGTAGCCACACAAGTGAGGACCTAGAGTTTCTAATAATATATCCCAGATAAGATAACATTCAGAGAGGTTGTATCACAATTATTTAAACATGAAGGTCGTAACATAAAATTTTTTGTAGCTATTTAGGTAGTATTTTCAGTATCTAAAATAGTCAGTTAGATTTTTTAAAAATACTGTCTTACATTTTTTAAGAGTATTAAGTTCGTTATAGATTTTGATACATTCAAAAGTGAAACTGTTTCTGTTAAAATTTGTACTATATTTAAATGATAATTATATTTTGATCTCGTTTGATGACAATGGAAATCTCTAATTATCGCAATGTTTATATTACTTTTTATGATGTTATTAATTTTGAAAGTGGATTTACATTTTTCAAATAGGTATATTTCGGGAATTTTTTTAAATTTGATATACAAATTTTGTTGTTCAGTGCAGGTTATTGAGTATTTTTAAAATTTTCGTCAAAATTACACCAATTGCTTTAGTAAACTTTTTGAGCATTGAGGCCGAATTACTAGTTTTCTTGTTAATGTAATTACATCTTTTGATTGCACCTACGAGAGATATTTATTTTGTTTCAATATCTTTTATATGTGGTTCCCATGTCAGGGTCTCATCCATTATAAGTCCTAGATATTTAATGTAATAAATTCAAGTGTGCAAGTACGGAGCCTTGAGGAACCTATAACTTCATTTTTC
Organism: Stenus bimaculatus; assembly: GCA_963971135.1. Classification (NCBI taxonomy): domain Eukaryota; kingdom Metazoa; phylum Arthropoda; class Insecta; order Coleoptera; family Staphylinidae; genus Stenus; species Stenus bimaculatus. The sequence goes on from OZ020185.1 coordinate 26,881,112, forward strand.
GTTCCTATTTATAATATTGTTACACTTTGTTTTTATTATTCTATTTGTTAAGTACTTTTTCGACAGCAAGCTAGCTTTTCTTCTTATTCGTAATCACTTAATACATTCATTAGGGTGTATTAATTTTCGACTATCAATTTTTTACCAAGTAATCTAGGATTATTATGGAGCTACATTTTTTGAATTGCTAGACTTGTAGTTTTTATGATTTATTTTGATTTGAAATTATTTGGAAAGTTTATAGTATCAACATGTTTTTGTAGCGTTTTGAATTTATTCAAGTATTTTCTGAATTTATCCTGAAACTTTTGCTTAGCAATTAAAATTGGAGGAGGTTATGTAAGATTCGCAAACACCTCTGAATGTAGGCGGTGATATTTAATTTCTGTCGACGTCTCATCTTCTTACAAACATAAAAAGTGAAGCCTTCCTTCGTTTGAAACGAAATATCTCCTGCTTTCATATAAGAGCTTTTCTAATACCCCATGTGCGACGTGCACAGGCAATAAGCTACGCTAAAACCGCTTTTACCTTTCTTTCGAATCTTAAATTCCTGAATATCCCAACAAGACATCATACATATTTCATTTTGTTCTAAAATAAACGATTTTCTTAAACAACTTCGAACAAAGTTGGCTCATTTTATAACAAAATATTTAAATTGTTATTTAATACTGCGTAGGTACATTGAGGTTATTTAGGGAGTTTATCTTGGATAATAATTTATGATAAATCTCCATGCTCTATGCCAATTTTTTTATGTTTCATGCAATATTCGCGAACTACTTTAAGACTAAAATTATATTTTGGAAGCTAAATATTTTTAGGATTAATTGCAGGACATATGTTTGGAAATGTATCAACAACTTGCATAACCTTTTTATCTAAAATGGAGCGAAATTATAAACCCTATTTTTTTTAAATTTATACTAAAAGTAATAAAAAAATAATTATTTAATTGAGTTATTATGTTTTAAGTCACCAGACCATGATAATATTTTTAGCGAGAATCATCATTCCTAAATAATTTGATATCCTTGCTCAGAGATTCCTTAATTAATTAAAAATGCGATTTTTAATTTACCCAATTCTGTATGATTTAGTAGATATATTAAATTTAAGAGGAAATAATTTAATTTTATTATGGAGAAACCTTAATGATTGTAAAGAAATAATGAGTAAAAAAACATTTGTTGCCAAAATTTCCAGTAAATCCCAGGCAATTATCCGATATAATGTTTCTGAAAAATACGTCTGGAATATTGTCCACTCTCGTAAAAGTATAAATAGGCATGAATTTAGAGACAACGTAACTAAAAGAATTTATGGCGTATGAAAACAAAATAATGGTGGTGATTCATAAATAAAAAAACATAAAAATAATTAATATGTTTTGGTCGAAATTAAAACCTTTAAAAAGTCGCCTCAATGACAAAAACACCAGCCAAAAGCCTTAATTTCATCCAATCTTCAAACCAAGTGATTTATTTAAGATTTAAATGATTACTCATTGAGTGTTATTATTTGCTTTTAAGTGAGTTCAACCAGGGTTAATAAATAAGTGTTTATATTCAGACGCGAACTGTTTATAACTTCTGTTCATCATTCATCAACGAAACAATTTAACAATTAGATAAATCAATAATACCAACCAGTCTTGATTTATTTTTGAACAAAAATTTGTGGTGCTACAGCTGCAGCTAACCCAAGCTTTGATTAAACCAATAATCCCATCGCTTGATTAAATAAAGCTTTAAAGCTACCTAATTCCAAGAAACTATTCAATAATTCTAAAAGCATATTCTTGCTTTCTAAGGATTATTATCTCAATTTTATGATTGAGTTTTATTGCAAGATTTATTTGAATAAATTTCTTAGCTTGGCAAAAATGATATACAGAGTGTCCCAGCGCTGGGAACTAACATTGCTATCTTGGAATGGACACTCGGTATATTATTATATTGTATATTCTGTGAAAAACTTCCTCGCAGCGCTGGGACACCCGGTATAAGCATACTCTTGCTTTCTAAGGATTATTATAGCAATTTTTTGATTGAATTTTATTGCAATATTTATTTGAATAAATTTCTAAGCGTGATAAAAATGTTATACAGAATGTCCTAGCGTTGCGAGGAAGTAACATTGCCATCTTGGAATCGACACTCGGTATATTATTATATTGTATTTTCTGTGGAGAACTTCCTCCCAGTCCTGGACACCCTATGACCCTATGACCCTATATAATCAGATTCTTGCTTTCTAAGGATTATTATATCAGTTTTATGATTGAATTTTATTGTAAGGTTTATTTGAATTTGGGAAATATGTTATACAAAGTGTCCCAGCTCTGAGCGTAACTAACATTGCCATCTTGGAATGGACACTCGCTATATTATTGTGTTGTATATTCTGGGGAAAACTTCTTCGCAGATCTGGGACACCCTGTAATACTTTCGGTTTGCACATTTTTTTGGATTGAATTATTTTAAAATGAAATGTAGTTTAAATTAAAAATCATTAATCAAGTTATTTATAAAGAGCACTTCGAGCACTTAAAACATGCACTTGATGTAATCTATTTTAATTAAATCACTTGAAATATATTACCTTTTATAAAATTAATTATCAAAAGTAAATTTCCATACCTTTCATGTAATTTATGATCCATCTCTGCAATGTTAAATAAGTACGTAATTAAAAATTCCATATACTTGATTTCCATCAAATATTTCCCTCGTTAGTTCGTTTTCCTTTATAAAAACGTTTTTTTAAAGGCTGTGCTTAAAAAAATGTATCCAGTGAGGTCCCTTTTGCATTTTACGTTCAATATAACTTTTTAATTTGAAATATTCATTTTTTCTCGCCGTTCCCACATTATTTATCTTCAAACTTGGCCTTTCTACACCTCATCAAACTTTTAATTAAACATTGTTTTTAATTATCAGCATCTCTTTTACCTCAATTAAAATTAAGAAAGTAAATCATTGGATGCTGACTTTTAGGCGAGTTTAATTAACAAAATTACAACTGTGAATAATGCAGTTTTTTAATTATTATTATAGATTTTTCTACGAGATACTTAATAATTTAGTTTATAATAAATGGATAAAATCAGGAGTAACCAAGCTCAAATCAATTTAATTAAATAAGATTTATTAAAATTGCTAACGTTTCAGTTTCTTAGAAATTTTTCCTTGCGGGGTTGCTACTTCCCCATCGCCTTCCTTCCCAGGTGGCGGATAAAAGAATGCTCAACAAAAATGGAAGATACCACGAAATTAAATTAAACACTAGTAGGGGATTTAGTGTATCAAAAATTTATCAGCAACCACCACGATTTAAAAAAAAGCAAAAAATAACTTTTACGTTTCTTCCGGATTTTTTAACCACCTTTAATCATCTTAAGATTATGTTATTTTAAGCTTCTTATTTATAAATTAAAAATAATCAGTAGAGTTGATGTAGAACTTTCATGAAATCTGTGAGGCTTCGCAGACATGTTTATTGAAATTAGTTTATTTCTCCAATTCGCACTTTCGTAATAAAATTTACTTCTTTAGATTTGAAACAACCAATTTTTTTCTTATTGAGGTTCGGAATAAATTTGACCGCGGGTTTATCCCTAGAGAGAAATTAAATGAAACATGGTTAGATGGTTCGGAAATAAAAGAGCTCATGCCTTCTTTTGTTGACCCAATCGAACAAATTTAAAAATTTTCAACCTACATCAGCCTACAGCAATTTCGCCATGTTTGTCTTTTATCGCTCTGTTAAATTCGTTTATCAAGGAGTATTGTTAGTATACGTTTTTTGATTCTATTAATAGTTTTTTTAATTTTTAAAATTTTGAAGGCAATTATTTGTTAAATTAAAAACTATGTACAGAAAAAAGGAAAATGTTTCAACCAGATAATATTACTAGTTAATTAGGTGCTCAAAATTGTGACCTACTTCCAAATATTTTAAAATTCCTTTGTAAAAACCTTCTCGCTCTTTAGATAACATTTGAGGAGTAATTTCTGCAAAGGCTTGACAGATTCTAATTTTCTTATCTTCTCTGGTAGTTGGTGCAGTTTTCATTACATATTCTTTAATAAATCTCCAAAGGAAAAAATCCAAAGATTTAAAGCCTGGCGAACGAGCTGTCCAATTAACTGGTCCTCCTCGACCTATAAAGGTTTCAGGGAAAATTTCGTTCATTGCTTCAGGTTTCCATTACAAAGTGGAGGTGCGTCATCTTGCTGCATCCATATATTTATTCTAAAATTCATTGGAACTTCTTATAGTAACTCTCTAAAATTATGTCTCAAAAATTGTGCGTATATGAGACAAGTTAAACGATCTTCAAAAAAAATGCGATAAAAAATATAATTGTCAACAATTCCGCACCAAACATTTATTGTCCATGGATGTTGGTAAGGAACAGTTCTCATCCAGTGCTGGTTTGTATCAGACCAGTAAAGCATGTTAAGTCTGTTGTCTTCTCCAGTGTTTGAAGAACTAGCTTAATCAGAAAACATCATATGCGAAGTAGATAATGGTTTCAGGGTACTTTGTCGACGAATTCAATTATAAAAAAGAGATGTCGAAAGGATGGTATGTGGTTTCTTCGCAGAATTTTTGATACAGTGGTCCTACTTCCACCAGTTTCTCCTGAAATTTGTGGATTAACTCTAACAAACTCTAAAACATTTGTTGTGTTTTCTTTATTAATTATTCCTGCCCCTTCATTTTACTCAAAAATTTATTCATTAAACGTTGAAATAAAAAAGTTAATTTTGTGCTATTTTTAAGAAATAATTATTTTCGTAAAAAAAAAAAACGTTTACCTGTAATAACTTATTAGATTTCTTGAAAATACCGCCAATAAAATAGATTTCATTTTTACTATACTTTCTTATTCGAGTCACAAAATACTACAAAAATAATAGGAGTATTTTTAAATCAAAAAATTTCCTTAAATTATGCTGCTAAATTTAATAGTAGCACTTATAATTATATTTTCAACAATATTTTCATAATTATATTTTTTTATGCTCACTCTTCTTTAATCTTCATTAAAAATCGAACAAGTAATCAGGAAAGAAAAAAATCATTAAATTCACTAAAATTAATGAAATTTTTATGTTATTTTTGTTTACGTGAAAGTAGAAATACATTTGTTTTTTACTTGTCAAAAGTGCATACCCGTTTAAAATTTTTTGGGAACGCCACTGAAGATAATAATAAAACGTTGCGATAAAAATGCAGAATATTTTACGCGAAAATTCGAATACAACCTAAGATTTCCCAATGGATTAATTTTTTTAATTTGCTTGCTATAAATTTTGTTGGAATGGCTAGAAATTCTCAGCTATTCTTACAATTTATACTAAGCGAGAAAATGTTTTATTTTCAGGATAATGAAAATAATTTAGAATTTAACGATTTTAATTTAATTCAAAAAAATTATTTAACTCTTCGTTTTATTTGTCACAAATTTATATTTCTTTAGAATATTCCATTTTCTTGCAGAAAATTCACGTACTCGCTTTTTCCAACAATTTTCTGGGGAGTTATTTATATACCTCTTACGTTAGTGCACACTAGACAAAGTTTTAATTAATTATACCAAGGATTCGGTTGGAAAAGGCTTTATATGGCAAAAAGAAAAAAAAAACACTACACAGAAAAAAAGAATTGCTGGTTTAAAACTTTCCTATACGTATTGTTAAGTGCAGCAAAGTAATAATAGGATTTTCTAAAATTTTGTATAAACTACATGATGTAAACCACTTAAATATGAATAAAAATAGTGTTTTTGTAAAATATTCAGCGAAAATTAGGTTGTGCTGAAAGTGCTTGACATGGTGCAAATTAAACAGTGTAAATGTAAAGCAATTGCCACAGGTAAAGTAGTATAAATAACAAAATTAATTAGAATTGCGAAATTTATGCATAAACTTTTTTGCAAAAGCAGCTTTCGTTAACTACGTACATACAGATGAAAATCTAAATATAATTTAATAACCAGTAATAAAAATACAACGTCGCTCAAATTTGAGGCAATAAACACAATTTTTTATTGAAAACAATAAAAAACGAAAATATAAATATGTTATTGACCGAAATATAATTGGGATATTTTGCTGGACAAATATTTTCATCATAAAATATTCCTCATTTAGTCCACATATGCAATTGCTTCTTTTATTGGTTTTATACGACTACAGATTTTATTTATGTAGTAATGTATCCTTAAATTGCCTGTACATTTATTACATCTTTTATTTTACTTTAATGCCCTTACAACCTCATTCTTAAATAAAAATTCTATATTAAGAGGATAGTCGCATTTTTGGTCATAATAAATTTACCACCCAAATTTTTATAATCTCTTTTTTTGGTGTATTCAAAAATCTTGCAGCTATCTTTGTGGGACAAACAAAAAATTTTAAAGGAGCAATAAAAAGAGTGCTTCGTAAAAGTTGCGCATTTTGACTGTTTTAGAAAAATATTTCGGGAAAATTCATTATGACAAAAATTTTCTCTATAAAAATAATTGCCAACGGTAGTGTTTAGTACATAAGAAACTCATCAACTATTTATATAATATACATAGTAAATATAATAAAAATATAGCAGTAAATTATTCATAAAAATAATAAATTATCGAGGACATTTTCAATTAAAATAAAATAATAAACAGTCATCATAGTTAATACCAATAAAATAACTTTTGTCATAAATAGGCTTCTATCTATTAAAACATTTCTAAATTTCTTCCATTAGCATATACAGGTTTTCATCTGGATTCTGTTACGAAAAGGTAGAGCCTTTCCGAAAAATTCTAAACTCTGAGAATGCAGCACTTTACGTTTTACTCTGATTTTATAAGGCTATTACCAAAAAATAATTTAAAAAAATTAAGGTCAAAAATATTTTTTTAAACATTATATAAATTTAACCTTATAAAATATTTTTAATCTGTTTGAAATTAATTCTGGTGATAGCCCAATAAAATATAAGTAAAACTTTTATTTTTTTAAAGTCGATTAGACGCTTTAGGTCTACCTTTTCCAACGTCTGAGCGAGACAACTAGGTCAGCTAAAAGGTTAACCTTCGTAGGAAATCTTGTGTCTGGTGACAGCACAATAAAATCTATGTAAAAAGTTTCCTTTTTTAAGTCGATCGGAAGCTTTATGAGCGATTTATGAATTCTTCTTTGAAGGTCTACATTTTCGGACGTCTTAGCAAAACAACTATGTCAGTTAAAAGGTAGACTTGGGTGGGAAATCTAGTATCTGGTGATAGCCCAATAAAATCTAATGAAGCGTTTCCTTTTTTAAGTCTATAAGCGATTTATGAATTTCTCCTTGAAGGTCTACCTTTTCCGACGTCTGAGCGAGACAAGTATGTCAGTTAAAAGGTTGACTTTCGTGGGAAATCTAGTATCTGGTGATAGCCCAATAAAATCTAAGTAAAACGTTTCCTTCTTTAAGTCTATCGGACGCTTTATAAGCAAGTTATGAATTTTTCCGTGAACGTCTACCTTTTCCGACGTCTGAGCGAGACAACTAAGTCAGTTGAGAGGTAGACTCATGGGAAATCTAGTATCTGGTGATAGCCCAATAAAAACTAAATAAAACGTTTCCTTTTTTAAGTCTATCGTACGCTTTATAAGCGAGTTATAAATTTTTCCGTGAAGGTCTACCTTTTCCGAGGTCTGAGGGAGACAACTAGGTCAGATGAGAGGTAGACTTTCGTGGAAAAACTCATAACTCCTGTAATACAGCACCTGGAGACTTCAAAAAAGTTACGGTTTACTCAGATTTGATGAGACTATTACCAGAAATAGTCTTAAATAATTTTGAAATCAAAACATATTTATTTTCAACTTCATGTAAGTTTGATCTCAAAAAATATTTTTAATTTTTATGTTGGTAATAGCCCAATAAAATATAAGTAAAACGTTTCTTTTTAAAGTCGGTTAGATGTTTTATAAGCCAGTTATGATTTTTTCCGTAAAGGTCTACCTTTTCCGTCGTTTGAGCGAAACAACTTGGTCAGCTGAAAGGTAAACCTTCGTGGAAAATCTGGAATCAGGTCATAGCCTAATAAACTCTGAGTAAAACGATTCCTGTTTTAAGTCGAACATAGGCTATTTAAGCGAGTTATGAATTTTCGCGTAAAGGTCTACCTTTTTCGACGTTCGAGCAAAACAACTTTATAGACCATCGCGGAAGAAGTAATAACTCCGGTAATGCAGCACTTACAGCTTTGAAAAATAGTCACGTTTTACTCAGATTCTTTAAGGATATTACAGAATTGATTTTAAAATTTACGTTTTTGGAAGTCAAACTTGTTCTTATGGTTCTTTGGTCTTGAAGATGTTTAACATGGTTTAAGCTGAAAATTTAGTGCTAGAAGAATTTCTAGTCATCATCAAGTTAATTATTTAATGAAAAGAGCTTTAGTATTTAGTATTTTTAAACTATTAGGAACTAGTAGAAATAGGAATGGACCTGAAGGATTCACCATGATTTCTTGGAGTATGGGAAACCAGGTCCAGTTGTTTTAATTGGACAAAAAAATAACACAGTGAATTCAAATAAGATTGATACCGCAACTATGCAATCAAAAGTACTCTGTAGTGATTTTAGACTTGCTAAGTTAGTATACCTGTTAATTTTAACGACAATTTAGAGAATAAGAGGGTAAATCAGATCTGTCACTTTAACCAAAGGCTCTCTCGGCAGTTTTTCTTTGGGTATTTTTCAAGTTATTCTCATTGTGTTGCAAATTTTATAAAAAACAGTTTTTTCTAAACTAAAATTAGTACATTTAAAATATTCGTGATGGTTTCTTCACCGGAGCACAACGTATTCATTTCAGTGTAGCCAACTGTAGTAAACTTTTAAGCAATTGGGTTACAATTTGTCAAAGATTTGCAAACAAAGTGATACCCAAGATCTAAGATTCTACTTCTTTCTTAATTCAAGGTATTAGGATAGAAATGCAAAGAGTGTCTTCCAGTTTAAATTGTTCATTAATATCTCAAAAGGCAACTAATGCTGAAGGTTTCTACCGAAATACTATAGATAAACAAGCTTTTATTATACCGTTAAGCATGTTGATTTCGGAGGATGAAAAAATTGTTAATAACCGGTCTAGTCTCATCAAACTTCATGAACTTTGTGATTCAGTACTTCTCCAACAAAAAGCCGATATTAGAATTTCTCAGAAAAAAAATATCATCTAAATAAACAACATCCCAAATTATTGTCAGATGATTCTTCAGATTCTGTGGTTAATCCAACGTTTTTAAAAATGCTAATTGCACGTTTAGCACTACTATTTGTAGATAGATCACAGCAGGATGCTCAAGAATTTCTCAGATATTTATTGCAAATTTTATATGATGATGTAATTGGTATTTTACTACTAAACTAATGCATATTCATGTTGAAATTGTTGAAAAATTAAGTGATTCAGACAATTAAAAAAAATAGATTTTTGGGAAAGGGATTTATTCAAAATAGAGCGTATACAACTTTTTCAGTGCCTCGACAGTTTTACCAGTGAAGAAATATTGGACAGTGATAAGAAGTCTACATGTTTAAAGTTCAAAGATCGAAAAAATCTAGAAAGTCTTGTAAGATCAACAAAATTTTGGATATTCATGAATAGACTTTCTTCTAAAAAAAGTTAAAAAGAAAATTGAATGTGATGGTTGATTTTCTTCTGGGGCCCGATTCCTGAATCTCACCGAATGAATGTTACTATTATCTTTATCAAAGCGCTTGTGTGAAATTCTCACCCTGGTTCAGACCAAGTGAATTTGGATTTGTCAGTGAGATTTTCTCGCATGCGCTTCAAGGAAGGTGATATATTGACTTTCATTTCGTGAGATTTCAGGAATAAGGGACCAGGGGGGTTATTCTCGAATCACACGATATGTTTTCGTATACGACTTGACAAGGATACAATGATGACGTCGTAGACGGTATCGTGGCGTGTGATTTGAGAAAAACCTCTCAGAAAGAGATATGAAAAATTACTTCGCCAAACCAGACACTCACTATGTCACTTCAAGTAACCTCATTTTATTCTGCTTATTATATTTCTCTTAGAAATGGCATGAATACAATGATTTTCATGTGACAAGAATTTCTGCAAAATATAGTTATGAGTTGTCTGTTGTCTGTTTTACGGGTTGGAAAGAAATTAGTGCATTTTTAATACATAAATAAATTATGAAAAGTGGGATTTGGATAAATAAAATACTTTTAAGTTGCATACATAAGTGAAAATTGTTTAAAAGCAATTTGAAATACATAATAAAAAAATGAGGCATTTACCTAATTTTGAAAAGGTTTCTGGCATGAGTTTTGTTTTTCTCTTTTCCCAGGCTCGGAGCTCTGCTTTCCCAAGCCCTGACTGACAACGAAACGGGAGAGTGCAAATCCAATTTTCGCCTACTTAATTCAGCACCTGAGTTTTCAATCTCGGGGCTTTTAGCGCCCTTTTCAAGTGTATATATGGCATGTACGCCTCCTAATTTCCCATGTTGGCGACAATCCCACACTTCTCTAAGTGTGATATTTAATCTATGTATTTAAAATACAACACCAGGAAATTAACAGGTTACAAAGTAGAGTTTGCTGATACTTAGTTTGAGTATCAGTATACAATCAATAAATTAGGTAATCTTTCAATTTCCTTGATTTATTTGCATACCTATAAACTCGATATAAAACACCAAAGAACTAAAATGAGTCCCCATTTATCTGACAACAAATTTAGTATCAAGTCGTAAAATTTGCAAATAAAATGCTTGTAAAAACGTGTTTGTTTATACATATAAAGAAATATAACACAAATTTTACTGCCGAATTTTATTGTAATTAAATTAATTTTAATTAAATAGAAAAACTAGTTATTATTATTTTCTTTTATTTTTTTTTATTTTTTTTTTATTATTTTTTTTTATTTTTATTTTTTTTTATTTTTTTATTTTTTTTTACTTCAAAAAATTTTACATGTCACTATTATCTTGACAATAAAGATTCTTTAAAAACCTGAAGATGGGATAAAATTATCCCGAAATCGATAGTTTTTAATTTAATTTATACAAAACGTATAAATAATAAAGTTGGACTAAAAGAAAATAATAATAACAAGTTTTTCTATTTAATTGAAGCAGTCCAAATAATTGCGTTGTCCTTTAATTTATTTAAATTAATTTTAATTTAAAAACTTAAATTTCCTATTTTATAACAACCTGCATTTTAATAAAATCATCGAATATCATTTTATAACCAATTACGCAAATTAACATTGTTTCTCATATTCTCATATTGAAATTTATTTTTTTGGTAATGTATTACGTATTACATATTTTATAAATAATAATCTAGAATTTTAGGAAATATTTAAAAAAAATCGAACAAAAAGTAATTACTTGATTTTCCCCCAATCTGCTAATTATAATCTCCACTAATTAATTAGGAAATTGCCAAAAAGTTTTTACTTGGTTGGCTTATCAAGAATATAAAAAGAAATAATCTTTAATCATCAAGGCGCAAAACAAAACAAGATAAATAAGCGAGCTTGAGTTACATCGTGTCTAATTTTTGCTTTTTATTTTTTCATCCCGCATTTCTTAGTTGCAAGCTTCTTTATTTCTTAGGCTAATTACAACTAATTTAATTTATCATTACTTTTATCTTACAAAGCTTCCAAAGCTCCTACTTAATTTAATTTATATACAAAGATTATTTCAAGGAGTATTCAAGGAACATAAGAGCACAAGAAAACATAATAACATTAGATTTTAATGTAATTATACTTCAGAAAATTTAAGTCTTTAAAACCTTTTTTAAAATTTATTTAGAAATAATCAAAAAAGATTTTAAACTCTTACGAATTTTTTAATATATGTAGAAGTCTCTTAGGTTTTTTTTAGTTAATAAAAGTAGTTTGGTTTGAAGGGAGTAACATAATACAAATTTATGTTTGATAAATTTTAAGTGTGTTTTGAAGGTCTACTTTGTATTTAAAATTAAAAAAATATTTTCTGATTTTTATCAAGTGTTCCATGAAATAATAAATTATTCGAGACAACATTATGACTAAGTAATTAAATAATACTTCTTCATTCTTGAAATTAAAAGCAATGTACACAAAAAAGGAAATAATATTAGGTGGTCAAAGTGATGACCTTCTGCTTCCCAACATTTTAGAATTCTTTTGTAAAACCCTTCTCGCACATTGGATAATATTTGTGGAGTTATTTCTGCTCAGCCTTGACGGATTCTAATGTTCATATCTTCTCTGGTTGTTGTTGCTGTTTTCATTACACATTCTTTAATAAATCCCCAGAGGAAAAAATCCAAAGATGTAATATCTGGCGAACAAATTAACTGGTCCTCCTCGACCTATCAGCCTTTCAGGAAACATTTTGTTCATTGCTTGTCGTGCTGGATTCACATATTTATTCTAAAATTCATTGGAACTTCTTCTAATAACTCTCCAAAATAATTCCTCAAAAAGTGTGCGTAAATGAGACCAGTTAAACGACCTTTAAAGATATAGGGACCAATAATGTAATTGTAAACAATTCTGCATTTGATAAGGTACAGTTCTGATTCGGTGCGGGTTTGTACTAGACTAGTCATTACTGGTACATTCATTCATGTTATGTCTGTTGACTTCTCCAGTGTTTGAAAAACTAGCTTCATCAGAATACATCAAATCCGAAGTAAGTAATAGATTCAGGGTAATTTTTTGAAGAGTCCAATTACAAAAATTTACACGATTAAGGAAATCTTTACCATATAAATTTTGATGAAGAGACATGTGGAAAGGATGGTATTTGATTTTTCGCAGAAGTTTTGAAATAGACGTCCTACTGACACCACTTCTTGTTGAAATTTGTCAAATGCTACTTTGTGGATTAACTCTAACAAACGCTAAAATATTTGTTGTATTTTCTTCATAAATTATTCCTGCCGCCTTATTTTTCTTTATTTTAATGCATCCATTTCGCAAAAATCTATTCTTCAAACGTTGAAATGCCATATGGATTTCTGAGGTTTTTTGGGATAACCGTCCCTGTAACTTTGTCTACATTCATCCAAAATCATAAATATGTTAAACGCTTCTTCAAAGATATTCATCTTAGAAAACTTTTTCTTTTCAATTAAATTAAGAATTTGCACTTGTGTATGGACTTAGGTTACAAAATGTATATTGAGAAGAAATTAGTTATGTTATGACACTCGATTAAAGTCTCAAAATAAATGATAATAGAAATAATAGAAAGATAATAAAAAGACGTTTTTACCAAAATGGATTTCGTCTTCAGAGTAGAATAAGATTATTTATTAAACTATTATATTACTTCCTTCAAGTGGGACACCCTGTATAAAGTGGCTTAAAATCCTCTTTTGAAGCGATTTTAAAATCTGAAATATTTTTCACCGATAAAGCTGAAAATATTTGTTGAAAATGTAATAAATTTAATTATATCAAAATTTTCACATGACTTGCTAGGATCTATTGATTTTGCTCCGCTAAAAACAGGGAAGTGTATGCAGTTGTAAATTTAAAATAGCAATCCCGAGGTTTATTTAAATTATTGCTCACTCAGTAATCCATTGGTGTTGTTAGCTGCAATTGTTTTAAATAAATCAAGAGCTTTTGCTAAAGTATACGTCAAACGCATTTGCAGCATTTGAGGATTTAATCGATTTTTTATTAAGCTATTTTGTTACCAGTAAATTTTCATGCAGTTTCCAATGAAACTTACTTCTTTAAATTTTCTCTAACGCTAAAACTTTTAATAAATATAATAATAACTTAAAAAAATTAAGGTGGAATAAAAAATTGTAATAAAATTTCTTCAAGTCGGAGTCTTAAAGTTTCAAAGGTTTGGTGTTTGTATGATGCAGTTTAATGCTCCCCTAATATTGTTAGGTAAAGCATTATATTCCATAAATCCCTTATTGAAAATTTAGTCGATATTCACATTATAACTTAATCTCTTATTATATACGACAAGATGTAAGCTATGCTTATAAGATTAAACGAACTTACCTTAAGTGAAGTTCTGATCTTAATTGTATGAAATCCCTATTCCGAATAGTTCAATTATTGTAGACCTGCGTCCAGTGTCTATTTACCACACTTCCAAAGCCTAAAATTAAAAATATAGGCTCTGCAACTCTCCGCGCATGTCATCAGCGCCAGCGCCAAGCCGTTCATTCGTTTAAAGCCTAACCGTAATCTATTCAAAAAGGGGGAAAAATAAGGGAAGGGAGGGATTGAACTATTCGGAATAGGGATTTCATACAATTAAGATCAGAACTTCACTTAAGGTAAGTTCGTTTAATCTTATAATTGTATTTCAATCCCTATTCCTCTAGTTCAATTATTGTAGATGTTTAAAGCTGATTACGGTTTCAAATTTTATTTTAAGTAACCCTAAGTTGGAAAAAATAAAAAACCTTAATTCCAAAAGAAAAAATAAATATATTCTTAAATTCATACAGAAAAATAAAAAAAACAATTTAATTCTTAAAACAAAGAATAACTCTAAACATTAGGAACATAATAAACGTTAATAAAATACAATAATATAGGATTTGAAATAATCCAATAGGGAAAAAAAAAAAATTATTGCAAACCACTATGATTTTATTATAGCCCTCGCCAAAACGTCCTCATTGGTTAGTTCAAGATTATAAAATTTTGTAAAAACTTCTGACTTTCTTGTCCAGCCTGCTGTTTTCCGAATGGTTTCCAGGCTAATGCCTGCTCGGTTAGCAGCTGATGTAGTTGCATGTCGGGTGCTGTGAGCTTTGAAGATGCTTGTGTTTATTCCACTTTTTCCTAAGATGATTTTAACCCATCTTCCTAGTGTTTGAGAGGATACAGCCTTGTATGGTTTTTTTCATGATATAAACAAATAGTCCAGGTTGCTCCTTATACTCTTGGTTCTTTCTAAATAGGATTGTAGTGTGAAAGCTGCGCAAATAGTTTTTTCTTTGAAAAAAGGTAAAACTAACTTCGGTTGAAGTTTATTTAAGCCTGAAGTTTTAATACAATCGGTAATTCTAATTTCAATTTTATCCTTATGTATACCAATATTTGATATTTTGATTGCCTTTAAGGTTTGAATTCTATGAGCCGTAGTTAAGGCAATTAACGTTATTAACTTCATCGATAGATCCTTTAAAGCCAGCTTGGTGTTGCAAGGTAATGTTTGTAGAAAAGTTAAAACCACGTTAGGATCCCAGATGGCCTCATATCTGGGTTTTGGTGGACGATTTTTGACTATTCCTTTAAAAAATCTCTTTATTCTGTAGTCCTCCCCTATTTGGGGTCCCATTAGTAAGGAGATTGCCGATCTTATACAATTTAAACTGCTGTAAGATGAGCCCTTATCATACTCCTGCGTTAAGAACAATAGTATATGGAAACAAGATGAATTGAAAAAATCTAGATCTTCTTTAAGACAAAATTCCCACCATTTCCTTAAGGCACAATTGTATTGACTTTGTGAAGACTTTGATAAAGAATCTATAGATAGATCAATTGATATTCCTGGTACATCCTTTAATTCAAAAGCTTGCCTGATAACCTGGCGGAAGCCAGGGAAATGCTTTCCCATAACGGATGTGGATCTTTCCTAGAGGAAGTTAATAAATTTATATTTGATTCAAATATCAATGGTTTATTAACACAAATTGAAATAAATAGGGGCCACCATGGCTGGGTAGGCCAATTTGGAACCACTACAATTCCCTCTGATCCTTCATAAACTATTTTCCTTAAAACCTTTAAAATAATTGAAAAGGGGGGAAAAGCATAAAAGAACATATCTTTCCAAGGGATTGTAAAAGAATCAATTGCCCAAGATTCTGGATCTTTTTTCCATGACACATATTTCTTACATTTTGTGTTGGACCTACTAGCAAAGAGGTCAATTTCAGGCAATCCAAATTCCTTAACAATCTTTTTAAAAATCAAACCGGAAAGTTCATACTCAATTTCCTGTTCTCCCCTTCTCGATTCCTCATCAGCCTCCTTGTTTTCAGCCGAGCTAATATAAGAAGCAAAAACAAAAATGTTTCTTTCTTCGCACCATTCCCAAATCTTTCTAGAAAGTTGATTTAAATTTTCAAATCTGACACCTCCACATTTATTTATATATGCTACCGCAGTGGTATTGTCAATTCTCAATAAAATCTCACAATTACTAACAGATCTGGTAAAACATTTTAACCCAAACAATGCTGCCATTAATTCAAGTATGTTTATATGATACTTTTGTTCTTCTTGGTTCCAAAAACCATGTATACGTTCCCCATTACAAAAAACACCCCAACCACTTCTGGAGGCATCCGAAAAAATAACCAATTCATAACTGAAATTTCTAATCGGATTAGGAACTTGTAAATTTTTCATCCACCAAAGAATTTCTTTATTTAAGGATGCAGGAACTATCATATTGCTGTCAAAAATTCCTTTATTAAGGCAAAGTTCCTTATATTTTACAACTTCGAAGGGTTTTATATGAATCCAACCAAACCTAACTGCAGGGCAACATGCTACTAGTTTACCTACTAAACTTGCAAATTCTCTTATCTTTACCCCTTTTCCGATCTTAAAACAATTAAGATTTGACCGAAGTTTGATGATTTTTTCCTCGGGAACATTTAAACTTAAATTACTGGAATTAAACATAAATCCAAGAAATTTGCATTGTTTTGAAGGTATTAAATTACACTTCTTTTTATTAATTATAAAACCCAAATGTTCTAGTAATTTTACTGTTGTCTCAATATTATCCCTGCAGGTTTCCATTGTATTACCCAGTAATAAAAAGTCATCAATATATGCAACTGAAAGAAACCCTCGTTCACGTAAATAACCCACTACTGGCTTTATTAATTTCGTGAAAATAAAAGGTGCGGTACATAAACCAAAAGGTAAACAAGTGAATTCATAAAGAGTTCCTTGAAATTGAAAACGTAACAACTTTCTAGAAGACTTGTGTATTGGTACCAAATAATATGCATCTTTGAGGTCCACCAATCCCATATAGGAGTCTTTTGTCATTAAATTTATGGCTGACCTCCAATCCTCCATTTTAAAATGAAGCTTTTGCACAAAATCATTCAATTTCTTTAGATTTAATATAAATCTATAAGAACCATCGGGTTTTGGGACCAAAAATATACTAGAAATATATTGTCCTTTTTCATGATTGCAGGGAGTAATTACTCCCATATTTAGTAGTTTTTGAATGTGAAGATTGCATTCATTATTTTCAAACAACGATCTACTCTTTTCAAGTGGAACGACTTTTTGATAAACATTTGAAATTAGTGGAATTTTATATCCCCTTAGTAGATTTATGATAAAAGGATCAGAGGTAATGTCCTTCCAGTTTTTAACAAAATGTTTAAGTCGACCAGAGATTTTACTTACTTCTAATATTGATGTCTCCTGTATGGTTGATGTTGTTTGGTTTTCTGATACTGTTGGTTTTTTCGTGTTTTTTGTGAGACCTTTGTCTGTCGCCAGTTGTGCCCCCCCCAATTCTGTTGTTGATTTTGACGAGAAGTGGACGGGGCTTTGAAGTTTTTTGACTTCTTTGTTGATGAAGGAGCAGTAGTCGTCTTTGTCTTCTGAATTGCCAATTCCTCGGACACCTTTTCTAAATTCTTTGCAGTCTTCACTTCTTCCTCCAAATTATTCCCAAATAAGAATTCATCAATTGAAGTTTGATTTAAAGTTTGCCTTAGACTTTGTTTTATATTCGGGGCCAATAAAGCCCTTCTTATTGTGCTCTGAGTATATTGCACATCAGCTAGAATTCTAATTGAATCGTTTAAACATTCAATCATATTCAGATTTGTTGATCTGTCACTTCCTCCCCCTCCATTTTTTATCAATTCGGTTAGACATCTGCTTGAGGCAGCTAAAGCAGCACTTATCTTTTTTTGATTTGACAACAATTTGCTGTCTCGCTGCAAATGTGTTTCCGAAGTACACCTAACGATTGAATCATTAAGTTTAGGGGGGTTAATTGTACCACAATTTATTGGTATGGGATATTTATCCATAATAGAGGTAAGATCCTCCGTTTTTAAACCATATTTTAAAATATGGGCTAGATTCAAACTTAATTTTTGTTGAATCGGTGGTCCCACATTGTCCTTTATAATCACATCATCCCCCAGGAGTGCGAGTATTTCCCTATCAATATTTTCATCTTGGGGTTGGATATTTTCCTTATCCATAGTAAGATTTGACGAACCTGCGCCCTGAACCAAATCTTGAGTTACTAGTGCGCATTCCACCTCGCGCCCTGGCGAATCAGTCCGAAGATTTCCGAACTCGTATTGATTTTCTGGGGATGGCGTGTCTGCGTACCGTAAGGAATCGTGCGTTGGCGTCACATCTGCGTTAAAGAAAAAACGTCCCTTGTTAGATACGCCATTTGCATTAAATGTTAAAATACATTTAACATTTTTAATCTAGCACATAGTCTAGCTTCATGAAAAGAGAAAAATCTAATTCACGGATAAAAAACCACGTAAGTGGTTTCGGCACATAGGCCGACTTTGTGAAAAAGATAACAATCTATTTCACAGAACTTTGCAGTTTTTTCTCGCATTTCTAAAAAGAGAAAACAAAAACATTAGTCACTTACTTGGAGACGAATTTGAATTAATTGAAGAATCTGTGCTATGTCTTCTTGTGACTTTTCTTTCTAATCTCTTTAACTTCTTGCTTAAGCGCGCTATTTCTTCCATGTTGCGTCGTTTACCCATTTTGCTATTTTGGAGAGCGAAGCGTGCAGTATGCTCGACACACAGAACAAGAATGAACGGCTTGGCGCTGGCGCTGATGACATGCGCGGAGAGTTGCAGAGCCTATATTTTTAATTTTAGGCTTTGGAAGTGTGGTAAATAGACACTGGACGCAGGTCTACAATAATTGAACTAGAGGAATAGGGATTGAAATACAATTAATATGAATGGGTACAAGAATGTGTATTATCATTGCGTGTAATAAACGGTAAGGAAATAATGCTAATAATTCCAAAATGTTTGATAATATAAAATGCAAATGAAAATTATCTTGATTCCTCCAAATAATTTGAAAATGACCCACCCTAAATAACTTCAGTTTCATGACATGAAATTCTAGGGCATTTTGGATAGATCCTAATATAGATCAGGAAACAGGTCAAAAAAGGGGAAGTATTTGGCTAATTTATTCTCGAAAACTGGAAACGGTTTGAATGAAGATATATTTTCATCTAAAAAGAGTTTGTTAAAGTTTGCACCAATTTTCTGCTTGTGGTCTATGAGGCGTATTCCAAAAATTAAGGAATTTTCGTACTTTTTTTCAGTTTTACACTAATATCTCCTAAACTATGTACTTATTTCTGAAAAAAAAATCTAGTGAGTATCACATATTTGAAATTACGCTAAGTCGTTAGGAAGATATGCAAGTTTAAAGAACTACCATTTTTCCCATTTTTAAAAAAACGTGTCTTGGATTTACATTGTCTACTGCTGGCGAACCAAGAACCAATATTGATGAATCAACGTATTTGAAATTAGAAAGTCCATTATAGTACAAAAAACTTTGATGTAAGATTTGATGAGTTGGTAATTGACAAAACAATTGAAAAATTAAAATTAAACGTTATAAAAAGTGTTCTCGTCATCCAGAAAGTCTTCCAATACATCATCACTGTTATGCAGCATATCTTCGTCATCATCATCAATTTTGTCTGGAGTATTAATGTGGGAAGTTTCTCTGCAATTATTGCATATTCGGGAACAATCATCCTTTGCTTCCTGCAACCACTAGCATTTTGGCATTTTGCCCAAGCTTCCGACCCCATTGAAAAGTTAATTTTATTTTCAGGTTTTAGTCATCCACGCATTTTAGTGTGCGATGAAGTAACATTTAATGGAAACTGATGGCGGATTCACAGTGTCTCGTCCGTTGTGATAGTTTACAAAACAGTCAAAGAAAAGGATATCCTAACATTTGAAAACATCACCAATTTACATATGATTAACAATGTTTCAACATTGTAAATCATAAATCTGACATTTCCTTTATTCTGATGTACCTTTTGACTTTATCATCATCTCGGCTTTTATCAGAAGTAATAGTTGATCTTGGGAACAACCCCAGTGATTGCTGGGTGATGGACAGAAAGTAAAGTTTTAAATTCTTGAGCGAACGATTCATGCGATCTTCTGGAAGTGCTAGATCCAAAAAAACTGCTAAACTAGTGTAGCATCAATGTAGGACTGCTTATTTTATCCTTCAAAAAACGTGTTTTCTATCCATTCATTTCTACTACTATCAATTAAAGTTAGAAAACCCTTTTCTTTTACCTTCGGCACCTCCTCTTGTAAAGAATGTGAATCCGCCATCACTTTTATGGCAAAAGGTAACTTAAACGTACACTGCATACTATAACTAAATCTCGAAAAGAATTGAACTTTTCAATGGGATTGGAAGGTTACTAAACATGGGCTGCTCACATTACCACCAACAGCCGAACAACATATTTACGTCACATTGTGGTAATTCACCAACATTGGCTCTTGGTTCGACAGAAGCAATGAAAGAGCAGAAACCTAAATCCAAAACACGTTTTTTGAACATAGGTAAAAATGGTTGTTCTTTGAATTTTAAAGATATGATTTTTTTATAGAAATACATCGTTCAGGAGTAATTGTAGTGAAAAACTAAATTTCCAGGTTTTTTGGATACCCCTCATAGAGAGCACGATAAGAAAATTGGTGCAAACTTCAATAATTCCGGGAATTAATTAGGTTGTAAATCCCATGTTGCCTGGCTTATTAGTGGTAAGACCGATTTGTAGGTTCGAAAAGTTGCTGCACCGAAAATTGCTGGATCGAATATCGTTGCATCAAAAAATAGTGGGGGTAAAACAGAGGTGCTTTCGGCGTAGCGATCTTTCGGTCCAGCGATGTCTCGATTCAGCAATATTTCGAACCAGCAACCTTTCTAACAGACAAAATTTCAATGCAGCTGGAAGATGAATCGGACGAAGTGGTCCAATAGAATTGGCAGTACGGTCGCCCAATTTTTCGCTATTGCATTTCTTTCTTTGGGGAGACTTAAAAAGAATTGTATTCAAAATACCACCTAAAAGAATTTAAAACTTGAGAAACAGGATAAATGAAGGTTATCATGCTCTATGAAAAGAAGCTAAAATTTGATTAATTCATCATTAGAATTAAGAGAGGCCATGTATATATCTCAAAATATAGCAAATTTAGCAAAAGTTTAATCTGTTGTTCGATAGACTAAATATTTTATTCGTTTAAAATAGAAATAAACTTATCTCAATACTACTTGATCTACTTGAGTACTCACGTTAATTCCACGAATAAACTTCTGACAAAGCATAAGCAGTTGAAGATGGAATAAATGTCGGAATTTTCAAGAGCACTTCTTGTCTCACAAGATTTGTCGGTTCTCAATTGAACAATAATTAAACTTAGTTTGCAATAATATTTCTCAACTCTCTGTCCAACAATATTTATTTAATTTATTAAAGATAAAAACTACCACGAAATCGTTAATATTTTAAAATTAACTTTTTCCCTAGACTCGTCTATGTTAAATAATTTATTAAAATTAATAAATAATTACCAGCTAAATAACTTCACCAAATTTGATCATAATTCAACGTTATGTCTCACAAAGTACGCGTAAGTTTGTAAACACCAAACTAATTCTGAAAAGCATTGTGTTGTCATGATTTACTCTTACTCCAAGGTTTAAGCACGCAATTGTGGTTTAACAACTTAAACTTTTTTTATCGAGTTTAATTATAATCGTGTCAAAAATTATATATTAATTACATAGAACAAGATTTGTTTAAATTTCAATTTCAGTAACTTAACTTTGGTTAACAAAAATTTTTAATTAATGTATTATGAAATATTATTTTAAAATTCTTTGAGAATCCTTAGAGTTTATTGAAAGTAAAATTAAAAATTAATTAAAATTTTAAAGGAAAGTGTAAATTGTTAAGCCCCTTGAGAACGAGTAAACAATACGAATTAAGCGCGTATTATTTATTTTCCTGGAAACCAAAGGGAAAGGATTTTCAATTTGTAACTTTGTAGGTAACTGGACTTATTGACATCTTTCGCATCTGAAAATTATGTATTTGTTTTGATACTTTACCAGGAGTAAAAAAGCTATCAATAAATTTTCAAGGCATAAAAATATGTCGTTAGGAAATGAGAAAAACCTAAATTTAATAAATTAAAGTAAAAATAACGTCCTAATTCATTAATTATTAATTAAAAAAGTCTTGCTGCATAATTAATAATTTGAAATTAATTCCAGCATGAACACTTACACAAAGTTTAAAACTTTAAATGAGTAAGATTAAGCTTAAGAATTTCAAGTAATATTGATTGACCATCCAAATTTATATTTCAAAATAGTAAGTAGTAGTCCGAGAGCCTGCAATAGAATAGCGTTGAATACACCATAAAGCATATTTTCAAAAGGGATAACATAATACAGCATTTAATAAATACTGATTTTATTAGGATATTTGTGTATAAGCTTTAATAGTCCAAGGGTTAAGGTATAGATCAGCTCTGATTAACTCCTTCCAGTTTTTAATGCAACAATATTTGTTAGTGGCTAACCAAGAATTTGAAATCGGTTAATAAACAGTGACGAACCAACAAATTTCGTGCTAGTAATATCCGAACTAGTAATTTTCGGTCTATCAAGTTTTTATCCAGTTCGATGCAGCATGTTCTTTTCAAAAAAATTTTTTATCAAATATTAAAACCATTTACCAGCGAATTTTTCTGGTGAATCATTATTTACGATCTACGTGTTCAACAAATTATGATTTTGGGGGTTTGTGATGGTTCTGTTTAATACACTGTTTTATATTCGGTTTTATGGTCTAATTTATTAGTAATTTCTGAATAGTAATGATTATGAAATCAAAAAGAGCTTGAATTTTTATAATCTTCTACAAGTCTATAAATAAATTTTACAGTAGAACTAATCCTGGAACAACCGACGAGTAGTCGGAACGTCCTAGGCTTTTGAAATTTTATAGTTAGATGGATGACAAAAGTATAATATAAAGTTGGTCGAAATGTTGAAAATTTTGAGCCCAGTTTGTCCACATCGATCATTTCAAACCGCCGAACTATCGCCAACATTCGTCACATCATCATTTATGAAACCAGAGGTGGGATTTTGTTTCTACGGCGGATTCTAAAACTCGCCAAAACGTCATCATTTAGGCGAAGAGAACAATGTAAATAATGACGAATTGGCGGAAAATGATGACGATTTGGCGAGTTCATAAAACTCGCCAACAAAACAAAATCCGGCCTCAGAAGGTTCCTAGATCAATCTGGCAAGGCGATTATGAACGAAAACGTCAAAACTACGCGTTTTTAGCATAAAAATGAAAAAACTTGTGTAAATCATGGTGAGACTTTGGCCATTGAGAAAAAATCGTAGTTGGTATTTTCTTAATCATAGAACATGCGAATTCCGAGTTGGTGGGTTTTTATCCCGAAAATTCGATTTTTACCACAGGATGCGACCGATTATAGTCGAAAGTGATTCAGATTGTGGTTTTAGTTACCCTTAATGTACAGAAAAATACTCGTTTTACCATAACGAGTCCAGTGGCGTAGTTTTTTTATCAAAGGTAAATTAAAATCCCGCTAAAATACGTCGCGTCAAATAATTTAGTATTCGAGATTTGGCCGAAACTGGAAAAGAAGTATAAAAAATCGCTACAAGCAGTTTTGAGGTGTAGGAGACAGCACGCAGTCTCCTCATACCTCATACCATAGACTCTAGAGTGCTTCTTACCTCAGACAGTAACTACTATAGAGTGATTGCTGCCTTGGCAGGAATAACTCCACTTGGACAAGAAGCACTCTTGGGTTAATGCTACCCAGACAAGATCATTTTAGTTTTTTTGGAATAGCACATCTGATTCTATTTGAGGTGACCCTTATGAGTGCTATTCATTGGATCACCCGGTTTGCGTGATATCAAAAATATCGTATCCATTGCCGAATTGGTTAACTTACGGAAACTATTCAACCGATTTTCATTCGTTCTGGAGTTATGGGTGGTTTGAGTTTTAGAGAGAAATTTTGATAGAAAAATTGATCATTTTACAAACAAATCAATATCTGGAAAACTTAAGAGCATAACTTCGGGGAACTGGAAAATCGCTAAACAATTTCAATATGATAAAAAGTGGGCATTCCAGGGCCGGGTTAGTACTCCAAATTTTCAAAAAATTTCGAAGAATTTTGCAAAAAAATTAATACACCGAGTTTCGTCAAAAATGACTTCGGGGAACTGGAAAATCGCTAAATAATTTCAATATGATAAAAAGTGGGTATTCCAGGGCCGGGTTTGTACTCTAAATTTTCAAAAATTTTGGACGAACAGACTAATTCACCGATTTTCACCAAAAATGACTGAAAATTCCCTTAGTTAAAACCTTTAACCGTGGTAAAAATTCCAACTCACTGCTGAAAATAATTTTTGAGAAATTTAATAGATAAAAATTAAATTATAAAAAAACAATTAGAATTTAAGCGTTCACTCGAGTGTCTTTTAATAAGGAGATTCCTTATTTCCATATTTTTAATAAAAACGTGAATAATTAAAAATATATTCTTGTTAAAAATAATATCAAATAACGATGAAAAATAACATGAAAGTCAATTTATGAAAATAAAAATAAAAATAGTACATTTTACTTTGTATTTGTTTCAAAATTATAACTCACTCCTTAAATTATTTTCATTGGTATTTAATTAAAAATTTAGTTTTAATTAAACAGGCAATTCAGCTATCCTTTTAAAGAATTAAATCAGAATATTTGTGTATTTTAGTACAAAATTTTAATAAAAATGTTTACAGAAAAATGATTTAAAATATAGGTTAAGGACAAGGAAGTTTTATTTACACCTTTCATCTAAGATCCCGAATAATTTTAAGTTAAAAAAATATCACCCCTGACAAATCATTCTTGTTGGAATCTCTGCCATCCGTTCAAGAATTTAAGCAAAATAGGTCAAAGTAATCTTCTGGCGCCTAAAAGGTTCTTACTTCTAGCTTTCCTGAAAAAGTGAAGGTCTCCTCAGCGTATCCTCACGAACTAGAAAATGGCGGAATACAGGAATTTGTGGAGCATGTAAGAATGTTTTGCCATGTTAATTTGTTCATTATAAGTTTAATTTGGCACGACAAATTACGTAACTTTATGTCTGTTTTATCTAATTACGGACGAAACAGCGTTAAAGCAGAAAATTTTAATGTGCTCGCGTATATGTGAATGTTTTCATCACATTTCGGGTCTGAAACTTAATTGCGTTTATTAATTAATTAATTTAAAATTAATAATTTCGTTTTGCTTATGACTTGAGCTTTTATATCACACCAAAGGGAGAATTATGTAGGACCTTAATTATCAACATAAAACTGCAAGTATTAAAACTAATGAATAATTTCATTACGTAGCAATTATACCAAGTTAATCATTAATTGAAACGCATATGCAATGGAATAATATTGGATTTTATCATAAATTGATTCATTTGTATAGGGCTCATGGTATATGTAATACAATTGCTGTATACTTACAATAATTGTTTATACAGGATTAATAAAGGTTACACATAAATTTATATAGGGATTATTGAAATGTGTGGTATAAAAACTAATCCTACTCAAAAAAAAAATTACATCGTTTCGATTTATTTTATTAAAACACGCTTTTAAAATAAAACCAGTATTCAGTTAAATCTTGATAAATTACTTGATATGATGTATCGAGTTTCATTCTTGTAATCTCATCATTAAAAATGAACGAATCAAAAACGATAATAAATATTTTAATGATATTGTTATTGTGTAATGCCCTTCATCGTATTTTTATACTACAACTTATGTTATGTTTGTATGTAAAATTTTAAACAGCAATGTATTTTAAAATCACTTAAAAAGGTGGAGTATGTTTCCGGTGTAATTACTAATTACAAATGTAAAACTTGTTTTATTACCTCCTAAATTTATGTTCTAACAACTTGTTTAAATACCTACACAGATTTTGATGCACTTAAATAAATCCTTAAAGTGATTCACCTTAATGGTTTTATGAAATATTGTTTGCTTTTTCATTTATTTAAGTTAAAATAAATTATGATTGAACAAGTGCAATTTTATTTATACTTACCATTTATATGAAGATTATAGAAGCAAATTCCTGGAACAAAAAACAACATTAATACGAAATAAACAAAGTTTTAATGTTATTTTAATTATTACTTAATAGTTTTTTGTATACAGGTTGTCCCAACACTGAGATTATGCCGGACCAAGTTTAAGTTTTTCTAATTTAAACACCCATATTATAACATTTTTGGATTTCTTATCAAAAATCAAAAATAGACAAAATCACTTTGGATGACTACTTTAAAAAGTACTTGTATGATCGCTCAAATATATCTTATCAGTTATATAAAATTCGAAAATTTAAAAAAAAAATATATTTTTAAAATTTTGCATTTTTTAGCTATTTTGAAAATGCTCTATTTTAAAAACGCACGCGTTGGATCGCTCTAATATTTAATAATATTTATTGAATCGTTATCAGCCAACTCAAAACTATAAAATAGACTCAGGATTTTTTTTTTCAAATTTTCTTAACGTTTGTTTGTGTCTTTCTTTATTTTGCTATTTTATTAATGTTGTTTTATCACAATAGTAGTTTTTGTTGTTTTACATCAGAAATAAAATCTAAACTCACAATTATCAATTTTGGTTTTCTAAGTCTCAGTATGCTTTCAAAATTTAACAACTGATGATACAATAGAAACCCTTATTTTGTCAAATTTCGCTTTTCGAAATGATGAGCTTTTCTAAAGAATAAATGGTAAATATGGTGTAGGCGTTTGGTGAAGCTGAAAGAAATCCTATTCTGGCTATCAAAATTTATAAAACTCGAAATCCTAACACCAGACAACCAAGAATTGAAGCAATGTGAAAGATGATGGAGCGTTTTGAAAATTCGGGCATTGTGTTATACAATATTTAAACTATTGACTAATCAAAGTATTAGCCTCAATTATGTTCTGAATGTTTTATTAGCTATTGAAGAAATTAAACACGTTGATTTGTACAAGAGAAGTATTTGCCCTGACTCATGTTTCAAAATCTTTAGTCAACCGGATTTTCAAAAAATATTGGTTTCATCCATATCATATTGATTGGCACCATACTTCGAGAAGAGACTAAACTTGCCTGTTTTGATACACCGCGGATGTAACTCTAATAAATACAATTTTGGTTAGTGACGAAGCCACCTTCAAAAACAATTGACCTATCAATAGGCATAATAACTACTATTATACAAAAGAAAACCTGCACTAAGTGCGCAATATTGATCACCAAGTAAATGGTCCTTCAATGTTTTGGGAGGAATAACTGGGGAGATGTTCCTTGTCTTTTTAAGAGATTGACTACCATCATTCTTCTAAGAGAAGAAAAGTCATCTGGGTTCAGTAAGATGGAGCCCATGTGCACTTTGATAGGATTGTTAGACAGTATTTAAATTTAAATAATTGGCTACTTGGTCACTGGAATGTCACAAATGGGCCTGCAATTTGGCTGGACAGATCTCCTCACTTAAGCCCGATAGATATTTTTTTTGGAGCCATGTAAAATGTTTAGTATCAGAATCAACCCACAACATCTGATGACATGGAAGACCGAAAAATATCAGCAATTCAAGCCATCACCCCGGATACTCTCAATAATGTCAGTCATTTATTTTCATTTGTACATAGACTTTTTTTGTTTTTCAAAATGGACAAAATTTAATAATATACTGAAATACCCGGTATAATTAAAATATTTTTAGAACTGCATTTCGGTTTTTTCATTTTCCGGAAATGATACCCTACTTCGCAGGTCTGGGACATCCTGTATATGCATAATTTTCGTATAAATAAAATATTAATTGCGTTGGTATAGTAACTACCTGATGAACGTGGTTAACCTATATTAAAGATAGGTAGTGAACAATATACGTCCACAGGAGTTGGGAAATTCGAAACGGAAATTATTTTAATTACAAATATTCGTGGTCGACGGGACTAGACGCCATTAAAATTCAAAACTTGTAACGTCAGCATCAAAACAGCAGCCTTCGTATTTAATGAATTATAATCTCGTCGTCCCATGATTATGTTGACATAATTGTGGAGTCCCCTGATATCAAAGTTTATATTTTGGAGAATAATCCTTGTGGCAGGTAAAGAGAAAAGGATAAATAGAGGTTACAACCCGTCGTAATCCTTACGGACCTATTTTCAACAGCTCTTCAAAAGTTTCGTACGATCTATAATTAGGATATAATTCCACAATAAAAACAAAGGTAAACAAATATTAAGTACCTATAAAAATTAACCACGTCGGTCGCCAGGAACTCAATTTGTAAAATAACTTGTAAACAAACTTCCTCAACAACGCGTACAACTGTTGTTTATTTTTCACAATAAATGATTTATCGCCAAAAAAGAGTCGGGCAATTATTCATCACTGTCTGTGTAAATCACTTTCGCAAAGTCGACATCATTTACTAATTTGGAAAAATATAACTCGGAAAAACTTTGTAAATAAAACTTTTCGTTGCGACAGGCGACATCGCTTTCATCCAATGAAATTTTGATAGATGAGATGGAAGAAAAGTGGCGGGAACAAAGTGCAATTTGATTTGATTTTATGCTGTACTCCTCAATCCAATATGCAAAAGGAAGATTGAAACGTTAATGAAAACCACCAAATGTACCGACTGCATAAAAGAGATTGCGTATGCTTTGTCGCGCTAAAGCTTTTTATAAAATCCATTTGAATAATACCATTATCCAACAATTTATTTTGATTTTCAATATTTTAATTAAATTTACCGATTTTTATTAATTTAGTTATTTATCAATTCGATTAGCTAATTAGAAATTGCTTTGCTCAATGTAGTGCTTTGAAATAACCTTCCTATTCCCGAATCTAAAACATAGTTCTGACTGTGCTTTCCTAAAACGAACAGAATGCTTTGCAAGCTATAGTTAATCCTCCCTAGGTAATGGTAAATTTATTTTAAATAGCCTTTAAGCTACACGTTCCAGAACTATTTCCAACCTAGCTATTAATTAAATTGGAATTTACATTAAATGGTTGAAAATTATTTAATTTCAATAAAATTCCATTTTGTCCGTTGAATAATTTAATTTTGTAGTAAAAAAAAGTCTTGGGTGGGATTTCTCAATTTTCGAAATTATACCATATTTCAAAACGCTATACTTTAAAAAGTACGCATTGGATCGCAAGAATATTGCTTGTATCGGTATCAGCGAACCCAAATCTATGGGATTTAAAAATGTTTCGATTTTAGCGCAAAGTGGGTTTCTCCTTAATTTTCTTCTTCAAATTGTGTCTAACTTCTAGGTCGATTCTGTGTAATCTCGTAAGACCAGTAAGAAAACGTCGGTAAGGTTTATTATATGGAATATTGTAATGGACGGTTTCTATAGTTACGTCATAGATACGTTTTGGTAAGGGCTTAGTGGTTTGCACAGGATCGACCCATTAAACAGCTTTAAATAAATCGTTAGCACAGAACTTTAAAAAGTTTTACCTGGTGATAGGTCATTGAAATCGATTGTTTATCCCAGAGTATATTTCAAGTAGAATTACAAAGTTGTGTGAAGTTATAAGTCAAATAAACAAAGTTTAATTTAAGAAAATTTCGCCTTTTATTCTTCAATAAATAAATTCAGGTAATCTACTGAAAACTTTGTACGGAATTGTAAATAAGTTTTTATTAAAATAAAGTTTTTGGACCTACATATTTAAATAAGTTCTATTCCTAAGTTAGATCTTTTATATCTTTACTTATATTGAGAAAACTCATTAGAGAGAATCGGACTTGCTTAAAGAATAAAGAAATTGGAATGTTTGATTAAACAATTAATAGATTATAGACTGGTTAATGGCGATTTATTTGTCTCCCCCGATGCTTTCAGTTTCTTTACTTTTAACCCTATTAAAGATTGCTAGAATGTTGAAACTTGATTAACTTATATTTACTGGGATGTAAGTAACACTAAGGGTACGTTTAGCCTACAGCCTACATTTATGGTGCAGCTTTATAGAACGTTTCCTTCTCGAATGAAACAGTATACTACAGTATAATACAGAGAGTAAGATAGAGCTTCACGGAACCAATCACAGCGCTAATTTCATGACGTTTGGCGATAATCGATGTGGCGCTGATTGAAGCGAACAACCGGGCTGCAGCATGAATGCACCAATACAAATTGTTAGGTTTGTTTCATATTATCTCCTAAAATATTAATATTAACTAAATTGAATTTATTTATACCTGAAGTAAAAAAAGCGTTTTAGCAAATTAAAATAAAAAATGTAGAAACACAATTTTGATAAATTAAAAAGAAAAAATAAATAAAAACTAAAATAAACGACCAATAAAACCTAGACGTAGTAAGCAAAAACTTTTATTTGCAGTTTTTGCGGCTGACCGAATAAAGTTGAATCTTTCTTCTGGTATAATGTGTTTTTTATATTAAACACTTGTCAGTTTTTACAGCATCGATGTTTATTTGCTTTATAAACTCCTCTTCTGCAAGTTTTTAATGAAAAAGTTTTATAGTTGTTTTAAAGTAATCAATTTAAGCGATGTGTTAAAAGCTGTAATCATCGCCTAAAGCCAATAAGGTATTAAGAATAACATAATTATTTTAAATGAATAAACAAGACACAAGTGAATGCAGGCATCCTAATAACATATCAGTTAAGTATATTAAGAAACGAGACGCTTGTATCTTAAATATTTATAGTAATTTATGTCATTTGGCTATTAATAAAACTTCGCAAGTATTCGCCTTGTGGATTAAATTAGAATTTGTTAGTGGTTATATTTGGCCCGGCCACTGACAGCCATTAAAATTTAACTTTAATTTATATTTGAATCAAAATAAATAAACTTAGCAATGACACACTTGTAGTTTTGTAATTATGTTTATAACGACTTCTTTCAGACTTATTTAAAAGCTTCATCTTTTTAAGTGCCATTAGTTTAAATTAATTTTCTTCAAGATACACTACAAAGTCCTAAAGCCGCTTTATAACTTTGTGTACTCGTCCACTAGTTACAAGCAATTAACTAAAATTAATGGCGGTAACATTTTTCGCACTTACATACCAAAAATTTAACTAATTAAACCAGGATTTTACTAAAAATTAAACAAATTTAATAAATATAAACTAAAACTTTATTAATCTATTTCGATAATTTTAGGAAATTACTTCGTGAACAGAAATTAATGCTTAGTGGTTAATTATTAATTATCGGATATCGAATATGGCAACCTCATTTCCCTTTAATGTATGTGTGGTTTTCACATTTTCATACCAGTAATAATCTCTGCCTTATAAAAACAGTGTAAGCAGGTTTAGAAGTACAGAAACCAAGAAAATCCAATTTGATGCAGAAAAACATTAATTTATTTTCGGAATAGCTAATAATTTATTTAAATTCACGAGATTGTCTCTTAGAACGCAAATCTAGGCACACTATGTATGGTTGCAATTTATAAAATAAATCGTTTAGAATAAAAATTTTCATATTTAACCTTAAATGCATTTTTCTTATAAATAAATTAAAAGTTAAAAACCAAAAGAAACAATATAAGGCACCTAAAAAATTTTTCAAATAGTTCTTAAATATCAATTAATTGTTATAAGTTTAATAAATAATAACTCCTTTGATAGTGAATGATGAGTGTAGAGTTCGAGCCACATAATTTTAAACTAGAGCATAAATTTTCTTTTGTAAGCTGCACAGATCTAGGTAAGCCATGATAGACTATACAAACATAATTCGTTATTTTATGGCGTTCGAGTTAAACGTCTTCTATGAGATTCAAGTTTAATTTACAAAACCTTAAACTTGCCTAAAAGATCCTGAAATGAGGAAATGAAACGCATTGGACGGAAAATTAGACGTGTCTTGATAAAAAAGTACAATACATTTAAAACTGCCCAGGGGTGTTATTCACGAATCACTCGAGACAATATCGAATACGAAATGACAACGACAGACTCTTATTTTTGTATTTAAACGACAAGGATTGAATGATAAAAGTCGTATACGACATCGTGTCGTGTGGTTTGAGAATATGTCCCCAGGGGTACTATTCTCAAATTTACATGTCAAGTTGGTGTACACACCTTCTGGCATGTGAAAACGGCTTTTAATGGCCCAAATTGCATGTGGAATTTGCAGTAATTTAATAATTAATAAAAAGATTTAACAAAAAAAATATTTATTACTAGTTTAAAGTGTTCTATATAATAGAATTATTTTTGCAAACATTTCCAATTTTTTAAGGTTAATTTTATTTTATTTTAAGTGATAAATATACCAGCAAAAATCTTTCCATACCTAATTCGCAAATAGTTTATAAATTATGTAATATAGATCCAAGTCAATAAATTAAAAAATACTTCCAAATTTTCCAAAACAATCGGAAAATAATCACAAACGACATTTGTAGATACAAATGGTGTATACAAATTTTGTGTCTAAACCCACGAGTTGCAAGCCGTGTAAAATTTACCGTATATGATTTTATGTCACTTCTTGAGAATAAAGATTATTGAAAGCGTGTGATTTTCATGCGCAATTTCGACGAAAGTGTATACGCCAAGCTGGCGTGTGAATTCGAGAATAAGTCGCCAGAAAGTATACACTTTTTTCCAGCAAATTTTTTTTAGATAGTAAATGTCATTCTGAAGAAAAATATTCCTATGAACTATTATGTTTTTTTGACTCATTAAAAAGTTACAGCAATTTTAAAACTGATAAATTTTCATGATTTTTGTGAAGCACCCTGTATAATATTATTTCTTATTATATATTTTTTTAAATCAATTATTATTTGGATTTTTTCTTTGCCAAATTGGTTTTTTGAACATTATTGAGAATATTTAGCATCTTATTGGCTTAAAGATTACAAAATCCAAAGCATACTTGATTTTAATAAAAAAAATTAAAATTAAATGAAATTTATACAGGGTGTCCCACAAAAATCATTAAATTTTAGTTTTTATGAACTCCCTAAGGAGGAAGGTCGTGCTGTTCTCCGAATTCGAACTAAAAAGCTTAAATTATTCAAACCTTTCTTTATACTACATAATAATGACAGCTCAAACTTTCATAAATTCGATTCTACTAAGCTAGGAACTCGATGAACTTGAGAAAGTCGAACTCGATGAAGTTCGAACTTGAGGAAGATCAAACTTAAGAAATTTTCGGCAACTATTTTCAGGTTTGGTCTGTTGTTCCTGAAACCTTTATAAAAAAATATTTTAAAATTATTATTTTCGATGTTGAAATTATAATTTAATTTAGAGCAAAATTATAAAAATGACTTTTTTTTGAAGATTTTTTGAACTCGTCCTCCTTTTGAATCCAATTTTCAAATAAAAGTAGGTACCCCTTCTGCATCAAAAATGGAACAAAAATTTTATTTTTTTCTTTTATTTTAGATTTAGCCAAGGATTCGCCTCCTAATTTTTTTTGCGTACATTTGCTTACACCCTGTATAACGACTTTAGAAAATATTAGTGATGTTGGTTCTTTTCTATCATTTCAAAAACACATTATCTGATCCAATTAATTATTATCTATTTGGATAAGATTTGGAGGAACTTTGAAAACTACCAAAATGCGTGGATCTAAGGCCAACCAGTATTCTCTCAACATTGTCTAAGATACTAGAAAAGATTGTTCACAAGCAGCTCAGTGATTACTTAGAAGATAAGAATTTACCACCTGATGTGCAGTCAGGGTTCAGAGAAAATTATAGCAGCGAAACTGCCTTAAACTTAATAGATGATATTGTTTCTGACATTGACAATAATAATTATACCATTGGACTTTTCCAAGGCATTTGATACAATTAACTACGGGCAGATTATTGCAATATTAACTTCAACAGATCTGGATTCCACAAGAAACAAAATTTCCGAGAACACATAACTAACGGATATCAACGTAAGGATGATTTTTCGGATCAACATTGGGTCCAAAGCTTTACTCATAAATGCTAGCAATTTTAAATCAGAAACTCAAAACTGTAGATATCATTTTTACGCAGACGTTACTCAGATCTATTGTTTTTTAGAGAAACTGAGCTAGAAATAACGGTGAATTTAATCAAAGATGACCTGGCGCGATAGTCTCATATTGCTAATTCACATCAATTATTCTTAAGAGGATAGGCGGCAAATTTGAGACAAAAGATTATGTACAAAACTTATCTTCTTAAATGCAGCTATATCATAGTTAATCCTTCTTGATATTAAGCAAGCATGCAATCACATTTACGAATCAGGAAACTTCAATATAAAAGTTAATAATCAAAACCTGACAGTAAAACATGAAATAGGAAATTTGGGATTAATCATCGATTCCAAATTGTTTACTCAACATATTAATAAAACCAATCAATCAATTTTAATTTAATTTATATCGTTGAATTCCATATATATTACTCTACCCCTCTTGCCCTTTAAGAAATTTGGGGGTTAACACCCCCCGCTTAAGGGAACGACGATATCGGTTATTTGTTTAAAAATCTGTATTTGTAGTTTCAATGACTCACCCTGTATTAGCATATGTAAATGTTTGTACCTTATTTATTTTTTTTAAATAAAATAGAGATTATTACTGTTATTTTTAAAGATCTAACATTGATCGCAAAGGAAGAAATGCGCAATACAATATTCCCACAAATTTTCAAAATAGAATGTAGTTTGTATACCGTATCATGGGGTACCTAGGTGCCCCCAGATAGCTCAGCGCAGCATGGAAGAGAAAATGAATGCACTAGTTTAAAATTATTTGGCTCCAACTCTACACTAATCACCGACTATTGATCAGTTTGGAAAAAAATGCTTCATACAATTCTAATAAAAGTAAATAAAATAAAGCTAATTAATTAATTTTGTTGGGTAATAATTGTGCGTTTAAGGAAATAAATATTTTTATTGAATAAATTATTCTTTAATTTCATTTCGGTGGAAATAATTTGTTGAAGGGTCTTTAATATTGGGGTAAATTAATATTTGATTAATCTAAATACTCGTTTAGACGCCAACGCATTCGTTTTTATATTCGCTCTGTTGGAGACATCAGTTTTCCTATTTATTATTATCAATGACCAAATGAGAATAGCAGTTATCATTTCATAAGCTGTTGACTATTAAATACTAATATATATCCATTTTCATAATCATTACTTAACTTTTTATTATGTACATTACATTTTTTTAATGAAAACATTTATTAGCCTAACATACAAATTCATATCGTTTTAATATTTTTAAAAAACATCATTTTAAGCTTAATTAAATTAGCTTCTTTAATTTGTCAACATAAGCACCCAGTAAAAAATATTCCCACATAAATTTTGTTCGCAATTTTTTTGATGAACTTTTAAGTATACTTCAAAATTTTATTACATCTATGAACATTTCGAAAAAATAAATTGGTTTTATGTTTGTGTTATAAAAAGTAATAATCATTTTAATACATGTTGTAAGTCAATAACCGATTAAATAACATTTTTAATCATAAAGTTTCAAACTAGGTTTTCGTAGTCTGTATTTTCCAATTTGTATGTTGTGTATTGAGCTGCATTCTTGTTATGCCTAGGCACGACACATTTGTTTGCATCTCTATTATAATAAAGCTATGAAGGCATAACTTTGAAACTCTATGTATACAATTTTATATAAAGCTTGATGTAGTTCAGGTTAACCATTATTAAATAATACCACGAGTACGTTTAAGCCAGTCATGAAATTTTATGCAGGCACTTCATAACTTTCCGAAAAGAAAGTGATTTCGTCAAGAAAATAATAAAAGAGGCCTGGCGATGGCGCATTTACCGTAACTACGGAAAAAATAAACGTCGCTTTTTCCTCGCCTTACCCTTTATTTTGAGGCAGTAAATTGTAAGGGTCATAGTGTTGGCTGGTTTGGTCTGATAGGAGCAAACGTTCCTCTTTTTGTGATATAAAAAATTCACCATCGACCGAATAAAGCTCGGTCGAGGATCACTGAATTTTATTAAAGTTAAAACTTTTGTGAAAAAATATGCGTCACAGGAAATCTTTTATAATAGTCTACTTTTATTTTATTTCTCTCCACAACTTTTAATTTTCTTATTAATGTAAAAAAATAAAATTTTATTACCTACACTTACTTTCTAAAAATCAAAAATGTTGAATTATTAATTTAAAATAATAGATTTGGAAATAGTTTTTTATTTTATATTTAAGTTAAATAATGAAAGAAAACAAAAGACTGTTTTAAAAGCTTTCGTCAACTTCGAAGCTTCATGCATTTTAAATGTAAATTTTAGCAATAACCATCTCGGAGGAGATCATCCGTACTTATTTAATGGATTGAAAATTTTCAATGAAATCTATTCACTGAATTTTTATCGAAAGGATTTAGGATTCTGAAGCAAACACTCGACTATTGACCAGGTGCACAGAATGGAAGAAAAAAGTGTGCTCAGCAATGTTTACTGATGTTGCGCAGAGGCGTTCGACAAGGTCGGGCACGAGGGTTTATTACATAAGTTTCATAAAATTCTTCTAAAACAGTATGTCGAACTGCTAAAGTCATATAGTCTAATAGGGTATTTAGAGTTAAACTGGAAGCAGAGAAGGCCGGGGTTCCTCAGGGCACTGTACTAGGCCCGTTACTGTATTTGTAATATACGAGTGACATACCAGAGACAAAAGACACCATCATTGCCGCTTCTGTGAATGATACTTGAATTCTGGTAGTAGAAGATGAATAAATTAAATCGACCGAAAAACTTCAGTGTGGCTGTAACAAAGTATTTAAATGGACTAAAAACTGCAATATCAAACTAGGTAAATGAAGCAAAATCTACACAACATATAGACTTTACGAATAAAAACATAAATATGCAGCCACAAGTCACAATTAATGGTAACATCATCTCACATGAAAATTAGGCCAAAAACCTAGGTATAACCTTAGACACGAAGTATCGCGCTGACCCAGGAGGTAAAAATAGCTAATCCCTATTACAATCCAAGGAGGGAAAATTGGGTAAAATATAAGCAACTACGCAGAAGCTAAATCTTAGCAACCAATCAACCTAACATCGTTCCGGCTAAAAACGCTGGAACGATTGGTAGACAGATTCTGGAGAGAAGACCATATCCATAAAATTGGACGAGGTACCAACCACACTCAACAAGAAGCTTCTTCACGCCAGGATATGCTGATGATGTCGTAAAACTGATCCAAGACAAACGCCAAAGAACGGTGGAAGATATCATGAAAGCAGCCATACGAATAACGGAGAACTGGTGCTCCACCGGGGATCTAAGATTCTAAGAAGCAACCCTAACAAAGCAATCCTCATACCAAAACTACAACAATTAAATGCCATAACAAAGTTAAGTAGGATGCGACACCTAGCAAATCTATACACCATAGGAGCCTTTAAGAGCACCTCTGGATTAGCACTAGACGTGATACTACGACTACGACCCTTGGACAACTACCTCAAAAGAGAAGCAAGGATAGCAGCCTATCGCCTACAAAGCATGGGTTTATGGACGGCCAAAGCTAGTAGTAGTAGTAGTCACTTAAACAGTCGGTATCCCCACGTCAGAAATGAGTTCTGATTGCATGAACACCTCATTTCTATTAAAAAAAATCTTTTATCGTACATATAAAAGACCCCAACTGGAAAACGGACCAACTCCACATCCCTTCGAACAAGAATAAAGTCTTCTACACTAATGTTCAATGTTTGAAGGTAACGCTGGATCGGGCCTGTACAGCAAAATATCGAAAATCAAAGAATCGGCTACTCTAGGTAAAAATTGCACGATCTTCCAAGCAGAAGTACGTGTAATTACACTAGCCGCTACTAAAACCGACAAACGAAGCTATCATGATAAATACATTTACATAATATAAGAAGCTCCAAAAGCATTAGAAGCCTGCAACATAAAATAAAGTCAAATTAAAGAATGTAAAGAAACACTCCAAAGACTAGGATAACAAGGTAAATTAATCTAGATTCCTGGCAGTAGTTGGATCGAAGGAAACGAACTATTGGACAGCCTAGCCAAACTACGCGCCCGCACCAAATTAGTTGGGCCTGAACCGCGCCTAGGTATACAAAAGGCATACGCCTGAACATCCATAAACGACTGGATGGCAAAAGAATATAAAAAACGATGGAACACCTACAACCAAGCAATCTATTGCGAAAGATTAATAGCCTCACCCAACCAAAATCTTGCAAAGGACCGGCTAGGGCTAAATATAGCAGATTTGAAACAATTGGTTAGCCTATTAACAGAAACCGGCGGATTTAGAGAATTTATAACAAATCGAACATCTGCTGAGATGAGCCCATATGAAAACTCTGCGAAGAGGAAGAACAATCAGCAAAACACATCCTTTTCGAACGCCCCGCCTTGAAAAGAAAAACACTGCAGCTAGAGTGGAACCATCACTCTACAGGAAAACCCGTTCTTGTAGGGAAACTGATGAAACTCGTTAGTAATACAAATGTTGGATTACAAGTCTGAAATTAACTGACAGTACAAAAAACTATAAGGTTGGCGTACATCCAATCCCATAGAGGTAGCCGGTCTAATCTAATCTAGAGACGAAACTACGCTTGAAGGTGCATGTAAAAAAGAAAAGAGAAAAACAAAATATGAAATATATTTCCATTCACAATAAAGTGTTAATTTATAACCAAGCCTTAAAACCAGTATGGCTGTATGGCATACAACTGTGGGGGTATGCTAAGTAATGCCATATTAAACAAATAGATCTATAGAGAATAAAGTCCTTCGTAATATCGTGGACGCTCCACGGTAATTACGAAACAGCAATAGTCACAGAGACCTCCAAGTTCCTGATGTTGCTAGCGCAATCAAGCGATTTGCTGGCTAACATGAACCAAGACTCCTTAATCACGTAAATCTTGAGGCTACCCAGCTCCTGGATAATGATGGATTAGTTAGAAGATTAAAACGAACCAAACCTTTAAACTGGTGTAATGAGCAAATGATAAATTTGAATTGCTGTACATAGTGCAATAAGCAAACTAGAATTATTGATCAAAGTAAATTTAATGGTGGTCATGTTTAACCAGTATGTAGTTATAGTAAAAAAATATTATCGAAATTAAAAAAAAAATAAGAAAATAGTGATTTTAGTTTCATAAAAGTTTTACCTGCAATAAATTTAAGGTAATATTTTTGTTAATTAAATGAATTTTTAATTAAACAGATATACCTACGTAAAGACAGAATTAATGTTTTTACAATAAGTGGTTTATCTTAATTTAACACAAGTTTCCTAGATTAAAGCATTACAAGCGTTAATCAAATGCTTGTAAGCTCTTGGGATACGACCCAAAGTATAGTACCCGGACCTCGATAAATACAGCTCTCATAAGTTAGATCAGCCCAACTATCATTTTGGGTCGACCGAATCCTCGTGACAATTAACAAACCACTAGATAGTTTCAGGGTAAAGGAAATAAAAAATGGATTTTGGAACGTCTTAAATAATTATGAAATAAAATGTGCTCTACGTTACTTAAAGGATAATCAAAAAAATATTACAGTACGTTTTTTGTTAAGAAACTGAGGTAGCTAATTTGGAAAATCAGTATTTAATTATTTAACACAATAGAGACTTCAGCTATTCAAGCTTAATGAGGAAAATCATCAATAATACCTCATGTTATTTACTACTAAAACCGCAGAGAATATTTAAATTAATTGTAATTAAAACCATATTCCGTACAAAGTTTTATGTATTAAATTTTGTTTTAAAACTTTATTATTTATACAATGTGAACAATATCAATTTTTGTTATCGTTTTTTTTTTATGGTGGAATACTTTAATTTTAAACTTTATATTCGCTGAGGAAGATAAAAATGAAGCACCTGTATTTAAAAGTTTTACAACCAATACTGTCAAGTAATTTCTTGGTGCTTTATTAAGAAAACTTAATTATGAAATACGCTTTAGTTACTTTACTACTTACACATCCTTAGATTAAATTTTAAATATTTTATTATTTTTAAAATGATTTATTCCTAACAACAAAAATTCGCGCGGTTTTATAAATTTTAATGATTTAAAATACTTTTAATATCACCCTGATGGGTTTTCTTACATTTGTGGTAAAATTATTTTTAAAATTACACGCCATTAGAATCAAGGTGAAGTGTGGAAAGTTCAGAAAATATAAATTAGGTACACAAATTTTTAGAGAAAACAGAAAACGGTGTACAATTCCTAATTTGAACAGTAGGTTTTATATTCTTTTTCGTTTTTTATGTTTTTTGTAACTTGTTGTTTTTTTCAAGAGTTTTTAAGTTTGAAGCGTTATAACGACAAAGCAAAAATATACAAAAATATATTTCTTTGCTCATTGTGTTTATCAGTTATAAA
Organism: Stenus bimaculatus; assembly: GCA_963971135.1. Taxonomy (NCBI): domain Eukaryota; kingdom Metazoa; phylum Arthropoda; class Insecta; order Coleoptera; family Staphylinidae; genus Stenus; species Stenus bimaculatus. Next base: position 26,921,816 of record OZ020185.1, read on the forward strand.
TTATACATGTAAGGATTTTAGATAAAAAATGAATTTCTAGTTTTTTTTTTTCAATTTTTATAAGTTTTTTGCATCTTATTGCTGAACTTTCCAGAATTTTTAAGTTTGAAAAAAAGTAACGGTTTTTTAACTAATAGTACAAACACATTTTTGTTAATATTGTTTATTAGTTATTAGTCGTAAGGACGTTAGATAAAAAAAAATAATTTTATTTTAAATAGTTGAGTAAAACTCTTGGGTTAATTAATTTTATTTTTGTTTTTCATTTTTATGATTTTAATTTTTCGGCATTTTTTTGCTGGAATTTCCACAAATTTTAAGTTTAAAGCGTTGTAAAAAAGGGATCTATTTAGGGTCTCTTTTTTGTCCAACAATACTCTTTTTTGGTATTAAACGTCATTCTGAACAAAAAATTACATGAATTAATAAGTTTTTTCGAGTCCTTGAAAAGTTACAGCAATTTCAAAATTCTAAAATTTTAATGATTTTCTGAGATACTACGTATAAATTTCATTTTTTTTTCTCATTTTTTATTTAAATCAAGTATGGTTTGGATTTTGTGGTCATGAGATTGATAATCAAAAACTAAAAAAGTTAAATATCCTGATATGCCATTCCCTAAAAAACAATTTCGCACAATGAAGAACTATATCCTATTCCAGTACCAACTTAATGCTCCAATATATCTGTTTAATTAGAGGAAGAAGATGACATAATGTTTGATCCTGATTTTCAAAAAGCTTCCTCATCTAATAGACTACATCTACTATGTTAAGAAGATCTCATTGATTTCGTTCATGATTTAAATTTGTCCAAGGCAGAACCTTTGGAATGTCAATTAAAGGGGTGGGATTCTTTCAACCAAGAATAAAAATATGTTACTTTCAGCATCGAGACAAAGAACTAAAAAGCTCCTTTTCACAGGATAATGATCTGATATTTTGATATAATGTTTCTAAAGTAATGAATGCGTTGGGTATAGAATAGAAAATGGAAGAATAGCGTTTATTCATTGATACTTTAAAACATAACGGAAATGAATTTTCCTCATTACCTCATTCTGCTAACATGAAAGAGTCCTGTGAAAATATGAAATATCTTTTAGAAAAGATTCAATATGACGAATACAAATGTGCAATTTGTGGAGATTTAGAAGTTATAGCGCTTCTCTAAGGATTACAGCTTGGATTTACAAAATGCTGTTGTTTTATTGTGAATGGGACAGTAGGAATAGGAAAAACCACTATGTTAAGAAAGACAGGCCTAAAGAGAAATGGACAGAAAAATGTTAAAAATGCGCCACTATTACAACCTGATCATATATTGTTACTACCTTTACACATAAGACTTGACCTTATAAAAACTTTGTGAAAGCAATGGTGCTCCATAATTATACTTGAAAGATAATTCCCAAAATCAGTGATAACAAAATTAAAAAGGTATATTTGTAGGTCCACAAATCAATCAATTGATGAGGAATGAAATATTAAAAGAATAACACAGTGATCTGGACAACAAGCTTGGGAATTTTTCATGGAAGTGACCTCAAATTTTCTCAGAAATCACTAATCAAGTAACTGTAATAGTATTATCCAGAAGCTTTCAACCACCTATAAGGTTTTGAATTGTAACATGTCCTTAAGTGATCAGTTTTCATTTAACACACTAAAGGTGATTTTTTATTGATCAGTGTTACCATACAAAATAGTGCAATGAAGCCCCATTTATTATAAAATAAATAACTAACAAACTGAAACGAAAACATAAAGCACAAGACCAAATTTAACCAGAGCGATCGTAAAGTAATAATTTAATTTATTTCTTCACTAAATTAATTTACTTCTAATTCCATTAGATCCTATCGAATTCTTTAAATCCATTTACGCAGAATAAATTTACTTAATGCTTCAATCTACTTAATAATTTAAATATTAAAATTGTATAAGGATAAGATTGATTTTTAAAATACGAAATGTCTGCGATATAAATTATTACCTTATTTCTCGGGGCCGGCTTTCCTTAAAGGCCCATTTGCATTTCAAAGATTTACGAGGATTTAGATTTGGCAAAAAAAGATAAACGTGTGAGGAGCTTAAAATATTAGCTAAACTTTTTCATTGCGTAAAAAAATAAATGATTAAACTTCAATCTTGATGCGAAAATTTATTATTAGTTTTTTTTTGTACTTTTTTTAAATCAAATCAAATAATTTGGGTCACAATTTTGATGCGAGCTCCAGCAAATCACATCATCCTCTGAAATACTTCTTAAAAGAGAAATGCGATTGGCGTTTACGTCTTTCAAAGAACTAGAAAGAGGAAGCCAAAGCTTGATATCAGCAATTTTAAATTCACGAGCTGAGCTTTCGGTATTTTCGACAAAATAGATTTATTGTACTCGGTTTTGGGTCTTCTTTTCATTATCATAACTGAAACATACTAAGTAACCACTAAATTTACTTGCATTAACGTATTTATCTTTAAAGCCTTAAATGTTTCCTCCTACAATTCATCAAATAAGTCATTACTATTCCCTCGCTTCCCATCATTATTTTCCTTATACATAAAGCTATTTACTTGAAATAATTATTATGTCATACGCTTCAAATTGATCTTCGCTCAGTGGGGAATTAATGTGTAATAATGTTAAAACATTAAAATAATCATTATAGCCTTAGATGTAATAAATTATCTTATCATATATTTTTAAATATAAAAATGTTCTGATGCAATATTTTATTATCAGATATTTGCTATTCCTAAGCTATAATTAATTCGAATAATTAACTACGCTACTCTAAAATAGTTAGGTGTTTAGAGGAAAATTTGGGTAATCCTAGAATTCCTCTTTTAATACTTTAGTAAATGATTAACTCCTGGATTCATTAATGATCACCAACAATTAAAGTTTGACAAAGTAAAAGTTCCAACCCTATTAAAGATGTTGCTTTATTTAATGCAGGTTAACACCTAGTGGTGTTAAGATATGTTTATTGTATTAGTTCAGGAATATGTAAGCATAACATTAAAATTTTATGATATCTCTGGTCCTACTTCTGATTATTTTATGAGTTGAATTTCAAGGAAATCCTCTTTGTACGTTAATAATTAATCAAGGGAATACGTTTATTACATAAATCTTTTGATTAAAACTTTTAGTTAATTCTTGATATAAATTTTAATAAAAAACAAACTCACTTTTAAAACTTAATAAACTGAATATTAATTTTAAAATTAATTACTTTCAACAAAAATGTTATAAATAAAATATTTTTATAATAATTCAATAATTGGATACTCGAATTGAAGTTATTTTAAAGATAAAATTTAAAATTACTTAATATATTTTATTAGTTTCAGAACTTACGGTATAGGCTGTAGCAACTTCAGCTATAAATGATAAATTTTAAATTACTGTAGTAAATATTTATGTGGGCGTAAAGTTTACGTGCATTAAAAGACATGCAACGAGGTAATTTTTGTAACAAAAGACCGAACACTTTTGATCATGAAAGTAAAGTTATGAAAATATCCAAAGAAAAGATACTAATATGCGCTTTGTTAAAAAAATTTTCATTCATATTGAAAACCCAGTAATTTTTGTGGATCGATGGAAGTTTACAAAAAATTGTGTTAGTGCAATATCGTACAAATATTTTAACATCTACATGCATAGTGAAGAAAAATTACGTAAAATTCGAATTTGTAAAAAGTAATTCTTTCTACGATCGTACAAAAAGTAAGCTATTTATGATCAGTTGCAAGTGCATTAAGTCATGGTTTCTTGCACAAGTGCACAAAAGCGTTACTTAGTCCAAAAAATCATGACGTAAGTAATGCTTTTGTACACTAGTCATAAATGACAAATTAGTAAATGTAAATATCTTTCATTAATTTCATACGTTTATGGGATTTTATTATTTTCAATGGTTGATGATCATCGATAGTAGAAAATAGTAAATGCAACCCGTGCAAAAAGCATATTTGCACTTAATGTATTGTTCAACGGTCTCGTTGTACAATTTTTTCTTCGCACGTAAATATTATCCACGTTGTGCACTCGTTACATAAATAACTATTAATATGCTTAAAAACGATGTAAAATTTTACGTTTTTTATTAATCTTCAGAGTACAACTTGAAACGGGCATTATTCGGCTTATTGCTGACACACCCATTCAAATGTCCGGCATGAATATAATGATGCAAAACTGATTGCAAATCCGGGGAAAGCAGAATCTCAAGTGCTGTTTTTCAAGTTGAAAATGATCTTGCTATGCATTAGTTTTTTATTTACACTTATACATACTTTTTCCTCTTAACTTTTTTTCCAAATTTAATTAATTTTATAAAATGATTATTTTTTATTGATATAAAGATATTTTGTGCACTATATGCTGATGTATCAAAAAAAAATCAAGAATTTACAAAAAAATAAATTGACCTAAAAGTACCTCAACTTTGGACCAGTGCACAGTGGGCGATTTTCATAATCTGGTGGTACTTAATTAAAAAAACTTTTTTCCTTATGGAATAAAATAAATTTTCCAAGAATACGTCATTAATACCTTAAGTCTTCTTAATCACCAAAATTTAATGGAATTATGATAATTGCTTTGATTTGGCGAAGGGTTAAACCAGAGACTATATAAATACCCAGCTTAATCAAAATTTTTTAGTCATAGTTCTGACAATTACTAAGGTCGTACCTATTTTTTTTCAGTTAAACCAGTTAATTATTATTTTTGTTGTGACTTGTTCTTATGGATTCTATAATTGAAGGTAAGAAATTGTTTTGTTTACTACTTATTTTTGACTGATTTAGTTCAAGCTTTAATTTGTTGATAAATCTCAGTTTTCGATAGTCTTTTAAAAATGTATTAAAATGTATCCACTTTAATTCAAAAGCATTTTGAGAATATATACAATTAAGAACCAAACTCAAATTTTTTTGTTCATCGGTGGCAATTCACAATGTTTAATGTTACTGTTGTGGGTGTATCAAAAATAAATGGTTAATCAATTCGGCCATTCCGATATTTATAAACTGACGATGTACGATCCAAACCAATGATTCATAAATGGGCAAATAAAAAATAGCATGATAGGGTAAGTAACTATTAATTAGAGCACAATTAATTGGCACTAATTAGTACCAAATAAGTGTTTTAAGTTAGCATATGATTTTAAAAAATCGAATGCACCACCTGATGTCTACCTTAAGCTTAACTAGTTCTGAAAAAGTTGCCAATCATCGAAACAATATTAACAATATTATACAGGGTGTCCCTGAATAACTGTAACATAATTTGTGGGGTGATGGAGGAAGTGAAACTAAGCATTTTTGATTTATAAAGTAAGGTCCAGAAGTGCTTCCTTAGGAAGTTAAACCACTTCAAAAATTTTCAAAAAAAAATATTTTTTTGTAAATAAAATAAATATTACAAGAGATATTAATTTGAAATTTTGGCGATAGTTTTTTCATACAAGGACACATATTTACGGTCAACAAAAGTTTTAAAAATATTTTCAGGGGCGTTACATGTGTGGGGGTCATCAACTTTTTTTAATCATATCTTTTTTTCTTTACGTTTTTAATATTTTTAAAAGTACATACTAAAATAATCCTTGATCAATGTTCTACAGAAAAGGTACTCTTATTATAAGTCGCTTTAGTGCTTTGTTTCGGAGGAAAAGTAGATTTTTTAAATGAAAACCCCCACTTTCCTTACTTGTTTTTGATAGACATTCATGTCACTTACAAAAAAAATTATTAATAATTTGTAAAAAAAAATTTTAATACTAAATTTTTTAGTTCAATAAACTTAAACTTACAATTATTACATTTGTAAAAAAAAGTTTTACTTCAATAAACTTGAAAAACAAATTCTTTGGAATCTATTTAAATGTAACAAAATTTACAATGAATAAAATTTTAAACTTAAACTATTTACTATTTATTGTAATCAAAATAAATCTTATAAAACATCCAAACTGAATAGTACAAATTAATTTTAAGTTGACATCAAAAATTTTGTATTCAAAAGTTTTTTTACAAATGTAATCATTTTTTGTATCATCGTTTAAGGGCGCATTCGACTAATGAACACTAAAGCCCACGACCACGACCGCAAAATTTTCCCGTTCCACTAGCTCAAAACGTCACCATTCAACAAACGACCACAGAAACCCACGAATAAATACAGTCGTTGTGAGCTTCTTGCGGTCGCCATCGATGCACGAAAGAAACAACCGCGGTCTAATGTGGAACGACTTTGCGGTCGTCGTGGGCATTACGAGTCTTCAGTGGAACGCGCCCTAAGTGATACGAATGTCTATCAAAAATGAATAAAAAAAGTCGGGGTTTTCATTAAAAAAAAAATGACGTCATTGCTAAATCACCAGTGACATCATTAATATTTTTTTATACCAAGAGATGACATTTTAAAAACATAAATTGACCTGGCCGAGCGATTTTCTCAAAAAAATTAAATACGGCAGTTACGAATTTTTTTCCAAACTTTATCACACCACAATGTACAGGGTGGTGATAAAGTTTGGAACCAAGGTCATAACTTCCGTAAAAAATTTTTTTGTAAAAATCGCTCGGAAACGTCAATTTTTGTTTTAAAAATGCCACCTTTTGGAATGAAAAAAATATTCATGACGTCACTAATAACTTCATTATGACGTCATCATCAATTTTTTTAAATGGAAACCCCTACTTTTTTTACACATTTTTCATAGACCTTTTTATCATATTAATGATCACATAAAAATATTTAAAAAAATTGCAACCATTTTTGAAAAAAAAAAAAAAAAATTTACTCAAAAAAAAAATTATTAATTGTCAATGAAAATATGGCAAGAAAAATAAATTAAACTAATTTTTAGTTTAAAAATAACAAATTATTATTGAAAATATTCGAATTGTTCTTCTTTACACAATTTGAATTTTCTTAAAACTAATTTTAAATAACTTTTAATGAAAAAGGTAAATAAAATAAAATGTTTGAGTAATAATAAACTTTAAATAAAATTGTAATTTATTATAAATTTGAAAAAGCTTTTGATATTCAAAATTTATTGAAATAAAAATTGTCTTTATAAAAGTGCTTTAGTTGACGTTATTTTGTATGGCAAATAAAATTTTAAATCCATTTACCAATGCTTGAATAGCTTACTTCGTTTGTTTAATAATAATCAACAATTATTAAGTTTTGCGAAATTAAAAATGCCTCGTTTAAGCGAACGCGAAAGAATAGAAATTTTAATTAGGGTAGGATACGGCGATAGAAAAAGAACCCATGGGGAAGCTTGTGCTTTGTTTAATGAGCAATATCCAAATAGACCCCAAGTCTCAGTAAGTAAGTTAGTTACAAAATTTGCAGAAACAGGATCTGTAGGAGATTTGCCTCGACAAGGACGGCCTCAAGTGAATGAAGAAATCAAATTAAATTTATTACTTGCGATTGAAGAAAATCCCAATATTTCAACAAGAGATATTTCAAGAAATAATAATGTGGATCATTCCTATGTCGCAAAATTATTAAAAAAGGAAATACATACATACAAAATAAAACTCATACAAGAGTTAAATGAAGATGATCCCGATCGGCGACTGCAATTTTGTGAAGAAATGATGGCGCGATGTGATCAAAATCCAAATTTTTTAAGTAGTATAATTTTCTCCGATGAAGCTACCTTTCAATTGAATGGATCAGTGAATCGACATAATTGTAGGTATTGGTCACAGGAAAATCCTCATTGGGCCGTAGAATCCCATAGTCAAAGACAGGGAAAGTTAAATGTATGGGTGATGGGTGGGAATGATTGGCAGACGTTTTATAGGACCATACTTTTTTAATGAAAACCTTACTGCCGAAAGATACTTGAATTTTTTGCGGACTGATTTGCTACCAGTTTTACTTCGTATTTTCCCCAATTATGAAAATCGCAACATTCCTAACCAAAACATTTGGTTTCAACAAGATGGGGCTCCTCCACACTTTGGCAGGGCGGTGCGAGAATTCCTTAACACCACGTTTCCCAACAAATGGATAGGTCGGAGGGGACCAATTGAGTGGCCTCCGCGATCTCCCGACCTAACGCCCTTAGATTTTTTTTGTGGGGACATTTAAAATCAAAAGTTTATTTCAATAGACCTAATAATTTACAAGAATTGGAGCTTAGAATTAGGACGGAATTTGCAACAAATTGACGAAGAAGCTATTAACAATAGTATTCAGAGTGTCTACACTCGAATGGGACAAATGGTCAATGGGGAACAATTTGAACATTTTCGTTAAAATTTGTTACTTGTAAATTAAAAATTTACTTTTTTTTGTAATATTTTCATTGAGAATTAATAATTTTTTTTTTGAGTAAATTTATTTTTTTTTTCAAAAATGGTTGAAATTTTTTTAAATATTTTTATCATTAATATATTAAAAAGGTCTATGAAAAATGTGTAAAAAAAGTAGGGGTTTCCATTTAAAAAAAATTGATGATCATAGTGAAGATAGTGAAGTTATCAGTGACATCATGAATATTTTTTTCATTCCAAAAGATGGCATTTTTAAAACAAAAATTGTCCTGTCCGAGCGATTTTTACAAAAAATTTTTTTACGGAAGTTATGACCTTGGTTCCAAACTTTATCACCACCCTGTATATCAAGTACACGGCCCAGCACCGGAACCAGCTGGCCATTTAAGCTCGCCTTCTAATATTCTTAATAACTTTTTTATTATTATGCGAGGGTTGGGTCTTTACTTTCAGAGTTTGTAGTAGATAGGAAATAATTTTTGGAAACGTTCACCTTTCGGCATTATTTCAGTAGTTTAGTATTAATTTGTTCTTCATTGGTGTCTTTTGATCACAATGGAAGCTGCATAATAAACGTAATTTGTCCCTAAAAACGAAACATTGCGTATTTAAGAATTTATAAACTCTACCCAAAGTAATAAATAATATATTGAATTCTGAATATGAAAGTGTTGAGTGTATAAGACAATAATTTAAAAAAGTGAAATATCGACCTGCGTCATTCGTTCACTTCACGAAATGAATCCTGAAAGATTAATAATGTCAAAGATTTAACTGACGTAAAAATAACTTTTTTATTTAGCGTGCACAATTTTTCAAAGAAACCCAATTTTATATATTTTTAGAACACGTCTTACATTTAAACTAATTTACTTATAGCAAAATAACGTATGAAAAAACATTTATTTTGATTAAATTTTGTGGGTAACATAATCATGTTTGAATATGAAAACATTTATTCGAGTAGAAAACCGTAAAGTGCTCTTCAATTTCTTTTTGCCATCCCTTTATTCACTGGAATCTTTTTTTAATAACGCTACATGTTTTTAGATACAAAAGATTTCATTTTGCTCGAATATGTGGAGTATTTAATTTAAAATAACGTGTTCATGAAATTTCATCCTCGAAATTATTGAAATATTTTTTTAATAAACTAACCAGTGTTTTAATTTTTATATTATTCCAAAAAAATGCTTCGGGGAAGACTAGATGTAATAATTATTATTTTTTTTTTTCAGTTTTAACAAAGTACTACATATTTAACGAATATTTTTTTAAGAAATATGTACTTCTATATTTTTGTATAATTTAAAATTTAAATAAACGTATTAAATTACGTTCCTTTCATGTTTATGTATAAGATAAAATGTAAATTGGGCTAGTTGAAAGCTTATCCAAAGGATTTTTTTTGTAATTTAAGGACTTTCATTTAACTCGTTGTTGAAACATTGGCATTTAATTACTTTGCTACAGGATTTAGACAGTGTATTCCTGCATAAACTTAAAAATATGTAACTATGTAAAATGAAGCTTTCGTTACCTTTATAAACTCAAGACTCTAGCTTGATAATCCTGAATTTTATTAGCATTATTATCAGCTTAAGTATCTAGAGTTGATTAATATGTAGAGATTAGTAAGTAATTAGTCACAACAAGAACAAACAGTTATCATTCCCATTGTCAACTTCACGCTTTACAAGAAAGCTCAACTGCCCGGCACAACATAAATTTGGGAATCGTCATGTTGTGATGGTGTAACGATCATGAGCGAACATATGGACTAAATTAAGCACGCCTGTCATAACTTCAACAATTAACAAATTATTAAATTACATTAATCTTTATCAAATAATACAGTTTGTAAATAGCAGGAAATAATAGCAAGTTTTGGTTTAATTTTTTTTCCAGTGGAGCTTTTTTAAAATTTCTTTCTTTGGTACACAGAAGATTCTTGTGGCTACCAATTTCTTCTTTGTTTTGTTTTTGTAAGTCAAATCAAATACTCATACGGTAGCAGTAAAACGGGTTATTTACAAATAACGTTCCAAAAATTATCTAAAATTTTCAGAAATATTTGGAGCGGTGTAAAAAGTTTACATATAGGTATACTGTAAACAAAAAAAAAACGAAATTATAAACTCTTCGTTTATAGTATTTGAACTTATTGGTAGCGTTGGAAAAATAATATTATTTCAAATAGTTTTCTGTAAATACAAGTAAACGTCGTATTGCGCCGGTTCGATTTACGCCGATTCACAATTACGCCGGTTGGTGCCGGTGTGGGATTTTCCGAGTTAGTTTTCGTTTTGTTTTGAAGAAAAAAAAAAGATATGACTATATTTTTTATATTATTATAAAATTTAATGAATATTCAATTAGTAGTTTTATTATGAGCAACAATAGTGATTCAGAACCCAAACATTGTGCGAAAAAAGCACGAAAAATGTGTGTTCATTTTATGCCGATTTTTTTTACGCCGGTGTCTGTCGGATCGGAACCCCGGCGTAAAACGACGTTTACCTGACGAAAACAAAAAACAGAAGAAATTGGTAGCCAATTGTTTACCAAAAAAAAAAAATTTTTAAAAAGGCACCACTGGAAAATAAATTATGACCAAAAGCGAATTTCTAAATAATTATAAAAAACTATTGTAAAATAAATTATTATCCTAACGATTTGTCATCAGTAATGTGAAAACATAGCTTTTGAAACAAGGTAAATATTGTACACAACTATTTATAAATACACAATTATAACGTCATTACAATGAAACGCAAACAAATCCATGCTATTAATAATATTGTATTCTATTTTTAGAAGAAAACTGTACATAAAGGTTTCCAGTAATTTATTATGAAAACAGTTTCGTTTATTGCCTATACACTATTTGTTTTCGAAAAATACCTTTATTATCTAATAAAATATTTATAGGCGACTGAAAATCGTTTTACTTGTATTATCTTTTTTTTACGTTTCTTTTTAAATTTAATTATAAGGACAACAAGACTTTAATTTTAAAGTTTGTTCCTCTTTTCAAATAAAGTTTAGAAGACCCTTTTATTGGTCTTCTTTAGGAATAATTGGAGTGATTAATTTACCTTGTCGTCTTGATCCCTCACCTTTATAAATCTCAACAAAAGACATTTAACGTACAATTTTGTGGAATTGCAAAATTATCGACCTCTGTAAATTTTATAAGTTACTAGGTTTTTCGAGAACGTATAGATGGCGCTATTTTCACCTACATTTTGTAAAAAAAATGGACGAAGGCGAGTAAACGTTTTGTTGTGCTTTAATTTTTTATTGGTTTTAGTAACTTCACTTGCTTTTATAGCATTTTTTGTGACTAAAAATTGATTTTCACACATAAATAGGTTTTTATTTATTACTCCACTTCTTGCTTTTCAAATGATCCCCGAAATCGCGAATTAGAGTTTGGTTTTTAAATTAAATTAAAAATACTATAGATTATTGTACTTGATTTTACTTAATCTGGCCTAAATCATCTAAGAAACTTATTTTGTTAGAAAAAAGTACCTCTTGGAGTTTTTTTAGAGCCTGCTTCCGATGAAGTACTATAATTACTACCATTACTATTGGATAGATTCCTACAAATATATCTTTAACACTTTTTCGATGTTTAAGTAAAGCTTCAATGTAGAGACTATGAATGTTATGTTATTTTATTTTTACATGAACTAGTACGAATGCATGAAAGGACTGAGACTAACTTTAACATTAAACCTTGCGTGATTGTTTATAGCAAACAATGGCAACAAGTTGTACTGATAAATCAAATGTTAAATCCTAAATGGAGATATTATTATATCTTAGGGTCGATGATACCGCATTGTAATAACGTCGGTCAGAGATTTACTACATGAGATACCTTGTAAATAAATTGTAAACAACTTTCTTAATGTTCATTACACATGAAAACCATTACTTATATTAGCTATTGTTTTTTATTAATTTAAAAACATAGGTATTCAATGTTGTTTAGAGAATTTGGATAATGTTTCTTTTGAAGTGTACTAAATAGGGTGTTATGGGCGGAGCAATAATTCATAAACAACTTAATATATTTAAACCAAATTTTGGTAACATTAAAGATTATTTATAATGAGCAAAATGAAGAAAAGAATTAAAGAAAAACATTAAAGTAAGTGAATTTTAAAGACACTTAAAGTACTTATATTTTACAGTCAAATTATTCAAAAACCAATCAAAGCACGATGTTTTATTTCTCTGAATTTGCTAATGCATAAAATATGAATCGATTGGTAACAAAAACATGAAAAACAAATTTTTTTTGGCCAGTTATAAGGCAGCTACAAAACAATATTTTTCGTAAATGTCGCCCAATTTCAACTATCATGCAAAAATGTGTATATTGTTATTATTATTTATTTAAATTGGCCATTTAATGGTACACTTAAAAAACACAAATAATAGAAAATCGATGTTAAGTATTTTTAACAAATTAAATCCGTGAGCAATTTACGGATGCATTGCCTAGTGAAGGTCGTGATGCATTTTATAAACTTAAATTACCTCTTTTCTGAATCACCTAGATGTTTATCTTGAATTTACTGATGCCATTACTATCATTTATTTATTTATCCAATTAAATAGGTAAATAAAACGTTTGCAGATCATCAAATTCTAAAAGTAGGTTCGATTCCTAATTAAGAAAATATAGAGGTGGGTGAGTTGAATTTTTTTTACTGCTGATTCAGAAATATTTTTAATGATTTGTAAAGTTATCAAAAATTGAGAAGTCTTTTCCTTAATTACAAGATACCCACAATTTTTTTATATTTTAGTAAAAATGTAATCCTAAAGAGGAAGTGAAACAATTTTGTACTACTAATCCACCAAACTACGTTTTTCTTTAAACTTATTGTGCAAAAACCAATGAAACTTACAAAAAGCTTCCTTGTATTGTATTCTATTTCGAAGAAAGTATAAAATTTTAAGTAAAAATTGTGTTAGATTAAAAATTACTTGAACCTAAATAGATGTTAATAGATTATCGAAAAAATCAAGTTTGTGTGATAGACCAAATTAAAACATTATTGGAAAATTTAAACTTTTTGGTTTTAAAGTTAGTACATGAAAAGCTCGAACTGGCCGAACTCATTCTTTATAGTTCGAAATAATAATGGAATTAGGAACTTTCATAAGTTCAAAAAAATTCAAACTCGATGAACTTGAAAACGCTTGAAATAGATAAAGTTCGAACTTGAGGAAGTTCCATAGTGCTAAAATTCGAACTAGAGAAAGTGACAATATTTGAACAGGTTGAAGTTCGAACTAAATGAAATTTAGAATGATTGAATTTGATGAAGTTAAAACTTGTGGAAGTTCGAAAGTAACAAAGTTCGAACTCGATTAAATTGGGATAGTTTAAACTTGATGAAGCTAAATTTTGTGGACGGTCGGAAGTTACAAAGTTGGGACTTTGGAAAGGTAAGCGAAGAACCTGAACTTTTTGGTGTTTAATTTGAATTGACCGAACCCATTATTTATATTATAGTTCGGCATAATAATGAAAATTTGAACTTTCACAAGTTCCACCTTGATAAAGTTTGAACTCGATGAAGTGTGAACCTACTAAACTTATACTTCGATAAATTTTGGACTCACTTAACATGAAAAAAATTTGAACTCGATAAAGTTCGAACTAGAAGAAGTTCCAAAGTGATAAAATCGAACTTAGGGAAATTCGAAAGTGACAAAGTTTAAACTGGGGGAAGCTCAAACTCGAAGAAATTGTGAATCTTTGAACTTGATAAAATTAGAAAGTTCGAAAATGACCAAGTTCAAGCTTAAGATTCCTCCTACAGCGGAATAAAAATCTGAGGTGATATTCGAGTTTACTAGTCTTGAAAATTCAGGACTAAAAAATAATAAGGTGCTAAGGCCTCTCCTTGATAGATCTGCACGAGAATGGGAACCCATTTGGTAAAAAAATACTATCTGGAGAATGCCCACCAGTTTGAAAACGTGTGTTTCGAGAAAAACGCATTTAAAGTTTTTAGAAAGTGCTTAACTCGACTTCTCTTGCCAAAACAGATGGGAGGGTTCGTTTCGGCCGTTGGAAGGTCTGAGATACCCAAAAATGCAAAAATAATATCAACTTTTTTGAGCGTTGTACTGCTGGATTTTAAAGCTTCTGAAACTAAAAAATCAAATTTGAGTTTGTTCGTCCAGTGTAAAAAATTTGGGAATCCGAACGTGAACTTGATAAAGTTCAAACTCGATGAAACTCGAACTTACTAAACTTCGAACTCGATAAAATTTGATTAAAGTTTCAACTCGATCAAGTTTTTAGTTGAAGAAAACTTCAAAAGTGACATAGCTCGAACTTGGAGAAGTTCGAAAGTGACAAAGTTCGAATTTGAAGAATTTCGAAAATGACAAAGTTCGAAAGTAACAAGGTTGAAATTTGATTAAGTTTCAACTCGATGAACTTGAGAAGGAATTGCGAAAGTAACAAAGTTCGAACTTGCGGTGTTCGCAAGTGGCAAAGTTCGGACTCGAGGAAGTTAAAAAAAGTCAGGAAGTTCGAATTTAAAGAAGGTCGAACCTAAGAAATTTTGGTAATAATGATAACATATTTGTATTAAAATCATATAGTTTTTTACAAGTCTATATAATGTAATTATAAAATCACCAAAATACCTGCTATTGATTTGCAAAAACTCTAACTTTTTTCGAACTCCGACGTTTTGGAAACTGTTGCTTTTTCTGAGTTTGAACTTTCTTTGAATTCTTTTAAATTCTAATTTCATTTAAACTCGAACTTTTTAGGAACTTAAATATTTTCGGAACATTGCTTAATTTTCGAACGGTTCGAACTATTTTAAATTTTCAGATATGTACCGTTAAAAATATAAAATAATATTGAGTGAAAGAACTTCTGGGTCCTGATAAGTTGTTTCACTCAATTATATATAATTGGGACAAAAACGAATTTTCTATCAATAAAATAATATTCTTTAGACCCAAAATCCATCAGAACTCCTATCCTCATTTCCAGGAATAAAATATCTTATAGGAAAAACGGGAGGTTTCTATGGAATTTTCCCGGAAAAACCAATAAGTATCCAGTATTTTGCTTGAACACGCTCCACTCTTGTATTATATTCTGATGCTAATTTCGTGGATGGAATATCTTATAGGAAAAACAACACGTTTTTATAGAAATTCTCCAAAACAATCAATAAATAATGAGTATTTTACTTGAACATGCCTTGCTACAGGATATTTCATTCCAGAAAATGAGGATACGCGTCCAGGGCTCCTATCCTCATTTCCAGGGATAAAATATCCTATAGGAAAATGAAGTACGTTTCTATGGAAACGAGTAAGTAACGAGTGTTTTGCCTTTTTGCTATAGGATATTTTATCCCAAAAGATGAGGATAGCGGTCCAGATGATGTTAGGAGCTTCATTATTAATTTTAAAATTAGGTATATTTAAAAACTATAAATTTGTAAAGTTGGTCGATGTGTATCATTATAACAATTAGTTTTTTCCTAAACGTACAAGAAAAAATTAGAATGTATTGAGGACTTTTAATTTTCTTGAAAACCTTTTAGAAAATACCGTAATGTAAAGAATGCTAAAAAGGGGCAAAAATAAAGTTTTGTATTTGAAAACTTCTGAATACCTTCGAATTAAGGAAATGTAAATTTTTGAAAGTGGTAATTAAATTTAAAGCGTCGCTGCGCAGAAATTTCCTATGTTACGACAGTTCCTGATAGGGTTATCTGATTAAGGTTGAAGTGGCTAATTTATCACGCAATTAAATTATAACTCCCCATAACCAATTAGAGTTTTGGATAAAAGATTTTTCGTTTTAAATTTATGCGATTTGACTGATTTAATTAATTAAAACTGTTGAAGAAATCCTGGGGGTTTTGGAGAATAATCTAATAAAATAAAGTGCGTTATTAGATTTTTAAAAAAAGTAGCCATATCTGGCTTCCACGGATATTTTTCATTTCTAAGCAAAAACTTTATGTGCCATAAAGTGCGAGATAAAGGGTCCCTATTAATTAGATTGCTGAGAAAACGCAACTTACCAAATTGAGTTTGGAGGTGCAAAGGATGCCGTAACTTTGTCCATAAATTTACTAAGCTCGTTTTATTATAGAAGGGGTTCACTTGCGTATTTCTCTTGAATTCACGAAAGAGGCACTTAACGCACCTATACGGCAAGCACTAAACATCCGCACATAAAAAGAGATCACAAACAGCACGCACTTGCAATTAATAAAAAAAAGATCTCGAAAAACCTCCAGACGTTTTAAGTTAGTAGAGTTTTACAGCGAGTTGAGAACTGTTTTATTTTTATTCACTCTGCTTATAATATATCTGTTGACACTTGCTAATCCAACTCACACTCTGCTCTCACATCATGCAAATTTTCCTATTTCAATCCCTTGGCACGGATAAGTATCTCCTCTCCAAAATTTTGAGATCTCCGTGGCGTGTCCAGTTTTTTGGCGTAAACCTGCAAATTCAAATTAAAGAAATTTATCAGACACTCCTTCAAACTTATTATGAATTAAATGATAAAGTATTTTGATCGAAATTCTTCAGGCGTAACGTGCGCTGGATATATTTATGAAATTTTTTATTTTCCTTTCAGCAGACGACCTATTTTTCAAATCTTATTTCAGATACCCGAAGATAAATATACGTTGGATATTTTCAGCCCGTACTATCTATAATAACTTTATTAATAAGACGTAAACATCAAATAAATGTAATTCCATCATCATATTTAAAAAAAAAAATGTGTTTTAGGTATTATAAGTATTCGTTTAGTTCTTTTTGTAGACGACTTCAGTTTTGTAATGGTTCAATTTTACCGGTGATGAACAGCCATATACGGAGCTCAGAAATATGAATTATTACACCGCATGACAAAACGATAACCCCTGAAAAGACGTTGGAAATAGGTCAGTGCAATGCCAGGTAACCTCGAAAGATATTGGCAACCATGAAAACGTATTGACAACTAACCTACTTTTGACGTCATCCCATTATTTCTGCATTCAGCCGCAAGAGGAAGATTGCTTAATACAATAAAAGAATAATCATTACTTACTATTAATTTAAACTTCATTGAGTATTTTTTTAAGATAAAACTTTACCTAAATTAGTATAAGCTTCAAAAAATGCAACTAATCCAGGATAAAAACAAACAAAATTAAATCTTGTCTTGTAAAGCAGTTTACTTACAATTAAAATCCGCAAAAATGCAAGCCATTAGTTCCTTAAGCAAGCAGAATAAATTTAAGATCAGTGACTTTTACAACGCAAGAGAGGATAAAACAAACTCGAGAGGGTTTTAAAATGTTAAATAAATATTGTGGAATCGTAGGAGTTGGAAGCGGAAAAAAATCAAGACGGCTACGATGCGGTATAGAAGTTAAATTACTTCTCGTGATTTATGTTTTACCTTGCAACACGTAACTTGAGCTAACGCATCATTAGCTAAAAAGATCAATACTGAAAATGTTTGGTTGAAATTGATGAAAAAGAAATCGTAGATTTCACACACGTCGTCCTATTCCTTGAGTGGGCTTTTATGGAACGTTTGAAATAAAAGCGAAGCCTGATAACTTAAAAGGCCCTAACTTTTCTTAAAAACCCCAAATCCTCATGATTTCATTATTAACTTCAAAGTTAAAATTTCTAAGAGTTTGGTGATCCATAATAGATACAGTGTAGTGTAGTTACATCAATTTGAAAACTTTACCTATTATTCCTAATGCATTTCGATGTGCACTCACTTCATCTTCAAAGAATACAACAGTTTGTCATTTTTAAATCCAGTAAAAAAAATCTGGTGAAAATAAAGAAAATAAAGTATAGATATATGTGACTTAAAATACAAAGATGGTGCAGCGCCTACGCAAACATTAAAAACAAACACATTGCTTCTTATACGAGTGAACATGGTGCAGCACCGACTTCCGACTTCAACACCGACCCTAACGCGTTGGATTCTTGGATAGGGTAGATGCTTGAGTCGGAAGTCAGTGCTGCAACATGTTCACTCGTATTACAAACAATATGTTTATTATGATAATTGTCCTATTACGAGAACAAATCTACCATTAATTTACAACAAGGAAGTCAAGTATTTAGTTGAATATGTTTATGTTTAATGCTTGACTCGGTGCTTGACTCGGTGTTACACCATGTTTGTACCCTTACTGGAACTGGAACTAGAGGTGATTGGAAATTACATTTTAATGAGTAAGTTGCTGTAATCCAAACAAACTTGGTTACACAGTCGACTTAAAGTGGAGTGTTGTTAAATCAAAAGCAGGAGTACAAAGTAAGAAGACACCAAAACTTAAAATTTGTTAAAAAAGTAGCATTTGAATCTAAAAACCAATAATATTGATGAAAACGCTTGAACAAATCTAGTAAAACTTACAAAACCTTTGTAAGAGATGGCAATCACTTCTAATTGACTTTCTAGCTAGGTTACGCAATGTCTTGTCATACTTCTAGTGAGACGAGGACTTGGTTCTACGATATTTTCTGAATGCAGAATATCATTTCTTAGTGTCTGTAATCCACGGAGACGAGCTCTTGAAGCATGTACATTGAAGACATAATGAAGTTTATTATTAAACTAAATTGTCATCTACTTCTTACATATCACAAATATCACTACTTTTACATGTACTTCAAATGGTAGAGGTCAAGTCAAGACGAATTCAAGCTGGTTTGAGTTTCTCGTACCGTACCGTAGTATATTATAAATATTAGAACTGAAAGCTTCTTGGTAATTTTTTTATATCTTCGAGGGAAAATCTTGTATTTTCTATTTTTACATTTTCCGATATTTAAAAATATTTTGACAATGCAGCGATTAAAAATTTCATGCAACTCATGGTGGTGTTCTTTTACTCTTACACCCAACTTCCTACCCAATCTTACGATGAAAGAAATACCTCAACCTCCACAACAGATATACCCCTGAACCCAAAGGAAGAACATCATTGTTCTGTACTATCAAGTTAGAAACTTTGTTCATGGGACTATACACTATTTTGATATTCCCAATGTTATTTCTAAGAACTTTGCCAACTTGGTATGAAATCATATTGTGAAAAGGCAAAACGATGGGTCTTACAAAAGAAAAGAAAGGAGAGAGAGAGAGTTAAAATGAGAATCAACGTAAGACACTAAAGGTTTCTAGTGAATTAACCGATCTACTAAATAAGAATCAAAACCATTTAGCCCAGCTGTAAATGTTATAGTATTAAGTTCATTTTCTAAATTTCTCGGTGAATGAGGGATTTCAAAAAGCTAATTTTTGTGACGGTTTCAGAAGTTTCAGAAGCCCGTCGTTGTAGGTTTTTTAATAAAGTTTTTAAATTGTTATAAGGCTTCCACTTCGCATTGTTTCTGGTATATGGAAAGTTTAATTTCATCACAAAAAGTAAAATTTGTATAAAAACTTTAAATTAACACTTAATCCGCAATTTCGTATTACGCTTAAAAATGGCCCAGTAATTAATTGTGATTTTTCCTTCGTGAAAAAGCCATTACGACGTGACATAAAGGACTAACGTCCACTGCACCTTTTTCATTTTTAAAAAATTATGTCGCCGATTCTGTGAACCCTTAATGGCATTTCAAATGAAATAAGGCTGGACATGAAAGCTCACTAACAATTTTCGCTTTATTTTTATTGTATGCTCGACCGGGGGAGTGAATGAGTTTTCCCCTACATTACCAAACTCAGGCATTCTTTTTCATCGAGATTTATTAAAAGTTCGCCGCATATTGACGTTCTCAATTCTCAATAAACTTTAAATACCGCTTCAAAAGTACAACAACCGAAATAAACTTGATACGTGCCAATTAAAAACAATATTTGTACTTTTAATCTGCAATTATTCGTTCGATTTTGCGATTGGGAATAACGTGTAGTGATTAGGGTTGGTTATGTCATGACATTTAAATAGAAAAAAGCATATTTGGAAATTAAAAAAAAAATATATTTTTGTAAAAATATTTATTAATTTATCATAAGGAAAGTTTCAAATGCAAAACTGTTGGCTCGTAATTATGGCACAGTGCCAGATATAAATTTACCAAATTTTCGAACAAAAACATGTTTAATAAATCTACCACCAAGGTTCATACGACATTAATTAAAGCTACTACTTAAGTCACCTGACGATTAACATCAGTACCTAAATATAAAGTCTTTAAATTAAGTATCCATTTATACTTGCTTCATAATTTTCAATTTTATTACAGCAAATCATTTTACGAGGTAATTTTACAATCTTTATAGCGAATTACTATATTTTTAGAGCGTCGATTTATTACTTCACGTTAGTCATATTTTTAAGACGAATAATTGTTAATTTGAGTACTTGAAATTATCTATCTACACTTATAACTTAAGCAGTGGCGTAGCCACGTGAGGTTAGAGGATGATTTTTAATCCCTGACGCCCAAATCCAGTTTTAGGAGCCTTTTTTATAGGTTCAGACTGACATTTTCTACATAAAAAAAGTTGCTTGAAAAGTGGAACACCTAGGGTCTTAACCACATATTTTTTAGGTCAACTATCTCCAGTTAACCGTTGACGGTTACTATTTTTATAATAAATAAAAAATTATTTATTTACCCAGTTTCAGTTTTAGTTTCAGACCCAAGGATTCTTGGGCCGGTCGAGATTGTGTGGTCTACGACATTCATTTAAATGAAAAAATATGTGTCTGTCCTTCTAGTCTCGTCGACGACACGATCGCGACCGGCTCAAGAATAAGCCCGCTGATAGTAAATTTGAATAATATGTTCTATACTCAGTATTGTGGATTTTGAATCTCCGCCGCCCCCTTATCCCCGCTTGGGCGCCTTTTTAGAGTCTGTACCCTGCTGAATTCCCTGGCTACGCCAATGAACTTAGGATAAGTACACAAAATCAAGGCCGAATGTGAAAAATTCAATCCTATTTTGTTAATGTATTAATGTTTGTTTTATTTTAATATGTTGTGGTTATAAAAATAAAGTTAAATTAAATAACATCAAGGACAACAAATTGTGAATTATTATGCAAGTAAACGGGAAGTACAAAGTTTTATTTCTATTTTTATTAAAAACTTTAACGTGTATCACTAAAAATAAAGTTAAGCTATGCTTTTAAATTATTATCAACAGAAAGATAAATCTTACTTTAATTTTGAAAAACCAATAACCAATGAAACCGGCTCCTTGATTGAACACCAACAATTTTGATTTCAAAATTTAACATTATCATATCATTATCCGATCAATATTTAGGATAAATATACGAATCGGAATTTCATTAGATCTGGCTTTAATTAGTGGTGAAGATGCACCAAGCAAACGTTTCGTGGTTATTAGCACTCATCATCACCACATACTGCTTGCTTTAATCCTTTCTGCAAGGATAGAACTGAATTGTTGATTGCTCCTTCACCTTTATCACTAATTAAATGCAGATCGAAGGAATTACGATTAGTATATTTAATTTTTAACAATAATTCCAATAAAGTTTATACTAATTGCTTCCTATTAAATTCATATATTATAAAAAGAACCTTTCTTTAGCTGTATTTTTATGTTTTATAAATTTTACTTGGTAATTAAAAGAAACATACATTTTCTGTTCAAATGACGAGTCAAGTAAACGAGGTTTTTGAGTTTCTTATCTAATTTAAGCCCGTAATGAAAATGTAAATAAACCAACAAGCATAACAACTGCTTGTCAATGAAATTACTTCTCTGTGCCAATTTCTTGCCTCGTGGGTTAAATATTCTAGTCGTTTTGTAGATATTTTGTTAGTTTACCTTCATTAATATAGTTTTAAATAACATTAGCAGTTTTATTTTTAATGTGTAACGACAATTACAGAGAAAGCATGCGTGCACCATTCAAAACCTTCAAGTATCTAAGAAATAAAAATATTTGTGTATATTTTAACGTTAAGATTGAAATCTACTGACTACAGATTTTTTGGAAGTTCTCAGAACTAAGCTATGACAAAAGCTACAAAATCCAGTGGAGATGTGTAATACCTTTGTTAAAACTATTAAAACTTTATTAATTCAATAAAAACACTCAGGTGCCATGTGATGGTAAAATTTATGTTATAAAGCGTTTCAAAAATGCCACTAATTTTCCACAAAAATATTTGGCTTAAGTATAAGGTCTACTGTCAAATGCCAAAAAAGGAGAATGGTTTTCGTCGATGCAGTATTTCTGAAGAACCTTTCAAATTTTTTCAGTAGCAACCTAGTCAGGAAAATTGTTCTTTGGACTTCCAGTATTGTTGCAAAAATCGATTTGAAATGGACTCACGGGAAATAATCCCAGGGACCAAATCTGGGGAGCGTGCTAACCATGATGACCTCATGAAAATCCTGGCCTAGGACAATTTTGCATATTATGTTCATTTACACAAACTAATACCATGTAGTTTGCTCCATAATTAGAAGTGTTACATTTAAGACAATAAACTCCAGATGTATTTGAAGATGATACTGAACACTAAGCTGGCAACACTGTAATAATTTTTGAAAAACGTAACTAACTTAGAGGAGATATTATTAAAATATTGAAAAAAGAGAGTGACCGAATTTTCGTAATTCTTTCTTGAATAATAATTTAGATACCAGGGAAGAGCTAATAAGAGTTCGAAAATTTATCGGGACAATGAGACGAAGCTAATCACGAAAAATGATAATGAAGAAACATGCACAGCACTCGCACATTTCGGAGGTTACTCAACAATATTAGACGTACACACTGAGGATAGCCAATCCAATAGTGCCAAAACCTGTATGTGCATAATAGAAAACCTGTATCATTCCAAAAGAATGTCACTTTTCTCCGGACCAACGATTTATAAGAAGAGAAAATGTATATTTGAAAATCCCTAATTATAACTTGAGCTAGTATATATTAAAAAAATGTGAAAACTGGTCAAAATTTAGCTGTAATCAAATAGTTCTGAAGTGAGGTATTTTTAGAAAATCCTTTCATTCAACAAATATTACCAAATATATAGATTTTTTTATATAATAGCATTATGTACTAAAATACCTTCATACATGAAAACTTTTTAAGGTCAAAGATTTTAATCAGAATTAATAGCTAATTGCACGATTGAAATTACTGATAAACAAATCTATTTTTAACGAAGAAAATTTAAAATGGAGTGAATAACTAACATAATATTTTATGGTAAAATTATGACAAAGTTTACTGTTTATTTAGCATTAATAAACAGGAACAAAGTTTTTACTGCTTTGGTATTTTCCTACAGTACGACATTGTATTCGTATGTATGTACTAACTGTCATGGAGTTAATCGTGAAAAATGATTTTGCTGTTCCGCGCGTTGAGGATATTTTACACTCCAAATTTTTGCTTTATTTGTAGTAATATAGGAAGCCCTATTTTTTGGTAATTGTAATAAATCAATTAAATTGCCTTGAAAGTGATTATTTTGGAAAAGTGCAAGTAGGTAAAGAAATTAGTTTAGATTTACGAGGGTAAAAGGCTTGCGCCCTCAATTTGATGTGTTTTATAGAGTCACTTTATAGGTCCTAAAAATCTTTATATCGATGTTAGGGCATTATAGTGGCCCGGAAAAATACGGCGGCCGTTGTAGGTGTCAATTAAAGCAGACGCCCAATGTCGACTTAATTCGTACCAATTGCCGTTATATAATTTAAATGTCTCGTAAAAACGTGCTTAATTTTTATGTCGGGAAGATCTTGCGTATTAATAAAATATTTACGTGGGAGGTTTTATTTACTGCAAATTAAGTAGGTTACCAAAAATATAATGCCCTATTTTCAGAATCTCATAAAAAGTAGCAAAGACGATTCATGAATCTACAAAAGTAATAGCAAACGACCAAGGTTGTAACTGTAGGTTGTAATCATCTTTCCTTTAGGAAAAAGAGAGTGGTGAATGCGATTATAATTTTTATTGCCCGATTTTAGTGCCTATTAAAGTGTAAATTTTGCTCATATTTTTTTATTGCATCGGCATTATTTATGTTATACGTTATATTTGACGTGAATTACATGTTGGCACGATATTCATTGACATTGTTATTTATATTCCTCTATATTCTAGACAAATCCTGCGTAATTTAAGTAAAGCGACGATACAAACTTATCTGTTTAAAATAAGTGAAATTTTAGATCGGACCAAATGCTGCTTTATTCCTAATTACAGCTCCATTAATTATCGGATTGCTTCCACTCGCAAAATTCCTTTTTGTCGCTTTCTAAAGACTTCCCTTTTTCTAAAAAAAAAAGGTTTTTGTACTCAATTCCATAAAGCGTATTTAATTGCTATCTTTGTTAAATGAAAATTTATTTAAATCATTTTAAAAGTATCATTCGCTATTAAAATTATAGCAATTTTAAGATTTTATAATTTGATGATAAATCAGTAATGCCCGTTGTCACCTACTTTCAATGGTAATCTTTATGGCGGTATTATTATCATAGTAATCAGAAAACCGCCGAAAGCTCAAGTATTTTTAGAAGGCGCGTACATTAAAGTATAAAAGTTTTTTTCGGCGTATTTTCTTTCCACAGCGAAGAATACCGCCGCCCGGCGGTACTCAAAAGGAAATTATGCCCATACCGCCGCTCACGCTTAATATTTAGTTTTCGAATCTTTATTCTACTTCTAAAATTACATTCATAAAAATTCAATTACAAAAAATTCAAATTAAATGATAGTTATTGTAATATCATAAGTCAATTGAAGTATAAGTTGGTTTATTATAATAATTAGGCAAAATAATTTTATAAAATGAAAGTTAATTTGAGCAGTTTAGATACCTTAGAGTTTAAAACTTTAAAATTTGTTCGTGGTTCTTAATTTAGTACACAATTTAGTTGACTGAAATTGGTAGGAATTTCTAGAATAACATTTGAAATTACTGCCGGCCCTTCCTCTTTTATATAAACGTCCCATTTACCTCGTAAAAGTTAGTACTCCTCGAGCAATAATTGCATTTAAGAACAAAAATGGTTAAACATTTATTAGATTATAAAATTTTATCTTAAAATAACTCAATAATCAATAGTTATTAAAATGTTTTGTTTTTATGATTATATTTCTTAATTAGTTTTATCTGTGAAATAGTTTTTGATATGAAAGCTATTTTAACTAGCTTTTTAATTATGCAATTTTCGAAATACCCTGCTGATTACAATGCAGATTGACGAAGAAACACTACGTATTTATTTGTGATTAATTTGCTTTGTTCTTGAACGGACAATTATTTTCTCTTATTGGAGCTTGAGGTACTTAGGGCTCCCCCGTAACAATGTAAATATGAATGAAATGCCGTAAATTGTTATTATCATTACAAGCTTCATTGTTAAGATATTAAATGTTATTAATGAAAACATCATTACCAACTTAAATATTATTAGCGAGATTTTGAGTGTATGTATAAACATTGTGTGTAGTAAAGACAATGGTATAAATGAAACATTAGATAATACACCACTTTCTGGATTAAAATTAACTTTAGCCCTTTACAAGAGAAACTAAACTCTATTCAGGCTTTTGCTTAAATTCGTTTAATAGTAAAGTTTAAATATTTTTATAATTTTTCGTTTTAATCCTCATATTATGGCGATTTTCAAAATTTTAGAATTTACATTTTTAGGTACACTATTTTGATCTTCCATTAAAAATATATTAAATTTGAAAACGATTTTTTCCTAACTAAAAAACTTGTCCCTTTTGAAATATCGATCTTTTGGAAAATTTTGAGAAAATAATAAAATTTTTATAACCTCTAAACGAATCGAGGAAAGCAAAAAAGTAGTAGTAATTTGTTAAGAGCATCTTCCTAGACATAAATTTACCGTTGGAGATAATAACAAGGAATAGAAAATCCATCCTACTTTTCTGGAGCTTCTTTGCAAGTTATGACCAAATAACTGATAATTAATGCGAATCCCTAGAGGGCGCGCGAGTTTGGGAGGAAAAATTGTGAAAAATCATGAAATCGACCATTCGTTCTGCAGTCATAACTCAAGTTTCCCTTGTTAGATTTTCAATTTTTTTTCTGATTTGTAATCTAAATTCATAAGGCTACATCCTGCCAGAGAGTAACTTTCTGCAAACTAGCACACAATTAATTAGAGGGGTCCAAACTTAAGGTAGTTTTAGATCATTATATTTTTTTGTACATTTTCCATTTTTTTTCCTTCTGGTAAGAATTAAATAAATGACTTTTAAATCATCTACAAAAAATAGTATACAAAAATTTTGTTCGTACTAGCTTTTATAACTGCAGAACTAAACCACTATATTTGCCGTTTAGGAAATGGCCCTTAAGAGGTTTCAGGACCTATAATTTAAGTTTAGCTTGATTTTGATGTTTGAATCTCTGATGATTAGTATTTTACTTCGGAATTGGGAAAAAATTAATGTAAGTAAAACTTTACTGGTGAATTACTTCACTTTTACCCAGTGGAGGATAAAGAGTAACATTTTTTTTAGATAGCAAATGTTATTCTGAACAATAAAAATCATATAAACCAATATTTTTTTAATCCAAAAAAGTCACATGACTTTATGGGACACTTGTACAATTTTTGTTTTGTTATTAATATTTTTATTAAATTGCTTTGGATTTTGTCTTTAAATTTTACCAAATAAGATAAGTTAATTTTGGTGAGGGAAATTTAAAATGCCCCTCTTAGTTTTAAAAACAATCAAGAAGGCAATTATATGAAAAGACACAATCAAATTATACTTGATTTAAATTAAAAAAATGGGAAAAGAAGGAAATTATCTGGGTGACCCATAAAAATCATAAGAAATTGAAATTTTAACCTTGCTATAACCTGTAACTTTTTGGTAGTCGAAAAAAAATATTAAATTTTTTATTCAGAATGACAAGTACTACCTAAAAGAATGCAGAAACTAGTAGGACACCCGGTATGTATATTTTAAAATAAGGTGACACATCGTAAACTCAAATACTCATTGGATTGGTTAAGATGTTTTATATGGTTTTAATCTATCATTAGTAAATTAAATTTAGAAAATAACGTTGTTGAAAGGAATGATTAAAATTAAAAAAAAGTTGTATTATTCGTGGAATTAATTTTTTGTAATCGTGTTGCTATTTGAAAAAACAATAGTTGGTTATCGTTTGTAGGATGTTTTTCCATAAAATTATAGTCCTTTAAAATCAGATTATTTTCGAATTTGGGAAAGAGCTCTGCCCCTGTCGGTGATTTTGTGAAACTGACAAGCTGGTATACTGCCGCGCTTGATGAGAACGCCGGCCTTATACAGGATGAACCAAAAGTTCGGCAACGCCCGTTTATTTTTGAAACAAAGCATTTTGGAAAAAAAATGTTTCAAATAAACGATAAAAATTTGTAGCGTCCGTAGGTCAATATAGTTGAAAATAAAATAAATTCAGTTTTTCAGACAGTTTTTATTAAATAAATAAATTAAATAAAAATTGTCTGAAAAACTGAATTTAACTATGTTTCAAATAAAAGTTGTACGAGTCTTGGCGACGCACTATCTGGAAATATTGCCCATGACCTTGAACAGTAAGATGAAGGTATTTTACCTCCCTTTCAGAGGATTGCGGAACTTATTTTTTTATTTTTCTAAAGTAAATAGTTTCGAAGTTACAAGGGTTTAAATTTTCAATACGTAAAGTTCCGCAACGCCGCTTTATTTTGGAAACTAAGCATTTTTGAGAAAAATGTTTCAAATAAACTTCTATCTCTGTATCAGCACCATCTATTTGCTATTCCATTTTCGCAATAGTATTTTTTGTGCACTCCTCTGTATAATATAAAATTATTACTATTACAAATTCTAGAACTCAGGGGAAGAAAATTTGCCTTTTTTCGGGCGTCTAGATACAGATGTATCTGTCACTGCTTTTACCTACAAAAAACATAATCATTTATTAAAAATGTGTACTTAGTAAATATGAGTTTGTGAGATGTTTCGGTTTTTGGACATCTTAAACCAAGAAATTCATTTCCACTGTACTTTTCTATTTCAGCAAATTTTGAATTTAGTTTTGGAATGAACTCAGAAATTAACAGCATTTGGAAATTTTTAGTAAACATGTTAACCTAGATGAATAAAGGAAGGACATTGTTTTTCAAAATTTTGAGACAATTAATGTATGCCTGATGACAAATAATCCAAACAGAACTAAAAAGTTGTTTATAGTATACTGAGGCAATACTGAATGTCTCCAACTGACTATCTAATTAATCAACAACTTATTTGTCGTATCATCCGTATAGGTGGCAAATCCTGGAATCAATGCTCTCAGGAAGGTCCTTGATGAAAAGATTAAAAAACTGAGGACCCAAGCAGATACGAACCTAAAAAGATCTACCATGCAAATAATTTAGAATTAATCACAATAAATTTAGAGAAAAGCCAAACTTATCCATCCTATAATCCTATAAACGCTTTTTCCAGATTAATGGTCACCAAACCACTGAACTGGTTACGGTTAAAACCAACTGAATTTTTTTCAGTTAGTCTAGTGATTTGTTCAACAAATTGAGTGCTGTTTTCTAAAACCATGTCATGTAAATATTTATTCCCAAATTAAATTATCAAGGCGAATTTTGATGTTGGATTCGAATTGGATTTTCACTTCTTCAGAACCCGGAAAATTACTGCTTTCTTCTAGCTAACTGGAAAATATACGATTTTAAAACAATTTTTAAAAATATTAGAGATTTCAACAAAAGCCTCGTGAGGATGTTCCTAGGAATCTTAACGTCATCAGGAGCTTTATATTTTTAACAATTGTTTTCATTGTAAAATAATTGTCTATATTTTATTTATTTTATTTTTATATTATATATATTTTAAGTAAAATATATTTTTTATTTATTTGTAAATTATTGTTTATTGCGTATATTTATTTATGTTTATGTTCAATTCTATATATACATATATATGCATGTGTAGTTATATTTATTCTTTGTCCTGTAATTGGAGTTATTCTGTTGGGCAAATAAAGCATTATTATTATTATTATTTCCTCAAAATTTCATCCTACTTGAAATTAAATTGAGCAGTTTTATAATTTTCTCGAAATTTTCAAAAAGACAGATATTTTAGAAAGAAGAAGTTTTAGTTAGGACATTCAGTATAACGTTTTGTTGAAGTATTCTTAAAAAAAACTAAAACTTTGCTTATAAAATCAAAATTTATAGTAAATTTTCACAAACACGTTAATTTATCAAAACCTTCAAAAAAATCTATTTGCTTTATAAATAGCATAAAAATAAGAACTAAAACGAAAATACCAGACATTTTTTTTAAACCAAAAATGTATCTATTTTTAAATTTATTTATACTTTCCCTGAGATTAATTTTTTCAATTATTAATATTTTTTAAGGCACAATAATTCATAGGACACGCTTAAAAATAAGTTTAAATTATTTCTAAAACTGACTCATTAATTTAAGAAGGTTTTTGAAAACTTATTGATTGTATTTTATGTGAACTGAAGCTCAGCTCCATAAAAATGGAACATACAAAAAAATAGTACACGAAATATACGCACATATAGGTACAAAATCTCACAAGAAAAAAACAAACATAAAAAACACAACCTGTAAAGTAGTTAAGAGCATAGTCGGTAAATTTAAGCGGATAATATGTATTTATGTTTTTGCGTGAACTTTTTGTCTATTGAAGCTTTTTTAAAATTTCTTTTTTAAGTATAGTAAAAGATTTTTTTGTCATTTTTATCTTTATGGGATGAACTCACCGATTTTCAGAAAGCAGCAAGGAGACTACTTAAAATTGCGCGCTTTTGCCTAAAAATTAAACAAAAAATTATATATTTTTGTTAGCCGCCTTTAATTTCTGGACACACATTTACTATAAAATAGTATATTGTTTTATTAGGAGTAAAAGAAGAACTTTTCGTGGCGAGCATGTAGGTTTGATGGACGAGCTTTGCGAGTTCCGCGGATACATGCGAGCCACAAAATGTTCTTTTACTCAGAATAAAATATGCTATTTTTTCTTCAAACGTCGAAATTTTTAAAATAGTAATATAATAAATAATTTTAAAATCTGACATTTAATTTACATACAACACACAATACAATCTTAGTGTATATTGGGTTGCCTAAAATTAATTTCTACTCCGCCCTTTTATTCCATGTCAGTGCAAAGCAGTAATTTCTACTCCTAGGCAGTACAAAGTGACCATAGAATCAACGAATATGAAAAGTAATATTTTAAAACCTGTCAAACGTCACAGAAGACTATACTTTAATGACGTTTGAAGAACATACATTGTTTTATTAGGAGTAAAAGAAGTACTTTTTGTGGCGAGCATGCAGGATACATGAGAGCCACAAAAACTCCGAACAAAATATGCTATTTTATCTTAAAAGAAATAATTTTAATATAAAATTACAAAATTATCACTTATTTTGATAATATAAGAATCGAAGCGTAAAATTTATTAAGTGTAGAAGTAATAACGTAGGGAAATACAAAAAAAAATTCTTGAATAACCTTTTATAAAACAGCCACTAAAGATACTAGTCGTAAAATCGTGGTTCTTTGTGTATGAGCTCGCCTCATCAGTTTTACGATTAATAACACTTATAAGTACGTTGTGGATATGGCTTCAAAATGTATTCTTTGCACAACAAAAAAGTAATCATTTTTTATTGTTTAAGCAACGTCAATTTCACAAAAGTTTCAATGGAGAAAAAATATTATTATTATTTACAGTTTTTGAAGTTATTTACCCCATTTACTCTTAAAAATCATCATAAATTCTAAAACAAAACTAATATTTAAAAACTTGTTTTAAACCGAAGTGTTATAAAATTTAAGTGGAATGAGTCATTATAAATTTTTATACTTGATGATTTTATGATTCTATTTATTACTATATTATAATTGCTTTTCTTCGAACTTCCATAATGAAATAATAAGAAATTAATTACATGAAGTAAAAATACTTTAATATTGTTTTTATTTTTAAGAGGTATCAGACGTCTTTAAAAAAATATACGTGTGCAAGTAAACAAATTAAAATCCCTTTTATTAAAAAAGAATTGGCGATACAAATTGTTGTGCTAAAAATGACGTCAGAAATAGGTTAGTACAAATACAGAGCGCGAAAGTTATTTGGCATCCATGCCAATGTGATTGGAACTAACCTACTTCTGACGTCATCGCATTAGTCCCGCATTCGGCCGTAAAAGGGAGATTTCTTAGTTTGAAAAGCTCTACATTATTATTGTTTGGTAAATTTTGCAATCCTTAACAGATTGGAATGTTTTTTGACTACAGTTTAATTTTTTAAATTAATCCATTGTTAATAGAGACTTAGTGGAAGCTTTGAAAAGCAATTTACAAATTTGAATCAGCAGATAAATGTAATCACAAAACAGCAGGGGCTTTAATCTCGATTTTAAACCACACATATTTTTATGAAATGCTTTGAGCGTCATTCTCAGGTTGATGTAATTTACACCGACACCTGAAAGCTCGTCACAATACATTTAATGTTTTATATGAATGACGTGATTACTAACTGCAGTTTAATCTTTTATAATAAAAACTACCTACATGGTATTAACAATATAATATTATAAGAGAAGGAACACATTATTTTTATATAGGTGCTTAAATGGTGCATGACCAACGCTACTTTTGTATTAAACAATTTATCAATTTAAATTCAATTATATAATGTTTTAAACAATTATTTTTGTGTACCTTGCGCTACACCCAGTTTTATCTATATTTCTTTATACACTTGCTCTAAGAATTTTGAATTATAACCGAAACTTTACAATTGGTTGTCATTTTTGAGATAAACGCCAAATTAATTGAATGTTCCAATTATCTCGGTTTAAATTAAAAAAAAATAACATCTAGTTAATATAGTTAATCAGTTTCGAGTACCTGATTATTGATCTTCTCAATAAACAGCTGACCATGCTCAGGATTCGACCACTGGTCACTGACCCTCAATACCCCGAAAAGATTTTCTGCAAGAAAAAATCAAGACACGAAAAATAAAAATCTACATTTACATTTACATTTACAACATCGAAATTAAAAACAGCATCAAGTACAAGAACTTTAAATCAAAATTAAACAAAAAATTAGGATGTTATAACCTATCATCAAAATATAACAAATTAACCGAAAAACTTCCAGCAGATAATACAATTTTTTTTTAGCCGAACACCAACCTACTGCAGCTCACAATCAGCTTGACCTGTAGCAAAGAAAGTATTTTACAAAAAAACTTCATCCAAAATAAAACCAAAACATTCCTGGGGAACATACTATGCTGCTCCACCTAACAACTTCATAACGAGCTTGATGTTGACCTTCTGCAAGAACATCTTCAAAAACTAAACAGCAACTTCACCAAAAAGGCATTAACTAAATCCAATCAAATAATTTTTGAAATCTTCGGATAAATTCAAACACAACACCACATCAATCACAATAAAAAAAAACAACTAAAAAGGGCATAAAACCCAAGATAAGAAGACCAAATCATCAGCAATAGAACAACAAAAATAAGAGGCACTAGCTTGACACTTTTTATTAATGCATTCGAGCTATACAAGAGACTTCCAAATGTTGAAATCGTCCTATTAGCCTACTCAGCATCCTCGGAAATTATTGTGGTTTCAGATGAGGCAAATCCACAAATTCCTAACTTAAAGAATTTTGTGATTTAATAAAGCAAGTATTTTCGACCAAAATGTATACCGTAGCCACATTTTTAGACTTAGCCTCTGATAGAGTCTGGCATCGAATACTTATACTTAAACTAAGCTGACTTCCAAGTCAGATAAAGCTTCTCTTCTCTTACCTGTCAGAAAGAACATTACAAATATCATTAGACGGAATATCATCATCACGCAGAAACATCACTGCTGGTGTCCCACAAGGACCTATCCTTGATCCCGACCTCTATAAATATTCTTTCGCGTTTATGTAGATGACACCCAAACGCCTTCAAACGGTCTTCAAAATAACTCCAATTTCTGACCAAATCAAAAAGATCAACTGAAATTTCATTTAGCACTCAAATAAAGTTAAAAATCGAAATTCCAAAACCATAAGCATGTAACAAAAGAAACTCTGTAACTGCCACCACCTTATATCCCAAAAGGTGTGGTTTTAGTGGATATTGACTAATAGGCCTAGTCCCATACTCTAATTTGCACTTTGGAATCAGGTCAGTGCAGTGCGTAAAATCATTTCCACATCCTCAAAACAAAAAATCCAAATTTTGATATATTAACATACCGCGTCAGACCTTATGATAGAGTAAACTGAGGTAACTATAGCTCTTAAATGTAACTTTGGCTCAAATTTTGGTGGTTTGATCTATTGTAAGTTACCAACTTAGATTTAAAACATATTATAAGTATTTTAAGTGGCGCTTAACAGTAGATCTAACTATATTTTTTCAAAATTTTGATAATGTTTTTCCCAAATATCTGAAGAACTCCTGAGTAACTAAATATTCAAGAGGAGTAAACAGTACGTTGATATTTCTTGAGACATCACTAGTATAGATTTGGGGGTTTTACAAGGTTCCGTTCTTGGTTAGGTATTCTTCCTTATCTATATTAGTTATCTCGGCACCACATTTCCAGAAACAAAATTAGTTTTCTATGCATATGACTTGACTGCTCTAAATTTACTTACAGATTTAAATAAACTTCTTGAAGATATTAACACCACAAAAACTTTACTATCTTCCAAAGAAATTAACCTCGGCCTTACTTAGATCTTTACAAAAAATTGTTCCACGTGAAGGACTTTTTTTCACTTTTCCACTGTAAGACATGGATTACTAATCTGGGGTCATATATTAGAGTAATTTCTGGAGCTGGTTATCTTACGGAGTCAAACTTTTTTAATAAAGTCTCACCTAGCAGAAAAACATTGCCGAATCAAGCTCTAAGGTGAAGAAGCTTTCTGTTGAAATGTTTCCCTTCTCGGTGGATTTATTTATTTATTATTTTTTCAAATATTTCATTTCTTCAAATATCAAAAGAGTACAACCTCCTGTAACGCGTCATCAGCTACAAAAAGTCTTTTCTCTGTTAGTTAAGTCTATGGTCATTTTCGTATCACTTTGTACATTTCCGACTTTTTGCTTAGGCGAAAAAGTATCGCATTAATAAAATCATAATAATTGACGTTTTATAAATTTGGTATTTTGAGAAAAAATAGTTGGTATGTTTTCTACGGAGTAAAAGAACTTTTTTGTCCCTTCTTTTTCTCCTAATAAAAGAATATACTATTTTATATAAATGAATGTGTTTAAATTTTTTTTACATATTTGGTAAATTATTCAAACCTCATAAATCGAGAAATATTAAAAAGTACATTATTTTTCCACAAAACCAACCATTAGGTTTTAATACTTTGGGGAATTCTGGTCACATTCCTCAACTTTCCTGTTGAAGTAGTTTCCTTTAAATATTAAGGAGTCTCAGGCGTTCCTCGCAGTAGTAAAAGAGATAGATATGTTGTAAACATAAAATAACAAATAGGGCTATTATTCAACATGATGATTGTATCATTGCTCCTAAAGGGCCTTCTGTAACAAAAAGTCAGTTCATCACTTTCGCTTCCCATATGGCTCAATTTTGTCGTGGTGATGGCTGTAGTTTATCCTTTCTAGCAGAATTCCTTATGTATATGGAAGGTTTGGAGTATACAGTAGCGGAGGATTTAAATTTCTTCTCGAAAAAGTATAGTAATAAGGCGGAAGCGAGAAGAACATTAGTAAATAAACTCGATATAAATGCGGCATGTGTTGCGTCGTTGGAGCATTAAAACGCCTTCGGATTCGTTTCAATTTTTTACCCTCTCAATTTTTCTTTTAGCAAACAAAAACAACAACCGGAAATAAATGCAGCAAAAAATCAATGAGCAAAGTAAATCCATAAAAATTTTCGATAAACTTTTGATTATTAAATTTATCACGTAAATTTATTTGTGTGCAAACAAAAACCGAAGAAAATCCTTCAGTATATTTCAAATGTAGCTCAGACATGGTAAATATCAATCAGATATATCAAAATGTATGAGATTTTATTCCAAGGTTCCCAAATAACAAAAACAAACGTGCGATATTTTCCAATTGAATGATTTTATAGAGTTTCTACAAAAAACATGATTAATAAAAGCAATTTTAAGGTAAGACATGTGTTTAATGTCCCGTGCAACTCTAATATGTCGTGCAGTTAAAAATCATGCATTATTTAAATTTGTAAACATGTTTTAATTGAATCGTTTATAATATTAAATAACACGAAAACTAATCTATTACGAATTATTTTTTAATTTCAAGAAATTATACCGCTAAAATAATTATTTCTGTGGTTACTTTTTTTTTCATCAAGTTTTTAATTCGAAATTATATCTACCGCGCTTCTGCTTAACCCATAAGTAATTTCTTAATATATTTCAATTAGATTAAATCAAGTTATTTTGCAAGCCGACCAAAGTTTAGGGTCAAGTTTGGCGTTCCGTTTTCTTAGCTCTTGAATTGTTTTTAATTAAATGCAAAAATTTTACTAAGCTCACAAGATTAAATATTTAAAACGAAGTTTAATTGAAGCCTAAACTTTATGGATTGAAATATTTTCTACAAAAATGTGAATTATTTTAAAATTTACTTGCTCCTAAATTTGTTTATTCATTTCCAAGTTTATTTAATTTTAAAGTAAACAACAAGGAATTTCTGAACTAATTTTTAGTTATTCAA
The DNA here is from genome assembly GCA_963971135.1 of Stenus bimaculatus. Lineage (NCBI taxonomy): Eukaryota > Metazoa > Arthropoda > Insecta > Coleoptera > Staphylinidae > Stenus > Stenus bimaculatus. The sequence continues at coordinate 26,958,001 of OZ020185.1, forward strand.
CTTTTTAATAAATGCTAATTTAAGGGTGTTTTATGCATATTTTACATAACATTTTTTTCGTTCATCATTTTTTAATTACATCAAAAATACATTATAAACTAGAGCTAAAGAAAATAGTTTGAGCTTTTGTAGATTTTTTTGTATTATTGTGGTGCTTAAAGGAAACAAGACGAAGCTCTTAAGGATATAAAAGCAAACCCAAGAAAATCAATCAATCGAATTTTAATACAGGACCTAAATTTAGTACAATCACGCGCAGAGAAATCGAGGACACAAAAGGATGCGTTTGCAACACGAGATCACACGATATTTAAAAGGACCTACATCGCGTATTAATTTCTTTCATATTTCGTGTAATCTCTGCGAACGCATTTTATAGAGTCATAATATTTATTTTATGTCCTTGATATCTTTGCGCGTGATTGTACATTGATTTCTTTGATCGAAGTTTTAGGGAGTTTGAATTTTAAGGGTTGTAAAATAAACAAAAATCCAATCCAATGATAATTATTTATTAAAATATAAATGTATTCATTTTCCCAACTACAATTCTGACTTAAATATTTGATATCATTCCACTTAAATAATCTGCTCGCATAGAGTCATTAAAGTTAAATATGAAGCTTGAAAATAATAGTCATAGACCTCCAGCGTTAAGAGGCCACATATTTTTGTTTAATTCCAGTTGAAATTGTTTAAAGCTGAATCTTTTTTAATCTCCTGGATGCGTTCAACATTGTATTTACTAAAACAGGCGAATAAATCCAAACACGTTATTTCAGGCGGAACTAAAATACATCCTTGATTATTATCAACTTTAATCCAACCTTTATTGCAGTCCGATTTTGTCATAAATCGTTTTCAACTGGAATGGAAGTTTTTGGTTAGGTAACTCAAACTTAATATCTTTAAGTAGATAACTCAATTCATTCCACTTTAATCCCAGAAGACTTGGGTAATACCTCCAATAATTTCTCTAACAAAACGGAAATATTTAATATGTACTTTACTGTTAGTAACCGTCATATCTCCACCAGAAGTCTATAACTAACATTTTGCAATTATTGAGATAATTAACTAAGTGTCTCAATGACAGTTTTATGTTCTTAAACCAAAAAATCCGCCGGACGGCGGTATTATTATTATTACAATCAGAAATTCACCGGAAAACCAATAATAATGGGCATGCGCGGCGGCAATTTCTTTTTAAGTACCGCTGGACGGCGGTTTTATTTCCTGTGGAACGAAAATCCGCCGGAATAATAACCCATATATAAGAGTTTTATACCTCTAAAAATTAATTGAATTTTTTTCGTTTCGAAATTTAATAAAAAACTTTTCAAATAAATCAATAGTTTGTTGTATTTGTATTTCTTATAGCGAAATTACTTTTGTTTTTGCTTAATTTTTTTGTTTTAGGTTACGAAAAAAACTATTAAAAATACTTAGACCGCGTTAGAGTTTTCAAATTCATAAGGCGAATTTTTCCCATAATTATTGTAAGAACGTCGGTCGGCCGGAGATAAATTACAATTTATCCTAAAGTACCGCCGCGCCTGCTCAAAATACTTGATCTTTCGGCGGTTTTCTGATTACAATGACAGTAATACCGCCGTGCGACGGATTTTATGTTTGAAAACATAATAAGGCTGATGTATACATATATTAATGTTAAATTTTAACTACTTATATACATCATGATAAAGTTGTTTTATGCAACCGCGAAATTTTTAATTAAAATGTAATTATTGTGGGTGTATGTATTAATTCCATGTAAATTACTCTAAAAGTTTGATTACAACAAATCCATTTTTAAATTACTTAAAAAGTTGTAAAGAACATTTTTTTAAAACCCAGTCTTAAACGACAGAATTTACGATTATTGCCTTTGGTGGGATTTGTATTTTTGATTAAAATTTTCAATAAAAAACATTTTATTTGCTTTGAAATATTTCGTATTAAATTTTTACGGTTGATTGTTAAAAATGTAAAACCATCAGGATACATCCTAATAAATCACATTTTCCTTAATATCCGTGTTCGCATTTTCAGGTATACATCCATTTTTACTAATTTAATTATAACCTAATGCACCTATACATTACTCTTATAATATACGTCAAAACTCATTATTTCGTCGGAATAAATATAATAAAAAATTTTAAAGAGTGATTTTTGTATCAATTTGTAAATCTAAAACGTATTTTTTTAGTAAAAACCTTTTTATTTTACAAATTAAACACAGAAGAATAGGTAACGTAGTTAGCGATTAATGCGTAATGAAATTTGGGGTACCTTAAGGAACTGTTCTTGATCCATTACTTTTCACATTCTACATAAATGTCCTAGTAGATTTAAAACTTGTAGGACAAATTATTTGTTATTCAGATCATATAGTTCAATTAGTTAAGGGAAATAACTGATAAAATGCTTTTCAATTAGCTAGTACAATCTAATTTAAAATTACATCACCTTTTCTAATAACAAGCTTTTCCGGTTTTATGGTTAGATTTATTAAAATAATTTCAGAAAAACTTAGCTTAGGAAGTTTTTTTATTCCTAATAAAACAGGTTGTATTTTTGCAAACACCAAAGATTATGAAACGTCAATTGCAATAATTTTCTTAAAGCTACAAAAAAGTACCATATTTTCGCTTAGGCATTAAATGTATACCCGATCTACGTTTCATTTCCGACGTAGATCCGGTATACTACTTTGGCACGAACGTGCCCATAAATTCATATTAGAACTTTTGAAGCATCATAGAAGGGTGTGTTTTATTGACGTTTAATGACTGAAAATGGTGTTTAACAAATCCTCTGTCAATGTGGCATTCTTCTTTAACAAGTTTACAGATTATTGGTGACATTCAGAACAAACAATAGTTGTGTTTTTTTAACAAAATTTGACTGATTTGCTCGAGCAAATCACTTTCTTCTATTTTTAGTTCTTTAGGAGAAAATGAGACAGAATATCATTTGCTCAGATTTGCTCGAGCAAAGTTGGTAAAAAACACAACCACTGTAAAATTAACATCGCCGTTATTGTGAAATTTCTATTACCTATAGATGGCGCTACTTTGACATAAATTTTGTAACAAAATGGAGGAAGGCAAGTAAAGGCTTTGTTGTGCCTTGAGAATTTATAGGTTTTAGTAACTGCTTCAGTATCTAAAAAACTGAGATAAAAGTACCCACACATAAAGTTTACATAAATAGTTTTCTTATATATTACTCCACTTCTAGATTTTCAAATGACCACCAGAGGTCGTTTTTAATCTCTGAAATCACGAATTAACATTTCACTGTTATGTGACATAACTTATGTCAAAACTGACAGCGAGAGTATTCTGAACCATCCAATTTATGGTGTAATTATGAACAAGAATCTTAGCAATAACAGCGGGGTTAAATTTGAATCTTACCCTGATGTCAAAAAACACTGTTCTGTAAACCAAACTGGATTGTTCAGAATACAATTTTTACTCACTCTGTCAGTTTTGTCATAAGTATTGTCACATAATAGTGAAATGTTAATAACAGCGATGCTAATTTTATAGCGTTTGTTCAAAATAACACCATATAATTCAGTTTACCAATTAGAGTTTTCCAACTTAAATAGCAAAATCAACCAGGAAAATTACTGAGAAAAGGAATATTTAGTTTTTATAGATTTTATAAAAATTGGTGTAAGAATGGTAATACAGGAAGGCTTTATCTTTTAGCACTGTATTGTTAGCGTGGTGTTATCATCGTGGTATTGTCAGAGTGGTACTTTCAGGAATCGTATTCTCTGTTGTCTAAAGCACAATGGTTATCTATCAGGAAAGCTTTGTTTTTTTAGCGTGGTATTGTCATAGTGATATTGTCAGAAGGCTATTGTAAGCATGGTACTGCCTGGAATTGTATTCTCTGTTGTCTATAGCTCAAATGTTAAATCATATCAGGAAGGCTTTGTTTTCTAGCGTGGTATTGTCAGCATGGTATTGTCAGAGTGGTATTATCAGCGTGGTACTCTCAGGATTTGTATTCCCCGTTAAATAATTTTATAAGTTTCTTTTATGAATATTAATGTTGTTATTTTCCTCAGAATTTTTAGGATACATTTTTCGGCGATGATTTTTTCTTTCATTCAAATTTTCATAACTCTAATAAATTCTAAATTTCACTTATGATTATAAGTGGCTACTTAATTAAATCACTTTTTTAATTAAATTAAATAATGGTGTTTTTAAATTAAAGAATGGTATAATCCAACAAATGACGGTAGTAAATTTAAACAAAAACTAGCGTCCCTGACCCTCATTATTCCTTGTACATTTTTCCCATGTTAACAAACATTATCACCAAATACATCCCCGGTATGCCGGTAGATCCCTTGCGCACTTTTTACGGTTTTACAAATTTAAACCGCAGCTTCGCACGTAAATTAAATTTTCCAATGTGACACAGCGCGTGTGCTAAAATAAATTGGATAACGAAAACTGGAATACTAAAGTTTTTATCTTTCACAGTATGTTTTAAAATTATAAACAATAAACGATTATTATTTTAATGGGTTATTGTGGCTGAGATTGCGTCATCTTGGAGGTAATGTAAATATGTAAATGAAAGTAGCAAAATAAAACAGAAGTCCGTAGCCGTTTAATAATGTTAAATTACTTTTTTAGGATTTTTTGTGAAATTACATGTAGAAATACCATAAGTCGTGTGAAATCCACGATAATTCTATGAATTGTCAATAAAGCAACAGAATTATGAGTAAGTTCAACCTACGAATTGTATTTGGTTAGATTATTTCAAGCTTTTTCTGTGAAATATTAGGAGGTTTGTAGGTTTTAACATCAGACTTTACTTCAAAAGTCAAATTTGAAATTTAAAGAATAATCACGATAATCCAACGGTAAATGGACCAATCAGAAAGCTGGTAGAGACAAAGGCGTGAAATGATCCTTAAAATATCCTTAGCACAGTGTAATTTCGATTACACCATCAAAAATGTGTAACGTTGTCCTTTTGCGAGTTATATTTTCTTTCATATTTTTGTTGTTACTAACTTTTAACAGTTTTACATAAGAAATAACCACTATCCCAATGATTTAATTTGTAGATTTTTCTGATTTTTATAAACAACTTAAAAAAATCTAAAACCAAAATGAGAAACTTTGTTTGCTTTAGCAATGAGAATGGGAAGTTTTTTTGGTAATTTATTAAATTTCTATTTTACAAATTGAACCCAAAAAGTCAGAATAGGTTAGCGATGAATTCGTAATGCAATTTTCGATGTCACAAGGAACTGTTCTTGGTCCGTTACTTTTCACATTCTACATTAATGCCATACTGGATTTGAATTCCAATCTTTTATAGGACCCAAATTTCTTACTCTGCTGCCAGTGGAAGAATTTTAAGCTGCATTATATTTAAGAGCCAGAAAATAAAAAGTTTAATACCGTAGCTGGACAAATTTTTAATAAATTTTAATATCTAAATCAAAATAATTTATTTGTTACAATTTTATTATAAGACAATTTAAAACTCACAAAAAAAACAAAAAAAAACAAAAAAAAAACATTTTGTAAATTTGATATTTAAATATTTTTTGTTTCCAATAGGTAATTTACTTCTTTTACTGAAATAAAGTACGTTTACTCAAAATTAAAGTTTAATGTCTTTAAATTTTTGCTAAATTCTTTAAAGGGATTTTTTTATAGAATAAAATAGCAGAGTTTTTTCAAGTTAAAAATTCATAACATAAAAATAACAAAATTTAATGTTTTTGTTGTGAATGTATAGCCCCGAAATATAGAATGCAATATACGTATTTGGATTTGAATGAGTCAAAGCTTTACTGATAATATAAAAGTACCTTCGTGAAAACATATACTTGTGTTAATAAAAATAGCAAAAATTCCTGCAATATTAAAGAATCTTTCCTACTAACTATTACTTTAAAACAACAAAAACATAATTATAATAAAATTTACCTTTGGTGCCGCAATTATACAACTTTAATTCATGATTTTTTTGTTTTAATAAAGTAATTGCTGAAAATTTGTCAAATACCAGTTTAATGATACAACATATTTGAATAAATTGTATTTTGAATAGCTTTTTCTAATTGGCAATTAAGGAATATGATTGGGGTGTAATGTTAATTGAGGAACAATGAGAATTTTATGACTTTTTAATTTTGTTTTAATTAAGGCGTTCGTGATTCGTATGTATGGAAGTTTTGGGTAATTACCATTTTCTTATCAATTGGCGCGCGTGTGTATGTTTTAATTATAGGTTTTATTTATTTTTTGCAGTGTTTGGAATGGTTTGGATTTGGAGGTTTGAAAGTAGCCTTACATAATATTTTTCGTGCGCATTTGAAATTGGAATTGAGGTATATTTACAACGGTTATAAAGATAATTTGGCGCGATTATCATGTTCGATTATGTGATTTCAAAGGCAATTTCTGTTAATTATGATGCAGATACATACGTGCAGTGGATGTTTTTATTGTTAACCTGACACAAACTGAACACGCGTTTTGTGACCGGAAGCGATGTAGTAATTCGCGATCGTTTGCTCCTGACACGGTAGTCCTGCTGCTAGCAGTACGGCAAGCGACCAAGCGACTGCCGATGTACTGCGATAACCTGCCGCCGCGTTCTACCAGCGGCAGTACGCGCACATTGATCAAACTGCACCTGCACTAGCAGAATTTGCTGAGACTCAGCAGACTCAGAGACCAAGATGAGGTCGCACGCTACACTGAGCTTTCCTGCAAGTCAAGAGATTCGGAGATTGCAGGATTGCAGATTGCAGGATTCCCATCCTGTGTCAGTTTATCTAAGAGGAGCCACTTATCCAACTTCTCTACAAAGATGCATCACCATAACTCATACTATGATACTGCAGTTGTGTAAAGTTTTGATAAATATTAGCCTAAGATCGCAAGAACCTTGTGACTAATTATATCATACATTCATTACTTACTAACCACTTCGTGGAATAATTATACACAATAATTATATCATTTATAACACTGCATATTGATGCGGTAACTACATTAAAACAATAAAAAAAATAATCTTCATTTTCTCAGTTAAAAATGTCAACCTAAATCACCCATCCTGACAATAAATATTTTAATAATAATAATGGTTACCACAATCTTCAAAACAGTTTGTTAAAAATGGAGTATCCATTGTCACGGTTAAAATTATTGGAAGGATTCATGCTACTTAATATTCAAATTCTAGTAAAATCTAAGAGAGATTTCAGATATCATCAAGTGTAATTCAGAAACATGAATTGTATTTCAGAGAGTTTCAATTGTATTTCAGAAGGCATCATATAAAAATCAGAATATTTTTGGCTTCATCAATAATTGTTTCTAAATAAACCAAAATTTGCTCCATGATACCTGTAGCCATAACAGAAAAATACGAAGATGTTATTAATTTTTTTAAAATACTGCTTTAATCTTAGGACAGATTATTTCCATTGGGTTTAACATAGGTGAATAAGGAGCGAAGCTTAATATTTTATTGGTGTATTTTTAAATTGTCATAGTAGATTTTTGATGAATTATCTTTCTCTGTTGTGGTTCACATTCACAATCACCGCCAAAAACTTGGTTTCCCCATTTTTTTTATAATTGGTCCTTTCTAAAATTATATTGATTTTTCTGAAATACAATTGATGCTTTCTGAAATACTAATAATGATGCTCAAACACAATAATTATTGATAATTTCTGAAATCCAAATTATAATTTCTGAAATACCATTGATGATTCTGAAATATCATTGATGATTCTGAAATACCATTGATGATTCTGAAATACAATTGATGGTTTCTGAAATGAAATTGATTTATCTGAATTTGATCCATTCTGAAATATAATTGGAAAAGTTGTAGACCAATTACAATCTAAATAACAAATTTATATTTACAAAGCTTTTACTATCCTTACATGATCAAAATCTGAGACCGGATTTTGTTTTGTTAGCGAGTTTTATGAACTGAACTGAATTATTTACATTGTTTTCTTCGCTTGAATGATGACGTTTTGGCGAGTTTTGGAATCCGTCGTAGAAACAAAACCCACCCCAAACGAAGCACTTCTATCTTAATTTTTACAAGAAGAGGTTCGCAAAAATTGATTTCCCAGACAAATTCGTTAGGTAATGGTTTTAATTTTTTACTTCCATAAATGGCTCTTTTTCTCTAAGAACCATTGTTGCACTACTTCGAGCTCGTTCGAATTTTCAAAAAAATGGACTTGGCCAGTTATTGCACCAAAGTCTTACTAAATTTTATGAAAATTCCATATCATCTTCTTCAATTTGAGACCTGATTGGATTTCATTTAGCTGCAAGAAAGAGTCCAGATCGTGGGTTAATGCTCTTCCAATTCCTTCTGTTTGAAATCTTTTAGTTGACTCCAGTGCCACTACGACTTGGTGTAGATAATGTTATCTTAATTGCCTTAAATTTGGCGAATATTATTAATGCTATTTTAGAACCCCCAGAACTAGCAAGGGAAGATAGATAAAGTCCAGAAGGAATAAAACTAACTCCTTGTAAATTTGCAAAATCTTTACTGTGGAATGTAATTTGTGTTGAAACCGTATATGACTTTCGATAAAAGCTTTGGAATAACAAAGAACTTGCTTAAAAGAAATGCAGATTCTATATTAAATACTATTACATCTTCTAGAGATCTGGATGAAGTTTTTTACACCATAAATAATAAAAATACTTGTAAAGATTTGAACAGAATAAAATAAAATAAAATAAAGAAAATAGATTTTCAAGAATGTACAAATTTTACCAGTCGTAATAAAGGTAGTTCTGAAATAATTCTCCTGAATAATGTTACAGGGAAGAGGCAAAAAGTAAGAACAGTAATTCTTAATATTGATGCTGAATATAATGAAACCAAGGATTTATCCAAGACTAGCAATATTACCAATTTCCCAAAATTTCGAAATATCGAAAGCTCTCATCGAAGTCAATTCTGTACCTAAGAGCAAAAATCTATTAGCTCCAAAATTGATATTTTTGTGTTTTTTCACTCAAGATATATCAAATTTTCCGCTCCATCTGTTGGTATACCTTAAGTTATCATGTTACATAATAAGAATATTTTATTAAAAGAACACGTTTTCGTAATACTTACAAAAAGATGCAAGAAAATACTTCTTTCGGTTCTCCTGTAAAATTTATATGTATTTTGTGACCTAATGCAGTTTAGATTTGGGGTATGGAATTGAAATATGAATTTTTTTTCATCCCGCCAAACCCGAAAAATTTGAATGAGAAGAAAGAACTTAATAACTATGTCATCAATTAATTGGGTCTAATAGGTATATCCTGGTCAAAATTAAAGGCCATTAATTAGAAACAAATAATGTAACCATGGAAATTGTCGATTACAACCCATATAACAAATTTTAATATAAAGGCCTTTAAACTTAAATGATTTGACCAGAATCTGGGTATAAATGGCTTAAAAATATTGGAAACACCTCAGAACACTTAAGTATTTTTCAGAAAGTTTACAAGAAGTTATCCAATCGTTGCCTATTCTCACTGAAGTTGATCAACTGAAGTCAACTCTAAAATTCACTCGTTGTGGTTTACTGTTTATTAACAGTTGGTCCATTCTGGAACTTTTCACTTTCTATAACTCAAAAAATCTGCTCTATAAAGAACTTTAAGATTCATAAATTCCCTAAAATTTTAGTTTGAAGAGATTTTCAACACAAATAGAAAATCCTCCAGAAGGACTAGATGTAACAAATCCTTGTTAATATATTTATTTTTGGATTAGTATTATTTTTGTTCTACTTAAACTATAAATAAAAAATAAAAAATATAAATTATTATACATTTATTGGAACCTTTTTATATTTTAATAAAAGAATACATCAAGATAAATATTGCAATACAAATATGAATACAATAAATTGATGAAGTGATACTTGATGTTTTGGATCGTTATTACAATAATTATTAACTCAAGAACAACAAATATTAATGTTATCTATCGAATATAAGCAAGATTACGATTTTACTGTTTGCTGCTGCATTGATTTGTTATTAGCTTGTTTTCGGTGACAAGGGCAACCTGGCCCCAAAGGACACCGATGTCGAGAGAATTCCTAATATACATAATAATTGACATGTCTCGTCGATTTACTGTTTATCTAAATATTAAATTTCGATATAATTTGATAAACTTTGTGAAAATGGTCTAGTATACCAAAAATTAGTAAAATTGATCCAAACCTTTGCTAGCCTAAGAAAATCTATGAATTTTTTAAGTATATTACAACATCTTGGATTTTGTAAGCAAATATTCCTCAAAATAAAACTTCTTATCATGATTTCACACATAGTTATTATCTTCGTTCATGAATACATAAAAAACTTTTTAGTATCAACATTTTTATAAAAAAAAATTACATTTTAATAATTACATCAGTTTATAGTGACTTCACCAAACGATTTTTCCTGTCAACTAACCACTACTTATTCCCAAGAATCATTAAAGTACTTTTAAATAAATAAAATCAAAATGGCATAAATTGTGTAAATCTTTTTAGTTAGGAATTAAGCCATGTAAAGGTGGCACTTTTTTGACATAAATTTTGTAAAAAAATTGAGGAAGGTGAGTAAAGGCTTTATTGCGCTTTAGGTTTTAATAACTGCACTAGCTATTATTGCATTTTTGGTGACAAAAATTGATTTATAAGTACTCCCGTTCTAGTTTTCCGAATGTCCACCAGGGATCGTACTTGATCTCCAAAATCGCAAATAATTTAATTAAAATTTAAACATTTATAGAGATCAAACCGTAATGTAAAAGTCTATACGTTAGTAAAATTCCCATATGAGTACACTTGGGGTAATTCGTTTGTTCAAGGAAAATGCACTTTAGAAATACTTTTGAAGACAAGTAACTTTTTGATTGATATAATTCCCCTACGTTATTTTAATATTTAATTTATGTTGAAGTTTATTTAAAAATTCATTACTGCATTTTAAGAAGATTCATTATTGTAATTAAACATTGCTAAAGGTTGCTTTTGAATTAAAATTAAAGTCGTATTATTATTTCATTATGTTAAATAATACATTTTTTTGATAACTTTATTTAATTAAATATCATGTTTGCGTTGTTATTAAAAAGTAATTAATTTATTAAAGCGTATTTAAGTTTAATTGCACACACAGATTATTTAACCCAATTAATTAGCGTTCACAATTTTGGTTTTCATTATAGTTAACTAATTGGTAGTTTTAAACAGAGATGCCTTTGTTTTCCTTTATTCTTCAGCTTCATTCTTTACGCTTTATAGCGAATTATCTTTACTTACATTGAAAATATCCAGATGCTTCCTGCTGTATAGGTAGTAATTCCAATTTTATGTTGGAAGAGAATTTATATTCTATACATGTAATGTTCTTATGTGATAAGTTAGATTTCTTTAATTAGGGAAAAGGATTTTTTTATATTTTCATAAAAAACAGTTTAACTTTAAACTACACCTGTTCTATTTCTATTTCAGAAAGTATCAATTGTATTTCTGAAACACAAATTTAATTTCAGAAAAGAAAAAGTGTAAAAAAATGACTCATACAATTCATCAAAAATGTGATTAGGCAATTTAGCAAGTAACCTTATTATTATTCATCAATGTTCAACCCAATTCAAATAATCTGTTCCAAGATTCTAAGATTAAAGTAGTATTTTTCAAAGAAAACTTCGGACTTTTTGTGTTATATGGCTTCTGGTACCACGAAGCAAATATTAGTTTTCTTAGAAAAAATTATTGCTGATGCCAAAAATACAATTGTTGGTGGTGATTGTGCTCGTGGAAGACAACAACTCATCATGCAACTGCTGTAGCAATAGAAGACTTGGCTGTTGGTGGCTACAATAATGCATTCAGGTAATCCAAAATTTTTGCTCCAAAATTTACTTTGAATAAAACACTTTGATTACTCCTGAAATACAAATCATACATACTTTCTGAAATTAAATTGATGAATCTGAATTTTCAAATAATGCTTCTGACGTACAATTGATGATTCTGAAATACAATTGATAATTTCTGAAAATAAATTAGTTTCTCTGAAATACAATTGATGCTTTCTAAAATACAATTCACAATTCTGAATTACAATTGATGTTTTGTCAATACCTAACTATAAATCTAAAATTAAATTGGATTTTCTGAAATAGAAATGATTCATTCTGAAATATAAAAACACTGAAAGAAAATTACGCGAATGACAGAAGGCCAACATAGACAATAGGTCGTATAATAAAAGACGACTAGGATAAAATGTGGAAGGAGAGAATACCGAAAGGCAAAAGGCCGACGTAAACAAAAGGTCTATAGAAAAAATATGGAATTAAATCAAATAATATTTCGTGTGTATCTTCTTCTTTTGTTATTATTCTCTCGGATGTAATACTTTCTGTTAAGCTTTATTCATTTCCACCTTCCGTAGTTTTCATTTCAGTTGGTTCAGTGCTGGTTTTTATAATAGAAATTTCTGTTAGACTCTAACTTGTGGAGGTTTTCATAATATTTTCAATTAAGCTTGTTACTCGTCTCAGTTTTTGTCATACTACTCTCTGTTGAAACAAATCCGGTGCTAACACTCTTGTTTCTTATTATGGTACTTTCAGTTAGAGTTGATACGGTGCTACTATCAATATTTTTTATAATGGTACTCTCAGTTTAATCAAAATCTATACTAGTATCCTCTGTTTTTAACATTATACTCCCTGTAATGTCGCTAGTTGTCACAGTTTTTATTAAATCACTCTCTGTTTGAACTGATACTTTCGACAAAGCTAGAAACAGTACTATATCCTTCTGTTTTAATTTGTGCAGCTTCTGTTTGAAGTGATGCTCTAGCAACCTCATTGTATTTTATCTCGGTATTTTTCTTTTGATCTGATGTAGTATTCCCAACTCCAATTTTCATCAACTTGATCCAATAGTACCTACTTGCTTCAGTTTTTATGTTAATACAGAAATACTTTCGTCTGATTTGCTCCTGTTTTTATTCATTTTTGTTGATTGTACCTTCTTTTAACCAATACTTCGTTCAGTTTCCAATTTTTTGTGTAGTTGTACTAAACGAGGTAGAACTGTGTGGTTCAGAAATTTAATTTTTAAGTATTCCGATGTGGATTCATCAGTGATTTTCGAGGTACTACTACTTTTTCTGAAATACTGTCTTTAGAGGTCTCTGTAACATTGAAGCCTTCTTGGTAAGTTTTTGTTGTATGAATAGGAACCGAAGTACCGAAGTACCGAAGTTACTACAATTGAAGTTTCTTTAGATAAACTCTGCGTTATTACAAGTACCGTAGTCGTACTTTTGACAAAATCCCTACGACGAAATGAGTAAACCACCGCGTACAAAAGGCCGATAGAAATAAACCGAATAATACAAGTGTACAAAATTTACAAAAAAAATTTTTCATTTCAAAAATGTATATAATTTTTGTATCAAATAAAATGTATAAAATATACGATGACTTGATAGCTGATATAGATTAACGATACAAAATGCCATAATTTTCCAAGAAACGGAAAATTCAAAATTTATTTCTTCTGTTTCTTCTTTGAAAACAAACACTTTCTCTTGGAAACATTTTTTTCTTAGTTTCGGAAATATTTTTATCTTTTAGGTTGGGTTAGGTCAGTTCAGGTTAGGTTAGGTTTCGCAGCCTTTTCTTTTCATTGGCCATTTATCGATCAGCCATTTCTCTTTCGGTTTTTTGTCCTTTTTGGCCTTTCATTTAAGTCGACCTTTTGTCGTTCGGATTTTTTTCTTTTGGTCTTCTGATCACCTCGGCCTTTAATGATTCGACCATTGGGGGTAAACCCAATGCTGTTACCAGAAGAAAAGGTACGGTTTAAGCTTTCTAGTGATAATTTTTTTAAAATTTCTATGCACATTGGTTAAGTTAATATTATCGATTTTCTGATTTTGGGTCAAAAACGTTGACCTTAAATTCAAAACGGCGCGCCGGGGCTGTAGCTCCGAAACTAAATCGACAGGTGACGTTTGGTGAACCATGAACCTCGAACGGAATAAATTTATAATATTTAAAGACCTTTTATCTTCCTTAAATGATGTGACCAAAATCTGGGTATTAAAATCATACAAAACAGTTCTTTCTGAAAAATATCCGTCGGGTAAAATACTCAAATTTCTAAAAGTTGTATTATTTTAGTCGAATTTATATTATCGTAAAAAATTAGAATTGGTTTCATAAATTTTATACAAATTTATACTTTTTGCGGTATTTTTACATTTGAAAAGTAAACAATTAGTAATAATTATCGTTGTTTAAAATTTAAATGCAATACCATTCATAAACCTAGGACAAGCCATGATAAGATAGTGTCATAAAATATAATTTATTCTTATAATAATTTGCAGATATGCACTATTTTCCTATAATGTATAAATAAACAAATTGTTCATTCAAAAAGTTATATATTATAGAAACAATTTTATTAGAATTACTTTTGTCTACAAAAAAAATTAACACAAATAAAACAATATAGTCTTTTTAAAAATTTTCGTATGCTTAATTCAAATCTGTAAATAATATTTATCTATTACATCATCTTTCCAAATTATTTAAATTTAAAATTTAAAAAATCATAAAAAAGCCTATTATTTTTTCTTAATATTTTTCTATAAGCGGCTATATTTTTGTAAAATTGTGCCAGACCTATGCTCTGTTTTTTTTCAAATAGTCTGGGATATCAGTTTGTTAAGAAAAACAAGAGTTTCTTATTTTATACCAAACGCTAGGCTGCAATATGTTTTCAAAAATTAATTTCCTGCACAACCATTTAGATTTTTCCCAATAAACATGAAGAAAGATTCTATCAAGATGCTATTTAAAAAAATAATTATATGCCATAAAAATTATGTTTTTGTCCTTAAAAATTCAATTGATAATATCGCAAAAACTTGATGTGGTTACCGATTTAAATTCTGCTTAGAATTATATAATTTTATTTCAGAGCCAAAACTTTTTTATTTTTTTTGAGCAGTGTTATTATAATTTTATTGTACCTAATTGAAAATAAAAGTTTTTTAAAATACCTCCAAACATTTAATATGGAGAAGACATGTAATCAAACTTAATATCTTTATGTAGCAAATAAAAGTATAGATCATACATTGAATGTAGATAGACGGGAACAAATTGACTTGTCGTCGTCAAAGGAAAATGCAAACATTGACTCAGGAAGTATCTGATACGCAGGAGATTGGTTTACCTTATGGAAATGAAAGATAAACGTATTAAAACCTAAATTTCGCTGTTCCCTGCGAATCAATATTGATAGCTTAAAAATTTTTTGGTGAAGTAAATTTGTTTGTTTCAAAACACTAACAATTTTTTTTAATAATTTTCCACTTGAACTAAAATTTTAAGTAAGTGTTAATACGTGTTTTAATCAAAAAACCGCGTCGTAAGAGCGTTATGTTATTAAACATAAGTGGTAACTAACGTGATAAAAAGCCGTGGAAGTAAAATGGATATACGATAATCTGGGGAAGATACGACAAGGCCCCGAGGGCTAACTTCGTCTTAAATTTTTATTTCATTCCTAGCTACCCAGCAAAAATTTTATACCTTCTTAAAACTTCCGCAATTTCACGATTTATGGGAATCGAATAAACTGCTTTGGCCAAAATTAAATATTCCTCAATTACATTTTATGATAAAAAGCTGATAGTGGTTAACACAAATTGGATTGATAGGGTAACTATTTACATGACCTGTTCGCATGTATTATAAAATGACTATAATAGGCTCATTTAAAAAGTGAATTCATGCGATAAACAAGCTCGGTGAATTTTTATTAAGAGTTTCCGGAAGAAATACTTTTGATCTATTATTTTTTAGTTAAATGCTGCTAGCGTGTATTTTTACACCGAATAACATACATTAAGCTAATTAGTTTATTTTAAATACACACGTTTTTTTGATTAACTTGCTAAAAGTGACATATAAAACATATTTCTTTAATTTTTAGAACATTAAAATTATCTATAATAAATAATTTGTTACGAAAAAAATGGAACCACTTTAGAAGAGTAATACTTGTATTTAAAAAAGTTGAAAAGTACTTTATTTTAAGGGATGCTTCGTGCATTATCTATTTATTTTCTTTTGTTGGTATTATTGTATAATTGTAATAGAGTAGTATGTAAATAAAAGTGGAGGAGATTTTCAGATTTAACAAATTGGAGCCTCATTAAAAGATAAGTGGTTCTGCTTGTTTCAGAGAGTCTCCACAGAATATATTCACAGATCTTTTTTTATAATTAAAAACATACTTTCAGGCACTTTAATTTAAATGTACAGGGTGTCCCACTTAAAGTGTTACGAACCACTTAGAGTTTATTTTTGTTAATAAAAGATGTTTGGTCTGATGGGGGCAACATAATACAAATTTTGATTTGTTATTTTTAGAATGTTTTGAATGTCATTTCAAGATCTACGAAATCTACTTAAAAATTTGTTGCAATTTTAAAAAAATAATTAACGTTGCGTAACATTTGAATACTTACATTTTTCCCTAAAAAACATTAATGAAATTTTTTTGGGATATAAATTATTTTTTTGTAAAAAATTTGTGCAGAAAAGTTCGTTTCTATTGGTTATATTTTAAGTTTCTTACCCCTAACGTACTAAAAATAAATTATACCCTCTTAGATTTTATGCAATTGAAGCCCCCTTTTACAATAAAATATTGAAAGAAAATTCATATTTTGAAACATAATTAACATAGTGCAATGGTGGAGAACTCAAAATTTATATTTTTAGGGAGGAAAAATTTTTTTTAGAACCGAATTTGTGCGGATTTTTTTTATTGGTTGACTTTAAGTTTTTGACTCCCTGCCCACTAAGAATAGATTTCACCCGTAATATTTTTTGTTAATAGAAACTTATTGAAGCCCAATTTTAAGAAAAAGAATATTTTTTTCTTTATTCATTCATTTTCAAGTTATTGCCCGAAATATACCAAAAATATGAGTTACAAGTCACAAGTCGAAATTTTGCACTGAAAAAAAAAATTATAATTTGAAAAACTGTAAACTTACTAAGCAGTTTAACCACTCAAAATTTTTAAAATTATCTCGTCCGTCTTAAAAAAACTATAATTGAAATTTTTGGGAAATAAAATCTTATTGAAGTCCACTTGTAGGTGATACAAGTTTTATTTAGTTATCTCTTTTTATTTTTAAATTATTTCCCAAAATGTACCAAGGTATTGAGACAAATCGGAATATTCAATGAAATATTTAAAAAAAATATTTTGAAATGATTAACCTATTGAAAAATTTGTAGAACTATCCTTCCTAAAAAAGTTTTAAACAAAAATTGATGTCACTTCCTTATATTTTGTCTTAAGAAAAACTTATTGAAGCCCCCTTTCAGATAAAAAACATTTAATTCGTTATCTCTTTTTGTTTTCAAGTTATTGTCAAAAATGTACCAAAAAATTAAGTTATAAATTGCAATGAAATATTGAAAAAAAAAATAATATTTTGAAAACTGATTAACTCGGTGCAAAATTTGAGAATATTATAGAATATTATTCCATCGAAAAAAACATTCATTATTTTTTTGGTAGAAGAAATTTTTTAGAATGAAATCGGTGTGGAAATATTCTATTTTATTTCTTTAATACAAGTTTTTAATCCCCTCTCTTTTAATAATTGATTTCACCGCCTTATATTTTATCTTTGAAGAGACCTTTACTTTTAAGTAAGAAAATAATATTTCGATATCTCTTTGCTTTCGAGTTTAGCCCGATATATCAAAAAAAAAATTAATTGTAAGTCAAAATATTTCATTCAAATTTTCAAGTATGAATATTTTTTTGAAAACTAATTAACCCACTGTAAAGTTTGAGCACTCAAAATTTGTTAAACTACCTTTTCCATCTTAAAAAACTATAATTAAGTTTTTTCGGAAATATATTAATTTTTTAGAGCCACTTTGTACATTTGGACCTGAAGTTCATCACCACTTTATATTTTATGGTAATCTTCTTAAAACCCTGTTTTGGGCGAAAACATATTTATTTTGGGTTGAAGTAATTTCAAAACTGTTCTGAGAAATTGAGTAAATAGACGACAATGCTTAAAAAACCTGGATAAAATCTCAAAAAAAATCATGAAAAATGGGTTTTAACATTTTTGGACGTCTACCAATTTCGGAAACCAAAATTTAATTTATATTAATGATTTAAAGTAATTTCAAAAAATTTTAGAATAATCAACTCAAAGTCTTAATTTTAAGCTCAACCTTGTAAAGGTTTTTGACTTTCCTGATAATTTTCGAATCATTTTTTTCTGAAAATGTAAAACTTGCAGGTTTATTAAATTTAGTATTTTCTATTATTTCTTCAATTAACAAAGAAACTAAAGAGACCTAGTTTTTTGTGATAAAAATTTGTAACACTTTAAGTGGGACACCCTTTATATTCTGATCCTTTTTTTAAACCTAGAGGACATGCTTTAATAAATTAATAAACAAATTTTTTAATCCGTCAAATAACAAAACTTAAAGCAAATAAAACGCCTTTCCTGAATACTGAAAAGAATAATATTTCCAGCTTTAAAACTAATTTTTACAGATTGAAAATTTATTATTGGAAATAATAAATCTTTCTATTCTGAATGTTTTAAATCCTGGATTTTATTAAAAATTCATCACTTTTATTAAAGGGTTTTCAATAGTTTTATTTAGAATTTGGTAGAGAATTTTACCTTTGTACAATGCGAAAAAGATGTTTCCTAGAACTTTTCCAGCCTCCATCGTGCCTAAAACAGATGTCACTTCTAAAAGGGTTTTATTGACAAATGCAAATAATCTAAGGGAGGCGGAATAAAAATGCGTGTTCGGGACAAACAAAGCGAAAGAAGAAGAAAAATAATGTTTAAATAAAATAAATCGTTTTTCCCAGTTTCGTGCGTCCTAATTATTTTAACCAAAAATATTATTACAATTTCAATTCCAAACATAAAACGTTATCATTATTCATGTTTTATGTTAATTTATTTTCCAATTATCTCATTTTGTGAATACATGATTTTTCATCTTCCATTGTAATTGCATTAGCATCGAACTATAAATGACAATAAATGTTTTTATTCACATAACAAACGTTTTGAGTACATGCAATAATTATTATTTTATTACCTTGAAACCTTCATCATCCCTAATCTGACTTTCCTCGATCAATTATTTACATTTATTTAAAATATGGATCATACAATTTCTAGATGATATTAATTATTATTATTCAATCTCTACTATAATTTGAGTTAATAATTACTTTATTAATTATTATAAAAAACTGATCTCTAATTTTCTACCATCAACGAAAAATTCTTTTTTTGATTTCTGATCTAAAAAAAAATCGAATTTCAAGAAAGTCCTAGCTTTGTTTATAGCTGTCTATATTTACCATAGATAAAAATATGGCTGAGGCTAAATGACCGCCGGCGGTATTATGTTTTGAAACCAAAAAATCCGCCGGTTATTCATTGTAATCAGAAAAGTATTTTAGGCAGGCGCGGCGGTACTTTAGGAATAAATTGTAATTTATGGCCGGCTCCAGTCTTACAATAGTTTTGGCAAAAAACGCACGTAATTTTTTGAGGTTTAAAACACTTATGTAGGTTATACAGGGTGTCCCGTACGTGGTTCACCAAACGTTCAAGTTAGAAAGTAGAGCAAATTTTATCACGAAAAAACCAAAAAAGTAGGGATCTATCTTTTATGGTATGAAAGTTACAGGGATTTGAATTTGGCAATTTGCCAGAAATCAGTAAATGATCAATAGCTGCTTAAAAACTTAGTATATAATTTCAAAGCTGAATGTATCCTCCTTTCTATTGGTAACAATGATAAAACACAAATCGTTTATCAAGTATTAAAAAAATCAAAAAGAAAAAAAAAATCCAGTAAAAATTGTTTTTTTTAGCAGTTTTTGAAGATTTTTACCAAGATTTGACCTATTAAGGACCTGTTTTTTTTTAATTTTCTAAAAATTCGTTAAATTCTCTAGAAATTATGAAAAAATTTGAAACCCTAACTCTTTTTATGCACTCACTAGATCCTTCTAAATTTACTCCTGTGAGAATTGATTCTAAGCATAGTTAGTTACAATTGAGGTGCGCCTTCATTTTTGTTATTATTTAAATACAACTGTTTCAAACGCCATAAAAATTTAACTTTTGCTTATAAAAATTGATTATTAAGCAACTACTGATTTTTGGCAAAAACGGGGGATGTCAAATTCAAACCCCTGTAACTTTCAAACCATAAAAGATAAACCTCTACTTTTTTGGTTTTTTCGTGATAAAATTTGCTCTAGGACACCCTGTATTTCCGACGGATTTTCGTTCCACAGAGAAGAATACCGTCGGCCGGCAGCACTCAAAAGAAGCCTATACTGCCGAGCATGCCCAATTTTTTTTGGTTTTACGGCAGTTTTTTTTATTGCAATTATAATAATACCGCCTTCTGGCGGATTTTTTGGTGGTCATTTACACACTTCATTAAAATTGATACGTAACATCAAATTACTAACTTTAATTAAACGAAATTAAAGCAACTTTTCACATGAATTGCGAAAATGGACTCAAATTGTTTAGTACGTGAAATATTGATTAACTACAATATATTTAATTAAAACTGTTACTATAAAGCGTGTATTTATATTAAACGGTTCTGAAAGCAGAAAGCCGTCTTTAAGGAAATTTCCTTCGTAATTGATATTTTAAATTTATAAGTTTCTGCTTAGACCTAGAATGTATTTTCTGTATCGACCTACTTACTAATGGTGAACTTATTTTCGAGCAGAGCAAGTGTAAAATTAATTTAATTAAATTTTTTATAACTTTGTTAAGTTTTTTGCGTTCGTTATTTCATAACTCTATTAATTTTTTTTCGTATTGTATATTCAAAAGCAACTTTAAGGTTAATACATTTTAAACAAGTCATTTCAAAAACCAAAAATACAGTAGTTTTGTAGGACAACTTATAATAAACATATTTTACATTTTCTCGGTTCATGATTTTATTATTCTGCCTACCGTAAACTGACGTAACTTTGACCCAAATTTCGGAATTTTGGAAACATATACTGTGCATGTTTTTAAATTATAAATAAACCGTATGCAGAAATTTTATAATTTGTTTGCACAAATTGTATCTAAACACTGACCATACCGGGTGGAAATGAAACTAGGGCCACCCCTGGCATTTCTTTATTTATGGAAATAAAAAATTAAAATTTTAGTATATTATATGATCTAAGAAAACAAATCTTATGGATCGAATAAATTTTTAATTTTACTTCCGGTTTATCAGGAAATGGCATCCACTTTCTTATTTTAAATATAACCCCTTGATTTTTCTACGTAAAATCAAACATTGGTTAATTTTAAGTATGTTTATGACAAAAAAATATTTTTTTTCAAAACTTTAAGAAAAAAATTTGAATTTTTTTTGGTAAAAAATTTGAGTAAAACCTACAAAAACTATTTTTAAACATACATATGGGATATCACAGTAACCAGAAAAAACCCTCTATTTAATTAGGGGGTGGCCCTTATATCATCCAATTTAAAAAAGTAAAGATATTTCCAAAAAACGCTTCTTGAAAATTAAAAAAAATAATATCTCAAGAACGGTGAAATAAATTTTATAAATTACAATTTATTTTAAGTATTTGTATTATTTAAAAATATTTTTTGTAGGTTTTACTCAAATTTTGTACCAAAAAAAAAATTCAACATTTTTTCTTAAAGTTTTGAAAAAAAAAATTTTTTTGTCATAAACATACTTAAAACTAACCAATGTTTGATTTTACGTAGAAAAAATCAGGGGGTTACATTTAAAATAAGAAAGTGGGTGCCATTTCCTGATAAACCGGAAGTAAAATGAAAGATTTATTCGATCCATAAAATTTGTTTTCTTAGATCATATAAGATACTTAAATTCTAATTTTTTATTTTCATAAATAAAGAAATGCCAGGGTTGGCCCTAGTTTCATTTACACCCGGTATACACGTTCACCGTAATTGCAGCTGCTTAACACAAATAATTCACATAACATCTTTTTTATTGAAACTTATTTCACTAGAATATCATCAAATCTTTCCCTAATTCTATTTTTAGTGTAGGTCATCATTAATATCCATTGGTGAAAATACAATAGAGACCCTAGTATGGAACCCTGCAAAACACCTATAGGTATGCTAATTTATTTTGAAATTATATTTTTACATTGTACTTTTTGAAATCAATTTGATAAGAATAATACAGTTTCAGTACTAAAACTGTAGTATCTAAGTTTTGCACACAAAAAATTGTGACATGAAAATCTTTGCTATAGTCTAACAAAACTATTCAAGTTGTTGCTGTTCCAAAGTCTCATTGAAAATTAAGTAGCATGTTTCTCCAAAAAGTTAGGTTTGTTTAAATATATGTTTTTCAAAAATTTTGACAGAAACCCAGCAATAACACTATTAGGACTAAATCGGATTCTTTATTTTATTTCACTATTTTTGGTAAAGGAAAATATTGTTTTCTCATTAGGATCATTTGTATTGATGCTGTAACATTTATGAAATTTCATTCAATTCTGTTATTCTATATTTACTGTTTTCAAATTAATCTAGGAAGTTAATAGCATTATTGGCCGTTTTGATAGTTTTTGTTTATACAGGATGAGTTTTTAGTGCGAAATATCTTTTATTTTAAGATATTGATGCGCACAACCAGAAATTACTTTTATATGTATAGAGTGTTTCGTAGTTGGAGCGCTGGCTATTCCACCTTTTTTTAATCGGACTATATATTTTTTGTTATTTACATTAACACTAAGTTAACGAATACAAGGATATTTTTCTTGAAAATTTACGTTTACCTTTAATTTTTTATCGGCCATTTTCTATAAAATTAATCACATTTAGACATATTTTTAGAAAATTATTATATATTGTACTTATTATGAAAACTTAAAAAACAATTTTTGTGTCATTTTGTAATATTGATTTTGAGGTATTTTCGGTATTTTTTTTCAATTTTATCAGGCAATGGTGGCAGCTATGGACGTGTGAAATATGAAAATTGGATAGGGATGTATTTTAATTTTTTTAAATGTTAGACTCTGTATTTTTTTACAAAATTGTTCCTCTTTAAAAATATGTCTAAATGTGATGAATTTTATAGAAAATGGCCGAAAATGGCCAAAAAACCTAAGTGTTAATGCAAATATGTATGAAAAAATAAACAGGGTTTTCCATTAAAAATATAAATGTATAATGGCCTAAAAGTACCTTAACTTTAGGACCTTATAAGTAATTCTGCATAAAATTGAAAAACATAAACAACTGTCCAATTGTAGCAGAATTAATCTAGTGTATACAGGGTGTCCCACTTTTTTTTCCATCAAAAAATTCTTTAGGTAGTAAATGTCATTCTGAACAAAAATTTTCCTATGATCTACTTTTTAAAAGGTTACAACAATTTTAAAATTTCAAAAATTTAATGGTTTTTGTGGGACACTGTATAAATTTCATTTTATTTTAATTTTTTTTATATAAATTAATTATGCTTTGGATTCTGTATATCTTTAAGCCAATAAGATGCTATATTTTACCGAGAAAAATTTAACCTAGTCGTTCATATATTTTAAATACACCCAATAATGTTCAAAATCAATTTGACAAAGACAAAATCCAAAAAACAATTGATTTAAATAAAACAAGAAAGAATAATATACAGGGTGTTCCACAAAAATCATGAAAATTTATCAATTATAAAATTGCTGTAACATTTTAAGGAGTCGAAAAAAGATAATAGTTCTTAGGAAATTTTTTGTTTATTTAAAAAAAATTGCTGGAGAAAAAGCGGGACCCCTGAATATCGGAAAGAAATTTGAATATCTGACGGGAAAAACTTGCGCGCCGTCTAGCGGTTTCTTTAAATTATCAGTGATCCTCTGATAATTTGCAACGATACTCCAGAACGGAGGGTGTAAAAAAGCACACCAGCCATACCTCGGTTTTTCTTATCAACATTCGGCAGCACTTCATATTTGTCTGTTTTTCGGCCAAAGTCAAAGAACGTGAGAAGAAACGAACATAACCTCCAACTCCATGACTGACCTTTTCCAAGGATTTGAGGTTCTTAACATGTAGTATTTGTTCACAAAATTGTCATATGTAATACAACGACTGAAATCGTGATTAGCGAGTTGCCACGAAACATGTTGTCAAAAATTAATTCCACGAGTCGAAGACGAGGACAGGGGCTTCGAAACAAATTTGATAAAAAAATTAAGATTATTTTCCTCTTTTTTACAAGAATTTTAGAATCCTACCTAATTACAATATTTTGGGGCTTCCAAATTCAAATTTGACTAAATCCTTATAAAGGCATCACGCGCACTGTCATGCCGTATACGACATCATGTCAGAAAATTCAAGCATAACCCCTCAGGGATCTTATTCTTGAATCACTCGAGACTGTCGCATTCGATATGACAAGGACTGATACTTATTTCTGGATGTACATTTGTAACAATGATGAAAGTCGTATACGATATTTTTTATCGTGCCGAATGAATCAATAATATGCCCTCTGGTCACTCACATTATCTTTGACTTGGGCTCAAAGGCGAGTGTCACGAACAGCGAGGCAAATCACAAATATGAACGATGAAAGTAATCCATCTAATAATAATTGAACAATTTATTTATGATCAAAGCTATACATACCAACTTAATTTACTCAGCTATATAAGCATACGTTGTATAATAAACATATTCAATTATACTCTTCGGAAATACATATACATAACGTACATAGTTAGAAATGTTAAATTACCATCTGTAATTAATAATAATTTCGCTTTGTCTGAATTCGAATTTGAATACTACAAAAAATTTAATTAGAAGCTATATAAGTTTATTATCATCAATATATTATTTAATTTTAAATTTCCAGTGTATAAATAGTTTATTACCGTAAATAAACTTGAAATTTTGTAGCTTATGTAACATATCCCTTCCCAGGTCAGCTCGAGTTTCCTGACGATTCTAATCAAAGTCAAAGCCTTTAACTAAACCAACAAAATTTTGATAGAAACTAATTGCCACCGACACTTCACTTACCCCAATACCCATTTCGATCTCATTGAATAAATAAACGATATGGATTGCGCCCTTTCAAATTGAAATCCTTACCTTATCTTTTATTAATTCCAACCGAATTTTAAACCTGATTCACTTACTTTAAAGTACTAATTATTTTTAAACATTTATCCTTTCAACTGTACGTTATTACTTTATACGGGATCACCATTAAATCAGACTTTTATTTTCAGAAAAAATTAACTTACTTATAGACATTATTTCTACGTTTTCATGCAATATTCAAGCATAGCGTTTTCAATACGTATTCAAAACTGCATGATCCTTCTTTTTATCACTTCTATTTGGGACACCCTATATAAAGGATCGTATTAAATTTATTAAATTATGAATTTAAGCATTAAATAATATTTTTTTAAAGTAAAGCGTTAAAATACAAGCTGATTTTTTTCCAAAATGATGCATAACATAAAATGAATCAATTACGAAAAATCACGTACAGATATAATTTAGCATTACAAAAAGCGAATATTTGTTAAACAAATTACATCATTCATCTAAAAATAAATTTGTTGGAAATTTTTAATTTATTTTATTTTTATGTGCAATAAAACATTTATGTAAAATGCACTGGGAACATATGTTCTCAATTAAATGATTATAACCACCCCTAAATGAATCCATTGAAATCACTCAATTGCACTAAAAAATAATTTAAATGCAGCTTTGCCAAAATTAAAAATAACCACAAATATGTTTATGTGTATGAAAACCACCTGCCATATTCCATGTAGTCACATTTATTTTTGTAAAAAATATTTTGCTGAAATGTATGGATTACAAGAAACTAATTACACCATTTCATAGTATAATCAGCGCTGCTAAATTACAGCGTTCGTTACGAACATTATTGGTTTAGTTTAATCAGGGTTTGGTATTCGTTTTCAGTATACGATCGATTCCATTCTCTCCGGTTAAGACATTCAAAGAAGTTTCCAAGTTTTCCTTATAATGGCGGCACTTAATAGGATGGAATTAAAATGAGTACCGTGACGAATCGAATCATAAAATACTTTTACTCTAAAACTTAATGTCGTTAGTTTTATGGAAGCAAATTACGTGGTAATTCATGGTAAATAAACTTATTAAAATTGTTTCCTCTGAGATTATAAAATATTCCAGCGCTACTTTGTAATTACGGTTTAATTTTTTATGTTTAATTCAGTTACAAAAACATTAAACCAACACTCCCCTAATTTCGTATTCTATTTAGAATAATTCACACTTCCTTCTTAAAATTTTGTTGCCTAAATTCGTTGTTTATTCGATAAAGTACGGCGGTAGTAATGCAATATGTACTTAGAAAGTAAACAATGTTTAGATTGTTTTGTAAATGTATACCTACAACATTCAACAAACAAGTTTGACTAAAATTACCATTTATATACAGATTTGGCTTACTCTCTTGCTTACTTATTATGAAGAATTAATATCAAATTTTATACTACCAACATTAGTCTCAACAAGCACAAGTTTGACTTTTAAGAAAATGGGTTCACTTAAGACCATGAATTATATTAATGAAGCAGTTTAAAAAAGTGCGATAAAACAGTTTTAATTAACTGGAAAATTTATTTTTATTATATCACCAATTTTAAAGCACTTAAATTTAACGAATATACAGGGTGTTCCAGCGCTGCGAGGAAGTAACTTCTCCAAAATAAAAAAAGGTATCGACCTGCGGTTTACGGAAGAATATAAAACAGATTTAGGCGCATACTTTAAAAAAATAATAATATACCGAATGTCCATTTCAAGAGAGCTGACCAAATTTCGTTTTTTTTTCTTTGGAATACCCAGTATATTTTGACAACGTTCTATGGATCTTCACTCGTTTTGCTGATATATATCATTTAAACGAAAAAAGATCAATTTTTGAAAAATGAAAAACAAGTGACAAATACCAGTTGTAGAACCAAACCAAAAATATATTACTCAACAATGGAGGTACCATCTCAGCACATGCAAACAAAGATTCCTGTACAAGAAAATCAATCTATGTCATAGTTACCATCTAAACCGTATCTCACAAGAACCATCTCTAAAAGAAATGAATAGCAACTTGTACAAAACAAAAAACTTCCAGAGGAACACATGGCTCGTAAACAAACCAAAATAACTCAATATTAGCCCCAACAAGTCAAACTGGCTAATAGTTTCAATGCTCTAGCAATGTGGTTCCCAAACTTTATTTATCGTTGTGTCTCAGATTAATAAACTGAGCGCAAGGTTTGTAGAGTATAAAAAAAACCAAACCTTAAAAGTTAAAGATTCTGGAATCTCTGGAACCAGATTTCACCACTAAATCGTCGGATATAATGCAGAGAAGTTTTGACTTTGAAACTCCGTTTGAAGTGGTTGTCCAAGACTTCCAAATAGTAAAACACACGTTAAATCACTTGGATCTCAAGGCATCCTTGTGGTTCACGGACGGATCCAAATCCAATAGAGGAACACGTATAGGCATATATGGACCCGGCTATAGGGTTTCCATGGCCTTGGGAACTTCTCCAACCATTACGCAGGCAGAAACTCTCGCTGTGGAATTATGTGCCCAGAAGTGCTTACGAAGGAGACTGAAAGGAGCACAAATATACATATTGACCGACAGCCAGGAAACGATTCGGACTTTAAACGCCCACACCCTTGAGTCTAAATTGGTCTGGGAATGTCGACAATCCCTGAAGCAACTGGCAAAAGGAAGCAACCTTGTCCTAATTTGGGTGCCAGAGCACCAGGAAATAGAAGGCTACGAAATTGCTGGTGAGTTGGCAAGATCGGCCTCAAATCTTACACCGAGTGGTCCAGAACCGTTCTGTGAGTTTAACAAGACACATCTATGGGAGGAGATCATACGGTGGGAAAGGGATTGTATAATGTCCCACTGGACTCATACTTCGGGTTCAAGAAAGGCGAAGAAATTAATTACAGTACTCACCCAAGAAAGCCACAAAGCTTCCCTATCTATGTAGGAACGAACTGAGGCTCATCACAGGCCTTTTAACTGGACACTGCCCATTGAGGTATCATATCAACAAAATGGGCAAGTCAGAAATTAAAATTTGCAGATTCTGTGGCCTAGAAGATGAAATTTCGGAGCACATCATTTGCGAATACGACGCATTAGCTTGCATTAGATTTGATCACTTTGGCTGTACAACTCTAATTCCAGACGAAGTCAAGGCTATGCCTCCTAAGGATCTAATTAACTTTATTAAGCATTTAGATATCCCAGGACTCCACTAGAGTAAGGGTTGAACAAAAGATCTAAATGGTCGCAGTTCGTTAAGGCTCAACTGCAGCAATTCGCCCTCCTATCTAATTTAATTTAATCTACAAAAAAAACCAAACCAAGAAGGGCCTTACATTATTCTTCAAAATTTTGGAGTAAAGAGAAAATTGAGGGAAATAATGAAAAAACTGAAAGAAAGGAAAAACCAAGACATACTTTCAAGAATTAAATCCAACCGAACCAATTCTCTATCAATTTGGTTACAGAGAAGAACATGAAACAATTAAACAAGTTCGTAGAATTGTCAACAAAATAAATAAAGGCTTTGAGGTTAAAAGGACTCGACTGCATTTCTGGATATGAGCCAAGCATTCGACAAAGGTTGGCATAAGGGCTTCTACTACAAACTATAGAAACATCTACCACGTTCACTTCCAACTAATTTAATCCTACCTGACTGATAAACACTTTCTTGTAAGACGGAACAATTAATACTCAAATCCAATCCTGTGTACGCCAAGGTACCGTCCTTGGTCCTGAAATTTACCTTCTTTATACAAGCGACTTACCAAAAACTGCAGTCATAATAGAAAGCATATACAGGGTGTTCCATTTGAAAATTTCGGTATATTGGTCAATTTACGTTTTATGACGCACCCATCTCAGAATTTTAAATTTGATACCCAGCTGGAAACTTGACGATAGCGAAAATTTTTTGACAACATTTCAACCCAAAATTGCCATATGTTTTAGAGCAGTGATTTTACAAAAATTGATTTTTTCGCTTATATGTCAAATATCAGCAGAACAAGTGAAAAAAGGGAATACAAAGTATGATTATTTTTTGCTGAGGAATTGAAAAATATATTGGGTGTTCCATTTTAAATTAATGTAACTTTGGTCAGTCATTTTTTTTCATTTTGGAGTAATGTTACTTCCTCGTAGCGCTACGATACCCTGCATAAAAATAAAAAAAAATCATAAAAATATCATATCAGTAAAAAATTTAAATGTTAAATAAAATGAATTAATAAAATCACGATGACGAAATTTAAAATTTTTACAGTTCCATTATTTTAAATTTTAAAAACGAGCGAGAGTTACTATTATTTTTATTCGTATTTTTCAATCCCGTTTAAAATGTGTACTAACAAGTTTATGTAACATCATTTATTTATAGCTCATATGAACGAAATTTAGTTATAAATGGGAAAATAACAGGAAACAACCTTCATTAAATAATAGTTTCATTATAATTTGATGCTCATTGTATTATTTTCTCATCGTTTATTAAGCTTATAAACAAACAATGTTTCTTTACTAAAATTTAAAACTTCCATAGAATTCCTAAATTTACTTTAATTATATAATATTTTAGTAGAAGTAAATTACTTAAGCCGAAACCTAAATTTTATGTTATTTTTACATTTGTACTATAAATTTAAAAAAATCTTAAAATTTTATAACAAAGAAAAACCATGATAGTTTAAAATAAATTAAGTTGAAGGATTTATTGTTTGGTGTTTTTGCAGGATTCACTCTAAATACATCCTACCTCGCTTTCTGAAAAGCATTTTAAAAGTAAATTAAGAAAAGTTTGTTTAACTACAGCATCCTCTATAAATTGTAATTTATGATAGCTGTCTTGTAAGTCCTTAACTAACTTTATGATCCACTTAAAAACACAAGTTGTAACAATAAACTTGTGGATGTTCTCCACTTTCGTTTTTTGGTAAAAATAAGTGTCATATTTTTAAGAAAATTATAAAACTAAATTTTCTAATAAATCAAATGTAAAAATAGATTTACATCATATATTTTATAAAAAGCCTGAAATAAACTAATTTAACTAAAAATAAGTATTTATTTTAGTCTTGTGGTATTTTTAATAATTTTTTTAACTCGTCGATCTAAAAATATGTGGCTCACATGCTTATATTAAATTAAAAAAAATGCCTAGCCTACAGGAATTACGTATATAATTATGTCACACAAGTGTAAATTTATTACCTAATTTAGAAAAAAATATTTAGTTTTGCTTACTTTTTTAAAATTAGTAAACGTAAATCAAGTCATGCAGATAAAAAATATAAATATGCATGAGTCTAATTCTCGTAAATTTTCTTATTCATATAGCGTTAAAGCAATTTTGAGATAAATCTATCCTATTTACAAATGGCACTTAAGAATTTCCATCACGTTCGGTGATATGCGAAAGTTTGAGATCAAAGTTTTTCTAGAGTATCGGTAGACTTTTAAAAAATGTTTACGATATGATCCTAAAGGAAAGTTCCCGCTCGAGCCAATAATTTGTGGGAAACCTCTCTCCATTTACGAGAGCTCTTACAAACGCCTTCTTCTTCCACAAGCTGTTCCGGCAGGCTTAAAATGTAATATAGTTCCATTCCCATATATTCCTAATCTATATAATCCTCCCCGATTTTCCATCTCCATAAATTTATATCGAAATGAAGAGTTGAATAGAAGGACATGGTTTACACTGGTCTATTTTACGATCTTTTTAATCATATCTAGTTTTATGAGCAATAAATTTATACGCTTGTAAAATATTTTTATTATCTCCTCAATAATTCATCACGAATTATTTTATATTTTTACTTCAATTAAAGCATTTTAGTTAGTTAGGATCTAGTTTGAATGAAGCAAAGTTAGTGGAGATTGGATAATCACTAAATAGCAAAGGACGTATTTTCCACTTCCTCCATCTCTCGGTTTCATTAAATACCATTTCCTTTACTCGACATTGATATATAATGGCAAGTTTATTCTGACGCTAATTAGCGATTCTGATTAAAAGCTGCGTGTATCTAATTAAAGATAAATTTTATCTATGGAACTGAAATAAACAAACTTCCCCAGTACGAGCTTTTTGTACAAAAAAATAATTAATTAAACTTTTTACCATGTACTAAATTATTTAGTATGTTTTTATTTACAGTTACGACTGTGCATTACTTGTATTTTACTAAAGTAAGTGAATTGAGTAGGCGACTTGGGATGGGAAACGCAACTGCATGTGAGGTCTCTATTTATACACTTAATTGCTAAATATTGGATTTTTATAAATAAATAAACCGTTTCATAAAGAAGCAACTATCGTATTTTATTAGTAGGCATTTAAATTCATAGCACTTAAAAAATTTGAAATATTACAAAAAATGCAGGATATCTCGCAACATTTTTAAAAACCTTTTAGAAACAATGCTAACCTAAATTGAGGATCTGGAAGAAGAAAGCGATGGTTCTGTAACAATATCAATGTTAACATCTAAATCTAAGGTAACTCCAGCAAGATCACAGCAATCACTACTACGCCTAGAGTCATATGCCGCTCTCTTACTAGCTAAATTGACGAGAAAAGTTTTCGAGATGGCCAATATATTCTGATCTGCGCTTGGACAGATTCAATGATCACCTTAGGATGGATTAGGGGGATCCAATCAGATGGAAGAACTATGTCGCCAAGCGAGTGTCGGAAATTCAACGGTTAGTTCCAAGCAAACATTAGTATCACGTCAGCACCAAGGAAAATCCAGCAGATATAATTTCTAAAAGAGCAACTTCTAACGAACTTAAAGAATCCGGTTCGAAGGACTATGAACAGTCGTCGTAACGGTGCCTGAAATTGCGCGAAGTTTTAAAGCAGAAGGGGGGTTGAGTTCTTGGAAAGAGTACACAAGGGAAATCTATTGCCTAGTAATTATCGGTATAGGATAGATTTGGACAAAAAGGCGGATAGTATTAGTAGTAGGATTCGAACCTGGGACTTCCAAATCTTATCCAAGACCACTATCCAGGACCCATTTTTGAATATATCTAAATTTGACTTAAACTGGAAGAATCGATAAAGGTCATGTCAGATCATCAGTCAGGCAATTGAACACCTACCAAGAACTGTCCGAGTCTTTCCGACAAAGAAATGTTAATATTAAGACTTTTAGCTTTAAAGGATGAATTAATGCAAAATTATCCTTGGTCGGGATTCGAACCTGGGACCTCCAAATCTAATGATTAGTGAGATAACCTACCCAGAACCTACCTTCTAATCTGTTGAATTTTTTAGGTCCCTGAGGTGGAAGTCTGTAACCTAAACGTGTTGATCTCGGTTGAGAGTTGATACGTTTGATATTTAATGTCTCTCTCTATCACATAAAAACGTCCATAATGTGGAAACGTGACAAAAATTGTAGCCATAGTAATGCAGTAAACAGTTCACCGTTCTCGTTACGTTAGCTGTTACAATCTTCTACCTCAGGTACGAATTCAGGCCAAGGATAATTTTGAATTAATTCATCTTTCAAAGCTATAAGTTTGTAAATAAACAATAAATTTAATTCTGAACAGGTTAACCTAATTTGTGTTCTGTCTTTATCTTACACTTGACATTTTCCCACTCTTGTCTCGCTTGCGAATTTGGATTCGTGTGGTTACAGAATAGGTATCTCAATCGGCGAACAAAGTTCTTATAGCTTATTTGTATCTACCTTCCTTCACCATTACCAGTTGAAGCCTCTGACAGACTATTAGAAGACCCTAGGAACTAATTTGGTCATGAGGAAAATGTTCTAATTTATCAAATTACATGATGAATAATTTAACTAAAATATGCAACGGTAAACTTGATATACATAACATTCTAGGTTTTAGTTTATTTCCTCAATTAAGCACAATTAAAAATAGTAACAAAAGGATTTTAAACCAGTTAATAGGCGCTAAGAATATTATTGTATCTATTCCTTATGAATGCGATTTCTTGGTTGCGGAGGATGGACATAATCCAACATAATATACAGAGTGTTTCTAAACATATGTCCCTAATATCAAATATACCTGTATGAACATAAGCAGCTTTAGTTTTTGGTAAATTTATATTATTGCCTGTTTACCATAAACTTCCATCCTTAGCCTCAATTGATCAAATTCCAGTACAATTCCTATGTTCGTGAAGGAATATAAAAAAACAGGTCCCAAGAGCAAATCAACTTTAGTTTTTGTTAAATTTATTCAAACATTTCACCGAGGTTTCGATGACCAATTTGTCATCGTATTCATGATTCTTCATGTATCCTTGCCAGACCTTCAACTGTGTCAGTGTTCGTTCATCACAAACTACCATCATCTCTTCATAAAACCTCGTCCTTAGCCTCACCTTATCTAATTCCAGTACAATTCCTACGTTCGTGAAGAGACATTTTTAAAAAATGTTTTATTTATTAATAATACATAATAATCGGACATTAGACATTTTAATAATTCTTGTTGTTCTCAACCAACCTAAGAAATCATTGGCAAAATTGAAAGTCCAGTTGAGCATCACCTTTTTATAGAGCTTGAACAAGGGTGAAGTGGTAAGGATATATCTGTTCTTGATGTAAAGCACCCCAAACAAAATTCTATGTAAGGTGAAGTTGTAGCCCAATTCGCCACGTACATATTGAATGATTATCACAGCATCTACTCCAACTTCGTCCAATTCTACCAAATCTAGAACTGGTTAAGCACCAGCTCCTTTTTGCCGAAGTATCCAAACCTCCCTAAGTTTTCTGAAAGTTGCAGAAAGCACTTGTTGATTTAGAATTCTTCTGTTCGGTAATCCGCTTTCCAAAACAATTTCGCTAAATAGCAAACCTTGAGGAATCCCCTAAGTGATTGTTTTAAAGCTGCTTCTGCTGTTTTCGTATTCAGCTAGTTATTTCCTATATATGATTTTAGTATTGGTATAGAAATTCAGCAAAATCCGTAGTGTTCTGCTTTCGTAAAGATCAGACAGTTGATATTTGCAACCCAGGTGACTTCCTAGGGTATGACGTGCTTTTTGCTTTTTCTAAAAGATTTTTCATTGCATCTTTTGTTCCTCTCTTGGCTCTCTAAACACACTGTTCTTCGCAAAAGTATTTGCTATTTTTTCAAAGAATTTCTTATTTGACTCAGAATTATTTGTTCCAAAATTTTAGAAAAGGCTGAAGGAACAGAGATCGACCTAAAGTTCGAGCAGGAACTTGTACAACTGTTTCTAATGAATTATTCTTAGAATTTTTAGGTTTTCTGAAAATATTTCTTGGGAAAGTCATTCATTGAAAATTTGATACCATAAGTATCTTTAGATTTAGTATTTTTTTAGAGTTTTTGAAAGTAGTTCTAATTCTAATTAGTCATCAAAGGTAATATCACCCATTTTCAGAAAAGTAGACATTTGTGAGTTTTGTATTGATGAGCTGATTCTGTGAAAAGGTTTTATGGTGATGGTGTGTGTCTAGGGTATTTTTTACTTCCTCCTGTTTCTTTCTTTATGACTTCCCATATTATTTTTTGTTTATTGTCAGAACGTGACTTATGGTCACTTATTATTAATTTAATTATTTACCAGAATATTTAAATATTTTTTTGCTTAAATTTATGCGCGGATACTCCTTTTTTAATATTGGAATAATTCAGAAATAACTTCATTGGAGTTGATGATAGTTTTAGCAGGAACTAAAATATTTATTGAATTATAAAGAGGAGTATTATATGTTACTCTTAATATATTTAAAGATGTAAAGTACGGAAACATTGAGCTAAAAGGTATAAATTATGTAGAAAGCAGAGCCAAGTAGTTTGTGAATTTTAGAATTTGGTGTACCAAAAGATTATCGCGAAACGTTAATATTTTAAACTAAAAATATTAATAGATCAAAGGATTTATTTTATTTAATGGTCCTTTAAAATCACTAAAAAAATCATAAGCTTGATAATAAACTTAGAGAAAATTGTTCCTGGTAGAATAGTAAGCATGTAAAAAACGTCAAAAGGGAATTTTTAATTATTTAATTAATTTAACCTATTTTGCATCATAAAATATGAATTCATATCTGCTATAAAATTCTGTTTCTTTCTTTCATCACAGATATCTAAACTTTAATAAAAAAAACAATTTTTTTTAGAAAATACGCGTAAGGCCAGTCTTTAAAAAAGTATGATCTTTAAAAAAAGATGACTAAAATAATGTTGAAAAATTCCGTCCAATTTTACACATGTGCAACTTCCTAAGCTCTTTAAAACGATTCCAAATAGTAAACCAATTTAAACTTTAACATCAGATAATAAATATCAAACATTTAATATGGATTTATGTCAGTTAATTTGATAGTATGAAACATATCATATTCCAATTAATAAATTACGCAATTTTAGTATTAGTAACACTATAGTAAAACGAATCGGCATCAATTCGTTGAGTATAAAGTACAATATGTGGGGTGCCTCAAGGTTCCGCCTTAGGACCCCATCTGTACTTAATTAAGTTGATCACAAAATCTTCTACTCTTTTGTAAGCAGATGATTTGAAAATTTATTGTAAAATAACATCTACTACTAAATCATATTTATAAATTAGCTTCTTGGTGTAAGAAACACAATCTCTCTAAATATTGTTGGTAGGACAAACTTCAAAAATAGTAATTTTAGAAAATTAAAATGGAATGTCAAAAATATAATTCCAGGATTAAAGTATCTATGCATTTGAGTATCTACGGTCTATAAATTCGAGGGATTTAAAGCGGTTTGTAAACAGTAAAAGTAAACTGATCAAAGGAATTACCGTATAATAGTTGCCTCTAAACGTAGCTTTTAGAAAGTAATTACATGGATGTAACGTACATTTTTGTAAATCCGAGCAATCATAGAATCCATCTATTTAATAGCTCGCTGATAAGTGACTAGCATTTATCACGAACACGATTCAGTGGTTTGAGCTCAACAAACATTAAGCGTGAAGTATATTTAATTAAACAGAATAATTTAAGGTGGGTGAATATTGGTGATGGTGAAAAAGTGAACCAGATGCTATTGGTAGAGTATATAGGCATATAGATAATCGTTGGATGAAGCTCGAAGCTCTGGTGTAACGTTATAACGTGAAATGCCGATCGATGGAGCCTTTCCCACTTCCCAGGCCTAGTGCGGCACATTCAGACGACGTCCGTTTGTTTTGCACAACGCGCCACACTAACTCAATTACTCCACCTCACAGGCTTTATTTGAAAATTATCACCCCTAGCATATTTTCGTTAAATTCCGAAACAATAATCGCACACCAATACCAATACCAACCAATGATACTCACATGCGAATTGAATTATCTTGATCACCCAGTAGAAGCTATTTTAAGCAAGCACATATGATAGGAATTTTCAATCTGAATTATATTACACCAATGATTCCAGTATTAAATTGATATAATTCTACCAACAAAACCGCAAGTGTTAAAAATCTCGTGCGGAATAAAGCTTTAACACATGAACGCGCATGCGTACAGAGGTCCACATAATATTTTTAATTGGCTTTCAAGTTTTCTCTTGAATAGAACTCAGTGTGTTAGGATTGGGGACAGTACATCCAAAATTATTTATGTGACGATGTCCCTGAGGGATCCCACTTTGGTCCAATTCTATTTCTGCTATTCTTGAACGATATTAACACTACATTAAGAACAGAGACTTAAAGATATTTAAGGTGATATGGAGTCATACTACTCGAATATGTCTGGAATGATGGAAAGAATCCAAAAAAATTTCTACACCAAATCGCTTTTAAACTCCGGGACGTGGATTCCTGAAATCTCGCACAGTGAATCTCAATCTCATCTTGAATGCGCATGCGTCAAAATCTCACCGGCGAATCCAAATTCACTTGGTCTATACCTGGATTCCTGAAATATCACTTAATGAATATCAATCTCACCTTCCTCGAAGCGCATGCGTCAAAATTTTACCGGCGAATCCAAATTCTCTTGGTCTGAACCAGGCGAATCAAGATTCACGGGTGAGTTTTTGACGTATGCGCTCGGGGAAGGTGAGATTAACATTCACTCGGATGAAATTCAGGAATCCGGGCCCTCAACCAGGCGAATCAAGATTAACTGGTGAGATTTTCCACATGCACTCGAGGAAGGTGAGATTAACATTCACTGTGTGAGATTTCAGGAATCGACGTCCAAGTAAAAGATCACAATTCTAATTACCGGATTGTCCTGACTAAATTGGATTTACTTCCTCTAACAAATAGGAGATTGACAACAGACATGTATTTTCATTATAAGTTTGTATATACATGGTTCCATTTGATTGCTCCTTACTTGTGTAGGTATAAATTAAATTTTTATATCTCAGCACAGAGTAGGAATATTAGAAATTTTTTTTCCTTCAAGTTAATTGAAATTTTCCAAATTTCAAAGTATCTACTGTAGGAGCTAGTATTTTACAGTTCTTAAGGTCATTATTTTATATGTTAAAGGAACACCGCAAGGTTGACATTGCTATTAAAAATTATCTTTAATGTAACCCAAACATTTAGTATTATTAATGAGTTTCTGCAGAATTCTCTCCCTTAATGTTTTCTTCTTTAGTTGAAAAATATCAAAAAAAGTGAATCATTAGGAAGATAGATTTATCATGGCACAAAAGAAATGGGAATAAGAAAGGAATCCACAATAGTTCTTGACGTACTTATATAAATTAAAGCCTAAAAAGTTAGCAAAGAATTAAATCCAACAGAATTTTTAAATTAAATTCCTAAAGCTAATTGCTTTAAATTTTACATTTTATTTTTATCGTTGACTGGTTGTAATTTTCCCCATTACATGTGTACGCAAGTAAAATCGAAATCAACATAATTAATTTATGAAACATGTAGAAAAGTTAAGAATTTGTTAAGCGGGTTTCGTAGAGTTGCAACACTTGATTAAATTAGTCGAGATTTTCCTTCCTACGTGTCGCATGTAACATCTGCAAAAATATCTACAGGGTCTACACTTTAATGTCGATGATTCAATTTATTAGAAGCTCGGATGATTTTCATCCACTTCATACGAAATTTAATTCAATTTTATTTTAATTAAAACATTTTAAAATGTAGCGAGCTATTATTTAATCTCGAGTTAATGTGCGAGTAAACTCTTGCACTGGATAAATTTTCTATGGTAATTGATACGAAACTGGAGAAAATTCGTTTAAGTCGACGTCTGAAAAATGCACGCAAGAGAAGAAAACATTTCACTTAACAATGGGTTAAGACTTATTAGTGTCATTTAAAGTTTCACGTCGCGGAAAGATTACAGCTATCCATTCAGCACAACAAAGCATTCCTAACTAAACTTTTCTTTGGATAAGCTCTCAAAATGAGCTTTTCTTTAACAGCACTTCTTGGTTTATAAGCACTCCTCATATAAATATATTCCTTAACCACATCCTAGATCATAAATGCTTCTACAAGCTTAATACCTGTATTATATGTATAGTATTTCATCATAAGGAATCATTTTTATCCTAAATAACTCGAGGAAAATTTTTATTAATGTACCCATTACGTGAGTAAAATAATATGAAACGTGTCCTGGATTACTTTCATGAACGATCACTAATTTAGAATTATGAACTGTTGGAAGAACAATTTGTGAACGACCAATTTTAGGAAAAACTAAAAAAAATTTTCTCAATCATTTTTTTAGCACTTTTACTTTCCTCTTAATCAGCCCGCCGAAATTTAAAAATGAAGTTTATTACTTATATGAAATTCGAATATTTTTGAAAAAATTATGTATTTTTCAAATTTTCTATTTTTTTAGCAATTTTCAAAACGCTCTAGTTTAAAAAGTATACGTTGGATCACGCTAACATTGGTTGAATCGTTAAAAAAAATTTAAACATTTTTCAGTTTTAAAGCAAAATAAAAATTTGTGTGCTTTATATGGGTAACTTCAAAATTTCTAATCGTAGTGCAAATTTTTTTCATTTTTCCTAATTTTTTTTTATTATAAAATTAAAAGAATATTCAATTTGTAGCTTCATTATGGGCGTCAATAGTGATTCAGAACCCAAACATTGTGCGAAAAAAGCACGAAAAATGTGTGTTCATTTTACGTCGATTTTTCTCCCGGAACGGAACCCCGGCCTAAAACGACGTTTACCTGTATTTTACAAATTTTCTATTATTTAGCAGTTTTCAAATCGCTCTATTTTAAAAAGTACGCGTCAGATCGCGCTAATTTGTGAGAAAAAGTAAAAAAATCGCGAAAAAAATTTTAAATGGCCGGTAGTACTGGTACCTACTGGTAGTAGTGTAAATTTTTTAAATTCTGCGTAATCTGCAGACCGACATCTATAAATATTACTTTTAAGGTGAGTGAAGTTAACGACAGACTCGAAGTACTAACTTTCTTTTCAATAAATTCAATAGTGCTCTTTAGTGCAACAATTTGTAAAATTTCCGGCTAAGTATTAAGTTACTAAATGTTTATTTAAATTTTGTCGCTAACTTCACGGTCAGGGACAATTTTTTTTATTTACCACTTTTTTATAAATTTTCTTTTGTATTTCAATAGTGCTTCGTTAGTGCTTGTTAGTGCATCAAAAAACATACTATTTTTGAAAAAATAAGAATGTTACAGATCTTTTACTATTTTCGATCTAGCGACATTTTTTTTTATTTATTATTTTTTTTTTAATTTTCTTTTGAATTTCATGAATGCTTGCTAGGGCATCAAAAAACATTCTTTTTTTAAAAAGTACAAAACATTTTTTTAATAAATTTTTTACAAATTTTCTTCTGAATTGCTTCATTGGTGCTTATTGGTGCATCAGAAAAGCACCAAATATTTTAAAAAATAAGGAAGTTACAGATCTTACAATTTTTTTGTACATATATTTTTTTTCTAATTTTCTTCTTGTGCTTTTGAGTACATCGTTCATCAAAGAAAATTAAAAAAAAAATAATAAATAATAAATAAAATAATTGTCGCTAGGTCTCGTCTCTAACATTTTTATTTATCAAAAAATAGTATGTTTTTTTGATGCACTAACAAGCACTAACGAAGCACTAATGAAATACGTAAGCAAATTAAAAAAATGTCTCTAGGTCTAAAGAAGTAAAAGGTCTGTAACTTCCTTATTTTTCAAAACATAGTATATTTTCTGATGCAC
Source organism: Stenus bimaculatus (assembly GCA_963971135.1). Lineage (NCBI taxonomy): Eukaryota > Metazoa > Arthropoda > Insecta > Coleoptera > Staphylinidae > Stenus > Stenus bimaculatus. The sequence continues at coordinate 26,998,506 of OZ020185.1, forward strand.
TTACAAGCACTAACGAAGCACTAATGAAAGATAAACGAAAACTTATAAAAAAGTGGTAAATAAAAAGTTGTCGCTGAGCGTGAAGTTAGCGACAAAATTTAAATAAACATTGTGACAAGTGAGAAAATACTTAGCCGCTAATTTTACTAATTGTTGCACTAAAAAGCACTAACGATGCACTAACGAATGTATTGAAACAAAACGTTAGTGCTTCAAGTCTGTCTCTAACTTCACGCACCCTTACTTTTATAATATTCGAAAAAGTTTAGAAAAATTATGTATTTTTCAAATTTCTTTTTCTAGCAATTTTCAAAATGCTCTATTTTAAAAAGTACTCGTCGAATCCCGCTAAAATTAGTTGAATCATTAGCGAACCCAAATCTATAAGATGGAATCAAAAAATCGCGTGAAAATTTTAAAAAATTTTCTATTTTAAAGTAAATTGGGGAAGCTACTCTGTCATTTTTTAGGACTACTTAAATAGCTGTAACTTCCAAATTACTCATCGTAGCCTAAAAATTTTAATTTCTCCGTAATCAGCTTATCAAAATCTATAAACCTAGGTTATAAGTTTTATGAAAATTACTATATAAATGATTCATATAGTACTCTTTATTGTTTATATAATTATATATGACCGAAGTGGTGGTCAGAAATTATAAGAACATAATATTTCTGGAGATAAAATATTATTCCAATAAGTTTTCGTTTGATGAGTTATTTATATATTTATTTAAATCCAACCACAAAAAATATTCTATAAATTACAAATATTTTGTTACTTTTGACAATTTTTAAACAATGCGATTTTTTATAAACTAAGACTTAGTAACTTTGAGCTATAAAAGACGACAAGATTTTTCTGCACAAAGGCAAAGAAAATTTTTACGTTGAGATGTATTTCTAATAGAAATCGTAACTTTTATTTTATTCTCATCGTTGAAACGGAAAGATCGGGGGAAACCGTGCGTAGCAAAATAATATAAAATAACAATAAAACTCGAAGGAGAACATGATATTTCCAATTTTATACCTAAAGGAGATTCTTTATATAAAAATTCTATGAAACTCTGCAATAATCGAGATTAATAAATATTCAATCATCTTTTGTAGATTTATAATTTAAAATACTAATTTTTAGTTGCATATTTAATTTCAGCAGGAATCGTTAGTGATGCATTGTATTAACTTTGAATGGAAACTGTAGTTTCACAAGCCTCCAAATGACCTACACTTATATGTGCCCTTTACAAAATCTAAAGGTCAATACAAATAATTAACTTCCTGTTAAATTTATTTTAATACACATTTGAACAGAATTCATCTGAAGGTAATTTTGATATAATTTGTTTTCCATGAAATTCAAGGTTTTAAATGCGAAATTTTTCAAAATGATCAAAAATAAACTAAACCGTTTTTACTTGATAGAGTTTATATAGAAATTTTCTGATCTAAAAAAGTAGCACCTAGGTCTTTAATAGTATATTGTTTTAGTGGGAGTAAAAGAAGTACTTTTTGTGGCGAGCATTTAGGTTTGCAGGACGAGCTCCCGGCGGATACATGGGAGCCAGAAAAAGTTCTTTTACTCCGAATGAAACATGCTATTTTTTTCTTTAAACGTCGAAATTTTTCAAGTAGTAATATAAAAAATTATTTTAAAATTTGATATTTAATTTACATACAATACACAATACAATGTTAGTGTATATTGGGCTTAATAAAATGTATTTCTACTCCGCCTTTCTAATCTTTGTCAATGCAAAGTATTCCCGATTGTAACCGATTTACTTCGGAAATGCTCGAACATGACCATAGAATCAAGGAATATGAAAATGACTTGTTAAAGCCTGTCAAGCGTCAGTAGTTTAATGACGTTTAAAGAAAAAAGCCTTTTAAGTGTGACTTTAATGAATGCAATTTTCTTATTAAAAAAACTCAATTGGAACACACTGTATATTTCAACAAACGACTATTATTAGCCCAATCATTTCAGTAATTATAACAAATTTGATAAAAATTGTTTATAATAAACTGATAAAAGTTTTTGGCTGTAATTTTAAAATAAATTAAAGCAACCACGGAAAAGCGACCAAAAATTTTTTATACAGGGTGGGCCAACGAAAACGAAACAGACGAGTTTTGAAATAGTTAATAAAAAAAATTGAAAAAATGCTCGGACAGGTCAACTTTAGTTTCGTGGGGGACATATTTTGCAATAGAGCTGATTCAAAAGATCTTTTTATCCAGAGTAACATACAAAAAAAAAAGTTAAATCGATCAATTCGTTTTAAAGATATTCAAAATTTAGCAAGTAGAAAAGTTCTTTTTACCACAAGTAACATACAAAAAAACAAAAGTGAATTCGATTGGTTTGTTTTAAAGAATTCAAAATAAAACAGTATTGCACATTATTTTTTATTTAACCAAACTAAACTTAACTAATCTTTTTGAAGAAAACTTAACACTTTAAAGAATCTCATCGATCCCGACACTTTCAAGGATTTTTTTATTATTTTATTAAATGTTCGAATTGAGTTCCACCAACCTCCATGCAAACGTATAAATTTTGCTCAAAGCGAATTCTTACATTTTGTAACATTTCAGCAGTAATTTCTCGGCATTCAAGAATTCCCTAACAGGCCGTGTGTAATGAGGAGGGGCTCCGTCTTGTTGGAAAATCAGATGGTCTTCTAAATAACGGTCGTCATTTTCGATAATATCGTCAAGAAATGGATGAACAATGTTTTGAAGTAGATCCAAGTACGTATCCCCTGTTAGATTGCCATCTAGAAAATAAGGACCAATAAGACGGTCTCCAAAAATTCAATTTTTGAGGAGTTTGAGTGTGAACTTCATGAAATACCCTAGGATTCTCATCTGACCAATATCGACAATTATGACGATTAACGGTTGAGTTTAAGAAAAAAGTGCACTCATCAGAAAAACAGATATTATAAAGATAATTTTCATCAGCAATTATCCGTTCCGTCATCACCTCACAAAATTGCAGTCGCCTATCAAAATCATCTTCATTTAACTCATGAATTAAATGAATTTTATAGGGATGATATTTGTGACCTTTCAATATTCGGCGAATGGTTGTTCTGCTGATGTTAGTCACAGTTTCCAGTTTTCTTGTGCTTAAAGTTGGATCTGCAGCAACTTGTCCCAAAACACCTATTTCAACGACCTCATTTCTTATTGGACGAACATTACCAGGATCGCGTTTCTATTACCAACAGAACCAGTATTTTTAAATTTTGCAACCAACTCCAGAACGTATTTTCGGTTACAATGTTTGTTTGGATGTTGTTCATTAAATAAATTAGCTGCACGATGAGCATTCTCATCGTTTTTAAAATAAAAAGTGATTAATTCAACCCTTTCGGGAATTGTATAAACCATTGCTAGCAGATGCTTTTACAGAAGTTCACAAAATTTTAAATGTTGATTTCTAATAATTAGTCATAAATAGTTTTAACACGATGAAAATCACCACTAATACAAAATACAACTGATAAAAAGAATCTAAATGTGGTTATAAATCGTTTTATGTTTTGCATTGCTTTGTTCCAGATGTTACAAAATTTTAAACAATTCCTCGAATAAATTTAAATTTGTTTTTTAAAATCTCTCTTTTGTAGAAAATGAAAATAAATTGCGTTTTACATGTTTTTGTATGTTACTTTGGGTTAAAAGATCTTTCCCAGGAGGTATTACTTACCTTATCAAAACACTTAAAATTGAAGCCGTGGTGTTCATAGCACAATTTTAAAGGCATGAAAACTCTACATGTTAAATTTTGAATATCTTCAAAACGAATCGAAGGATTTAACTTTTTTTTTGGTATGTTACTCTGGGTAAAAAGATCTTTCTAACGAGGTATTACTTACCCCACCATCCCTATTAGATTTTTAGGGGTTGTGTCCAAAGGGCGAGGGATGAATGGATTTTTGAATCAGGTCTATTGCAAAATATATCCCCCTCGAAACGATATTACTTACCCTATCAAAACACTTAAAATTGAAGGCGTGGTGTTCATAGCACAATTTTAAAAGACATGAAATCTTTACTTGCTAAATTTTGAATATCTTTAAAACGAATCGATCGATTTAACTTTTTTTTTTGTATGTTACTCTGAGTAAAAAGATCATTCTAACAAGGTATTACTTACCCCACCATCCCTATTAAAATTTTAGGGGTTGTGTCCATAGGGCACAGGGGTGAATGGATTTTTGAATCACTTCTATTGCAAAATATGTCCCCCTCGAAACCAAAGTTGACCTGTCCGAGCGTTTTTTCAAAATTTTTTATTAACTATTTTAAAACTCGTCTGTTTCGTTTTCGTTGGCCCACCCTCTATAGTTATTTAACGCAGTTAAATCCTTTTGAATTCCCGCTTATTATTTTAATTTCGCTTTAAACAACAAATTTGTTTGAATATACCGCATATTTGTGGTTTAAATTTATGAAAGCGCAAAGTGGGTAAAACACAGTAATAAATTCTGAATTTATCGACTGCTAAAGTTTTATTATGAATTTTTACAGAAATCCTTTCTTCAAAGTTTATCATAAATTAATTTGCATGCTTTGTATACTTTGAATGGGTATTGGAAAATGCAACTAAACAATGCCCACCCCACTGACTTAATATATTGTTTCACAAAAGATTTACTTTTGATTTTCAAAAGGTGGCATCCCACGATATAACTACAAAGGAGCTCTCAGTCGTGTGAATAGTTTACGAAAAATAAACTCAATAAACTACTTTGAACTCCAATTTGGGATAAATATTTGTTTATACCAAGCTCGTTTATTTGTATTGTAAATCTGGAAAGTTCACTGAAAACTCAATTAACATGACTTTGGTTTTACTACTAAAGCATTAATCTTCAATTAGTAGTGTATTTATAAAATTAACAAAAACGAAGCTCAAGGAGAATATCCTTTTAAGTATCGCTTTAGGGTATTTACGCCCGCGGTTTCTACACCATGAAATATGAAATAAACCAAACTATATCTTAAGCTGCGTCTCGAGACCCAGGTTCAGCTTATTCGGTTGCACCGCGCCCAATTATCCTATTATTCGCGTATAGCGTATAGCAGAGCATATACGTCGATTTTGAGCGCTTGAGCATCAAAACTTAACCTAAACTCATTGAAGTAATCCTATCTGCACAGCAAACATTATATAAATAATGTATACGGCAGATTTAAACCACTATGTTTGTTTTTAACGGTTGAGTCGATTCATGGATCGTTGCTTGAGTTTTGAGTCGGTGCTGCACCATGTTTTTACCCTAAAACCTAGCAACTAGTTGAACAGCAGATTTTAGAAACAGCCACCTTGCGGCGGTGTTGCCAAATCTATACGTACCCTAGCCAAGACGTCATGAATAAACCATGGTGCAACGCACGCTCGATTTAAGCCGAGCTTGAATCTGAATGAGCTTGGTGAAGCTGCATCTAAAGACATGTTGGAGAAACCGGGCGTTAGTTAAATTATTTATTTATATGAAATCTTCTATAATTAAATTTATATTAAAATAATTAGGCTAGGCATCTAAAATCAGTTAATTAACAAATTATAACGTTAATGAAACTATGTAAAATCGTGTTCATATTTTAATTATTATTAACTTAAATAATAATAAATATGTACGTTGGCATATTTTCATAATAATTCAGCATGCTTGTTAAAATGTAATAAATTTGTAATTGGCAACTTTTTGTAAACATTCTTGTGATGCGTGCCAATCGAACGTGAATATTGAATGTTGAGTTAGCAAAATAGGAGCATCCTGTAAAACATAAATTTGGATAGTGGCCAAGCCTTTTAGCAGTTTAATCAATACCTCTTTAATATTTAGGGAACTTCTAGTTAATTTAGGATAATGATAATTAGATTTATCAAATATTCGAACTAAAAGTTAAAAATAGAAACTTAAAATTAACCACCGAATTGTTTTTCAGTAATTTTCGTATTTCGGAAGGATTATTTTAATCTTTAGTTTTCTATTTGGTATTTCCAGAGAAATAGGTAAAACAAAACTGCACGTGATGTGTGAAACCGTGCATGCAGTATGTTTACTCCTCCGACTAATTTCACGCATGCCTTCGTGGATGGCTGGGTCCTCTGGGTGCTGACATTTATTTAAAAGCACCTGAAATTCTCGATTGTCCCTGCTCTAAGTACACATTACATAAAAAAGGTTTTAGTTTTAATTTATTTTCCTGGCCTAATCTTTATTAATGACTCCCGCTCTTCCGAAATACGGTTTCATTAAATTTACCTACCTTTAACCCAAAGAAATCGTATTTTTCTGTGGAAAAATCCAAAGGATAAACACAAGTCAAATATACAAAAATATATAAAGTATTAAATTAACTTTCAAGAAATTTTATCGTCCATGAATTGTTGGAAAGAGTAGTAAGAAACAGTTTTATCCTAAATCACAGGCAGGAAAATCATTAATATAGATTAGGAATAACACAGGACCCAATATCAAGCCCTGGGGTACCACGCACTTCACACTTCCATATACTTATTACGTACCCTTGAAATATGTAATTTTTTGCCTGTCTCTCAGATAAGACTCGATCATCAGTTAGTTTTAAGTTCGTGTTAGTACTTTCTTATTTCGTACTACTAAGCTATGTATTGAAGTCAAATTAACAACATTTCTTTGTGAATAATTTTAATACATTTAAAATGTTCCTATTGGAGCTTATTTCTGTTCGATTGAAGGATTTTGTGGTTTAAATTACCATATCTCGTGTTCTCATTAAAAGTAAAGAAATACATACTGCACAGCAAACAGCAATTAGTGTTTTTCAAAATGTAACTGAAACATAGCATACATATGCTTGTTAGAGTTTAATCTTCTTAACTTGTTTTAATATTATTTTAGCTAAATCATTCAAAAAGTATTACTTTACTCGTACATTTTGTATTTGCAAAGGAAATAAAAAATACTGGAACTATTAATAGAAGTAGAATGAATATTTTAGGATTTGAATCTATAAACTACTAACTAATAAACACAACAGTATTAAAAATGTATTCATAGAAATAATTTTAAACTACTAGTTACACCCGATAATGAAAAGTTTACATTAATGGACGTGGTATAGCATATCATACTGTTGACATATAATACATTTATAGTCAAACACATATCAACTGTAACGATCTGATTGTTCGGGATGGTCAAATCAATACCTCTTTCATGCCTTTATCAAATAATCTAACTAAACTTTATTATACTTATATTAAACTAAAATTATGCCTAAATTTAGTGTGGAGATAAATTTAAAGAAATTTAAACTAACTTCACGCCTACACTATAAATACACGGTAAAGTAGCCTTCTATAAAGTCTCTAATCTGTGTTTGCAACTATTTAGTATTCAAGCCCTGCCTGTTTAATATTAGCTCCTCCACTATTCGTGAAGGAGTTACAAAAACACAAAAGAATTGACCAAAAACTCATTAAGAAAACACTCCATTCTTTAACTAAAAATAAATAAATTATTCTTTAAAAATTTTTGTATCATTAGAGAAATTAAATTAAATCCTCCCTAATTGGAAATTCGATATAAATTAAGCTTGGACGTGAAATCTGATCACAATAAGGGACATAGTATTAAAAAGCAGGTTTGCTTAATATTTAGTAACATAAAAAACTTATTTTTGATCCGTATTTGTTTATACAGCAAAGGTGAGCCCTTGTGAAAGTAGAGCTCTTAGGACAAAAAAACAGGGCCGTGGTGAGAGGCCACTTGAGCCCTGGTGTTCTAAAAAGCCGCCTTTTCTTCCCTCTAAAGATAAAAATAAAGGCTGGAGATTCGCAGTTTCTTTATGTTGAAGAAAATGTGTTCGAGATAATAAAAAGTGCGCTAGCGCGTATGATAAAATAAAGCACGGTTTGATAATGATATTCTCGTGGATTAGGTTTGTGCCGGAAGCAAATTAAAAATACATCGGAGATGCAATTTTAATTAATTTTATTATAAACCGTTTTATTGCTTATATATGGCAGATGGAATTAATAAGCGCCATTTTAAATTTATACATTCCGATTTTATGGGTGATACTCGTACAATCATTATGTGTTATGTATGTTATTCGGTATTCAGCTCAATGGGGAAATGAAGGATTGTATGTGTATTTATACCGTAGATGAATCTGAATACTCAATTTAAATTTCCAATTTTCATGCAAGATACATTTGACTATTTAAACTACCCTGAATTTATCAAATTGATTTTAATCACTCATAGAAAAATTATTGTAAGGAAATTTATATTGATTCATAATCAGCTAACCAATAAAATTATGGAAAATTCATAAAAAATTAGGTCAATTTTTGAAGATTTAAATTTAAAAAAATAAAAATACGCATCCTGTGCGTAAAGTCATTTTAAACCTAAAAAAATACCATTCACCATTTCTAAATTTTGTAGAGGAGGTTTTCGAAAGTGGAAAATTTTTGGGAACGTAGCTTTGTGACTTGTCAAAGGCCTGTGTATGTACCTCACTTTTTATTAATACAAAAAAGAGCACAGATCTTCTTGCTTCCTACTTAAGGGATCGAAAACAGTTTATGTATGCCAATGGTCAGAAATCTGTATTAGCGATTATGGAGCGTGTTGTGCCTCAAGGTTCAGAATTTGGTCCACTTTTGTTTCTGATTTACATAAATGATCTACCTGGTCATCTACCCGGAGCTCACACTTTTGCAGATGACACAATCTTAAAAAGCAGATGTTATCATGAAACTACTTTACAAAAGATGAGAGATGCACAGTCGGAGGCCAATGACTGATTCCAAGGAAATATAGTAAAACTTAATTCTGGTAAAAGTGTTTAGATGCATACATCATTGAGTAAGAAGTTGGATTTTTCTAATCCTGAATCAGTTAAATTTTTAAAAATGTACATTTATAGTCCAACTATTCTTGTGAAAACATATTGGGGGTACCAAGACTATGTTCGCGATAAATTTAAAACAAACGTTACCTTCTCTTCTTTGTATATTTATAATGTAATATAATATAAAAAATCGTTTACAAGATCACAAAATTTCATACAAACTTTTAACTCAAGTCCAGGCGTGCTATTATTGAACCGTTCGACACAGTGTCGCAACCGACATTGTCGATCACTTTTCGTAAAACCGTATCATTGAACATGTGATATCATGTCGCATGCGAGAAATTGTAAATTAGACAGTCGAGATGATTCTCGAATGGCTATTTTAACCTACCTAACTATCATTATGAAAAGGTTTTGAATATATGAAATTACCTTGTATTTTGTTATTAAAATGAAAATTGAGAATCAGTTATATTTGGCAAGTATTACATCAGTGAAAGACGTTAAAATTTAAGTAAAAAATGTGAGACGAAATTTTGAAAAAATGATCCCTCAGAAAATCAGTTATGTTAGACGGTTTTATAGACTGACGAAATAAGTAGCAATAGAACTAATAAATAAACTGGAACCTTTAATAAGTAGGATCATCATAAGCTCGAGTTGAAATAATAGTAGATTTTATGACAGCCCATACTGTTTTCTTGGATTTCACATTTTCCAAAACTGGAGTCGCGCAAAAAACTAAGACGGGCAACATGCAGAGAAGGAGCCATGAACCACCCATTATTCAAATAGAAGATTAAGAAAAATGTTTCATATATAAATGTACCATTAAAGGACACATTTTTTGAAATTACCATAAGTAATAGACAATAAAAGTATTATTCCAATTATATATTTCTGTGTTTCGATTTCTCATTCATAATTCCTAAACGGAAAACAGGTACGCAATTTTGGTTAAAAAACCCTTCTAAGATGGTCAGAATAATTACATTTTCTATTGGTATCAATGAAATTAGTACGTTACCAAACGTATAGTCGACATGTTTATAAGTATATCTCGCATGATGTTCAATAATAGCAATTACATCTCGTGCACGGCATTTGGCATTCGACTCATGTCGCATGCGAGAATATGTCGACTAGTTTCAATAATAGCACCCCTGAGATTCAATCTCTGATTTTTTCTTTTTTAAAGTACCAATTATTACCATTATTAATTCTGGGAATGTCGGATTATGATATAAATAGATGATTGAAAAGTGTTCGTTTTTTGCTGAAAATATTCCCCTTAAATATTTCCTACAAATATATTTCTAATTATATTTAAGTAATTATAATAATTCATTTGATTACCACGAGTACAACGCCAAAAATAACACCAAAATCAGGTCCATTTTTTTTGGACTCAAAGTATCTTAAATTTCGATAACCGGATGAAGTTAAAATTCTTCCATAACTAAAAAAAATTTTAACTGAAAATGCTATCTATTCAAAAATGTCACTTTAAGCCTTCAATAAATCTCGAAAACTCAAAATGTCTTTTAAATCCTTAAATTGTCAACAGCTATAAATAAATCATGCAAATTTAAGGTTCATATTTCAAATAGTAACGTGATATATGTAAAAGTTCCCCTTAAAATGATTTTGAACATCCAAATTGTTATTTTAAACCTTCTTAAAAATTCTAAAAAATATTTTTATTAAATTTTCTTTTAATTACCTAAAATTTCAATAACATTAAATAAAATTGCTAAATTTATAGTTCTTATTTCGAATATTAACAGAGCTACCGGGTCTTCAAAAAGGGATGATACCTAGTGATTTGCATGGTAGGAAACCTAAATTTGTCGTAATTGGTCACAGTGAAACAAAAAATACTTCGGTGACGTTTAAAAAAAACAATATGAGATGAATTTCTTATTATTTATGTAACACCCAAAAATAAAGCTGCTAAGAGTATCTTTAGCTAAAATAAAAGATCAGAAATAAAGTTTAGTTGGATTTCAACAGGTATACAAACTGAATTACATTAAAATCCCTAAAAAGTTCTAACAGTATATTTGGTGGCCTAGTTTTGGTGTCAGTTCTAATTGAATTCCCTGTAGAAGTAAAAGCTCTTCTTAACATGATTTTAAACATCAAGAAATCCCACTTTATAAAATCTCAATCATAAACATTTTATCAAAATGTCTTTTATATTTTCAACAATTTTAAATAAAAGTGCCGAATTTTCGGTTCAAATTTAAAGTATTATAAGTACTACACGTAAAGTACTCGATAAATCGATTTTTTCTTCAAACGTCAGTAAAACATGTCATTATTTGCTTCAATACAAAAGGTTAAACACGTATTTTAATGCCTAGGCTGTTAAAGTACTTTATCTGCCGGCCGTGAGCGGCAGAAAAAGTAACTTTTTCTGCCGCTCAAATGTGTCAAATATTTATACCAAATGTCAAATCAATTGAATTCAAAATTTTCATTCTGTTTAATTTAAGCAAAATAATTTGAATTTGATTTGCAAAAAAACACCTTATTTTAATAAAAAAATAGAATTCTAAATTTATATTTCAAAATCGTGAATAAAAATAGAAATCATGTTTGCAAAATGAATTGCTCACAAAATGAGGTTATGTTGTTTCAACCATTATCATAGAAAATGTAAACATATTTAATGGAATTGTCAAGTACACACCAATAAATCGGAAATAATCGAACAAGATCGTCCTTTGACGTTTACGCTGCCTACCCTGATCTTTTAAATCATTTGAATCAAGCAAGCATGTAAAGTGAAAATATTAATTATTTTAATTTTAAATAGACGTTTGAAGAAAAAATAGCATGTTTTATTCGGAGCTAAAGTGCTTTTTAGTACCTCGTTCGCAAAATTGGAGGACTCGACGCTACGCGTCTCGTCCTCCAAACTTTCCGAACTCGCCACTGAAAAGTGTCACTTTAGCTCCTAATAAAACAATATACTATTAATCAATAAGAAAACAAATCCTCCATAACTTCTTTTAAGTCCTGAAACTTACAACAAATGTAAATTAGCAAAATAATGAAAAATGTATTTATTGTATCGGTATAGTGAAGTACACGAACTTCAAGTATTTGTTCGAACTATCCATTCAAAAGTTTAATTAAGACATTTCCGGAATCTCGTTGTTGGAGACTGATGCCGTTTCCTATAGTTGGATTCCATAAGTCCAGATTGATTTCAAGATGGTTTTGTACTCAAATAAGCCAGTATAGTTTCTGTAGTTTGATACCGAGTTGCTTCCGTTTTGTGAAAATGTGTTTATTCCAAGTTAGCTTATATCCAGGTGCTTGGTTATTTAGTGAAACTGGTAGGCAGCTATCTTTTTGATTGGAGAACGTCACATGAGTTGACTTTGTTTAATTAGCTTCAATGCGCCATATTTTAAACCTACTTTGTATTTTATCTAGGTGAGTTTGCACTTTCTGAAATGCCATCTTTGAGTCTTGGTGTATACAAGTTGTAGTCTAAGGTCGAATTGGTGGTTTGGAATTAGCTTGTTTGCTGTTAGGAGCAGTTATAGTCTGGATAGTATAAGCTTTTCTAGGACTTTTGACATTATTGGATGTAGGTTGACTGGATGGTAGGATTTTATTTCCTCGACCTTTTTCCCCGGTTTTGGGATTAGAATTATTGTGGCTACTTTCCATAGCAAGGGAAATGTGCTGTTCTTAGGATTACATTGAATATTTGTGTTGGGTAGAGTATACCTTCTCTCGACATTCTTTGAGTATTTTTCCTGTAATAAGGTCACTTCCTAAAACTTTTTTTATGATTTAGGTTCGATTTGATTACCATATTTATATGCCTGACTGTAAATTTTTCTGTGGGTAGGGTAGGATTTCGTTTTCGAAATTAGAAATTTTTTCTGGTGGATATAGTTGAAAAACGTCAGGTGTTAGGCGAACACTTGGGATTTTCCCTTGTAGCTTTTTCCTCACAGTCTTGAGTTTTTGGGTATAGGTGGGTTGGATGTTTGGGTTGATTTATTTTACGTGTGGCTTTCCATGGCGAGTAATCCGAGTTTTCAGTAGGTACTTGTTAGTTCCCGGAGATAATTTTGGATTCGTTGTTCTTATGGTTGTTATGTAAGATTTTAAGTTGAAAGGTCTTGATTTAGTCTTATTTTATCTTCTCAAATGTTGGTCACAAATTAAAAATTCTAATTTTCCGCAATTAGTAGATGAATCCAAGATTTCATGTTAATAAAATTACTACTAATACATTTTTGCTGATAGAAATAGCGCTTGTACGTAACTAAATATTTACAGTAAAATCAATAATTGTGTTAAAGTTTCAAAGCTCAAAGGAATAATTTCGCCTATTATATTGCGAAACGTTTGATCCATAACGTAAATTTTGCCGTGCTAAAAATTTTTAAAGAGAATTGAGAATTGCTTACACGAAAAAGAAGTTAGTTCGCAAGCATTGATTTATTTCAGTAGGTTTTTCAGGTAGAAGAATGGAAATTGTATTAAACGTATCCCTGCGGTGTACTAAAATATGATTACTATAGCTTTAGATTGAAATAATTTCTTTGTTCTCCGTTTTTATTTTATTTTTGTATCCGGCATTGTGCTGAATTCATATGAGTTACAAAAATTGTTAATTATTGAAATCTTGTATGGTTTCATGGTTGTTTTCGTTATTATGTAGCATTATTTCGTGCTTAGTAATTGGTAAATGAAATGAACTTTTTGGGAAATAAAAATATGAAACCGGTAATGGAGCAGTATCAATTTGAAGATTTTAAGTAAATATAATTTTGTTGCATTTAGGATATTAAACTGTATATTACTGGAGAAGGGTAGGAAATGTTAACATTCAACTTTGAATGAATGCTGAGCAAGTTGCCCGATATTTGTTTAGTGCGACATCTGCGCTTTCTGCCAAAGCGCTCCAGCTTTTTTGACTTGCATTTGCTGATAATAAAATACGAAAGCAAAAATATGCATACGCTGACATAGAAGTATTTACAAATGTTTCATGTTATATCACTTGTAATATAATACTTTTTCATTTCAAAAAATTATAGGTAGCTATATTTTTATATTTTATCATTTAATTTAAATTAAAATAATTTCATTTTTAAGACATTATTGAAGAACAAATAAAATACAATTAAATAGACAAACTAAAAATCTACAGATCTAAAGTAAGCTTCCCAGTGTTTAGGTAATCCAAAAGGGTTAAAGCTGCGTGACGTTCAGAGAACTTATAAACAAATCGAATTAAATGAACATCGAACTTCAATATGCATGTCTCGAGTTTCACCTTCATAGGACATTGCCATGTATTCTAATTTTAAACCATAGATTTTCTAGAGCACAATTTACGAATATATAAATAAATTGTAGAATATTTGATTTTAGCTATAAAAAGATTTGTCCAAACAATAATATTAGGATATAAAAAATAGGTCACTGGAGCTTTAGATGTATCGGTGTTCCTTCATGTATTTGACACGATGGCATTTTAGTAAGAAAATCCGAGTTATAAAGCGTATGAAATCTATAGCATTGTGGAAGAGTTGACGTTTATATGATGTTGAAGGGTAATGGTAGCACGGTTAAGTTACTGAAATACTAGTGGAGTCAGCTGAGTGTCCTCTGTAAAGATATTTAGGGTCTGATTGAGCTGTCACTTTACTGTTGTAATCTCTGTCTAAATTTCCTTTGTAAATATATCTGACATAAAATCCATACGAAATGTATATAAAAATTATCTATAAATAGAAACTATTTTAAAATTTTATAATTTGAACCCAACTGGAGATTTCAAAACTTTATGTCATATTTAAAATGATAAACACAATGGAAATTGACATCGGACATCCTCCACCAATTCTACCTTAGTGTCTAATCACTAATTTTAATGATCTTGTTCCTCCTACCTATACTTATTTTTTGATAACCTTCCCACCTTTATTCGTTCGATCCGGAGTAACACTTGTTTATGTTTATTTTCCATACGTTCATCACTTCCGTCTTCTCTTCCATTCTTTGTCATTATTCATCTTTTTTTCTTCGATCGTTACTCCAAAGCTTTTCCAGTCTCATTTTTTTCTTGCTTCCATAGCAATTTATTCGCTCCTATTAGTCCTGTAGGATGCTACTGCATACGCCATAGTTCTTTTTTCTTTTCTTCCTATTTTTTCTTCATCAGTTTCCTCTTCTTGCACATCAGTGTACCTATTCCATTTGGCAATCTATTATTACGTATTTGGCCATGATTCGCATCTCTAAATCTTCCCATTCCATTCTCTAGCCTTAAGATTGGTTAAAGTCTTAGAAATTCTTCTTCCTTATCTTCTCCCTAGGTTCTAATGCAAGTACGACAAGCTTGACTATTTCTTGCCTAACTGCAGAATTGTTATGCCAACTTTGCATAACTTGGTTCAAGATTAGCTACGTCTTGGTTCCTTGTTTCTATTCTCTTTTAAAGCTCGATTCTTCATTTTTCATGGTCGACAAACATCTTGAAATCTCGTACACATTAACACGCATATTCGTCTTAAGGTTCCTTTATTTTTCCAAAAAAAAGTTCTCCAATTTTCTTCTGCACAATTGGCTGCACCACGGACTAAAATCGGTTAAGGTTTAACAACGAAGAAGCTGAAATTGAAAGTGTCGGATATTCCAAAAGAAAACTACAAATCCTTTCTGAGATATAATGTGTTAATTAATCCAGAGAAAGAACTATTCCGTTTAACCAATACAAATGATAATTTGATTCCAAACAATTTGTAACTCTACTTAGTTAACTTGAATCAATCAAAATCTTAAATCTGACCTCAAAATTCTCATGGAAGATATAATATAAAGCGAAATACATCGTGCATATTTGATTATCATCGTCATATCTTGTTGTGGATTTTGTGAACTTGCCCAAAATGCGTTGTAAGCATTAGACGGTATTAATATTCGCCCAATAGCCAATACATTGATTAAAAAATTACCCCCAAGGTATTCAGAGAAATATCATTAATATACACTATAAACAATACAAGCCCAAGAAGGGATCCTTGCGGAATACCCATTTTGTGACCGGTAAAGCTCCGATTGATATGCCCTACTTCCATATGAGCTGCAAAAAATAATTTCCATAAACTGAGGCCTATGTATCAAACAAATAAGACGTAAACAAGTCCATTGTTTTGCCCCGAACACCCAAACGAGACAATTTATCCATAGCAGGATATTCTTCTTAATCTATGACCATTATTACTATTTCATAAAAAGTTATAAGAGATATTTGTGTCGATCGAACAACATGCTGAAAATCAGATAGTATATTCCTTGCATTAATGAAATCTTCTAAACGATCCAAAGTAGCATATTCGAAAACTTTTGATAGTGTATTAGTCAACGATATAGGACGGAAATTGCAACATCTTTGGATCACCTTTTTTAAACACCGGTTTTATCTTTTATTCTATTTTCAGAGTCAGGAAAATGACCCTCTTCCAACGTACAATTAATTTGGTCACTTAAGAGCATCTTCCTAGACGCCCGCGATAAATTTTCCGTTGGAGATAATAACAAGGAATAGAAAATCCATCCCACTTTTCTGGAGCTTCTTTGCAAATTATTCACAAATAACTGACAATTAATGCGAATCCATAGAGGGCGCGCGAGTTTGGGAGGAATAATTGTGATAAATCATGAAATCGAGCATTAGTAGCCCAGAAAAAACTCAAGTTTGCTTCGTTAGATTTTCAATTTTTTTTCAGATTTATAATCTTAATTAATTAGGCTACAACTTAACCGATAGTCACCTTCTGCAACCTAACACAAAATTAATTAGAGGGGTCCAAAGTTAAGGTACTTTTAGGTCAATATATTTTTTTTTGTAGATTCTCCAATTTTTTTTCCTTCCCCTGGGAGGTATAGAAATGACTTCTAAATCGTCTACAAAAAAAATTATACAAAAATCTTTTTCGTACTAGCCTATTTTTCTGGGGTACTAAACCACTATATTTTCTGTTTAGGAAGATGCTCTTAATGGAACAAATAATTCACACCTAACTACCTTGATTATGTTACATGGGATTCCATCAGGACCCGATGAGCTCTTATTTTTTGTTAAAGATATTATCACTTTGTCTGAAATTGTAACAATAGTTTTATTCTTCTTTCGGTTGGAGTGAGTTTTTATTAAATCCCAAGATGTTTTTGGGAGTTATTAAATTTTGAAATTAGAATATTAAAAAATTATTTTTTAATTTTAGCGCAAAGCTATCAATAATTGATTGTTTTGCTTTGATAAACGAAAGTGCTGGGTTTCTTGTTTGCTTAGGATAAGTCATCATAATTTTAATTGACGCAAACAAGGAGCGAAGAGTAAACAATTAACACTAAAAACGCTACAAAAATCAAATTGCAAAATTAAAAATATATAACCTAATATAATAAATAACTTGAATTTATAATTAAGTTGTGGGTTGCACAAAATAATATAATTTCTTGTATTTTTTTAAACTAAATGTTATGCAAAATTAAATTATTTCTACCAAATTCAATGCAGTTACACAAATTATTTTAATGTTCCGTTTCGTGGTTATCGATTTGATATTGCGGGTTTAAGCAAACAAACCGCATCAAATACATGAACATTTTACAGTTAAAATTAATAAAAAAATTTTTTATATTTTTATTTAAATTTATAAATAATTTCGTGACTTCTGAAACTTAAAAAACAACGATAATCTGTATTCCTTAGAAAAAATAAATATTACCAAGACATGATTAACAATTTAATCAAATTTTAGATACAAATCTTTTAGATTCACTAAAGAAAAAAATTAACCAAGTAATTCCGCACAGATAAGTAGTTAATTCTACTTAAAAATATAAAAATACGATTTTTTCTACTATTTGAGGTTTAGTTAGGCCAATTCTTTTGGAAAATTCTTGATATGTGTGTTTGGTTAGATATTTCAAAAACTCCAAGAAATGACAAAAATCTATAACGTGTACTTTGAGCTTCTTCTTGAATTTTTGAAAGAAATCTTAACCCACACAGTACACATCTCACATAATTACACTGAAAGTACCAATAAAAATCTTCATTTCTGTTATATTTTAAAATTTGTATCACTTAGACTACGTAGGATTTTACAGTTAAAATGCGCGTTCAAAATATACGAAATATGCCTTGCAATTATTTCAAACTACAACCATATTTTGTAAATAATATTCAGTTTTATAATTGCATAGTTTAAATAACATTGAAGGCTAGACTTCTAAAGGACTATTTTTTCAAAAAATTAAATTATTAAATCAAAAAAATAAGTTTAAATTAGGCCAAATTATACGTATTTTTAATTATATTTTTTGTCATTTTTTATATAAAATATTTAAAAAACTGTCACATACAAGTCTTAAGCAGAGGTTTCACTTTCATGTGATATTCCGATTTTATATATAACTGAATACATATTCGCGAAGTTTGATAGATAGAAACAGGTTAAAGTCCATTTAATTTTGTAGACTCCATATCCTCTTAAAGTATTATTTTTGTATGGAATTCCCACTTGATCGGTCAAAATTTCAATTTTATTTTCTCCAGCCATTTCGGAATTACCTCTTTGGTTCCATACCTTAAAAACTACTCTGTATATTAAATTGAATAAGAGCTTTTATCAATTCAACATTTGAATCGAACACAATTTCACGAACTGTCAGTTCCATTCAATTAATAGAAACATTCATTTACAATCTACAAAAAAGGTTTATTGAGAAGTCAGTTTTAATAAAAACAAATCAAATTTTAATATTAAAGAGGTTTAAAACATATTGAAATTTGGAAGTATCGATTAACGGAAAACTCGATGATGAGATATTATTATCATCGTTCAAAAACCTATTTAATAGGCCTCCACACGATCCGATTTAATCCGATGGTATTTGGTCAGGTCAGAGGTAAATTGAACCTTGTGGAAGCAAGTTGTCCACCAAATCGGAAGGTCGGACGCTCGGCGTCTTCCGTTCGCTTGAGCGTCCGATCAAATCGGAACGTGTGAAAACGGAGTCAATATTCCATTGTATGTTGTGACGAAGAGATATCAATTAAAATCAAATTAATACTAAACTACTGAAATAATGTTTAAGGGTGAACGGTGAACGTTTCGAATAATTCCTTTCTACATGCTACAAACGCCAAGAGCAAAGACGTTCTGAGCCTTGCATAAAATATTTGTATTTTTAGATGCGGATGTAATGTGTTCGTTGAGTGTGTTCATCGAATGCTGTGTACACACCAAGCGAACGAAGGCTAGCTTCTTTCGCTTTCGTTCGCTTGGTGTATATGCGGTAGAAAACGAATTCGCTGTACTCCAACCGAGTGTCGGTACATCAAAGGAAATTGTGTAGACATAACACCAAGAACGAACAAACGAGCGAGGGTATCGGCACCCTCGTTCGCTTGATGTGCGTACCCATAAAACGAGAGCAAATATGGCATATCCTATTTTCGACCTAAAAGTAAAGTTTATAAAATAATGTTGTGGAAGAATTAGGATTTACGTTGGAAAGGTATCTTGATTGTACAATATGTACCCATTTTTGGACTTTTGATAAAAGGTTAAAGCCTCTTGATGTTAAAGAGTTAGTTTAGATTTTTCACCCAATGTTTCTATCGATGAAAACGTATTTTCGATGAAACCGATATATATCGGTATTTTAGCTAGTTTCAACCTTAAGTCTACGTGAAATTTTAATATTTTGGTCTTTTGTGGAGACGTGAATAAAGTAATTCACACATTTTAGCAAGAATGAGAGATCCCACCTAGGTAATTAATTCTCAGGACTGGACAGTATCCGGATGCTGTATACAGCAACCAACCAACAGTTGCGAAATGACAGAATGTTAATGTAATTTGCACTTGTATTATATCCATGAATGAGAAGGCAACTACAGCAATTCACATTCAAATATTAGCCTTGTACCTTTCTTCATCCGCATTCATAAAAATGAATCTGAAAACTTTGATTGTAGTAAAATTTATCAGATATTGTAGAATCTAAAAGTTCACACAAAAATTAGGAATTTTAGTGTATGTTATTAATTATAAATATGTAAAATTGAATATAAATTATCAGGATCAAAATTATTATGAGTAGTTGCATTAATAGTTGTATTCTTTTTAGCACTAGTTCATCAAAATTATGGTCCTTAACGCGAATGTGATCTAACTCACAATCATTTTCTCAGTTTTGAACTAATCCCTGAAATTGAGTCTACACAAAATCTAAAGGTGCCCACATAGCAATCAAGCTTTAAAGTGGAGCCTTAAAGTAAAGCATTAAAGTATAGAGCAGTCATGAAAAAGCAAACCAATGTGCATTTCAATGGTGCTACACATAGAGCTGTCATTTTGTAGGTGGACGGATGATTAAATTCTAAGACGAAAGTGTTGATGCTACTTTCTGATCGGACCACACGGAAAAAAGATATTCGCCCCCAAAGCTTACTTTGGTTTCACCCTCTAAATATCCAAAAGTAACGCCGAATCACATCAAATTTTAGTATGTCTTAGAGGACAAAATTCTAAAGATCGTCGTTGTAAACCGCCTCGACATATTTGTTAAGGGAACAGAGATACATCCCCTTTGGTATTTTTACCCGTAATTCGGACGTTTTTTGAGTGGAGAAACGAAACGGGTGTTTTTTTTCTTCCGACTGTAAAAATTCGAGGGTTATCGGTATTCTTCACGAAAAAAGGTGTTTTTTCATCATTGTTCTTGCTTTACTTCATGCATGCTCGGCATGTGTACCTTACCTCACTATTATGCTTTTTTAATGACTGCTCTACTTTAATGCTTGGATTTAAGGCTCTGCTTTATGTATAATGGTTATGTGGGCACCCTTATAGAAAAGAAAAAGGACTAATACCCAGATTCTGGTCAAATCATTTAAGTTTAAATGCCTTTAAATTTAAATTTGTTATATGGCTTGTAATGGTCAATTCCCATGGTTACCTTATTTGTTTCTAATTAAAGGCCTTTAATTTTGATCAGAATCTGCCTATAAATAACCTTTTCATCAGTGTAGTGGGCAAAAATCTTGAAAACATATCCAAAACTCCAAAAATTAAGTTTCGAGTTTGGGATTTTTTAAGCCAGGTACTTTATTAGATATTTTTACCATCTAAGGTGACATTTTTTTCATAAAAAAATCTCAACTATGAAATCAACCACCTCGTAAATATCCATACACCAATTTTCAATAAAAATGAAATTCAGAAAGGGATTTTCGCCCTGAACGTCTTATCTTTTTGTTGTTTTCTAAATGACATTATTAAATCATTACTTGCTTTTTCAAGAATATTTTTAATATTGTACGAGAGACGCTAAATATAAGAAATATAAGAAATTTAAAAATATTTTTTGTCTTCGTGTATTGAAATTCATTCATTACTTAAACTTTTTGTGCAAATATTTAATTGAAACCTTTAAAAATACGATACTCCTCAATTTTTGCGTAAATATCCTATTTTAAAATGTTTAGTTAATTGTTGGAACACCCTGTGTAATTTAACTGCAAGATGTATAGTTGGTTGCATTATGTAAATATGCTCGCATAAGGTTAAAAAATTGTATAAAGTAGTTTTAAATAAAACTATTATTTCTTCTATATATTTTTAATTATTTTACACTTTATGGAGGATTAATATATCAATATTTACAATATTTTATGTCTCGGCCTTGAATGGCCTTGACAAGGTCGATGAAAGTCCTTGCTTGTTTTTCTTTACTCTATACTAATACTATTCTATAGCTTTTCATTACTTGTCATTTTTAACGGTCACACCCCTTTGTTATGCATTAATTTATAGTGTTTTTAAAAGTTTTCTTAAGTTAAACAAAATAAATGTTGCCGTAAAAATGTTGCATTTTAATAAATACAACAGTTTAGTAATAGTTTGTTTAATTTTAAACTGTAAGTAAATTTAACCTAAAAATACATGTTTTACTATTTTTTACTTAATTATCCTGTTAAAAACATTTAAAGTATATAATTTGTAATTTCTAGTATTTGTTGTAATAAATGGGGACTGTGAAATACCTGTTATAATTCGTGGATCATGGTTTTCTTGGGAAAATGGACAGAATACTCTAACGGTATTAGATGCAAACACTATGTCACATCGGGGAAACTGTGTTACTTTAAAAGATTATTATAAAACGAACTACACAATCGTTTTTAATAAAAATAATTGTTTTACTTGTGTTAAGTTTATTATACGCACTGTAAACGTTATAGAAAAAATTGAAAGTAAGTAAACTTTATTGTTGTATAAGCCTTTTATAAAAAGTTATCGTTTATTTTAGCCTCTTGTATATCAATTCCACGAGGACAAGAAATTTCAGTCGAAAACGTTTGTCGTGAACTGCGACCAGATCAACAATTAATCACTCTATTTTCCGAAAATTTTGTACCAGTTAATTGTCGGTCGTCTCTGGAAGGAGTATGGAACTTCGCTTATCAAAATCGATTTAAATTCACCGGTGAATGCAACCATCCTGAGGCCCACATTAAATCGTGCCAATCTCCAGGATCACAATTTTTTATAGCTAATAATAAGTTTAATATCACCTATAAAAAATGTGATGGCATGTCAGGAACTTTTGATGGAGGTTGGTGTGGCTTTTTAACATAATATGGAGATTTTTATTGATGTTTTTTTAGTTGTTGAATATTATTGCTTGGGTGATTGGTTTGTTGATAAAAATCATTATTTTGCTGTTGCAAATACTAAAGAGTCCAGGAAGGATGAGAAGTATCGTTGCTTTTTGAAGAATCGGGATGATGATTTGTATATTGGGGTTTCTATAACTGCTGAGTGTAATACTTTGAAAACTGTCGAAAAAAGCCCTGAAAGGTTGCACATCACTCCAGGTAATTATAAATATACAGGGTGAACAAAAAGTTCAGCAACGTCCGTTTATTTCTGAAATGAAGCATATTTGATTAAATTGTTTAATATAAAAGTTGTACCATTCTTAGTGACGCACTATTTGAGAATATTTTCATGACGTAGAACCTCAAGTTGAAGGTCAGACGATAGTGTTATAAGGTTGGTAATAAAATCAAATGTGATCAGGTTTTTAGTTGTGATAAATTACACAAATGTTTGTTTTCTTCCAGTTAATACAACTTCACATTACAGTGTTTAATCTATGTGCTTTTTATTCACAGTTTAATATGGATATATGTGATTGTAAAAATTCTCCTCATGGTTTTCGCTGTATATGTGGTAAATTTGTAATTAAAAAACATCAAAGCAACATTATTGACTTTGTAAAAAAATTATACTTTCAATATTTTGGTGTAAAAATCGTTACTCAAGACAAATGTTGGGTTCCTCACAAAGTATGTTATGTTTGTAGTTTGTGCGCGAGGATCTTAGGAAATACAAAAAAATAAGCATTTAATTTTTAGTAATTTTAGTAATCTTATATGTTTGTAAGTGAAAATTGTAATCTAATAACAAACTAATTTTTTAATTTCTATTTATCAAATTTTTCCCTATTTTTTTTGAAATATATAATTAATGTCATATTGTGAGAGAATTGATATCAAATACGGTTTCAGCACCCAAAAATACATAAGATTTAGGTAAATTAGTTTAAAAAGTTTTTTAAAACATTTTTTTTGTTGGGCTGTGTTATTAATAAAATCAAATTTTTGGCCAGGGAACAAATAAAAGATAGTGTAACATTTATTGTTAGCAACGTTTTGGCAATGTTTATTGCCTTTTTCAAGCTTCCAAATTATTAAACAGCTATTTGAGACGCTTATCGTCTTTCTTACAGACTTCCACTTTTAAAAAATCAGTAGAACGGTTTTTGCAAAAAAATTCCAAAGTTTTTGTAAGTTCCGAGTACAATATCGGTTCTGGAGGGCGCATTTTTCTTGCGATCAGACCCGCTGTCTCATTCTTTGACAGAAAAAATAATACTGCAAATTTTAAGCCATTGTGCATCCCGATCGGCCAAGTAGTTCTTCCAAAATTAAATAATTTCCGAAAAACCGAAAATTTCATAGCAGTTTTTCTGACAAAAAGTGACTTTTTCTTCGGCGGTTTTTAAGTCGTAACGTCAGAACAAAAAGAGATATCCAAACGAATCTATTTTTAAATTAAAGCGCACGGTAAGACCTTTAAAATAAGCTATTACACGTGGCAATCCATTTTGGAGAAGAGCGCTAAAAAAATTATCGAAATCGTAACTTTTTACAAACATTTTCTTGGGGTTAAAATTTTTCTTTTCGAAAGTCATAAAACTTTTTAAAAAGCCCTTTCCAACGCATATTTTCAATCAACGATCCAATTTGTCCTTCCTGTGCTCCGTTAATTTTGGTCGGACGGGATCGAAAAAACGCAATTTTGACTTTGGAGGGTCGGTGCAGGACCAAATCAAAAGGTGGAGTATTTTTACCTTCAAACCGGTTTGGACAATTCTCGGAAACGCATGGTGAAACTCGTTTTTTAATTTTCAGAATCTTTAAAGACACACAAATTTTTGTGTGACCCCGCTTTTTGGCGACTTTTTTTACACAAAAAATTCCCGAAACCGCCGATTTGGTTTGAAAGAACTGAATATTTTTCTGTGTATTGAGGGTTTCCTGAACCACTCACGGTCAACATCGGCCAATTCTCGTAGACTGCGAATTTTTAAATTTCCTTAAAAAAGTCCAAAAACCAAACCCTAAATTTAAACCTTTTAAAAAGTAGGGAAGCAAGTTTTCGGGAAAAAGAAATACCCTATTCCGTATGCGCATGCCTTCGCTTTATGATAATACCGCGCTCGATTTTTTTTTTCCCGGACATGTTCTCAAAATATCAAAAGTTACTTTTTCCGTTTTGCAACTAAAATCGCGTCATTTTTAAGTTTTCGACGATGGGGAGACTCGAAACCCCTTCTACTTATAAATACGGATGTGACACGAAAAGGAACCCAATTTGGTCGTTTCGGTTTGAATCCCGACGACGGGAAAAAAGCCCGAAAACGTGGCCAAAAGTCCAAAATTTAAGTTTTGGTTTTGGTACTTTTTTGGACCTAGGAATTTAGTTAGATATTTTTGGCATATAACGTGACCATTTTCAAGGCCCTGTAACCATTGGCACCCTCGGAATTAATTAATTAAAAAGGATAAAATTTTGTTTTGAACAAAAAATACTTCACGTCGATTAGTTAAAGTGGTAACCTATACAATTAATTTTTTTTTAGTTAAATCTGAGATAGTGGAACCTGGTTGTAGACTTCCGCAAAATTTCTCTGGTGAATGGATTAACACAGCTAACATTGATGCAGATGTGTTTATAAATGAAACCCATATAATTGAAACATGGTATCCTGATGAAGAACGTTATAGACGAACAATCTACATCTGCCGCGAACAAAGAGATACTCGCGTAATGATGGCGCGATTAACAGTAGACGGTTGTCAAAAAGATTTCGTTTGTTTCGATTTTGTCCCTCAACACCACAACATAATCCGGTACCGTAAAGGTATCGCCGTAATTAAAGACGACTTCCACACAGTGTGCTCCTACGTCCAATTCCCAAACAAAGAGAAATGGAAGTATGATTTGTTTTTATCAAAACACCCAGCTGCTGTTAAATGTCCAATTGCAGGAAAGTTTAATTTTACACAAAAAGGAGATGTGCCTTTTGAAACACGGTTTGTGTTTTTTCATTGTTGATTGAAATGATTGATTAAATTCTTGTTTTTTTTTTAGTATTTTGGGTGGTGTAACTTTAAGTCCCAGACCCTCAATTTATTGCAAACAAAATATTTCTGATTTTTCTGTATGTGATACCGATCAAAAGGAAATTTCTATTGACGAAAATTATTGTTTGTCAGTTGATCATTTAGGACGACCTGTAGATATTTACAGTAAGTATATGAATATTGTTTTAAATCGGATGCCGCATCCACACGGGCCGATTTTCACATCCAACCGACCGCCAATTCTGTGCACCTCCTGCACTAAAACATTAATTTGACTAATTAAATTTTGATATTTGCGCTGAGAGGGTATCAGCAAATTAATATTATGGCTAAGAAAACGTAAAAAATCAAGGCTGCGGGTGGAAAAGAGGAAAAAAGTGGATCAAAAATAGTTAATCGAAAAAAAAAAATAATCATTCAGGAACTTAATAAAAATATAAGGATTTTTACTTCGTGCGTCAATTTTTACGGCAATGAGCACTAGTTGCACGTGGCTTGAGTCATTAAACATAGTCGGGCCATCGGATGAAGCATTCAAATTGGTCGGAAGGAGGCTACACAAGGTCCGATTTGATCGGACGCTCGAGTGATCGGAAGACGGCGAGCGTCCGATCTGATTTGGTTGACAACTTGCCTCCACGCGGTCCGATTTACCTTTCGATCTTATAAAATGCCATCCGATCAAATCGGATCGTGTGGAGGTCTTTTAAGAACCATCAACACGGTCCGATTTAATCGGACGCTCGAGCGATCGGAAGATGACGAGCGTTCTGATAATTTGGTTGACAACTTGCCTCCACACGGTCGTCCGATCAAATCGGATCGTGTGGAGGTCCTTTTAAGGAACATCTACAATGTCCGATTTGATCGGATGCTCGAGCGATCCAAAGATGCCGAGCGTTCTGATCTGGTAATTTGGTTGATAACTTGCGTCCACACGGTCCGATTTACCTTCCGATCTGATCAAATTCCATCCGATCGTCCGATCAAATTGGAACGTGTAGACGCCCTTTTATTTTTATTTACGATCGAACAATTTCGCGAGTTTTCAGAATTTATTGTTTCTGTTCTTAAACATAAAATACTGATTTAAGGTGATCCTGATTATAAAATGAAGTGTATAGGATTTTGGAAAGAAAATTTAAAATCCTATTTAATTACTTTTGATGAACTGGATCCGTTTTCAAAATATCGTTGTTGGGTTTACCAAAGGGCTGATTTGAATAAAGTTTTGATGTCTCAAGGTAATTTTTTTTATAAATTATTGTGATATTATTGAACTAATGGTTGTATCTAACAGCTATTGGTCCATTTTGTGATCTAAGTCAAGATGTTAACTCCTGGAACTACACTGAGGGCGCTGCAGTTGCTTTGGAAATGGAGGAATATGAGAGAGAAAGTAATTAAAATCGTGTACTTAATCTAAAAGAAATTTTATTTCCATTATTTTAGGGGATCAATGTCCGATGCACTTTGATGATGGTACAGACCCATGGTTTGAAAGTGAAAATACTATAAGAGTTTTTACTTTTGGGTACTTTACCAGCGCTGGAAATCCCAACATTATTTACAGTCATTTAATAGGGATGTTGGGAATATTAATACTTTTGATATAAAACAATTCATTGCATTAGTTTAGTTAAATCAAAAGTATTTATTTAAAAATAATAGGCACAAAACAACTTATTTTTTTTACGTTTGATGTAAAACATGAAGTAAGGCGTTTTAAATCGATCGTGGATTTAAACATACGACACATTCATTCATCAAGTAAGCGGCATTTTTTAAATATTATAGAAAACTGACTAATTTCGGCTTCTAGCCTATTAATTATTTATTATTGTTATAAGTTTTCGAGTAGTTTTATTTTTTTAACGTTTCCGTCCAATTTTAGTGATATTTTTAAAATATATAGTATACAGTTTTTGGATAAAACAATTATTACTTTAGTAATTAAATTGTTTGAACATTAAGAAACAGAAACCCATACAATCAAATTTTAAAACTTAGGTAATTCGGGTAGATCGCCAAAATTTATTGGGCGATATTTATGAATCTCATAGTCATAGTGTATAAAACTCCAAGAGCTAATCTGTGAATATTTTCCTGTTAAGTACATAAGTTGGAAATGAATACACGTTTACATTTGGATGTATTGGCTATTCGAATTAGTGTTTCCCCCCCAAAAATGACGTCAGAAGTAGATCATTGCAAAACGACGTAACCTCGGTGATAATTGAAAGTTACGTGGCAACCATGACAATGTGATGGAAACAACCTACTTTTGACGTCATCCGATTACTTCCGAATTTGACCGAAAGAGGGAGATCCCTTATTAGCTTGAATCGCCAATAACATTATTCCACGCCGATTTAACAACGATTCGATCTCAATAAGTCGATCTGTTTTATCAACCTGATTAATATCATATTTTTATATTTTTTTGTTGATTTAGATGTGAAATAATCTAATTAAATACCACTCGAATATCCATGTAGTTTTTTGGATTTATTGAAAACTATTGTGAAACAAAATAATATTAAACAACAGCATTTTGTAATAAAATTTTTAATTGTCTTCTTTAAGAGGTGATAACTTTTTACTTTGTAATTATTTAATTACGCACCTTATTTCTCTACTCATTACCAATGATATTCATATGATCAATAACAACTGTCCATTTTTATATTTTTAATAATAATTATGAAAGGTCATTTCACAATAAAATGGAAACGATAACGTAAACGATTCGAGTAATATGCATAATCACAAAATTTTCATTGGATAAAAGATAAAATCTAGTGTCCACTTTTAAGGGTAGATAGAATATTTGCAGTAAGTGCTTGCTTAGTCTCTGACAATAAAACTAGCAAGTTCTAGCTGTATGTCAACTGTTACCTTAGAATGAGAAAAACTCGATTTTATTCTATTTTGTTTATTTTCTATTCAAGATTGTATTTTTTTAATTTTTTTGTAATCGTTTGGTTTTCGTATTTCTTTGCATTTTATTATGAAATTATATTGTATTTTTGTAACTTTACTTGCAAATTTACTTTACAAATAAATAAACGCTAATTGGAAAATATTTTTATTATAAATTTATTATAACAATTTATTGAACTTTTTCAATTAGTGTGTGTATTTAAAAAAATGTGCCTAGCCTTTTACATATTTTATAAATTGAAATACAAAATAATTTTAATAAAAATAATTTTATAAAATATTAAACTTTTGTTTTAATTTCAAACCGTAACAATAGTTACATTGCCTTTCTAATTTACAGGGTGCCTGTGGGACAGATTTTGTCGTAGGCTACAAACATGGTGCAGCACTTACTCTTCCGCGACCTACCGCGAATATGCTGGTGAAGCATCGATTCAGAACTCTGGCATGACTCTAAACTTATTCACTTTATTTTCAATTTACCTATGCTACAATAAAGTGTCATTAATTAAGTATAAATTAAATTACAATATAATAAAATGTAATATCGGTATTTTATATTATAAAAAACTAAAATAAAGAGAATAAACGGAACAATAAATTAGCACACGTGATGAAACAACCTATCAGAACGCAGATATCAGGCAATGACTTACATTACTCGATGGTTGGGTCGGGGTCAGTGCTGCACCATGTTCACGCGCATCAGGAACAATGTGTATGTTTTTAATGCTTGAGTCGTTGCTACACCATGGCAATTATTTTCGAAAATACATAGGTTTACAAATGTTTAAAAGTTAATCTAAAATGGCTCTATTGTATTGAAAAAATATTCTCCAAGAAAATTTATACACTTTTGCATGCGTGTGGACCAATTTTCGAAGCACTTTTTCCACTTTGATTGAGGTATCTCGAAAACATCCATTTTGAACGCATCAATCGTTTCTTCGGGTGTCAAAAACGTGGACCTCTGAATTTTTGATGTTGGGGAATCGAAAAAAGTCATTGGGAGCCATACATATGTTTTGAAGCAACAAGATCGAATTTTTTGCGACGAGATTGTTTTTGACCGATTTTCAAATTACGTGGGACCCAACGTAAAAACAAATCTTTTTTGCGACCAAATTTTCATGCAATATTGAATATATGCTGGTCCCACTAATGTCCAAGGATATCTCAATCTCACGAGAATTCATATGACGATGTTGCAGTTCACACACCGCATCAACGTTTTTCGGAACAACAACCGATTTTGAACGACTTCACGAAATTCGTTTATGAGGGAACTACGGTCACGGTTGAAATCTGGAAACCATCCATAACTAGTTTTGTGGAATGACACTGAAGTTTGGAGAAAATTTTAAACTTTTCCTAAATTTCCACCCATGAGCCAACAACGGGCGCATGCCAATTTTTTTATGGGGAGCATATTTTTTTTTTATTAGAAGATCACATGACCATTTGAGCCCTTTGGGACTGTGCGAATCGCATGCCTATAATTTTCAAGACTTAAATTTATTTTAACTATCTTTTGCTAAAAGGGCATGCAGAAAAAAACACCAAATTTTTGTGAAAATGGAAATGCAATTTTCCATATGATCGGAAAGCGTTTAGTTTAGTACCCGCTTTTCTTTGTTCGTATAGGGTAAATAGACTCTCCTCCAAAACTATATGAAATCGGAGACCAAAAAACTGTCGCGAGCTCCCGGTCTATTAGATCAAAAACCTTTGACAGATCACATAGCGTTGAATGGTCCTATAAGATACTTGAAATTTTGTGTAGTAGGTCCAAAGTTCTTTTCCCCTTTGCAAATCCGTATTGATTTTTCGTAAAAATGTTTTTCCATAATGTATTCAGTTTTCCGTTGCTGTCAAATGTTCGAATACTTTTGATAATATTGGGGGGATCGATATATGCCTATAATTTGCAGCATTTCACTTATCGTCTGATTTGTGGATTAGTACTATTTTTGCTAGTTTTAGTTTCTCAAGAAAGACACCTTCTATTATACAGTTATTTATGATGACACTGGGCGGTTTGATTGATAAAAATCAGGAATACGGAAATACGTTGGTGATTCTTGGTGAATGCCTCGATAATTCGGAGGAAGGCACTAGAGTAAAAGGTATCCTGCAAGAAGACATCCAACTTCAAATATTTTTCGAAGGGTTGATCGGAGAAGTTGAGGAATTGAAATGGTAAATGGTAGCTAGAAGTATTTCCATCCAATTGGGGGTATCAAAAAGGTTCCTTAAAAGTGAAGGCTTACATACATATTACTTTACTAAAGTCCAAGCTTTCTCACCAAATCACTCCCCAGTTCTAAAAAGAGCGAACCGGTTGTTGAATTATTTAAATCCCATCACTGCCCAAAATGTTACATGAACTATCTACTGCCTTATCAGAAGAAGGGGGGTGAATTGCAGTGAGTAAATAAACAATTTGGTATACAACAATTTCTTCATGGTAGTAATATACAATTTTTAAGGTTCGAGGGACTTATTCTTGGGCTGGTCGAGATCGTGTCGTCGACGAGACTACAAGGAGAGACTCTTATTTTTTCATGTAAGTGAATAGAACAGAATTATGAAAGTCGTCGACGACACGATCTCGACCGGTCCAAGAATAAGCCCCTTGAGACGGGATTTTGTTTCTAAAACGGATTCTAAAACTCGCCCGAATATCATCGTTTTCCGCCATTTCGTCATTTTTTACATTGTTCTCTTCGCCTAAATGATGAACTTTTGACGAGTTTTGGAATCCGTCGCAGAAACAAAATCCCACCTCCGTATACAATAATCATTTCTCTACATTTTTGAAATTTATTTTGGTTTATTATTTCATAATTAATTTTGAAATACTCCTATTTAAATGTCATAAACAAACTATTCACCACTTAATTTTAAAATTTAACTAAAATATTTAAATGGTCCACTTCAATTGTCCTGCAGTGAAAAAAATATTGTGGATAATTAGTCACGGATATACCAATAAAAATCCTGCTTAGTCGTCGTCAGAAATATCAATTAAAAAATAGCTTCCAGCTACCGCTTAAACCAATAAAACCTCGAACAATTCATAAATTTGAGTGCTGCACCTAAAACCTTTAGGCAGGCTCGTATTTTAATTACTGGCCCAGAATTTTTAAATTTGGTAATATACAAATGATTCTCGTACAACTCAGATTTTGTATACTTAAAATGACTGCTATAATAATATAAAAAAAATCTTACACATTTTTCATTTCGTTATCAACTTCTTGCTGTAGCTTAAAAATGCAATGATGTATTTTCAGTAATATTTTCCCGGCACCTTCATAATAACGAAACTTTATATTTTAAGCTACCCTAATCTTTTTCTTTAAAACTTATCAATGTTAAATAACTTTCGAGAACTCGAATGAATTTTATTATGAAATAAGCTATTTTTCTTTAAATAATTGGAATAAACTTTTGCTACATGTGAATTTTTTAATCATCTCGCCTAATATAAATTAATTAATTAATTTAATAATGTTACCTGTAGTATAAATTACACGCATGGTTTATGAGCAATTTGAAACATTTTAAATGAAATCAATTTAGTGTATCACCAAATACTATAATCAGTTTCGAAAAGAGCAATAGGATTTTTAATGAAATTTTGTTTAATTCCGATCAATTTATTGGGAAACCTCGCATACAAAATAATTTTCAATTATAAATAGTTGTCTTGATGCTGCACATGTAGGTACATACATGTTAAAAGTTTATATATTTTTTCATTAAGTAATTCTACTAAAACTACTCTAAAATCCTTTTCCTTTTTAACTTTAAAGTTTTGTCAATCAATCAGAGCGCAACTCCCTTAGGAATTAGATTTTCGATTTATATTTAAATACTAGAATTCACCTTATTCTTATATAGGGTGTGTCCTGTTCAGAGTTAGAATAGTAACAAATTCCATCTTCAAAAAATTAAAAAAAATAGATTTACAACATTTTCAATTTTTTATTACTGATTTTTGCCACTCATCAGTACATTTTTAACCACAATTTAACCAAGTTGTGTAGATATTAAAAAAAATATCACTCAGTCAGTCCCCTAGTTTTTGTTTTTGGGCAATAAAATTTGTTCTAACTTCTAACTCTGAATTTTTATCTGGCACGAACGGAACTCCCTTATTATTAATTATTACTTTTGATTAAAGTTTTATCTCCCTACTACAAAATGTTAATTTAGCACTGGCATCTTGCAAAAATAAATAACCAAATAAATTGGAAAGCGAGGTCTTTTGAAAATCAGAACAAATTCATAAGCAACTGTGTATTAAAAAAACACCACTCTTAAAGCGTTGTAAAGTAAACTTACAAGAAAATTAATGTAGCAGCTACTTTGAGGAATTAAGCGCACTAGACGTCTGCAGTAATTAATTCCCTCATTAAAGTACGTTTAAAGTTTTTAACTTAAATTTCAAAAAAAATAAAATTGCTATAAAAATCATCTAAAAAAATCGCCAAAACTCCCATTAAGTAAACGTGATGATCAAATCTCAGTAAAAAGTGCACCCTTAAAACAAATGTGAATAAATAGCTCTTTGACCTTGTTCTAGTTCGTTCTCGAGAAAATACTACCTCTCTAATTACCAAGAAACCCAAGTCACGCAATCCACGAAGAAGTTCTTCATGCTCAAGATTATCACTAAATAATTAATTTGGAGTTGGTGGTGACAACGAAATCAATAAGCATTTTCCACGAGACATTTTTGGAGCAGATGCTTGTCGTAAATTATAATTATGTACATTTACTTATCTCTTATCATTAAAATTCGCCCAAACTAAAATTATTACTATACAGGCCTATTTTAATATTCAAGAGAGGTGATTTATTATCCCTCGAATTAATGTTTATTTCAACCTATTTTAAAGGAATAAATATTACGGTTATTCTGTTGAATATATTATTTATGTACTTCAATATTAAAAGTTTTTAGTAGATCTTAATTTTTTATTATAAAAAAATCTAAAGCTAATTGGTTTTAAATTGATTGCTGCGGTTAAAGCGATTAACTGTAACACGTGCATCGTGCAATATTTTTTAGCGTTTATTTTATTATTCCGATGTAATTACTGTTGACCCTTCTAACTGGATTTAATTAACCCTTACTTATTAATTAGTAATCCTAATAAGCAATCTATATAAACAAGATCTTCAGCGCAGATTTAGAACAGTTTATATTTTAATGCAAAATTGCCTCTGGTGCATACCACTAAGAAGTAGTTTAAATAAAATACTTATTTACGCAACAAGTGTAAAAAGTGGAGAATAATTGCACGCGACGTAAAAATGGTAGGTGTAGTTGGAC
The DNA here is from genome assembly GCA_963971135.1 of Stenus bimaculatus. Taxonomy (NCBI): domain Eukaryota; kingdom Metazoa; phylum Arthropoda; class Insecta; order Coleoptera; family Staphylinidae; genus Stenus; species Stenus bimaculatus. Next base: position 27,032,447 of record OZ020185.1, read on the forward strand.
AATGTAGTGCCGTACCCAAAAATTTTTAAAGGCGGGAACACTTTTGACAAGTAATCAAACAAATATATTTTTACTTCCATTTAAATACAAACAAGTTAACAATATTTCATTTATTTTAGTGAATTTATTGTTTTTTTTTTCTTTTATATCAATTATTTGCTATTTGAGAGGGGGGGTCATTCTTGTTAATATTTATACCAAATTTGCAAGTGTATTCATGATACTACTATTTATTAACGGTAAAATTGTTTTCGGAAAATTCCAGTGGAAACACGATTGTCTAAATTATTTCGTATTTTAGTTTTGTTAATATTTTTTTTTTATTTTTTTAAATATTTTAACAAAATTTTGTGCAATTGATTACTATAGTAGAATAATCGATTTACTGGGAAATCTTTGAAATTTGTGTTTTATCTGAAGAAAATCAATATTTTAGGTACGAATTTTACAATTTGAACAAGAAAATTGTTAATAACTTTTTTATTGTTGCTAATATTTTTAAAAAATTTTGTGCATGAATTCATCCATAATTTTACTAAAACTGTTTCGCGAAGTTTTTGGTTTGGGTGGTTCCGGTCAAATCGGCGATTTGAAATTTTGCAAGAGTGATCCGGGCGAAAAAGTAGAATTTTTGTGATTTTTTTTTGGATCGCTAGGTATAAATCTGACGGATATACAGGATATTGAAAAAAAAAGTTATTTATTCCGATTTCTCGAAAACGCGACGACTGATTTTCGTCATTCTTTTTGCGTTTTCTTCGGTTTGAGGATCGGCAACTTTTTTTGATTCTTTACGTTTTTCGTTGTGGGGCGCCGTTTTCTTACAGGACCGGATCCGAGATTTTTTCAAAAAACGGGCAGTTTTTCATGAGGTGCATCTCTTAAAAATCAGGAGATTTTTTTGGAAATTTGCCGTACCGCAGGTCGTATACGCAATTGAACAAAGAGTGCATGACATCGAGTTTTTTTCAAATTCCCCCCCCCCCCCCCTCCCAAGACGAGATATTGACCTCTTGTGTTTTTACCTTTTTTCAACTATTCTCGAGAACGGGTCGACGGGTTTTTACGAAATTTCGTACGGTACTGCTCTCTTAGGCCACCTTTTAGGTTTATAAAAAAATTTTGGAAAAAAAAAATTTTTCGCTCCGGACCGGAATTTTCAAGTTTTCAAAATGACCAAAATTCAAGTTTCGACTTTAAGTCAAAATTAAAAATATGTTGCAACGGTTTTCGACATTTTGGCATATACCAGTGTTTTTAGCGTGAAAATTACTTTAAAACCTATATGGCACCATTAGTGGCCCATGAAGATTTGGATGTCAAATAGGGCCCCGAGTCCGAACCTACTTTTTCTGTCCGTTTTTCGTCAATAAAAAAAGTCTTTCAAAATTTTTCAATTTTCTCTTCGTATTCTTAAATAGGACGACTAACCGCGCCGAATAGTATTTTTTGCTCAAAAACTCCTTCTGGAGCGGATTCAGGATCGAACAAAAAAATCGATTTTTTTTCGGACAAGTCGCGTACATAAATTATAGAACTCCTCCGAAGGTGCTCATAACCTCGAAAATCGCTACACGTGGCGGCAAGCGTACAACTTTCAAGACGAAAAATAACTATATACGATGAGGATATCTTAAAAACTGACCGAATGCTAGCCGAATCAAAATGTTCGGATTTTTCGAGGTTTTTCCGGAATATTTTGCTTAGTTTTCATTTTAGAAACAAAAAATGGAACGGATTCTTGATTCAATTTAAATTTAAGTTTCTACAAAATTCCACTAAAATGACGCGCCTGCCAATAACTTCACCCATAGAATAAACAACTCCTCCGAAGCCCCTCAAAATCTTAAAAATCATGTGACGTCAAGGGCCCGACTCTAACGATGCGGAATAACTATATTTCATGATGGTAACTTAAGTTTAACTTTACACGAGCCACATCAAAATGGTTGATTTTTGCCAATTTTTTTTTAATTTTTGGGGTGTAAAATTTTTTTGGGGTGGTCTAGGGGCAACCGACTCCTCCAGGGTTGTCCATTTTTTATTACTTTCATTTGCGGGGTCGATTTTAAAAATTTTTAAGGCTTGAAATTTTTCAAGGGAATCGGTTTTTATGGTTTTACTCCGAAACTATAAACGTTAGCGACTTTAAATTTTTACCGAAAGTGAGCATCGTGCACGGGCTCATTTTAAAAAATATTCGCTTAAAATCGGTTCTTTAGTTTTTTCGTAAAAAAATCGCAAACTTGCTATAAAATTTTGCTACAAGTACGGCCCTTGGCGACACACTTTTTAACATACAATTTTCACAATTACCACAATTTTCGTTATTTTCAGATTTTGAACTTAAAAGTAACCTAGATGTGCTACGGTGCGAATTTCAATTCGAATCAGAATTTTAAAACCACACCTTACTGAAAATAAAAGTAACCCTAGATGGACCACGGCGCCTTTTTTCATGGGACATAATATTTCACTTACATAGAGGATTCCTGAGACATACTATTCCATATTCCATTTGCATAGAGGGTTCCTGGTACATACTATTCTGGGGATGATTTCACATTCCACATATGGTCATCTTCTAGTGATGCCACTATTTAATAATGGTTAAATTCTTGTTGGAGAATTCCAATGGAAACTTGAGAACATCCATGATTTTATAAGTAATTTCGTATTTTAGTCATTTTATTTTTAAAAGTTTTGATAATGGCTTTTTTATTTTTATTAATATTTATACAAAATAATGTTCATTTGTTTATGATATTCCAATTCATCATTAGCAAAAATGTTGTTAAAAAAAAATTCAACAGGAACTTGAAAAATTGTGGATTTTGTGAGTTGTTGTCTTTTTTTTAAGCGGTTGGAATAACAAAATTGTTAATAACTGTTTTATTGCTGCAGATATTTTTACCGAATTTTGTGGATGTATTCAAAATTCTACAACCTAATAATGGTAAAATTTTTGTCGGAAAATTCCAATAAAAAACAGGGGAAAATTAATGATTTTATAAATTAATAATTTAAAATTATTTCGTATTTTAGTCATTAATATTTTTGAAACTTGAGTAATGAATGATAAGGAACGATAACGAAGCAAAGATCGGTAAGAATCTACCCATCCATAAAAAGGTAGCACTAAAGAATGGGGTACCTACAGACCAATTGCAGTATTACCTGTATTCTAAAAAATCTTTTAAAAAGTGCTTCTTTCTTTCAAATGAATTATTCTCCGATTAATAACACGGATTTTTTGAAAACAGATCCGATCTACCATAAAAATATCAATTCTGGAAACCTCCTTAGAAGCACTGGCTAATAAAGTGAATTTCAAATAACTCTTAGAGAAAGTCGATTATTATGGAATCAAACCTCCAATGAGCACCCTTATTAAGTCATATCTGTCCAACATGAAACAGTGTGTTGCATGAGGTAAAGAACTATCTGAAATGAGTATGGTGTACCCCAGGGCTCTGTACTAGGACCACTGTTGCAATAAAAAAACTGCACCTAATCGATGAAACTAAATATAGTTTTATAATGAGGGTAGATAGTTATTTCAAAATTTTGTTGACCATTAAGGAATCGTATTAAAAATATCCCTACTAAAAAAGCCAACCAAAATCGTACAAAAAAAAAGCTTGTATTATTTTACAAGATTATGGTCGGTTTATGCCCCCCTGGTTATATAGGGTTTTTGGTTGGCTTTTCCATGTTATACTTATGTGGGATTTTATAGGTTTTTGTTGAAAGTTCTGCGTATAAACTCATTAATATTTGTTGGTTTTTAATGGTTCTAAACTCAAATCCTGCATTTACTTTATATGTTTTTGTATATATTTGTATGTATTTGAAAACTAACGTGGGTTTTTATGGTGAAATTTCATCAGATTTTGTATGAAATTATCTTAAAATATAAAATATTTGGCGGAATATGGTAGAAATTGAATGGTTACTATGAACGTTTTACATAAAATTACGTATAATTTGGTGGGGTCTTAATGGAAATTCTTAATAAATATGGCTGATTTTGTACGGAAATAATACTGGTTTTTGTATGATCTTAGTAGGGAATATACCTGAATATGGTAAGAAATTATACTGGTTTTAGTATGCATTTTGTAGGATAATGCTTGGTTTTATTGGATTTTGGAATGAGTGTATATCTGGAAATACCGGAATATGGTTGGAAATTGTTATGGTTTTGGTATGAATTTTGTTGGATAATGTATGGTTTATGGTTTTGTAGGATTTTCGAATGGATGAGTATCTGGATATGGTTGGTTTTGTTTGGAAATTATACTGGTTTTTGTATGAATTTAGTAGGATAATGCATGGTTTTGTTGGATTTTGGAATAAATGATTATCTGGATATAACCGTTTATCTCGCCGTTTATGGTTGGAAATTATACTGGTTTTTGTAGGATAATCAAGGTTTTGTGTGATTTTGGAATGAATTTATTTCTGGCAAATTTTAATTAGAAAATATACTAGTTTATGTATAAATTTGGTGGGATAAATGGTTTTGTTGCATTTTAAAATTAATGTATGTATATATGAGTGCAATCTTCTGTCTTTATCTTACACATTCTTGAAACCCACAAAATTCATACAAAATGCAGTATAATTTTTATACAAAATCAGCTATATCCAGATACAATTTCGTTGCAAAAACCTTTAAAATTCATATAAAATTCAAAATACAGTATAATTTTCATACAAAATCAGCCATATCCAGATACACTTTCACACTAAATCTCACATAACCAAATCTAATTCTCCAAAAGTCATACAAGATTCGGTATAATTTTCATACAAAATTATCAATATCCATAGATACACATTCATTGCAAAATCCACCAAAAAATATATTTCCTTGCAAACTTTATACGAGAACTAATATAATTTTCAACTATAATCAGCTATATCTAAAATATACATTCATTCCAAAATCCCACAAAATCCTACAAAATTCATCCAAAAACTGGAATAATTACCAAACAAAATCAGCTATATCCAGATACACATTCATTGTTCTTATGAAAGGACATAAAAAACACTAATTTTGTTTAGTACTTTCATATAAATTGTATAAAACCATCATTGCCACGAAAATTCCATCAATATATATGATCCATTTTCATAAAAAATCAGGTATTTTGAATATGGTATTTTTTTCTTATGAATCCATATAAAAACCATGATATTGTTGAATTGAACTTCATATAAAATTATAAAAATCTGATATTTCTACACAAATACCTACAAAATGTGGGTTCCTTTCTCATAAGAAATTAAATGTTTTGAATTAGGTATTTTGTTCTTATAAAACCATATAAAAACAACTATACTCTTGTTTGGTAGTTTCACATAAGATCATATAAAACCATCATTGTCACACAAATACCAACAAATTGTATGATTCCTTTTCATACAAAATCAGATGTTTTGAATTTGGTATTTTTTCTTATAAAACCATATAAAAACCACCATACTCTTGTTTGGCAGTTTCATATAAGATCATATAAAACCATCATTGTCACTCAAATACCAACAAAATGTACGATTCCTTTTCATACAAAATCAGATGTTTTGAATTGCATGTTTCATATAAAACCAAGTAAAATTAATGTTCACTTACTCTTATAATTTCCCATGAAATCCATTGAACTTTCACCAAACAATTTCACATAAAAACATACAAATACAACATTGCCATTCGAAAACTATCAATATTTATATAAATTTGTCGTATATAGTCAGATGTATTTTGTTACCTATAAATCCTCATAAGAAGAAAAATTGATGTTCAACCGTAAAAGCACGTAAACCATCAAGGGTTTTACTTGCTAAAAAACGCATACACCAAAATCCTAATAATCCATCAAAAATCTTATAAAATCATTCAAAAAAAATATAAAAATGACGTTTGATTTTGGTTGGCATTTTTAGTAGGGATAAGAGTAAATTTATCCCAATTTGTGAATTAACCATGTTGTAATTAATTACTTTAAAAGACAGTTTGAGAAAAGGAAGAATAAGGATAATAAAGTGAGGAAACTATAAAGCTTAAAAAAGGCAAACAAAGACAATGACAAATAGGAAAGAGTCTTTTTGGTGGAGGATGCAAAAGGCGGTAAAAAGCACTTTAAAGTAAAACTGACGGGTTGTTTGGTCATTTATAAAATTATTTTAATTGAGCTGATTTTTCATTATTAACCGCCGGTGTTTATTTAATCTGGCGTAATAAATTAGGCTGGGAGATATTGTAATGCTAAAATTTGCGATTTGTCAACTGCATTGCGTGAATTTTGTAATATTTCAGCAGTAATTTATTAGGAAAAAGTAATTTGAGCCATAACTTAGACTTACATTAATATAGTTTTAATATTTAACATTATAATTAATGTAAAAGTAATCTGGCGCGAGCGAACATAAAATCTGCAATTAACGTAGCATAATAGTTGTATCCATTATTGTGATTGTTTTCTTTGTATTCCTCAAAAGAACTCTGTTGAGCTTTTTCTAAAGGAGTAGTTAAATGGAGAAGTAAGATCGATAAAGAAGCCCTCACATACTAACATTAAATTTTCCGGTAGTCTCCACACGAAATCTTTTCCAAAATCCGCCAAACTACTAACAAAATAAATGATTTAATGACAACAATGAGGCTTATACAAGGTTTTGTTATATCGCCAAACCACCTTTATCATCCAAGTACTTTTTATCTACAAATTTGTATGAAGTGGTTTTCAAAAACAATCATTTATTGTCCTTCCAGGAATAAAATTCTGGAAGAGGGAAAATAACATGAGAAGCTTGTGGTGATGAAATATTTCACTGTTTTTACCCCAAAAAATAACTGCACCATTAATTTTTCAATTATTGAAGCTGAACTTATTATTCAAAAGGTGAGAAGATTGAAACCTATTCTCACCTTTTGAATAATTTCCTGAAAATCTTTGTTCCAAAAATTTTGAGGCTTACTCAATTTGTAAATGTTGGTTTAATTCGAAATAATCTCAGTAACATCGATTTTAGGAGTTTGCGAATCCAGGTGGCAGATTCATGTAAAATGGCTCTTCCACCTAATCTCCCAATGCAAATTTCAATTAAGAAGATTTTAATAATTAAGTCGAGAAAATATTATTTAGATGTAACAGGTAAAGCTCAATATCTGAGGCAAAGAGAGGCGCGATGCTAACGCCACCTAGGCTAAAGCGTCGCGACGCTGCAGACGCTCGCTACGCTGGGTAGAAGCAGTATCAACCTGCGCGTTATCTTAAACGACACGTTTTCCGCGAAAAACGCGCACATTACACGCTGTTTAAACATAAAAACACCAGTGCACGTTATAAAAAAATGAAATAAAAGTGTTGTAAAAATGAGATTAAATTTTTTTAAGTAACTACATTAAAAGTTCTATTAAAATTGTTTTTATTAACATTTTGATTTATATTAAAATGGAAATAAAACACGTTACTAATCGTGCAAGAAGATTGGACATAAAGAATGGTAATAATAAACGTGTTTTCAATAAATAATGTAATGGTGCCTAATTAGTTATTCCATTTATTATTTATTTATCACCTAAAATTATTATGTTAATTGGTTCGTTAAGAAATTAATTTGTTAACTATACCTACTTATAGTAATTACCTAAAGCATTTATAAACTTCCTTCCATTTAGCGTATAAAATGGAAACTAGAACGAATATTTGGAGGTAATCCAACCTCCAAATGTGTAACCAAAATTTAAAAAAAAATCGGACTTATTAAATTATCAAAAAAAAAACGTTGTTAAAAAAATTGGGTAAAAACTAGTGCTTATTATTAAATTTTAGTAATTTGGGCAAGAGTAACTATACTTGAAACTTGACCAATAAATTCGAAATTGGTAGAGTAGAGTACTAGATTTAGTTATCTACATTTTGGTATATTAGAGTATGATAGCACGTTGGTAGATTAACTCTACCACTTTTCTTCCCCCACTACAAATTTTTACGATTTTTACACTACTCTCGTACACTACATTCATCATTCTATCCTTGTCATTTAAATGTAAAAAGAATAGTCTATCCTTGTTATGTCGTGTACGACATCGTGTCGAGTGATTCCAGAATAAACCCCCAAGTATTCTACTAACTTGAGTAAAGTAGACCAGCTTCGTTAAAAAGTAAGCAAGTACACTACTAATGAAAACTAGGGTTTATTTATATCTAAATTTAAAGATTGAAGATAATTGAAGAAAAAACTCTTGGTGGGTTCAATATTAATGCTTTAACAGTTTTTGAACATGCTAATAAACTGAAAAACTTACTTATTAAACATTAAAAACCATGTGATTTCTTTTGTAGTTAAAAAAAGAACTCTTGTTGGGTTTAATTTTAAGGAATTAATCTTCAGTTTACTTGATAATGTGTGAGTCTTTTACATTTAGCAATTTAATTATAAGCAAATGGATTTCTTCATTGTAGTTCTGAATATAAATTATTTATATCAAAAATTGGTTTATCAAAAATTTTGTTCCACATCCAAAATTATATGAATATAAGCTAGTCTCAAAGATCTTATAAGAAATTCTGCGAATTTAGCAATAGTTAAAATCTCTCAACATTTTTTTTTACATTTTTGTAAATAGGTTCCTTGCATATTTATATGTAGAATATACAGTTGGTCCCAGCTTCTTGTGGGACAAAAGTAATAACGGTCGCGTATTCTTTGTCCTACTTCCAGCTGGGAGCAACTTTACACAGCTTCGACAGTATAATAGGTTTGTTCCAACAACTCGCGTTCCATCAGACTCATGACCGAACTTAGGACGGTCCAAGTTTATGTTCCAACCAAACTTTGACAATTCATCGGATCGTAAATGGTACCGTCATACAGTGGAAAAATGCCCAATAACGTGGCCTAAACCCCAAAATTTGCATATAATGTGACCTAAACAAGGCCCTGAAATTTACTAAAATTGGTTAATTAATAACTGCTTGTATAATATTATTTTTTTCGTTTTGGCTCCAAGAAAAAAAATTCAAAAGGTTAATTTATGCATTCTAAAACCAATTGCATCATGTTTGTTAAAGCCTCCTTTATAATCCGCACCACGTTTTTTTATTTGATATTTTGTGGGCGCAGAGGATTAATTGTACTTGTAGTATCCAATCCTGTTATGTACAGTTGGTCCCAGCTGGAAGTAGGACAAAAGTAATCACGATCGCGTATTCTTTGTCCTACTTCCAGCTGGGAGCAACTTTACATACATTAATAATTAGAATTTTTGAAAATTGTATAAATATTTTGAGGTCGCTAATTTTAAATTTAACTTTTTTTACAAAAAACTGGCGTTCAACAAAATAAAGTATTTTTTAATAAAATAACTTGGCCATATTGTATCCGCCATTTTGTTTATTTACAAAAAAAATGTCAAATTTGAAATCTGCGACCTTGTATATTCCCAGTTTTATGCGGTGTTTCATTTGTTCACCTTGCGTTTCATATAGCACCCTGATAAAAAAATTATAACAAACTTAAATTTGATATAAGAGTTGTAGACTAGACGATGTTGAAAATTTTTTGACAAAATTTCAACCCAAAATGTTCATCGGTTTTAGAGCAGTGATTTTTAAAAAAAGGTTCTTTTTTTGGCTTAAATGGCAAATATCAGTAAAATGAGTGAAGATAGACCCATAAAAGTTTATACAATAGTAAAATTTTAACTGAAAATTCAATTTTTAAAAATTGTTTTCGGAAAAAAAAATTATTTTCTAAAAAAAAAATATTTTTGGGAATTTAAACATTTTTTGAAATTTCGGGGATAATTACTAATAAAGAAATTAAGAAAACAAAACTTATAAATATTATTGATATTCAATCGGGGAAATAATTAATAATTCATTTTAAAAAATTTTATATTTAAGGAAATTTAGATTTTAAATTAATTATTTAAATTAAATATAATTCAATGTAAAAATAATAAGAAAAATTCTCTAATTTTCCCTGAATTATAATTAAAAAATCTTATTCGATTTGTTAAATTTCAACTAAAAATTCCTTAAAAAATGAGAAAAAATAATAATTTTTTTTTATAGGATAATAAAATTTTTAAATAATAAAAATTGCTTTTTTTGGTGACGCAAGATTTGTTTTTTTATGTATTTATTTACATGTTGGACGTGGAATTTATTATTCTTCTTATAATTTAAAATTAACTTGAATAATTGGTGTTATTATTCTTTTTATTACTATAGCCAATAATAAAATTTTTGAAGGAAATCCTATTTCTAAAGCTAGCTTTGCTGTCAGTAATAAAATTTTGAGAAAGTATAATTATTTTTTGATAAAGAATCGAATAATGTCATAATATAGTGGGTGTTCCATTTAAAAAAACATAAATTTGATCCGTCATCTTGAAATGCACACCCGGTATATCATTAAAATATATATATATATACAGGGTGGCCCAACTAAGAGTTCCCACCCAGGTTATTTCCAAAACCAATAATTTTTGAAAAAAACCCTGAAACCGGTCAATTTTTATTTGGCGGGGGACCAATTTTTATGGTTATGCAAGGGACAACCCCTCACCCAGTTATGCAGGGAAACTGCCCCTTCAGAAATCTTAAATGGCAATAGGGGTCGAGTGATACATCATTGTAAAGCTCCGACTATTCTCTATACAACTGTCATATTTTTTTTAATTTGATGGAATTTTTGAGAAGTTATAGCATTTTCACGTTAGACATGTAAAACGTGTTTTAAATAGGTGACATGGGCTAAAAAGGGTTTTAAAGCTTGATTTTGTTAAAAATAATTACAATCATACTTTGATTCCCCATTTAATAAGGATTGACCGGTTTCAGAGTCTTTTTTCAAAATACTTTTAGTTCCCACCCAGGTTATTATGAAAACAAGTAATTTTTGAAAAATAGCCTTAAACTGATCAATTGTTATTTAGTGGGGGTTCAATGTATGGCTGTATTTATTTTTATTGTAACTTTTAACAAAATCAAGCTTTAAAAGCCTTTTGAACCCATGTTACCTGTTACAAACACGTTTTAGACGTCTAACGTGAAAATGTTACCACTTGTCAAATATTCCATCAAATTAAAAAAAAATCTGACACCTGTATAGAGAATAGTAGGAGCTTTACAATGATGTATCACTTGACCCCTATTGCCTTTTAAGATTTCTGAAGGGGTAGTTACCCTGCATAACTGGGTGAGGGGTTGTCCCTTGCGTTACCATAAAAATTGGTCCCCCGCTAAATAAAAATTGACCAGTTTCAGGGTTTTTTTTAAAAATTATTGGTTTTCGAAATAACCTGGGTGGGAACTCTTAGTTGGGCCACCCTGTATATTAAAATATTTTGAAAATGTGCGCTTAAAAGTATTATACATTCTATGGAAAACTGGACGTCGATATCTTTTTTCATATTAGAGTAATGTTACTTCCGGACACCCTGTATATCTATTATCTCGATTGATTCTTGTAAATTAAATGTAGGGTTCACGTTTTATCCATGGTTTCACGACGTTTTATTTTAATTAAAATTTTGTGACACTTAAGTCATATTTTAAGTGTATTTTAATCGAATGATGAGCTATGATAAGGTGCAACACAATAAGTTGAGCTTATATTTTAAGATGCCGCTTGAGATCCGGTATCTAATTGGACATGCAGTGTTGAGTCTCTAATATTCCTGTTCACCTAAGCCAAACTTTTTGATGTTCGAACTTTAATGCATAATAAGGTCGAACTCTTCGAAACTATTCTTTACACTTCGACATAATAATAACTTGATGAACTTGAGAATATTCGAATTCCATGAAGTTGATGATGTTCGGACTTAACGAAATTCATAATTAAGGAAGATTGACACAGTGATGTTATAGTTATATTATTAATTTCTGAATAAAAGTGAACAAAACCAAGTGCACGTTTTTCCAACTCGAACTTTTCACAAATTTGAACTTTTTCATTCTCGAGCTTATTTCGAACTTTTTCTTAGTATTTAAACGGTTTCAATTATTTTGAAGTTCTTACAGCACTAGTTTCAAGAATAGTTTGAGAAACTAGATGTTAGACGTTAAATATTTCTTGTAGAAATACTAAAAAATTAAAAAAAAAATATTTATCTATTTTTAATTTTCTGTAAATATCTCTGTAAATTCTTCTGTATATTTTCTGTAAAAAGAAATTTTCTGTACACATTCTGTTAAAAAGAATTTTTTTTCGTAAATTTTTCTGTAAGTATACTTATAAAAAAATCCTTTTTTCCAGTAATGTATACTTTTCCAAAAAACACATTTTTTTGTCCAAATGCGAATTATCAATCTTCACACTGTAACGCTTTTTTATAACAAAGTTTTTCATTTATAAAATGTTTTAAAGATTAATAAATTTTCCGAAGTAAAGGACTCAAAGTTTTTCTCTACCTACAGTTAAATATTTTATCTTAAAATCAATTTTAAAAATTATTTATTTAATCCGCAAAATTTCGAGTGTCAGCTCCTGCATTAGAAAACATTAGAGAAGCCTTTGACCTGATATTTGATATATGCTCTTTATTTGGTTTAATTCAATAAAAATTGTCTTTTGTTACTAAAAAATCAGTATTTAGTTTTAGTTAAAATCCTAAAGATATAAAATAGTCATTTTTTTAATCAAAGTCTTTAAAAAATTTATTAATAGGTTACTCTAATATTTTAATCAGTCGTAAAGCTTGGTCATTCAAATTTTTTAGGAAAGGCTTCTTTATTAAAGTATTTTAAAGAACCTGCGAAGAGACCTTCAGAGCCAATGATATAAATATGTTATGTTTACAGGCTGAAGGCTGAAATACGTCCAATCCCAGAACTACCTAGTCAATTCTGTGGATTGATCAATACGCTTCGAACTTCTTTCAACTCATATCTAGGATTGACTAATGCCGAAGTGTGTTTTTTAGTTTGATTAGGGAAATTTTAGTCGAGGTCCAGGAGTAAATATAAAATTTAATCAAAAAAATTATATGAAATTTCGAACAAAATTTCAAGAGAGTTAATTATTACAAAAACAATCAATTATTTTAGAAAATGTATAAAAATTGATTACTTTTTATTAACTATTTTTGGAGCCTCCTATTGGAACATTCTAAACGGACTGTTTAAGATCAGTATTTTACATTCAAACAATGTGTTAGTCCTTTTCTAGAAATACTTAACCAGTCGATTTTTTCAAAATTCACAAATTCAATATTTTGGGATATTTTTATAGGTTTTTTAAAGACATATGTCCTGTTTTTCCATCATGTCTAGATACCAAACTTTTTTTGAATTTCGAAAAAACATCGAAACTCCACCCTCAGGTATCGCAACTCTTATAAAAGCTCTCAATGTCCACTTTACGACAAAAAAAATCATTTAGATATCTCTTTTAGTTTTCGAGTTATGACTAAAACTGTAAGTAAAAACAAAATCTACCCACGGTAAAAATTAGAAACCGCTAACTTCGTTTACGAGAAAAAAATAAAAACCGATTTTCGTGTCTTTAATTATTGCAATTTTTAATAATTAGAACCTGCTTACTTAACAATTTAGAAATATAAATCTAGAAGTTACATCTGATTTTATACAATTATTAAGTATTTTAATGCGTAATTTAGATCTTGTATAAAAATGGTATACGGTATACATATACAAACGATAGTTATATTATTGCATGTTTCGTGAAAAACAAAATACACCAGAAATATAATTTTGATTTTCGACCTTGAATCAAAATAGGTAATAAGTATCGTACTTACGTAACCTACACCAACTTAATTCATCATGCACGAAGCACTAATGTATTAATTATTAAAAGGACAATTTTAGAAAATTTCCTGGAAAATGTTACATGCAATTATTAATTTTGTAGAAGCTAAAATTGTTTAAATAATAGACAAGTTAATGTATAAATACTTTACATTGACACGCAGATCACAATTGCATAAAATTATTTTACTCTTAGCTACATAAAAGCAATTAAATTATTAAAATTAAACTTTATTTCAAAGAAACTTTTTACGGTATAATAAATTGATATAAAGAAAATTAAACCTTTCAATCATATAAAATCACCTAACTCCATTCCTATCATACATAAATAAAATTTTGAAAGCTCTCCATTTACAATATACGCAAACTCCATCGGTCTTTCTGACAGGCGGAATATTTTCATAAGTCATCAAATATACAACGCGTTCAATTGTTGGACATTCAGCTCTGGGATAATTTAAATAAACTGATTTACTTTACTCACAAAGCCTCTTGAATTAAAAACAAAACGAAATTCGAGTCAATAAACGAACCTAAAACCCCTATTCAAGTAAGGTTTTACTTAAAGAAAACCTCTTAAAAAAGCTTAACGAAGCAGTGATGAAATTCTATGGAGTTATTTGCTACAGAAGAGACTGAATTAAACTGGGATTAGTCTGATTTATTTAAAAAGCTGATATACGTCCATAAGGAAATACAGATTTTAATTGAAATAATACAATGGGGATAGGTCACGCAATTTTATAACTTATTAAAGTTAAAAGTGGCTATGATAATTATAAAATATGTAAGTATTAACATAGTTATAATCACGTTGTTATTTATAGAAAAAGTTTTATTTTTTCATAATTAATTCAGTTGGTTTTTTCCCTTTTATTTAATTCTAAATAATCGTGATTTTAAATAAAAATCTATCATTATTTTAAGTAAAAAAATGATTAAAAAGTAAATCATCAGGTTTCATATGAAAATGGAAAAGTGTAAATTTCAAAGGAAAATAATTTCAAATCTATGTATACCCTATCATTGTGGGTGGCAACTGAATGCTTTTCTATGGTAATAACATTTGCAAATATCGGCTTTTTTACGGTTATAAATGGGGCAGTAAATGTAGTACTTGGCATTAATTTATTGTAGCCCTGTCTAATAAAAATAATAGTTTTATTCAAAATTATATTGAGTAATAAAAAAAACTACTTAAGGTTTTTTATTTAACCTATGTAAATCTTATCTTAACAAATATAACTGATAAAAATCAACAATTTATTTTTTTTTCTAAATGAAAAAAAAATATTTTGTAAAATGTTCATCGCATTATTGAGATAAATGCGTGGTTTATATTTTGAGCCGAGATTTCTTTTTCATGAAACGTTTATTGAAAAACGCTACCTAGGCTAGGTTCTTTTCCATATGAAAAAATAAAGGAAAGCTTCCGAAAGGAGCTTATAACAACAAATACAAAAGGAAATAAACTACCCGTTCCGACTTTTATTGCCCGAATAAAAAACTAATTTCCCACCACGGATTAATTTAGACCTTTGCCCGATAGTCTGTTTATGTGAAAAGTTTTAAAAGATAGTTGAGATTCTCAACTTGAGAAGTGACAGAAAAGTTATTATTAGGAGATATTCAAGATTTCATTGCAGGGTGCGGTGCAAGGAGGTATAAACTCATAAAAGAATTTTAAAATATTAACAGTAAGTATATTTTTAAGACCCTTAAAGTACACCTACTTTACAATAAAATTATTTAAAAACCAATCAAAGCACCATATAATATTTTTTCTAATTTCCTAAACCATGAAATAGGAATCGATTGGTACCATAAACATGACGAGTTATGAGGCAGCTACGAAATGATGTTTTGTATAAAAAAACTCAATATTAGGGTTTAGTAAATTAAGTAGATATCCAATTGATTATAACAGTAACCACCATGTAATTTAATCTTTTTACTACTACACAGTCATGCCATCAACTTGATGAAGACCTTTGTACTTACAACTATATAACTAACCACTATCCATCAAATAAATGAAACAAAGGACTTTGATGTACTTTACTAAAAAACTAAACACTAAGCATCAAACAATTGTCCTAATTTAAACTTAAAAAACAACATTGTTTGCTCCTTAATCTCCAGAAAATAGGATTATTTTCCAGTTGTTTACAGTTCACTCTATAATTAATGAATTTCTTACTTAAAATTCTTATATTTATTTAATAATAATGTTAAAAACTATTTCATGTCCTTCACCTCAATTTACGGTAGATACAAAACTTTTACCACCAAAATAATATTTGTCACTCAAACTCACGTAGGTCATGTATCGAAAATCAACTTCAGGTTGATGTATATTTCGATGATATCCATCAATTCTAACTGACATCATTAAATCCGTTCTGAATTACAGTCTTTAATAATATTTTTCCTCCCTGCTTTTTTGCCCCTTTTTTAATTGTGTTGAGATTTTATTCAGAGTAAATGCTTTTATGTTTTTTATTCCTTTTATTCTCATATTCATATACTCGCAACCTTACGAAGATGAGTTGTGTTGTTGATTTTATTATTATTATGTCAATTTTACGTGATTGTAATTTATTTACTTCATAATTGAAAAATCCTCTTGGCTAATATAATAGAACCAAGTTTTATAACCAATTTTTAATAAAATTAAAATAACAAAAGTTAAAATAATTGAAAATTTCTATACAATTGCTACAAAATTAATTTTGTTTAGAACATTTTTTCTAGAAGCAAAAAGAGACTTCTAGAAATTTGGCAATATACGTTTTAAGACTCTTGAGGTGCATTTGCTTTGAAAAAGCGGACGCTAGCGGCTGCCGCTTGGCGGTCACCGCAAAGCGTCAGACGCTTCTTGAGTGTTTCCTTTAAAAGCGGCTGATGCCAGTTGACAGTTTATTTTAAAATCATCTATGACCTTCTCTGAATAAGTCAGTATCCAGTTACTTGCGATTGGTTCAATAGATACTGTACGGGTTTTTTTATGCATATTGGAAATGCTGATGTATAAAAGAAAACCCGAGGCTTTTGCCAAATCAAATAATCACAAAAATTTCGATATATTTATTATCCTCTAATTTTTCGTCTTTTGTCACTGAAAATAATACTATTGTGTTGTTTATTTGCGACATAGTGACGTTCAACTTCTTCAGCCGCAGCGGCTTCACTGCTCATGAAGCAGTAGAACCACAGCGACCGCAACGGTTACTCTAGACGCCCGGCGGCTGCCGCGCTAAAGGAAACGATTCCATTGAATTACATCATAGGAGTGTTTTGGAGCGGCAGCCGCTAGCGTCCGCCGCTTCTAAGGAAATGCGCCTTTAAAGTTAACTTATTGTGCATGTGCAGTAGTAAAAGTGAAGTAACCAACCTCTAGGTCTATAACACGGCGTTTCTCCAACACTTTTTGAACTAAAAATCATTTATCTGGAGCAGGGAAAGAAAACAACTGCACGAATTAATAGTATATTGTTTTATTGGGAGCAAAAGTGACACTTTTTGTGGCGAGCATGCAAATGCGTACGAGCCACAAAAAGACACTTTTGCTCTGAATAAAACATGCTATTTTTTCCTCAAACTTCGATTACTCAAAGTAAAATTAATTATTATTTTTTATTTTGCACACGATCACGGCACACTACATTTTCTATTAAATGACAAATAATTTTCAATGACAGCCGCGGGCAACAGCTGCCTCCGTGAGCGGCTGCAAAAGTAGTTTGACAGCTTAGACATTGAAGTCTAATCTTAGTCTAAGCTTTATCTCTCTTGTTGTATTATATAATATGACATTTTACTGACGTATGAAGAAAAATTGGTGTTTTATTAGATTCATTAAGATAAATACTTAAAAAAACTAAATATGAAGAGTTTTGAGCAGTTCTTAGAAATGTTGTATGAGAACCTCAAAACTTTTAAGTTAGAAGTTTTTATTTAAAACTTCGATCTTCAAAATAGTTCGAACCGAATGAAGTAAATAGTCCGGAGTTCAAAAAAGTAAGGTCCGAGTACTTACGAAAGTTCAAACTTTCTTAACCTTCTTCAACCAATTTTAACATCCTTAATCTTTATTTCCCAAAGTTTAAACTTTCTTAAATTCTACCTTACCCAACCACGAACTTCGTCACTTTCGAACTTTCCCTTTCTTTCTAAAGTTTTTCAAATTCGGTTTCTAAAGGTGGAAACTTTCATTGCAGTTGTATCTCTAAAAATTACATAAAAAGTCAACTTTTAAACGAATATTTTAAAAAAAAGTAAACATTTTTAAGTTTTTTTGGATTAAAGCAAGAATAGAGCAAACCTAAAAATGATAATTAACTATTTTAACTTCCCAAAGTTAGAACTTTTTTAGGTTCGACCTTCCTCAAGTTCGAACTTCGTCACTTTCATTGAATTCTAACTTCATCAATTTCGAACTTATGAAAGTTCGAATTTTCTTTATTATGTCGAACTATAATGAATGTTTCCAACAGTTCGATTTTTTTATGTTTTGCAGTTTGAACTTAGTTCGAACATCAATATGTTTAAGTTCAGTAAATATCACAAAATGTCCATCACAGAAATATTTAACACTGGAAAAACTCTTTTTTCCACGAAATGAATTTTCCTCTATTTATTTTTTAGACGTTGATATTTAAAGTAAATTTTTTGTTGAGAATTTTCTGGAACGATTTTACTAAGGTAATAAATTTAATGATAAGTACTGTTGTATATAAATCAAAGATTTCAAAAGCAAAGTAGGTAAATTTCTTAATGAAAACGGCGGTTTATTGTTGTGTCATTAATTACACTCTTAAAATCTCCCCAATGCAAATTAATTTCGATTCAATTTAAATAAAATGTTTTAGAATTTGTAGTGATTTGTTGAATTTAATAGGATTATTGACAATTTAAATAAATTTAAACTTCTGCTCAAATACAACCGTTCGGGGTTTCATTAATGTACCTATTAGTTTTAATGATGTGCATCAGAAGCAGAACATTTTTAAGGGGCTATTTAGTAAATCTAAACCGTTGTTTTAAAAATTCGACAAATAATAATTGCGTTTTTAGGTTGTAAATACTTTTTATAGAGTAAAGTTATTTTTTTACACTACAAACAGAGGCGGATGTACAATTTTGGCGCCCATAGTCTATGAATTTTGCTGCCGCCCTTATAATGGGGGAACATACAGGGTGTGTCATTTTTTTTAGATTGCAAATTTAGAATAAAAAATTTCTATGAACTACATAATATAGTTTTTCAACTCCTTAATCCTTAAAAACTTAAGTACACCAATTTTAAACTTTCAAAGTTATCATTTTTGTTTTTTTAACAATTTATTAAAATACTTGAACTTCCGGCGGTTTTCAAGTTGCAATGATAATAATACCGCCGCCGTCCTTCGGATTTTTTGGTGTGAAAACATAATACCGTGTTCCATCTTCTTAAGAGACATATTTAAGTATTCTAAATAGGGTGCTACGGGAGCGTGGATAACCTCATAAACCACTTTATGTTCTTCTGCCAAATTTTGGTAGCATTAAAAAATATTTATAATGAACAAAATCGGAGAAAAGATTAAAAAATATTAATAGTAAGTGTATTTTTTAAGGCCCTTAAAGTACTCCTACTTTACAGTAAAATTACTCAAAAACCAATCAAAGCCCGAATTTGTTATGCCATAAAATCTGAATCGATTGGAACCATAAACATGACAATCAACAATTTTTTTGATCAGTTATTACCGCGTTACGAAACGTGGTTTTTGAACAACAACAAAAGTTGCCCAATTTAAATTGTTCAAAAAGACTTTTAGCATCTACAAAAAATGTTGTACACTCTGTATTCAAGGTGCATTGGTCATAAATATAATACAGTTAAAATAAACATTATATTTTTCAAAAATGTAAGAATCAAGAATCAATTAGACAAAATACAATTTCGTTTGGAATTTTCGTTTGAAAATACAATGTATTTTATTACTAAAATGCAAGTATATCTTTAAATTTTCAACATAACATTATATTTTTCGTCGAGAAATGTAATAACAAAATAATTAACTTGATATTCTGTACAATTATATATTGAGCAAAAATACATAGAAATAAGATATAAGGAACATTTTTTACGTTGAGCACTCATATACAGAGTGTTTCGTGTTTCATAGGTTGGTACTTTCTTTTTGATAAAATGTAAAACTCTATCAAATAAGTCATTTGGCAAAAGCAATTGTTTATAAAAGTCTCCATATAAAAAATACGTGTAGGTGCGCTTCTTAACTAAAATGTTTAAAATTGGCAAAATTAGATTTTTTATTTCTTTTATTATCTTTTTACTTCATTTTCTGTGAAATTTTTTCAAATTTTTCTTTTATACCCAGAAAAATGTGAACAAACCACACATGTTAAATATCTTTCTTAACTGAAAACTGGTATAAACAAAATTTAACTTATTTTATAGAGTATTACATACTATCAAAAAAATTACCAACCTATGAAACACCCTGTATTGAATGATCTACCAGAAGGATTTTTTGAATAATTTTCTATTGTCTAACGAATGCTTCTTAATAACGTAGCATGTAGTGAGTATGCTATTTTTTCAGCACCCTGTATAATAGGCAGATTCTGGTCAAAATTAAAGGCCTTTAATTAGAAACAAATAAGGTAACCATGGAAATTGTCCATTACAACCCATATAACAAATTTAGATTTAAAGGCCTTTAAACTTAAATGATTTGACCAGAATCTGGGGGTTAATTAGTATTTTGTAAATTTACAAAAATTTGCCTCTCTAGGCTATACTCTACTAAGCCTATATGTAAATCCATCACTGACTACAAAAACAAAGATAGCCGCAATATTTGTTATTGTAGTAAAAATTAGGTTTGAAAAAGTTTTGGTGAAAAAGTTACTAATATTACCAATCTCTTCTTGAATTTTCATGTTTTACCGTAAAGTTATTTGACGTAAACCAATCAAAGACCCTCGACCGATGTGTCATTGACGTATATTACGTAAAATAAAGGCCCCAATATGGACCCTTGGGATACCAGACTTCTCATAGTCAATTTAGATCAGTTTTAAAGAAAATTATTTTGTGGAGACTCACCAGATATGAATTAACTAATTCTAAAGATTTTTTAGTTAATCCGTAATATTTTAGTTTATTGATGAGAATACTATGATCCTCGTAGTCGAAGGATCTTGACAGAGGTCATAAAACGGACAACCGACATATGTATTATTTTCCAGATCTTCATTTTCATAAAAAAAAAAAATATAGAGATGTATAGACTTCTTTCGTGTAGGTTTACAAAATGAATTAATAATGAGAACAGATAAGTTTATACTCGTAAATGAAAAATAAAAGAAGAAATAGTAAATAATTTTAAGCTTTTTGAAGACTAATAGGCCAAAACCTCAAAACGATTAAATCTATAAATAAATAAGAAGTACCTACTAGTTATTTGGTGTATTTATAAAAACGAATGCAAGTATTTATGATTTTATTTCATGATTATAAAAATGCGTGCGAGCTTTTAAAATAAGTCAAATTTAATGATGGAAAATACTGGGTTGTTTGCGTTTTGTATAATACTAGAATACTTATCACGTGTTTTTGTGGAAATGGAATTATTCGCTTCCCTAATTATCCCAGGCTTTGTTTTAAAATAATTAAAAAAAAACAAGATGTAAATTTTTTGCATATTGTCATTTCGAATAATTATTTAAAATGTATGTATTAAAAACTTTATATTAATGGCTCAATAATTTTTATTTCAGGATGGCAGAAGTTTAATGGTACAAGTGGTGCGATTACGGGGGTCGTTGAGAAGTAACAAGCATGCGAGAAGTTGAAAAGGGCGTTTCTTTAAAATGAATGAAGTCGTAATAATCCCAGAGTTGGAAAGCAAATTACTACAAAATGGGAGTAAATATGAAACGAACACGAGTGACTTGATGCAATTTGCAAATAATAGTACATTTTATACAATCACCGCCTCCACTGTAGCTATGGACTATTTGAGGTCCAAATCATGGCTCATTAATTTTTTGATAGTTTTGAAAACGACGGTAATGGCGCTGATCATAATCGCAGCTTTATTTGGAAACCTCCTCGTTATAGTTTCAGTAATGAGGCATAGGAAATTGCGAGTTATAACTAACTACTTCGTGGTATCATTGGCTCTGGCGGACATGTTAGTGGCAATTTGGGCCATGTGCTTCAATTTTAGTGTAGAACTTACGGGCGGGAGGTGGATTTTCGGTTATTTCATGTGTGATGTGTGGAATTCACTCGATGTTTATTTTTCCACCGCGTCCATCTTACATCTATGTTGTATTAGTGTTGATAGGTACTACGCTATCGTTCAGCCCTTAGATTATCCTTTAATTATGACCAATGTCCGGCTTGCGGGTATGTTAGCTGTAGTGTGGTGTAGTCCTGCATTAGTTTCATTTTTACCGATATTCATGGAATGGTACACGACTGAAGATCATCTCAATTTTCGCAAGAAAAACCCACATCTGTGCTCGTTTACGGTTAACAGGCCATATTCGGTTATTTCTTCCAGTGTTAGTTTTTGGGTTCCCGGGATGGTGATGATTATCATGTACTATAGAATTTATGTGGAAGCTGATCGACAAGAAAGAATGCTTTACAGGTAAGATCTTTTATATTTATTTGAGCGATTTTTTTTTGAAGATCGGGGTGAAAATTTAGAAGTGTTGATTTTTCTACTCACGTATATTAATTTAGTAAGAAAAATAAAAAATATTCGACTGTAATAGCCGACCCGTATCAAAAGTTACCTTTTTCAAATTCCGCGTCGAAAAACCATAAAAAACAATGCGCGACTTTAAGACCGACAAAAGTGGAGAAAAAATTGAGATATTAAAAAATTATTAAACACGGTAGGTGGTTGCGGATTTCGAAACAAAAACCCACGATGTTTTTGCATTCGTTGATCTTGAAATGAGACTCATATAGGTTTGGTACTTGGTACTTATGCTGCCCGAAAAACGCTAAAATTGTACACTTCGCATCTCAGCGCTGTGACGTCACACCGTTGCGTCTGGAGACTTAAAAAATGTACCTACTGAATAATCCTTAGAATGTGAGAATTATTGCATACCAAGTGCTTGTGTGAAATATGTCTTTAAAAATTAATTTCTTGCACAACTATTTATATTTTGGCTAGAAAATGTTGGTGCTGTATTTAATGAACATGAAGATTCTATCAGGATATTGTGGAAATGGAAAAACTGGTAACGAAAAAGGACTACCTCAATATTAGCTAAATTCGGCTGATTATACTGATTGTTCCAGAAGTATCAGTTGTAAAACATATTTCTTTAGAAGCAACAGTCTTAGTACTTATTATAGTATTTATTTCTTCAGGAGGAACAGTTTTACTAATTTCTCCAAAAGCATCAGTTGTGCACTTATTTCTTCAGAACCAACAATTGTTAAACTAAATTCTCTAGAAGCATCTGTTCTAGTATTTAGTTCTTCAAAGGCTTCAATAGTTATACATATTTCTTCAGGAACAATAGTTGTTGTAGTAATTTCTCCAGAAATATCTTGCAGTATTTTTTTCTCAGTAGCAACAGTTGTACTTATTTCTCTAGAACCATTAGTTGTGGTACATATGTATGTTTTCAGAAATGATTTCTTCAAGAACAACTGTTGTAGCACTTATTTCTCTAGGAGCATCAGTTGTAGTAGTTAGGAATATCAATTGATGTGGCACATATATCTCCACAAGCATCAATTATAGTACTTTCTTCTAGGAGAATTAATTGTAGTACTTATTTCTTCAGAAACAACAGTTTTTGTTCTGATTTCTCTAGACCATCAGTAGTAGTACTTATTTTCCCGGGGGGGGGGCAGTTGTAGTACTAATTTCTCCATAAGCATCAGTTGTAGCACATATTTTTTTAGGAACAACAATTATGTACTTATTTCTTCAGGAACAACAACTGAAGTATTCACATTCTCGCGTTATCTTTGAATATAATTAGATTTGTGATGGTTGTAGCCTAAATATACAAATTGATTCCATCTTACAGCATGGTAAATAAATAAATATGAATTATAGCTTTAATTATCAAATATTAATTAAGCGATATTCTGATGAGTTGGAATCCTTGAAATTCGATAAAGCGTAGAAATTAACGTTTCCCTTCTCGAAATTAACGATGCACCTCAGACGAGTTGAGGAAGACCAAAGCGTCTAAATTAACCGCCACGAATGCTAATACCTTTAATTAATCGAATTTGTATGTTTTAATTAATAAAATACCATTCAATCATTGAGAAAGAAGTCTTAGTATCGCACTAAGCAATAATCTCTGGAGGCAGTAGAATTGTTTTAGACAATTCAATATAATACCTTGTAAAATGTTTCCTCAAAACATAATCTAATCACTGTTATCTTATTGAATACAAAACGTGGTTGTTATAGAAATTACAAAAGATAAGTTTGTAGTAACATGTGGGTAAATGCAGAACATTGTCTATACTAGATTATCTTGGATTATTGGAGTGAAAGGATTATCTACAGTTAATATATTTCTGGTTATCGTAAACGCAAACATACCAGAAATTATTTCGAGCGAAATTTAAAACACTATAAACGCTAATAAATTATTTAAATTCCTCTCCAAATTATTCATCTAACTTTATCCATTATATTATTGGCGTTATCTAAATCAACTTAAGCTCCTACTCGCCTAAAATAAGTTTATTATCCTGAAAATTATAAATGAAGTTTCAAATTTTTACATTAATTACTTGGTTATTCCAGAGATGAACTTATGATAAATAATTAATATCTTTGTTTTTACTCAAAGAAAACTTTAATAAATTTAAATCTACTGAAGTTTCTTACACTTGACACGAACTAGAATATCCTTAAAGTACCTATTCTAACTTTTTAAGGATCCTTGAAGGTTTTATATGACCTTGCACTATTATCTGAACTCCGACAAGAATCTTCAAAAATACAACACAATAATGATGTATGTTTTCAAGTTGTTTGGCTTTGGTCGGTACTTTAATTAATTTTACCTTTGTTTTATTAGTATTTTTTGTAAACAAGGTATTTTATTTAATTAAATACAAATAATCAAATTAATTATCCTTTTCGAATATAACAAAATTTAATTAAATTTAAATCCTGAATTCATTGATATTTTACAGTGCTTTTGTATTGCAAATGAAATAAATTTTAAAGTATATATTTGTGATCGAGTTTTTGTTTTACTACTTTCTCCTTAAGAATAAAGTGCGCTTTTAGTTTTTCCGAAAATCATTATTTGTTCTGTTTACGTTTATACTACCACAAAGTTTTTATTTGAGTACAAAACTTTTTCCAGCAAATATTTGGTTTACATAAAGGGATTAGGCTGTATTAAAAATTTATACCAACTCAAAATTGCATGATGCTTTGATTCCTACAACTTTAGTCTTTAGTTACATATTTGTTTCTAAATTTTATGCGTTTTAATAGTAATATAATAATAAAAGGACTGCCAATATTACAAACCTTGTTGAGTTTAATATGAAATTTATAAAAAAAAACATCTCCTGACTTTTAATATACTTTCCTTCGGCGCCATACTAATTTGGAGGTTAGGTTACGATTATTTGCCTCTAGGGTACAGAATTATAATATTTTGATAATTAAAAATTAAATTTGTATAAAAGATGGATAATAAATATTTTTTTAAAATTATTTTACATATTCTTTATATTCATTAAAATCTCAAGACCAACATCTAATTTTGTAGATTTTTCCAAATATTTGTTCATTTTGGTAACAATACTTATTGAATGTAAGCTTTTGTCGATTTTCCAATAAAAGCACTTGATGTGTGTGTGTCTTTAATTTAGTAAATTGAAAACAAAAACAGTACTTAAACAAATCCAGAACTCTAATGTACACTAAGCAAACAGTATATTGTTCCACTTTTGTTTACAATTTTCATTTGAGTTGAATTCGAGAAACTACAATTATGTTTCAGGTTTTTACGAAGAAGATTTCTGTTTCCTTGCTGGAGACTTTGATATTTGAAAGAATATTAAAGAACGAAATTTCTTAGTACCAGCGAAACGGAAAAAACTTCAAGAAAACTCTGGAAATGGTCAGTCTTTTAAGGCTAAATGATTTCCGTAAAATGGAATTAACTTTATGCACCGCAAAAGTAAACATAGATTTTTATCTTTAGACCCCAGGACTTAGTGAAAACCAACTACAAACAAAAGAAATAGTAATATTTTACTCGAAACATAATTTTGAAGTTAGTCCACTTCAACTCAATTGAAAATGATTGAAAACAAAAACAGATCAGAAGAACAACATCCTTTTCGCTCAATTGAAATAGAGGCTTGGTTTTATTTTCGGTATTTTAAAATTTAAGGACAGAATGGTAAACTCGACTATTCCGTTTGGTGCATATGAGATCAAAGATTCGGAAATACAACGTCATCAAAACGCCAATTGACTGTTTCCACAAAGTAGATAGAATTTGGAAACATTTTGAAACCTTTGGATGTTAGCGTTTTTGTGCGAGACATGAAAACCAAAACAAAAACGCAGTCTATAAAAAAATTGTAAAAGGTCCCTTTTTATTTTTCTCGAGTTTCTGATTTGGCAACAAACAACTTTGCCATTTTCTTGAAAAGCTGGGATTTGGCTGGAAATATTAAAGTTGTTAACTGATAACCAAGTGGAGATCTACACTTTCTACTTCCTGTTAATTTTACAAACTAAACTCGAGTAATGCTTTTATTTCATAAAACATATAAAATTTGTACTTATGTCGGTTTTCCACCAATCGGACTAATCGAGTTTTGACTTTAAATTTAAAACACGACAAACAAAAACAAAACTTAAACAAATCCATAACTCCATTTCCACTGAGCCGACAGGACTGTTTTTGTTTCCAGTCATATCCAATTCAGTTGAAGTTGAAAAACTATAATTAATTTTTGGAGGAAAAATTTCTCATTCCTTGGTTTTGGTTGTTTTTATCAGTGGTTTGGGGTGTAAAGAAACATTTCTGTGGTCTGGGGTGATAAAATTCATAGAGTTGCTCAGAATTGCTAATTTTTCTTGAACTTTCTTCTTTCCAATGCTACTGAGAAATTAAGTTCTTCAATTTTCTTTCAATTTTTTATTTACTTGCAATTTAAAGCTTCGAAAAACACAACAGGAACAGTCGCCAATTACACAAGTCTTCAAAAGTGTGTAAATGTCGCAGTTTTTGTTTTTTTTCCGATATGAGTTTCTGTTTCGTCTCCAATTTATATTTGTTCTAGGATTTTTGGCATATTTAGGACATATGGAATAAATTAAATGCTACATAAATGTTTTTAGTCAAAAACCGGAAATTAAATACAATTGCATCGAGACAAGGTTGTAAGAGTTGACTAAAAATAAACTAAACATTAAACTCTGAGGAAGGATGAAAAATAAAATCCGAAACCGGTCAGCATTTAGGTAGCCATTTATTTATTCCTTGTGTCCTAAATAAACCAAGAATCCCAAAACTATTGCACTTCATATGGACGATTCCTCTATTAAAAATTTTTATTAAGAAGTTGCTTTAATTGAAATTTATTAATTATTTGAAGATTAAAAGTAAGAATAAATTTTCTCGCCAAAATGCTTCATTTTCAAAATACAGAGTGTTAAAATTTCTTAATTTTTTTTGTTTTTAACATAGCTTCTAAATTTTTAAAGATAATTTGGTAAAATTAAAATTAAACTGCGAATATTCAAATCAAATTTTAAGCTGCAGTTTCTTCGGAGAAATCAGATATCCAAAAAAAGATGAATAGGTTTCGGCCTTAAAGGTTTTTCGACCTATTATTAATTTTCCAGATTCATATACTTGCTTTATTAAAATTTGATATTTTCGATTAAATTAACAAATTATAATAAGACAAAAATTGCAATTATCAATCGGTTTTATAAAAAGTCGACACGAAAAACATCGTGAAAAATTTGTTGAGAAAAAATAATTAAAAGGCAAAAAGATGAAAGAAAAATCATCATGGAATATAATTAAAAGGTATGAATTCTTACTCTGTGAATACTAATATTCATTGTTTCTTTTTGAAATTAATTGAACTTCAATGAACTCTAATTACTTTATTAAAGCTCGAATAATTGAATTAAAAATTGTAAAAATTGCCTAAATATTTTACCTGGGTGCATGAAATATTAAAATTAATTAACAACCGTATATTTTATTGAAATTACGATAACAATTCGTTAAATTCCTAGAAAAAATGGTTTTAATTAATGTTTTAAACAATTGTAAGACATGTAATAACTTGATTTAAACTGCGTGCAAAATATAACTAGTAATTAAGGCATTTTGAAGTAATTGAACAACGTAATGATTATATCTAACGAATCGGTCTTTTGTTGTTACATTGTGTTTCTTTTCTAAACACGAAAATATCCAATTTATATTAATTTGTTTCTGCATTCTTCAGACTTCTATTTGCAAAAATATTTTTGTAAGATTTGATGACTTATTACATTAAAGTATGGAAAAAAATGTTGTTTTAATTAATTTCTTTTACATAATTTTAAGGTTGAGCCTAAATAACCGCCGGCGGTATTATGTTTTCAATCTACAAAATTCGCCGGACGGCGGTATTATTATCATTGTAATCAGAAAACCGACGTTAGTTCCAGTATTTTGTAGAAATAAATTCTTATTTACCGCCGTCCGGCGGTCTTACAATAGTTATGGCAAAATTCCACCTTATAAATTTGAAAACTCTAACGCAGTATAAGTTTTTTAATAGTTTTTTTTTAATATATTTAGGTCCTGATGTATTTAAAGTTAATAAAAAAAGAGTGGTAATCACCATCTTTCTTTAAAATTATGCATACCATTTTGCGTTGATTTCTATATTATGTAAATTGATGGTGTAGTATTTCTGAGGGCTTCCATTTAATTTTTTTGAGGTAACGGAGAAGTAGATAAAAGTATGTGACCCAAAACCATTTTGCTTATAAAGGGTCTTAACAACCCAATTTTATTTTTTGAATTTCATTAAACTGAAGGTATTTTGCAATCGATTGTTTTTAAATTGAGGTTGAGTATAGCAAATATACTTCAAACATTTGGAGCATATTTTCGAATTTTTATTTGTAAATAAGTGTTAAAAAGTAAATAAACGCGTGTAATACCTTAAAACCAATTGTAAACTTACAAACTCGGGTATTTAACAGTGTTTTATGAAAAAAGCTTTTAGCGCAAAAAGCTCGAAACGGCTTTTATTCTATTTCGTGCTAAAGTATGGTCTATGTGTTTTTTTCCATTTGAGTACAGTTTCTAGTCGAAATATTTTCAATAGATTTTCCGAACAAACAAAACTGTTGTTCAAATATTCTCCGAGGTACCGGGATAAACATTAATTCCACAGCGTTGTATATTATGAAGCAGGGCGACTGTTTTTGCAAATTTACATTTGTAATTTACCTTTTTCAGGAGCAGGTAAGAATCAATTTAGTGCGAGGGTGGTCGAAAGCCCACGGCGGGCTTTTGATTAAATATTTAAAATTCAGCCCGCTTTTGCACACATTAAATAATTATTCTCCGTATAATAAATCTCTCCAAAATGAACCCCGATTGACTTGGGAAAATAAAACTTTTATAAGTAGAATTATGTTTGGGTAAATGAACACTTTCGAATAGAACAAAGGCTGATTTATTGTACATCAACTTATAATTTATTCATAACGCCTTGCTTTTGATGTCAAGCAAATTTTACGATTTATTAGCATTTCGCCCGATAAATCAAATCGAAAATCATCATGTTTTATGCAGTTTTTACGCACGATTTCATAGGGTTTAGCTTACTACAAATGCACTGATATAAACCTTAAAAACTCAATTTAAATAAATAATAACAACGATATGCACATTTTTTCATGATGCGACTTTTACCCAAAAACATCGTTTCGTAGCTGCCTCATAACTCCTCGAAAAGATTTTTGTTTTTTATATTTATGGTACCAATCGATTCATATTTCAATGCTTAGCAAATTCAGAGAAATATAACATCGTGCTTTGATTGGTTTTTGTAAAATTTTTGTGTAAATTACGGGTACTTTAGGGGGTTTCAAAAATAAACTCACCATTAATATTTTTAAATTATTTTCTCTGATTTTGCTCATTATAAATGTAATTAAATGCTGCCAAAATTTCTTACAAAAATATTAAGTAGTTTATGAGTTATTGTTGCGCCCGTAGCACCCTATTTAGTATACTTTAAAAATGACTTTTAACCCAGTTTTTGTATTTATATAAATTTTAGGGATAGTGCGTTTTCACAATTTGCATTAAATTTATATAAAACGCCTATTCTGTACGTAAAACTTTTTTGAAAACGTTAAAACGTTGCTTGAAGCGCGGAAAAGTGAACATAAAAATAAAGGATTTATGTCTTTTGAAATTACTTTAACCCGAGTTAGAGCTTCGAGCATTCGATTCCAGCATAAATGTTAATAAAATAGGAATCATTTTAGCAACAAAATACATTGAAGAAGTAAAATAGGGAAATTTTAATCTTTTATTGCAACTTTAGTAGTATCTACTATATTAGAATTTTCGATTGATTTAATTTAAGTCAGGGTGGCCAAAAATTTATTATCATGAAATATTTTTTTATTGAATACCTATTTTTATCTTATTGTATGAAATGGTTATTTGTGCAACAAGTGCAAAAAGTGGATAATATTTGCACGCGACTTAAAAAATGTAAATTTGCTCCCAGCTGGAAGTAGGACAAAGAATACGCGATCGTGATTACTTTTGTCCTACTTCCAGCTGGGACCAACTGTACATCCGTACAACCGTAGATCGAGTTGGAAATACGTCAAGTACAAATATGTTTTTTTTGCACGAGTTGCATTCACTAGTTTTTCTACGATCGATGATCATCTACTATTAAAAACAATAAAATTCCATAAAAACATGAAATTAATGAGCGATATTGAAATTTCTTTAATTGTATTTTATGATCAGTTGTCAGTGCATAGAGTTATCCTTTTTTGAACTAGTGGAGAAAAGCATTACTTAAGTTTGGTGTACTCGTACAAGAAAGCATGACTTTATGCACTGACAACTGTTCATAAATGGCCTAATTTTTGCACTATTATAGAAAAAAATACAGTATGTATCTCTCAGAATGTAATACCTGCTCAAAGGACCTTGATGATAAAGAGTAAAATAATTTCGGGAAGCATAAACGTAGATGGCATTTTTGACAAAAAAACAGTTGCTTGGCCATTTGTGCAAAATGTGGACTTCTTTTTTCCAAACATTTTGGAAAGTAGTCGACTTGATCAAATCAGAAGTAGCCAAGCATTGTTTACAGAAATGTCAATAAGCTGGACAAATATCCCAAAATATCACTTTTTTACTTTTAAAATGTTCGTATTATTCTAGCAGAAGAACAAAATTGATGTTGATTGTCCCCAAATCATCTAGCAGATGATTGGGGGACAATCAACATCAATTTTTCTTCTTTACTATAACGTTTTACCCGAACTACAGGGTCATAAAATATACAGGAGTTGGCCGGTGTGAAATTCTTGCATTATTATCAACATTGTAGTAAAAACTTCCAGAACCTTTTTTTAAAGCAGCTTTTTTGCGACAAATCACTGCCTCGTAAGCGGTTGTTCGTAATAATTCCCAAGCTGTTTATTCCATATTCTTTTTTCAATAATGTGATAAGTTCCAAACAAGTAAACCAATTAACAAAGTACACTATAGATTTTTGAGGGTCTTGTATTGTTTCGTACGAATTATAACTTTACCACTAGAACCCTTGAAAAAATCGTATACTATACCAGAGACCACAGCTCTCACAAATATCTTGACGCCCCGTTTTTTTTGGTTTTATTGGCATGTACTTCCGGAAATTTCCTGCTTGGGTTCTTTTGTGCAATGTCATCATTTCATCTATGGAGCACATTTTTTTTTATTTTCAATTCTAAAGTAAATTATTCTGATCTTCTCGAGAAGGGGCCTTAATTTAACAAGCATCAGCAGTATCTTGTATTAGATGCCCAATAATCTTCAATTTATGGCATCGATTCTATGTATTCCCATGAGAATTAGCATTTCAATAAAAAAATATTTCAGATGGGGAAGTATTGATTGAAGAGCCAGTGGATAAGGTTTTGTTGGAACAGAAATATATTGAATAAAGCCTCATTTTCATGGTGATAGTACTATCATGAAAACACTGTCATAATAGTCACCGCGAACGTGCTATCATATGATACAATATGATACGATAGCGAGTTGTCTACATTGCGACAGCTCTCGTGATAGTTCCTATCAGGATCACCGTGAAATCGAGGCTTAACTGAATCATCGAAGAATTTTTTAAAATATTTAAATGCTGTAAGGATTTTAGAAGGAGCATCGTATTTTTTCTCTATTGAAAGCTGGATATGTTTGAAGTCATCTTTAGACCATTTGTAATTTGGTTCTTCTTGTACCTTACTATTTTTTGTTTTGAAACTATCGTAGATAATGGCACACAATCATTCAAATCCCAGTCATCATCGGAATGATAGGTAGTTGTTACAGGTGAATGACGTGAAGTTAAAAAATCTTTATCTAAACTAATTTCATCAAAGTCTTCCTTCTCCAGATGTGAATCCAACATCAGAAAAACTCTTATTCTGCAATAGCAAACTTGTTACAATTTTGTAACGCAAGTCTTAATAAAGGGGAACAAGTCCGGTGTTAATTCCTTGATTTTCAGAAAACCTTCGACTCGGGTGACCATAGTATACTATTAAAGAAATTTTAATGTCTTTAATGTCACTGGCAATTTTACTCAATTATCAAAAGTTTCCTAATAAACAGAAAACAATTTATCCAAATTGGCAACGCCAAAAGACAAATGACTACGAACATCGGTATCCCACAAGGATCGATAATGGGTCCAATGTAAAACCTGATACATATAAATAAAATCAACATTACCATCTAGGCTGATGATGTATTCGCGATTTTCTTCAATGGAAAGGTCACTTTAAACTAATTGAACAATGGAGCAACAGGAAGGTCTTAGTAATAAAGAAATTGATGTAGTAGAGGATGTCTTTCTAAATAATACTGGATTTGAAAAGTTATTAAATTCAAGTACCATGGTTTGACCATTGATTGAAACTCCAAAATTAAATACTTCCTCTTTCAAGGCTGTTGCACCGGTAGATATTCTTTCTTCTTTTTCTGGCCATGGATAATAGTGGATAATAACTAATGCCCATTTCACCAACGATTCTTAAAATTTAGACATTGCTTACAGCGCTAGTTGCTAGGTATTTTTTTATTAAATATTGCCTAAGTTTTAAGAATCATTGGTGAAAACGGGGATAAATTAAATGAAACAAATAATTTTCTGATAAATTGTTAAGTACATGATTTCACCTCTATGGATATATTGAAAGATACAAACAAATCAGAAGAAGATTTTGGAGGAATGTTAAATTAAAACGTTTCATGCATAATTGGCAATATTTAGTTACTTACCATGAAAACTGATGTATTAGAAAATATTCGAAAAATGGGAATATTTTATAATTTTACTACTTACCTCATCAAACCACGGAATTTGGACTAGGTAAAGTACATGGATAATACGAGTAGGTTTGTTGAGAAAATTACTTAGGACTTTAATTGTCTGGGTGCTTCATTATGCAATATGTAAAATAAACTAGTCATGTAATGTGGCAGTAGAGGTAAACAGTAGTGTAGTATGCGGTAAAGGTATACACCTAGTAAACCGTAGCCATTTGCGTGATAATTCAACTCCATATTCTGATTCAATCTGACCGCAATGAAATCCAGAGGGGCAATCATTGAAAAATACGAAGCATTTATTTTCCGGCCGCAGAATAATTTATAGACTCCGTGCAAACCGTGTGTTATGTTCTCAACGCATGCATTCCATTATTTCCCCAATTTGAAAAAAGTTTGACTAGAGCGCGATGTGCTCGTTTTGGAGCTCTCTCACCTAGAAATCGATTGATATGTGCAAGTGTTGTAAAACTTTTAGGTCGTTGGGTTGAACAAATATCCTATTGCTGAATTTTTTATCAAACAAACGTGAACCGGGCACAATTGTTTTTACTCCGGAAATTGCCAAACGAGTTTTTCAAATATATGCAAATCAGAATCTATTTGAACATTAAAAATATTAAAACACGCCCCATAAAAATAGCTGTCTAATTTTGTAAACTTATTTTTAAATTTTACACCTACTGAATTTTAAATATGCAAACTCACAGTATTTCACTATTTCCAACCAGAAATATGCAAAATCTCACTATTTTATTTTTCTTGTTGAGTCTTCCTGTCTAGATCCAATTTCTGTTAAGACATTTGATTTTTTGTCTCTTCAACTAACGGAGATATGCCATGTAGAATGAATTTTGGGATACCCTATATATTATTACGGGGAGATCGGTAATGCAAATCTAAGGAATATTACTCGCCCTAATATTGATCCTTGAGGGACCCCTTTTTTGGTTGTTTATCCTGGCACAGGTTGTTTATCAAAAGAACAACTTGACTTCAGTTTCTTACATATTCATCGAACGACTTTGAGATGTCAGATGTCCATTAGCGTAGCCTGGTAGTCCTCTTTGTCTTTTACTACTTCCATCATGTATAACTGTAGTGAGATTTTGGTCTTCGAAGTATTCCAATATTCTATTGTAGATAGTGGTTCTGCTATTTTCGAGAACACAAGTAGAATCTAATTGGCCTGCTGGTTATAACAGTCCTCTATGTTACCTTCTCTAAATATCAGGATAATCATTTTTTGTTTATTGGGAAAGCAACTTTCTTCAAAGCAGGAATTTATCATATCAGCTAAAGGTAAGATGGTAAATTTTAGTTTCTCAGTATTCCATCCACAAATATCGCTGGACTTTTTCGATTTTATGTCTTTTGTAATTTTGATACTTTCATCACTGGTGGTGGGTCAAGAACTTACATTTTTTGGAAGTTTTACATTTTGGAGATACTTTGTTTGTCTTTTTTTTTCATAATTCCTTTCACTAATTGTCTCTTAGACTTAAAATATAATTGTGAATTCCTTATTGAAAATAGAAATTTTGGAAGTTTCGTTTAGATGTATTAGAGTTTATTGAACTGGATCACAGCATGATGGGTGATGCGTCTTCTCCCTGGATTTTTTGTATTAAATTTTAGGTGATTCTGATTGGCCTGCCTTGTTTGATGTTTGTGAATTTATTCGTAATAAGGTTAGGTTAGGTTTTTATAAATTAATTTTATTGATTCTTCTTCGGCTAATTCACTGATATTGAAAAAAATGTGGTTTCATATATGTATTTTGTTGGTGATAAGTATTTCATGTTAAACAATAACTTTTTAACTTTTTTAATAATATTTATTTCTTCGAAATTCAAAAAACCCACACGTGGGCGGTTTTGTTTCCAATAGAAAATTCTGTAAAGCTTTTAATTTTGAAAATCCATTCAAAAATGGACCGCCGGGAGCCGCCTACCTCAAAAATTAAAATTTCGAATTTATTTGAGCATAACTTCCCTACCCCTTCGAGTATATAAATGAAAAATAGCTTGTTCCATATAGAAATTATTGCTTCTATAGAAAATAAGGTAAAATTTTAAAAAATTTTAAAACTGTGAGCCCCATGGGTACAAACATGCCACCGCATTTTGGTCGATTTTTTGTACATTTTATGTTGGAATTTTTTCTAAAGCTCAGGGTAAAAATTTAGGAGTGTTGATTTTTTTAGTCGTATATATTAACTTAATAAGCAAAATAAAAAAATATTCGACCGTAATAACTGACCCCTTTCAAAAGATACGTATTTTCAAAGTCCTTATAGAAAAAGCATGGAAAACAATGCGCGACTTTGAGATCACCAAAAGTAGAGAAAAAATTAAGATATAAAAAAGCTCTCATTTAAACATAAAAGATGGAATACGGATTATGAATAAGAAAACCGCGATTTTTTTGCATTATTGGATCTTGAGATGAGACTCATATAGATTTGGAATTTTACCGTATGTATGTACTAATTAATCCCCAGGAGGTGGGAATAAAAGAGGCCAAATTTTGTTGCTTGCCTTTAAAACTCGACGAAGCTTTTCTAATTTCTTTTTCAAAGTCGTATGCGACATCGTGTCGAATGGTTGGACCGTAACCTAACCTAAGTCGCCTGGGGGATTATTCTCGAATCACTCGACACGATGTCGTATACGACTTCATCTTTCTATCCTTGTCATGTGATTTGAGCATAACTCCCCTGGTACATATTATTTTTTCGGATGTTTGTAGATTTAAAATTTGAAATGTTTAACAACAAATAGAGAACTTCTTTATGGTTGGCCTAATGTAATTAATTTTCCAAGAAAAATTTACAACAATAAGTTTTCTACTATTAATTTTTGAAAACGAGTAAAATTAAGTTTTACGCTCATGTTATTTATAAACTTATCAAAGTACCGACTTTGCTTAATCAATGTCTGCTGTCGACGAGTAAAGTATGTTTAAAATGCTTATGCAATGGGCAACGGTCTGGAAAAAGCAGAATCCTCTTTAGTGTTTGTTGAGTCGTTTACACTATTGACTCGACAGCTTTCGGGATTAAAGTTTTGGAAAAACTCACTCATTTGAAATGTATCCGTATTAAAATCCTTAAAATTAGATTTATTTATAATGACCCCAAATAAAGATTTAAAATTATAATTTAATCATTCTATTTTATCTATAAATCATATAAATTTAGAAAATACGAACTCAGCTACACAACTTAGGGTAAATTTAGTACATCTTATTGATTATTTTAAATAATTTATGCTTTATATTAAATATCCATTAACCTCATTTCAAATTTTAAAAGATGAAAATATTGATTGGTTCAAATTTGAAATATAAGTTGACTCATAATTATTTAAAATCTACCAAATTATAAGAGCATTTTATGCAAATTTAATTTGCGTGGGGTAAAATTATAAATTCGAGCGTTCATGAATAACGTGCAAAATCAATCGTTTATGGTTCGTATGAAGGCAAATATTACATTAATGCCATAAATTCTAAATATAAATAAATACCGATTCAACTAATTACAACTAGAAATTTTAAATTTTTGTTCTAATTAACCAAATTTATGGATACACTAATAATTCATTATATAAAATAGCAAACAATAATATCCTGTAATTATTTTAATCCTTAATCCTATGTGGGAATTATTTCTAATATTCAGACTGAAAATTCTATATTCAAACAGTATTATAAATTTTCAAGAAAATCTGCATCACCATTGTTTGATGTTAAATCCACCTTTTGATCGATCATTTCCCCAAAAAGTATTTAAACCTTTTTAATATTGATTTACAAGTCCTTACCATTACCTGTTTGATAACCGACGTTAAAGCTACTTATGAAAATAGCAAAAGTCTTTTAGGAAAACCTTTTGACAGACTTTGTTATAAAGTACGCATGTAATACCCTTCTTTTAACAAAATAAGTTTGAAAATTTATTACAAGATTTACATTTTTGATAAAAATTTGTAATATAAAAAATACCGTGCTACAGGCGGAGCAATAACTCATAAACTACTGAATATTTTAGTACCAAATTTTGGTATAATTTAAAGTTATTTGTAATAGAAAAAAATCGGAAAAACGAATTTAAAAATATTAACAGTAAGTGAAATTTTAATGCCTTTAAAGTACTCCTACTTTACAGTAAAATTATTCAAATTTGCTTAGCCATAAAATGTGAATCGATTGGTACCATAAACATGAAAAACAAACATTTTGGTGACGAGTTATGAGGCAGCTACGAAACGATGTTTTTGCATAAAAGTCGCTCAATTTAAACGCAAAAATAAAACAAAAACTCATAAACATAAATAATGTATGCAGTTGATGATTAACAATGTAATTTGGTATAAATATTTCTTTAATTGATGAAATTAACATGTTTTATTAAAGTAAATATTATTTGTAAGGCAAACAAATAAGTCGAAGTGCGTCTTGAAGAGTATTTGCTTTACATCGCATAAATCGTGGAGGCAATTTTCTTTCCTAAGGAAATAAATCAGGTACAATCTGTTAAAATAAGACTGTGCTTAAAAGCTATGTCACGGAAAAAGCATCGCTTTTACATACATGCAGTGTTTCTTGAGCGAAAAGAAACAAATAGGTGATTCTGCTCGGAATAAAGTTTCTTTCAATTTCGTTCACACCTTGACTTTGTATTCGGCTCGAATCATAAAAATAAAATAGATTGATATTTATAAGTTGGGAAATGACATTGTAATTGCCGCCTGCTTCTTGGCACTCATTGTGGAAATGTCTAAGTAAATACCGAGACTCCTGCCAACTTGTTGATATCCTCCTATGTAATCTATTGTAATCTTGGGAATGTTTGTGGTTTTATTTTTATAGCCTGCTTTAATTTATTTTCAAGTGCAAATTTTTTTTCTTAAAACTCATCCTTCTCGTTAGAAATAATATAATAGAAACTTTAAAAATAATCAAATTTTACTGATTAATAAATCAAAAATAAACAAATTTGATACTTGAAACTAAATTATCCACAAAAGAGGTCGATACCTCTGCTCACGGGGCGATATTGAAAAAAAAAATGGCTCGATAGGCAACTCTTTGTTGGATAACGAATCGAATACGACATGTCTAGACTTTCTGCGATTTTTTTTTCCTGATTTTATGGAGATTCCCCAGATGAAAATTGTGCCTGGTTTTGAAAAAAAACTTTGGTCCGCCCCTGTAAAAATCCGGGTTTCCGGAGAAAAAAGTTTCAAATGAAAAATATGTGGAGTAGAAGAGTATACGAAGGGTCACGAAAGTCGGTCAAGCTGTTTTCGAAATATCGCCGAAAAACACTTTTTTTTCAACACCCTGTACACAGTCAAAATTATACGTAGCGACCCGAAAAAGAAATTCAAAAATTTTACTTTCTCGCCACTAAAATTCTTATCCTTATAAAAGTAATACAAACTCACTTGTTTTCATTAATTCTTATTTAGGTTGCACCAGAGTAATAAGTTGAAAGTTGACAATATTCTCCAAAAGTAATAAACACTCAAGAGGATTTTCAATTTAAGGTAGTCTGCAAATATTAAAAACTTACAACTGAAGCGATATCATTGATGAATAAAAAATGGTATAGTACCTCAATGAGTTCCCTGTGGAACACCTGAGTGGACATCAGGTTGACTTGGAAATAATAAGCTGTTTATCCATCTCGTAAGTACTCTGGATAAACAATGGATTCCAATTGAACTACTAAATCTTGTGGTTAACTCTGACAAACGGCTTAGAGCAATCAGTATAAATGTAATCTACTGATACCGATCCTCCAAGGCCTTTGACAAATGAGAGTGGTAAACAAGCAAATTTGTAGAGGTGAAACGTTTATCGCAAAATCCACGTTGTTCTACTATGATTCGTTTACAAACCGAAGATAAATTTTCACCGACTATCAAATAACTCCACGATAATTTTGTACATCACTTCTGTGTCCGCTCTTGAAGATGGTGGACTAAAAATCAGTCTTTCACATGGAGTTGGAATATTTCAAAGAAATACTTTTTAATAATTTATAAAACTCTAGCTCTTGTACCTTAAGTTTTTTGACGTTATGGTGCACATCTACCAAAAACAATAAAAACATTATTGAACTAAAAATTAGCGTTTCTGATTTTATACAGGGTGGTCGAGATAAAGTGAATAGTCGAAATATCTCCAAAAGGAAGAGTTTTAGAACAAAACAGAATGCGAACAGTTATTTTTCACCTGGAGGACTTCTTAATGATCATCCACTATTCACTTTATCTCGACCACCCTGTGTATTACACAAAAAACACTTTATTTATTTTGAAGTCATGATCCACCTACCAAAACCATCAATAATTGAACTAAACGTGGGTATTTCAGTGTTTGTTCATTACAAAAATAACATTTTATGATATTTTTAAAGGTATAGTAGTACCTTTCTTTGTTTCGAAGTTTTAATCC
The DNA here is from genome assembly GCA_963971135.1 of Stenus bimaculatus. NCBI lineage: Eukaryota > Metazoa > Arthropoda > Insecta > Coleoptera > Staphylinidae > Stenus > Stenus bimaculatus. Next base: position 27,072,355 of record OZ020185.1, read on the forward strand.
AAATCTACTAAAAACATTAAAAATATAACTTTTATTGGACTAAAAATAATTTAAAATTCTTTCTGATATCTAGTCTTGTACCTTTATTTTGTTGACGTTATGCGTTGTGCTTCATATCTACCAAAAACTTATTGGACTAAAAATAAAACATTTTTTGATATTTTTATGAAAGCCACTCTTTTAGATTTTTTTTTGAAATTTTGGTCCAAATTATCTACCAAAAACACCATATATTGGACCAAAAATTACCTTTTCAGATTTTATTTATTACAAAAATAACATTTTCTGATATTTTTATAAAAATTAGATCTTATACTTTAATTTTTTTTTAAGTTTTGGTTAACCCTAACCAAAAATTGGACCAAGAATGAGTCTTTCAGAAATCCTTTATTGTAAAATTAAAACTTTTATGGAAATCTAGCTTTTGGATCTTTATTTTTCTCCACTTCCACCAAAAATATTAATGTACTAAAATTGCGTTTGTCAGAGTATCAATATGACTAGAAATTAGTTTCTGATAGTTTAGTTAGTCTAGTTCTTGTACCTTTATTTGTTTTAAAGTTATAGTTCACATTTACGAAAAACATCGAGAAAAATTACTTATTAGACTAAAAATATGCATTTCAGAGTTGTCAAAAAATTAAGAATTAGTATTTTCCAAATTAAATCAATTAAAGTTTGTTTTCAATTTGTTCATGTTTATTTTGTAAACACTTACGAATTGTAAACATACATTGTTTCGTAGTAAATCATTCATTAAAAATAATACGAGTACATGACTCGTCTTTGCTGACCAACAAAAATATTGCAAGTCTTGTGTATAATTTCAAGAGCGCGCGACCTTGATTGGGTCATGAGGACACTTAGGTGTTTAAATACTAGAGGAATTAATTCATTCGATCATTAGTAATCTGGTTGATTAGTTGATTAGATAATTAGTGATTAGGCCTTAGAGTAGGGACCATTTTATACCTCTTGAGAATTTCTTTGAAGTTATAGTCCACATCTCCCAAGAACATCACTAATTGGATTAAAAATCAGCTTCTCATAATTTAATTATTTTATAAAAATCTAGATCTTGTACCTTAATTTTTTTGGATATTTGGTACACATACCAAAAACATTGTTTATTGAACTAAAAATGAGTGAATTCCTTTAACACTTTCTAATATTTTTATAAAAGTCTAGCTATTGTACCTTCATTCTTTCTACTTTCTCCAAAAGCATCAAAAAGCATTAATTATTTTACTCAAAGTGGAATTATCAAAGTTTCACAATTACAAAATTTAAGGAAGATAAAATTTATTTATTTATGATTTATAACCACGAGTTCCACTTATCCCAAATTTACGTTTACTCCACTTTTCATAACAAAATAATAACGATTTCTGGTATTTTTGCAAATTTTTTGACTTGATCGCTACTTTCAATGCCTTAATATTTGTAACTATAGAACCTCAAAAAAGCTAATAAATGTAGGACATCCTTAAAAATTTCCAATATTTTTGTCCTGCTCCTCCCCAATCTTTTTGAACACTTCGATTTTTTTCGGCACATCCATGGGGTAGTGTCGATATCAAGATATTAAAAACAGACCAAGAAAAAATCCATTTTTTGCAAACTTCCGTAAACACAAACTTTTTCTTCCAAAACAAAAAGCACTCTGTCTACATATAATATTTTTTATATAAACTTGCGTGGGTATTTTAAAAATGATTATAAATTTACATTAACCTCTTCTTGGAATGTAATTACTGACCCAACATTCGCCTACATGCAACCGGAAAGCCCTAAACAGCAATTGGAGCTCTAACGCCCAGTTGTAATTTGATTTCTATGATTGTATTTTTATCTGTAAAAATCCCTGTAGGCAGGCTACGTTTATAAAAAAAACTCTTGTAATTATAGTTAAATACAATCTTCATTAATCCTTAGAAAAGATTTTAATTAGAGATTTGCGATGGACCCAATTTAGTATCGTTTTTAGTAAAGGAATGCCTACGTCACTCCAATTTATTTACAATAGCCATCCCCTGCAATTTTCAAACCCATTTACTGCATTTACTAAAAGCACCAATCTCAACAAACTTTCCGAAATTAATTACTCGAAAGGTCATTACATCCTGCCTATCTTGAGGTCCTTATCTATTAATCAGACTCCTCATAAGCCTAGTTAAGAAACAACCCGCCTCACTTATTTCTTGAAGTGGCGGCGAATTACGAAATACAAAATTCATTTCATTTACGAATTTCGTGCTTTATAATGACAAATCTCTGTTTTGATTATTGCGCTTTGTCAGCCAGCGTTGAATGCATTTTATTCAAAACAGTTCGAGTGTATAAACTTTAGGCGTGTTCAAGTTTGAAGAAAGTTGTCGAGTTTGACGTGAAAAGCGAAATGCGAAATGTTTCCCTAAAAATAGGGTTTATATTAACAAATTGAATTTGGTTGAAGTAGCTCAGCCTAAAACCATGCATAATTCAAGAATGCACACTAAAACGAATTATACCCCGAAACAAATAAATTATGGATGGATTATATGCAAGCATTGGTTACAAAGCATATTATTTATGCAAGATTCCATTTTGAAGGCCGAGTCTTAGAAATGTTGCGAATAACTGTCAATTATGAGTTTCCCCCTGCACGCTTATTATTTCTCTTATTTCCACTTTCCACTCATCTGCTTGGAATCGATCTGAAATAATAAGAATAAAGGAATTGCATTTCGTTTCTGAATGATTTATTGCGACGCTCTTCTATTATATTGGAATATTGGAAATTACTGGGTTATTAAAATAGGATTATTTTTTATTATCGCTTTTTGTAGGCGCGGTACTGCCTAGGTAATTTTAATATAATCAATATCAATGTTTTGCTATTACACTGTAAACACCGTGATGCGGTGTCAATGCGGTCTCACGATTTATTGAATTAATTTTTTATAATTTTTTGTAGTAAACGATATTATTAAATTTTGGCATTAAATGGTTACATATTTATCTATTTAACTAATTCAGCTATTAAGAAAATTGGAGTATAAAAGATTTATCGCAACTACCGGAAACGTTACGTAGCGATTTACGTTATGAAGGTTTGAAGGAGTAAGTCCTTAAATAGCTGCAGAAGATTTCCCCCCTCCAGTCAAGATAGCGTCGATCGAAATGTAACGTAAGTATTTATAATTCAACCACTGGCTTACCCCTGAACTTGTAGACTAGCCATGGGATATAATCAACACTTCAAAACTTCCTGCACATTAATTCAATTTAATTTATGTCACGTCCTTCAATCCTAATAAAAAGTCACGTTATACCTCTACAAAAATAACAATTAAAATACCTATACATATATTTACAAAAAATATTGGTGTCTGCTTTATTGGAAACCAGCTACTATTTTAAAATATCATGTATTATTAGATAAAGAAAGGAAACCTAAGCTATCGGAAAATCCAACGTCAGGGGTCATTCCATGTTCACGCACTGCAATTTATTGCGAATTGCGAGCAAGGTGTGAAGCCATAGAATGAACCTAACGAACCTACTTTAACGAATGAAATTGTTTAAGACGAAGCTTAACAATGTTTTACTTTTTTGTGTTACGAATTTTTATCTCAAAAACTAGGCCTCTTGCAGTTTTTTTATTACTAACATTTGTTTGGTTTAAAGAGGGTAACATAATACAAATTTAATTTTTATTTGTTATCTTAAGTATGTTATGAAAGTCGTTTCAAGGTCTACTTTGTTTTTTTTTAATACAATCCTATGTGTTCAATAAATACTATTTTTTCATGTTTGAAAGTTTTAAGTGAATTATTTGTTAAATTAAAATCTATGTACAGTAAAGAGGAAATGTTTCAATCAGATAATATTATTATGTAAATAGGTGCTCAAAGTGATGACCTTCTACTTTCAAACTTTTTAGAATTCTTTTGTAAAGGCCGTTTAGCACATTGGATATATTTTCAGGAGTAATTTCGGCACAGGCTTGATAGATTCTAATTTTCATATCTTCTCTGGTTGTTGGTGCTGCTTTCATTACATTTTCTTTATTAAATCCCTAGAGGAAAAAATCCAAAGATCTATGGTCTGGGGAAGGAGCTGGCCAATGCACTGATCACTGGTCGACCTCGACCTATCCAGGAACGTTTCCTATCCAGTGCGGGTTTGTATCAGATCAGTGCACGTTATGTCTGTTGACTTCTCCAGTGTTTGAAAAACTAGCTTCAACAGAAACCATTATATTCGAAGAAAATAATGGTAATTTGTGGACGAATACAATTATAAAAATTTACACGATTAAGGAAATTGTTACCATATATTTTGATGAAGAAACATGTGGAAAGGATTGTATTTGTTTTTTCGCAGACTTTTTGAAATAGATTCTCTACTGACACAAGTTTTCCTAGAAATTTGGTGAATCGTATTTTCGCAATTTCGAAGAAGTAATTGTAAATAATCAATCCATGCCAATGTTTTAACTGTGACCGTCTAATTATAAAAATTATACAATATGAACATAACCTGATGTTATGAAATTGAAAGTACTATTTTTAGGTCGTAGAACTAGGCCATGTTTTGTTTGCAACGTACCTTGCAAAAACCGTCTTCCTCTTTACGCTGGAATTGATTTTTACCTCAAAACAGATATTTTCATACCCAAAGATGTATCCTGTTCATGTACAAGTTCATTTCATGGAAAATAGAAATTTTATAATTCATGCGGTGTAGATATAACTGCATAAGAAATTATTTTGGATAATGACAATTTTCAGTCGGAAGATTTTTTGATGACGTATTTGTCTTCTCTAAATATAGATCAATTTCGTAAACTTTTTTGCAATTTGCATTTTTAATGAAACTTCCCAAGGTTATCTGACGACTTTATTAAGTCTCTTAATAATTTTCCTAGTAGGCAGACGCTTAGTATGTGTATAACAAAAGTAATAACACGTCTAATGACAAGATTTTTATCCAAAATTTTTGGAATAAAGTCACATGAAGTTCGAGATATGGATCGCTTTATTTAACGTCCCGTTCCTTAGTTTCACAATCGTCTTTATAAGCCGAACCCTGATAGAGAACAGGCAATCTTATATCCACACTGTAAATATATCTACAGTTTGTCAGTTCCAAAATGTTCTAATTTTAAAGTCGCCAGGGTGAGTTACAGATATCTTAAACGTTATACGCTACTTAAGGTTCGGCTAGTTGTAGCTGTTGATGGTTTCATAGTAGATGTACAATCAAGTCCAAAAATAAGGGGTACTGAATAGAAATTCTCGTTTCCAATAGCAGGCGTCGACGGGAACGCGATTTGAGCAGACCCCTTGAATCTCAATTGCCTGTATTACTAGGACGTGGATTCCTGATATCTCGCATAGTGAATCTCAATCTCACCTTCCTCGAAGCGCATGCGTCAAAATCTCACCGGCGAATCCAAATTCTCTTGAGGCGGCTCTACAATCAAACGCGAACGAGACGAAACCCGCGAACGAAAAGCTGAATTGACGTTTAAAATACGCATGTGCAGCGGTGCCCGCGAACGGGAAAGATAAAACTTGGCCAACTCTTCCCGTCGGAGTCGTCCAACTCGTTTTGTTCAAGTTTGTTGTGCATATAGTATGTGCATTGGTTTCCCATGTTTAAACTTTCTTCGCGGATCTCGTTCGCGGGTTACGTCTCGTTCGCGTTTGATTGTAGAGCCGCCTTTAGTCTGAACCAGGCGAATCAACATTCACGAGTGAGATTTTGCGCGTGCGCTGGAGGAAGGTGAGATTCACTGTGTGAGATTTCAGGAATTGGCGTCTAGGACGTGGATTCCTGACATATCACACAGTGAATGTTTATCAATTTGGATTCGCCGGTGAGATTTTGACGCATGTGCTCGAGGAAGGTGAGATTAACATTCACTCGAATCTCGAATGAAATTCAGGAATCCAGCCCTAGGTAGAAATTAAAGACATTTTGCCACAGAACAACCCAATCAAACAAAGTTAATGAGCAAAAATGCTTTGAATTGTAGAATCAAGAAACACACATTTATAACGCATTTTTCTAATCTTGCAGAATTGGTTGCCTACTACTAAATAGATTTCATGATTGTATTCACATAGGGTGTGATCCTAGTCGAACATATGCAGCTTTGAAAGTTTACAGCGATTTTAGTGGTCCGAGTTGCGTATTGTGCATATGCATCAAATCAACTCGGATCGCTCGCAAGTCAACGTCGCAAGTTACAATAGCTGTCAACTGGCAATTCTCAGCTGCATCATTTATTTTTCTGTCGTATTATTTTATGGTTAGCACATTTATTATATTTATTTGGATAATGGAAGCAGAAAATCAAATGTTTATGAATTTATTTATAAAAACCAAACACAACAATCTTTCCAGGGACTGGATTCTTGAAATCTCAAACAGTGAATGTTACATTCACCTTCCTCGAAGCGCATGCGTCAAAATCTCATCAGCGAATCCAAATTCACTTGGTCTGAACCAGGTGAATCAAGATTCACGAGTGAAAGTTTGCGCATGCGCTCGAGGAAGGTGAATTTCACATTCACTGTGTGAAAGTTCAGGAATCCACTTCCAGGTCATGAGCAGTTATGGTACCATGTGCATTTACCAAATTGCTCAATGCGCATGCCCTTATTTCTGACCTAGCGATAGAGGTGAGGCACGATATGCAAGATATGCCAGAACCCAAATGGCCGATAAAGCCAAATTTAAGCGACGTACGTCCAACTCGGATCACGTCACACGTTACATATACTACATATGCTCGACTCTGATCACACCCATGGATGGAGCCAATGGAACTTTAGCAGAAAAAATTGCTTCAGCTTGTCCAAACTCTGAATACACTTCAGTAGAGAGTAGAAATTGAAGAATTGCAACGACGACAAGGTAATGGGCGTTGGATTTCAATTTCATGATCCACACAAAGCTTCCCTCGTTTATCCTTAGAATATGTATTAGATCTTACTTTTGTGATTTAACAAGTTCATTTACCGCCATTCTATATTGAAAATACCAATACAGCAAACAGCAAGTAATGAAGATGAAATATTTTTAGAAATACAACAATATGAAGATGTGGGCAAGAATGTGGTCGTGATTTCAAAATATCTCTAAGCACATGATGTGTATCTCTTACGTTGATCAAATGGAAGTTCTTGTTAGAAATGGACCAGAGCTGGAAGTCTGTAAGATGAACAATTGTTTTCGTATACGGAAACTATCGTTTGTTGACTAAGTTGCTTGGTTTTCTGTCTTTCTTCCTCATGGAAGTTTCGTGTTGAAATGAGACAAACTCCGTCACCATGGCAACTGATCCAACAAACGATTTTTCCGTATACGAAAATAATCGTTTATCTTACAGACTATAGTGTACATGCAAGCCTGAAGCTAGAACATTGGGAATTTGTGGTCATATTGCAATAAGCGAATTGTCATATGCAAGATATGAAGAAAACTTAACTATGCCGACTACTGCACTTAGAACTATGCCGACTACTCCACTTAGAACTATTCTAAATGCAGCTGATCGAAATGAAGAATCCATTGTTGTCTAGGGTTTCAAGTAAAATTTTTTTTATAGTTGGGCCTTTTCGAAATTCGTTTCCAGGCTACTTCACAGATCCTATTTTTCCCTTGTCATTGTATAAGTATTGTAGCAAACACACAATGATACAGAAACATTGTAAATGACAAGAAGTTTTTAATAGTCAGGTCTGTAATCTTTATAAATCTTGTCATATTATCCTTTATCAAATTCTTGTAATATTTTTATAGCGATATAAAATGAAAAATACACAACGACGTAATAAAAACACTTTATAAATTTGTTTTTTGGTGTGAAAAAGAGCATCAAGAAACTTTCTAAAATCAATACTATTAAACATATAGTTTTAGATATCTTTACATCTGGTTTCTTTTCTACAACAACGACATTCAATAAAACCCGAAAAATACGTAATATAAGATATATCACTAATACATCTAAAAATTATTTTTTTGAATAAAGATTATGTCTTTGATCCACCTAATGATTTGTCTAAAATTTGATCAAAATCGTCCTGGGGCCTATTTTACGTATAAAAAGTGCGGTTTCATTTCTTTGTTTTTCAGCGTAGAAAATTTATAAAGTATAGGTTTGTATTTAAAAAACGAAATAGACCTTGAAATTACCTTCAATACATACTTAAAATAACAAATAAAAATTTGTATTATGATACCTCCTTCAAACTAAACAACATTTATTAACAAAAAAACTCGTAATACTTTAAGAGGGACATCCTGAATATAAATCTGATAAAAACCATTCCAGCGAAACGTAGCACTTAACCAATTTTATTTAAAAATTTAGGGTCAATGTATTAACTCCAGAGCAACCGCACTAATTAAATTTTACCTGTCCAAACATTTTCTGATAAAACTTAATTAAAAATTCGTCAATTTTTTATCATTGATCCGTCATGAATAAACAAAAATATATTTTATATTTCCATTGTTTGTGTTTCCGAAGTGCACCATTAGAACTTGCGCTCTAGTTAAAATTCTAGCATTTACTTGACATTAAAGTTCTGATTGAATTTTGACGAAAACGGTTTTCATAATTGTGAAAATATGTAAAATTGCAAATGAATAAAACATTTAGTCTGCATTAAATGTTTGCGGAAGCAAATTTGAAGTGAAAACAATGAGAATAAAACAAACGAAATGAAATTGTTAAAGTATTTTGGAAATTGTATTTCAAGTTGCGTATACGAATGGGATAATTTGGTTAGAAAAGACGAAATATAGAAGCAATTTAAGTTTTAAAATTACGTCAAATAAACGCTTAAAATACCCTACTAAAAAATGCATAAATTTTAAGAAGAAAATTTATACCTAAATATTTCAGGGTTTTAAGGTAATTCCTGCCTTCTTTTATATTAAAGCAATGTACCTCGCTACATAAAAAATACGAAAAAGGTGTAGGCAGAGAACACTTTTATATTTCTCGCATGGCGCCATATTGTATTTATTAAAAATTTACATTCCGCTTGGGAATTTCAACGCTTATTTTCCCTAAACGTTTTTCTTATTTAATATTATCGAATTTATTGGGATGATTGTTAAACAAAATTGTTTACTTATCACAACGTTGATCTTTAATATTATGGCCTTTGCTCCCAAAGGATCCGATTCTCTCGCATCTTAGGCTTAAAACATGGTGCAGCACCGACTCAAGCAGCGATCCAAACACCGACTCAAGCAGTAAAAACAAACACATTGTTTCTTATGCGTGTAGGAGCCGGTGTTTGAGTCGGGAATCAGTGCTGCACTATGTTCACGCGTATAAGAAACAAAGTATTTGTTTTTAATGCTTGAGTCGGTGCTGCACTATGTTTTAAGTCTTACACCTTTACAATATTCAACCACTCCATAAAATCGAAGACTTAAAACATGTTACATCTTTAAAGACTTTCCAACCTTGCTTAAATCTATCTATATTTACAAAGCTCTTTAAAAAATCAATACTTTGCTTTAAACACAAGTAACTCTAGTATATTTTACCAAAAGTATTTTTATTAAAATTGATTCTATTGAAATTATACATGGTACGTGAGTGGTAAAAAAAGTGTAGTGACTTCAAAATCCAATGTAGGAAAATTTATCGAGTGGAATATTCATGAAAAATTCATAGCGTAGAAAATATTTCACAAGAAAACTCAACTTCTTTATAGTTTATTCATTATTTAAATCGGTAAAATTTACAAACATACAGTAAAGGCTATACTCTTAATAAAAATGGCAGTAACTTCTAAACTAATGGTAGTAGAGCAATCGTAGTCTCTTAGTTATATGAAATTCCAATATTTTTGAAAAAAAAACATAATTTTTTAGAATTTTAACTTTTTTGAAACGTACAAATAAACATAAACTGTATTTTAAAATCGCGATAATATTGCTTGAATTGTTAACAGAGAACCCAAATCTATCGAAGAAAACAAAAAAAACCTTTCGATTTTAAAGCAAATCTTTATATTTTTTTTAGGGCAACTAAGATGGCTGTAGCTTCTAAATTACTGGTCGTAGACCAAAAATTTCCCCGTAAACAGCAGACACAATTCTAGAATCCTAGCCTATTAGTTATATGAAGTTCGAATATTTGTGAAAAATAGGTAATCATAAAGAATTTAATTAATTTTGATGATTGGTTTTGAAAAAAGTAGTAATTATAAAAATTTAGATTACAAAAATTCCATCGCCTTTGATATATGTACTTCTACTAGCTAATTATATGTTTATAAAATCGAATAGATTTATTAAAAAACTTGTAGTAAAACTTTTGTAATCATAGCATAGTAAAGTTAGTTTTGACTGGTATTCGCAAAATGTAATATTAACCTTATGACTTTTTTAAATGAATTTCTTATCAACTGAAAAGTTTTTAGTATTGTTTAAAATTCTTTTATATTTCTCGAGTTCTGTTTGGTTGTTTATTTGTGTCTTTTGCAATAATCCTAAAATCACGAATTCTCAAAAATGTAATTTTGTGAAAAATAAATTTTATACTATTTTTGTAATAAATTTTTTATTAAAAAATTTCCAGGAAAGCGAGATTGAATTGGTGAAGAGTTTTCTATTTGTATGTAAATATGTTTCCATAATTGCGTTTTTACACCACTTTACATTCTTGTGTAAAAGAATAAATAAAATTTTCATGTGTTAGCGATGAAATTAAACCTAAAAAAGAAAAAATGCAAAGTTAAAAAAGCTACCAAACACGTTTACTGAAAAGAGGAAAATAAACTCGTGCCACAAGCCCGGAACAATCTGTAAAATGCGAAAAGACCACTAAAACTGGTTAGTATTAAATAACTCAAATTGTCTAAAAAAGGTAAAAGTAAATTTCATGAAATTGGACACATTTATTCACAACACGAGATCGTAGGCGTTTTAGGTAAACAAGGGCGAAATTTAATAATTAATAATTACATTTAGCTTACACATACATAATTCAAAAGTCAAGAGAAGGCTGGTAATTGCGCTAAATTGCATTTTAAGTGCCTGTATATTTGAGCATCTTAAATTTATTCATCACATATAATAAAAGCTCTTTTAACAAAAAGTTTTAATAATTCCACAAACGAAACTTGATGCTTTTATTTTATAGCTAGGCACAATGCTTTTTCTATTTTTTACAAGTTTTACGAATGCTTGTGAAAAGTGGAAAAATTTTAAGTACGTTGTTTTTAATTAAAAGTGGAACTATAAAGCATTTTTAAATTTTTTGACATTTGACATTATAAGTAATGTAATGGTTCAATGCAACGTAGTTTAATGATATACTAGAGCAGGCTGCATTAAGTTTTTCAAAATTAAATCATGCGTTAGTTTTTCTTTGAAACGTACTTCATGATGTGTTACTTTTATGATTAAAAACAAATGTTGAAATAAAAAACGATCAAGCTGCTTTTTATTTCAAGGCTTTACTAAACAACCATAAGACCAATGAAATCCAAAATTATACGTCGAAAAGGAAATCCTACAATACCTAGAGTCCCCAAAACATCTATCGCCAGAAAAATTTACAGTCAGGTAGAGGAGGTAATCAAATCGAACAAAATTTTAAACAAAGCTCCAAAATATGAACAAGAAAAATACTCCTAAGTCCTAGAAAATCTTATATTAATCAGAAAAGAACCGTTCCTAACAGCAAGTAAGCTAATTCCAACCCACCAATTTGGCTATAGACCTGAACATGCAACCCTGGAGGTAGTACTCCTCCAGAAAGGCTACATCGCAAGCCATCAAAAAAGTTTGCTATACTGGTTTCCTATACAAATTAAGAAATTTAATTACTTCCTCATCCTTAAAACTTACCTTCGAGATCGCTGTATCCTTGTAAAACATCAAAACGAGCATACATCACTATTTCCAATAAACTCATGTGTGCCTTAAGGCAGCGTCCTTGGACTTGTTTTATACCTGATTTATACCGCACACAATTCCACGAACAATCAAGTCACCACAACAACATATTAAGACAATTCAGCAATACTAGCAACACACCAAGTCCCAAAGATGGCATCTCAGAAATTGCAAACTTTTAGACAAAATACAAAGTTTGTTGAAAAAATGAAGCATTCAAACAAATGAAACAAAGTTAACCCTAGTGACCTTCTCCAATCTAAAAGGTACAGTCCCACTAATTTCACTAAATACCCAATAAATCCTACAAAAAGGAGATGGATCATAAGCTGACCTGGAAAAACACATTTTCACAAAAAAAACAACTTAGTATAAAACTAAACAAACTAATATACTGGCATATTAGACAAATATCACAGGTCACAATTCCAAATAAAGGCTTACTATACAAAACCAACTTGAAACGAACCTGGAGTTATGAGATCCAACTATGGAGAACGCTATCAGTCAAGATCGAGATTCTGGAAAGGTTTCAATCAAACATCCTCCATATAATAACACCTTGGTAATTTCCTAAAAACATCATCACACACAACCTCCCAATACCGACTGTTAAGAAAGTAATACTTAAATCCGTTCAAATATATGAAGAGACTACAACTACACCCTAATAAACCAGCAACTACCCTGATGAGGAAACCAGCAAGACTAAAACGTTAAACTCCCAGTGACTCACCGTATTTTCAAGTAATAACCCAAAGTTAAATTAGAGCTACTTATCTTGCTCTGATAAAAAAGTTTCATTATTATTCTTTCAATAAAAATAAGTAAAGTACGACCAACTTTATTTAAAATAAAGTTGCACATAAGGAATTAACTAGTTACTGTATAGTTTCTTGTCCAACTCTTCCAACACCACCACTTCATTGAACAAAAAGTAACACCAAAAGATTTTGAAAATTACAAAAAAAATCCTTGTAAGTTAGATTGACTTGGCTTTTATTCAGCATCATTTAAATTAAATACAAGCATATAAATGCGATAAAAAATGTGTTTAATTTAAATTAATGTATACCCATTTTCGTACAACATTCGCTTATTCATAATACCAATTGTTTAGACAGGTGGAAAGTTAGAAAATCAAGTTATCTTTTGTAAATTAAATATCCAAGCTATTATTAACTTTCATCAGCTTGAATTGACAATAAAATATATTTATTCTTATCAAATAATTAAATATTCCGTATGAATACACACTTGAATAAATTATTTTTATGAAACTTTATTTTTAATTTAACGAGTTAAAATATGAATATAGGCAAAAAATAATTTAACTTAGCGATCACTCAAACAATAAAATGTCGCTTTTTGAGAATCTTGAGCGACTTTCCAAATTAATCCCTTTTGTCTGTCAAATCTCTGAAGAAAGAAAACTCGCTTATAATTATAATTTCTTTTAATTTTATTCAAGTCTGCAAAATGAAATAATTTATATTGTTTAAAACCTCGTTGTATTTTCGATTTAATTAAATTGGTTTAAATATCACTAAACGCGATTTGTCTTATTTAGGGTGCGGTTTACTTTCTCAGTTTTGCTATATTATTGTGTAATAAAACTTTTCATTATTGCCAGAAATTGAATTAGGGAATATCTTTTGAAAGCTCTATGTTACAACTTGAAAGTTGCAAGAAGCTTCTTGAAATTGATAAGATAAATGTAGTTTTGGAAAGTAATTTAAAGTTTTTAGAGATTTTCTAATGAAAGCTGAAAGATATATGTATAGTATAAATAACTATAAATATACAGGGTGCTTCAAATCCTTTATTTGTATTTTTTATGTAAATTTCTTGTAAAAATTTAATCGCTATCTAAATTTATTTTCCTTGTGTAGTAGTAAATGTATAAACCTAACTCGCTTACCTTCCAAGGTAGTTCAAATAATGGATTTACAAACTCATAAATTAGTTGAGGTTGAACTATAGGGCAGTGCATTATTACTTTACGAAAGGCATTACCACTGCAACTGTTTGCTGATATTCTAACCAACATCACAGGCATTACAGACAAAAGGTAGACTCCTTTGTAGTTGCGTCTCCACAGAGCTTTATTTAAAAAGTAATTACCCACGCAACGCCTAAACAAAGAGATATTTTTAGCTTATATAAATATTCCAAAATTGTACATTTTGGTAAATTTATTTATACAGGGTGTGTATAAATATGTGTCTAATATTTAAATATCGCATTCTTTGGAAAATTTTGACACGTTTTGTTATATTACGCCATTAGTAAAATATTTATATGAACCTTATTTTGTCTTTGCTTTAAGGCACTAATGCCCGTTTTTGCTAATGATTCCTAAAATTTTGGCATTGCTTATAGCGCTGGTTGCTAGGTATTTTTAATCATTTAAAAAAAATACCTAGAAAGTAGCACTATAAGTTTTAGGAATCGTTGGTGAAAATGGGCATAGGACACTGGATGGGAAAAAGATCTCCATCTAAGCCTATCTGAATTCCTATGATTTAGATGGAACCCATTCATCAAGATTGAAACCATTGACATTGCAAGGTAGGAAACCCAAGTTGACCACAGTTGGCTACACTGAAATGACTTCGTTGTGCTCCGGTGAAAAAACCATCGCGAATAATTTAACTGCACTAATTTTAGTTTTGAAAAAAAAAACTGTTTTTTATAAAATTTGCAACACTCTGAGAAATGACTTGAAAAAATACCCGAAGAACAACTGCTGAGAGACGCTTTGTCTAAAGTGACAGATCAGATTTAAATTTGAATGAAAATTAACAGGTACACCAACTTAGCAAGTCTAAAATCACTACATAGTATGTATAGTTGCATAGTCGCGGTTTCAGTCTTTTTGGAATTCACTGTATAAACTAAAAAAGTTAAGTATCATGACTTAATATCTGCTAAAAAACCATTTCCTCACAGTGAAGAACTACTACCTATACCAGAACCAACTCAAAGCTCCAATATGTTTGTTGAATTGGAGGAAGAAGATGACTTATAATATTTGATCCTTATTTTCAAGAAGCTTCCTCATCTAACTGGTCACATCTACTATCTCAAGAAGATCTCAATAATTTGTTTCGTGATTTGTCCAGACAGCAGATAATATGAAATTTCGTTTGGAAAAAATGCAATATGACGAATACAATAGGAAAATTATTGGAAATATAAAATATGTTACGCTTCTGTTGTTTTAATTATGACTGGCCCAAAAGAGAATCTTACTCTACGGCAGAAAAGTCTTAGAAATGGTCCACCAGTAAAACCTGATGATATATTCTTACCACCTTTGTGAATGCAGTGGAAATGGATGGTGCTGGATTTTTATACTTGAACGACAATAAATTTCCCAAAATCAGTAATGCCAAGATTAAAGAGGATATATTTAGAGTCCACAAATCAGGCAATTGATGAAGGATGAAATATTATAAGAAAGCTTAGTGACCTCAGAAAACCATAAAAGTATTATCCAGAAGCTTTTAACCACATTGGGTTGTAAGATGTCCTTAACAATAAATTTCCTTCATTCTCATATAGACTTTTTCCTAATAATTTTTTGAAGGTCATTTCAAGGTCCACTTTATTTTTTTAAATACAAACCTACATTGTAATAAAGAATCTTATTCTACGCTGAAGAAGAAATACATTTTAGTGAAAACGTTTTTTATTATCCTTCAAGTTTTAAAGAAAGGACCCGCACTTTTTATATGTAATTTTGAGATTTTAATCGGGCGTGTCATGAAATAACAATGGTGCGGCACTTTTAAATGTAAACTAGGTCCCAAACGATTTTGTATACAATTAGACAAATCATTAGATGGATCAACGACATAGTAGTAGTATTTTTTGTATGTATTAGCGATATACATGTAGCGATGTATATCTTATATTGGCACAGCGTACGTGAATGCGTATTTTTTCGGGTTATATTGAGTATCGTTCTTGTAGAAAAGAAAACAGATATAAAGAAATCTAAATGTATAATAATATTGATTTGATGTTACAAGAGTTTGATTAAGGATAATATAACATTTATAGATTTATATATAGGTATGATATATATATAGACCTGAGTATCTAAAAAGTTCTTGTCATTTCCAATGTTTACTGCAATAGTTATACAATGACAAGGAAAAAACGGGAACTCTGAAGACAACAATGGGTTCTTCATTGCGATCAGCTGCATTTAGAATAGTTCTAAGTAGTGCAGTAGGATAGCGCTAAATAAAGTTGTTAAGTCCTAAAAGTAGGATCTAACACATATTCTGAAGGAAAACGAGGGAAGCTAGAATGATCATGTTCTGAAATTGGAATCCAACGCCCATTACCTTGTCATCGGTCTAATTTTTCTATTTCTGCCCTCTCCTGAAGTGTGTTCGGAGTTTGAACTTTCTAAAAAGGCGACTTTGTCTTTGTAGCCTTTACCTACTACAAAACTATCTCCATTTTTAACCCGATGCCATAGATTATCTCCATCTGGATTCATATCATGGTGAAGAATAGCAGCATCATTATTTTTCTAAGCGGCTTTAAAGTTTGAAGATTTTGGAACTGACATACTGTACTTTATCAGGGTTTGGATTGTAAAAACGATTGCGAAACTAAGGAACGTGACGTTAAATAAAGCGATCCATAACTCGAACTTCATGTGACATAATTCCAAAAATTTTGGGTATAAATCTTGTCACTAGACTTGTTGTAATTGCTATACACATACTAAGCGACTGCCTACTAGGAAAATTCACAAGACACTTAATAAAGTCGTCAGATAAACCTTGGGAATTTCCGAGGGAATGTCATTATAGATGCAATTAGTTATTTCTTTGTTATGTAGAGCCTGTTGTCATATAGATGAATAGGATTGCAATAATGAAAATCTTTACAAAAATGCTTAAAATCTACGTCGTCAAAAATCTTCCGACTGAAAATTATCATTCTCCAAAGCTTGTTCTCTTATCCCATTAAACCAAGATATTATTTTCAATTGCCGATGAGAATAAGGCATAAAATATTTAGATAAACAATTAAATACTCACAAGATTAATTGAACTTGAAATACTTGTCCCCTGATTTATATTGTTTTGTTTGTTAAAATGGACTATTGTGTTCATAAACCTTTGAAATAAAGACAATATTGCAATTTTAGATATACTTACACCTCTTTCTGTTTTTTAAAGGATGATTTTTACTGCAAATATCAAATAATACGACCATTATGTAAATATAAAATGCAAAATTTGAACAAACTCGTTTGGGGGCCTATTTTACGTATAAAAAGTTCGGTGTCCTTTCTATAATTTTGAAAGACAATAAAAAAACATTTTTAGCAAAATGTGTTTTTTTTCAGTGTAGAATAAGATTATTTACTAAGCCTTCAGTACACGCAGTGACGCAGTACTGTCTTATAGACCAGGCTAAACAAAACACCATTTTACCTGTCCACATCTGAGCACGTACGCGAACGAGGCAAGGCGAGGCAATGCTTTTTCTCCTATTTGTTTGGTGCGACGCATAAACAGACAGGAGAAAAAGCATTGCCTCGCCATATTAGTTACAATTTTTTTTTAAATTATAAATTATGTCAACTCAATCAAAGTACATTAGTTTAAATGAAGATACTATACTTTCAATAAAATTTTAGAAAAAAAGTAACTTTTTGGCCTCATTTCACACACCAGGAATTTTATAAAAAAATAACGCGTGTACTGAAGGGTTAAACAACATAGGTTTATATTAAAATAAACAAAGTAGACCTTGAAATGACCTTCAAAATATACTTAAAATAACAAATAAAAATTTGTATTTTACCCCCTTTAAACCAAGTAACTTTAATTAACAAAAAAACTTTAAGAGGCCTAGTTTTTTAAATAAAATTTCGTTACCCTTTAAGTGGGACACTCTATATATTACCTCGTTTTCATTCGTAGAAATTGTATTTTTATAAAACTAAGAATGTGATATCAGCAAACAGTGGTGATTCAATATTTCAAAAACAAATCCCGTTAAGAATTTTCTGCGAAATAATGCCTCGCAAGAAAATTGAATGAGATCGCAATTTAATTAACAATAAATAAATAAAAAACGGAAATAAAAAAACGTTAAATTCAATTTAAAACCAATTAGCACTTAATTAGCACTTAATTAGAAAAATTGTATACGCGTCAAGTTTTTATTAATAAAAAATATAAATCAAACAAAAAAATACAGGAACATTGCAAGCGTTAATTAATATTACATTATTACTAAATCGTAGAGATTTCAGATTAATATAAATTGACGTTTAAACAATACAATGAAACCCCATTATGTGCCTTTCCCAACCTTTAAAAAAGCAATTCAATTAACATCAAATATTATAGTTTATTTTAACATATTTTGTGAAAATAATGTGATTAGGTTCCAATAAATAAAACACGCAACATACTAACTTTATAAAACAAGAAGTTTTGTTTTACTTCACAGTTATAAACATTCGATGACTACACAACATAAATAACAAATAAAAAACAGCGTCAAACTTTATGATCCTCTCGAATTCGTTTGTCTTTTATACAATGTCACGATCGGTAAAAAAGATTAACGCAATTTTTTCAAATAATATTTTCTTCCATCCCTAAGCTATTAATTAAAAAACTTTTTAAAGGGCAAATATTGATTTATGATATTTATGGAGGACAACCATGTTTTTGTTGGCGAAGTATTTAATTTTTAAGAGAGAAAAAATGTAATTAATTTTAAACAGCGATAAAATGATTGCGATCACGTTTCTTGCCCCCAAGCCAGAAATCCATTTCATTGAGGGTTTGACTTAATGAAAAATTTTATCTGCCACAAAAAACGTGTCTAATAAACGATTTAAGGTCGAGCCAAGAATTTTATATGGAAATATTTGGTAATACAATATTAAATATGCTAATGCACATATGAATAAAATAAACATTCAGGAGTTGTTTGTATGAAAATAAATACGCGTTTCTTGATTAAAGTAGATTTTTTTGATTAAATGTTGTTTTAAGATCAAGCACTTTGAGTTTAAGGATGTTCTTGATAAGGTAATACAAACATCCTAATATTTCTCCCTTGCCTTCTGTCAATATTTGCTGGTTTTATTGATTTCAGGTCTAATAATGCCAGCCTAAGCTTTCCTCACTTGTTTTGTACAAAAATTTGAGGATTTTTGTCAACACCAAAAATAGTTACACTAACTTTATAGAAACATAAACGAAAAATATAAATGATTTAATATATATCCTGTCTTTGTAAAAATGAGATTTTTTTAATGTGTATAAATTTGGTCTCAGGGACTCTTTCAGACAATTTGATACGGGGTGGCAGGGAACATGAATCCATAGATTAAAGTGTAGACTAATTTTAGGAATAGGAAATAAACATTTTTGTTAGTAAGTAAAGAAAAGCGTTTTATTTACAAACATAATTAATTATAAAAGTTTTTGTCTAAAAAATCATCTTTTGGAATTTCAGGTCCTTCAATTATTATCATCATACAATTCATTAATGTCCCTGGCAACAGTATATTTCTTGCCTTTGTCAGTAATCTGTTCATTAAACTGAATGATCTTTCAACTGAGGATGATGTAACAGGAATCACTAGAAGGATTTCGTATAGTTTTTGTAATTCGCAATATCGTACATCAGCTTCCAATATTTTTGACAATGGGTTGTCATCTGTTTTATATGCTCCACTTTCTTGCATAGACTTTATAAAGAAATTTAAAGATTTTAGGTATGCCAATATAGCTTCTGGTAATGTTCTTACAAGCTTTCAAAATTGATTTCAAACTTCAAAAGAAAGTCTTTACAATTCTGTGGTGCGATCAATATCTAAGTTTATGTTCTTTAATATATGAAAAAACTGTTAGACTTTCTTGTTTCTATTTTTGAAGCAAGCTGCTGCCAAGGATAAAGATATGCGCTCTACAGTGTATATAAAAAACATCTTTGTTTGCCTTTTCTGAAAGTTTTCTTCTTTCACCTCCAACACTTCTAGACATTAGAAGCACCACCAAATCCAAAGGCAATAATATTCTCATAATTTAAATTAAGACCAATTAGCTCATTGTTAGTAGTATCTGCCTTTCCATTTGGGATTTTTATGAGTTCCAAGAACTTCTCTACAGGGATTCTATTTTCTACAATTCTGAACATTATACTAAGTTTTATTTCATTTCTTAAACAAGTACTTTCATCTGGTAATATAGAGAACTTCTTATTTTTTAATGTTTCCTTCAACTCATCCCCCAAAACTTCACCCAAAGAAACAAGTAATTCAGATGATGCATCCTTGCTGGTGTAATTTGATCTTTCGCTTTGACATTTTCTCCATGTATTAAAATTCAACGTATAAAAACATTCAATCAGTTTTTCATATTTAGTTGTAGGCGATACTTCTTCCTTTACTAAAAAGTAATAATAATAATAATAATAGCATTTATTTACCCAACAGCCAAGAGCCCAATTACAGAGTAAACATAAAATATCTCGTAAAATATAAAACATAGATATATAAAAAGTATAAAATCAACATTTAAAACAAAACAAATAATAAATAAAAACAAACAAACATATTTCAAAATATAAACAAGATTGTATATAATTAAAAATCAAAAACACATTCAGCACAAGGGAGTTTAAAAGTATTAAAATCATCGATAAAGATGTCAGCATAATATTGAAAGTCCTTATAAGTAGAAAACATTTTAAAAAGAGGGGAATTAGAGTGATGGTTAGTATTAGGTGTTAAATCATGAAATGACTCACATTGTCCACATGTAATTCGCGGTACATGGAAAAGTAATTGATTGAAGAGGTTTGAATCTTCAATAATTGAGTGAACAATTTTAAATAGATAAGAGCAAAATTTTAATTTATGATTATTGTTGACAGATATGAAACTAAATTCATAGCTAGCATTCCAATCCGGATATTTTTTATGTTTCAAAAAGTTACAAAACTTTAAGAATTTCTTTTCCACTTTTTCCAAAGTTGCAATATATGTATTTCTTATAAGATGAAGACCAAATGATATAACAGTAGTTTAGTTTACTTAAAATACAACTTAAAGAGAAGTGTAGTAGTAGATATGGAGTTAAAGTGTTTAGAATTTCTTATGACAAAACCCAAGGTTTTATAGCAACTGCTTCCAAGATCTAAAATATGGTTATGAAATGTTAGTTTAGAATCAAACATTACGCCTAGGTCTTTAACAACATTAACACGACTCAATTTATTATTTGAAATTCGGTAATCAAAAGAAATAGGTGGTGTAGTTCTATAATATAAAAGGACATTACATTTTTTTGGGTTAAGACACAACTTATTCTTAGAACACCATAAGGTGAGATTATTGAGATCACTCTGTAAATGATGGTAGTCGTCATAATTTCTGCAAATCTTGATGTCCTCAGCATACAGTAGAATTGGACAACTGATGACATCACCCACATCATTAACAAATATAAGAAAAAGGAGAGGGCCGAGCGTCGAACCTTGGGGTATACCACTGGTAGCATAATACGACCTTAAGTAAACACCATTGTGAACGACTGTTTGGATTATGTTACTAAGATATGGGCCAATAGCTCGAATTAGATTGTTGTGGATACCAAATTGAAGTAGCTTGTTAATAAGTATTTTGTGATCCATGCGGTCAAAACCCTTTATTAAGTCAATGTTAATGACATCAGTTTAGACTTTCACATATACACTCGATATAAATTGTGTTATGTTTAAAAGATTTGAATCGGTACTCCTAGACTTCATAAAAAGACAGAAATGCTACTACTGGTGATCGAGTATATATGGTCCGTAACAATACTTTCGAAGATTTCCGAGAAATTGCTAAGCAATAATAATTTTTTAGGTAATTTTCAATTTTGCTCTTGTTACCACTTTACAAAACTGGACAGATCTTGGCCTCTTTCCAAATATTAGGGAAAACACCAGTATTTAGTTAAATATAAGACAAACTGGTTTGCATAAATAAAAGGCAAAGTCCTTAACAATGAATGCTGGAATTCTATCCATTCCCAATTGGGTTTTAACTCTTGTGGGACAATATAGTCAAGTCGGAAATATAAATGTCACCAAGGCAGGAAAAATCATTGAAGTCCATGACACCTGAAGTATTACTAGAATACAATTCACTGAAGTACTAAGGGAATACATCCACTATTTCCTTCGAATCACCAAGCCTAATATTGTTTAGAGTCATCGAACCAGGATTGCGAGTACCTTTAATACTGTTGATGTAAGACCAAAACTCTTTAGGGTTGCTGTGAATTTTTGCTTCAGATTTGTTGTAAAAGTCACGTTTAGCAATATTTATAGAACGTTTAACGGTACTACGGGTGTTAAGATGAATATCAAAAATTATCCTTGGCGGACCGCAACTGTCATTATTATTGTTGAACTTAAAATAAGGAACGTGTAATTTTAGACAATCATAGAGCTTATCATAGAAATTCAAATTGTACCAACGCCGCAGAAGAGTTTTTAAACATTTTCTATTTAAATCCCTATCATTGTCACTCTGTTGAATTATTTGAGTATGTATGGGTTTTTTCAAAGCTGTTTTCTGAGGGTTTCCATTTGGACACGTGTGAGATGACGATTGTTCGTGTTTCTCTAACTTTCCTTTTTTTTTCAAAGAGCTTTTAAAAGATATAAATGGTTATGAACACCCCACCAGTCTTTTGCAAAACTTTCGCATAATTTTTCATAAACTTTCGGCATAATCTGTAATATGCACCTTCATTTTCTTCACTGTATTCTAACCAAGTGTATTTTTATTACCTGGCTCTGGCACTTTTTTATTTTGGGACCAAAAAAATGAGTTACTGTTCTCTTGATATTAATGTCTTTGTAAAGGATGAAGAGCGTCTGGTCTGAAAATAGTATATTAATTTTGTGCGAGTGTGAAAATAGCCGAACGAGGCGGTAGCCGAGTGAGGATATTACACGAGCACGAAATTCGCTTTCTTGTGAGTTGCGTACGCTATTTTTCCGACGACCACGGAGATTTTGTAACCATTATTAATATTTTGTAGTAACAACTAAAAAGTCATAACATAACCTCTGTTCACATCAGCTAACATTGAAGTTATCGATTATTTTTAGTTAAATGTACCTAATTGTAGGTGGCGCTGTTTTAACGGAAGCAACTGATCGAAACGAATAAAAAATGTTCCAATTTTATTTAAAATTTACACAAAAGTAAATTATATAATGATTTTATTAATAAAATAAGTAATATTAGCGGGGTTAAATATAAATTTTTATTTGAACTGACCTTTTTTGCAAGTTCAAAATTCCTTCGCAGCGCCTCTATCGAAAATTACAAGAAGTATTTCAGATTTACAAAACAGAACACCAAATTCATTAGTATAGCAATGATAGATTTTCTAAACCACTAATATGAATGATATACAACGACTTTCTCATATTTTCGTCGGAAAAATAAATGATCGTAAACTGATTCTTGAATTCATAAGTCGTCAATTCGTCATCAAAAATTTTATTTATTAGGAAGGACCTACTAGTGCTGTTCACCGAACTTAAGTTCGAACTTTAAAGACTAAAAGGTTCGAACTGTTCGAACCCATTCGGCATTATAATAAAAGTTCGAACTTTCATAAATTTTGAACTCGCTAAAGTTCGAACTCGATGAAGTTTTAACTCTTTCAAAACATCTTCTGAAGTTGAATAATAGTTTAAATAAGAAATGTTCTCCCTTTTGTTGGTGGAAAGAGAAAAGCCGCACTTACCCTAAATTTAGTAATATTGCCAAAAAATATTTACGCATTCCGGCAACTTCAACTCCCTCAGACCCTGTTTTTTCATCAGCAGGAAATATAATATCTGCTAAGCGAAATTGTTTACTTTCTGAAAATGCAGAAATGCTTATTTTTCTTTATGAAAATGAAAAATAATTTTATATATCTTTTATATACTTAGAAAATATTTGATAATTAAAATTTTATTTGCAATATTTAACTTTTTATTTACAGGGTGTCCCTGAATAACGGCCAATTTTGGGTTGAATAGAAACCACTTTAAAATTTTTCAAAAAAATTTTTATTACCCGAACTTTTTCTAAACTCTAACTTTTTCCGAACTCGAACCTTTTCCGAACTCGAACATTTCCCGAACTTTTGCATAATGTTCGAAGGGTTCGAATTATTTCAAAGTTCAAACTTTTGAATGGAAAGTTCGAACTTTAAAAAATATGAAGTTCGTACAGCACTAGTACCTACCTACTTGTATTTAAATCAAAAAGTTTATACAGAGCAGACATTAGACAAGTGGACAAGTTTAGTGGAAGTTTTCAGGATCGAACAGTCGAATCAAGTTTTCAAAAGTTACCCAGGGGAATGGAAGACTTACATTATGCTTCAGTCCTCACTGTTCATAAATAAATACTTATTAAAATAATATTACCTCCTTGCAGTGCTGGGACACCCTGTGTAGAATCTTAAATTTTACAAGAACTACAAGAAATAACTTTAAATATTAAAGTTTTAATAGTGAAAAAAATATTTTTTATAGTTTTTCTACAATACAATTTGATATTTCTTTAATAGATTCATTATTTTTATTATTTAATTCGATTAAGTTCAGTAAAAGGAGTTAGAAATCTTAAGAGTTGTCAAAAGCACTCTTTATTCAAGTGCTTCCACAATATTTTTTAATCTAGGGCATACGGCTTTTACGGTGTATTTACCCCTCATAAAGCAGAAGATTGCTTCTAATATAATTATCTAAGATTTTCCCAATTATAAAGGAAATTTTAGTCAGTTTTTCAGACAAGATTGTTTTTAATTGACCCCAATTTATTTTTTATTGGACACCAAATTTGCGATATTCATGATTTATTGAATTAAATCGGAAATCGTATTATTAGCCACTTTAGCACAAAGTTTTCAGTCTTCATATAAGGAAAAAAATAAAAACATGAAATACATTTTACATTTTCTGGCACATCACTTAAAATACAAAGATCGGAGGTTGAAATCCCGGCGGAATCTATAAGATCTTAGCTTATAACAGTATTTCGATCCATATGACCGAGTTTCCTTGCTGTTTCAGTCTTATTAGGGTAAAAATAAAAATAAAAAAATGTAGGTGTTACATTGTGTATTTTAATTTTCTTTGGAAGTAAATTCATTATGTTTATCAAGCACTTTTAAGTGAATGTAGCTACTCCGCGTTAAAAGTTTTAATTAAAATTTGAAGAGGGTGTAATGTGTAATAACAAATTCCGAAAAAGTAAGCTGCCCCAAAAATAAGAAGTTTTCTTATTGTTTTAGAAGTAAAGTAGCAGCGGCCCTTTTAAATAAGCACCTACAGATCAACGGAATATCAGCAGGGTTAACATCCCTGAGGCAGTCCGTCGACGTTGATCTTGTTGAAGTGAAAACAGACCCTGGAACTAGCAAAATGAAACGGGAGAGAAAAGCTGCAAGAACATTGGGCATTATTGTCTCCGCTTTTCTGGCTTGCTGGCTACCTTTCTTCCTCTGGTAAGTAATATTAAAGCACTCTTCTACTTGAAAAAACACCCAAACGCTTTGATCTGATGAGCTATTTTTAATCTCGTTTTTATTTCAGTTCCCGGTTTAATTACGAAAGTGTTTAATTTTCCGGTTTCTAAATTGTTTTTTTATTTGTTTGCATGACCAGTTTTTAGTTCGAATTTGAAACGTAATTTTGGCTTTAATTTGTGCATTTGACACATCCTAATTTTAAAATACTGAAACAAACGCACACCTACTCCAAATTTTTCAATTATGATTTTTGATTAAAAAATTAGGAATTTAATCTTCTTTTTTATGAAGTGCTGGTTTTACATTTTAAGAATCAAAGTTTTTAATTTTGTACACTGATATTAGTATGTATATTAAAAGTTAACATTAAAACGTAATTAAAAGTTATATCAGTACCAGATGCTCCCCACCTGCACTAAATTATCATACAGCCGCCTTGGAAATTTCATAAATTGTTATGAAAATTACGATTCCTCTCCCAACCCAATTGAAACTTATACCTTAAATCATTAAATTCAGAAGATGTATTTTTAATTTGATTAAAGCACAACCAATTCTAAAACCACTTACATTACAAACTTCAATATTAACTTTACAACGCTTCTGATCAATGGCTGTAGCATTACAATTCAATTTATTGATTAAGGCCCACTGTGTTCAACTTTCAACCATTGAACTTCCCAATAAAAAATATTTCATTTATTTAATTTCACGAAAAAACCCAATAAAAATTAGTAAATAATTCCAAAAGAACAGCTATTTTAGTAAATTAATAACGTGCATACAGGGTGTCCCAGCGCAGTGGAGAAGTAACATTACTCTTTAAAATGAAAATGATTTAATGAAATTTTAACAATTGGCTCTAATGTTCTTTATTTAAAAGGTCATCTGAATCAATTTGGGTACACATTGCTAGCACAACGCTCGCGAGAGCAGTGCTAGGTACTAAATATTACTGACTCGGACATATAAGCAGCGGAGGAGCGCATTGTGTTTCTACCACCCCCCACCATTCATATCTCGCCGATTTGATGTTCGTCGGTCATTCGATGTATCGAAAGAAATGCAAAATATTTTTTTAGTGTTGGAGAACATTTAACTTGTAAAAGAAAAGGAAGAGGACATCACCTACAAAACGGAGCACTGTCCTTTACAAAGGAGGATAGGTGGTAACCCTAGGTGGATCCAATAAGTTAACTACACTGAAATTTTTGGATTAATTGAATCACGATCGCTTTTCATTAAAAAAAATTATTAAGTGTAATGGAACTAATTGTTCGAAATTATTACAAAAGTAAACGACATTTAGTTCTAATATTTTTGTAGATTATTTTTTGGGATGATCTGAAACGATTTCTATTATTTTAGAAGTTGTAGAAGATTTTTTTGTTTCTTCTAGAGGATTGACCTTATTTTCTAATATTGTTCTTTACTTTCTTTTTTGGACAAAATTTCTTCCGGTTTATAATTTTGTGAGTTTCTAAGGTTGATTGAGTTTTCCAAAATATTTTCTTCATCATCAATTATTAGATCTTCCTTCTGCCTTTCTCTCAGTTATGTATTTAGTTGAGCAGAGATTGTATAGTTTTAATAACGCTGGTATAATCAGTTGCTGTTATTCGAAAATTGTAGGTTTGAAAGTTGTTGTATCTACCTGAGGATGTTTTGTAATTTGTTGACCTAAATTGATCTAAATTTTCACCACTATCCGCCAATATATAATATTAGTTTATTTTCTGAATCCTAATTTTAGGCTCACTAATAACAATATTTTTCGTCCCAAGTAATTTACATTTTGGTCTAAATTTTTAGACAATAAAGCGCTCCGCCTTTTTATTTACTATTTCCTTAGAAGGTTTCTTTTTTTAAATTTGATGGAATTAAATCCAGAATAAGGTTACTATTCCTTTTTGGGACTGCAACTAATCTCACTTTGGGTATTATCTTCAAAAATCTTCAGAATTGAGGATATGAGGTAAAACACTGATATTGGTCTGCGTCTCTTCCTCCTTTTTAAGAGTGACACTTTTGCAGTATAAGTTTGAATACAATCCTCTCTTCTTATTGAAAATCTTGTGTAAACCAAATACTAAAATGTTCCTAAACTTCGTATCTTCGGTTCCAGATCAACTTAATTCTTCATCCCTTATTGTAAGCAGAGTCTGTGCTCCTCTTTCTTGAGGCTGCTGATCTATTGGTAAAGATTTTCTCGACTCTTTATCAGGTTGCTGTTGTATAACGCATAAAATGAGAAATAAAATTTTTTAAATTGGGCAAAACCCTAATAATGTATATGCACATACGATTTAGATTACGCACCATATTACATTGTACCTATAAAACCAACCTTTATAAAGTGGTTATAATTCCAAAACTACAAAAAAACGTAAAATAAATCAATGATTTTGCAGTATTGAGGGTGCCCTGTAGATTGCAAGAACGAAAATTGTTAGAACGAGAATTTGATAGAACGAAAAATTTTAGAACTGGAAAATGTTCGAATCGAAAAGTGTTAAAAACGGCAGAACGAAATTTGTTAAAATCTAAAAGTATTAGAACATAAAGTATTAAAATTAAATACTTCTATGTTTTCTGTTGTTATACATAGACCGGAAACGCTTGACATTCCCATAAAATAGATGTTTTTTATTTCCCAGTTTTACCTGCTAATGAGCTAAATTTGGACGTTTAACTTTTTCCATTTAACCATTAATAACCGAATTTATCGTAATCCACCGCATTAGTTGTCAGTTGTATCTGGTAATTTGTAAAATAAAGAAAAACACAGCTATTTTAAAATAGACACTAGCACCCCCAAAGCGTGAACTAAGGCGGCCATTTTAAAATTGTCCATTCGCTATATTCACTTGGGTTAATTTCTTAATTTTTAGTGTTCTCTGATAAAATGAAAATCGAATTTGACAAGTTATTATTAGTATTATAGGTTGTGTGATTCTGTGTTTCAAATTTACCGCCAAAACGGACACATTTAAAATGGCCGCAAGTGATACATAAAAAAATGACACGTGTCCATTTTGTGTATAACAATAGAAAACATAGAAATCTTTGGTTAAAAGGAAATGTGGCAGAACGAAAACTGTTAGAACGAACTGCGACAGAAATAAAATGAAAAAATGGATTTTTGGCTTATGGCTCGATATTTTCTCTATACAATTTGTGGAAAATTTAAAAAGCGTTCCTCGTAAAAGCCTTAGGTCCTTAGGGGGTCTTCAGGCTAAAATATTTTGGGTAGATATTTCCACACCTTTTCCAAGTTTTTGCACCCAATATATTTTTCTTTGGTTAATAGCCATTTACTGCAAACATCCCTCACTTCAACAGCAATTATAAAAAATATATAAAAAGTCAGGTAAGGAAAGGAATTTTAGTATGAGTCACCAAACGGTTTCCGAATTGAGAAAAATATACAAAAATGTTGATTTATTAATATTATTAATTATGTAATTATTAGGTAATTAATATTATAAAAACACCATATGACGTGTGTAGACATTGGATATAGGTATTTTAAAAACATTTTAAAAAGCAAGCTTTCACTTCCTGTTGATCGCGGGCGCTGTGATCGTTCTATAAATTTTCGTTCTGACGCATTCCGTTCCAACAGTTTTCGTTCTACCACATTTCGTTCTAAAACTTCAAGATTCAAACGGTGGCGCATAAATCGTTAGAACGAAATTCGTAAGAACTATCATGTGATAGAACGACAAATGTTGGAACTGGAAAGTGTTCGAATCAAAAAGTGTTAGAACCGAAATGAGCTAGAATCGAAGATCGTTAGGAAAGTAAAGTGAATTGAAAACTGACAGAACGAAAGTTGTTAGAACTGAATAGTTAATGAATTTCGTTCTAACGATTTACAGGGCACTGATTCAAACAACTTTCGTTCTGACACTTTTCATTCGAACACAAAAAATTTTACTTTCTATCACATTATCATTATAACGAATTTCGTTCTAACAATTTATGCGCCATCGTTTTGAGTCCCCAAACATGGCCAAATTGATCAACATTTTCGGAGAAAAATGTATTTGACCTATTTTTAAATCAATGGTTTTTTTCTCACCATCCACATTTTTACCTTATTTTGAAGTTTTGATTTTTGAATATTCACTTTAAAGCCTTTTAATGTTTTTATAAACTACTTGGTCTAGTAGTGTGAAATTTAGAATAAATTCTTTTAAATTAAATAATACTTTTATATTAAAAAAATATATATTTTGTTGTTTTCTGTACCAAATTCATGAACCATGTGATGATTAAGTGGATTATTTTAACAAGTTTTAAGAAAGCAACAAAGAGAGTACTTGCAAAAAATTTTGCACTTTTGGTTGTTAAAATATAAAACTGATTATTAACTTGATTTTTAAACTGATTGATTTCCCGACCTCCCACTTATAGGGAAAACCTCGGAAAAAACTGGAAAAACCCTGGGAAGTTTTAGGACGTAAAATTTCTCGGACTTGCTTCATTAGTAATTGCAATTATTCAGATAATCAATAAAATTTTAAAAACGCCAGCGATAAGGCAATTGCTGTTCCTTCCTGAAAATTTCCAGTTGTTTTATGAAAACATAACTCGTACACAATGCTGACGATGTCACGTAGATAGCTGGCTCAATCCACTAAGGCATTTTCAAACTAAAATACTTTTAATGGGTTTTTGATAAAAAGTAGGTAATTTTAAAATCTACTTAAATTGTAGCTGGAAACTTTTAGATCGACCCAACGTGATTTACATATTAAATTCATTCCAATACTTTTTCCTTTCTCCTTTGATTACTTATTTTTAGTGCTCAGATCTTTAATAACAATCTTATCTCGTTTCGTTCTGCGGAATAAGAATAAAAGTTGCGTTTAAAAAATGAATGCTGACAAATATAGTATAAAGCTTGTAATTCCCTACTCAATTCAACTTCAGCCCAGAGGGATTATTAGATTTAGGTTAGTACATATATAAAATTGATTTTAATTCTCTTCTTGGAGGGTTGGATAAATGAGGGTCGAGTTGGAATTATTTTTATACATCCAAACGAAAAACACCCACGAAATTAGCTAATAATCTCTTTTATTTTCATTAACGCTTAGTAAATTGGGTTTTTTTTCACGCTACTATTTTTAGGTTTCCCTTTTTTAATTCTATAATTATAAATATGGTAATTCTGCAATTTCTTCTTTTTTAGGTATGTGATTACGTCACTTTGTGGAGCAAAGTATTGCTACAGTCCTCCATCGGTAGTTACGTTGGTATTCTGGGTCGGGTATTTTAACTCTGCCCTGAATCCCCTGATCTATGCTTACTTTAACCGAGAATTTAGGGCTGCCTTTAAGAAGACCCTTCAGTCATGTTGTCAGCTAACATCAAAATTAGCTTGTTGGAAATGTCGTAATAGAAGAGAACAAGTCAACTACAGCAACGGTTCTAGCGATATTCATATGAACAATCACGTGCGTACAGATCTCAGAGTGATAGATCCACGTTTTAACATTTCAGAGGGTGAAATTATTAATTTACAAACCCAAAGCGAAGCGGTCATATAACTTCATTAAAATCTTTTAATGCCATTACACATTCACATGTAAAGAATTCCATTACATTTCTGATTGGAGTCGTTTTCAACTTTTCCATCCCAATTCCTTTCCACATCAAATTTGGGTAGTTTATATAATTTAAGCAATTTCATGGGTTTTACTTTCAATCAAAAAAACCTTACAATCCACTTGCCTTAAAACTCTAACAAAACCTACAACTGTACATACAAAAGTTTATAAACATATCGGGGTATTAATAATAAAATGAACAATCATATTTTTAGCAAAAATATATTTTTGTTGTAAATAGATGTATTGTATTTTATTTTTATTAAAGCAATATTTATAAAAAAAAACCAAATCGTGTATAGATGTAAATGTAATCAATTTAATCACTAATAAATTTTTAAATACCAAAACAATACACTTAATTAAACTCAAATTACAGTACTCTGCCCTAATTATTTTTGTCTACAACCTCAATTAGTAAATATTTGCATATTAAACTATAATCATTTCATATTTTCATGATTACCACAAGTCTCACAAATAAAGCCAAATAAAGTAATACACAATCAATGACTGTACAAAGGTATACGTATGTAAATAATTGCGTGTTGGTATTAAAAATGTAATTTGTAACATACCACGGTGTAGATTACAATAATTGATGTTTTATTAATCACTGTACATATTTTTAATACTTTTGTTTTCACTAATTTTGATATAAAATTTGTTTTCTATTATAATAAAGCAATATGACATGTTTAACAGTGTTTTATCCCACAAACATTTTAAAAATGTTTTTTTTTGGTTTATCTCAAAAATTTGGTGGATTTTTTCAGAATAATTTAGAATTTTCAATAAGTTTTTTAGTTTTTATTGATGTAATTTGGAAAAATACTTGAAACTTTAGACATATTAAAACTGTTTGCAGGGTAAAACTCAGTTAAAATATTCGTTTGATTTTTGATATTTTATAATATTTATAAATTTTATAATATTTATATTTGTAAACAATATTTGTTTAAACGATGATGAATTGTTAATAAATTGTACTGTTATTATATTTGTTTTAAATATACATACATGTATTTAGATTTAATTGTTTTATTTTACAAAAATCTACCAATGAGAACATTCTGAAACTTTTATTTCATTATCCTTTTAATAATTAAATTTCACTAATTTAGGGCCACTTCCAAACTACTGGTCGTAGCCTAAAAAATTTTATTTCTTCGTAATCAGCTGATTGAATCCTATTCTTTTAGTTATACAGGGTGTCTCCTTTTTTTTCCACAAAAATTTTTTTTAGCTAAATGTCATTCTGCACAAAAATTTTCCTATGAACTGTTTTTAAAGTTACAGCAATTTTAAAATTTTAAAAATTTAATAATTTTTTAGGGACATCCTGTATAAATTTAATTTAATTTTAATTTTTCCTATTTAAATCTAGTATGCTTTGGATTTTGTATATCTTTAAGCCAATAAGATGTTAAATTTCACCGTGGGAAATTTAACATCGTTGTTCACTTATTTTAGATACAGCCAATAATGTTCAAAAAAGCCAATTTGGCAAAGAAAAGATCCAAATAATAACTGATTTAAATAAAAATATATAATAAGAATATTATGCAGGATGTTCCACAAAAATCATGGAAATTTATCAATTCTAAAATTGCTGTAACTTATTAAGGACTCGAAAAAACATAATAGTTCATAGGAAAGTTTTTGTTTACAATGATATTTACTATCTAAAAAAAAATTTGCAGGAAAAAATTTGGGACACTATGTATAAAATTTGAAAATGTTTGAAAAAAAAATTAAGTTTTTTCAAGCTTTCGAAATTAAGTATACGATAATTTCAAACCCTGACTTTTAAAAATTAGATCACGGTTATATTGCTTAAATCATCGAACCCAAATCCATCAAAAAAAGGCTAAAAAAGGTAAAAAAATTTATATTTTTTTTCGATTTTAGAGCCATTTTTTTAGGGCCACTCAAATAGCTGTAACTTACGAAGTACTGATCGATGCCTCAAAATTATTTTTTTCGGTAATCAGCTGTCCGAAATCTATAATCCCAGCTTATTGGTTATACGAAACTCGAAGGTTTTTGAAAAAAAATTGAATTTTTTCAAACTTTTGTTATTATCCGATATTTTAAGACGCTATTTTAAAAAGTACAGGTTAGACTGCGCTAATATTTCTTGAATCGTTATCAGCGAACCGAAATCTATCAGAATAGGCTGAAAAAGGTCGAAAAAATTTTTTTATATTTTGTCCGATTTTAGAGCAAAAATTTTAGAGCCACTCAAATGGCTACTGATCGTAGCCTCAAAATTTTAGTTTTCGGTTATAAGCTGTCCGAATATAAGTTATACGAAACTTGAAGGTTTTTGAAAAAATAATAATTTTTTTTCAAATTTTCCATATAATCTGATATTTCACAAACGCTAGGTGCTTTCCAAGTAAATTTTAACTACTCTGGAGTGAGATGCTTTATAGTACTCAAAATGAAAACGCAGTTGGAACACGTAAGGATTCTGCTCTGTTAATATAACCACAAAATCCGAATTATAACCTAAAAAGACCGCGATTCAGGACTCCCACTTCACTGGAGTGGTTCACGCTAAAAACTAGGTAGGTACTTCAGGGGACGAGGTAAAATGGAGTGCTTCAGAGTGCTTCAGAGTAGTTCACTCCGACCCGCCTGGAACACACTCCAGTAGTTGGGAGCTACTCTGGACCGCTCTGGACTACTCAGAGCGGTTACCTGGAAAGCACGTACTGTTTTTTCGGGTTTAGAGCTTTGTAGAGTATTTCCTGAAGTATTTGATCAAGTAAATCATATTACTAGGTAAATTATCCTGGATGGGTTTCAATGATACAATTACAAATTAGTTAAAGACTTTTCTAGTAAACCGTAAGTAAGATTAGGAAGACAGTCGGTAAAATTAGGTGTAGGACTTTCCAATGTAAATTTCGAGTTCGTATTTCTCCAATAATAGACAAACGGTTAATTGAAATCGAATAATTCTTTTGTGTATTGTTTAAGAATTCCATATTGCATCTTTTGTACGTCGTTTTGTTGTTGTAATTTTCATTTTTTGTTATACTTAGTAGCTATTGAAAACGTCCAAAAATAGGCAACTTTTAGGTTTATAAAAACAGTATTTTTTTATATTAATCCATACAAAAGATAGTTTGTTTAATGTATTTTTAAGATAATCTAAAAAAGAATAATTTTATTAATTAATTTTTAAATTATTTTGGAAATAAAATGTCAATATAAACAGCTCCAGACAGGACGTAATAGAAAGTTGCTCTATCGATATCTCTCTTCCGCAATTTTACCATTCGCTCGTACATCGTTATACTCTAGAAATAAGAGAGATGCGTAAAAAACAACCTATCCGCATCTATTTTTATTTTTTACCTTTTTCGCTCCGAGGCACCCAAATTTAACAGGAGCGGATGGAAAATTATCTTAAAAACTTGCAAATTGGGGGAAAATCATCCAACGGACGTGCGGTAAATCGTTACGAGGTTCCAATTGAGCTCGCAATTGTCAGACGGAGAGTTTTTTTTCAAATTTTAAAAACATTACAGAAAAATTTTTTTTTCGCTCCGGACTTGAATTTTCAAATTTTTAAAATTCACCTAAATTTTTAGCAAAAATGAAAAATATGTGCCATCGGATATCGACATTTCGGCTTATACCGGCGTCTTCAGCGGAATAATTTCTTTCGAATCTATAAGGCGCCATCAGCGGCCCACAAGGATTCAGGGGTCAAACGGGGCCCCGAGATTTCCGACGTGATATACAGGGTGGTCGAGTAAAAGTGAATAGTCGAAATATCTCCAAAAGTAAGAGTTTTAGAAAAAAACATTTCAAATAAAAATTATTTGGTCTTAAAGGGGCCACAGAATAAGAACAGTTAGTTTTCACCTGGAGGACTTCTTCATGGTCATTCTAACCCTAACTCAGTTTTATCAAATGGAAACCCATGTTATTTTATTTGAATCTGAATCCAACAAAAAAAGAAGAAATTATTGTCTAAAGCATTTTTCTTTTTAGCCTTTAGTTTTAGCACAATTTGTGTTTTTCTACTTTTAGGCTTATTCCTTATTCCTAACATTTGCGAATATCTGGTAGAATACATTTTTTTATTTTTATTTATTACAATATGAAATATGCAATTACAAGAAGAAAAAGTTCCAAAATTGCATATTTAATATTGTAATAAATAACAATAAAAAATTTATTCAATAAGATATTCTCAAATGTAAGAAATAAAAGTAGAAAAACAAATTGTGTTAAAACTAAAGGTTAAAAAGAAAAATGCTTTAGACAATAATTTCTTCTTTTTTTGCTGGATTCAGATTCAAATAAAAAACATGGGTTTCCATTTGAAAAAACTGAGTTAGGGTTAGAATGACCATGAAGAAGTCCTCTAGGTGAAAAATAACTGTTCTCATTCTGTGGCCCCTTTAAAACCAAATAATTTTTATTTGAAATGTTTTTTTCTAAAACTCTTACTTTTGGAGATATTTCGACTATTCACTTTAACTCGACCACCCTGTATAATTACGAGTTCTTGCTAAACGCTGACGATTTAAATTCTTTTAAATCTGTTAGGTTCGTGTCTAATAGTATCAAGTTGCAGTATTATTTGGTTGCGATTTACAGTTTGTGTGTTACAAATAACCATCTATATTTTAACGTTGGAAAGTGTAAGGCCATCACCTTTTCCCATTCAACGTCCAGTTTGACTTATGAGTATAAAATCAATGGCATAATTCTGGCAAGTTTAAGCGAGATGCATGATTTGGGTATTTCAAATCACCCTCTGACCCCCTTTGGGTTCGCCAATGCTTTACTCAGTTTGCGGGGCCTCAATGAGTAGCAAATACTTATTTATGATGTAATACGTACATCATACCAGATTTTTGATCACGTGATTAACTTTTAATTAAATTATGCCTTTCAATTGTTAATATTTAAAGTTACTTTGATCACTACATTTTAAAAATTATGTAGAATTGGGAATTCTAGAATTTTACTCGCCGTCTGGTGGCAAAAGATTGAACCTAGAAAACAGGACTTCTTATTTGATTTTAAGCATTAGTACATATTTTTCGGGTTTAGTTGAATATATACTTTTTAGGTCCAAAGATGCAAATTAAATAAATATTTGACACTGACAAGCACCGCCTATCCTCCATTTTATGCCATCTAAAGCGCCCTCCACCGGTAACTATAATTCCCAATATTGAAACGTTAATGCTGCCAACCGTGTTACAAAATCACCAAAAACTTCCTAACATTTGACATGTCGATTCTAATTCAACATTAATATAAAAAGTGCAAAAAGAAATAAAAGTAATTCGTAATTAAGTTTTTTGAAGATGTTATTAAAAATAATTTTTAAAATAATAAATAAACACCCTTTAATCTATTTATTTTCTGGTAGTTTTCGATAGCGATTTGACAAAAATTATTTCATATTGCCTAAAATCGATAAGATATTAAACTCACATCTGTAAAAAGTTTTTCCTCGCTTTATATTATTTTTTATATTAAACTTTTGAAATAAAATCAATCATTTATTTACCCACATCAATTTAAACGGCTTTAACGAAACTATCTTTCCTTTTATAACGCGATTAATTAAAAATTGTAAAGTTTTCACGAAACTTTCTTTTGCAGAAAATTAATCCTTCATTTTAAACAAATTGAAGCTAACTTTGAAATTGCGTGATTTACTAATTTATTATAGTTTTGCTCTATGGATATTTTTTCTTGCACTAAATTTTGATGCGATTAAATTTCCAGTTTTTGCAGGATGATTTATGTGCAATTAAAAAAGTCCTTTGGATTAAATTTTCAGTAAACTGAAGTGATATTCATTTTCTTGGTGATTAATAGTAGAAAATTGGAAAATAATAATAGATACGTGTTACCTGGGCGGGCATTAAAATGAGGGTAACAAAACTCGATTATCATTTAATGCGTTGTTCATTCTCTGAAATCAATAAATCCATCGCTTTACGTAACATATTTATTAAACTTCATAAACAATCCACTTGATTTTTCATTTGGTGTGCAACAATTTCGTTCTATTCAAAATTTAATTAAATTATTTCTAGGTAGCTACACAATTTATTCTTAAGAATTTTGCGCTTCCACTAAATATTATTGAGCAGCGTAAAAGAGGCTCGATATATGCGCATAATAATGAAGTTTAAGAAAATTTTAAAATTCAGCACGTGTTCCATGGAAATGTGAGCCAATTATTTAGGGATTTCGGGTGGAGCATGCTCTTTGCATGGACTCTCTTTACTGCATTAAAAGGTCTTTGGAAATACAGAAATACTTGTTTCGGGTCTTTCGATCAAAGGATTGGCTAAAGTCCTCTGGGCCAGGACTATTTGAAAGGTGATAGAGAGCTCTATAGCCAGGATGCAATTTAAAAGTAACAAGCGTATACCCTTAACACAAATTTGGATTGAAATATATTATACAGGGTGATCATTTGAAAACGATCCACCCTAAATAACTTCAGTTTGATGAGTTGTATAAAACTTCGGTAAAACTGGTTAATTACAATTGTTTACCCCACATGGATAGATACGTCCCCACAACCATCATTTATCCTATATTTTGAATACAATTGATTTTAAGTGTCTACAAAGAAAGAAATCCAATTGAAATAGATCGGGTGACCATTCTATCGGACCTCTTCGTCCGATCCGACTTCCTGCAAATCGGTCATTTAATCACTCTTTTACCTGTAAAATATAATGTGGTGGAGCTCCGTCTCGTTGAAACAATAAAATTTCTTCTTCTCTGTTATAAAAGATAATTTAAAATTCATCCTGCGGAAGTAGAACTATGATATTGGAGTTTAAAAACTATTTGGCAATAATACTAGTGTGTTTCTACATTCCACCTGTCGCCTATATCCCTATGTTTGAACTCATTGAAGAATAATTCGACCTTAGTTAGCAACCAAATTTCATTATTGCAAACTGTTATTGCTGGTTATTTTTCAATGTGGATATTGGTAACCTCTAAAACCGATCTTCGAACCTAAGAGGTGTTCCCATTTTATTTTCTTACAATAGCAAGATTACAAAATAGGGTACCAAGGATTCTAAATATCTTCTTTAGAACTTAGTTCTATCTTGTTATAATTTAATAAATGCAAATTTAGACAAACTTGGTTTTATGATCATTAGCAAATTGTAAATTTTGAATATTCTAGCCTCTTTCTGACAAAACAACATCATATGTCACCCAACTTAGACCAAATGGGTAGATACCTGGTTGAAAAAATCACTTCCAAAAACACCTCAAAAAGCTTAAAGGTAATCTTACAGGCGGTCCTGAATGAATACCAAGTTTTCTGTTGAAGGATTGCTTAAATATTTTATCTACACCTTTAACGCATGTTTAATTGTATTTTAAGACCTTCCAAGTTTTCGGATGAATGGAAGAAGTTTAGATTATATCTTTTCTCAGCAATTTCTTCTAAGTACTTGAATTCTTTTTTTCGGATCACATTTACTTCATTCTTCAACAGAAGATGCCACTGGAGCAACATGGGTTCATAAGACAAAGGTCGTAGTAACCTCTTTAATAAGACACAAATGCAAATGGAAGTTGACTCATGGACCTTTCGACAGGAAGTGGTTGAATATCAAGGATACTTATCGGATAAATTCATCCCGTATTTGGGTGTACCAGGATCTAATCTAGGACCTCTGCTATTTGTTCTCTACTTTATTGAAGTTTTGTCAACAATTTCTTCTGGAAAACTTATATATGCTGATCATCAGTTATTTCACAAATGTAGTGGGTGGTTGTATACCGTTTCATGAACAAGACACTTTCATCGACATACACTTTTCATCGAATGCAATTTGATCGATTTCATCGACATGGCCAATTCATCGACACAGACTTTACTTTTTCGTTGATATTACCTATTCATCGACAACCCTTTTGTTCGACAACGGCAATTCATCGATACAGGACACCGACTTTTCATCTACATTACTTCTTCATCGATTACCATTTCGTCGACACTACCTTTTCACAGCAACCGACCTTTTCTTCGACAAAGACATTTCATCGACACTACTCTTTTATCGTCAAAGTTGTTTTATCGACAATACCTTTTCATCGACAAATCTTTCTCCGACAAGTACGTTTCATTGACACAATTGTTTCACCGACAGTACTTCTTCATCGTCAAGTATTTTTGTATCGACAAGGACGGTTGATCGACACTACAATAGTATAAAAAATAACCTTCTTACACGATTTATTTTATTGTTGTATAATATTCTTTATTCTTTTGTATATTTGGAAAAATATGAAACCGGGGAATGGCGAACTACTTTTTTCTTATTAATTTAATAAAGCATATTCTTCATTTACCGATTTCAAATTTTCCCGAACGTACTAAAAAAAATTAAATGTTTGTGTCGACAAAACCATATATTTTCCATAAAAAGCTTTGGCGATAAAACATGTCTGTCGATGAAGCGGTCTTGTCGATAAAAAGGCAGTGTCGACGAACTGTAGTTGATGAAACGCATTGGTAATATTGGAAATATCGATGAAAGTGTTTCTCGATGAAAAGTTCTTGTCTAAAAAATTATTTCTCGATGAAAAGGTTATCGAGGTAATGATAATGTCGATGAAATGTCTGTGTCGATGAATTGGTCGTGTTGATAAATCGTCCGTGTCGACGTAAAGGTCATCTCGATGAAACCGTTGTCGATAAAAAAGCACTGTCGATGTAATGGACTGTCAATGAAGTGGTGCAATTTAAAAGTTTTAAAGTCAAGATGGCTGAGGTAAAAGGGATGATATATGGAATAAGCTTTTGTATGACATCAAGTTTACTTTTCCTAAAGAAAATTAACCTATATTATCCAATTTTTATACATCTCATCAGACTGAACTTATTAAAAGTGAATTATTTTCAAATCATCACCCTGTATAAATCGAAAAAACTAAGTAAACTTATACACTTTAAAAAATTGTAATTAGATTTGGAGGTTTTCAATTAAATAATGTTTCAATTGTACCCAAAGCATGAAGCTGATGATGTAGTTTTGATTACATCTGATTTATGGAGCATATAATCATCAAACGTTGTGTGGTCATTAGCACGACAACTTCATTTCCATTAATCATTTATATTCAATGTGTTCAAAAGCTCATAAACTTCCATATTATTTTTTGCACCAACATTTTTATAAAAAAATTATGCCTATTATAATTGTAGATATTTGATACTGGCGTTTTGTGGTTGGTAAGATATGAAGTCATTCAAGATAACTTATAAACAAATTTTTAGTTTTAGTTTCACGTCTAAGTTTGCAAACTTTAGATGTGCCAGTTTTCTAAATTTAATTAATACAAAACAATTTTAAGTACAAAGTAAACTAATAGACATCTCAGAGTCTTCTCCACTTTAATAAATCACTTTCAAAGTTACAAATGAGTTTTAGTCAAGACCTTTAAGAGAACCTCTCAGTAATATATTTACACCCATTTATTGATATTTTAGTTTACACATGTAATACGCGTAATATAACACTTGCACTATTTCGCGTGGGGGAAAAGATATGCTAAGTGTGATTTAGCGAACTGTAAAATGTGTATGTTATTTGTAATTTTTAGCACGCGATCGGGTTTCGCGAATTCACGAGTTAAATAGTGCAGGTGTCATACGGGTATAAAAGATAATAGATTCCATAAAAAAATATTTTTACGTATAAAATATGTAGATATGACAATTTTCTTATCAAGGGATGTAGTAGCCATAAAATTAAGTCTTGTAGATTTCGTGACGAAGACTTATACACTTTATCAAAGATTTTCCACTGCATTACAATAGAGTTTTGCACGTGCATGTTTAAAATGATTCCATTTAGATTATAAACCCCAAGAACATAAACAGACCCATTTTTCAGACGTAATGTTTGCATTCAGCGCTAAGTAAAGATAAATTTAGAGCATGCAAGTAATAAATTTATTTAATTGAAAACAATAATTGTACCAAACTAATATTATATCGAATCAAGTTTTGCTTTATATACCCATATATTATATAATTTGAATAGGGCTTTTCAATTAAATTACCTTGTAAAGTTAAACCATTAACTAAGCATATATACAAACCTTTGGAATAAGGGTTCACGTCAAATTTACAGTTTCCATCATGTATTTTACGTGCAAAAAAATCGTGAATTGGTCGTAAAAAGAAGCCAAGTGTTATCATTTTGATACCCAAAGATTTAGTACTAACGTGTTACAAGGTTCAATCTTGTACATTTAGACCTGGTAAAATACGAGGTAGAAACGTGCGAAGCACAACATTATGACAAATTAATGATATAATAAATTATTTTTATCTATTTTTTAAGCCATTTTCTAAAACCTTTTAGTGCTTTTTAACTATCTTTTAGAAAAATAGGACACTTTATTTAATGTATAAAGCCTAAAGCAGACCTACAGAAGTTCTTCGCGTTTCTCAAATTAAACAAAACAAACTTACACTTAATTATTAAGTTCGTATTTAATTGAAAATGTCTTGTTTACTTTCATTATCCTCGAATGAAAACTCTTCTTAAGAAATATTTGAGAGAAGAAGAATAACAACAAAGTAAAAATAAAGTCTTGCTCTAAATAATCAAATGCTAAAAAGGGTGGGTATAAAATTTTTTAAATAGGCTAATGTATGGTATTAAAAACGTATTATAAAAAAGTTAAATAGGTTTTTGTTTAAGTAGAGCTTTTTGCTATGACACCTTTGTGGTCTGTGGAGCCTGAATTATTTATGAAGAGAGACAGGCTTGGAAGCCAACATGTTGGACGATAAAATTGATTAATATATGAGAGATGAAGCTTAACGTATAACAAAGGATTAAACAATATTTCGTCCTCGCTATTTAGTGACATTTTTCATTTTTTCATTAGAATTTATCTAAATGGATTTACGAATGAGTTTAATACAAGGAAAGGAAAACTAAATACTCAGCAACGTTTCATTGTATTAGTTGGAAATTTAAAATTTTAATTAAAGATTTCATCCTGACATAAAGTTTTCGATTCATTCTCTTAAAGTTAAACAAATATTTCACTGGAAAACTACACAATTATAAGAATTCCTAAAAACCTAAGATTGAAAATATTTTATTTAAAATTAATCCAATTTAGGAGTCAACATATTACAAATATACGTCTATTCGTAATGGAGTGTGTTAGTTAAAGGATGTCTAGGCCCAACATCCATTACCTCAAAATATAAACTGACAGCTCGTAACAAATTAATCGATGAGAAAAATGTTTCAACGTTACTGTACCAAAAGATAGAACGATAAGGGAACATATTTATTTCATCTTACAACCTAAGTTTAAGATATTGATACTCTAATAAAAATTTAATATACACTTTTTAAAATATCCAGTAAAATTATTAGTCTTTTATATAAATTATCATTGTATTTACAATTATTTTTATAACAATTAAGTACTAAACATGATTTTACGTAGGTTGTTGATACTATTACTTTTGGAGAGACACGTGTTTATTTTGGACCAGATCGAAATATTACATTAATTTGACACTCGTTGGAATCCAGTAAATCAAGCTAATGTCAAGCAATGAATGAAAAGGATTTCGTGTGCTGAAAACATTATTTTATGAAGAAGACATCAGAAGGCCATCTTTAATCTGAACGGTTTACTAATACTTTCAAAATTTAATCTGTTGACGCAACCACTACAGGAATCATTGATAAAATCTAAGGTACGTGATATGGTGATGAATGACATAAGAGGGAAGGTGTGTAAAATTACTAGTCCTATGGACATTTCAAGTGGGCTGTACCTACATGTAATTTTGCAACAACATTTGGACATGTGAAATTGATTAGCCAGATGGGTGACACGATTGCTTAATGGTGATCAAAACGAAATCGTAATGTTCCCGAAAAGGTGTAGTTATTGGTTGGAGTAGATTTGATTTTCTTGAATTGAAGGTAGAACTGGACGCTAACTAAGGGTATGTAGCAGAGAGCAAACCTATCTACCATTATATTCTCTTAGCGTCCAAATATACCAACTCTTTTTGGCCGGGAAAACGACTTATTTCATTTGGCGTACAAATCTACTCGAATCTACATATTTCGGTGAAATCCATAGGATTTTAGGAACACCCCAAACAATACGTTTCGAAGGGAGAATCTACCTCAAAATAGACAAAGGGTGTTCTTTTAGCCAGCAAATTTAAGCAGTCTGTTTGGGATTTACAAGAGATAATATTAATTCTATTAATATTTACTGCACATTTGGAAGAAGGTAAAACCTTTAGGAAAACCTACTATGCATCCTCCTTGAATCATTTTGAAAACTTACAAGAAAAACGGTTGTATACCGTTTCATCGACAATACACTTTCATCGACATAGCCTTTTTATCGAATGCAATTTCGACACGACCGTTTCATCGATACAGACGTTTGATCGATATGGCCAATTCATCGAGACAGACGTTTCATCAATATTACCTTTTCATCGACACTACATTTTCATCGACAAGGCAGTTTCATCGACACTACTTATTCATCGACATCACCTTTTCATCGACATCCGTTTCATCGACACTACCTTTTCATCGATAAACCTTTTCTTCGACAAAGACGTTTCATCGACACTACGTTTTCATCGACATAGGCTTTTCATTGAATGCAATTTCAGTCCGTTTCATCGACATTACCTTTTCATCGACAACTATATTATCGACACTACCTTTTCATCGACACTACTTTTTCATCGACACGGACGTTTTATCGACACTACCATTTCATCGACACGGACGTTTTATCGACACTACCATTTCATCGACAACCGTTTCATCGACAGTACCTTTTAATCGACAAGCTTTTTCTTTAAAAACGACGTTTCATCGACACTACTTTTTCATCGACAAACAATTTCAACAACATTACTATTTCGTTTCATCGACTACAGTTTTATCGACCAACCTATTTAGCGCCAACATTGTTTTATCGACACAGACGTTTAAAACTTGTAGATATTTATTTGTTTATCATTTTCACTGGTGATAAATATTCTATTTCAAATATACTGGGTGCCCACGAAACTAGGGCCACCCCTGTAATTTCTTTATTTATGAAAATAAAAATTTGAAACTTTAGTATGTTATATGGCACAAGAAATCGCATTTATTGATTTCGATAGTGGGTTTTTTGTCGAAGAAATTGCAATATCGTTGAAAAGGTAGTGTCGATGAAACGTCCTTTTGAAAGAAAAAGCCTGTCGATTAAAAGGTACTGTCGATGAAACGGTTGTCAATGAAAAGGTAGTGTAGATGAAACGTCCTTGTCGAAGAAAAGGTTTGAGCACGAAAAAATAGTGTCGAAGAAACGGTTGACGATGAAAAGGTAATATCGATGAAAAAGTAGTGTCGATGAAACGTCCTTGTCGAAGAAAAGGTTTGTCGATGAAAAGTAGTGTCGATGAAACACGTCCTTATCGAAGAAAAGGTTTGTCAATGAAAAGGTAATGTCGACGAAATAGTTTTCGATGAAAAGGTAATGTCGATGAAACGTCTGTGTCGATGATTTGGCCATGTCGATGAAACGGTCGTGTCGATGTAAAGGCCATGTCGATGAAATGGTTGTCGACGAAAAAGTAGATTCGATGAAATGGACTGTCGATGAAGTGGTAGCACGCTAAGAAAAACGTCCACCATTGGCCTTCAAAAAGAACTCTTTTTTCATCTCTAACTACTAACTCGCTACTCTGCAATTTTGGCTTCAAAATTAATAGAATTACTGTTC
The DNA here is from genome assembly GCA_963971135.1 of Stenus bimaculatus. Classification (NCBI taxonomy): domain Eukaryota; kingdom Metazoa; phylum Arthropoda; class Insecta; order Coleoptera; family Staphylinidae; genus Stenus; species Stenus bimaculatus. The sequence goes on from OZ020185.1 coordinate 27,117,308, forward strand.
GAACTACGAAATCGACATCTTCCAGGGAAGGTTTGTAGATATTACGACGGAATCCACCATCCAGGTTTTTGGGAAAGCCTAATAAACAGTAGGTTTCAAGGGCAAGGTGCGCAAAAATTAGTGCTATGGCCATCTAAAATAAACTGGTACGTATCATTTTGCAATAATATTTGGACATGAGAAAATTATTAGCTACATGGGTGACACGCGATTGCTCAAAGTTGATCAAAACGAAATCGTCATTATCCAGGAAAGGGGTGTAGTTATTCCGACGGAATCCACAGGCGTTTTTGGAACAGCCCAAAAAGTAGGTTTGTAGGGGAAGGTACGCAAAATTAGTGCTATGAACATCTCAAATGAACAGGTACGTATCATTTTGCAACAATATTTGGACATGGGAAAATTATTAGCCAGATGGATGACGCTATTGCTCAAACTTGATCAAAACCAAATCTACAGTCTAAATAATAGGCTTTTAAAGGAGAATATGCACCAAAATAGACGAAGACATTATTTTCAGCCGGGAAAGTTAAGCAGTTCGAGATTTTTCATTTATGCGAAGAAGTGATCGCGGATTCAAATACTTATCTATTTTTCTGAGTTGGAACAATCCTCTTATTTGGAAGGGATCAACAAATTGGAGGAGCATCGGACGAAGTGTATACTAAGATGAAAAGAAGTACTGTTCATTTTTGTACGAACTTTTTAAACCATCCACGTAAATTTTATTCCTAGAATTTTAAACCCTTTAAGGAGCAATAATTTAAGTTTTCGTATCACATTTATTAGGTTTTCTTTTTTAATAAATTATACTATTATTAAATAATTTCTTGAGATAATACTTATATTGATCTGCTTTTTATTGCATCCAGAACTTGATGTTCTTAAAAGGGATCACCAATAATCAGGAAGCTCTTATAATTTTTGTAGTAAAGCTTCTAAATGTATTTTTAGATAAATGAAATTTGTTAGCTACTTTAATAAGTTATTTTCACAATATTGCAGTTATTATATTTAAAAGCTTTAAGAATTTTATACAGTAAATCCGATTTATATTGAAAATATTTTCAATGCAATTATTTTCTACTTCATTAATTCTAAACTTTAATAACTAAATTTCTTATGATGTAAAACAGTTAAGATGAAACAATTTTAACGGTAATTGAACCTATACAAAATTTGTTGGACTTGATAGAGGTATTTATTTTTTGCTAACTTAAAGAATGAAGCAATACGAAAAAATCTCTTTTATTATTTATTTCCAGAATTTAATTTAATATCATGTCCAACTTTATTTTGTTCACCTATTTTCAGTTTTAATGTTTGAAAACTTTTATGACGTAGGTACGAATTATTACCGTTCTCGTGATATATTGAAATATTATTTTATGCAAAAGTAATAAATTTTAAAAATTATAGACAGACAGAATTTATTATTTATTTATTTTATTTATAAGTCCTTGAAATTGCAATATTTAAGAAATATAAACAAAACTTTTATTTGTTACTCCTAATTTTTTTTATCATTTAATAAAAAATAGTTGCAAGTAACTTCTGCAAAAATTGTGTAAAAAAATAATTACTAACAACAATAATCGCAAAATGCAAAAAATAATTAAAAATTCACTTTATTGTAATGTGAATAAAAACGATCTGCCAATTCGTGTGGTTTCTATTTAACAATACAATAAATTCGCGTACTGGAATTATATTATATTCATGGCAGGTTAATAAAAATGTATGCAGCTTTTATAAGGATTTTAAAATTGTGGGTTGAAAACGTTGAAATTTGTATCGGGTAGAAAATGCTTTCAATTCAGGTAGGTAACCATCGTTATATTTCAATTTTCGAATATAAACTCGTCTGCGTAAGCAATTTAAATTCTAAATAAATCCTTGATAGAAATAATTTAAACAGTTTTGATAGTTTCGTTTATCAAAAACTTGCATTTTTTAATAAACTGATTTTTGTACTGTCATTAATTTTATTTTATTACCAATCTCTCCATGGCTTAGAAAATTGTAGAAAATCTAAATTTATAACAAAAAGTTGTAATTATTTTGCAGAAAACCTCAACCAAAATTAATTTTGATCTTATATTAACAGTTTAAGAACCGAGAATTTTCTTTGCTGTATCTGTAGCAAGGACCTGGACGATCAACGGGCGATTGCTCATGGGTTTGCAGATTTCTTATATAGAGTTGGTTTGGGTACCAAAGTCCTCAGAAGTAAACACTAACAAAGATCCCAAAAAGACTAAAAAAAACCAACGAGAATAGAGAGATCTGTGGCAAGGACCTGGATGATCCAGAGGTAATTGCTCATGGGTTTGCAGATTTCTTCAAATGTACTTTTGCCTACCCTCGGAAGGGAATACCAACAAAGATCCCAATAAAAATTTGATCTTATATTAAGAATTTAAAAATCACATCAAAAATACTTGGCTATATGTAGATCTGTGGTAAGGACCTAGACGATCTATAAGTACTTTTGCCTGCCAAACCTCGCATCAACTAGAAAACTATTATTAGGGAAAAATGTTCAATACAGAAAAATGGCAGCAAGAATCTCATCTTAAATTATCAACGGCGAATTAGCAACTTTTCAAAGGTACTCGAGTTCATAGTTTCTGAATATGTATATTTAAATATTAGGTGTCAGATATCTATTCATCAACATATCTTGCCTAACATTTCTTTTGTGTACCAGTTTATCGTAAAGCAGGTTGTACATACGTTGATGGCTTGAAAAGACTTAGCGCACTGGTTTGATAAAAGATCTAGGAGTCTTCGTGGATAAGCATTCAATCATCATATTATCAACTTATACAACGGTTGGTGTCTTCATCAAAAACTCAAAATTATTCTGAAGCACGAATACATTAGTTGTATTATTTTATACTTAAATGTCACTAATGGGATAGAATACGATTTGCTCAAGCAAAGTTGGTAAAAAGAACACAACTAACAACCTTTAATAACGGTGATTTAGCAGAATCAACTACGCTTCTCTTATCTGTATTATTCATTATCAAATTAATATAAAATTACCTGGAAAATGCTAGGAAAAGTTTGTAAGTATTTATATTCCGTGAAAATAAAGTACATATATCCTGATCAGAAAATCTCATATAAAATCTAATTGTTTGAGTCTGTTTATGACAAACATCGCTCTAATGATCTCAGATACTTACACAAGTAAGTCAAAAATTCTGTTTTAAGTTACTTATTCTATTTAATCATAAAACAACTCTAACACTTGCTCAGATATTTTCTTCAGAATTAATTCAAAAGATGACCAGAAAGAAAACTCTCATGAAAAAGGCGCCCAAGGAAAAAACGCGCACAGAAATAAGCGCGCACAGGAAGAAGCGTACACGGAAACAAATGAACAGCAATACAAGTGGGCTCAGTGAGCTTATTCTTGGGCCGATCGAGATCGTATCGTCGACGACTTTCATCATTCTGTCCTTTTCATTTGCGTGAGGAACAAGCGCGCACGGTAATAAGAACGCACGAAAACAAGAGCGCACGGAAACAATAGCGCACAGAAACAAGCGCACTCGTAAAAAAGCACGTTCGGAAAAAAATACGCACGAGGTAAGAGCGTTGAAATAGAGTTGACACCTCTGTGATACAATTTTTACAACTTCCTAATTTAAACTAAGAATAATTCATAAATAACGCGTAAACTTTCAAATTTATTATTATTATATTCGTAAATAAAGAAAATATAGAAACAAGTCTTGTTTCGTTTACACGCGATATATAGCAACAATTTATTGTTGACCAAATATTATTTATGAGGGTATATTTTTCAGTATCCGTTTTTTCCTTCTTCGTATGTTTCCGAGAGTGACTTGCTTTGTGAGCATATTTTCTGTGCGTTTTTATGTGGGCTTTTCTCATGTGCGCTTCTTTCATGAAAACCTTAACAATTCTGTTGGATAAATAAAGTTGAATTGAAATGAAATTTGTAACAGTAAATTTAGAGTAAATACACATTTTAAATTTAAGGAAAATCTAATGTAAATAAACAAAAAATATTGATTTTTAAATTTTTTGCTTGAAAAACAATATAACATTGAAAAAATAATTTAAAAAAATTGTATCCATGTACCCAAAAGTTTATATTATATAAGTGATCCCAAAATAATTGATCAGAAGAAAATCGTAGAAAGTAGACGGGGTTTCATCGACAATCAACCCAATTATCAGGGTATGAACAGTTCAGTTTTTTTGTCGAGGCTTTGAATGATCTTAAAACTTTAAGCCAGAGTGGCATTAATTAGCTTTTACAATTACAAAAAAATACAACACATTTTGAATTAACGACATTTTCTGTGGGAACAAAATTCAAAGGTCCGGGTTATTCCAAATCTGACGAAATGTCGATTTTCTTCTAACCACTTCTTTTTGAAAATAATATCTATGGTCTGTCCATTTTTCAAAAAGGAGTTTTAAAAAAATTTGATTAAGGAAGAATTAAGTCTTTTAAATTTGTGGCGCTTATATAAAAGTTATTAAATCATGTGTTAGCAAATTTGTTTAGATATTTTGTTTCCGATTTCGAATAACTGGCTCCTAAAATAGCAGCAGTTACAACCTAAATGATTTCCATTAGAAGCCAATAAAATCGGAAATTTAAAGCATTTGTATTAAATAAAATTAAATATGTAGGAGTGGATAATTGAAATAAAATAAAGGTCGAAGGTAACATTGTTAATTTACTGTATACTTTCAAATTTAATGAGAATTAAAAAAATATCACGTTTCTGATAAAAGAATATTATATTGTGCATTAGAAATGAATTATAATTTCCGTTATGTATAAAAATTCAAGAAATTGTTTTTTAAATTAAATTGAACAGCTGGAAATAATATTATAGAAACAAAAATGAAACATCAAAATTTACTTGTCGAATCCTGGACGTTAAAGTTGAACTTAGGATTTTATATGGTAATTACGGCAAGTTAAAGACTTTTTTTTATGAAAATCGAACAATGCTTTTTGCTTTTATTATCAGTGTGTTATTTACATTGTTAGTATCTTGAAAAAATAAAGTCAGCAATTTTCATCCCTGACAAACAGGAAGAAAATGCTTTTAAGAAAAATAATTGAGAGGATTCGATACCTCCTTCTTTCCTAATTGAATAGAAATTCCTCCACCAACTATCGGGTTTTTATTAATAAATAATGCAGTTTTAAAAGCTTTTATATTATTATTTTACTTACCATAATTCCTTTTAACATAAATTTAAAATCAATAACATACTTCATGAATATATTAATTTGTAAAATATTTTTAATATAAACAAAATTATTAAATTACAACCCTAAATATATTTAAGTGGAGTTGGGACAAAAACATTCCTTCCCAAATATTTTCGAACCACTTTATCTTATTTATTTTAATAATTAAAGTTTATTATGTAGTATAATAGCTCTTCCTTTATCCATATTCTGTTCGCTTAATGAAGAACCATTTCCCAGCCAACTTTCTAAAACGAATTAAATTTTATTTAATTTAACTAATTTACTTTGTTAAATTAACTGAAATATTAAAAACAAGATATAAATTCATCCATTTTACATGATTATCTTTAAATTGAATTATTTCCTTTGTATTTAAATGAACCGAAAGCTTTGCTAAAAGCTTATTTAAATTACTGGATATAATTAAGCAGTTTCATCCAGGATTTATTTACTTTTAGTTGAAAACCCCTTCATAAATATTATGTGTATACTATGTTGCTTCCAGATATTATTGAAAATTGCAATAACTTGAAAGATCCTATAATACCCGTATGACACCTACGCTATTTAGCTTGCGAATTCGCGAGACCCGGTTGCACATTATATAGCTCGCTAAATCACACGTAGCATACAGGATAAGATGCAGTTTCTAGCAAGGTGATATTTAGCGAGTGTTTGCTATTTGTAATGTTTAGCGCTGGTGTCATACGGGTATAAGTTTAAAATTTCTGGAAAGATTATCAATTTTAAATTAATAATTACAAAAGTTAAAAATGTGGTTGCCTATAAAATTTAATAAAACCTTAATTATTATATTAAATATAAAATTTTGTAATATTAAATTTATTCTCTATTTGATGTTAGAGTAGACTAGTACTATTGTAACCACTTAAAATTTAATACTCCTACGATTTATTGAAATGTATGTATTTCTAAAAATCTCATACGAGTAGGTTATTAAATTCCTGGAAAGCCAATCGAAGCTTTAAGTCCATCGATATATCTTCCCAAAAGACGTAAATACTCGGAGACCTAAATATCGTCTTACCCAATATTTGAAATAAAAAACGATAACAAAAATCCCTCCTTGAATTCGTATTCATAAGGTGTACTTTTTTATTAGGTTGCTTCACAAGCTTTTTCCAACAATGTGTGTTACTAAATCGAATTTTCATTGCAGGTATGAATATTAAAGTGCGCCCACCCGCATGTATTAATAAATTTATTGATTTCGAAATTATTTAATTAAAATTTCTAATTCCTAGAAGTTATTCACGGAAATCAGCATAAACACAATTGGATTTTAAAATGAAAATTTTTACTTCCTCAAAACTCTTTTGCGGATTAAAAATTCTACATGATAATCTGACGACTGGGGAATGAATTGCTTAAAAGAGCTCATTTGAAATTGTAATGGCTCCTCACGTATTACGCATTCTTTTAGTTTACAGCAGCTCTGCAGTTTTCGCACATATAACACGTGCTGAACATTCAAAAGTTAATATTTACCATGTGTTGCTTGTATGGATGGGAGTACTTAAAAATTATTGTTTTCTTAAAAGTAGTAAAGTTTTATTGAAAGCTCTAAAACTGTAGAAGAAAATTGAAGAGGAGTATTTACCCATTTGTATAATAGCATTTTTATTATAGGTATCCATTATTTTATTTTGCAGATTTACTAGATATACTTACAAGTAAGGAGGTTTTACTCTCAATAGGATATAAAAATTTCTGAACTGAACTTTTACTTACGAATTAACAACTTCCATTTTTGTTGAAGCAGCAGAACTAAAGTTGATAATACTGCGCAAGTCCTGAAAAGTACTTTTTTAATTACAGTACACTTTTTAAAAATCAAGCTAACTTACTCTAAATCTAATATTAAATTTTGTGCTTTTTGTGTGTGAAGTAAAAGCAGGTAATAAAATTTTTAATATTTTTTTCTGAAAACGTTAAGGTGGGGAGGATCAATTTAGCATGTTTATTGAACAGAAGGCGTTAATTAGAATGGAAAGAAAACGATAAAACTCAGGTCGGCTTCCATAACGTTCAGCCAATTAGTTTTTATGTTGTAATATTACCCCTTAACATTAAGTTAATGATGCCAATGTTTAAACCCACCATGCTTGAAAATCTTTAAAAACCTGATTCTATGAACCGTTCAACACACCTAATGATTATATACCAGAAATTAAACTATTTGCATATATTAAATTCTCGTCTTGATGAGCCTACACACGACCCAATTTGGTCGGGTTGGTTGGAAAGTTGGTTCGTGTGGAGACTTGTTTGCAACAAATTTGGGCGGTTGAATGTCTTATTCCAACCAAGTTGGACGCTTCATCCAACCTCTCCCTGTTAGTCCAGTCAATGAGTCAATAGGTACTTTTACTTTGCAAAAGGTCATGAGAAGTTAAAACTTGGCATTTTTTTAGTTTCTGGTCCTAATTAAAACCTCAAGTTTGCACCGCCATCTTGGAAAATTAGTTTTTTGCAAATATCTCTGTGCATTTTTTCTAAAGTAAATAGTTTAAAAGTTATTGTTGACGAAAGCAAAGAGCTTTTAACAATATCTAATTTTTTCCAGAAATTTGAAAGTTCATTCTCATTCAAGTACTACTTTTTATTACGATACATCGTCAATTTTAGGTCTTAGTACTGAACCAGTATAACCAGTAAAGAAAAAGTTGCCACAAAAATATACTCTTCTCGGAGTTTTCAATTTGACGATGTTGTGTAGCTGATAACATACTATTTTTAAATGCGTTTAGTTGTTGTGATACAACCTCAGCAATTTTTAGCAAAAGGAAGATGAAATTTAGAAACACATTAAAAAAAACACGATGAGTTCAACGAAACGTTAAAAATATTTAAACAGATGAATGCAGATCCCGAAGCCATTAGTGCCTCAGAGGAAAGCAGTTCTTCTTTCACTTTACAACATTTGCAGAGAAAATTCCACTCTGGATTATCTTCGTTGCTGAAATTTTGTAACATCGATTACAAAAACTATAAGTAATCTTGCTGCTTGCTGAATTGTCACCAATAAAAGAAGCTGCGCGGCAATACTCGTTTCGGATATAACATCAACAGTAAACATGAAATGACATTACAAAAAATCCGGATGGAAGAAATGTAAAGTCGGCCATGCATAAGTTACAACCAAAAAAGATCACAATTAAATTTTATTTTTTGCAAGTGCAAAAAAGAACGTGGTATAGCATGCGAGTACAGATCTAAACTGCCCCATTGTCTGCTCATCTTGCGAAGATATTTCAGTTATTTCGATATACTAGAGAGGATGACGAATAAGAAGATAAAAACTATCATTAATGTTTGAGGAAAAAAATGGTTGAAGTTTAGTTGAATGATTCTCCAGAAGATCCCAATGATTTCCAAGAAGACACAAGTGAACCTGGCCTATCTAGGTACTATAAAAGGTTAGGAAGTAAACGTGAAAGGGAAGGTAGTGGATTTGTGGATTAGACCAACTGGGTATACCGCATTAAAAAAAAACGCACGAAAAGGAGGCAAGCATGGGAATCGAAAGACTTCAGATGGAACTGGTGATTCTACGTGTGGTGGCAGGACACATGAAACCTGTAAGAAAAAAGTAGAGTAAGGAGTGTCATTCTAAAAATGCAGACAGACTCAATGACATTTCTAGCCCATCAAGGTAATTATAAAGGATCGAACAGCCTCGGATCAAATAATCAGGATATCCTCCCTGGGACCGTAAATTTGACGCAGACTTTGCTTGTAGGCTATATGCGCTATACAACAAGGAACCAGAAACAGCAATGCATATTTTATATAAATGAAATTCTCTGGGGTGAAAGAGACGACATTTCTGGGAAGACAATCAAAGAACCAAAAGATGTCGCCGCTCACCCTATGGAAGGACTTGTACCTACGAGTACAGGGCACACACATGGCAGACTGGGAGTAAGATGAACATGGGTATGGGTACAATAAGCCTTTAAGAGAAAAAAAAACATCCCAGGAAGAACATTATATTTATAACAAATTACAAAAACCTTTCCGCTTTCCTCAACAGTTGTAGGAAATTGTCTGCAAAAATATTTCCAATCCAACTGATTATCGACACCATTTTCCCAAGCGGTAGTTTCCCACGACCTTTTCCAAAGTAAAAGTACCCATTGACTGGACCAGTAGGGAGGTTGGATGAAGCGTCCAACTTGGTTGGAATCAGCATTGACACCCGAATACCCAACCACCCAATTTTGTTGCAACGAGCTTTCATACGACCCAACTATGCAGCCTTTGTTCATTAGTTACAAAATTGTCTCTAATAAGTTTAGTCGTGTGGATACTGAATCCAATTTTGTCAACCCAACCGACCACCCGACCAAATTGGGCTCTGTGTCGTTTGTAGGCCCTTTAATATACCGGGTGTTAATTATTAATTTTAAAAAGAATAAATAAATCTGGAAAAAATAAAGTGTTATTTTCAAGAAAACTTTTTACAATGAAATTAAAGTTGGTTTTACAACCCCTTGCCTACAGACTACAGAACAACCTATCTGGTTTTCATACGATTTTATTTTGTATTTTTATTCATAGATATTTTATGCAAAACTACAAGCAGATGTTCATTTTTCAGTTAATTCGTAACTAAATAGAAATATATACATATTTTTCTAATTTATCACACATTCTTAGAAACAGAACTGCTCTCTTCTTGCATCAAGACCCTAATTTAGAGACTTTTGCGGAACATCCTGTATATATCCTGTTTATATGTGAGTGAACTACCTTTTCGTATAAAACTCTTTTTTTTGGACCTAGTACAAGTAAACGTCGTTTTACGCAGGGGTTTCGTTCCGAGAGACACCGGCGTAAAAAAAAATCGGCGTAAAATGAACACACATTTTTCGTGGTTTTTTCGCACAATGTTTGGGTTCTGAAACACTATTGTCGCCCATATTGAAACTACAAATTGAATATTCTTTTAAGATTATAATAAAATAAAAAATATAATCATAACTCGGAAACTCGGAAAATCCCACGCCGGCACCAACCGGCGTAAGTGTTAATCGGCGTAAAGCGAACCGACGCAAAACGAAGTTTACATGTACTTGGTTACGATAACCGTCCTAAGGCTAATAGGGCGATCGCCACCCTCCCCCCTTAGAACCTTTTTTCCATAGATTTTTTTTGGTAGTAGATATCATTCTGACCAAAAGTTATATAGCAAGTTTAAAATTTCAATTTATTTAGGATTTTTATGGGACACCGTATTTCTTCGTTTCGTATTTTATTTATACATATAAAGACTTATAGCTTTAAAGGATGAATTAATGCAAATTGTCCTTGGCCAGGATTAGAGCCAGGGACCTCCAAACCTCAGGACGCATTTAATCGAAATTGCATATCTAAGATTAAGGTGACCAGATTTTAATTTTGCTAAGACAGGACAAGACAAAAAACCATGACGACGGGGGGTGTTATTCAAAAAAATAAAAAAAATTGATCCATTTTCATGAAATTTCATTTAAAAACAGATATTACAGTTATTAAAAACAACATTATCATCAAGAAACAAAACCAAATTTGACAAATAATAAAATAAAATGTTGAAGACAAAAAGCGGGACTTTTTTTAAATACCGCGGGACGCGGAACAAATGTTAAAAAAATCGGGACGTCTGTCCACCTTACCTAAGATGTGTTTTCTTAGTCAGTTCAAAAGTTTTTGTGTTTACTGCTTATAAGCAAAATTTCCCCCATCAAAATTTCAAGGCACCAATCATTTTAATCCGGTAAGCAATTGTCCCAAAATTGGCAAAATTATATATTTTGTAAAATGCCTGTAATATCTTTGCTAAATTGAATTTTGTAAATTTGTCCGTTAGTCCGTTACGACCCGAATAAAGACAGAAAAATGAAAAGAATTGTCTTTTTTTGTTTAAAATCGAAAAAACTTCAGGAATAATACAATATGTTTTTTGTAGATTGAAAATCAAAAAACTGTTTTGGCAGCAGCCAATCCAAGAAAATCAGTTAAAAATCAGGTTTAGGCCTATTCTGTCCATCATAACACTTAAATAATTGTCAGGTCAATCCTTAAGATGTAGGAAATCGATTGAAAAAATGTTTTTTTTTGCGAATTTCCTTCTGATGGCATATAACGTTTTTCAAAGAGGCTCTGGAAGAAAACGTTTTGACTACTTTCGTTTTATAACTCCTACGTACACCTACCAAATTTCCGGAAAGTTTAGTATTGTTCATGACCTTACTCTTATAATTTATATTAGCTTTTATGTATTTTACATTCTTAAAAATTATTTGAATTATTATTTTCCTTTCCCTTATATAAATACTGTTATTGATCGTGTGAAAAAAGAACATATAAATGATATACAAAAATTCTTGTACCACAATAAAATCTTTTGTAAGGCTAAAGTATGAGCATTTTAAAAGAAACTTTTTTATACGTTCATTTTATAAAACATGACAATTTCTAAACTGAATACAAAAAGTATATGCCATGTTAAATATTCTTTTATTGTGAGGATTAAAAAAGTGTAATTTAGGAATATTTTATTAAAATTCATACTCTTTTTGTAATTAATAAAAACCTTAGAGCTGTGTACTGATTAAATTAGAAATAGGCGCGAAAGGAATAACGAGGACTAACTAATGCACTGGAGAACTTTGAAGTTATTAATTATTTATTAAATTATATTTTAATAAATTTATTATGTTTTTAATTAACTAATTAAGTTGGAAATTTTCACGTAAATTAATATAACGTTGCTAGCTTGTTGTTGAAACTTTTATCTATAAAGTTTGTTATATAAACTAAGCGAAACTACACAATTAAAATTTAATTTTATTACAACTTTTAGTCATTTTTATAGTTGTAGATTTATCTTATTAATTGATGTAGTGGGCTTTAGTACAAACACCGCTTTAGTGAAATTGTGAACGCAGCTATATTACTTTGATAAAACTTTTAATTGATTTAAGCTATACCTTCTACCTTGGGGAGAATTTAAATCATTTACATTAAAAGCTTACATAGTTTTGTAACTTACACCTACATGAAGCTTTGCTTGTTACACGTTTATACCATATTATATTCATATTTTATAAAAAATAGGATCTAGCATAAATGGAGTGAGTATATTTTTTAAGATTTTACTGAATGCGAAATTTCAAAACGCATGTCATTTATAATGAAACTGTGAGTTTACTTTACTGAATGTATACAAGCTTTTGAAGTATAAGTTTAACAAGTATTACGAACAAAGTTGATACATTTTCATTTAAATTTCAGTATTAACATGCTACATATTAAACGAAATTATAGTCTACAAAGCAAAACACACATAAAACTAAAGCACTCTTTAAATTTTCATTTCCCTAATTTGGTATTGGTTTCAGGAAAATTAAATAATATGATAAATTTCCTCAAAGAAGCAAAACTAAATAAAGGAAAGATGATAATCATCAAAAGAGAAAGAAAAACTCTTTACTTTTCTGAAGCTGAAACAAAAACATATAATCTTAATGAGATGTTTGCGCTTTCAGTACAGAGCTTTCCAAACAATTCACGATACGCTGAACTTGCTATTTGGCATTCATTAACTTGCTTAGTCTCCTCGTTTCAGACTTATCAAATTTCTTCTCGAGAAAAAAACTTTTGAATTATAAACAAATTGAGAAGTGGACTTTTTGTGTTTTATGTATATTAAAAATGATGCTCCGGGGGTTTGTCCAGTCACACAGAATGACAAATATGTCTTTTGTATTCGAAGGGTTTTATAAGAAAAAACATTTTCTATTTCTGTGGGAAGGCAACAATGCGAAAAGGTGGTTTGTTTGCTGTTTGTCCTTTTAAGCCACTAAAGTAAATCATAATTTTCTTTCCCCAAGGAGTTTTCTATGCAATTTCACTCAATGACTCAATCGCATTATTCAGATTTTCATAAGGTGATGTGTGGATTTAGTTAACAATTCGAGATTTCGGAGATCGGTTACGACCTCCGGTGGTCGATTGATAAGCTAGCAGTGGAGTAATAAACAATTTACTAATAAATCAATTTTAGTCACCAAAAATGCTATAAATGCTAGTGCAGTACTAAAACCAATAAAAACTGAAAGCCTTAATAATAAAACCTTTACTTGCCTTCCTCCATTTTTTTTACAAATTTAATACCAAAATATTGACACTATTATTTAATATATGCAACCCTCTTGAAGTATGATACGACACATAACATTACTTCAATTTAAAATTGTAGTTATTTTCAAGGTAATTCAATGTTACAAATTTTAAAAGTGACCTGAAACGAATAATCTTCTAATACAATGAAAAATTAAGGCTAAGAAATAATTAATCGAAAGCTTACGCCACTACATAATATCTACAGGGTGTCCCTGAATAACTGTGACAATTTTTTGTGGTGATAAAGGAAGTGACTTAAAAAGTATTGTCCGGAAATGCTTACTTAAAAAGTTATACCACTTCAAAAAATTTCAAAGAAAATATTTTTTTGTAAATAAAATAATATTTATAAGAAATATTTATCTGAAATTTTGGCCACAGTATTTTCACATAAGGATCAACATTTTCGGCCAATAAAAGTTTAAAAAATATTTTGAGGGGCATTACATGTGGGGGGGGGTCGTCAACTTTTTTTGATCATATCTTTTGTTTCTTTTTGATAATTTTAAAAGTACTAAAATAATCCCTGATCAATGTTCTACAGAAAAGGTACTCTTATAGTATGTCGGTCCGCTGCTTCATTTCGGAGTAAAAGTAGATTTTATAATTTTTAACTAAAAATATGAATTTAAAAAACAACATCAAATTTGGCTTTTTAATGAAAATTTCGTGATTTATCTGAAAACATACAAAGATCAAATATCAAAGTAGGCGAATTACCACTTTGTTAATTCTAAGTTCTAAGTAGCCTTTTATTTTTAAATGCGGAATTAGCAGATAATGCATCTTGCATATGGAGCACCCCACATATTTACTACATGATATTTTAAGTAAAGAAGTTGTTTTTTAAATTCATATTTTTAGCTAAAAATTATAAAATCTTTATGTGAAACAACTGTGGCCACAATTTTAAAATAATTTTTCTTATAATATTTATTTTATTTACAAAAAAATATTTTTTTTTGAAAATTTTTGAAGCGGTATAACTTTTTAAGGAAGCATTTCCGGACAATACTTTATAAGTCAAAAATGCTTAGTTTCACTTCCTCTATCACCACAAAAAAATTTGTCACAGATATTCAGGGACACCCTGTATACTTGAATAATTGACTGCTGCAGTGGGTAAGTATTGTTTTGATATACAGGAGTGTCCTACTTTTTCTCTGGCAAAAAAATGTTTAGACAGTAAATGTTATTCTGTACAAAAAAATCCTATAATCTAATTCTTTTTCGACTCCTTTAGAAGCAATGTAAAAAGACACCTTGTATAATTTCCTGTTTCATTTTAATATTTTTTTAAATCAATTGTGTGTTCGATTTTTTTTTTCGCCCAATTCCAATTCCAACTCGTTGCTCTGAGGAACACATAGCATAAGGCTGCAAAAACCCATCAACTAGCAGAATCAATCATGATGGAAGAACACGAATAATACTTCCAAACAAACTATTTCCAGCAGATGAAGCAGACTAAAGAAGAACCAGTATAGTTTTTGGGCCAATACATTAAAGCAATCCCAATCGGTATAGACTCGGAGGATGAAACCAAGAGTGAAAGTCCAATTAATGAAGACAGAAACGAAGAATCAAAATATCCAAAAATCTAAGTATTTGTATAGTAGAAAATGGATGCCAAAGTGGATATAATAATTGCGGAATCTCAATCAAAAATGGAGACACGTCCAGTGAAGCTTCCGGAAATTAGGATTCCAGCATTACAAGAGTCATTTGAAAAATACAATATTTCAAGACTCAAGACATATTTGACAATTCAAACCATAACAATGCAAACCCAGCAATCCTGACAAAAGTAAAAAAATGCAGTTCCTAAAAATTTCCGAGATTTCTTACCAACTTTTTACCTTCAAAGGTCTATTTCACAGTTTAGCGTTGTTGTGATGGTTAAAAATGGAAGTTTATGTTTTGAGCTAACGAGAATGACACTTACACAGCTGAAGTGTGCATTACAGTCCAACTTATAACTGCTTCGTGTCGTGTACCGAATTGAACAGGATCCCAGGAACTGGCTTGGATCGTCCTACGTACGGTTACGTGTCTCTGATAGAACGCGTTTGGTCTATGCGCATAACCGTAATCGTCAAAAGTACGGTTTTTTTAGGGTGTTGGAACAAACCTAAAAACGGCCGTAATAGGGGAAGCATCAGGTCGTATTTTAATAATCAAAGATTACTTTTGTATAAACTAATTGACAACATTTTAGACAGTCCAGAAGTAAGAGAAGATTCAGCCGAGAAACTATCTACATGACACGGCAAATGAATTCATAGAGACGAAATAATCTCGGATCTCGAGAAAGATGCAAATACATGGGATCCAATGACGACCAGGAACATAACTAGAAAATGGGACAATCAAACAAACCAAAAGTCTAAGAACAGTCATTATTAGATGAACCCAGTAAAATTCAAGAGTTTTTGAGGAAGTGCTTAAGGTATTATTTAATGTAGATTATGTTTATATAGTCAAGTATGTATTTCTTCAGACGTCCAGAAGATGATATTCTTCAAGCACATATCATTCCATTTTCTCATTTTATTGGAGGATAGTTTTGTTGTAATGCAAGACCAGGCACGAATTTTAACAGAATACCTAAACGAGGTAAGTATTTGAAGACTTGATTACAAAAAGCATGCAGATTTTAATTAAAATGCGCTTTCTTAGGACCAACTAGAGTAGCTTATTTGTCGTCGATCGTTTCTTGACATAATGAGTTAGATAAAGTTATCCACTTTTTTTAAACAAATATTTGATTCCACGATTCTGTACTCTTTTCTGTAGCCCATAGAATTTTGTTCCAAAAAGGCGCCTTGTATTTTAATATTATACATGGCGCCTTTTTAATAATAATATTATGTGTTCTTCGATATGTTTTTCATCATAGGAAAGTCATAAATACTTAACGCACTTTACCCTTTAATTGTCAGATTAGGGTTAGTTTCACAATTACCTATTATCAATTATCACGTATTTAAAATTGTTTTCGTTTAGGACTATTTGGTGTTTTTAGTCAATTTTTCTATTTTTCAAGGTCTTCATTTATTTGAAGTAGTATTTTTTCAGTAGTCATTCAGTATAGAATGAAGCCACGTCGTCTGCATACATGGTGAGTTGTCCGTGAAGTCCGATTTCTGATAGGTCGTTTATGCGAAGAAGTAGAAGGATCCCAAGAATAGGTCCTTGAGTACACCTGAAGTTATTTCCAATTAAAAACTTTTTACATATTTCTAATTTTTACGAACTATACTATAATTTTTTGGCGCTTGTATTTATATGTTCTATCAGGTTTGCTATAGCCGATTAGGTGCTTTGCATGTTTGAAACTAATGCTGATTTGATATTTGATAAGTTATTCGATCCGTTTTTAAGAAATTCCTGCAATCGTAGTAAAATTTTAAGGTTTCGAAAATTTGTGAAAAACCAAGTAATACTAAAATTGGTCTGTATAGTATCCAAATTTCTTTTATTATGTTGATGGCTATTTAATTTCATTATAAAAAATTAAAAACAATATCACAAAATGTACTTTATCCTAGTTTTAGTTACTTAAATTATCAAATGTTTTGAATTTTGAAATAATGCATCTTCACTTACTTAAACCATTATTTTACTAATATTTTTTTTAAATTTGAAGTTCCTACTACTACTTTTTTGAATGAGCTCCGCTCTTATTGAAAATAAAAGATTTTTAGCTGAAAGTCTTCAGAATTCGCTAAGGAATGTATTTCTTTCAATTAATTTTATTTGCCAAGAGTTTTTCTGCGATGAATCTTCCAACCATGAGAGTTTCCACATTGATCGAAAATTTAATAAATGCTCCTCCAAAAACTTTGAATAAAAATATAACAAATTTAATTTGCAGTTCATACGTTCCGTTTCAAATTAATACCTTGAAAATACCATTTTTCATTCATTATTTTTTTTCCGTTGACCGTTTAGTTAAGTTGTCATTACTGCAATCAAAATGAATGAAAATCATAGAGTAATTACCTCTATTACTAAATGATTTTTATGTATCCAAGGTGACCATATATTACAACAGGCGCTTTTATGTACATTTTATCTACATATGAGTACATTAACCGAAGCAAATATTTTTAACAGAAAATAAATGTCAGTTTCAAAAGTTTGGGTAAAAATTAAAGTTTTTAAGAAATAAAATTAGTTTTTCTTAATTTTAGAGAGATGCGGTCAACTGAAAAGTATATTGTAACCTACTCGTGAGGTAATGGACGATTAAAAAGCTCGTCAGCATTAACGTGCTCGCTTAGCCTCGCGCTTTTAATCGCCCTTATTATCTCACTTGAAGGTTAAATAAATAACTATTAAATTTTTAATTTTTAATGATACTACATCAATATGAAATGGAGTTGGATTACAACAAATTGATAACAGAAAACAAATAATTTACGTAAAGTAATTTGTTACTTACATTTAGCAAATTAATAAGTTATATACTTTTTCTAAATTAATATGTGTTTACTAATAAAAATTACTAATCAATATAGTTTGTATTAAGGCTTTTCTAACTAAAAAAGTTTATTAAATTTATTGAGTTAGCAAACACCATAACTAATCCACGATTATAATAATGACGACTTTTAATAAAATTTGGACATCATTAAAACTTTGTTCAGTATTAGGACTTATGCCATTTTACCAATTGAAAGCTAATAAATTTGTGGCTAGAAAAAACTATTCGAGTTGTGTTCTGGTTTTCGTCATTATTATGAATGTATACTGTTTTCACACAAGGATTTTTCTTCATGGAAAAAGTAAACATATCATTTTGTCCTTGCTTGCGCAAATTACAACCGCCTGCTTGAGTGTAACAATAATTTATGGAAATAACTTTAGAAATTGCATGAATTTACAAAGATGTTTTCAATTAATTGCGTTGATTGATAAGAAGTTACAGGAGCAATTCAATATTAATACTACTAAAGATAACTTCTTTTATAAATATATTTTATTGCAAGTACTTATTATTTGTTCTGAATGTGGGCATGTGTATCTTAGAAGCATTGATCCAGAATGGATAGTGAATGATATGTTTGTTACTTTATTCAATATAATTCAAGCATATTATGATTTTAACATGACAATACTTGAATATCAGATCCTGAGCTTTTTAACGAAGCGTTTTAGAATTTTGAACAAAATTATAGAAGATTTGGTATTTATTAATAAAACAGAAGCTACTGTTAGAGTGCGGAATATTTATTTTTTACAAAATTTATTAATGGAAGCATGTAATCATTTCTTAAATCTTTTTGGTTGGTGCATTTTTCTATCGCTAGTACATGCGATTTTAACAGTCCTATTTATAATTAATGTCGGTGTAACTGTAAATTCTTCAACAGTACTTTTGGAAGCTTTTTTCGCCAACGGATTTTTATTTGTAAGTTTATGGTACTTCTTAAGATGTCGTACGCTACAAGGACAAGCATACGATATCTTGTCGAGTGGTTCAAGAATAAGGCTCCCGATGATTTGTTTTTATTTATTTTTTTGTCTGTTTTTAGATTCAAGGAATAGCAATGGTGATTTTGTGCGAACAATTATCCAAGGAAACGCAAAAAACTATAAAATTGTCTTACCAAGCAGTTTACCATTTTGTTCACTACTACCCTGTGAATCAAGACTTGATGATGCTAGTAAATCAATCTATAAATCGATGTCCTAAAATTTCTGCAGCGAGAATATTTGACATTGATTTCTCTCTACTATTTTTATTTATCAACATAATTATAAATTACACCATTGCAATTTTGCAATTTTCATTAAAAAAATAAATCATTATTTTTTCAGTGTCCTTTGGAGAGTTAAATGAAGTATAGAGTATTCACCCAATAAATAGGTGTCGCGAACTACGGCTAGACGCGTTCGGAAATTTACAATCACATAGAGTCGGAGTCAGTCGTAGTATGGCGGTCGAGCGGTCTACTTCATTTAGATTACATTACTGGCTACTCGTAGGAGAATGTAGTGGGGGTTCCTTCTATACTTGAACAGTGTCATATTAGGTTGGAAATCCAATTTATTGAATGAATACTCTATAACGTTTTAGTACCTTGGAATGTATTTGGAAAATAAAAAGTAAATAGTTGAATTTATTTAGTTTATTAGAATATAATTTCATCAGATAAATTAATTGCGTTATAAATAAGCTTCCACTATTTATTAAACTTTAATTACACTAATTGCATATTTTTTTCATTTCTTAAAATATATTCTGTAAAATCGTTTAATGGTATAAAATCATATAGTCGGGAAAAAACCAAAAAGGGAATAGTGCTAAGACTGCTAATGCATATGGAAGAGCAGAAGGTGATAAAAATGAAATGTTAATATCACAATACCATAAAAAAGTAAATTACATTCCATCTATGCACTGTTTTGATTGGTTAGTGCGAGGAGAATTAACTGGCTTAGTTTGAAGAGTGACTACAACTTGCTTCAAGTCAAGCTAGTCCTCTACAGACTTCGACCAAAATTAATTTAATAAAAACAATATTTTCTAAAAATGATAAAATTACACTATTAAATTAATACTTGTAAAATTAAAATTAAATAAAAATTGCAAATATAAATTAATTTTTGAATGATTAGTACGATTTTTCAATTGATGTATTCTAGAGGGGTGTAATAGCATTATTTAACACAAGCTTACTTTTAGTACCATAAATTAACAATTTAAAAAACCTGCTTTAATAAAATCTCACTAATAATTAAGTGCTTTAAAAAATATAAAAATATTAATAAAGTGGGATAAATAATAACTTTATATATTCATGACCTCACAAACATTTAAGCAGATATTGTAACATGTAAGCACCGAAACAAGATCGTGGGGCTATTGAAATCAAGCCAGCCGCTTGATTCCAATTAGTGCACCTTACATCTAAGATTTTTTAAAGCCTTGAGATACTTAAAGCACACAAGAGACAATATTTGTGCTACACAAAAAACAAGCTTAAAATATATAAATTATTTTATGTAAATATACAAATCATTTATCAAAACAAATTACTTTAAATAAATAACGGCTTTTTTTTGTGTAAGCACATAAACTTTAGGTTGTTTCAGCGGTTTTAAATTTTTTTTTGTTTTATTATTTTGGTGTGTTGGATTATTTCTGGCTACTTAGGATAAAACAGTAATGGTGAGGATCAGTTGATTGCTCAACTTTCATCTGAAAAGAAATAATAGTTCAATTTAGAATTTTTCTTGGAGATTTTCAAAAATCACTTACCGCCTTTTCCTCCAATAATAATCGATTTACGTTTCAATTCATCATTAACTGATCGCTGCATGTTTCCACCTCCACCAGAACGAATGCCACCGCCGGCGGTTATTACATTATGATGTTGTTGACCAGCACGTATGGGTTTCACTATTAACGGCATGGGACCACGCCGCGCCAAATTCTTTTGCCTCACAGCCTCCTTGATTCTATCAACTTCATATTGATATCTGAAATAAAAAATTTAATTCATTCTAAGCTATTAAGAAATGTATAATATGAAGAATTGAAGAGCTTACGCGTAATCACCTTACCGTAAATAATGTAACCGTTTTTTAATGTTTTATCGGTTTACTGTTTTCTAAAACTGCAGACAAATAGCGAATCGAATTCAAAAATAGCGATTTTTAGTACAGTCAAATTAGCTGATAGCGTTATTTTGGTATGACGTCCTATAATGTAGCCGAACCGTAAAATAACCGAAAGTAGAATGGCTGAACCATAAAGTGGCCGAAAGTAAAATAACCGAACCATACTCGGGTAAACTACGGAGTACGGTACTCCACCCGAATCAATAAACCACAATGTTAGAGAACGTAAAATAGCCGTACCGTAGTTTACCCGAATCAGAAATTGGTCGAACTGTAGATTAATCGAATCAATGAACCGTAATGTAGCAGAACCTCGAGTAAAATGTGGAACGGCTGAACCGTACAGTAGCCGAAAGTAGAATGACTGAAACGTAAAGTGAACCGTACTTTAGACGAATCAATAAACCGTAATGTTGCAGAACGTATAATAATTGACCGTAATTTAGCCGAAAGTAAAGTAGCCGTACCGTAGATAAGCCGAATCTGAAATTGGCCGAACGGTTGATAAACCGAAATGATGAACCTCGAGCAGAACGTAGAACGGCCGAACCGTAAAGTAGCTTAAAGTAGATTAGCTGAATCATAAAATGGCCGAAAGTAAAATAGTCGAACCGTACTTTAGACGAATCAATAAACCGTAATTTTACAGAACGTAGAATAGTTGACCGCAATGTAGCCGAAATGAAAATGGCCGTACCGTAGTTTAGTCGAATCATAAATTGGTCGAACCGTAGATTAACCGAAACTATGTTCCGTAATGTAGCAGAACATCGAGCAAGACGTAGAACGGCCGACTGTCAAGTAGCCGAAAGGAGAATAGTTGAACCATAAATTGGCCGAAAGTAAAATAGTCGAACCGTTGTTTAGCCGAATCAATAAACCGAAATGTTGCAGAACGTAGGATAGTTGAACCGTACTTTATCCGAACCGTAGATTAACTGAAACATTGAACCGTGAACCGTAAGGTAGCAGAATCTCGAGCATAAGGTTGAAAGCCCGACCGTAAATAGCCGAAAGTAGAATGGCTGAACCACAAAGTGGCCGTAAGTAATATAATCAAACCGTACTTTAGTCGAATCATAAATCTCAAATACGCCTACCACAAAAGCGTCGAGCGTAAAAATGACGAACGAAGTGTAGAAACGCATAAATGTCGAATCGGCGATATGTAAACTCGCAGAACGAAAAAACAATACGGTTAATAGGTAAATAGAAACGTGACGCGTAATGTAGTATAACATAATTCAGCATAATGTAACCGTAAAACAGCATAATCCAGAAAACGTAATTCAGCATGTCTTTACGGTTAATAGATAATAAAAAGGTAATCCGAAATGTAATATAACGTAATTCAGCATAACTCAATGCAGCAGAACCACAAAATACCTTAATCCAAAATCCGTAATTCAGCATAACGCATTGCATGAGAACCCTAAAATAACGTAATCCAAAATCTGCAATTCAGCAACTCATAATTCGGCATAACGCAATGCAGCAGGATCGTAATTTAGCATAATGCAAAATCGTACAATATGTATGTACTCAGCCTTAGGTATACATGGTTTATGGATTGTGCTATTTTACAGTTGTTACATTGCGCTATGCTATACCGGCGTAAAATGTACACACATTTTTCATGCTTTTTTCGCACAATATTTGGGTTCTGAATTACTATTGTCGCTCATAATGAAAACTACAAATTGAATATTCTATTCATTTTATAATATAATAAAAAATATAGAAAGTTTTTCCTTCCAAATAATCTTAACCTGTGTACTGGGATTTTCGGCTTTGCAGGACTTTGAGGTAAATAAAACTATTCTATTCTATTTCGTTTCGTAGCGTCTGTTGGGCATCTGACTATTTTCATGTCGTAACGTACTCGTACCGTTAATTGCGCAGCCGCCTTAAACCTTTACGCTCGAGATTTTTCCGTCATGTGTATTTACGACTCGACGATTTAGCAGTTCGACACGTTTGGTATCTACACTTTTACGTTCGACAATTTAATGCGTCACCACCGTAGAATAACCGAACCGTCGATTAGACGTCCATATGAATATTTAACTTACCTTTTTCTATCTCTCATTGCACCTTCTTTGGCTTCTTTTAGGGCGGTTTCAAGAGCTTTAACCCGTTCCATAGTTGCACGGAGTCTCTTTTCGAGTTTAGGCAATTCACATCGTAAATCGGCATTATCTCTAACAAGCTGCTTGTGAACTTTAGTAAGTTGATCAAGATTATTCTCCAAAAAGTAAATCTTTTGCCTCTGGGCCAATGAACCACCATCTTCTTCATTTTCTTCTGACGCAATTGTTTTCTTGAACCTTGCCTGTTAAAACGAACGAATAGTTTTATTCTTATTAAGTTTTTATTAAGCAATACCTGTAAATCTTGGATAAACAGTTTACGAAGATTATGAAGTGATTGAAGTTCCTTGGCTACAGTGTCCTCGAGTCCCTTGAGATCTTTACGTGCTTGCTCTCTTCGCTCATTAACCAAACTGTAGAATATTTTTGTTTGTTTTTAAGTACATTCGTTCTGAACATGTCACATCACCACGCTCTTAAAAACGGACTGAATTTGGTTAGGTAATGTTTCCGAACCGTAGTTGAAATAATTTAATAATACGTGGGCGCATTTGTGTATAACATCTAAAAATAGCTTTCTTTTCAGAAAAATACTCTTATATTTACATTTATTGAACAATTATCTACAACTTTTAAATTCAAAAATTTATAGTCAACGATTTATTATTACATTTTTACTATATTCAACTATATACAAATTCACACGCGATATTATATTCTACACGATTATTAGTTATCAATAAAAAAAGACGTTTTTTTTGTACTTTTTTCATTATATTATTTGGTGTATATCACAAAGTATACGATTCATTAAAAATCGCGTTGAAACAAAACATAACCAAACAGCGGTGTGATGTGACACTGCTTAAAAAATAAATAAACAAAAATAATAAATAAAAGGGAATATACAAAAGGAATGGAAATATAAAATGATAAGGATCTGGATAAAAATGCCACGATGCGCCGAACAAATAAAATTTTGAATATACATTCAAAAAGTTGCTTAAAAATTTCTAGATTATAATATCACAGATAACTTATAATTAAAAAATTATTGCAAGTTTAAAAATTCTTTGGTATTTTAGCATGAGATCAATTTTATAGATTTAATAAAAATATAAAAAAAAATATAAAAGTTTTTTTTTCATTTTAAGGAAAGATTTGCACATTTCATGACTTATTTAAATACTGATATTTTTTCTGCAGTCTTAAGTTATGAGTAAATAATTAAAAATGGAAAGTATAAAGTATGTTTATAAAAATTCAAGCCTAATAAAATAATACTGCTTTCTCAAATATTTGTAAATTTTGATTTAAGCGAATTTAATTCCACTTGCAGATAACTCACAATTTTTCATAATCTTTTAAACTTAAAGGTGCACAATGTGTCTCTACAGTTAAAAAAGAAGTAAAATTATCGTCAAAAATAATCCATATTTAGTTCTGCCTAATTCCTAACTATTCTATCTTTAAAAAAAAACACTAAAAATAATGTACACATATAGGTACAAAAGTGCATCTCACGAAATTTGTGCATCTTTCCTTAAAATAACGATTATTTAATCTTACGATGGCGTAATATAAAGGTACGAATACCATTGATGAAAGGAATTATTTACATAACGATGAAATAATGCGGACACTTATGGGTGACTAAAAGTAAAGTAAGTGAAATAAAAAGGTGCAAATGAAATGTGTGTATATGAAAAACGGACGTCGGGTGATGATACTGATGTATGTGATCGTTTTGTTTATCGTTTAATCTAATAATTTTGGTTAGCGTATTCAAACTATCTTTGTCTGATTTAGCCAAATCTTTATTTTCAAATTCGTTTTTGTACGGAATAAATTCGGCCCACGTGTCCGCTTTTGGTCGTCGGATGTAGATGGGAGATTTAGGATCAGTTTCATTTTGATACAAGGAACGGTTGTCGGTTAATGGGATTGAGCGTTTTGTATTTTTATTGTTTGTTGCTTTTACTGACATGAGATCCTGGAGCTTATTTGATTTGTATTCTTCTTCAGCTTTTAGTTTCTCATAATCGGCCTGGAGCTGCTGTTGTGCCAATGTTAATTTCTGATTAAGACTAAAGAGAAAAATTTATAAATTGGTTTAATAATTAATTGCAAAAACAGTACTTACTCTTTAATATCATTGATTAATTGTTGTTTTTCAGATATTTCATCTCTTAATGTGGCTACTTGTTTTTGATGAGCATCTCTTAATTGATCCATCTGTTGTTCCAAGGCCACTCGTAATTGTGTTGCTTCTTTCTTTGCACTTTCACTTGCAGTTGATACCTAAACAAATATAAATTCATGCCCGAATTTGGAGCAAAATAAATATCCTACCTGTTCAGCAGCCTTTAATTTAGCACACTCTTCCCGTAAAGCATCAACATTTTCTTCCAAAGTCCTCTTCTTATTTTCTGCTTCTCGCATACTCTCCTGCAAACTCTTCATCCTCGCTTCATGTTGTGATATAAGCAACCTACTTTCAGCTAATTCCTTCTCATAATCAGTGATTTTTCGATTACTATCTTGTTGGGAATTCTCCAATTCGTGCAATCTTGTTGTGATATTTGTGACATCAGATTTCATTCTTGAAATATACAAGCGAGCAACAGTGAATTCTTCTTCCAATTTATTTGCATCATTTGAAACTCCTAAATCATTCCTTTCACCACCTAATGCAGTACCTATATCACCTAATTCTTTTAATAAATTACTTAACATTTCAGCAAGACGTTTCTTTTGATGGGAACTCATGTCACGCAATTGTTGCAATTCTGAAGAAGTTGTGTTCAGAGTTGCTTGTTTTTGCATTAACTCCTCAGACATATTTTCCATGTCTTTATTCTTAGCATCAACTTCTTGCGATTTCTGGTCATAGTTGACTGCAAGTTCTTCTAGCGCTTGGAGTACTTCTTTAACTTCTTCCTTAGCACTTTCATTTTCCTAAAAATAAAATAGTCATAGCCAACAAATTTAGGAAAAAAATCAGGTCTCTACGACTTTACCTTCAAAAGTTATGAATTTTTTTTTATAAAATATGAGAATGTACTTTTAATAGATTTTATGAAAAAAAATTACCAAAAGCTCCGAAATTTTTCTCCAGAATTTTTTTGTCACAACATACTTGCGGAACTAACCAATGTTTAATAATAAGTACAAAAAAATGGGGTGTTACATTTAATTTAAGAAAGATGAGGTCATTTGCGGTGAAACCAGAAGTGAAATTAAATTTTTTTTAGTTCAATAAATGCAATTTCTTATGCCATATAACATTCTGCCGTAATAGCCGGCCCCTACAAAAAGTTACGAATTCCGCGTCGAAAAAGCAAGAAAAAGATGAGATATTAAAAAAAGCGCTCGTTTTACGATTATGAATAAAAAAAAAACGCGATTTTGTTGCATTAGTAGATCTTGAGATAAGACTCGTATAGATTTGATATTTTTGGCGCCCGAAAAACGCTAAAATTGTACACTGCGCGTTTCGGTGCCGTGACATCACACCTTTGCGTCTGGAGACTTAAAAATTGTACTGTTTAATCAGCAGTATATGAGAATAAAAGGGCCTAAATTTTGTTGCTTCCCTTTAAAACCCGACGGAGCTGCGATTCAGAACCGGATCTACACATTTTGTCACCCTGGGCACCATGCAAATTTGGCGCCCCCCCACACAAAATTAAAAAATAATATTGTATACAGGGTGTCCAGAAATTAAGCGTCAAAACTTTAGGAGGCTATTCTACAACTAATTTTAATTAAAAAAATTGTCTTTTTTCGCGCCCCCCTTTGACTTTCACCCTGTGCGAGTGCCCCACTCGCTCCACCCTAGATCCGGCTCCGCTGCGATTTCTCAAAGTTATCGCCGCCGACTACCGGAAAAAAAGCAAAAAAATCGACCATTTTCGGATTATTTTTCAAAGTGTTAAAAAACTTCAAAAAATTTAAAATTCGTACACCACTTCGAATAAACATTCCCCTTTACGATGCCACTTGAATTTTTAAAATCGGACGAAAAAAACAGCTTTTTGGCAACCCCGCGCAAAAAAAGTCCGATTTCGTGCTAAAAATAAATAAGGGGTCCATATCGCCGCCCCCTTAATAGATAGGTCTAGGCGGGTCTAAAGCACCGTTTTCAGAATTTGGTCTCCATAACATACTAAAATTTTGTACTATTCGGGGTGAATTTCGGACACTCGGGAAAAGTATCCTTACTGTTTTAGTATTTTTGATGATGATGACTGTCTTCAAATTTATAATCATACACTTACTTGTTGAATTCTGTTCATCTCAGCTTGAAGCGCTTCATAATCACGACGAGTGGCAGCAATAAGTTCATCTTGTTCCAACATTTGTTCCTTAAGTTTCTCAACGTATTGGCTTTGTTGATTGATTTCTTCATCTTTTTCGTCCAGCTGTTGATATAGTCTTTCTCTTTCTTGTTCAAGTTTTTGTCTTTCTTCGGAACCAAGGGTGGAACCAATCATTAAAGCAGGTGTAGCAGGCATTGGTCCAGCTGAAAAATTAGAAAATTTAATAAAAAATTCAATATAATTTTTTGAAACTTACAAACTGCAGTTGTTGTAGATTCTTCCATGGCAGCATTAGGGGTGCTGGCTTCAGCTGTTTCATTTAAGTTAACTTGCTCATCAGGGTTAACACTTTCCCCAGAGCGCCACCTTTGTAACTCATCCTCCAACTTCTCAACTTTGCCCTTAAGTCTGCCGACTTTTTCTTTTTCTCGTTCGTACCTCCTCTTCCATTCTTCTGCAGTCAGTTCTTCATTGACACAAACAACATTCTTCACGGTCTTTGCTCTAAAAAGTATTAATTAAAACCAAATTTATCAATATTATAATAATCCCAACCTTTTGCCAAATTCTAAAGTTGATTTTGTTTCAGATTCGTTGAAGCTGGCAGGAGAGCAACAAATAACAATTGTCGTTCTAGCATTACCTCCCAAAGATTCTTGTAAGATACGTGTAAGTTTTGAATCTCGGTATGGTATATGAGTTTTATTGCCGTCAGCCAAGGCACTAATTACATTACCGAGAGCTGATAAAGATTTATTAATATTCTTGGCTTCATCCAATACAGTGCCTTCAGCACCAGTTTTTGAAACTTTTTCAGAACCTGCTAAATCTACCAAGTATAGCTTTCCTGATAATTTCTTCTGATTTTCTAAATTTTCTTGCTTAACATTTATAAGGAAAACTGAATGTGATCTAGAAGAATGTTCATTCATATCTAAAATTGTGGTTTTAAGTGGGTTTATTAGATTAGGATTTTGGGATAATCTTACTGGTAACAGCTATGTGCCTATTTGATTTTCCTTCTTCTATTGATTCGAATACCTCTTCAGGACTTGATACAAATCGTTCTGTAGCACCCTTTACAAAAGGAACCCTGTTTTTATCTTCATGAACACTAAGATTAACCTTAGAAACTGAAATTTTAAAATTGGTTAGTCAAAATTCTTGTCTTTAAAGGTAAAGTTTACACACCATCTAATAAGTCTCTAATTTTGTCCATGTAAATTTCAAAATAGGAAACTTTTATGTGGAATTCGAGATTTTCTTCCATTGCATAAATGTGGTTGAAAATATCGTTGACTATACGAGGGATTATTCCTTGTTTTGCAGGGTCCCCGAGGACACCTTCCATCGTGTGCGTTTTGCCCGAACTTGTTTGACCATACGCAAAGATGGTTCCATTATAACCAGCCAGCACGTCAGAAACAATACTTTTCGCCGCTTCATTGTAAACTTTTTCTTGTGTTGCATTTGGCTTAAATACTTTGTCGAATAAATATACTTTGCCCTGAAAATATAATTTCGTTTAATACAATTTTAAATCAATTGGGGAAATGAAATTACGAAAATTTATTTATTTATAGCAATTGTTTGTTTCTAAAAAAAAACTCGTAAATCCATTTCTCGCGTCTGAACAGTTTTTTATTTATCAATTCACGTTCTTATTTACTGTAATTTCCTTGAAGCAATTTAGATAAATGAAAAGTTTTTAAATTTCAATAATTCAGATATTTTTAGAATCGTGGGTAATTTCGGGCTTTAACTAAAGTTAAATCCGTGACAAAAATAAATGACTAATAGGAAATTGCTCGTCGTGTAATGCAAATAAAATATTTTTTTCGACGCCTCTTTGGCATTTATATTAAAAAAATAATCGGTATGCGCATTTTCTGAATGTGTAGGAAAAGTTCAATTTAATTTCAGTTGCTAATTTTGTTGATTACGTGATGTTGAAGCGTTCTGGTTTTAAGAAATGAACTGTATATTATGTTCAATAAATAGAGAAATGAGTAATGAATTTGCGTTTTACATACAGTCTATTCTTGTTATCGTTAAATTAACACGGTAATCAAAGACCGGATTTTGTTTCTCAGTCGAAGTTATTCGCCTCGCCAAAATTTTATCTTTTCATTGTTCTCTTTACCAAAACTTTATTGAAAACAATGAATAATACAGATTGCACGAAAATAATATGGGAAAGACAGTGGAGTTCATCTGATATGACCAAAGCAATTGACGCAGTTCGAAAAACGAAGATGGGATGGAAGGTCAGGAAACAGTTTAATGTAACAAAAACCACTCTTATGAGATTTTTTAACGTTAAGTACGGAACACCCCAGGAAGCAGCAAATACAAGTACACGAAGGCCTACAGTTTTGGGTAGGATATTGATGATCTGGTTCGGTATTGTCTTGCTAGAAGCGTCGTTTTTTGGACTTACTCGAAGAATAACCGTGCAACGGGCAGGGTGAACTAACTTTTCACATCCTTCCAAGGAGGAAATTGCTGTGAATAAGTGGGTTACTCTTTTCCTAAAACGCCACAAAGTCACAGTGTCGGGAAGGGAGACTATCGGAAAATCCTACTGGGCAGCTCTTAGATTTACCAAAGAAAACCTACAAAAACTCTATAATCCCCTTGAACTTACGACGTCGATGAGAGTGGTATTACTATTGTTCAATCAAAAGTACTTTCGGAGCAAAAGTGGGCTCCACTAGGAACAATTTTTGCACCACATCCTTCAGGTTGGATTAAAACAACTCTTTCACGCAATCGTTTCGACACTTCGTCAAGTCCTACAAAGAAAAACCTGTATTCTTAATTCTTATAGTGCTTGTCAGTTTCGGATATTAGCGATCATTGCGATTTGAACTTTGTCGGCCGAGGCTCTGAAGAGGCGACTTTTTTTGTGTTGAACCATGTTCGCGTGTTTTTCAACCGGGATGTTCTTGTCCTTCGTGCTCCTCTTTTTCCTTCTATTTTGTCTTGTAGGATTTTAATTTTATCGTTGGTTGTTTCTTATTATGTGTCCTAGGTTTTCTAGTTTTAGCGATTTTATTGTCACGATGAGGTCTCTCTCTTTGCCAATTCTTTCGAGGACATCTTCGTTGATCACATGGTCTATCCAAGGGTTTTTCAGGAGCGTCGGTATAGCCATATTTGGAATGATTCCAATTTTTTGCAACTGGCTTCTGTTAAAGTCCACGACTTCACTCCATGTAGTAGTACTGGTAAGACATGACATTTTAGAAATCTGATCTTCATTGACAAGGGTAGATCGTGAGTTCTGAATATCTTTGACATTTTGAGAAATGCGGTTCTAGATGTCCCTATTCGCCGTTTGATTTCAAGTGCTTGGTCCCATCTGTCATTGATGTTCTGAGGTATGTGTATTAAGTGGGAGTCCATACTCGTTATTTAGTGGTTGTGTTGGAAAATGTCCATAGAAACGTGCTGTTTTTCCTATAAGATATATTATCCCCGAAAATGAGGATAGGTGTGCAGAAATGCGCAGGAGAACTGTCACCTAATTGAGCTGTCCAGGAATACACAGGAGAATTGTCATCTTACTGAGCTATCCAGGAATGCACAGGAAAACTGTCAACTACCAAGCTCTCCAGGAATACACAGGAGAACTGTCAACTACTGAGGTCTCCAGGGATGCGCAGGAGAATTGTCATTTACTGACCTCCCCAGGATTGCGCAGGAGAACTGTCATTATTGGTCATAATGGGAAATGCGACGCCTATTTATACGGGTTGTGAATCATAGCCGCCTCCACTAATTGTATGTTTTTGTTAGGAGGTTGGTTGTCGATTTGGTGGTACAAATGGGTTGCCTATTTCATAACAAAGCTAAATTCCTTACAGCTAAATGTATACTCTGTGGACTCATGTCGATTGTTCAGGGACTGAGAAAAACACTTATATTTGTGACTTTTGTCGTCAGCCCAGAAAATAATTTTAAATTGAATAATTGTAGTAATTAACTGTTATAATCTAGCAATTTTATATTGTTTTTAAATCAAATCGTAAAATTTGGGCACTCTCCTCTATGATTTATTAGCGTATCAAAATGATTTAAAAAAATTTAACAAACTTTTACGTTTGAAATAGTTTTCCTGTTTAAATTTGAAAATGCTAGTTTTTATTACTCGTTGCGGTAAAAAGTTTTACTATTATAGATGATTACTCATCATTACATACCTAAGTTTCGTAGTCTTGTATCAACATTACAGTTCATCATCACTGCCCGTAGGCAATTTTTTCTGCTCTAATAACAAATGTTTCTTTTCTCATACATATAATGTTAATACATACAACGTCGAGGTGAAGTTGAAATTAATACCTCATAAAACCTACTGCAAGACTAATTTTATAAATAATATACTTATTTATAAAAATCAGGTTAATAATCTAAGAAATTAATTAAACCTATTAGAAAATAACGAATTTTAAGAATCTGCTTTTAATTATACTTTTTTCTTAATTAGTTGCAATCTCTTGAAACAACAGTGAAGCTCGCACACGTAACTAATTAAATATAATTAATTCTCTGATCGGTATAAAACACAAAAACATAAGTTTTCTGCTTAACTAATCGACATAAACTTTACCGTTGGAAAGCGTGAATATTTCTTTTGTGATTTCAACACACAGCGAGGTAATTGTAGTAGTACAAAAAAATTAATGCTTTCTCTGTTTTTAATACTAAATTCTGGTTAGCTTAAATATAATCACGAGACAAATTTTCATACGTTATATAAAATTTTTATGGATTGGAACTGAATTTATTTTACTTTTATTATGAATAAATAAATCAGCAAAAATCAATGAATTTTTAAAGTAAAAACATTAAAAAAAATGAAATTATTTTTATTTATATTTTAAAAAATGCTCAAAATTAGTCAAAAAAGTTGCTATAAAAATCAATTTTGAATTTTATAAAAACATTTTCACTTCTATGGAAAATAACTGAATTGATCTCGGAATTGATACATGGACTTCCAAGATTTTAACGTTTTCAGAATTCAAGTTACGTTTTTTTTAGAAAAAGGATCAAACGCTGCAAATTATAACGTTAAATTTAGTTTTTAGTATTTGATCATGGATGCTACGTACACTCCTTGGAGATTAAAATTAAAAAAAGTGAATGCAGCGATAAGATATTAAGACCAATCTTTCAGGTCGCGTCTTTCTCTCTTGTACTCATACAAATCAAAGCAAAACATCGTTTCATATTGTAGTACCCAACCATATGTAGAGATGTTTATTTCCAAACCAACTAACTTTATTTCAAAATTAATTAATAAAATAAGGTAAAATAATAGCTACCGGGCTGAAGTTACATATAAATGCATTCATTTTTACATTCATATTTTTTTTTAGAAAAAAAAAAATGTAAGGGCTCAACTTTTTTATATTTTGTTACAAATACAGTCCTTAGTAAAACTACATAAAAAGATGTGTCAAAATCAGACCATGAGTCAAAAAATTTAAAAAAGAATGAAAATAATCAGTCACTTTTTCACATTTAATTTTTTTTTATCGAAAACAAAAAAATGTAAAGGCTCAATTTTTTTATATTTTGTTACAGATACAGTCTTTAGTAAAACTGCATAAAATTTTTTTTTAAATCAGACCAGGAGTCAAAATATTCAAAAAAAAAGAATGATAATATGTCACTTTTTCACATTTAATTTTTTTAATCGAAAACAAAAAAATGTAAGGGTTCAATTTTTTTATATTTTGTTACACATACAGTCCTTAGTAAACCTGCATAAAAAGTTTTTTCAAAATCAGACAAGGGGTCAAGAAATTAAAAAAAAATTAAGAAAATAGTCACTTTTTCAGATTTTATTTTTTTTATCGAAAACAAAAAAATGTAAGGGCTAAATTTGTTTATATTTTGTTATAGATACAGTTTTTAGTAAAACTGCATAAAAAGTTTTTTCAAAATCAGACAAGGAGTCAAGAAATTAAAAAAAAAAATTAAGAAAATAGTCACTTTTTCAGATTTTATTTTTTTTAGCGAAAACAAAATATGTAAGGGCTCAATTTTTTTATATTTTGTTACAGATACAGTCCTTAGTGAAACTACATAAAAAGTTGTTTCAAAATCAGACCAGGAGTCAAGAAATTAAAAAATAAATTAAAAAAATAGTCACTTTTTCAGATTTTATTTTTTTTTTTATTGAAAACAAAAAAAGCAAGGGCTCAATTTTTTTATATTTTGTTATAGATACAGTCTTTAGTAAAACTGCATAAAAAGTTTTTTCAAAATCAGACCAGGAGTCAAGAAATTAAAAAAAAAATAAGAAACTAGTCACTTTTTCAGATTTTATTTTTTTCATCGAAAACAAAAAAATCAATTTTTTTACATTTTGTTATAGATACAGTCTTTAGTAAAACTGCATAAAAAGTTTTTTCAAAATCAGACAAGGAGTCAAGAAATTAAAAAAAAAATTAAGAAAATAGTCACTTTTTCAGATTTTATTTTTTTATCGAAAACAAAAAAATGTAAGGGCTCAATTTTTTTATATTTTGTTACAAATACAGTCCTTAGTAAAACTACATAAAAAGTTATGTCAAAATCAGACCATGAGTCAAAAAATTTAAAAAAGAATGAAAATAATCAGTCACTTTTTCACATTTAATTTTTTTTAATCGAAAACAAAAGAAGGTAGGGGCTCAATTTTTTTACACATACAGTCTTTAGTAAAACTGCATAAAAATATTTTTTTAAATCAGACCAGGAGTCAAAATATTTAAAAAAGAATGAAAATAATCAGTCACTTTTCAACATTCTATTTTTTTAATGGAAAACAAACCAATGTAAGGGCTCAATTTTTTAATATTTTGTTAAAAATACAGTCTTTAGTAAAACGGCATAAAAAGTTTTTTTCAAATCAGAGTCAAGAAATTAAAAAAAAAATAGTCACTTTTTCAGATTTATTTTTTATCGAAAACAAAAAAATGTAAGGGGTCAATTTTTTTATATTTTGTTACAGATATAGTCTTTAGTAAAACTGCATAAAATATTTTTCTACCGTTTTACTAAGGACTGTGTTACAAAATATAAAAAAATTGAGCCCTTAAATTTTTTGTTTTCCATTAAAAAAATAAAATGTGAAAAAGTGACTGATTATTTTCATTCTTTTTTTAAATATGTATTTTGACTCCTGGTCTGATTAAAAAAAAAACTTTTTATGCAGTTTTACTAAAGACTGTATCTGTAAAAAAAATATAAAAAAAATGAGCCATTACATTTTCTTGTTTTTGATTAAAAAAATTAAATGTGAAAAAGTAACTGATTATTTTCATTCAATTTTAATTTTTTTGAGTCATGGTCTGATTTTGAAACAACTTTTTATGCAGTTTTACTAAGGACTGTATTTGTATCAAAATATAAAAAAATTGAGCCTTTACATTTTTTTTTCTAAAAAAAATATGAATGTAAAAATGAATGCATTTAAATGTAAGTTCAGCCCGCTATAATAGCTAATTCCGAGGCTAATTCCTTGAAACATTTCACTTCTATTTTAATTTGATGTTTATTGTACTTTTCAATTCAATTCTTAGAAGATTATCCTCCAGCTCTTTCAGTTTATTTACCTGTTATTTTTATTTATTTAATCTTGCACATTTTGTTTTATTACTTAAGGATATGTCATTTAGAATTAAGAAATATTACAAATTTACTTAGAATTCATTACCTTAGGATAGGTTATTAAGAATTATTATAAATTTAGTTAGAAAAGGGTCCAGGGTATTTCCAAATTAAAAAGGTTATTAACCATAGGGGTTAACCATGCCTCACTCTTGGATACAGAAGATTTTTAGATTTTGAGTTTAAGTTTTAGTTTTGAAAAAAAGACAATTCTAGTTTGACATTAGTCCTGACTAGTTGTTAAGTAAGTTAAGTCTTTGTATAAAGATAAATAAAAATAGTAAATTCGGAAATCTTCGGCCATCTTTTCAGGGAGCACGCACACATAGTACGTCCGATATGTAGAATATTGTTTTGGAAAGACTTGTGTAAATCTACGTAATGATCATTTGCAATGATTTGTATGAGTAGGAGTAAGAGAGAGAAAGATGCGACTGGAAAGATTGGTCTTAATGCATTTTTTTAGGAAATCCTACTTTATGATTTGTAAACCTACACACTAATGTTGGTTGACGCCAAAGGCCAACTACGGAAGTAAAATGCCATGTAAACTCATTTACTTTCCTGCAATTGCGGTGACGAAATTTTGATGCAAGTTTCTTTGTTAACAGAAAATGTGTTTTAAATTAGCCTAAAATTTGAAGTAATCAGCCAGAATTTAATAATAAATAATTGGAACTCTACAATGGTGCCCTTAAAAATCAATAAAGGCTCATGTCCTTGACCAGCACGCGCCTAAACTCCTTGCTGTAGCAAAACCCTATTTATATCTTCTTCAAAATGTATACATGAATCGCCTTTACGTTTCCTGTAATACAAATCGCCCACCCGCTTATCATGTAAATGTTAAATTAACCCAGGATGGGCGTTAAGAGAAAGTGTTTTTAAAACAGGATTTAAGTTTTTTTATTAAAAATATATGATTAGTTTTCATTATTACAGTCATTTTGGTATTTTTATATCATAAATTGAAATGACCTAAATACATCTAAGTGGATTTTCAAAGTCTTCATAGAAATTTTCATGAATTAAGTATTATTGAGGAAGTTCTTAATATTTAAAAGTAGCGTTGTACTTTTATTAATGAGGTTTTAGCAGTAGGTCGGCGCCCGACAAATCGATTCTTGCTCATACTTTTCAATGAATAAGAAAATAGGCGCAAATAAGTAAATACAAACAAAAAACAAGTACATATTGGATAGTGTTCAACTGAAACAAAAAATACGAAGAAAAAACACGATAAAGCCGTATCTTTTAAATAGGATTATTATGGTTCATTTCAGTGGGGTCACCTCAGATCCCTACATAGCTATAAGAGATGTACCACAAGGTTCCAAATTAGGACCTCTCCTGTTATCCATTTTTATATATGTAGGTCTGCTGGGTATTTATTGAAAATTATTTTAGAAAATCAAACCCACGTTTATCATTTCCACAAATCATTCACTTGAATTCAAAACAGCTGCAATAAGATACGATAAATTTTTTAAAAGAGAAACGCCCAGGCGAATTAATTACTTTATAATTTCCGGAATCGTGGGACTCCACCTAAATTTTTCTTTGGTACAAACAGCTGAAATTAAAAGCATAAACTCGTAAACCATTTTACAATAGCAATCAAACATCTGATTAAAAATGAGCAAATGAACACAGGAAACAATCGAGAACCTGTTTTAAGTTTAAAAACAAAAAATAACAATACAAATCCACTTTTATTGCAGGACTTACGCATGATGAAACATACAATTGGGAAACATTTGCACTAAAGTTTATGACTAAGAAGTTTGAAACACTCGGATATTTAGCTTACGTGATTAACTAAGTGATTAATGATTATATTATCTATTAGGAAATCTGCGGGGATTGATTGAAATGAAGAAATTAATTCTTCGATTTTTTAAAGAAGTTTACTTTGATTAACAGAAGTAAGAACATAGAGCTCCCCTATGAAGAGCTCCACTTCAAGACAAGGACAAGAGGTTTTTTTTCGTCCGATTTAAATCCGGATTAAAATTGGATTATTTTTCTGGGGTCATATGAATAGTCTTGTAAATCAAATATTCTGGCGAGCAATTAAATCGAATCACTTCGCACTTTTAACTTTTTTGCGAGAACCAAGGAATTGTATTGACAAATAAAATACAGGGTGAGTTTAAAGTAAGGAATAAAAATCATAACTACGTTATCTTTTAGAATTTTTAAAAACCGTAAAAGATGTGTCGCATTGTTTTTGAAAACCTTTATTTTGAACCCAACAATATTTTTTTCTCAGTTGACATGACGTCACTATGACGCCATAAATTTCTTTTTAATGGATTGATATGGTTTTTATACCATAAAATAATACCTTATTAAGACAGTTTTACAACGCTACAAAAAGATTATACCAGCGCCATCTTCCGGTTTTTAAAAAAAAATATTAAATTTCCCCTTAAACATTAGTTTAAAGTAAGGCATAAAAATCATAACTACGTTATCTTTTGGAATTTTTAAAAACCGTAAGAGACGTGTCACATTGTTTTTGAAAACCTTTATTTTGAACCCAACAATATTTTTTTCTCAGATGACATGACGTCACTATGACGTCATATTTTTTTTTTAATGGATTGATATGGTTTTTATACCATAAAATAATACCTTATTAAGACAGTTTTACAACGCTACAAAAAGATTATACCAGCGCCATCTTCCGGTTTTTTAAAAAAAATATTAAATTTCCCCTTAAACATTAGTTTAAAGTAAGGCATAAAAATCATAACTACGTTATGTTTTGGAATTTTTAAAAACCGTAAAAGAAGTGTCGCATTGTTTATGCATATCTTTATTTTGAACCCAACAATATTTTTTTTCTCAGATGACATGACGTCACTATGACGTCATAATTCTTTTTTAATGGATTGATATGGTTTTTATACCATAAAATAATACCTTATTAAGACTGTTTTACAACGCTGCAAAAAGATTATACCAGCGCCATCTTCCGGTTTTAAAAAAATTATTAAATTTCCCCTTAAACATTAGTTTAAAGTAAGGCATAAAAATCATAACTACGTTATCTTTTAGAATTTTTAAAAACCGTAAAAGACGTGTCGCATTGTTTTTGAAAACCTTTATTTTGAACCCAGCAATATTTTTTTCTCAGTTGACATGACGTCACTATGACGTCATAAATTTTTTTTTAACGGATTGATATGGTTTTTATACCATAAAATAATACTTTATTAAGACTGTTTTACAACGCTACAAAAAGATTATACCAGCGCCATCTTCCGGTTTAAAAAAAAATTATTAAATTTCCCCTTAAACATTAGTTTAAAGTAAGGCATAAAAATCATAACTACGTTATGTTTTGGAATTTTAAAAAAACCGTAAAAGACGTGTCGCATTGTTTTCGAATACCTTTATTTTGAACCCAACAATATTTTTTTCTTAGTTGACATGACGTCACTATGATGCCATAATTTTTTTTTTTAAACGGATTGATATGGTTTTTATACCATAAAATAATACTTTATTAAGACTGTTTTACAACGCTACAAAAAGATTATACCAGCGCCATCTTCCGGTTTTAAAAAAAATTATTAAATTTCCCCTTAACCATTAGTTTAAACTAAGGCATAAAAATCATAACTACGTTATGTTTCGGAATTTTAAAAAACCGTAAAAGACGTGTCGCATTGTTTTTGAATACCTTTATTTTGAACCCAACAATATTTTTGTCTTAGTTGACATGACGTCACTATGACGTCATAATTTTTTTTAAACGGATTGATATGGTTTTTATACCATAAAATAATACTATATTAAGACTGTTTTACAACGCTACAAAAAGATTATACCAGCCCCATCTTCCGGTTTAAAAAAAAAATTATTAAATTTCCCCTTAAACATTAGTTTAAAATAAGGCATAAAAATCATAACTACGTTATGTTTTGGAATTTTTAAAAACCGTAAGAGACGTGTCACATTGTTTTCGAATACCTTTATTTTGAACCTAACAATATTTTTTCTTAGTTGACATGACGTCACTATGACGTCAAAAATTATTTTTAAATAGATTGATATGGTTTTTATACCATAAAATAATACCTTATTAAGACTGATTTACAACGGTACCAAAAAGATTACAGCAGCGCTATTCCGTTTTTTTTTTAAATTATTAAATTTCCCATTAGTTTAAATCAGGGTGTCTAACAACTTTAAAATGCAAAATTCCCTGACCTTTCCAGGTATTCCAGACAACTTTTTTTTTAATTCCAGGTTGATGTTTTTTATCCTCTATGTGTTAAAGAAAAATAAAGAATATTTTTGAAATTATTACGAATAATAACACCTTGTTTAATCCGACTAGTTTCAACAAGAAAAAAATTGTTTTTAAGCTAAACATTTGAAAATTATCCAACCTAACCTACATGAACACGCCGAGGTTGGCGCATCGGTGATAAAATTATAAGAAGGAAATGAAAAATAATCGAAATATTAAGAAAAATATTAAATTTCCACGTTTAAAAAAAAATCACTGACATTTCCCTGATTTTTCAAAAGCCCTGACAAATCCAGGTTTTCCCTGTTTTCCAGGTCGTTAAGACACCCTGATTTAAAGTAACGCATAAAAATCATAACTACGTCATTTCTTGGAATTTTTAAAAAAACGTAAAAGACGTGTCGCATTGTTTTTGAAAAGATGCACATTGCGCAGTTGCATCTCGGAACAAAATTTTGGTAACAAAATATTACCGTCTAAACAGGCCTTTATGCCATATAACATAGTAAAATTTCAATTTTTTATTTTCATAAATAAAAAAATGGCAGGGGTGGCCTAGTTTCGTGGACACCCGGTATTTTCTGTGATACTTTTAACTAAATCTTTATCTGGTAATTCATTCTTAGGTCCTGTTGCATAGTTAAAACTTAAGCTCCAATTTAGCCACGACGCTAAATCGACTGCAAATGTCGATTTTTACATTCCCCATTACGAATTACAAATAGCGACTTATAGCTCCGCCCATCAGAATAATAAATTCGGTTCGCGCGTATAGACGGCAGCACTTTACGGGACATTTTTTAAAAATTGTGCGCTAAGATATCTCTGTTATTTTTCAAAAAATTTTAATTCGGCGAAA
The DNA here is from genome assembly GCA_963971135.1 of Stenus bimaculatus. Lineage (NCBI taxonomy): Eukaryota > Metazoa > Arthropoda > Insecta > Coleoptera > Staphylinidae > Stenus > Stenus bimaculatus. Next base: position 27,157,593 of record OZ020185.1, read on the forward strand.
ACAATAATTAAAGTTAAAAAATTCTCTTGACATTGTTCAGAACAAAAAGTTAATTTATTAAATTTTATTTTTTTTCTTCGACTGCGTAAAACTTCTATATTTTTGTAAAATATGAAAATGTAATCTGAACACTTTCATTGGCACTTTATAAACATGTCATATGTTTAAAAAATATTTCTCTAAGGTGCTTAGTTTGTACTGAAGCTTAGCGCAACGATTTTTCTATACGGAACACACGCTCTTAAGTGTCGCTCGAAGCTTAAGTTTAAACTGTGTAACCTTAGGCTTTAGCAGTAAACTTAAGGGAGTCAAATGTTGAAAAAACGACGCACTTATCTTTCATGAATTTTTTAAAGTGTTTCGAAATGGAAAGTCAAAAAAATAAAGAAATACCAAACTAAAGTAAGAATTTTACATTCATTTGCAATTTTTGTTATTTATGTATCTACAACTATATTTGTGTAATTTTGCAAGAAAAACTTCTATATTTATATTTTTATTTTTGCAAAACTACGCTTATATAAATCTAGATACATGAAAAACAAAAATTGTATATAAAAGTACAAGTCTTACTTAAGTTCGGTATTTTAATATATTTTTTTGTTTCCAATTCGAAACTCTTTAAAAAAATTCGGGAAAGATAAAAACATCGGTTTTTCAATAAATGAATCCCTATCACCTTAAACCGAGTTTTTTTTATTTAAAACCAAGATTCAATTGACAACTATGACAGTTTTTTTTCTCATTTTTTGCAAACCTTGTCAGTTTAAACCAGGTTTTAACTTTTTTTTCATGTAAACTAGCTTAATAAATTGTTTAATATTTCTTGAAAAATACTCATGCTATTTATGTATGTATTTTTTTTTCTAAAAAGGGCGTGTTCCGTAAGAAAATATTATTATTATTAATTCTAATTTATTATTTTAAGTTGGAATGGCAGCAGTGAAAAGAGAGACAAGGATTGTGAGAACTTCAATATCTACTCTGTTTCAACCCTATTGGAGATTTTTAGATTCTAGACGCAATCTGGGGGTGTTTTATGAAGACTTGTGTTCAAATTATAAATGAAATAGGAGTTTTCTTTACTCATTTCGATTTGACGAAAACAGATGATCGATTTTTTCAAAACAGCGCCCCCTACAGGTAGTCGTAATTACCAATTGTGACGTCTTATCTAGGGGTGCATTCCGAGTGGAGCATATGTAGCCTGCTACGCGTTCCGTGTGGCGCATTTACAGCATACGAGTTACTACCTCTTGTTGTAATGCTCTGTATCAAAGACTTCTATGTTTTCTATTGTTATACATAAACCGGACACGTGTCAGTTTTTGGTGTATCATTGGCGGCCATTTTAAAAGTGTTTGTCTCGGTGTTTGTTTTGGCGGTAAATTAAGAAAATAACCGAGGTGAATATAGCTAATGGACACTTTTAAAATGGCCGCCGTAGTTGACGCTGATACAATTTGGAGGCGCTGGTGTCTATTTTAAAATAGCTGTATTTTCCTTTACTTTACAAATTACCAGATACAACAAACAACTAATGCGATGGATTACAACTTCGGTTATTAATGGATTGAATCGTAAAAGTTAAATGTCCAAAGTTAGCTCATTAGCAGGTAAAAGTGGTAAATAAAAAACAGCTATTTTATGGAAATGTCAAATAGATTTATTATTTAAAGCTTCAGTAAAAAGCAAAAAACATGTACCAATGCGTTAAATCAAAAGAGGAAGTACCGAATATAGAAGTTCATATTTTTGCCACCAGAGGGCGAGCGGCATCTAAAAATTCCCAATAAGCACACGAGTCCGTGACCATCATTTTAGAAACACCCTGTATGTTCCACTCGGAATGCACCCCTAATCTGCACACGCTGGCAACGTTGCAATACTTAACCTCTTATTTAAAAATTGACAGAAATTCAATTTAAAATATTTTTAAAGAAACTATTGTCCCCATTAACCCAATTTATGCAAAATTAATTAAAATTCCAAGGATTTTATAGTAATTAGCAATAAAAAGTCTTTAAAAAAATTGAGCTCGATCACGCCAATAATTTGAGTCACTGCCAAAAAAATGTTCATTCAAAATCTACGTCGTAAGCCGAAAATCGCCGAAAAATTGAAACGCATGCGATAACCTCTATAATTTTTGTGTTAATTACTCATGATAATAATTATTACAATCGACAAGGCGCGGTTAGGTATTATAAAATATAAATTTATTGAATACATTTAAATACATAAGATAACTAAGTCTAAGCTCTACGCTAAGAATAATTCGTTTATTTACACAAAATTATAAACAAAAAAAATATTTAGGCTTTAATAAAAAACTGTTTTATTGCGTGATTTTTAATTTCCATCTTGTCAATCACGAACTGAAATTTAATTACTGGTTCGCGTATGAATTTTTGGTTTCGTAATTGGTTTATTTGGGTACGATTATTACATACAGGACTAAAAACGAGGACTGAAAACTATGAACCCAAACCTATTGATTTTTTCTCTATAAAGTGACGCAGGGGGTGTTATTAAGTTAGGTTGGCGAGACGGAACGGCGCTTCAAATAAAGATTATAACAATTGTTCTTACCGCTATGGAAATGCAGTTCTCATCGCTACCTGACGGAAATTTGACGATGAACTTGGAACCAGCTTTTTCTTCACTATCGTTCAGTGGCCGAAACCTACACACTACTTTAATACTGTCCTCGGCGGGGATCTCGCGCTCGCCGGACATTCTTGACGCCCGTTATAATTCGCACTAATAATAAATAAATTAAAAAAAAAGAACACCTAAAAATAATTCATTTGTATTTCCGCTTACGATGCACTACGACACATCGACTGACGTTTTCTAAACCAACAGAGCAGCCATTTTGAATACGCACCGCACCGCAAAGAAAGAAAATCGAAGATTAACCACCAGCGCCATCTACCCTTGTACCGTTAAACCCATGCTAATTTAGTTGCCTATGAAATTAATCATAGAAGTGTAAATTAAATAGTTTAATAAACATACGAGATTTATTTCCTTAATCTCCTTAGAATATTTATATATAAATAAATAAAATAAATAAATAAAAAATAAAGCTGAAATTATGACTCATGAAAAAAAATAAACCATTGACCATAGAGTGACAAGAGTGGAAACAAAGGAATTCAATATACAGGGTGATAGAGAAAACCAAAATATTTTATTTTATTGGGAATTTCGATTACAAAGAGATAACACCGTTTGGCTCCCTATGCGAGTTTTTGATAGAGTAACTAAAAGATACAGTAATTGTCAAATTTTATCAGGTTATGATTGGTTAGGATTACTGTAACTTTTAGTTCATAAATTCACACCAGAGGGGGAATCTGATCTTTGATCTTAGAAATCGCCAATTGGGAATTTTAAAATTCCATTCGCCCTCTGATTATAAAAATATGAACTTTTATACTTGTTACATGCTTTTTTGATTTATCCCTTTGGTACATGTTTTTTAAGCTTTCCTGAACCTCTAAATAATAAATAAATTCATAATATAAGTACCTTTTCTGTAGAACGTTAATCACGGATTATTTTAGTAGTTTTAAAATTACCAAAAACGTAAAGAAACAAAAGATATGATCAAAAAAATTTGATGACCCCCCCATATGTAACGCCGCTGAAAATATTTTTGAAACTTTTATTGGTCGTAAATGTGTATACTTATGTGAAAAAAGTATCGCCAAAATTTCAAATTAATATCTCCTATGATATTTATTTTATTTACAAGAAACTATTTTTTTTTAAACTTTTGTAGTGGTATAACTTTTTAAGGAAGCGTTTCCGGGCAATACTTTATAAGACAAAAATGCTTAGTTTAACTTCCTCTATCACCCCTAAAAAATTGTCACAGTTATTCCGGAACACCCTGTATATTAGCAAATGGCGTGCAGGTCACTGAGAAATAAGTTTGACTATTTATTATTAAATGCAAAAATAAGATCAAAAGGTGGTGTTTTAAGTATTTTTAGAAATTGATAACGTAAAAAATTAATATTTTATAATTTATTGTAAAAATTAAAAAAGTAGTGTAAATGACATAATTTCGTGGATTCTGTGATCGTGAATCATTCTGAACATACATAACCTCAATTATTAAGAGAAACTGAGAGAAACAAGTAAAAAAGTTTTATAGGATCATGTAAAATTTAGAAAATAACAGTTATTCTAAAGGACGTTAAGTATTAATATCACTAGTGTAGAATACTTCGCGAAGATGGAGAATTTACCAATTGAAGTTATAGAGCAAATTATGTCTGATAAAACTTTAACTTTATCGGATGTTACCAACACTCTACAAACTTGTAAGCGATTAAAATCAACCATCGAAGGCAGCAACTACATATGGAAACATGTTTTTGTTAACAGGTAAGGTGATTGAAAACCAATTTATTTAATTTACAATGCTTTATAATAATCATCACCTTCTTAAAAATATATTAAACGTACTAGGCGTGGTACCAGTGCTGGTAGTGGGAAGCCTGTAGCATATGACCTTGAATAGGCCTAAATAAATACATTAATTTATTTTTAATGTTTATATGCACTGCGTTGTACAGAAAAACTGTTCATTGTTCGGATAAGATATTCAGTTCGCACCAAGAAACCTGTTCGGGTTATTCAGTGCACTTGTCTAACAAAGTTGCACTGGATGTGAACTGCTGATGCAGTGGGGTAGAATTAAGGCGCACAAAATCAGTGCTTGTAATCTGAAAACGATATTAGTTAATTTTTAATTTTGAAATGACCATTCTATAAAAAAGAATAGAAAAAAATTGCAAAGATCAGTCACTTTTTCAGATTTTATTTTTTTTAATTGTAAACAAAAAATACAAAGGCGCATTTTTTTTATACAGACGTGTGCACAAAAAACGGCTAACGATGTAGCTTCGTTATTTCTTATCCGATTTTAATAAGTGATATGTCAAATTAAATGGTTTGAAGAATACTACTATCAGATAATAAAAGATTAATTTTATATTTGAAAACAACAAAGGAGGAGGGGGCAACTTTTCTTTTTCAAATATCAACATATTTTTTTCGATTGAAAAAATCATTAACAAAAATAATCTAAACCAATTATACCAATAATTTTTTTTTAAATTAATTTTTAATTTTTTTTTTATTATTATTAATTTTTTAAAATTTAATTCAATTGTTTTGTTTTTGAGTTTTGAGTTTTTAATTTTTTTTAAGTTTTGTTTTTTAATTTATTATTAATAAATTAAAAAAATATTAATAAATTAAAAATTATTAATATTAAATTAAAAAACAAAACTTAAAAAATTAAAAAAACTGAAAACTCAAAAACAAAAAAAAAACAATTGAATTAAATTTAAAAAAATAATAATAAAAAAATTAAAAAGAAATTAAAAATAATTAATTTAAAAAAAAAATATTGGTATAATTGGTTTAGATTATTTTTGTTAATGATTTTTTTCAATCGAAAAAAATATATTGCCATTTGAAAAAGAAAAGTTGCCTCCACCTCCTCTGATTTTTTCAAAATAAAATTAATCTTTTATTATCTGATAGTAGTATTCTTCAAACCATTTAATTTGATATATCACTTATTAAAATCAGATAAGAAATAACGAAGCTACATAGTTCGCCGTTTTTTGTGCACCCCTCGTTATTTTATTACACATACAATCGCAAGTAAAACTAAATAGAAAGTTTACTCAAAATATTTTATTTGTCTTTAGGTGGCCATATATTTTTTCCTCGATAGAACCTGAGGAAATCACTGATTGGTTTGATGAAGTCAAGCACATAATAAACTTAGAATTCCAAGTTGTAGATCAAGCTGTAAAGATGGCTTCCCAATTTTTATATGTGAAGACATTTTTCTATAGAGATTTTAAAGAGTGGGACTCAATGATTAACCAAAGAAAATTTAATGACGTATATGTTTTGTATTTGTTATCTTCTATAATTAAGAATAAATGTGCAATTAATAGCATAAAAATGGTACCTCTTACGTAATTATGATATAAAAGTTTAGTAATGGCAAGTAGTAATGAGAATTTTTTAGGACTCCAGGAAATTTGACGTTAATTTATTATAGTCAGCAGGCTTTACATTATTTAAATGACTGTAAGAGTGTTCGGGAATTGAAGGAGTTAATGAGATTACCTGAAAATTCCCGCACCCTTGAAAAATGTGCCACATTGATTGCCAAATCGTTTCAAGCGATTGAAGGAATAAAATATGAAAAAATTAGAAAAATCCTGGATAAACTAAGCCTTGAGGTTTGTTTTACTAGCACATTATTTACCTTGATAATAAATAAAATTTTTAGGCTCAAGATGAACTTCGTACTATTAATCCACACCATCCACTTTTTGCCATTTCAGAAAATGAGCAAATGAAATGGAAAGATCAAAACTTAAGTGAAAGTGTCTTTAAAGAGGATCATGCTCTACAAGTTTTTCAAGCAGTTAATAGAATTCTGTATGAGAAGTACAATTTTAATAATTTGAAGAATAACCCATCGACTTATTATTGTATTCCTAATTCTTATATTGATAAGGTATGTAAGTGGGACCTTGCGGCCGAATCTGGAACTGACGGAATGACGTCAGGAGTAGGTTAGTTGTCACCGACAATTCGCGATAACCTACTTGTGACGTCATATTTGTCGCCAATAGTATATGGCAATATACTAGCAATAAAGTGGCAAGTGGCACCTTCGATATACTATAATAAATACGGTTCCATGATAAAAGTGTACACGAAAAAAGCGCACGGCCATAGATGCGCACAAGAAAAAAGCGCACACGGAAAAGAACGCACATTTCACATGGAATAATTATTATAAAATTTATGCTTGTATATGCCAACATTTTTCCACGATTTATGTTAAAACGAATCATTTTGATTTAATAAAAAGTATATAATACTGTAATTTTTTTATTTGAACTACATTATTGTGCCGTAACAGCATTGTGCATAACGAAATAATGCTATTATTGTATATTGTAGGTATGGGAGTTTATAGACAATTTAAAGATTATCGGAATAAATAAATTTGACTTAAAATCAAAATTAGTCAAAATGAACATAGCAATGAAATAATATAAATAAATAATAGTAGTAATTTTTTAGGGATAATATACATACAGGGTGATGATAAAATCCGGAACAAAATTCGTAAATGCCGTATTTAATTTTTTTGAGAAAATCGCTCGGACAGGTCAATTTTAGTTTTTAAAATGCCATCTCTTGATATTAAAAAAGTATAAATGATGTCACTTTTGATTTTGCAATGACGTCATCATCGATTTTTTTTAATGGAAACCCCCACTTTTTTAAATCGTTTTTGATACACTTCATGTCACTCAACGAAAGATATAAAAACATGATTATATTTATATTATGATCATTATTAATTATTTCTATGAGAAATGTCCGCTTATTTCCGTGTGCGCTTTTTTCCGTGTGCGCTTTTTTCTGTGCGTATTTATCGTGTGCGCTTTTTTCTGGTCACCAACAAATACAATAGCGCGAACTAGAGTCGCCACACAGTGGGATGACACTAGAAAAATGGCACCCCAATGCCTCACCACACCAACAAGCGCCACAGTACCTGATATAAAGGGTTACAAAAATGCCACTTACCTCACCACCCCAGTGCGCACCCAACCTTATATGGAAAATATTTTTTCAGGTGTTGGAAACTGGTTTTGGTTTACCAATTCTATTATCAATTATTTATGAAAGTGTTTGCCGAAGATTGGGAATCAAATGTGTACCTTTAAATACTCCTCAACATTTTTCATTAAAATGTGTTAACTCAGAGGATTCTCGTCGAGTTTTTTATATAGATGCTTACAATGATGGAAATATTACTATAATACCAGTTTCGAAAAAACCTGAAAACCGGTATGATGCCAGATCAGTTGATGTGAGTTTAACAAGACTTATTTTAAATTACCTAATTTTTTATCATATTCAATATCAAATAAAGTGATTTCTAATTTCTAGGTGATGTTGAGAATGTTAAATAATCTATCAAGACTTTATGAAGAAGCAAAATTTAGATTTGAATTTAGACTGTTATACAAATTCAAAATGTTGCTTACTCCAAGCACTTACGCTTATATTGCGGAATTTACGAATTTTTTCTACCAACAAACTTTTAGACCCACTCCCAATTCTGAGGTATGTATTTAATACATAAAAGTGTTTCAAATTAGATAAATACGTTCTGTGTAAAAACAGACTTGGGTGTATTCTGAATTGATTTTAGGTATCTGTTTTTGAGATGCTTGAAGAGGAAATATATGAAAAGTCTCGATCTTTAGATATGGAAGAAAAGGTTCAATCAAAGTTTGAATATGTTAACTGTGTAATCATGTGTATTTTTTAGTATTTTACGAAGGGGCCAAAATATTCTCCGGAGAAGAAATTTCCAGTTGGAGCAATAGTGAAAAGAAAACTTACGAACGTTAAAGGAGTAATTGTTGGTGCAACTTGTATTTTTGTAGAACAAAAAAATTGGCCTTACCAAAGAGATCAATGCAGGTTAGATCCGTTATCAGAAACTTTCTATTTTGTTTTATATGAAAATGGATTGAGAGGATATATTGGTGAAGGTATTTTGTAATTCTTTCATTTATATGACTTAACAAAAATGTAATTTTCAGAGTGTCTGGCGTTAATTGATAACCCAACTCCATTACCCGATCATGTTATTGAAGTGGGAAAGTACTTTTCTCATTTCTTTATAAACCATTATGTTCCTAATACGGTAATGAACTCTTTTTATCATCAAGAAGAGGAATTTCGAGAGAAACATTACCAAACACTTTATTTAAAAAATAAAACTTGTTTTGAATCATGACTTCTTTTTTAAAAATATATTTTTGTAAATTATATAAACATTGTTTTATTTAGGTAAGATAATTTAATCATTCCACTCCGAACTTGTTTTCGATATCACCCCCAAGTGTCCGAAATTCACCCCGAATCGTAACAAATTGACAACCCCTTTTGTATTTTTACCCCGAAATCGAACATTTTTTATGAGGAGCCGCCAAAAGGGTGTATTTTTCGTACGATTTTAAAAATTCGAATGGCATCGTTAAGTCCTCTTTATGTTTATTCTAAGTTGGGTACGAATTTTAAATTTTACGAAGTTTGTTAGCACTTCAAAAAAAATTATCGAAAAATATCGATTTTTTTTCCGGTTGTCGGCGGCGACAAGTTTGAAAAATCGCAGCTCCGTCGAGTTTTAAAGGTAACAAACAAAATTTTGCCCCTTTTATTCTCACATCCTGAGGATTAATCAGTACAATTTTTAAGTCTCCAGGCGCAACGGTGTGACGTCGCCGCGCCTAGACGCGAAGTGTACAATTTTAGCGGTTTTTGGGCGGCAAATCTATATGAGTTAAGTTAAGCAATGCTTAAGGGCTGACGAAGCTAAGGGGCCTAATATCGTGCGATAAAAATAAGAAAATTTGTGCCATAAAAAACAAATTTTGCATGAAAATATCATGTACATTGAATACAATTTTTTTATTTTTATATTTTAACATTATAAGGTACCATTCGACGTTCTGGCTCTTTGAAAAGGCCAAAACTAAATAGGCCTAAAATAACCGAAATAAAAAAAGTCAAACGATAAAACGCCGACTTGGACAAAATTACAAAAAAAGCCGAAAATTTATTTTATAAAAAAACTTAGATTAAATTAAATTACTATATGGGTTTGTTTAGCTTTATTCTTTCGGCATTTAACCATATTATGCTTGTAAAAAATTGTGTATATTTTTTTATAAAAATGAAAGTTATAAGTGGCTGAAAGTCTTAAAAATCATAAAATAATTCAACGATTTTTTAAGGTTTTCCTTGGAATTTTCCATCGAAAAATGTACGACTGATAAATGATAGTACTACACGATTGCATAAAATTTTGTAAAAATATTTATAAAAATAAAAAAGTTATTAAGAGCATCTTCCTAAACAGAAAATATAGTGGTTTAGTACCCCAGAAAAATAGGCTAGTACGAAAAAGATTTTTGTATAATTTTTTTTGTAGACGATTTAGAAGTCATTTCTATACCTCCCAGGGGAAGGAAAAAAAATTGGAGAATCTACAAAAAAAAATATATTGACCTAAAAGTACCTTAACTTTGGACCCCTCTAATTAATTTTGTGTTAGGTTGCAGAAGGTGACTATCGGTTAAGTTGTAGCCTAATTAATTAAGATTATAAATCTGAAAAAAAATTGAAAATCTAACGAAGCAAACTTGAGTTTTTTCTGGGCTACTAATGCTCGATTTCATGATTTATCACAATTATTCCTCCCAAACTCGCGCGCCCTCTATGGATTCGCATTAATTGTCAGTTATTTGTGAATAATTTGCAAAGAAGCTCCAGAAAAGTGGGATGGATTTTCTATTCCTTGTTATTATCTCCAACGGAAAATTTATCGCGGGCGTCTAGGAAGATGCTCTTAAGTTTTTTCCAACTAAAGTCCCATTATTAATGTGATTAAAATACAAAATCGACGATTTTCTCAAGTTTTCCTTGGAATTTTCCGCCGAAAATTGTAATACTGGTATAGATATAATAGTACCCTACATGATTGTATAAAATTATATGAAATCGACGAATTTAGTACCACAAACTATTGTACAAAATAAAAAGTCCCAAAATAGGTAAATAAAATACAAAATAATTCGAGAAATCGACGATTTTCTCAAGTTTTCCTTAAAATTTTCTATCAAAAATTGTAACACCGATAGATGATAGTATATCATAGACGATTGCATAAAATCTTGTAAAAATGTTTATAAAAATAAAAGAGTTATTAAGTTTTCCAACTAAAGTTCCAAAAAGGTGAATAAAATACGAAATAATTCAAGAAATTGACGATTTTTTCAAGTTTTCCTTGGAATTTTCCGCCGAAAATTGTAACACTAATAGATGATAGTATCATACACGATTGTATAAAATTTTGTAAAAATGTTTAAAAAAATAAAAAAGTTATTAAGTATTTTCCAACTAAAGTCCCAAAAAGGTGAATAAAATACAAAATAATTCAAGAAATTGACGATTTTTTTAAGTTTTCCTTGTAATTTTCCGCCGAAAATTGTATCACTAATAGATGATAGTATCATACACGATTGTATAAAATTTTGTAAAAATGTTTATAAAAATAAAAAAGTTATTAAGTATTTTCCAACTAAAGTCCCAAAAAGGTGAATAAAACACAAAATAATTCAAGAAATTGACGATTTCTTCAACTTTTCCTTGGAATTTTCCGCCGAAAATTGTAACACTAATAGATGATAGTATCATACACGATTGTATAAAACTTTTATAAAAATAAACAAGTTATTAAGTTTTTTCCAACTAAAGTCCCAAAAAGGTGAATAAAAATACAAAATAATTTTATCAAGGTTTTCTCGGAACTTTTCGGCGAAAATTGTAACACTGATAAAAAATGAGTTTTTTAATTCGCTTATTTTCTTTCTGCTTTTTGAATGCGTCGGGTTTTCGTCCAATTTGCTCTTTTGTCTTTCCTCTCGTTCTTCATCAATTCGTCATTTAGCGCTCGCCCTCGTTTCTTTGGTTCTTTTGTCATTGTGGGTCTTTCGGTTGGGGTAGACTTTTGCATTGTTACTTTTGTTTACGACTTTGTCTCCAAAATTATAAAATATATTTTTATTATTAAGGAGAATAAATTCTGTTCTATATTATGATCGTTTGTTTCAAATTATTTCAAAGAGAATGTTTGTCCTAAATTCAATCAATTTGGGGGGCCTTTTCTATAAAGTTGCTTAAGGGCTAAAAATTACTGGATACACTTCTGGTCTAATCTCAAGATCCACCAATGCACAAAAATCCTGGTTTTTTGAATCGTAATCCGCATTCCATCTATTGTGTAAAAAAGCGGTTTTTTGATATCTCAATTTTTTCTCTACTTTTGGCGATGTCAAAGTTGCGCATTGTTTTTCAATATTTTTTTATGCGGACTTTGAAAATTCGTAACTTTTAGGGATCGGCTATTACGGTCGAATTTTTATTTGCTTACTAAATTATTATATATGTAAATAAATCAACATTTCTAAATTTTCACACTGAGCTTGAGGAAAGAAACTAAAAAGAAAAAATGTACAAAAAATCAATCAAAACGGGGTCGGATGTTTGTACCCCTGGAGTCCACAGGTTTTAAGCTTTTTTAAATTTTAGTTCATTTTCCTTAAAATAAATAATTTCTATATGGAATAGGCTATTTTTCATTTTTGTATTCGAAGTTCGAAGGGGTTTGAAAGTTATGCTCAAAAAAAGTCGAAATTTTAATTTTAGTGGCGATTTTTTCAACTTTTTTAGAGGAGCAGGTGAAAACTCTTATAATTATAACTCAATTGTCTATTTTTTCAATACGTTAAAAATCTTGGGGAAATAAAACAGTTGGTAATGCGCGATATACGTAGCAAAACGCCGAGTGCCAATCGGCCTCTTTCGGTTTTCTGGATAGGAAAAAGGAAAACCTAATAATACTAATATAGATTATATAGGTATATATAGTTCCATTGCTTACTTTGAAGAAGAAGAAGATTTATCCCACCCCTAACATTTTGTAGAGATGGAAAATTTACCGACAGATATTATAGAAAAGATTATGTGCGATAAAATTTTAAGTTTGTCGGATGTTATCAACACTCTTCAAACTTGTAAGCGATTAAAATCAATAATAGAAGGTAACAATTATATATGGAAAGAAGTCTTTGCTCAGAGGTAAATCCATTCGGATATGCATTACTTGTACATTTTATATTAATGAATAACAATAAAAAAGTTCGGAAGCCACGAGCCATGCCTATTTACTTTAGGCAATTCTCTAACTAGACGAACCTATAAATAGGCACGCGAAAAAAGAGTAGGGAAATGTCGTTAGTAAAGTGTAAGATAAAGACGGAATACAATTCTCTTGTATGAAAAAAAGCGGGAAAATTGCAGTTTTTGTGATTTTACATAACGTCGTTAATACCCGAAAATTCTGAAACGCCAATTTTATCAAAATCCAGATCTACACAGGGTGGCCCAACGAAAACGAAACGGTTGAGTTTTAAAATAGTTATAATAAAAAATTGAAAAAACGCTCGGACAGGTCAATTTTGGTTTCGAGAGGGCATATTTTGCAATAAAGCTGATGCAAAAATCCATTCATCTCTGTGCGCTATGGCCACAACCCCTAAAATTTTAATAGGATTGGTGAGGTAAGTAATACCTCGTTAGAAAGGTCTTTTAACCTAGAATAACATACAAAAAGATAAATTTAAATTGATCGATTCGTTTTAAAGATATTCAAAACTACTTACCCTATCATGCCTTTTAAAATTGTGCTATGAGCACTACACCTTCCATTTTAAGTGTCTTTTGATAGGGTACGTAATACCCCATTCGCCGGAAAGGTCATTTTACCCCTATAATAATATACAATAACAAAAGTTAAAGCGATTGATTAGTTTTTGAAGATATTCAAAATTTAACATGTAAAATTTCTACATATAGATACAAGTCTCATTATTTCTTTTATACAAAGGAGATTGAAAAGAATTTATCCGAGGAATTATTTAAAATTTCGGAACATCTGAAACAAAATAATGCAAAATACAAAGCGATTTATAATCGCATCGGGAATTTTTTTATGAGTTGTATTAGTGATCATCTTCATCATCTACTTAGAAATAACATTTAAAATTCTGTGAGCAATGGTTTATACAATTCCGGAAAGGGTTGAATTGATCGCTCTTCATTTTAAAAATTATGAAAATGCTTATCGTACAACTATAATAATTTGTTCAACGAACAACAGCCAAACAAAGATAGTAACCGAAAATATGCCCTAGTTCAAAAATTTACTGGTCCTTTTGGTAATAAGAAACGCGATCCTGGAGGTCTTCGTCTAATGAGAAACGAACTCGTTGAAATTGGAGTTCTAGGACAAGTTGCTACAGATTACAGATCCAACTTTAAGCACAAGAAAATTGGCGACTATGACTAACATTAGCAGAACAACCATTCAACAAATATTAAAAGGTCACAAATTTCATCCTTATAAAATTAATTTAATCGAATGAAGATAATTTTGATAAGCGACTGCAATTTTGTGAGGTGATGATGGAACGGATAAATGCTGATAAACATTTTTTTTTATAAGTAATATCTGTTTTTCAGACTAGTGCTTTTTTCTTAAACTCTATCGTTAATCGTCATAATTGTCGATATTAGTCGGATGAGAATCCTAGAGTATTTCATTAAAGTTATACTCAAACTCCTCAAAAATTGAATGTGTGGGTTGGAATTTTTGGAAACCGTCTGATTGGTCCTTATTTTTTAGATGGCAGTCTATCAGGAGACATGTACTTGGATCTACTTCAAAACTTTTTACATCTATTTCTTGATGATATAATCGAAAATGACGATCGTTACTTAGATGACCAACAGGACTGACCCCCCTCCCCCTTACTATACACGGCCGGTTAGGGAATTCTTGGATACGACGTTCCCTGGTTAACGAATTGGGCGTAGAGGTCCTTTGGAGTGGCCGCCACGTTCTCCCGATCTTACTCCGCTTGATTTTTTCCTTTGGGGTCATTTAAAATGTAGTTTTCTTCAATTTAATTTGTTGAGTTCTTTTTGGGTAAATAAAAAATAATGTGCTGTACAGTTTGATTTTGAATAAAATTTAGAACGAATTGATAATTTTAACTTTTGTTTCTTGTATGTTACTCGTGGTAAAAAGATCTTTCAAACGAGGTATTACTTATTCTACCAAAACACTTAAAATTGGAGGGGTAGTGTGTATAGCACAATTTTTAAAGGCATAACATCTGTTTGTAGCATGTAATAACTACATTCTCAGAATATTGTGTACTTCCTACGAGAAACTAAGTAAATATTTATTTCACAGGAAACATTCATTTTTGTTCAACTCCAAGCTTGAAATTTTATGTTTTTTATAATTCTTTAGATCTCCTGTCAAATAAGCGAAAATGAAGTTACACAATTTTCGGGTTTTAACGATGATAAATCTTGTATTATATTTAATTTGATAAATCAGAATACCGATTTATTTTTTTTTCATTGGTTTTTATTTGGAATACATTAAAACTGACAATTGCACTAATAATTTTTGATGTTAATTTACTTGTCTTTAGTTGGCCAGATATATTTCCCTCGATTGATTGTGAAGAAATTAGTGATTGGTTTGATGAAGTCAAGCACTTTGTCAATTTAAAGTTGATAGTGTCAAAACTAGTTGCGAGGACATCTTCTGGTTTTACAAATATCGAATCATTGCTCTCCAACAAAAACTCTTCAGAATTTGCGAAATGGGATAAATTGTCTAAAGAAAGAAAATTTAATGATATATACATTTTATATTTCTTATCTCATATATATTGGGATAAAACACCTGATAATGTAGAAATTAAAGGTAGCATTGATAGAGTTTTTGGTCATTTACACAGTTCTAAATGTTATGAGGAATTTAAAGAACTTACTGCATTACCTAAAACGGCCGTTACTTTTGAAAAATGTGCAACATTGATGGCCAAATCATTTCAACCATTTGATAAAATAAATTATGAAAAAGTTAGAAAAGTTCTCGATAAGCTTAGCCTTGAGGTTGGATTTACCGGTGTAAATATTTTATAATTACTTAAATATTTTTAGGCTCAGGATGAACTACGTATTATTAATCCAAAACATCCCCTATTTACCTTTGCACTAAATGTTCAAATAAATTGGAAAGATGAAACCTTAAAAGAAAATGTCTTTGAAGGTTGTCATGTTGTACAAATTTTTGAAGCAGTTGACAAAATTCTATATGAAAAGCATAATTTTCATAATTTGCAGAAGAATGATCAAACAAGAAATTTTTCATTAGCTCATTCCTGCATAGATAAGGTAAGTGGTAGGTATAAAAACGTCATCGGTTCTTACAAAAAATTCGCTTTTAGTGTTTTTGTATAAAACGGAGAAATTTGGGTAAAATGTATCTTCTATAATTCCTACTGCTGATGATATCTGTTACGAAATGGGGGATTATTATAAAATATTATTTATTGTAACAATGTAATTTAGTTTTTTTTAGGACTTTTACTTTAGTACCTATATTATTTGTTTGTTATTAAAATTATATTATTTTCAGGTTTTGCAAAGCGGTTGTGGATCAACCATTTTATTATCGATTATTTATGAAAGCATTTGCCGAAGATTAGGAATAAAGTCTACATTTTCAAAGGATTTCGGCAAATTTATTTTTGGAAGTTGTAACTCAGAGACTAACCCATTCGAATTAGAACATGTACGTTAAACAAAATTTACCTGCTAGGAATTACTTATTAAATTTGATATTTTGGGTATTATTATCAAAAACCAACATTTTGCATTTTTTAGTAACTACTTTTCAGAGGCCGGATTTTGTTTTGTTGGCGAGTTTTATGAACTCGCCAAATCGTCATCATTTTCCGCCAATTCGTCATTATTTACATTGTTCTCTTCGCCTAAATGATGACGTTTTGGCGAGTTTTAGAATCCGCCGTAGAAACAAAATCCCACCTCAGAAATAAATCCTATCAACCAGTTTTTTTTTCGAGTCCGAATAAGTATATTTGATTTAAATTTAAAAAATAACGAAGAGAAAGAAATTATATAGGGTGTTCAAATTCAAAAAATTTAAACTTTTTTGGAAGCCGAAAAAATAGTTATACATTCTTTTTTGTTCAGAATGACTTCTACTTTTTAGGAAAACTTTATTTTGAAGGGACCCTACTTAGCCTCATGCTACCTACACCACTCTGCACTCTGTCTAATCTAATATGTATTATTTAACCTAAAATTAAAAAAAAAGATTTATTTGTATTATTGGCTCTGATATTGTTCTTGATATTAATTTTTTGTACTCATGTTGCCACTTAAACAAAATTCCTCGGATATATTTTAGAAAAACTGAATGAGATTATAGTTTTCTTTAATCTGGACTCCTCTGTATAATATAAAACTATTATATTCAAGGTAGTTTCATATTGTATCTATGGTTTCAACCTTCAAAGTTTTTAACTTCACAATTTCTAGTTTTTATGGTTTATTTAATAAAACACTCCCATAACCTGATTAAAAAATTCATCAAGCTTCCAGCAACTTTCATATTAATTTTGAAAAACCCACTGTGGTTGCTTAAAATTGCATGGCGACCATATGTATGAGTAATTGAAATTACGCGCTGATCCAAAAAATTTTTGGGTTCTTGAAAATTTTACTGGAAGTTGGATGATCTTTTTAATCAGGCTATGGAAACGTTTTCTTAAATAAACCGTAAAAACTAGAAATATTAGGAAAACGTAAAAATTTTGATAGTTTAAAACTTTGATGTTGAAACCCCCATAAAAATTCAAGAACTCAAGACAAGAAAAATTCAGAATTAATAATAATTGTATTTCAGAAAGCATCAATTGTATTTCAGAAAGCATCAATTTTATTTCAGAAAAATCAATTTAATTTCAAATTTCAGAAAGTATTTTCGGAAATTCAATTGAGGCTTCCTGAAATACAATTCAAGTTTCTGAATTAGAATTTTATTGATGATTTCTGAAATCTATAAAAATAAATTGATCTTTTCTGGAATACAGTTGGAAATGGTGTAGAGTTGCTTTTGACGTAAACATAAATCTATAAATATCTTTCTATTTCTAGGCGATTAATGAAATATTGAACGATCTAGTAGTATTTATGAAGGAAAAGAAATTTGAGCTTTTGTCCGGACTGTGGTGGAAATTCAGAATGTATCACAAACCAGAACGTACGTGTGGGACTGCGTTAGTCAGGAAGCTTCTAAAAGACAAATAGATTTATAAATAGGTTACAACGAAAGGTTTAATAACGTTATTTATTTATCTAATTTGTAAGTTCTTTGTAATTTGTTATTAAAAAAACGTTTTTTTGGTAGCCTTAAGCCTTATGGGGTAATTCTGGACAAAAATATTACCCGTAACAGCGCTTCTAAATCTGAGAGTCGCCCTGATGTCAAGAAACGCTATTATGTAAACTTTGCTATAACTTAAACGTAAAATAACATTTAGGTTTTAAAATAACATCAATCAAAATAATAATATTACATTATTAATGTATAATCGATCAAAATTATAACATTACATTGATGTACAATGTATTTTTACACTGAAAATGTTATTTTACATCGCCGCGCCGTTAAGTTACAGCAAAGTTTACAGAATAGCTTTTTTGACATCAGGGTGACTGTCAAATGTAACAGCGCAGTATGGCTAACATTCTTGTTCAGAATCAGCCCCAAAAAGGTGATATATATACAAGGTTTCCCGTTGGTGATAGATAAAACTTCAGAGTTAGAAGGTAGAACAAATTTCATTGTTTGATTGTCCTCTTTGAGGGGCGAATGGGCAACTGTCTAGCGGCTCGCGAAATAATATTTGTCGGTCCATTTTTGATTTCTCGAAATGAATAAAAAAGGATGTACAAAGTGTGCCAGTTTTTTCCCTTAATTTTTTCTTATACATGTATAAAAGCGATTCTTGAAAAAATCTCCTAATATATTGAACATCCAATTATTTATAGTCACTAGTCACCTTTGATAAAAGAAACTTTAGATATGAGCAACCCTTCACATAGTCAACAATATTAGTTTTCTTCCTTTTAATATAGTCAATTTCGGAACATACCAATCTTAAAATGAAGACTGATCTTCAACCAAACTGGTTTTGAAATAAATACGAAAATCGCAATTTTTGTTTTATTTTTGCGATATTTGGAGAACAAAAATGACAAATGAACTTCCTTTTTATATCCATGTATGGTTTCTAAAAACGGGCACCCTGTATAAGTTTTTTATTTATCGAAATAAAAATTTGAAATTTGACTACAAATTTTGTGATTCAAGAAAACGTTTTATGTTTTATAAACATTAAATTATGCACTAAACATTTTATCAATATCATTTCCGGTTTTACCGGAAATAACATCAACATCATTTCTTTTTTAATGTAACACACTATTTCTTAGTTCAGAAGCAATTAAAAAAAATAATATTTTTGTAAAAATCATTTTAATTTTTTGAAAAATTAAGAAAAAACATTAATTCTTCATCCGGATGAGTTGATTAAAACTACCAAAACTTATTCTAAATTGTGGGCTAGCAAGCAAAAGGCACTAAGTCAAAATTAGATTTGGTTTAATATTTACTATTGTAAAAAGAATTAGTTTTAATTTTTGATTTAAAGATTCTAGATTAATTGAAGAGTTTTTACCCATTACCGCAAAAAGGCCATGGCCCGTTTTCAATAAGGGCCCGCCATTTATGGGACAGCCTGTACCATTAGTTAGTTTTCTTGAAATTTAAGAAAAAGATATCATTGATATTAATCTTAAAAATTTGATTTAAATTCAATAAGATTTAAGTAAAATGTAGAAGTTTTTAAGTTTGTGAGAGTTTCACTTAAATTTAAAATAAAATGCATATTTCAAAAATCATCAAAAAACCATTTTATTTCAGAAAGCCTCATTTGAAAATAAGAATTCCTCAATTTAATTTCAGAATGATTGATGGATGATGGATTGTAGTGTGTGGTGCTGCACAAGCAAAATCACCACCAAAAATTGTGTTTTTGTTTTCATGAATAATTGTTAGTAAGTATTTAGTGATACCAGAAGCCAAATCAGGAAAAATCCGAAGTTGTAGAAGAGATTATTTCAGTTGGACTTCACATTGGCGAATAAAAATATTTCTGAAATACAATTGATGCTATCTGAAGTACAAGTGATGATTCTGAAATACAATTGATGATTCTGAAATTAAATTAACGAATCCTGATTTTCAAATGATGCTTTTTTTTGCAAAAAACGGTTTTAACCGGTTTTCCAATTTTTGTAAAAAAAAAATAAAATCTGTCTTTGAAGGACATAACGTTGTACAAATTTTTGAAGCAGTTAATAAAATTCTACATGAAAAGCGCAATTTTCGTATTTTGCAGATGAGGAAATTTTCTTTAGCTTATTTCTACATTGATAGTAGTAGTATTTTTGATTGAAAAGGAACAATTTCTGTTAAATTTATGGAAAAATTAATAACTGCCTTTTGGATTCTGGGCCTGCAAAGGAAACAGTAGAGTAGCTAGGCATGTCTCTCAAGAAGCTGTAAAATAGATTTAACCCCAAATTATAGCATAACAATGTAACTTAAATGTTTTCATGATCTCTCGCGCTCTCTATCGGTTCGCACTTCAAAGGGTTAGAAATAATAGTTCAATATCATTTTGTATCTAATAAAATTTTTATTTATTTTTGTATACAAAACTATTATAATCTAAATTCTTAATTTATGTTTTCTTAACTTTATAAACTTGTTCCATAATTAAATTATAGTTGTGTGTTGTGTACTTTATAATAAAATAAGTAAGGAATTAATACAATATTTCATTTATACACAGAAAAATTTCTAATTTAATACAATTATAGTGATGTATTTTATACAAAAAAATGGGGCAACTCTTAAAGATTTAAATATAACTTAAAGCCATTATTTACACCCATATAATTTTTGATTATGATTCGAAAAACTAAGGAACTTTGTGTTTAATTATAATGTAATAACCTTTCAAGAACTTCACTAGGTTTAATTTTTAACAAACTTTATTATTTGTAAGATTTTTGGAATTTTATTAAAAAACAACGCATAATTTTATTATGCTTTTTAACTATACCAAAGAACCATTTTCTTGAAATAAAGAAGTTAAATAATTGTTTTTATACAGTAATTACTTAGAAAATTGGTGCTTAGCTTTAAAACATTAGACTTACAACTAATTCTTATTGTTTATTTAGAACCAACCAAAATTTTTAAAGTTTTGCATTGTCGCAACTCGAAACCTGGCCTGGCAGTATTATTTATTAACTGAATTTTAGTTGGCTCCTTTATTAAACTGATGTGGTAAAAGTAGGTATAATTTTTTGTACAAATAAATATTTTTCTTTTAAATAAAAAAAATCTAAAAGATACTTAAATATTAAGAATGATCACAGTAAAAATGAATGCCGATGCTTTTAATCAAATTTATTTCTGATCTATAAACGCGCGATTCCTCAATTCGTTATTTGTGGATGTGTAGCTCTTTTTGATGTCTTCATTTCCGGCGTTTTCATACAAAGCAGTTTGGACTGGGAAGCAAATACCAACTCCATTGGATTTTGGCGATT
This sequence comes from Stenus bimaculatus, assembly GCA_963971135.1. NCBI lineage: Eukaryota > Metazoa > Arthropoda > Insecta > Coleoptera > Staphylinidae > Stenus > Stenus bimaculatus. The sequence continues at coordinate 27,178,872 of OZ020185.1, forward strand.
TTCCATTTTCCTAAGAAATTAGATAATATAATTATATAGGTTTATTCAATTATCACGATAAAATTATACTAGGTGTATTTATTGTAGGAATTATATCATTTTTCCTAAATGTTGTAAATTATTGTACAATTAACATCTGAATAAATCCTTGAATTTATAAAAAATTTGAAAATATCAATTATTCAAGCAGATACGTTTTTTCTTTTAAGCGAACCAACTGCGGATATACGTTTTTTGGGAGCAATTAACCAAATTTTTCAGAAAAATAGAGCTTTACAAAAAGCAGTAAAGTTTCAAAGAAATCTTGGCAGAAACAGGGTGGTTTAATTTGAGTTTCATAAAGAGCTTTTTGAGTCCATCTGATAAATAAGACAAATCCTCAAATTTTGAGTCCTTAAACGTTTTGGTAGCTCAAGTAAATTTTTCTGATCTATCAAAATCTCGACGTATCAATATCCTGAAAAATCAATATCCCAACATATCAAAATCCCGACAAATAAAATTCCCGACATATCCACATCCCCACAAGTCAAAATTCGGAACAGTTTTAGATGTTCCGTTCATAAGCCCAAAGATTTTGTTCATCTCCAAAAGTTGACTCCCTGACTAGTTACTAGTAAATATTGTGGAATACTAATTTCTGATTATAACTGTGGCTCTGATGGTTTTTATTTGTTGAACAATTCTACTAATATCAGCAGAACTTGCCACAGATGCGTGGCTATGTTCGACAGACTTTCGAAGACGATGTTGTTCATTAATTAAGACGTAGTCAGTCTACCTTTCTGATTTTCTTTTATCACAGCAGGAGAAATGCTAGTAATTAAAATAAAGGGCGCCAAAGACACTTTCAAGTGATAAATAAACTTCAAGTAATTTAAAATAATTTTGATATGTCGGTATTTTGAATCGTCGGGATTTAAATTTGCGAGGATGATGATTCGTCAATATTTTGATTTGTCGGAATTTTGATATGCCGGGATGTTGATATGTTGAGATTCTGATATGTCAGGATTCTGAATTTTCGGGATTTTGATATGTCGGGATTCTGAATTGTCGGGATTTTGATATGTCGGGATTCTGAATTGTCGGGATTTCGATATGTCGGTATTTTCATATGCCGGGATACTGAATTGTCGAGATTTTGATGTCTCGGGATTTTGATCGCGGTATACTGTGATAGTCGGGATTATGATTGTTGGGATTTTGACCTAGACCCCCTAAAACTCTTAGGAGCCTGAACTTCAGTTTCGCTAGTTTCCAAACCACAATCTAATATAACTTCACGAAAAGTAGACTTTTCAATATTTCTATAGATTATAGAGACTTTTTTTTATCGATTGGAGCACCTACATATGTTGTAGCTATCATAAATATTATGAAAAAAGGTGTATTTTCGTTTTTCTATTTCCTAGTACTGGGTGCGACAGAGAAACTTTTTACGAAGCGAGTGGAGAGGCGGGAATGATCCCAATGATGGAGACCTGTGGTAGGAAATTTGCTCTTCTACTCTACAGGGTTTAAACGAGCTATCAGCATATGATCTATCTATTAACGAATAAAGTTCTTTAGGGTTTTCAGGGTCACTATGCCTCCACTATTTCTTCTCTCTTTACTTCGCCTCATTTAAATTTTTTCTGCTGTATCTTGTAAATGTAAATGTATTTTACTCACTTTTATAGAAGTGCTGTCTTCAGATTTTTCAGCTTTATCGCCCTTCTTAACGTAAGTTTGCTTGTAGAAGTTGCTGAAAAGGAAATAGAACATTACAGCGTGTAATCCAATCCACCAGACAAATGCTTTTGGATAACTGCATTCAATGAAGAGTAATTGGAAGGCATGGACCATTACAGCAACAAATTGTATCTAAAAAACCAAATAACGTTATTTTAAATTGGTAGTGTTTTGATACGTACCATTTGAAGAGCGGTCAAGTATTTTTTCCACCAAAGGAACTTCTGGTATTGTGGTCCTAGAGCGGCTACCAAATAGTAGGAGTACATGATGATATGTACAAAGGTGTTTAGAAAACCGAAAAAACTGGAGTGACCACCAGGAGTGAATTTTACACCAAACCACACTGACATCGGCATCACACCATGGTGGATGACGTGCAGGGTAGAAATATGATTATTTTTCTTACGCAAAACGAAGAAAAACTAAGATGAAATTAACAAAAAATTAAGTATAATCCCCAAATAATTCAAATATACTCACGGTATCAAAAAATTCGGTGAATTTTGAAAAGAAATACCACCAGCATCCTCTTGCCATCTAAAAGAGAAAGAAACATCATAAAACCACGTAAAGTGCAGCAGATTTTTTTTATTTTTATGGTATTTAAATTTCCTAACTCCAGGTCTGTAAGATTTTTATGATTTATTTACAGGTGAAGAAATAAGTTTTAAATATATGTGTGTTACACTGGTGCTTCATTACAAATTTATGCAGATTTATTTGCTCTAAGCCAAGACTTTATTTATATTTTTTATTGCAAAAACCTGAACAAGAACAATAAAATCAAGTTTTATGAAATATAAAAGCCTTAACATACACAAATTTAAAGAAAACGTAATAAAAAATATTTAAATTATATTTTAGCCCACGCTACCATTGTATTGAATTAATTAAAAATTTCTAGGCACAACAAATTGAAAAAGAAAATAATTTGTATGCAAATAATTACATTTTAAATTTTACTAATTAATTTGCAATACTTGTATAATCAATTAACAGTTAGGAGTGGAGAAATTTTATTTGTTACATAAATATGGTTTTTCCATTTAAGGTTCACCCAATTTTGTTGTGGGGGCTTTTGAATTTAACGCGTTAATAAATTTTAAGAATTTCCGAACCTTGACTTAATTCAAACCATTGTGGTTATACGGTATATTTCTTAATTTTTTATTTGACTTACTTAATCGACAAAATCTAACTACAAGAAGTATAAATTAGGAAGAAACACAATTTACTTTAGTTATTTTCATTATTTCGTTTATTTTAAGGATAGTAATTTTCAGCTTTTTAAATACAGTGTTGGATTTTTTTTAAATTACCGGCAACATCAGCACATACATGAGTTGTTAATTAACATTAGGTCTATTTTATTCCAAACATTTAAAGCACTGTAAATTATTTTTATTAATAATTTTTTTGAGTCTTTAAGGACTACTAATTATGAAATTTTAAAAAATTCATATTAGTCCTGTCATAACGTCCTAATTTATTATGGTCTTGTTATCTATAATTATTAGCAATTTATTATTTATTATTTTAATAAAAAAAAATTAATTAATAATTACCCTCATGGCCATGGGTGCTGTTGAATAGTCCACAGGTTGACATCTAAAGCTATAAGTTGTTAACCAACCAGCAACACAACTCTAAAAAAATAATAAAATATCTTTTTAGTAAAGTCATAAGACATACACATTTTCATTAATATCAATATCAATATTACATGCCTTTATTTAGAAACCAATTTGAATAATTGATTCAATATTGGTATAAAGAAATTGAAATTCAATAGTAATAATTCTAATTAAATCATCGATATAAAATTTAATCAAACATAAATCATAATTTAAAAAAAATAATGATCAATAAAATAAATAAATTAATATTCATGAAGTTTAAAAGACCACCGTAGGAATCCTCAACCGTTGTAACCTTCAATCTTAATATTTAAGATAAAAAACAAAGTAATTTACATTCCGTTAAGAATTAAAACTTTTTTGGAATAATTTTATTACAGATAATAATCCTGTATTTGGTTATACTTTAAAGAAAACAAGTAATTAAGTAAATTTAATTTAAATAACTGTTTATTATAATTCGAGGAATTTCACATAAACATTAAATTACCAAAATTATAGCATTTTTATGAATTAATACCCTTAATTTTTTAATTAATTAGTACTAATTACGTCATCACGTTTTGTGGAATTCTATCCTTGACGACATTGCAATATTTTTTATTTATAATTAAGGCATTGACATTGGTAATGACTTTAATTGGATGACTTACCTCGTAAAATAAATACGTGCTAAATATCACTTGAAATAAATTATAAGCAATTATTGTCTTTTTCAATTCAAATGGTTTTCGATTTTCCATCAACTTTGGTCCAAGAACTTTAACCACATATGCATAGGATAAACAAATGAGCAGAGTTGGAAGGGGCGAACTCATCAAGAACCAATCATTCACTCTAGGATCTAAAAAAAATATAGTAGAATTTTCTAAAAACAATTCTAAAAGTGCATATATTTAATAATGTTTTTTGTAATTAATTTACAAAAATTATACCAGGAAATTTGGAATAATAATTATATTCATGTTATTGTTTGTTTTAGTTTTAAATCATTTATCTCGAGTATATAATATGTAGGAAACTATAGTTCTAATTGGTGAATTGTCCTTGTACCTTTTAATTGTTCCGTATAATTTTGATACATTTAGATAATAAATTCAAACATGTTTTATTAACACTTCTAATTTGTTTAAAAAAAAACTGATTAATTTATAAAAAATTGCCAATGTTTATGCACTTTTTGATTAAGTTTTAAATTTTTCTTTATTTTAAAAAACAAAGACGTATTTCATAATTTGTAGAACATCAGAATTTGTCATGTTTTGTGCGGTGCACAAAAGTAATAAAGTTTGGACTTGATTAGGAAAAAAAAACACCTTCAAATTCCATGATAAATTTTGAAATATTTGTGTATATTATGTAGGTTTATGAAGAATTAAAAGTTCTTGATCTGAAACTTTGTTGATAAATGCATTCTTTACTCACAAGAATATGTCATTTTTGTATGTTTTGTCATTGTGTATCAACAAAATAATAACAGTATTTTACTAATTAAGAAAAAATAAAAAAAGAACAGTTCTTCGATTGGCTGGAATACGAGTACAAGTTGAAATTGTATAAATAATTAAATATTTAAAATTTTCAAGAATTTTTAAACGGAACCATTAGAAATTTCCAAAGTATTAATTTGAAGAATATGCACATAGGAAAAATTGATTAACCATACAAATTGGCTGGCTAGTGGTTATAAAATCTTGCAAACTATTTGTTTGGTCAATCTACAATTTTTAATCATCTTGCACCATCTGGGATTAAACATTAAACAAAAAAATAACCAAAAGAAAAATAGTGTCCATACATGTTGGGTGGGAACAAATGACTATTTTGTAATGGTTCTGTTTAATACACTTTTTTTTTCTATTATTGGCTCTTTGCTCCCGAACTAATAAATTGCAAAAATCTTAAATAAAACAGGTTTCCTATTTTTTGACTTCAGTAGTTAGTACAAGGGTTTTTTTTCAAAATTTGGGTATTGTAAAATTGATGAATAAAGTTGTTTGCAATGTTTAAAGGCATTTATAAATTCAGGATTATGATTAATTTTGGAATCTTTAGTAGACCTAAGAATGATTGAGTACAGAATAAAGAAAAAGTTTTATAGCTGAAATCTGTGTTTGGTTTTACTCCGTTAAGACCTGTTTATCTGTTTCGATTTGGGTCGATCTGAGTCGATTTGGGATCAAATTTTTGGTAACAAAATAAATATGGGTCCTAGGTATTGAAAAATTCACTTTTATCTAATTAAACTTTACAATTTGACTCTCGTAGTCACATAATATGTTCAATATGTTCCTGAAGGGAAGTACTAAGAATGACAAAATATCATCTAAGCAAATTAAACAAATTTCATTTTGGAGTCCTATTAAAATATTATCCATTCCTCCTTTGGAAAGTACTAGGAAAATTTTTAAACCGAAATGCATTCAACGAAATTCATAATGCCCATTCCTAAGCCTAAGCTAGTGAAATATTGACTTCTTCCTAACTTGTCTAAAGTGCCTGTAATATTTGGAAGAGGATATTTATCTGCAATAGTTTTGTGAGTTTCCTATAGTCAATTACTATTCTCCATTTGCGTTTATTTGAAGCATAAAGTTTTTTTGTTACAATCCAAATTGAGTTACACATTGGTGATACCGAATTTTTAATAATTTTGTTGTAACATTTTTGACATTTAATCTCTGACTTCAGATTTATGTATTTCGGGATAACGTTAATTAGTTGGTAATTTCCATCCATCAAAGAATTTACACAGAGTATTCCACTTTTTTCCAGATTTCTTTATTTAAATAATGAGGGTACCATTCTGAACAAAAAAATCCTAGGAACAAATTAATATTTTTTTCGACTCCTTAAAAAGTTACAGCAACGTATAATTTCCATTTTATTGTATCAAATTGGCTTTGGATTTTATCTTTAAATTTGAGTCAATAGGATACGTGTCAAAGAGAAAATTGGGAAAAGACAAAATCCAAAATAAAATTTATTTAATAGAATACTTTTTGCTAGTAAAAATTGTTTTTTAGGCATTTGTAATAAAAAATTTAAAAAAAACGTCTCTAATTGACCTTAAAATTTGAATTTATTTTTCATCTAGAATTTTTATAATTTTTCTAAAAATACGCCCCTTTAATTGAATATACATAACAAAAATGAATTCTACCGGGTGCACACGAATATAGGGTCACTAAAAAAATAAAAAAATTAATATCTCAAAAACGTTCAAATAAATTTCATAAATTATTTTCTATTTTGTGTATCTGTAATAGTTAAAAGTAAAATCCATTTTTACTAGCGAAATGTAAGTTTTTTAAAGATTTTTCCAGGTATCCTTTTAAATGATAAAAAAATATAAGAAAACAGAAAAATATACAGGGTGTTCCAAAAAAAATGTGACCTTGTATATCGTAGCCTTACTCAATTTAGTCAATTAATTGGTTTTGATTTCTTTTTTTAATATTTGTGTTTGTTTTTTAAGATGAACTTATTATTTTTTAATTCTTATATGTATACTTGATTATTCGAAAACTTACCGCTTTTATTGTCCATAAGATCATTGTAGTTGTCTACTATTAAGTCCACTAATTGCGACATCTACAAAAAAATAAAATAATTAAACGTTAATGTATTAACATTTTTATTTAAAAAAAAATCAAACTTATTTAAAGTAGTATAGTTGTATTAGTAAGATACTTTTTCTTGATAATTTGATTGTGGTTCTAATTCAAAATGCAAATATAAAGTGTGTTCACAAATTTTCACAAAGATAAAAAATACGACGTTTTTTTAACTTTAACTTTATTACCACGTTTACAAGCAGTTTTGAAAACGTATTGAAATGCTTTATTCTGATTGGTTTGTCAAATAAATTTTCCAATCAGAAGTTAGCATAGCTTTTCAATCCTATTTCAATATTGCATGTAAACGTAGTGTATGTCTCGCTATAAATTGTCATGTAAAAATAGTGACAAACTGTAGATATTGCGATAGAACACCATTATGGAAATTTATTGCAATATCAAAGTGTTTATATTTTTTATTTTAATTGATTGCTTGTTAGTACAAAAGTGCGTTTAAATTAACAATAACAATAATAATTACAACGAATACACTTATGACTAGTTCATAGGAAAATTTTAATAGAAAAGATATTTAAAATTTAAAATCTCAAATTATTACTAAATAAGCTATTAAATCTAATCACTTTTTAAATGTAGAAACAATAAATTTCATCATCTAATAAAATCAGTATAAAACTATAATTTGTTACAAAGATGTTATAAAATTTCACGTTTTTAAACATCATTGTTTTATGATACATTGATTAGAGAAAGCTACATTTACAATAAATAGCTCCTGTTAAGAGAAATAAAGTAGAATGACCTTTGGAAAATAATTCGTCGTGAATTGCGTTACATAACTCATTCTATACATAATTATTCTTAAAAATTTGCATTTGAAGTATTTCCCAATTAAATGTAAAGGACAAGATTATTAAAATAAAATCATCATAAATCAGAAAGCCACTGAACTCCAATTTTAATTAAATTAAAACAAAATAACCTAATAAAATTAATAATTACTATTAACTTTTTAATATCCTAACAAATCGAGTTTTAAGTACAATAAAACACTTAAAATTTAAATAACTAATTTTCAAAATTTTTAAATTTTAAAATCATCATAAATCAGGAAGTCAATGAACTGTTATTTTAATCAAATTAAAAAGACTGAATAAAATTATTAATTTATTGCTACATCTTTTCCAATTGTATTTCAAATAGCATCTATTGTATTTCAGATAAGTTAAAATTTTTAATAATTTTTCTGATAACAATTTGAATCAACTAAAATTATTAAATATTAAAGAAAATAAGTCGTGGTTTTGTAATTTATGACAAGAATTGATTAAAAAAACGAACATTACATAAAAACATGTATATTAAATTTCTATTTAATTAAAACAGTAGTAAGTAGTAATATTACATTATACTATTCTTAGTTTTAAATTACTGTTTTATGCAATCTTTAATAAAGTACCCAAATTTTGGTTAGCATCATTTAATGAATAAGTAAGTAGTGTCGACATGTGAAAAAGCGCTCTTGGGCATTACTAGAATTAATTTGTGACATAACGCACTTTATTAATCAACAAAGGTGTTTTTAAAAGTGAAATCTGATGATGACAAGTACTGAAGTACTAGTGACATCTTAATTTGCAACAATTAAGGTAAAAGGAAGGAAGTACTTTTTTATTTTGCGATAAACCTGTCTTGTACATACGACCTTGCACTGAGTAATGCAATGATGGTAAAGTAATGCTAATGTCGCTCACCTTATAACACTTTATTCATCTACTGGACAACCATAATATTGCAAGACAATGCTTTTAATTTTTCAATGTCGCAATTTAATAGGATTCATAAAAATTACCAGATTTTAACCTGTTTTATTTTACAAATTACAAGATAAAATATTGTAAATGCATTGAAGGATAATGAGTTGATCTTAAAAACTTTTATCTTAATAAATTGCAGGACAATCGCCCATTATCGTAATTTTACTTCAGTAAAAAAATAATATTTAAAAACTACATTGATTAAAATAGTTGAAAACTGGAATTTCCAGAAAAGGCTCCTCTGAATTATAAAGCAGCTTTGAGTTTCTAAAAGAATCAGGATTTTGGAACATTAAATATTATCAGTATTACATTTATGAAGTACATATATAAAAAAATCATTAATAGTTTTACTATTAACCCTTCTATTTAAGAAAAGCGGAAAACACTAAAATTTTGATTTGGTAACCCAATTAAAGGTCTTAAGATTTAAAACTCGAAAATTTTAAATCATAAGTCTTAAATCTCTGAGCATAAATAGCCCTCAACTTATTACAGCTTAAAACATGCATGTTTATCTAAAATATAAAAAATATTTTTCTAGATTTATAAGTTTATCGTCCAGAGAAGTTTTTGTATTAAAAAAGCGAGTCAACTACTGTAAAGATAAAACACCTATTTATAGTGGAATATTGTAGAAACTTGCCGAAAATTTGGATTAATTGTTAAAGGATCTTTGATGTCAAAAATTAGTCATTTCAATGTGGTTGGTCCAACCCAACATGCACCAAAGTCAGTAAAAATCACTTTTAAACTATAATACGTTTTATATTATGTTATGTTTATTATCATTGAAAATTTGTTATTTATAAATCAAAATTCAATTGTTTTTGATAGTCAAGAAAATGAGTTTACTAAAGTATGATTATTAAAGGAAAGAATTTTGTTAATTCTATACTAAAATATGTTTATTTTTATTTTTAATTGATTGTGAATAAAAACGGATGCATTTTAGACCCCAGGATAAATAATCGGAAATTAAATTAGTAAAGCTACAGTCAAAAAGTGGGTACTGAATATTTAAAAAGTATCCAAGATATGCTTCTGAACAGATCAATTTATAAGATATCAAAACTACCTGAATTTAATTAGTTTTTAATATTAAAATAAAAAAACTCACTCTTTTTAAAGATATTTAATAAGCCAGAACGTTTTCGTCAACCAATGTTGATATTATCAACATTATCTGAATTTAGACGTAAACCAGTAATTAAAGAAAAATAAGTACCACCACGAATTGAAGAAGCTCAGATAAAACTCTGGTGTTCCTCAATTTTTACAATTGGTCCTTTCTGAAGTTAAATTGATTTATGTGAACTACAATTCAAGAAACAGACAACCTACAAAAATCCCAATAAATGCAACAACTACATTTGCTGAAATTTCAAAAACTTGCGCTTCAGGAAAAACTTGGTATATTTTAGTTTTGGAGAAATCGTGGATTTTTGAAATAAGAATTCTTTTAAATTTGAGTGAAACTCTCAAAAACTTTCTTCATTTTACTTAAATGTACCTAAGTGAATTTAAACCAAGTTTTGAAGATTTTCAATGTTATTCTTGCTTAAGTTTCAAGAAAACTAATTAATTGTTCAGGGTATCCCATAAATGGCGCCAGTACTCTTCAGAGATGTGGGATTTGGTTTCTGCGGCGGATTCGAAAACTCGCCAAAATGTCATCATTAGGTCGAAGAGAACAATATAAATAAGAACGTATTGGCGGAAAATAATGACATTTTGCTGAGTTTTAGAAACAAAATTCCGCCTCAGTACTTTTTTGGAACCCTTAGAAAAGTAATAATGAATTGAAATGTTTTTTAATTTTTGGAACATCCTGTGTAAAATTTACTTCTGTACAAGTACAAAATTCAGAAAACGCAATACGTTTGATGATAATTTTAAATTGAAAAAAAAGGTTATATTTTTAGAATTTTACGGCCATGGCTTCGGATAGTGTTGATTTTATATTCAAAACAAACAGAAAACACTACATTTATTGTTGGCCGGGCCCTTTTTGAAAGCCCTATTCCATGGCCTTTTTGACCTAATGGATAAAAGAACCCTGCTTGGTTTAGATAGCGTTATTATAGCAAAAACTGATAGTAATAACACAACTAATGAAGTTGACATGCAGAATACTTTAAACCAAGAGAACATTTAAAAACCTCATAAACAACATGATAAAACCCTTGATAACCGTTGATACCGAAGAGGATAATTTAGAAATTCAAACTAAAAATTTAGGACTAGAATGAAGAATTTAAAGTTCCATTTAAAGATTTAGAAGTTCAAAATGATGATTTAGGAGTTCTACATTGTTTATCTTTGAATGTTTAATGTAAATCAAACTAAATCTAAAATCACTTTCATCTGTAAGTGATACACTCGTGTGAAACAAGAAATAAAAACGAACTTGATATCGATTATTACCTCTTAACAAAATCTCAAAATGGTCCAAATTTTTTGGCACGTAAATTTTTGAACTACCTACCAGATAACATAAAAGTTTTACCTAAAAACAGTTTTAAAGAAAAAATTAAAAATATGGTAGCAAGCCATGCGTTTTACAACAATAAAGACGTTTTTAATTGTAAATTGAATTTTTAAATATGTATATTTTGTTGTATATTATGTATTACTGTATTTTTCTGTAATTCCTTTTTTTATTTGAACTGTATTGTGCATTTAACATTGAATAATTATTATTATTGATTTAGATCTTCAAAATGAAGATCCAGGTGTTCAAAATGTATATGTAGAAATTCAAAATCAAAATTTGGAAGTTCAAAATGAAGATATAGAAGTGTAGAACCAAAATTTAAAGTTGAAAATACTGAACTACTTAAAGATAAAGTAGAAAATATGGAATTACTCGATAATCAAGTGGAAAATTTAATTTGCTTTGATGAAACTAGCGAATCTGCTCTTAAAGAAAGCAGAATTGATTCAGAAAACGATATTTATTCCTAATTTGGACGAATGGTAACAAATTTGTAAGTAGATTGAACTAGAAATTAAACAATTTTAAAGAGAATTTTGAGCGAAAATATCAAGAAAAGAAGTGAATTTTTTGAAAGAAAAATATTTTTTCTGTCAAAATATTTTTTTGATAATGTTATAACTTCAAAATGGCATTAATTGGCTTTAATTTACAGTTTTTTTTCTTTAAATTGACCCAATATAGTTTATGTTACTATAACAGAATTTCATTTTCTGTGAAAACAAAATTGAAAGACCCGCTAAAGCAACTGGGCTGACCATGACTATTGGTTTTTTTTGTCAGTAAAATCTTCTCTACTTTCTATAATTTTCCTTTCGGCACCTCTTTTTGGGACACCCCGTATTTAAATTATTTACTATTATAAAAAGATGATTAAATTTAAGTCACAATAGAAAACTTTTAACACGTAAAAAACATATTATTTGTTTACTTCAAAATTTTCACAAATAAAATAAAGGTCATTAAGATGATCCTTGAATTATAATGTGTAAATTAATATATAAACCACCTGGAATATATTGCAAGGACGTAATAATAGTGCAAAAATAAAATCACAACGAGTTTTGCTTCTGTAGCTTTAATTTCTTATACGAAGAATTTTTCACAAGAACCCATCATTTAATGCTCACTGATGTGGAAAGAAAATCAAAACACATTAATTATCTAAAAACTAATTGATACTTAAAATCTGTTAGGTTCCAAAAAAAAAATAAAAAAACAAACACTAAAAAAATAATGGGTTTTTTGAATCAACATAATTTAATATATGATGCAGAATCATCACGAGAAATTAAGTTGACTAAAACGATTTTTTAAGATTATAAAAAATAACAACTTTTAAAAATGGCAGTTGATAAATGCTTTACGGTGTTTCGAAAAATTCTAAAAAAACTAATTGAAATAATTTAAAGTATAAACGAAGAATATTATTTTTATTATTTTTTTAGAATTTTTCAAATCGCCATTTTTTTGTAAAGAGCCCGTTTTACTCCTGCCGTATAAGTATATGGTCGACTTACAAAACCAAAAAAAAAATGGAATTTGTAGCCACAAGATTCTTTTGTGTACCAAAAAATCTCCACAGGAAAAAATTTATGACAAAAAACCGCAAAATCCAGGCAATTATCCTCTTCGCCTTTTCCCAGGTAGCTTAAAAAGGTATCAAAAGTTATCCCCATTTTCAAAAATAAAGGTGATGTAAATAATGAAATAAATTTTAGGTCTATATCAATAACACCAATATTATCAAAAGGTTTTGAATACATTCTAAATAATCAAATAAAAAGTTATCTGAAATTTGTAAATAATCTGTTAAGCAAAGGTCAGTTTGGTTTTAGGGAGAATTTAAATACAACACTGGCTATTTTAGATCTACTCGATGTAGTAACTTCTGGTTTTGAAAAGGGTGAAATTGTGGGAGCACAGGTTTGTGACCTCTCAAAGGCGTCCCATAGCATCCTTCTAAAGAAACTTTTCAATTACATTTTTTCTGCAAATAGTGTTAACTAAGTTTCATCTGATTTAAGTGATAGACAATTAGTGTTTGTGGATAACCAAACTCTTCGTGGGTGAAATTAAACACGGTGTGTCTCAAGGGTCGGTCTCGTTTACATAAATTCTTCGAAAAAAATTAGAATTTGATAATCCGAAACACGTTAAATTTTTGGGGGTGTATATTCAACCATCACTTTCATGGAAAGTACATATTAGAAGTTTATGTGCAAAACTGTTAGAAAGGATTTATCATAACTTAAAAAACAGTTAGCAAAAAAGTTTTGTGGACAGCTTATTACAGCACTTTCGAATCCCACCTTTCCTATGCTATAGGAAAGGGTTAGGGGACACTCTCCTCATATAGAGGATACCTTCTTTGTACAATCACGCGCAAAGATATCGAGGACACAAAAGAAATATTCTAACCCAATATTGAGGGATCGCAGACACGAGATTACACGAAATATGAAAAAAACGAATGCCACTTAGGAAGCGGACGAGGTCCTTTCAAATTTCGTTTGATCTCGTATTTGTGAAGGCTTCTTATTGGGTCAGAATATGTCTATTGTGTCCTCGATACCTTTGCGCGTGATTGTACAGTTGCTCCCAGCTGGAAGTAGAACAAAAGTGGGAGCAACTTTACATCTATAAAGCACTGCTGCTCATAATGACTTATTTACTAGAGTTTTGCGGTCCCCAAGACTTTCTTGATTACAATACAAGAAATATTACAAATCTAAACCCAAAATATGTTAGACCATTGAGTGTTAGACTAACCAGGTTTCAAAACGCTCTAAATTTCTATGGACCAAAATTTATTAATATAAATAAAAAGATAAAAAAAACTTCCAATGCAAAAGTTCAAAACTGAAATTAGAAATATATTAGTTAAAAACGCATTGTACTCAATTTCAGACTTCTTAAATAACTGAATGTAAATAATCGTTAGTGTATTTCATCCATTTTTTAAACATGTTATGTTGTCCAAAAAATATTATTATCCCAATCCAATTGCTTAAATATGAAAGCAATATTGCTCGAAACGTTGGAAAAGATTTATACAGTAAATTAATTTACTTAATTTTGAATCCTGAGGCCAATAACCAATAACCATTCATATTTTATGTTATGTATGTCTAGACCTACTGTATTTAAATTTTGACAAGTGTAAAATATGTAACTATTAATGCAAAATAAATTATCTTATATTATCTCTTAAGTAAAATAAAATTTACAAATATATTTTAATTTATACACCCAATTTGTACAAATAAAATTAAAAAAATTAGAAATTAGCATATGATAAAAAAACTACGGTTAAAACTGTCACTAATAAATAGTGATCATTAATAACTTAGTATAGGATCAAAATATGCAAATAATTTTTATTTTTATGTGTTTGGATAGGTTTTAAAGTATATTCGTGAACCTGTTGCTAAAGGATCTTTTCGCAAGTAAATTCCAAGATGGTAAGTAACTATTATTGGAATTCTTTTAAATTTAAAAAAAAGTTAATTGAAATAAAATGTTTATTCAATATTACAAGCTGAGCTTTTATTTAATTAAGATGACAAAAGAATAGTTTTAATTAAAACGATATGGATTTGTTGTTCATTATAAAAGTAATTATATGTCTTACCTTATTTATTTTTTTAATTAAACACACATAATAATCGAACAAAGAATGATTAAAGTTGATTAAATTTCAATATCAACTTGTTACAACAACTATCAGAGTAGCTCTGTCACTAAAACGTTATAGGCTTTAAAATAAAACATTAAAATTAAATATTATACATTGTTGATTGAGTAATAAAAAGCCTCGTCGTGTGTGTTTGTGTAATTCGCGAGACACGTACACTTAAAATAACAAACAAACCAACAATAACAATTATCATTGGCGCATTATTGCTACTACCTTGTGCTACCTAATAGCAAAAAATGGACGATTGGTGTAGATGAGATGTATCTTTATAAATATGTCTTATTAAATGTGCCATGGCGATTTTAGATGTTTCTATACTTTCACTATATTTCTATGAATATTGTGGAATCATGCATAGGGAAAAATGGAGAAATTATTACAAGGATATTTGTTAAAACAAAAAAGGCGACGAACCCAAACTCGTTTAACCACAAGTCGTTTTAATTTTTAAATATCTTTTCAACTTAATTAATTTTCTGTAATAACACATTTTTAATCACTTATGTAACCCATTTTTAAATACACATTTTTGTTTCTTCTCCAAAATAACAAACAAAAATTTTGAAAATGTAGAGGGCAACATTTAATCCATTTTTATTATCTTTCAACTGCGGGGTCAAGCTTGAAAATATCCGAAAATTTTTTCTTGCGATTATTTTAAGGCTTGAAATTTTTCATGGAAATCGGTTTCTATTTTTTTTTTTTTCTCAAAAAACGATAAAAGTTAGCAGTTTCAAACTTTTACCAAAGGTAAACACCATGATCAAAATGATTCTTTTTTTGGCGTAAAGTGGACCATTTATAGTGGAACCTTTCATAGGAGGTGCAATAAGTGGGGGTAGAATGGAATTGAAGGGGTTGAGTAGACCGAAACGCATCAAAAGTTATGACTTCTAAAAAATATATTTTGTCGTTTTTTGGAAATTCAAAAAAATCTACGCGTGAATGGTTTTGGTTTCAAGAGTAGATTCCGCAGAGTTTTTAAAAAATTCGTTCAAAAATATCCCGACGAAAGCCACCCACCCCTAAAATTTCAAATTTATTTTAGCATAATTTTCCAACCTCTTCGAGTATAAAAATGAAAATAGTCTATCTACATAGAAATGAAAAAAAAATTTAAAATAATTTAAAAACTGTAGGCCCCAGGGGTACTACCGATTTTTGTGCATTTTATGTTCGATTTTTTTCTGAAGCTCTTGGTGAAAATTTAGAAGTGTTGATTTTCTTACTCATAAATATTAATGTAATAAGCAAGATAAAAAATATTCGACCGTTATAGCCGACCTCCATCAAAAGAGGTGTGTTACCCCAGCCTAACTACTTTTAGCCTAACCAATGTTACATACACCAATCAAACGCACTAGTTATGCACCCAAACGCACCACTATAAGAAAGTTTTGCACCACAACATGAAAGAAGTTATGGCCAAAAATAAAAGTTAGGCTAGGGTAACGTTACCCCAGCCTAACTTTCTTAAATTTTCAAATTTTATAACTTTAAATGAATGCATCTTTTGTATTTTCAAACGCACCCAAACGCACCACCAAAATAAAGTTTCGCACCCTAACAGAAAAAAAATTATGGCGAAAATAAAAGTTAGGCTAGGGTAACGTTACCCCAGCCTAACTTTCTTAAATTTTTAAGTTTTAAAACTTTAAATGTATCCATCTTTTGTATTTTCAAACGCACCCAAACGCACCACCAAAATAAAGTTTTGCACCCCAACAGAAAAAAAGTTATTGCGAAAATAAAAGTTAGGCTAGTATAACGTTACCCCAGCCTAACTTTCTTAAATTTTCAAATTTTATAACTTTAAATGTATGCATCTTTTGTATTTTTAAACGCACCCAAACGCACCACCAGAATAAAGTTTTGCACCCTAACAGAAAAAAAGTTATTGCGAAAATAAAAGTTAGGCTAGGGTAACGTTACCTCAGCCTAACTTTCTTAAATTTTCAAATTTTATAACTTTAACTGTATGTATCTTTTGTATCTTCAAACGCACCCAAACGCACCACCAAAATAAAGTTTTGCACCCTAACAGAAAAAAAGTTATAACGGAAATAAAAGTTAGGTAAGGATAAGGTTACCCCACCCTAACTTTCTTAAATTTTCAATTTTTATAGCTTTAAATGTATGTATCTTTTATATTTTCAAACGTTTCACCATAATAAAGGTTTGAGCTTGAGCCCTAATAGAATAAAAGTTATAGCTAAAAAAAGTTTGGCTAGGGACTAGGGTAGCGTTCTCCCAGCCGAACTTTTTTAAACTTTCAAAAAAATATCCTTTTATTGCGGTCAAAGTATTAAACATTTTACAAAAACCGCTCGTTTTGTAAAAAAAAATAACAATCCTCGATTATCAGATATCGCCTTTTATCGTACGAGAAGACACATTAAACACCTAAAAACTCTTTCCCACAATTTTGCAATATTTTCTAATACCTAATAGCACATGTTTACTGGCACAAGACTGATAATTCTCTTGTAATTTTTAAACTTTTAAAGCGCTCCAAAAATTAGGTAAAATTTTAAGAAATCTTTGGAGCGCTGTAAAAAGTTTAAAAATATACTTAAAATAAAAAACGAAGCAGTGAACTCTTCGTTTATGCCTTAAATTATAGCTTGTATTATATCAACTAGTTTTTTAATTGTGTGGGATTTTGTAAAGAGCCCTCTGAACTGCTGCCGTATGACTATTTGGTTTGACTTACAAAAACAAAAAACTAAGAAATTGTTAGTCACAAGACTCTTCTGTGTACCAAAAAAATAAATTTTAAAAAGCTCCTCTGGAAAAAAAAGTTATGATGAAAACCGCAAATTTCAAGAGACTTTCAAAATCAAGCGCTCTTAAATAACATTTGTGTCCAAACGCAATGAGCCAACACGAAAAGCCAGGAAAGTAAACGGCTTAGGCTTGCATTAAATTTGTGTAGTTACAATTTGCAAGCGCAAGATTCTTTTATTTGAAAATTTTATTTTGAATTTTTTGTTTATATTTAGTTTCTTTCTTCTGATGGACTAATTATTAATTTTACAATTTGTATTTTTTAATAACTTTTCTTTACAAAATAAACAAATTAAAGAAAAAACATTATGTTTATTAATTAACAATAAACGTAATAACAGACACAATTAGAAGAAATCTGCATAAAACTACGATGTTTAATAATGATAAATAAATAGGTCTACACGAGGCGTACCTTCATGTGCCAAAGGAGTTTACCGTCTCAGGCATGTTGGCTCATAAACCCTGTATACGCCAAAAACCTGAAAGGGAGTAAATACCGAACTAGGAACGCCCCCATAGAAAAGATAACGTTTTGTAAACAAAGTTGCCTAAAAATCCAATAAAACAACGCCATCGCGTGGATTACCAGAGGGACTTTTTATATGTGAACTCGTGTGTTTTTAAGGTTAGAAGTATAAGCACAAATCCCGGTTTTTGCAGTTTTATCCTTATTTCTTGATTAAATTAAATATGCGTCCAACGAGGTCTCAGAGTGAAATAAATGCAATCAAAGATCAAATTTTATTACATACTACCCACATTTTGGATGAGTTTAATAATGTCGTAGGTAAAAAAGCACAAATATGGACAGATTTAAAAAACACATTGGCAGCAATTGGAATTTCTGTTAGTGCAATTGGATTATATACAATAGTAATGAAAAATACTTACCAAGTTATGGACAATCTTAAAACAAGCAAAAGTGTGAATTCTAGTGAATCAGTTTCTTTTTCCAATTCACTAAATTCTTCAGTATCGTCCAGTTCCAGTAATAATGGTGAAAAGAGTAAAAATTTCAACGATAAAGCAATTTATTTTGAAATGAAATTTACACCAGAGGAATTTAAATCTATAAGCCCAAAAATAACTTATAGCAGACACGGAAAAAAATATTTTACTATGACAAAGGGATTATGGACAAACATTATGTTTAGAAAGTTTGCGGAAATTACTAAATTACCATGCTTATTATCGTTTAAAAGGGCAAACTGTTCTACAGAGGGAAAAATTGAAATTTTTGCAACATGTACCGAATGCGCCGCGGAACTTAAAGGTTGTTCCGAAAATCAAGAAGAAAACGAAGATACTATTTTTATTTTTAGCTATATTGGGGAATTTAAAACTAAACACTTGTGTTTAAAAAAAAGAAAATTATTGGGATCAAATAAAAATGAAGTTTTAGATAATTTGATTGCAAAAAAACAATCAGCCATAAGTTTGAGATACAAAAAGGTAAAAAAAACTTAATATACTTTTATTTGTGATCTTTTTATTTATTTGTTTATTTGACACAATTATAATCTACGCATGTAGGAAAATGAGAAATTGTATGACTGCTGACATAGTCTCATTTTCCTACATATTTATCTTCCGGACATTCAATTTATATTTGATTATCTAGGCATATGAAATGGAATTTGAAGATAATGAACCGAGAGATCTTTTTAAAACAGTAAATATGCGCGTAGCCAAGTGCAGAGAAATTAAAAAATCGCATCTCCATGAAAACCCAATTTTAGGATTGGTTCGAGCAAAATCCACGAAGGAGTTTACTCAGATTATAAGAAATATAGGCATCGACCCATTTTTTGTGCATTATTGGAGCAATCGTCAATTGCATGTATACAAAATATTTGCAAAAAAAAATTATACAAGTTTAAAAATTGACGCTACTGGTGGAGTGGTTCATAAAACTGACCGATCAAAAGTAATTTTTTTGTATTCAGCGGTTATACATAACAAATCGAAGAAAGAAGTATTTTGTGTAGCCAATATGCTCAGTTCAAGTCATGATGGTATTTCTATTTACACATGGCTCGCCAATTGGGTTAAATGTGGTGCTCCTAATCCCAATGAGGTGGTAACCGATCTTTCTGTCCCATTAGTATTTTCATCAATTATGGCATTTACACCATATAAGTCAATTTCTTCATATGTAAACCAATGTTATGAAGTTTTATTTAATCAAAAACCCTGAGAACATACGACGTTTGTTAGATTGGATGTAGCTCATTTTATTAAAATGGCATCTATGTGGCCATCTTTACGAAAGTGTATTAAAAGGTCTAGACACTTTTATTTACGATTACTGGGCCAATTGATTCAATCAACAGATATCTACGACTTTCAAAACTTGCTAGAAGCAATTTTCATTGTGTCAAATTGTGCAACAGAGGGGAAAAATAGCAACGGAGTACCAACAACATGTGAAACAAAAAAAGACTTTTTGTTACAACGTATTTCTATTGAAACTGATTTGGACTATGATTCCCAGGTATTATTTGTTTATAATATTCGATAGTAAAGTAATTTAAAATTATCTTAAAGCTATACAGGGTGGTGATTATTTCAATGCTCACCATTGGTATCTTTTAAAGTAGAGGAGATACGAGGACGGTTAAATTGAAGAAAAGTTGCGCATTTTTATGCTCATTGAATTTAACCGACCTCGCATCTCCTCTACTTTAAAAGATACTAATGGCGAGCATCGAAATAATCACCAGCACCCTGTATACATTAACTAAAATATATATAACAACAATAGTATATTATACAGGGTGTCCAGAAATTAAGCGGCCAAATTTTAGGAGGCGATTCTACAACTAATTTTAAGAAAAAAACTTCCTATAAACATATGTCCGATTTCGCTTCCTAAGGCAGCTACAGCCTTTTAACTATTGTGACTAAAACTAGAATTTTTGTCACTTATTTGAAAACGGTTTGTAGTAAAAGTTTGAAATTTTGTGTGAAGACCGATACCGATCTATGTGGTACTATAATATTAGGATAGCGTAAATGATATTCACGGACACCTACTCTAGCGTTACCATTACAAAATCCGTAACAAAAATGCATGTCCCGATATTCACTGTTTGAAAAAGTTGGCATTTTATTTATTGAATGCTCTTTCCTCGTCCAAACAAACAAAATGAGACAATTTTAGGATTTTAACAAAATTTAAAATGAAACATATGTTTTTAAAATGCTATTCTTCTTTTATTTCAAAGCCGCCTTTAAATGAAAATGCTAAAACCTATTTTTTATCACCTTCTTTTATGGCCTGTAGCTCCCTTAGGAAGCGAAATCAGTCATAGTTTATAGGAAGTTTTTTGTCTAGAATTGAATAAGGAATATTAGTATGAAAACAAGAATGATTTTATGTTAACCATAAAAAAGTTGACGCTGTTTATAACCTCAACCCTCCTTAAAACTACCCTTTCAGAGGTTTCAAAACATCTGAAAAAAACTGAGAAATTATATCTTAAGCGTATTATTCTTCACACCAAATTTCAAATCATTACTATAAACCGTTTTTAAATAAATGACAAAAAACCTAGTTTTAGTCACAATAGTTAAAGGGCTGTAA
The DNA here is from genome assembly GCA_963971135.1 of Stenus bimaculatus. NCBI lineage: Eukaryota > Metazoa > Arthropoda > Insecta > Coleoptera > Staphylinidae > Stenus > Stenus bimaculatus. The sequence continues at coordinate 27,200,217 of OZ020185.1, forward strand.
CTCCCTTAGGAAGCGAAATCGGACATATGTTTATAGGAAGTTTTTTTCTCAAAATTAGTTGTAGAATCGCGTCCAAAAATTTGGCCGTTTAATTTCTGGACACTCTGTATAACAAGGGGCAAATATGCGTTATTTCATGCGAGGGGTTTTATAAGGAGATTACTGCCACTTTATTTCCCTAGGGCATAAGGTTTTATTTTACAAATGATTTTGACGTCTATAATGACAGTTTTTACTCTCGCACGCGTAAAAAATCAATTAAATTTCTCTCATAAAATCTCCAGTACTTTGATTTTAGGATAATTTTTCCGAACACTACAACTTTGAACATGACATGTTAGATTGTTCCAATACTTTTGAAAAGTGGGCAAAAGAGATACTTAAAAATTCCATTAGAAAAATTAATAATGAGGAGCCCGGTTTAAGAGGCAATCAACAGTATTGTCCTGATCTCTCTAAAGATTTAATTAGAATATCTAAGTATATTCCATTGTGGTCTGCCGTTATGGTCCCTTATTTCAATGGGTCAGAAGTAAGAGGTTCCTCGGCTGCAGTGGAGACAATTTTTAATATTTTTAAAAACCATCTTCTTACATCTTTACCGATTAGACTAGACGATTTTACTATGCAACATATTAGATATATGGAGGGTCATGCAAAAACATTAGGAGTAGAATTGTTAAGGTAAAGTAAATCCAATCTTGGATATTAATATACAGGATGTTTCAAAATATGTGCGAAAATTCTAGGGAGGACAACAACGAATCCAATTTTCTAGTTGAAAATATAGCAGACAATATACGCCTGGATATAGGTAATTTCTTTATTACTTATTAAAAGTACAAAATGTTATTAAATGCATATACAATTTTTGTATATATTATTATTATTATTATAATTATTATTATTGGGAATTTTAACTACTAATAGATGGCGCTGTTCGCCCTCTGTGGCAGAAATTTGAACTAAATTCTGTAGTAACCTTTTAAATATTTGAATATACAGCAAACGGATTTACGTATTTTCTTCTATTTCTAATTGTTTTTAATCTGGTTTTTATTTAATTTAGTGTTATTTAAGAATGTTTTTAATTTTGTGTCATGTTTTGAAGAAATTATAAACTATTCTTGATTCAAATTTAGGAATATCTTTTATTTGGTAAATAATCATAAAAGTACATAGTTTCTTAAAATAACATTATGTAGGATGTAGGTACTTTTAATTCTTGTAATTATTATATTATAATTAAACAAATTCATTAACAAATCATTAAAAATTGTGTCCTAATCCGTCTTTTGAAGTCAACAATATAATACTAAAACGATAAGGAAAAGGGAAGGTGTTTTTGCGCAGAGTGTTGTAATTTTGTAGGTATATGGACGAGAAAATTCCAAGACCAAATTATAAAAGCCACTTTTCGATGGACCACACCAAAAAAAATTATTCGCCCCCAAAGCTAATTTCGGTTTCACCTCCTAAGTGTCCGAAATTCACCCTCAAATACACCAACTTTTAGTAATATTCTGAAGGTGATTATTACCCCCTTTTGTATTTTCCACAAATTCGGACATTGATTGCGCGTAGCCCCGAAAATGGTGTTTTTTCGAGAGATTTTAAAATATTGAGTTGTGAAGAGGGATCTTTATTCTAAGAACAGTACGAATGTATGTTTTGAAGTATACTGATAAGTGCCATCATACCGAGCATCATACTCGAAATACAGCGACCATCACTTGCTTCTTGAGGAATTATTACCACATTTTGGAACATATTAAAGATGTATTAGAACACAATTTTTATCGCTTTATTTATCTTAAAAATGGTGTTGCATATTTTTCCCATTGTAAATACAGGTTGATAAACGGATTTACGTCTCTCCCAAAGTTCGAATTAAAGCAAAAATGCGCGAAACACAGGAAAACAGAAATCGGCGCCTATCAGGTTACTACAGAACTTAGTTGACATTTCCGCCTCCAGAGGGCGTCTAGAATTCTAAAATCGCGAATTACATTAATGAAATTAATGAGTCGATTTTGTGTAAGGTAACCATGGAAACGTGGACAAGCGCAAGATATAAAAGAAACCGATATTTATTTTACTAATTGTCATTAAGCATAAACCAGCGATTGCAATAAAAGTATGTTTTAGATAACACCGATACCAATCAATGTTGCACCAGTTGTCAAGATCTGGTAACGGATACAAATAAATGTGATATATGCCATTTATACGTACATAATAATTTAAATTGTTCTGTAAGAACTGATAACCAAATATTTTGTATGGATTGCGAAAAGTTAAATAATAATAAAGAAGGATTTATTATAGATTCAATGTTTGAGGAAAATTGGGGCGGGTTGAATACCCAAAAATCAAAGAAAAGAAAATCTTACTTAGAAACTAACACAGAATTTTTGATTGTAAATCCAGATGACCAAATTAAAGTTCTTCCCATAGGCATCCTGAAAAATGCCAATATCTGCAGCCTGCAACCAATCAAACTTTGTGATAATTTTTATTACACATTTTCCAACACTTGTTCTTTCGATTCAATACTACAGATATTAGCCACATCATATTGTGATAGCAATGAGTTCAAAAAATTTGTGGATAATAATTTACATGTGGAAATTTTTCAATTATTGAAAAATATTCTTACAAAAAAAATTTCTCGTTCGACGTATGCTCTTAGGGGTAAAATCTTAAATGACATTTCTGAAGATAACAATAAACATAAACAGTTAAAACAATCCAATGTTATTCACATAAATGTGGAATGTGTATTAACTGATATGCTGAAGAGGTTTTGGATTAGTACACCTTCAGCAATTATAAAGAAAACGTGTGAACTTTGCAATGCGCTTGAAGTTAATATTGAAGTATATATTACTTTAAATTTAAAAAATATAAATGATGTTCAAAATTTGAAGGATACACATTGGATTGATAAGTGTTGCCTCTGTAACGAAAATTCCTTAAAAATTACAAGAGAATTATCAAAATCAATAATTTTTATCGAACCTGTACATGACTATTGGACACGTATAATAACGAAAGCAGAATGTATACAAGAAAATATAAAGGTTGAAGATGTAACCTACAGACTTCGTGGAGTTATTGGTCATGAAGGAACTATAATCGGAGGCCATTTTATCGCCTTTGCAAAAAGGTTAAATTCGTTTTGGGAAGAGTACAATGATTTAAAGTCCGAGAAAAATCATTGTCCTAGAAATAAAGAAATAAATATTCAATTATTAGTTTATAGTTTATAAAATAAATTTTTTTATGTTTAAACTTGTCTTACTTACTAAAAAAACCAAATATTTAATTACGTTTGCCGTTTGTTTTTAGTTTTTGGTTAAGAATTTGATTATTCTGCCAAAAATTGCATAATTTTTTGAATCCGGCTAATTATTTAGGATGCCTGCTTGCACTTTAAGTCTTGTGCTAGTAAACAAGTGCTATTAGGTATTAGGAAATATTGCAAAATTGTGGGAAAGAGTTTTTTTAGGTGTTTAATGTGTCTTCTCGTACGATAAAAGGCGATATCTGATAATCGAGGATTGTTATTTTTTTTACAAAACGAGCGGTTTTTGTAAAATGTTTAATACTTTGACCGCAATAAAAGGATATTTTTTGAAAGTTTAAAAAAGTTCGGCTGGGAGAACGCTACCCTAGTCCCTAGCCAAACTTTTTTTTAGCTATAACTTTTATTCTATTAGGGCTCAAACCTTTATTATGGTGAAACGTTTGAAAATATAAAAGATACATACATTTAAAGCTATAAAAATTGAAAATTTAAGAAAGTTAGGGTGGGGTAACCTTATCATTACCTAACTTTTATTTCCGTTATAACTTTTTTTCTTTTAGGGTGCAAAACTTTATTTTGGTGGTGCGTTTGGGTGCGTTTGAAGATACAAAAGATGCATACAGTTAAAGTTATAAAATTTGAAAATTTAAGAAAGTTAGGCTGAGGTAACGTTACCCTAGCCTAACTTTTATTTTCGCAATAACTTTTTTTCTGTTAGGGTGCAAAACTTTATTCTGGTGGTGCGTTTGGGTGCGTTTGAAGATACAAAAGATACATACAGTTAAAGTTATAAAATTTGAAAATTTAAGAAAGTTAGGCTGAGGTAACGTTACCCTAGCCTAACTTTTATTTTCGCAATAACTTTTTTTCTGTTGGGGTGCAAAAATTTATTTTGGTGGTGCGTTTGGGTGCGTTTGAAGATACAAAAGATACATACAGTTAAAGTTATAAAATTTGAAAATTTAAGAAAGTTAGGCTGAGGTAACGTTACCCTAGCCTAACTTTTATTTTCGCCATAATTTTTTTTCTGTTGGGGTGCGAAACTTTATTTTGGTGGTGCGTTTGGGTGCGTTTGAAAATACAAAAGATGCATTCATTTAAAGTTATAAAATTTGAAAATTTAAGAAAGTTAGGCTGGGGTAACGTTACCCTAGCCTAACTTTTATTTTTGGCCATAACTTCTTTCATGTTGTGGTGCAAAACTTTCTTTTGGTGGTGCGTTTGGGTGCATAACTAGTGCGTTTGATTGGTGTATGTAACATTGGTTAGGCTAAAAGTAGTTAGGCTGGGGTAACACACCTCCATCAAAAGTTACGAATTTTGAAAGTCCGCGTTAAAAATACATGAAAAACAATGCACGAATTTAAGAGCGCCAAAAGTTGAGAAAAAACTGAGATAACAAAAAAGATGGAATGCGGATTACGATTCAAAATACGCGATATTTTTGCATTTATGGATCTTGAGATGAGACTGATAAAGATTTGGTAATTTTGCCGCCCAAAAAAACGCTAAAATTTTACATTTCGCGTGTCACACCGTTACTGCTAGACACTTAAAATTTTTTCTAATTAATCCTTAGGATGTTAGAATAAAAGGGAAAAAATAAGCTGCGATTGTTCAAAGTTATAGCTGCCGATGACCAGAAAAAAAGCAAGAAAAATCGACCATTTTCTAGAATTTTTTTTTCAAATTTCTGGAAAATTTAGAGACAAAATATTTATGGAAAATTTTTGTGTTTAAAAAATTTTTTGTATGATAAAAATCATGGTATTATAATGGTTCAATATTTTGAAATTGGATTGCTCTATTTTTCGAATATTAAAAATGACTTACTACTAAATTAAGAACAAATAAAAAAATGTCAAATGATTTCTTATGTCATTGGCCAATTAACCTTGCGATTGTAATATTTGTCGAGTGTGTCATTTTTGGCCGGTCTTGTTATATTTTATGTACATGTATGTAAAAGTATGCATAGCTCTTGACCTCCAATTCGATGATCTTTCGCAATGACCGACAAGAACTCAGCAATTTGCAGGTACTTTTATCATAATAATAAACATAATAACCACGCAAAAATTTTTTTCGAAAGTTTTTGATCCTATTCCAAAAATTCCAATAATATCAAGGATGATTTTTATGAAGTAAGCGATTTTTCAAAAATTTTTATTTCCCAAAGTTTTTCTAAAGATTCTTGTAAAACCCCAGAGATAAAAATAGTAACTAAAAAAACCTTGAAGCAAAAGTGTCAACACTTCACAGTCTACGCTTTAAATAGGTACTTATAATATTTGCATTTTTAATTCTTGAGTACTAAGGCCAATTAATTTAATAATACAAAATTGCGTGGAAAAGTTTTAGCATCGCAATTAAACAATAAAAACGCAATGTTACCAGATCATTAATCATTAAATTCAAGGAAGAAAATGCAATTGCGTGCCGTCAGGTAGGTTCCCTTAAAAATTACCCAAAGGTATCCAAAACCAAGGTTGCAGGTTTGACTTTGCACTCAATAATTGCTTACATATAAAACCACACATTATATAATTTTTTTTATAAATTGCAAATTTAGTGAAAGTTATTTGAGATAACTTGCGTAATAATTTTTTTTTCGAGTGTCCTCTTCAATTTTTACAATGTGTTCCCAATTTGTTTGTAATTTGATTATTGCTAAAGAACTAAGTAATTGTTAAAAATGTCTAATTAAATAAAGATTACATGTAAATACCACCTTCAGGCTAATAAATAAATTCATTGGGGTCATTTGTAAATGTTTACTCAATTTTAAGCAAACTCGTTTATTAATTCCTACTACTAAGAATTTGTTTTGATGACTTTTGATTATTTATAAATTAATTAATACACTTATTTAGTATTCTACATTGTACTTAAAATACAATGTAGTTTTATTATTGTCTTAAATATTTATGAAGCTAATTGCAAGAGCATTTATATTATATTATAAAATTAATTAAATATAATATGTACATTGATTTTAAATTCATTAATATATTTAAATTAATTTGATTTATAATTTTTTTCTAATTTTCTCCTAGATAAGACCCATAACAGTTGTGTTATCTTTTAGTTTTCTGAAACTTATTATATTCTCAACAATCCAGGGAAAATTTTGATACCGTAGCTCTTTTCCTTCACCCTTCAAAAACTGAACAAAAATATTGATTTTTTTGCGATTTTTTATTCAATATTATTTCAACCATTTCTGTATTACTGTTGTTACTAATTGAAAGAGGAGGGATTCAGCTTTGTAGAGATAATTTTCTTTTAATTCTACATGTATTGGTTTAAAAGTAATTAACGATTTTTGGCAAAAAAACGTGAACCAAAATTCAAAATTCTGTAGCTTCATGTCTATAAAAGATAGACCTCCACGAACGGAGTATCCTGTATATCGTCCTATTAATATATTACCTTTCATAGTAAAATGCACCAAAAATTTTTGTGAACAAACAGCTATTGTTGCACTTTAACAAGAATGACATTCTAACAAAAACCAATCAGGATTCAGAGAAAATAACTTGTGTCCTTGATAGTCTTTTAAGGCGGATTGATTCTTACTTAAGATGATAAGGAGTCAAATGTTGAAAAAACGACGTACTTATCTTTCATGAATTTTTTAAAGTGTTTCGAATTGGAAAATCAAAAAAATAAAGAAATTCCAAACTAAAGTAAGAATTTTACATTCATTTGCAATTTTTGTTATTTACGTATCTACAACTATATTTGTGTAATTTTGCAAGAAAAACTTCTATATTTATATTTTTATTTTTACAAAACTACGCTTATATAAATCTAGATACGTGAAATAGAAAAATTGTATATAAAAGTATAAGTCTTACTTAATTCGGTATTTAAATATTTTTTTTGTTTCCAATTCGAAACACTTTAAAAAAATTCGGGAAAGATAAAAACATCGGTTTTTCAATAAATGACTCCCTAGATCGGAAGGAAATAGTGTGTATAAATAGTTTGAATTCGGGTATCAATGTACATGGGGTACCACAAGGATCAGTGCTTGGACCACTACGATGTAGTCAAATGCTGTGAAGAAAATTCATTCCCATTTGAATGACAGTGTTAAGTTTATAGACTCCATCCGTAACTACCAAAACTAGAGCTTCAGTTAATAAAAACTTTTATATTGAAAAATCACACAATCGTAGTCAATTTAAGTAATTGTTTTATAAGGGATTTGCAATGTATAATGTACTGCCCAGTCACCTAAAATATTAAGTAACAAAAGCATTTAAGGTGACAGTGAGTCAAATGTTGAAAAACCGATGATTTTCTGATTTTTTTTAAGTGTTTCAAATTGGAAACTAAAAAAATAATTAAATACCGAACTTAAGTAAGAATTGTACTTTTATATACAATTATTATTTATCAATTATCTACAATTATATGAGCGTAGTTTTGTAAAAATTAAAATATAAATGTAGAATGAAGTAAGTAAGTGAGGTAAAGTCTTCACAAAGCCAAAAATCGAAAGACAGTTGTTACAATTACAATCTTTATTAAAATTAATCTTTGTTGTCCTAATGCATTTCGCAATCAAGTTGCATCTTCAGAGAACTGACTAACAACTGTCTTTTGATTTTTGGCTTTGTGAAGACTTTACATCACTCACTTCCTTCATCATGCCTAGCCAAAATTATGGAGATTTTCACTTTACGATAAATGTAGAAGTTTTTCTTGCAAAATTACACAAATGTAATTATAGATACATAAATAACAAACATTATAAACGAATGTAAAATTCCCACTGTAGTTTGGTGTTTTTTTATTCTTTTGACTTTTCAATTGGAAAAACTTTGAAAAAAGTCATGAAAGGTTAAAACGTCGATTTTTAAACATTTGACTCCTTATCACCATAAAAGGGCAGCTACCAATAGGTCTACATGTAAACAAGCATGTCGGAAGTGAGGTAGTATCAGCCAAAAACACTACAGTTTATGTTGCTCATTATAATCACCTCATTGTCTAATAATAAGCTTTTACAAAAACTATTAAATTAATTTGGATTAAGACACAAAAAATACACTTGGCGCATATCTAAACAAGCGAAATAATTGTGTGGAGTACCTCACTGATAGGTTCACTTGTTTGTCACCAGAGCAAAAGGTTAGAATTCGCAATGTAAATTCAGAAGGTTTTGATAAGTGAATGAAATGAAATACGGTTTCAAAATCTTCCATGATTTGTTGAGAGTAAAAAGCATTAATCTTAATAAGTCTCTTTGGGGAAAATTTAACAAAAAAACTGAAAAAAATATACATTTTTTCTTTGCGTTTTTTTTCAACATTACATCAATGGTTTTTGTATAACTGTTGTTACCAACTGAATGAGGAAGGATTTTTTTTTAATTTTTAGTGATTTTCTGATTTTTAACAAAAATTGGTGACTGGTGACACAAAATTCGAAATGCAGGACAGTGGTTCAAACGGCCAAATACCTGGTCAAAAGTCAGCAAGTGAGTAAAATTACTATCGGAATTTAAAATGGCGAATTCAAAATTTCGATTTCTTTGTACAAAAAATTGAACTGTTTTAAAATCAACCAATGAGTAAATCAATACAAAAATTGGTACCTTTATGCTTTTGATGTTGCTTAATTCGAATCTGCTATCAGAACTATAAAATTATTCAAAAATGCGGTTTCTAAATGGCGTTTTTTTGTAGAAAAACTTCAACGGTTTTAAAATATAAACCAGTTGTAAGTAAATCAATATAAAAAGATTTGAATTCAAATCTACGAATCAGAATTTCAAAATTCAAAATGGCCTTTATTTGGTATAAAAAATTCGGTACATTTAAAATAAAAATCAGTCGCTGACTAAATCAATACCAAAATTGCTACATTTACAATTATGATGTTGCTGAATTCGCTTCTACCATCAGAATTTCAAAATTCAAAGTGGGACATTCAAAATGGCTATTTTTGTACCAAAACTTCAACGTTTTTAAAATAAAAACCAACCAGTGAGTAAATCAATACAAAAAGATGTTGCTGATTCGAATCTACGAATCGGAATTCCAAAACTAAAAAAGATACTTTTTTCGTTTCAGTTGATTAAATTTGCTTAAGTTTTAATGCTAACCATAAATGGAACACCCTGTACATACGGTAAGTTGTTCCAGATATAACAAATTTAAAAAACAATTTGGTTTCAAAAAAATCAAAAATTCATTATCCTATAGTGGAATTAAATTACCCCGTATATTTTTTCTAAAAAATTCAAAATTTCAGGCCTAAATTTGACTCTAAAGTAGGATTTTGCACATTTTTGCCCACAACTAAAAAACGAAAAGTTATTTTAGCTGAAAACTCATCTTAAGCTCTTTTCAAAAAATATATAACTTTAATTTAATTAGGGAATTTGAAGTTTTTTAAGATTTTATTATTTATATTTTTTTCAAGTTATAGACTTTAATAATTTTCTTGAAAACTACTAAAGTTATCAAAGTTTTACATCAGAAACATTTAGCAACTAGATATAATTTAAAAAAAAATTGGTGAAAATCTGTCAATTAGTGTTTCCATAATAAAATCGTCAAATAGTTGCTAAAATTTATGCACAAATCCGGCCCTGGAGAGTCATTTGAACACTTTCAAATATTTTAATAGAATGATCGGAAAATACAATTCATTCCTTAAATTTTGAGCCCTTAAACTTTCTGTACCCCGTATAATTCTCGACCTATCATTTTTGTTTCTGAAAAATCTAAAATTTCTGGACTAATAGGCAGATTCTGGTCAAAATTAAAATCCTTTAATTAGAAACAAATAATGTAACCATGGAAATTGTCCACTATAACCCATATAACAAATTTAAATTTAAAGACCTTTAAACTTAAATGATTTGACCAGAATATGGGTATTAATGAGTCGAAATTAAGATTTTACACATTTTTGTTCAAAACTAAAAAACGAAAGTGATAACAACATGATTCTTTTTTTTGGCTGAAATTTCATCTAAAGTTCTTATAAAAACATATAAAACTTTAATTTAATTGATGAAGTTCTTTTAAAGATTTTATTATTTAAATATTTTTCAAGTTTTAGGTTTTTATTATTTTCTTGAAAAATACAAAAGTTATCAATACCAAAATTTTACACCAGAAACATGTAGCATCTACATGTATTCTAAAAAATATTTGGCGCAAATAGGTTGATTAGTTTTTCCATAATAAAAACGTAAAATATGTGCTAAAATTTTGGCACAAATCCGTCCCTGGAGAGTTCATCTGAAGACTTTTAAACATTGTATTGGAACGACCGAAAAGAACAATTTGAGCCCCTAAACATATTTGTACCCCGCATAGTTTTCGAGCAATCAACTTTTTTTGAAAAATCTTAAATTACTGGACTTATGACTCAAAAGTCAGATTGTACACATTTTTGTTCAAAACTCAAAACCGAAAAGTAATAACAACATGATGCTTTTTTGGCTGAAATCTCATCTAAAGCCCTTTACAAAAACATATAAAACTTTAATTTAATTGATGAATTTAAGGTTTTTTAAACATTTCGTTATTTTTATATTTTAGGTTTTAGTTTTTAATTATTTTCTTGAAAAATACAAAAGTTATCAACACCAAAATATTATACCAGATGTGATTTGAGTCCCTAAACGTATTTGTACCCCGCATAGTTTCGAGCAATCAACATTTTCTTGAAAAAACTAAAATTTCTGGAAATTTAACTCGAAAGTGAGATTTTACAAATTTTTGTTCATAACTCAAAAACCAAAAGTGATAACTAAATTATTATTTTTTTGCCCCAAAAGTTATTTAAAATCCTTTATAAGAAAATATGAAACTTTGGTATAGTAAATGTAAAGTTTTTTTAAGATTTCATAATTTAAGAGCGAAACTGTACAAATAAATTGTATAGTGTATAATTGGAATTAATCATTAATCACTCAGATAAATTGCAACAAATTGAACAAACTTTAATCCCCACATTTAATGGGTTGTTGTATTGCTCATCTAGTAATTGCAAAACAATTTTAAAACGATTGGTTTGTACAAATAATTGCTAAAACACTTCATTCTTATAGCGTTGATGAAATTCCCATAAAATTATTCGAGTTAAATCTTGAAGTATTACTTGGTAATTATAATAAATTGAATTATTAAATCTTTATTGTAAGAAAATGATCAAACCTCAATAATACATATGACACACTTCTCATAAGCAAAGATTTGTTAACTGAAGCGAAAATGCACGCATGTAAACTTCATTTTTCTTGGGGTATTGCTAAAACGCAACATTGCAGTAATTAAAAGTAACATGTTACATCACACTAAAAAGATTCATGAATACTAATCTGATAATTTTTAAAGAAATTATGAATTTTTCGCGTTGATTTACGTCGTTAAGAATAAATTAGTGTACGATGGAAGGAAAACGCCAAATTATAATTATAAAAACAGGTGTTGATTGCCTTGAGTATGACAAAAAATGTTAGAAACAAAATGTTTGTATTGACGAAAACGAGTAAACCAATCGAGTTCTTGTGGAATGTAATCTTAACCCATATTCCACGCATTTGGAAAAATGCCACTGCACCTGAAATGCACTTTCCATTTCGTTAATAAGTTACAAACAACTTACACACTAATCACTGAATGTTTTGCATCATTTACAATAATTTATTATTAGCTAATAATAGTTATTAAATAAATAAAAATTAAACCACTAATTTTCTAAAATCAATATTCTAATTTCTAACTTTTTTATTTTTGACTATTTGAGGTTACCTTATTTTTTTATGAATGAAAAAAGTAAGTAGGTATTTTTTCGAAAATTATGTAAATTCATAACGAATCTAAAATTCTGAAAGATTAATTAAAATCAGAACTATTATTATTTTTAAGAATCATTTTAATTATTTATGGGTGTTTTATTTAAATCATTATTATTATTGTATCCCATCAGGGTCGTTTTTAATAAACCGTTTAAATTTTTAAAATAAAGCATGTATTTTAAAGGTTACAAAATGCATCACAACATTCAATTATAAACTGAAAGGTGGTTTATTTAAAAAAAATATGATAATTATATTTTCCCAAAAGCAAGACTTCATTTGAATAATTTGAACTCTGGCCCAAATTTTGGAAGAAAATAGTTTGATCTACTGTTAATTACCAATTTTCATTTAACACATATTCTAAGTATTTTAAGTGTGTTTTTCTAACTTTTTCCAAAATTTGGCCCAAAATTACCTTTATTTTTAAATTACTTTAAATTCACTGGAGTTTTGAAGAAAATTTTGAATAAAATTTCGTCCATTGGATGGGAACCCATACAAATCATTGCATCAATTGTGAGTTTGAAATAAATTTTGTGTTTTTTTGGCTAATTTCAGATTGTTGTGAGTTTAGGTGGTAACATAAAGGTCTATATTTAATGAGTAAAATGATCCTTCAAAACAAGAAAAAACTAATTTACAACTTGTAAAGTTGAGAAATTGGTTGTTTTTTTGGTTAAAAAAATGGCAATAAACATGTTTGTGGAATTTCGTTCATTAATCAAAATGTGGCTTACCTTAAGAATTTTCAGGATCAAAATCCGGATGCGTCCTTCGTTGGCCTGGCACAAGTAAATTCGAAGAGATGAAAGTTCGCGCTCGATGAACTTAGCGAAACCGAACGAATTTTGAATGCGAGGGCACTGGTGGTGATTGGATTTGGAATCGGCGCGGCGCTGATTTAAACCTGGGTCCGGTTGGAACCTTGTTAATATACGCGCCCCCACCGGTCATTTCTTACTTTAATATTATTATTTCCCACAGAATAAAAATTACATTTGCATTTTGTTTTTATTGAATACTTAAATATGGATTGTCTCAATTAAATTATTTCAATGTTTTAATAAAAATTAATTGGAGTGACTCAAAATTTATACAGTGAAATTTAAATTTCAAATATAACAAACATTTTCTAACATCACGTAAATTGTTGGTCAATCAAAACTACTGAATTCATCACTGTTAACCAATTTACGAAAATCTAAAAAAAACGGTCAAACGTTCTAAATTCTGAATTTGGGTTAAAAATTAAAATTCTCAAACGATTTTCTTAATACGAACCTGACAAAATAGCTGACTAAGCTAACCTTACCTTTTTTGTCAGAAGAAATCCATCATGGACATCAAGTACTGTATTCTCCTCTAACTAAAGTTATCTTTACCCTGATCCAGCTTTTTTGATGAGATGGGGAAATCCGTAAACTTTTTAAATAATTGAAGATTTTTTGTAATTTTTATAGTTTTATCTTTATGTCCATCGCAATTTGAAACTTCGTGGGATTTTAAAATATGCCAAATATGCTTTCATCAATGATTGTAACCTTCTTTTGATGCACTAGAAGAAGAAGAATACCTTGCAACAAAAGCAGAAGATCATGTCCTTTTACACAGAGTAAACGAGTCAGTCCTGAAAAACCTCTTGGATGTAAACTTTCGATCAAAAGGAAAATTACAGTTATTTAGCCCAATTTTAACAAAAATATATCCTTTCAGAATTTTCTGCATGAGTAGACTAGGTGAAGAATTTTTTATAACGTAGGGTCGAAGTGTTATCATCAATTATTGTGGAAGTTCCAGGATTTCCTTGAGTACCACAGACATATGAGATTGATTGATCATTATAAAAAAGTGGAAGTAGCTATAGGGCTTGTAATCTTCTTTCATAGAAAAAGTCTATAAATGTGAGTCAACCACCCAAAACAATACGATTTTGATGTTTTGGATATAAGTTCAGTTAGATTTGATTTAGTTTAGATTCCGAATTTTCTGTTGAAGAACCCTGGTTTCTTTTCCAACTTGTTCCATATTGTCTGTATATTCTGATAGTCGTTTTATTCTGACTGGTTTTATTTTTTCTGTTGTCATTTCCGGAAAATGCACGTTTTTGTCCATACATTTGTTGAGTTTGTGATGTTTTTTCAATTGGTACCAAAATTTCATCTTCCAGTTGCGTTAGATTTAAATCTTGAATTTCAAGATCTTCATGAATTACATTTATTAGTTCCGCATCTAATGAGAGTCCATTTTGGTATCTACAAATACAAATGATAAATGATGACAAAATACTTGGATGTCCGTCAATGGCCATTGGACCGATTAATCTTACAACAATTCCTCCAACTTCATCAAGAAGTGATGATATTGTTCTTTAAATTTTCTCTACTGAAATCATGACTTGTACCAATTTACCATAATGTAAAAACGGCCAATATTTTTCCGAGCTCGGTACTGAGCCTCCTGATATTTCACTCAAAAATCAAAATCCTGAAACGACTTTTTAGTACGAATCTGCGGGTGGGTGAATTTGTAAAAATATTGAAAATACCATACAACACTGGCTTCGCTTGGAAACAAACAATGATTACTAAAGATTGAGACAATGAATAAAGATTATTTGATTTTTCATTTTTTAAAACGCTTTCTTACACTAATATACTCTAAAAGCATACCGAATCCAAATTGAACAGAAACTTACCGGAACAAAACCGAAAGTTAACTAAAATCGAAGCGAAATTAGACCTTAAACCGTCACCGGTACAAAAAAATGTTCAGAAACGTTGGTACATTCAGCGAAAGTAACAGTGTAACAGTTAACTCTTGAGAACTCTTGCGGGTTTTCAACAAAATTTTAGAAACTTGGAAACGAGTTTTCTCTACAACAAATTTGTATTTTATATACAAGTTTACCAATTAGTAAGTCTTATTTTATTTACTTTTGCAGGTGCCGATTATTAACTTATGAAAAATATCTATTAACATCATAAATTTAAAACTCCAGATTTAGGTCTGAAGAAATGAGATTTTCTTTTATGTAGTTAACAGTGATTGATATTTTTTTCCTAATCAATTTATTGATTTGGCGACTTTTTCTATTTCTAAAATATTGCTAATGATGAAAACTTTAAATCATGCATTTTTTGAAATGTAGAAACAAGTTTTGCATACCTCAAAAAAACCATTACTATTTTTATACAAGGTGTTTCATAATATCTACAGTAGAAGTCAAAAGAATAAAAGTTCAACAAACTTAAGTCCGAGTTCTCTTCCTAGAAGCTATAGTACTTTAAATGTGGTTTCAAATTGTATTTTTTTATTTCAGAAAATTTGGTGTTCTTGTTGAATATCGTTACAATCTTTACGACATTCAATAATACCAGAATGAAATGGGGAACAATAGTTTTTAAAGACAAAAGGTAAACTTTAAAAATTTTACATATTTTTCTTAAATCTACCCTTTCAAGACTTGTAATAAAATTGAAGAAAAAAATCACGCAAACATATCTTAATTGTATAGTGATTCACACTACATTACAAATTTCTACTCTAATTTGTTTTAAAATAAACCAGCAAAAACATACATATTTGTAAGCACAGTTAAAAGCTCCATTAGTATTCAAAATTGGACATAACTTTATCACTTTTTTGACATCTACTATCCACTGTATAAATGGGTCCACATATTAAGTTGAAATTTTCATAATTTTAAAAGATTATTGTGAAAAAAAAATCATAAAAATCATATCGATAAGAAATTAACTGCATAGTTAGCTAATATCTTCAAAATAACTAAAAAGTTTAGAAGAAAGATTGGCTATGATTTAGGATAGTAAGTATGTATTTAAAAACAGGAAAAATTCAAAATCCCGACTATGTAGAAATTTTTATTAATCAGTTATTGTGCGACACGTTTCGCCTTACTTAGGGCATCATCAGGCACATTAAGTCACTTATACATAAAACATTAAATTGTAGCGTTTAAACTCTTATTATTATAATTAAAATCGGAAAATATTGTGATCATTATTAAAATAATAAAATACGATAGACACAGTTTTCTGTATAATTCACTTTATGTGCCTGATGTTGCCCTAAGTAAAGCGAAACATATCGCACAATAACTGATTAATAAAGTTTTCTACACAGTTGGGTTTTTGAATTTTTCAACACATAATTGAAACTTTTAGTAATTTTTAAAGTCATTTCAAGGATGATTTTTAGGTATAAGATTTTCCTTATTCCCTCTTTCTCTGCATAAAAAGGAATATGTTTCAGCAATTGAAAATTGCAGGCCAATTGCGTTATTATCCACATTTTCATAAAGGCATTTCAGTGTATTAGACATTGAGTACTTCTGAATAAATACAGGGTGGTCCAGTTAACCTGGAGAGTGGAAACATCTCGTAAACTTAAATACTAATAGATGACATATCATAAATCGAAATATAAAAATTTTTGAATCATTACTAAGCCTTATAGTAAAAAGAATAGTAGAATGTACTAAATACAAACGTTTTTAAATCTATTGATAAAAGTTTTTTATGGAATTACACAGGGTGTCTCACTTTTTTCAAGCAAAATTTTTTTTAGATAGTAAATGTCCTTTCGGAAAAAAATTTCCTATGAACTATTATGTTTTATTTAATTTTATTTTATTTTTTTTTATTTAAAACAAGTACGCTTTGGATTTTGTATATCTTTAAGCCAATAATATGCTAAATCAATTTGGCTAGGAAAAAATCCAAATAATAATTGATTTTAATAAAAAAATATAAGAAAGAATATTATACAGGGTGTTCCACAAAAATCAGGAAAATTTATCAATTTTAAAATTGCTGTAACATCACCAAAATAATCGTTATAAAATCCTCTTTTTAAAAAGTCGAATGACCCGGCATCATTGCATTTAAAAAAAGTGAGATATTTGATAAAATCTTCATTAACTAAGTTTAAAAATTAATAGTTCAAAAACCACTTAAATTTTTTTTCAAATTACAATTTTATTTAGGTATTTGAATTATTTAGAATTATTTTTGGTACTTTTCACCAACTTCGAAAACCTTTTTTTTTTGAAAAAAATTTTTTTTACAAAAAAAAATAAAAACTAATATCTCAAAAATACTTCTTTTTTAAAAGTATTTTAAGCCATGAATAAAAATATGGGATGTTATATTTAAAAAAACAAAGTTCATGGTGTTTCCGGTGGAACCAGAAGTGATTTCGAAAATAAAAAATGCACATAAAATTTGTTTTTTTGAACCATAGAACATAGCAAAATTTCAAATTTTTCTATTCGTAAATAAAAAAGTTATAGAGGTGACCCGGTTTTCATTTCCACCCGGTATTTCCAGCTCCAGGTTAAATGGACCACCTTGTATAACAGTATACGATATTATTTATTAGATTGCAGAAAAAGGTTTCAATTTTTTTTATCTAGAAATAAAAAAGTTATGGCATGTTTTGTATTATTTAAAAAAAAAACGACTTTTTCATATAAATAATGTTTTTTTGTAATATCCTCGGAATGAACCGATAGAAAAATGATAGAACGGTCTGATTTACTATATTTCATGAAAAGCAACAAATGAAACAAGTTTCATTTTTTTACTGAGAAGTAAAACTGTTACAGAACGTTTTGTGTTATTTTTAAGGAAAAAAGTTTATTAAAATGACCACCACCTATTGAGGCACACTCTGTATGTATGATTTTGATTTTTTAATGGATTAAAAAAAAATATCAAAAAGTAATTACAAACTAACAGAATAGTGCACTTTAATAAAGTACAAAAAAATTATATTTTTTAGTATGAAAATAAAATTTGTATTAATTTTTAAATTTAATAAAAATCTCGTCAAAATTAAAACAAAGGTAGTTTAAACATTTATTAATTAGCGTGGGATTAATTTTCTACTTAAAATTAATTATTTAATAAAACTGATTTATGGT
Source organism: Stenus bimaculatus (assembly GCA_963971135.1). Classification (NCBI taxonomy): domain Eukaryota; kingdom Metazoa; phylum Arthropoda; class Insecta; order Coleoptera; family Staphylinidae; genus Stenus; species Stenus bimaculatus. Next base: position 27,218,304 of record OZ020185.1, read on the forward strand.
AAAATTTAAACAAAAGATCATTTTTATTTCAATGTATGATCGCCCACCTTCAACAAAATACTCCTCGATTTTTATTAAAATTAAAAAACTTCCGTAATAAATACATATCTTAAACAATATAATTTAAATTTTTTATTTAATTACCCAAAACCCATATAAAAAGGATTTTTTTAATATCTCCGGGTTTTTACGGAAGGTCGATTGTATAATTAATCAAAGGAAGCAATAATACGATTAAAAGAAATTGGGTTTACACACAATAATTTAATTTAATCGTAAAATTGGGAACAATTACCTGATTTAATTTTGTACAACGCAAAAATTTATTTGTATGGTGAGAGTGAAAAAATCTCAATTAAATAAGTCTTTTATCCAAAGTTTGAGTTTTTTATGATTTTTTGTTTTAAAGAAATAACCGTATTTTCTAAATAAAAGGTACTTTGTAATTTTGGGACCACAAATTATAACAACGAGAAAAATATTTATTTCGGATTTAAAAAAATTATGAGTACCAAATTTTTTTAAATATAAGAAATTAAGAAAAAATCAAGCTTTCCTGAAAATTTGGTCAGAAAAAAAAGTTATTCTAGTGAATTCGTTAATTTATTTTAGTTAATTGAAAACCTCAATAAATCAGACGAGCTAGCAAAATTAGATTAACAAATGAAATAATGAATTCTGAAGAATTAGGCGCATTACATAGTATTTGCATACAAATTAGGATATCTTACGGCTATCTATTGGTACTATCAAGTAGTTAAGCAAGGTTCTTCCGCTAATTAATTTTGTTCCTTATGACTGTGTGAATTGAAATAAAAAATTAGAAAACAAACATTTAAATTATTAATCGATTATTGATTGCTACTGGTGAAAAGATTTGTTACTATTCGTTAATTTCTTAAATTAGAGTACTTTGTAGGTTTATTAAAATTAGATGGGCTATAAAATTCCAAGTCGGCGGAGTATCACGGTCGCAAATTGTTGTTCCGAGTTCCGCTTTTGGTTAAAAACTTTAATAAATTGGAGTGCAAATCGTGTGCATCAAGGACTTTTAGGGAGGTCGTGATGAAACAAAGGTGCAACGACTCGTAATAATCTTTTAATTATTGCTTATACCTTATTACAGTGTTAATAAACAAAACGCACGCGACAGTAGGTCAAGACGAGCATTTCCAACGTAATGTTTATATTTTTACTTTCGGCCATTGACAACGTATAAACAATAAAAATTAATCATAGGAGTGTACTTACCTTTTACTGTAAATCAAATGTCAGGGAACTTTCATCATTAATTTTTTTTTATATATTGTAAATCCATTAATTATTATATTGTTCCAAGATTCATCTTACCTCAGATATTTCGAAATTTATCAAATTTACTACATCAATTATCAGGAAAAAATCAGAAAAGCTCAAAAACATAATGGGAACATATTTGCTGAAAAGACTACATTATTCCAGGATCTCAGTAAAGATCAATTTAATTTAAAAAATCAGCAATTGTAATTCAGAAACGTGAATTACACTGGTAAACAAAATCGAACTTTTTTTCTGTTACATGGGGTTTCTTAACTCCTACTAATTTCACGTTGCCGATTTCGAATTTAACCTCAGTTTTTATCTAACAGCTCGAGTTTTTGAGATACAAGTATCCCCTAGAATTTAACTTCTAATCGACATTTTTTTATGAAAGGAGAAGGAATTAACCAGATTTTATAAATCTTTCGCGATGTCATCATCCATAAGACTTGTGTAAACAATCCAAATAGTTTTTGTTTCATTTGTGGTGAGTACGTGTTCAAAGAATATCGCTTGAATGTGTCTGACTTTGTAAAACAAGCCTATATGGACTGCTTTGGCAAGCTATTAGAAATAAATATCAATCTCTGGATATCAAATTTTGTGGGTAAATGCTGTGTAGAATCTTTGCGTTTATGGGCAAATAAAAAAAGATCCACTTTTAAGTACAAAAGTCCATTGATCTGGCTAGAATCATCAAATCAGCATGATGACTGTTATTTCTGTATTGTGAATATTACGGGAATATACCACAAAAATCGTTCCAATTGGATTTATCCTAGCTTGCAATCTGCTATTAGACTTGTTTTGAGTTCAGCGAGTTCTAGTGGTGAGTCAGTACCACAGTCTTAACCCAGTATGTCCTATCTAATAACGTAATAACTAAACATCTTCAGAAGATAGTGATGATGGTAAGGATGGTAATGATAGATAGGATGCAACATGAGCATTAAACTACATTTTCTCTTCAGCCATTTAGATCATTTCCCTGAAAATCTGGACGATTTAAGTAAAGAGCAAGGAGAACGCTTCCATCAGGACATACGCACTATGGAAGAGCGATACCATGGTCACTGGAATCCAAATATGATGGTTGATTACTGCTGGAACATTCAGAATAGTACTCCTGGGTCGGCTCTACAAGAAAATCCTGTTAACTTTTATTAAAATAAGTGTTACTTGTTGGAATTCAGTATTTCAACTCATTCAAAAATATTATACATAACAACTACATCATTCATTTTTTTATTAACAAAACACCACTTGATTATTAAATATCAAATCCAAAAATTAAAGTAATGCTTTAACTTCAACACCTTCCTTCATTATTTAATTTTTGTAATTTATAAAACATTAAACTCTTTCAATCAAACCCATTCCATTACATAACTTTTTTAAACGTGGACTGTGAAGAGGTTTTGTTAAACAATCAGCAAGTTGATTCTCTGAATCAATTCTTCTGATATCGATACTTCCATCTTGTACCTTTTCTCTAACAAAAAAATGTCGAATGCTTATGTGTTTCGTACGTTTGTGCATTATTATCTACATACAGACTTGGAGTATTTTCATAGTCATATATTTCTTGGAGTAATCTTTTTAGCCATACCATTTCACGTGCTGCTTCACTTGAGGCAACAATTTCTGCTTCAGTGGTTGAAATACAAACTGACGTTTGTCTTTGACTTATCCAAGATACTGCTCCACCTGCGATAAGACAAACAACACCAGTTGTTGACCTTCCTGTAACATGACAGCCTCCCAAATCAGCATCACTGTAAGCTTCAAATTGAAAATTCTTAACATTTCTTGAATAAAATAAACAATAATTTATTGTTCCTTGTAAATAGTGAAAAATCCGTTTTACTTTAACAACATCTTCCTCAGTAGGATTTTCCAAAGTTCTTGATACTACACCTACAGCATAGGCAATGTCAGGTCTCGTTCCTGTCATTAAATACATAAGAGAGCCTACTGCTTCACGATATGGAAATTTGATTTTATTGTCATTTTTGTCAGTAGCCTTCCTTGATTCATTACTATTATCCTTTAATACTGGTGAACCAACTGCCTTACATTTTCCCATATTAAATTTCTCTAAAATTCTTCTTATGTACGCCTTTTGATTTACTTCAATGCCGTCCTTGCTCTGAGTTATTTCAAAACCTAGGAAGTAATCAGCTGTTTTAGATTTAATTGTAAACTCTCGTTTCAATTCTTTTAGAAATAGCTCTATTTCATGTTTATTAGTAGCAGCAATTAATCCATCATCCACATAAAGTGCCAACATAATCTTATTTCGCCCTCTTTTTCTAATAAATAGACAATTATCAGCTGTACTAACTTCAAATCCTTTATCCCTAAGAAATTTATTAATTCTTTCATTCCAACATCTAGGAGCTTGTTTCAAACCATATAAACTATTATTTAATTTACAAACATTATTAGATCCATCATTATAGCCATCTGGTTGAAACATATAAATTTCTTCTTTTAACTTTCCATTTAAGAAATCTGTTGAAACATCAAATTGTTCCAAATACATATTATCACTTGCTGCAATACTTAAAAGAGTACGAATTGTAGTAGTTTTTGTAACAGGACTAAACGTTTCATCATAATCAAATCCTTTTTGTTGAGTAAATCTTTTTATCACCAATCTTGCTTTATAACGTTCCAAACAACCATCAGCATTAAATTTTTTGGTATATACCCACTTGGAAGGTATAGCCTTTCACATAAATACCATGTATTGTTTTCCATAAGAGACTTAACTTCCGAATCCATTGCTTTTTGCCATTCTTCAGCTTCAACACTATTAATTGCTTCCTGATATGTTTGTGGAATTTTTCATTATGCTCGGAAATAAAAACATAATCTTCAAAATATTTTGGTTTACAAAGAGAACTTCTATCACGTAAACATATATTTTCTTCAACTTTTTGTACATTTTCTTTCTCTAAATTAATATTTTCTAAAACTTCTTGTTCTTTTTGGTTTTCTTTTTCTTCTACATTAATATTCTCTTCAATTTCTTGCAAATTATTTTCTTGAATTTCTTCTTCATTTTGTTGATCTATCCTAACTTCAAATTCACTTAAGGTATTTTCATATGGATTGATGATATCTTCAATCCGTTTTAGAGTTAATTCCTGAAAAATTACATCTCTGGAACGTATCAATTTCTGATTACACAATATTCTATAACCCTCATCACCATCATATCCAACTAAAATTCCTTCTTGTGTTTTTATATCAAACTTCTTTCGTTTAATTTTTGGTACATGAACCCAACATTTTGAACCAATAATTCTCAAATGTTTAATACTTGGTTTTTGACCTTTCCATAATTCATAAGGAGATTTATCACTTATTGAAGAAACTCCAGTTCTATTTAAAATGTATGCCGCTGAATTAATCATTTCTGCCCAGAGTTCTTTTGAAAATGTCACATTTTTATTTGCATACATCATTGCTCTAGCTGCTTCAACAATTGTACGATTATCTCGTTCTGAACAACCATTTTGTTGAGGTGTATATGGCATTGTATAGCGACATTCAATACCATGTTGTTTTAAAATTTTTCGAACATTATCATTATCAAACTCACCTCCATTATCACTCAATAAGGCCTTTATTGTATGTCCATTACTTTTAGTTTTAATTAAAAACTCTTTTAATTTATCTGCAACTTCAGATTTGTACTTCATAAAAAAGATTTCACGGAATCGAGAATAGTCATCTTTAAATAACACAAAATATCGAAGTCCACTATTTGACAATGGACCACAAACATCTGAATGAATCAATTCACCACACTTATTTGCTCTTGAACGTTTACCAAATTTTCTTCTATGAATTTTTCCATTTATACAACCTTCACATAGTTCACTGTCTAATGGTACATCAATATTCAAATCTCTTTAGAAAACTTTGTTAACTTTTATTAAAATAAGTGTTACTTGTTGGAATTCAGTATTTCAACTCATTCAAAAATATTATACATAACAACTACATCATTCATTTTTTTATTAACAAAACACCACTTGATTATTAAATATCAAATCCAAAAATTAAAGTAATGCTATAACTTCAACAAATCCCACAAAAGAAAGTTTTTTCAAAGTAGTTTTATGTGAAAAAAGATTTTAGCTTGAAAACGGATATATTTTTGTAAAAATTCATTTCCTTCATATCTCAAAAACTAGAGCTGCTATTGCAAAATGTACTTCAAATTTAGAATCAGTGAGGCAAATACACTAAGAAATAGGTATAATACAAAAACCACCGTTTACCAGTGTTATATTTCAGAAATCATCAATTATGTTCCATAAAAACGAATTTAATTTCAGAAAGAATCAATTGTATTTGAGAGCCATCCGAACTTTGAAAATCAGAATTTGTCAATTTATTTCTGAAAAAATCATTGTATTTCATTCAAAGTAAATTTTTCCGCAGAAATTTTGAATTACCTAAATAGAATTGGGTGTTGTGGTGCGCCAGCATGATCATCACCAACATGTGCTTCATGATACCAGGAGTCATAACAGGAGAAATCAGAAATTGTTGTCAAAACTGTTGGCTTCCTTAATTTTTGCAATAGGTCCTTTCTGAAATTAAATTGATTTTCTGAAGAACTTTTGAAGCTTTGTAATAATTGTGTTCCTTTCTTATGATTTTTTGATCTTTTCTTATAATTTTGTTCCCAGATGCAACTGCACATTGCGCAGTCGCACCTGATTCGATTTGGAAACAAAATTTTGGTTACAAGATATGCCCGTCTTAACAGGCCCTAATATAAAATTGATCCTTTCTGATATACAATTTCTGAAATATATTTGATAAAATGTGCCTAATTGTCCTAAAGTATAAAAATCGCCGTTTCCGAAAAATGTTGAGGTACGTCTTTTTGGCTTATTAGAACGGCAGTGTAGTCTAATTATTTATTTCTAAAATTTCTAGTAAGTAAAATCAAAGATTTCAGATTTCCCGAATAATCTCAATCCTTAATCATACAAATTCAATTGTACATGAAAATCTAAAAATCTAACCCTTAAGTAATTTTCAAAAAAAAACAAACAACAGAATTCTCGCTACTTTGTTGGGCCAATTAACTTTAGATATGAAGAGACAAAGTTGAGCATTCAAGAATTCGAATTATCCTAAATTTGGATAAATCGCTTGTGGTCTTGTTCGAGTTCTGGGTCAGGGTGTATTTTCTGAAAAATATAATTTTTGGAGATAAGAAATCTGCAAATATAAATTGATTATAATTAAATTAAAGTTATTTTAATTTAATTATAAAAATCAAATGACCTTATATTAAATTCCAACGGCTAATTTTATACAAAAAAGAGGGCTTCCTTCCTACATCTCATTAAATGCTTAAATAAATATTTGGAATTATTAGCAAATGTCCTTGCTTTATTATTTTATAAATTTTAAAAATTAATTAATTAAAAATGATTTTGCGTGTTTCCGAATATAAATATTTAACGAGATCAAATGTGAAGGAAATGAAACATATTTTAATTAATTATAAAATTATTTAAACAATAGATTGGTTTTAATAATAAAATTTATTGAATTTAATAACTTAAAAAAATTGCATAAATCAAAGAAAACAATTGCGGCGTTTGTGCTTCCACCACTTGATCAATTGCATTCCATACCACGCGGGGATGACTAGGTTGTTTCATCGACAATGAGCTTTTTCGTCCACAAATTCATTAGAATTAGTTTGTTATTAATAAGACCATTTAACAAGACCACACTTTTTAATGCCATGACGATTTCATAACCAAGAACGTTTCATCTACAAACCATTACTTCGACAATATCGTTTCATCGATAGTCTTCATCGACTACAGTTTCATCGACAGTATATTAACTTTGATACGGCGTTCATTGAAACTACGTTTTCATCGACAATCGGCAAAGATGTTTCATCGACAATTCGTTTTCATTGACACTATTACCATTTAATCGACACAACACATTGCCTTTTCATCGACAAGGATGTTTCACTTGAAAAGATAATATAGAATGTAGATGAAATATAATTTTCATTGTCAAAGCAGGACGTTTCATCGACATTACCCAACAGTACCATTGGCAAAAGGTACTCTTAATGGTTTAATGGTTTTTGATTGAAATAGAGTGTAGATTTTTCATCTTGTCGATGAAAAGGTATTGTTGACAAAGCTATTGTGTCTATGATAAAGTAGTGTCGTTGAAACGTCCTTATCAATGAAGAGGTATGTTGATTGAAAGGTAATGTCGATGAAACAGTTGTCCATGCAAGGTAATTTCGATGAAACGTCTTTGTTGATGAAAATATAGTGTCGATAAAACGTTCTTGTCGACGAAAAGGTAGTGTCAATGAAAAAGTAATGTCGATGAACGTATTATATTTGTATATGTCGAAAAAATATCAATTTCGATGAAAGAATTTATGTGAATGAACCTGTAGTTGATGAAAAACTGTCGATAAAACTTTATTATCGATGAAATGGTTTGAAAGGAGAGAAGATGAAACGGTAGTCGATGAATGGGGGGTAATATTGTCGATAAGGCTTTTGGGTGTTTGTAAAAGTAGTGTCGTTAAAACGTCCTTACCTATAAAAAGTTGATGTATCGATTAATTAAATATAAATATAAATCGATTAATCTCAATGAAACAGTTGTCAATGAAAAGGTAGGTAATTTCGATGAAACGGCTATTTCATGTCATCGACAGAGTAGTGTTGATAAAACGCTCCTGTCGATGAAAACCTAGTGTCCATGAACAGTTTTCAATGAAAAAGTAATGTCGATGAACGTCCATTTCGATGTCGATCCATGCTTCTATAATTAACACTAATCGTGTTACTACTTATTAATTGTATCTCTGGTTTTATTTCAAAATAGAGAATAGCATCACTGTGGTTTTTAATTGGACAAAATTAAGAATTGTAAACCTGGTTTTTGAATAGTACAAAATTGAGAATTGCATTACTGGTTAAATTTTTAATACCCCAAAATTGAAATTGTTTCTTAATGCCCAGATTCTGCTCATAATTAATGGCCCTTAATTAGAAACAATTAGAAACATTTTAAGTAACCATGGAAATTGTCTACTAAACCTGGTTTACATTGGTCGAGTAAGGGCGCGTTCCACTAAAGACTCGCAATGCTCACGACGACCGCAAAGTCGTTCCACAAAAGACCGCGATTGTTTCGTTCGTGCATAAAAACGTCATCGATGACGTAACGAATGGCGATCGCAAGAAGCCCACAACGACCGTATTTATTCGTGGGTTTCTGTGGATGTTTGTCGAACGGTGACATTTACGCTCGTTTATCATGAGGAATAACGTCAAAAATGGCCACAAAAGCAATCATTTTATTTGATCCTGAAACAAAACAAGTTATTCAACTTCAGATTTCCCTATAACACGCGGTACGTGACGAAATTGGTATTTGCGATTGAGTAAAATAGGGTTATCTACAATTTATCCTCTTCCTCAAGGAGTTTATTTAAAACCTTGATAAATACAGGGTGTCCCGTTCGTGGTTCACCAAACGTCAAGGTTAGAAAGTAGAGCAAATTTTATCACGAAAAAACTAAAAAAGTAGGGGTCTATCTTTTATGGTTTGAAAGTTACAGGGAGTTGAATTTGGCATCGCCCGTTTTTGCCAGAAATCAGTAAATGATCAATAGCTGCTTAAAAACTTAGTAAAAAGATTAATAAAATATATAATTTTAAAGCTGAAAGTATCCTCTTTCCATTGGTAGCAATGATAAAACACAAATCGTTTATCAAGTATTAAAAAAAATCGAAAAAAAAATCCATAAAAAATTGTTTTTTTAGCAGTTTTTGAAGCTTTTCTTCAAGATATGACCTATTAGGGGCGTGTTTTTTTTATTTTTTAAAACATCGTTAAATTCTCTAGAAATTATGAAAAATTTTGAAACCCTAACTCTTTTTATGCACTCACTAGAGCCTTCTAAACTTACTCCTATGAGAATTGATTCTAAGCATATGGTTAGTTACAATTGAGGTGCGCCTTCATTTTTGTTATTATTTAATAATACAACTGTTTCAAAAGCCATCAAAATTTAACTTTTGCTTATAAAAATTGATTATTAAGCAACTATTGATCATTTACTGATTTCTGGCAAAAACGGACGATGCCAAATTCAAACCCCTGTAACTATTAAACTATAAAAGATAGACCTCTACTTTTTTGGTTTCTTCTTTATAAAATTTGCTCTACTTTCTAACGTTGACGTTTGCTGAATCACGAACGGGACACCCTATATATGTTTATAGATACTGCTTTTGAAAATTATTTATTAAATGGAGCCATCCAAGCAAGAGTACTTCTCAATCTTCTTCAGAACTGTATAAGCTATCAGACTTGGATAACTAATAACTGTTTTTCGACCTCACGTATTCTTTTTGCACCTATGTTCACAAAGATTAAAGCGTTGACAGGCATGTTTATCAAAATGTTATTAGGAATTTTGAGGTTATGTTATGTATTCGCAACGAATCGATCAAAATCCATTCCAGTTTGTTTTCGATCGCAACGTTTTGAGCTAGTGGAACGGGAAATTTAGCGGTCGTGGTCGTGGGCATTAGTGTTCATTAGTGGAACGCACCCTAAACAGGCGCCCTAAAATGCTCTTTTTACTCACCCACAAAAAATTCATTTATTCCGAATAAGACATGCTATTTTTTCTTCAAACGTCGACATTTTTAAAATAGTAATATAATAAATTATTTTAAAATTTGACATTTAATTTATATACAACACACAATACAATGTTAGTGTATATTGGGTTGCCTAAAATTAACTTCTACTCCGCCCTTTTATTCCTTGTTAGTGCAAAGTAGACCCGATTGTAACCAATTTACTTCGGAAATACATGAACATGAATCAAGGAACATAAGAATGTTAAAGCCTGTGAAGCGTCACATAAGGCTGTACTTTAATGACCTTTGAAGAAAAACAAATTTAAACTTAAAGGCCTTTAAATTTGACCTAAATCTAGGTATTAATCCCCAAAAATAAAATTCTCGTAACGCCACTGAACCTTAGGCAACCAAATATAAGCCATACAAAACGAACGCAGCTAAACTCGATGTGAAACCAGCGGACTACCCCTACCTAAAAAAATATTCACCACGCGTACGCGTCGCGCGTCACGCAAAGGTTTGTTATTTCGAAGATGGCGAATATGCGAGATAGTGATACATCGCTTTGGCTCCATAATAAACTAGGAACTTCAAATGATTCATGGACTGGCGGCTCAATTTGTTCACAACTAAACGCAGAAGTTCTTAGAAATATAAAAGACTGCTTCCCTGATCTTCAAACACAAGTAAAACTGAAACTTTTGCTCAGCTTTTTTCACGTACCCAGAAGAAACATAGAAGAGGTAAGTTACGTTACTAATTACTATTTTCAAGCTACATTCATTTGTTTATTTAAAGTCATGCTAAAAATAGCTGATTTTACTTAATCATGCTTTGTTTTGATGACATACTTTTTTATAGGTTAGGATTTTAATGTCAACATTTGATATTTTGGTTTATTTTTAGTGGCGGAATGAATTAGTGCAAATTGTTGAGGTTGCAATTGGAGATTCCGATCTGTGGGTGGCCATGATTGCTGAAGCTCTCAAGACTTTTCCAGCCACAGGCTCTTTAAATACAGAAATCTCAGATTTGGACGAAGTTCGACCAATTTTTACTAATTTAGTTAACGATCTTAGAATTCTTGTACGAAAACAAGCCGATAAAGTCATGCTTCCAATGGAGTGCCATTATTTAAATAAAGCAGCTTTAACTTCTGTGGTATGTAACGTGTTTTTATGTATTTGAACGTTTATTTCTAATACATGAATATAATTTTATAGGTCGGTCAGCAACCTGCGATGACGAAGCATTTTACAATTAAAAAGAAACCAAAATCGGTGCTTTTACGAAATGAATTACTACAAAAATCCTTGGATGCAGCATCTAATCTTAAAAAATCTTCCGCACCTGTGATTCCTGTTCGATCTAGGGGAATGCCAAGAAAAATGACTGATACAAGTAATTATAATTATTGTTTTAATAGAAACGAATATTAAATTTTATGTTTTAGCTCCATTAAAAGGAATTCCAAGCAGGCATCAGGGTTCAAGTTTCCGTTCGGCTATACTTAACAACGCTGCAAATAACAGGCCTCCAATATCAAGACCTCCAGCCGGTAGGAAAGAAGGGGGTGTTAAATTATTGGATATAGCAGATCAACCGTTGGGGTATGCAGCAGCTAAGAAGAGGAAACGTTTGCAAGAAATTGAAGATGCTAAGAAAACTACAGAAGCTAATGCTGCCATCACTTCACCAACTTCAACGAATCCTACACCCGATTATGCTGCTGGGTTGGCTACACCTTCATATGTTCCTCCCACACCGCAACCAGTTTCAGTTCCGGGTATTTACATTTTAATAAATCATATTTGGGGAACAACACATTTTTGGTGCAATTGGATCATTTAAATTCACTCTTTAATTTAGTTAATTTTATTTTTTCGTGGTTTTTCAGCTTCTACACCTGTTATTACTCATGCACCTCCTGCAGCGACAGTTTCGGCACCAAAATCTCCAGTACAGCAACCAGTGGCTCCACCTTTGGTGCAACAAGTGACTGCTTTGAGACCTGTACCTGGTTTGTTGGCAACTGCACCAACACCAGCAGCAGTCACAACTATTCCAGTAAACAAACCCATTGTTATAGCCAACCGACAATCTGTCCAACAAGTTACACAGATACGATTGCAACCCCAACCCAATGCAAATTCCTTACAGAGAAGGGGTTTGGCTCTTACGGTAAGTTAAATTACATTTCATGTGTTCACCCTTCTTTATCTTTTTTTGGGGTCGTATAAATGACCGTACTGGTCGTAGCACAAACATTTTTAGTTCTACGTAATCAGCAGACATAAATCTATAAATACAGCCTTTCAGTTATACAGGGTGATTCAGACCACCCGTGCCACCCATTTATCTCGAGAACGCGTTATCGCACATCACTAAAATAAAAAACTTAATTACCAAACTGAACCTAAAGAATCCATTGGTGAACTTATTTTTTTCCGGATCAAACCGGAACAATCCGGAACCGGAGGTAACTTTGATTTTTTAAATGGCAACATAGGTAGAGTTTAGTATGGTTTGATAGGTCTTTCAAAAATAAATACCTTTTATTAAAATATTTTTTTAATAATTTCCATAGTTTAAAATTTATTCGAAAAACTAAAAAAAATTGTTCAAAAAAGTAAATAAAAATTATTGCATATTTTGAAGAATTTTATAAATTTATAAATTCTTTCTACAAATTCCCAATGTTTTACCAAGTTTAAATATCATACTTGTCCATATTTCAATAAAATTCTTCAAAATATGCCATAATTATTATTTACTTTTTTTAACATTTTTTTTTTGTTTTTCTAATAAATTCTAAAGTATGGAAAATATTAAAAAAGTATTTTAATAAAAGTTGTTTATTTTGAAAAGACCCATCAAACCACATAAAACTCGACCTATGTTGCAATTTAAAAAATCAAAGTGATATCCGGTTCCGGATGGTTCCAGGTTGTTCCGGAAAAATATAAGTATGGTTTGATAGGTCTTTTAAGAACAAACAACTTTTATAAAAATATTTTTTTAATATTTTCCATAGTTTAGAATTTATTCGAAAAACACAAAAATTGTTAATAAAGGTAAATAAAAATTATTGCATATTTTGAAGAATTTTATAAATTTATAAACTCCTTCTACAAATTCTAATATTTTACCAACTTTAAAAATCATACTTGTCCATATTTAAACATAATTCTTCAAAATATGCAATAATTTTTATTTACTTTTTTTAACAATTTTTTTTTGTTTTTCGAGTAAATTCTAAACTATGGAAAATATTAAAAAAATATTTTAATAAAAGTTATTTGTTTTTGAAAGACCTATCAAACCATACCAATCTCGACCTATGTTGCCATTTAAAAAATCAAAGTTACCTCCAGTTCCGGGTTGTTCCAGAAAAAAATAAGTTCACCAATGGATTCTTTAGGTTCACTTTGGTAATAAGATTTTTTATTTCGGCCATGTACGATAACGCGTTCACGAGATAAATGGGTGGCACGGGTGGTCTGAATCACCCTGTATATGTATATAAAATTTGAAAATTTTTAGAAAAATGATATATTTTTCAAATTTTCCATTTTTTAGCAATTATCAAAATGCTATATTTTAAAAAGTAAAAAAAAAATCTATAAGGTAGTCAGAAATAGTTTTATATAAGGTGACCATACCTACTTTCTGGTTTATTTTTATATATTAATTTATTTGTGTATTTTTTAGAGGGAACAAATGTTGGAAGCTCAAGATATGTTCCGTACAGCAAACAAAGTTACAAGACCCGAAAAGGCGCTTATATTGGGTTTCATGGCAGGATCAAGAGACAACCCTTGCCCACATTTGGGTAATATTGTCACAATAAAACTCTCGGAAGAGCAGGAAAATGTGCTGCAAGCTGATGATACCTACCTCACAATGATCGCTGAAATACACTTTCAAATGAATTACAATAACGGCGAATGGAAACGAATAAAAAAATATAGGCAATTAGACACTGTTGTGGATCAAATTCCACAAAATACTCAAACTGCAGCTTTAGTGTAACAAAAGTGGTGATTTTAAGCATTGTAACCATTGTTAATAATGTAATTGTTATGTATTTCAAATAACTATAACGAATTTTGTACAAATTTATAGGGTTTAGATAGTAAACATATGTGAATATATTTTTGTTAGTTTAAAAAAGATTTTGTTTTTAAATTAGTTTTAAGTTCAATACTTATAAAAGAAAACAAGTATTATTTATAATAGTTATTTATGTCATAAGGATCGTAACATCAATCATTATGGTTCAAGTCTTGAGGCGAGGCGAAGGCTAACCTGACATGAAGCATATTTATTGTTTACGATCCGAATTACATACAAAACTTTATCTGCTTGCATAAATCATGAAAAAAATGACGTAAATTAAAATTTTTTGACAGCTTAGTATCATCAATTTTGGGGCGCGTTCCAGTAATGAACACTAAAGCCCACGACGACCGCAAAATCGTTCTACATAAGACTGCGATTTTTTCTTTCGTGCATCGATGGCGACATCAAGAAGCTCACAACGACCGTATTTATTCGTGGGTTTAGTGTTCATTACTGGAACGCGCCCTTGGATACATCTAATGATATGACATAATTGCCAATCAAATTGACACTTATAAAGATAACATTATGGTATGCAAGCAGATAAACATCTTAAAAGTTTCTAATTTGTTAAATAAATAAATATTTTCATAAAATTCTTTTATTATCCATAAATTCCTTTAATTTACAAATTAATATTTTGAGGATTTCCAATGGTTCTGTATAATGCAATATTTTATTATTACTGGCTCCTGGACTAAAGACCACTTTAGACGAGCATATTTTGGTTCCAAAATCTCGTAATTCGCAATTGCAGTTGATCTTTTAGAAGATTTATGTGCTTCAAATAATTAATTTCTCAAAAACTACTTGAGCTACCAAAACGTTTGAGGGTCGAAAATTTAAGGATTTGCCTTCTTCATCAGATTAATTTAAATACAGCGTTGTAATTTTATAAAAAATGATAAAACTATAAATTAAATTATATGTGGAAGTACTTAATTATTTACTGAGTAATAATAAGAAAAGAATAATACTTAAAAAATTTATTCTAAGATTAATTTCTTTCTACACGACAAGGTAAAAATATGACTAAATAATCAACCGTTACAACCTGACAAATACTTCATAATAAAGAAATGCTTAATTAATTAAAATTAACCGTAAATAGATTCAAAATTTAATTTGCAGATTCACAAGCATCAATCCAGTCATTGTAAACGTCTACAGGTTCCGATAAAAAATTTATAGTCGTTTGAAAATCTTCCATGCAAACTCGACATGTTATTCGAGCTGTACTTCTTCCTTTATCCCTAAAAAAAAATAAAACCACTATTACTACCATCAGTCAAAAAAATTAGATAGTTTTTAACTGATAAGCGGATCGTATATAATTAAAATATCCTACACTGTTAAATTGAGGCATAGCAGCATTAAAAATGCAATTTCAATCAAAACCATTTTATTGCAGAACGAAAATGATTATTTTATGAGTGATTTGGTATTACCAAGGGTATTACCGTTGGTATTACTTACATTTTAACATCACAAGACTTTTCATGATTACAAAATGGGCAGTTAAATTGTTGATCCAATGCTTCGATTGCTTTGCGTTTTGGTGGTGGCTTTCTTTTAGACTTACGACGTCCCATTTTATTTTAAAACAATTTAATTAATGTTGTTTTAACAATGAAAGATCAAAAAATTAGGTTATGTTATATGTTTGTAATTAAATCGAAGTGTCATTTCTTTAGGTTGGCAGTAGTAAGAAATTAAATCTATCTACAGAGTGTTGCAATATTTGACTATTGGGAATTTCGACTACGTGTAGATGGCTATATTTTGACATAAATTTTGTTAAAAAATGGAGGAATGTGAGTAAAGACCTTTTTTGTACTTTGAGTTTTTATTGGTAGTAACTGCACTAGCTTTTATAGCATTTTTTGAGACACCGCCATGTGAATATGTTAGTACATAATAACTTTTCCAGCAATTAGTTAACATTTTCGGCGTTAAAATAATATCGACCAAAATAATAATATTACATACGTAGAATCGATTAAAATAAGATACAGGGTGAGCTAAAATAATTATGGTCAATTCAAATTTCCCGCCTAAAAATCTTGGGAATTTGAATGCTTCAAGTTCATAGTAACACAAAATCATGTCAAAATCAAAAAAAAATAACTGGACTTCACCAAAGCAGAGGTGTACCTTTAATTTTTACCGTTGTGTCAAAACTTCGGATTTTAGAATTTCGTTATTGTGTGCTTCTATTTCATAAACGTCAGTTTTTATCAAAATTAATTTGCGTAAATCATTGTTTTGTGTTACCATCTGCCTCGGAAATGAAGAGAAACATTTTTAATATGTGATATTTGCTGAGAAATTAGAGATTTTGGAAAAAAAAAATTGCTACGCCATTGGATTACTAGAAGATTTTCTTTTTAAGATTTCATTTGTACCAACCTGTGTATTTAGTTGCCTACATATCAAACCACAATCATTTAACTCACCCTGTATTATATTGATGTACAGTGTATTTTAACAACGAATATGTTATTTTTTATAGCAGTTAAGTTACAGTAAAATTTACACAATAGCGTTTTTATGACATTAGCCTATAAAATTTAAAAACAAAAAATGCCTTCTTTGGACATAAACTAAAAAATGCATTAATAATTTACAAAAAACTCAAGTTTCCCCTAATGCACAAAACTGTTAATAGCATCGTCTGAAAGACAATTAAAATACGAATCCGAAAGTATGTAACTCATAGTTAGTCCCTGCGGATTTAATGATGAAATGTGCAATTAAAATATGACTTGCAAGTAGCGCTAGTCTTTATCGTGCTTTAATTAAATACGTCAGAAAACGAGTTTTCGGACTTGCATAAAAAAGTTTTTAACATCATCTGAAAGAAAATTAAAATACGAATACGGAGATATGTTACTCATAGTACTATTCTTAGAATAAGAAATAAAATACCCAAATTCCTTTTGAGGATAGCGGAATACTTTGCTTAGCAACATGTCGTTTACGCTGCCGATTCCCGTCGCTAGCAAAACATACCTTAAGTAAATTTGAATTGAATTCGTCGGTGAGATTTTGACGTATGCACTTTGAGAGATGATATTGACATTCCCTCCATGATATTTCAGGGAGCTTATTATTGGACCGGTCGAGATCGTATATACGACGACTTTCATCATTCGGTCCTTTTCATTCACATGAAAAAATAATAGTCTGTCCTTCTAGTTTCGTCGACGACACGATCTCGCCCGACCGAAGAATAAGCCTTCAGGAATAGGTATCCTACGAGATCTAAAATGGAATTCTCTCCCTCTAAGGTCTAACGTACCGAAAACGGTAGATGGTTTACTTCATTTCTATGGTTACGAGTTTCGTCTCTCGCTACCACGTTATGACTTTTGCTGTGTTTAAGAGGGAGATAGAAGGTATCTAACGAATCAATTCACCGATATCAATTTGTTGGCTTACAGAATTCAACCTCTAAAGACTGCGTCCATACTTTCATACTCATCTGAAGCCTTATTTACACTTGGGAACTTTACTGGCGGAAAGTACTTCCCGGAAATATACACGGTCGCTATAAAAAGTACTTCTTTTTCTGCAAATTAAACAATATAACTGTACTAATACAGGGAATTTAATTAGGATTTATTAAGAAACTAATCAACTAAATATGCAGTTAATTCAAATAAGATACCGCAACTATGCAACCAAACATTCTCTGTAGTGATTTTACCCTTGATAACTTGGTGTACCTGTTAATTTGTATGTCACGGGACATACCCAAATTAGTATGTCACGGAAGAAAAATGTTAACTTTGGTTGTTTATAATAATTGTGTAATCTAAATCGTGAAGTTGATCACATATGTTTTCACTTATTACCATTTCTTGGACAATGTGGATGATGACATTTTAAATCTTGAAAAACGGGGTAAAAATTTAGAAAATATCGAAATGTCGAGAGAATTATTAAATAAATTTTACTGAAAATTAGTAGTTCTATTCGATCTATAGATTATAATATAGATATAATCTATAGATTATATTTATAACAATATAAATATAATCTATAGAGGGAGCCTCTATAATCATTCATTAATAGGGGTCATAAATGAATGATTTCGTATACATTAAAAATACTAATGATTAATTAATAAACGATCAAAGGAAAATTTAATAGAACTATTAAACTTATATTTTTTTTATTTTGATAAAAACTATTTCAAAATAAACTTAATTCCAAAACCTTTTCCATCTCCGGATTTTCTTTAAAATTTTTAAGCTCAATTCGAATTAATTCATCTAAATTTTTAATTTTATCTTCCATATACTTCTTACTTCCACAATCTTCTAGCTTTTTTAGAACCATCATTTTCAGATCCGGATCTTTAGTTCTCTGCTTAAATACCACTAATATACAGGATAAGAAAAAATAAGATTTTTTGCAGTAGCATGCAAAATAAAGTATTAGTTATTGTATGTAGCTTTAAAAAAAGGATACTTGAAATAAAATTGTCTTCAGGGTTTTGGTTAATTGCGTGGATAATTGGTCGAGTGATTTTTCCTTCCGTTATGTCAGAAGCAAAACCATGATATTTGTTGTACTGGAAAATTTAAACCAACATAACTTTATTGTTAAAAATATTTGATATACTTTACTTTTTTATTAAAAAGGTTGAAATAATCATCCTTTAAAATAAAATATTCTGAAATTAAATTAAGAAATTTCGTGTAATCAATTTTATTTTTACTAAATAATTCCATCCACCGAAAAGCTATTGATGCGTAACCAAAAAATTCTAAAATTACTAAATAATTAATAGAATTAATAGATTTTTTGGTATTTGCTTACTGATATTAGC
The DNA here is from genome assembly GCA_963971135.1 of Stenus bimaculatus. Classification (NCBI taxonomy): domain Eukaryota; kingdom Metazoa; phylum Arthropoda; class Insecta; order Coleoptera; family Staphylinidae; genus Stenus; species Stenus bimaculatus. The sequence goes on from OZ020185.1 coordinate 27,237,246, forward strand.
ATATTCAGCATATTTTTCTTCAGATGGACATATATCGTTTTCACGATAATAGGTCTCTAATCCTACACCATAGTTCCATCTCATGATTTCTTCAAATAAAATTTTTGATGCCTTCGAATGAAAAATTAATTTTGATTTTTTTTTGGTTCACAAAATTTACCTTTGGGTGAAGTTTTTCACATTTACTCTGAACTACTAATATACCATAATAAAATGCATGTAAAGTTGTTGGAATTCCAAAAACCCGATGTGCAGTTGGATGATATCTTCGAATTTCAGAAGAGTCCACTATGTCATCTAATCTATATATTTTTTAAAAGTAATATGTTCTTATTTGAATTATTTAAGACGATAGTCGGCATAAAGTCATGTTTTTTTGCACTAGTGCAGAAAAGCATTACTTAGATCATGCTTTTTGCACTCGTGAAAGAAAGTATGACTTTATGCTCTGACAACTGATCACAAATGGATTAATTTTTGCACGATCGTAGAAAAAAAGTATTTTTTATTTTACTTACATGCATATACTATCAGAATAATACTGAATCAATGAACCAATACTTTCAACTTTATCTTCAGGTATTTGATACCATATATTAAGTGCATTAACAAAAGCTTTCGGAAAGTTTTCATGTGGTAATTTACTAAGATAAATTAGCGGTTGAAGAATTTTCTACAAAAATATTTTAACATAAAGTAAATAAAGTTTATAAAAAATATACCTTCTCATCCTGCTCTGTGTTAAACCCTTTGGGATCAAAAAAATTGCTTTCAAAATCAGACATTGTTAAAAACTGGGTGTCTTGAGTCGTTTCGTTTCAGAAACTGATAAATTTATGGACTTAAGTACCCACCCATAAGTAATCTTTTTTGTAATCTTGTAAACTTGTTTATTACGTTTATAAAGTTTATAATGAGAACATGTTTACTAATATTTATAATATATTAAATTTAATTATTTTATTTATTTCAATTATTTAACGCACTATTATTTTAATGATGTTTATTTATTTAACAAAAAAACTAGCTTTATATTTTATAACGGATGTTAGATGCGAAAATGGTTGCCACTTACAAGTTGCTGCCACGGTTACTGTCAGAGTAGGGGGTGGCAGCAATTTTTGGACTAGCACAAGTTTCGACTTTTCAGTTTCAGTATAATATAAAAATGATGGCACATTTTGGAATATAAAGAAAATTACAGTTTCTTCAAGAAACCTTCCTGTGTTATGTGAGAGAGACTTATTTAGTTTCTTGACTTTCAGAAAGCCTTTCTCTGGGTTTACCGTACCAAAAAAAACTGGAAAGTCTCAAGATCACTGGCAATTTTCCCTCAATTATCTAAAGTTTTTAAATAAACAGAACAATTTGTCCAAATTAGCAATGCCAAAAGTCAAAATAAGCATACAAACTTATGTATCCCTCAAGGTTCGATACTGGGATTTCTGGATTACCTCAACAGTTTTTAGCTCAGTTTAAATAAGATCACTCGAATTTTTTATTTTATCTTCCATATACTGACTTTTTATTTCCACTTTTCAGTAATACCTTTTTCAAAGACACATTTTCCGTTTTTTGTTTTAGTAATCATTTTAACTTTAGTGAGTTTTGGTTTCTCTACAAGGACAGACTCTTATTTTTTCATGTAAATGAAAAGGACAGAATGATAAAAGTCGTAAGTGATATCGTGTCGACTGGTTCAAGAATAAGGCTGCTGATGTCTTAATTTGCATCTTCCGATGTCCCGCAAGGATCTATATTGGGTCTACTCTTTTTTGATATTTATACAAATAACTTGCATAAATCTCTAAAATTTCTATGCCGACGATACTCTGACATATATCTTCCTTTCGCCTATAAGGACTCCATTTGGGCAGATATACAAGTAATGTAAAAGGTTGGTGTGATCCATTACAAGGAGATGATTGAATAGGGTAGTAATAAATGTACTTGTCCTTATATATATCAATTTTATTCTATTCTCACTTTGACCGGTTTTGGCTGTGGCCCATCCTCAGAAAGTATACGTCATGACTAAAATTCGGTGTTAAGAATTATCATTACATCAATCTTGAGCACATGGTTCTTAAGCACATGGTTACTTTCGAGGTTACGAGTTTAAATTTTCAATTTAATGTTGGTTAACAACAAATTTTAAAGTTTAAATAAAAAGGGATGATGCATGAGATAATTTGATTAAAACATAAAAAATAATGACTCAATATAATTCAATATAATTCTTAACACCGAATTTTAGTCATGACGTACACTTTCTGAGGATGGCCCACAGCCGAAACGGTCAAAGTGAGAATAGAATAAAATTGATATATATATAAGGACAAGTACATTTATTACTACCCTATTCAGATATACAAGTGTTGGATTTAAACTCTGAGAAACATTGCCTAAAAATAATAATTAATCAATCCCAATAAGACACATGCAATAGCTTTTAGTCTAAAAAACCGAAAGGGATAAAGCTGCTATAAATTTAAATATCATTATAAAAATTGTGAAATTACATTTACTCAAAATGAGAAGAATTCCGAGGAAATACAACTCTACTTCTTCGTCCAGTTTTTCGTGCTTCTAAATTCGTCTATATAAATACGCAAGTACTTAGCTTCCATAAACAAAACTGTACGATTCAAAGGGTATAAGACTCCAGTGTTAGACTACTTTAAGGCTTAAGTAGAAGAGACAGAGTTTTTTCAAAAATCTTGGCTCAATATGGAAAATCGAAGACTATTCCATGCCTGTAGCTTCTATTACAATATTCTACACTTCAGACACCCCGATATTTATGTAATAAAAAATTTTCAAAACGGATGTTCACAATATAAATTTACGTAAGAAAAAAATTAGTGTTGATTTCAGAAAGCCTTCGTTTAGGTTTAACATATCATAAAAACTGTAAAGTCTCAATATCACTTTCAATTTTCACTCAATTATCTAAAGTTTTCAATGAAAAGAACAATTTGTCCAAATTGGCCATGCCAAAAGTAAAATTAAGCATATAAACATCGATATCCCTCAAGGATCGATACTGGGGTCGATGTTATTTCTGATGACATCTCTAAAACTAACATCATAGGCAATAGCACTCTCTCAATGATGATGTACCCATTTACAATGGACCAGAAAGGCAAACCATATGCAATACAAAATAAAATCTTCTCGATTCTTCTAGAACCTTCTGGAGTATGATGTATGATGTGTACTTGCATGTAGATTTTCCAGAATGTTCTTATTTATGAGTATATTATAAGGAGCAAGACCTAGAATTGTTCAGTTAAAAAGTAATACCTAGTGAATGGTGGTGTCTTATCATTGACAAGTTAGTGTAAAAATGACCTTCACAGTCTATGTTACATTTGTGATGTAAATACATTTAAAACTCAATGGACAAATTTCACGCAATTAGTAAACCATTTATATATGAACGTTATTTAGGCTTTACTGTAAGGCACCAAGACAAAGTGTGGCTTCGTCACATATGTTGTTTTAGGAGTGTGAGGCTTCTTACTGGATGGACACAAAGATTTCGACCAATGGTTTTCGGAATACCTATAATTGTGGATGGAATCCACAGACTATTCCTCAAATTGTTAATTTTTCCTTACTGATACAAAAGGTATTACAATAAAACTAAAAAGTTAAGTAATCTGACGTGACATCTGCTAAAAACCGATCCCAGCGAAGTACTACTATACCTATCAAAGCTCTAAAGAATGTTGAATCAGATGTAGAAGATGAGATTTTATCCTGACTATCAAGAAGCTTCGTCATCTAACGGACCACATTTACTATCTCAAGAAGCTTTCAATGATTTGCTTCGTGATACAAAAGTTTATTACTTTCGGCAAAGAGCTAAAAAGCTTCTTTTCACAGGATAATGGTCTGGTATTTTGTAATTATGTTTCTAGCGTAATAAATGCGTTGGGTATAGAATACAGAACAGAAGAATGGCGTTAATTTATAGATGCTTCAAAAATAAGTTTAAAGGCTGTTCTTTTACATAACAAAAATGAACTTCCCTCCTTACCGATAAGTCATTCTGCTAACATGGAAGAGTCCTATCAAAGTATGAAGTTTATTTTGGAAAAGATTCAAAATTTTTGGAAAGTTAAAAGTTATTACGCTTCTCTTAGGATTACAGCTTTGATATGAATGATTGGCCTTACAAAAAATTGGGAAAACAATGACTGCTGGATTTTTATACTTGAAAGATAATAAATTTCCCAAAATTTTCCAAAATTAAAGAAGGTATATTTGTAGGTCCACAAATCAGACCATGGAGGGATGAAATTAAAAAAAAAAGTTAGTGACCTGGAAACACCATCTTGGGAATCTTTCATGGAAGTGATCTCAAATTTTCTTAGAAATCGCTGATCAAGTGAAAAGTTTTGAAGGTCATTTCATGGTCCAATTAACTTCTTCTTAAACATTTCGGCGGTGTTAGCAATTAGGTAAAATATTTCATCAGGAAATTTTTAGAATAGAAAAAGATACCAGGGTAAGTCGAGCACAAGTGCATTATATTTTTTAAAAATCATGTTTTCTAAAATTCAATGCAAGTGCAAGTTTGTCATGAACGTACTTAATAAATGAATAAATTTGGGAAAAATAAAATATTTAGCGCGAAATTAGGACAAATAATAAAAAGCACTTAAAAAATTCGAGCGACCAATTAAGATCGAATTAATATAGACGAAACAAAAGCAGACGCCAAATCATTTAACAAATTAATCGCGATTAAATAACACAGAGCAGACGATTATGTCAGAGCATTTAGGAAAAATAGGAAAAAAAGATCAATCGCGCTGTGCTTAATCGAAATTAACTCCGCTCAAGCATGAAACGTGTACTATTTTTGGTGGTAATTTGCACTGGAGTTATTTGCGATTTGGTTACGGAGGAAAGCCGGAAGAGGAAAAAGGCAGGTCTGATCAGGAAACACCTAAAGCGACTCAGGAAAGAAGAGGGTGGCATCAAATTGAGCGGTGGCCGGGCAGATTTTGAGGGTGAGTGATGTGGTTTAACTTTTTCATTAAATTTATTATTATAATATAACAAACCCGCGTTTTAATTAAACTAGAACCATTATTATTTTTTAATTATAGGTAATGTTGAAGTTCTTCATAATGGACAATGGGGGGCCATATGCGATGACGAATGGGATGATAATGAGGCAAGGGTGATTTGTAAGCAGTTAGGGTACGAAGATGGCAAGTCTAAAGCGACTCATAACTCACATTTTGGACCACCTAAACGTAAGTGAAACAAATACTCACAAGGCTGTAAATGAGCCTGTAATTGATGACTGTAGGGTGAAAGCAGCTTTTATTTCTTTTGAAACGTCCTATTTAAAGATAAATAAGGATAGTAAAAGGAAACTGCCTTAGAATATATTTTTTTGTTATTTAGTGATATATAGAAAATATAAAATTTTACGGTTTGGTTATTGTTGTCACACGACGAGATTTAGTGGTTTTTATGAGAGCAGTTAACTTTTCAACGAATCCTTTTTATGACCTCTAAAAAGTTTAGAAGATATTCTACAATACAATCCTAAGTAAAAGCAAATAACTTTTATACAAATCATTAAAATTCGCTAAAATACACAAACTAAACTGCAACAAAATTAGCTCAAATAAAACTACAAAGGGTGTCCCAATTTGAGTTGCATTACAAGTGTATCTTTGTTATTAATAAAATTACAGATTCGGTTAAATGGGCAATGTTTTGCAGTATTTTATACTCATTTAGATGCCATCTAAAATAATTAATAATTTGAAGCCAATCCGAAACGAAAAAACGAAAAATGTAATTTTTGAAAAAGTCGATTACTTCATTAAATAGAAAAGTTTCAAAAAAATGAGGACCATAAAAATGGCCGTAACTTCTAAACTACTGGTGGTAGCGCAAGAATTTTTATTTTTTCGTAATCAGAAGAAATGTATAAATGTAGCCTGTTGGTGATAAATTTGAATAAATTTAGAAAAAATTATGAATGTTTCAAATTTTTAATTTTGAGCAATTTTCAAACCGCTCTAGTTTAAAAAGTCGGCGTCTGGTCGCTCTAATATTGGTTTACATCGTTATCAGCGAACCCAAAAAATGTTGGCACTGAATCTCATAAACATAAAGATTCTATCAAGATATTGTGCAAATGGAAAAACGTTATAAGAAACAACAGTTGTGGTACTTATTTCTTCAGGAGAAACAGTTGTTCCTCTACGAGCATCAGTTGTTGTACTTATTTCATTAGGAATAGCAATTGATGTTCTACTTATTTCTCCACAAGCATCACTTATATGTAGTACTTTGTTTTAAGAGAATTAATTGCAGTACTTATTTCTTCAGGAACAACAGTTGTTGTACTGATTATTTCTCTAAAAGCATCAGTTGTAGTACTTGTTTCCTCCGAAGAAATAGTTGCAGTACTCATTTCTCCAGAAGCATCAGTTGTAGTACATATTTTTTCAGAATCAACAATAATAGTACCATAGAAACAACAGTTGTACTTATTACTCCACAAGCATCAGTTTAGCATTATATTTATTAATTTTAAATTAAAATTAAGAGCAGTGTAATTTGTATAAAAAATAGCATCAATCATTTTCCAAGTCCAGACATTCAATCAATTGCAAATTTCATTTTGTTATGATTTATGAATAGGGTAAAAAAATTATCCAATATATTTGTAGGAAAATATTGGATGGATAATGTATATTGTGATGGAAAGGAGGAGGAAATTACGCAGTGTAGGTTTGATGGATGGGGAGAAAACGATTGCGACTCCACCGAAGCAGCGGGTGTTATTTGTCACGAGGAAATTCTCGAGGAAGGAGCAAAAGTAGAAAATAAAACACCCCCGGTGATTATGTAAGGCATGCGATTTATATTAATCAATTAAAATCATCTTAAACTGTGCAATTGTATTAGGGAACGCCTTCCCTCGAATTTATTAATTAGACTCCGTGGTGGAAGAGTACCGGAGGAGGGTCGAGTGGAAATCAAAACAAATGGTGATTGGGAGGTGATTTGTGGTGATGGTTGGTCAATTTTGGAAGCCATGGTGGTTTGCAGGTTCCGCGTGAAATTTTTGATATACTTAAAACCACTAAAAGCTTTATTTTTCAGATCTTTATCGTTGGGATATGCGAGTGACGCTATGCAGACCGATTTTTTCGGAGGCAATGTGTCGAAAAATACTTACTCTGGCGTTAAATGTCTTGGAGAAGAGACCTCTTTTGGGGATTGCTATCACGACACGTTATCCCGAGGGATTTGCAAAAGCGGAGACGTAGCTGCTGTGCATTGTGTTGAGACGATGGCAGATTTGGTTATAGACCATTTGGAGATAATGAGAACTGCTCATTTAGAAGATCGGCAATTATTCTTTTTACAGTGCGCCATGGAGGAAAACTGCCTGGCATCACAAGCCTACGAAATACAAAAGGAAAGTTCTTCTTGGCACCTAGAAACTAGAAGGCTTCTCAAATTTACGGCGAGGATTTTAAATGCAGGAAATGCGGATTTTAGGCCTGCGATTCCAAAACATTTATGGGAATGGCACATGTGTCACATGTAAGTTAATTGTTTGTGAATACATTTAATTACCTTAACACACATTTAGGCTTTACATTTAATTAATTACACCCCTTACGTGTATATAATATAACAATTGTAATTGCCTTTAATGGTTGGAAAATTAAGTATCCAACATAAAAATTATTATGGCTATAAAAACGTTTGATGGTGAGTAGCACTATGTGTGTTTTAAACTTTTAATTAAATGTAAGACCATAAAATTTTTATTGCAAAAGAATCGATTTGAAATTTTATGTTTTTTACTTTGTTTCCTATTTTAATTTGTAGGCATTATCATAGTATGGAAATTTTTGCGACATTCGATATTTATAATAGGAAGGGAGTGCGTGTGGCAGAAGGTCACAAGGCATCCTTTTGCTTGGAGGATAATCAGTGCCTTCCTGGCGTGAAACCTCGTTATGCTTGCGCCAATTACGGAGACCAAGGCATTTCGGTGAATTGTTCGGACATATACAAGCACTCTGTGGACTGTCAGTGGGTGGACATATCTGATATAGAACCAGGAATTTACACCCTAAAAGTTGCTGTTAATCCCGAATTTAAAGTCCCCGAAATGAGTTTTGAGAATAACGCAGCGGTTTGCCAATTTTACTATACTCAAACATATGGATCTGTTACGAATTGCTCCATTCAGAGGCCATAATTTACTTTTCTAAAAATATTCGTGCGTTGTAATTAATTATCTCAAAGAATTCGTGTTACGAAACTGTAAATATTGTGTTCCAACAAGATCTAATGAATAAATATAATACGTTACCTCTAACAAGTTAATTGAGTTTACATTAAACCTTTACGCCAACCCACTTTAATAGCTTCAATCGAATCAAATTAGTTAAAGCCCAGGTTAATTACTTAGCCTTTTATTTTTACATGAGCTTACTTTAAGCTTTGTTTGAATAAAACCAGGAGATTTATAATCCATTTTTTTTAATTTAGAAAGCGAAACCATTTTTTTGGCCAAATTTCACTCTATGAATTTTTTATTTAAATCCTCAAATAGACCTGAATAGGTAAACAGTAGGTACTGAAAACTATGAATTTTGTATTACCAGCTTTCAATCTGATATTGTAGATGGCTAATCACTTTGTTTTGAGATTATCACTGGTCTGCAAAATTTTGTAACAAGAAAGGTGCTTACTAATTTTGAAATACTTATCTATCCTCATTGTAAAACCATATTTATTTTGATAAGATCGGTTCTAGTTTCTTTGTTTCGGTAACTACCAGTAAAAATGTCGTATTCTGTTGTTTTATTTGTGAATGGGGCAGTACTAAGGACATAAAAAATCAGCATATTTAGAAAGACTGGCCCAAAAGAGAGCTCTTACTCCAGAACAGAAAAAAAGGTTAAAAATGGGCCTTACGAAAAACTTTGTGACAGCAATGGATAGTGATGGTGGTGGATTTTTATACTTGAAAGTAAGATCATCTACGAGATCAAGATCAAGATGGAGCTCAACCAATTGGAAGTTGATCAACTGCTCCTAATAAAAAGTCAGGAAATCAACGGTTGCACAAATACTGCCAGCAAATAAAAGACATGGAAAATGGAGAAAACCATATTTGAAAACATCTTATCGCAAAGCTGGAAAAGGAGTTCGATGTTTTCGAAGAGATGCACATATATATTCTAATCTATGAAGTGAGTTATACTGACAAATATTTCACAGAATCTCAGTTTGATAAAGTGGAAAAAGAAGTCTTCACACGCATCGTTAATGCTCAAACGAGGGTGGAAGCTAGAGCACTATCAAACTACAAAAAATCAAAATACCAACATTCCAAGGATCTAAGGCAATATCTACAACTTGGAGCAACCTAAACAACTGATAAGAGTACCAAAACAGTGGACAGCGCAGCGTTTAGCGAGAGGCACGAAGAAATCCCACGGCATGAAGTGACAAAAAATTACACAATCAGGGTTTGATATAAGATATAATGAAGAAAGAAGTCGCTCAACAAAAGAAGGAGCCTCGCCCTATAAAACTAAAACAAATCAACATACCAACGTGCTTAGACATCATAAAGTAAGATGGTGGAACTACAGCCCAAAATACCGAATTGAGTTGGATGATCTCCAAAACCTCAAGATCGCATCACAAAACAATGGATATTACAAGTTGCAGTAGCAGAGACGTGAAAAGGACAAAGTACCTAATTTTCGGGGATAAAACATACTGTAGGAAAAAAAGTACGTTTCAATGAAAATTTTCCAAAGCAACCAATAAGTAACCAGTATTTTGCTTGACCACGCCTTTTAGGATATCTTATTCCCGAAAATGAGGATATGGTCCCAGGCGGCGTATTTTTGGCCAAAAAATGTATACCTCCAAAAGTTGTAAAAATTATTTGGAGAAGATTTGCAGAAAATAAACTCTATGTAATTGTCTGGAATCAATTTCTGGACTTTATAACATCAGATACGTTAATAAAATTATTGGAAAGAATAAAGAATATTTATATTATGAGCTGCTGTAATTGACAACAAAGAATTGGTTATTAGTCATGGCAGGATCCCTATTGGGATAATAACATATTTTTATTTAAAAAAAAATGTATTTAAGGGTGAAAATATTTACACCAAAACTCACATTGAGCTTACTTATGTTTAAACAAAAAGACACTCGCTTTATTTCCTTCTTTAAATTGTACCGGAAGTTGGAAGCTGCTCCAAATTTTTTAAAGTTACATACTGGGGATAAATACGTGCAACTTCTGTTGTTCTATCCGATGAAAAAGTCTTTATAAAAATTTCTTGGAGTGTAAGAGATGACAAACAAACACGAAAAGCTGAAGAGGCACCAACATCGATGCAACGAAAAGAATTTCTAAAGAAAGGAATAAAACAAAATACTTCGAGTCAGTTTTTAAATTTCTCCGTATCAAGTAATGACTAAAGTAAAACTGCAGGACAATAATTGGATAATTTTTTAACACTACAGTTTTATATTACGAAAACTTTTATAATATACAGGGTGTCCCAAGATTCAGTTTACAGGCCAATTGCTACGTTAGTTGAAGAGATAGAAAATTAAATCAAAAATAGCTTTTAATGGAATCAACTCGGCATTCCAGTTCCACCCTTAAAATAAAATTGTCTTGGCCCCTCTTTAAGAATCCATCATCAGCTTTTTTTCCAAATGGCACCCCCTATTTCTGGTAACTGAAATAGGATTTAAACTTTATGAAAATAAATGTTGAAAATTGGCTTCTACGCATTGTACGCAAGCTTCAAAATAATAAAAACGATTCTATTCATTTATTTATATGTACATTTGAACAAAGCCACCTTTGAATAAATATCTTTATTGGCATTTGGGGATTCAAATACAAAGAAAATACCCACAATACACATTCACATTCTGTGTATCAAAAATAGTAAAAATAACATACTGTCGTATTCAGTATAAAGTTGAGATCCAATTTCTCTTTACAAAAGTAGGAGGTGCCATTAATATTTTAAGGTCGGAATTGGAATAGGAATTTTATAGATTTGATTTTTTTCAACTAATAAAGACATGGCCTGTAAATTGAATTTTGAGACATCCTGTATACGTGGCATTATCTTCATTTAATAAATATAATTTAGTGACCTTATCTACTGATGTTATTTAAACTATTCGAATAATTTTTAATCGCCCAGTATAAGTATGTAAGTCTTTAATTATTATTTTTCACTTCATAAAAGGACATTCTTTATCGTTTCAATGTCATCTCTATAGAAATTAGAAACACTATCCTAATTAAATTGTAGCTTTAATGACGATAATCGAGTCAAACTTAATTATAATTTTATTCAAAACAATGTGCAGTCGATAAAACAATATTGCGTGTCTCTTTAGTCAAAGATGAAAAGTAATTAATTTTATTAAGGGTTTCGTGACGCGAGCGGTGTCCATGGTTTTACGTAATGGATCAATTTTAATACCCACGTAATCATTTCAGGAGTTATAGTCCCGGGTATACTCCGAGCTAGTGGATTAAACCATATTGATTTGCAATCAGTATGAGTGCTCTGATTTAATAATACATATTATGTATACATATTGCGATTTGATATTTTAGCAGCTCATGGAGAATGTGGTGAGTTTCATAACTCGTCTTAATTCACACCTGGGGTTTAAACCGATAAAATTAGTAGGTTTACTTGAAGCGTTTTTCCATGTCAGCCTTCCGAAATAATTTCTAATTAGTGTTGTTTACTTTTTAAATATACCTTCTTTCGTACTAATTTATCTTTCTTATGCTTGAGAGTTTAGAGAATTTCAGGAAATTACATTAACCTTTTTGGAAAATTAATTTTGTTCTTCCTGCAGCCGTAAAAATGAATTATTTCTGCAAGAAAAGGCGAAACACTGGATTCTGGACGACCCTTTTGTACGAAGATATTAGTTTTTTGAGGATGTAAAGGGCAATTAATTTAAACTAAAAAACATTCTACAATATTACAGTTGTCTGAAAAACGAAATCTTTTTTATACAGGGTGTCTCAACGCTGCGAGAAAGTAACATTACTCTAAAATGAAAATAAAACATTGATAAGCGATTTTCGACAAAATATACAATACTTTTAGGCGCATACTATAAAAGTATTTTAATAATGTACCAAGATGGCGGACCAAAGTAACGTTTTTTTAGAAAAAAATAGCCATTTTTCAAAAACCTAAGTCTCAATTTGCAATAATGAACTTTTCTAAAGAAAAAATGGTAAATATGGTGAATGAGCATGTGAAAGCTGAAAGAAATCCTCTTGTGGCTATCAGAATTTTTAAAGCAGGTTATCCAAACAGCAGACACCAAGAATTGAAGTATGAGAATGAGAATGAGAAAATTGATGGAGCGTTTTGAAAATTTGGGCAGTGTGTTGTACAATAAAAAACTTATGACTAATTAAAGTATTAGCCCTAATTCTGTTCTGGATGTCTTATTGATGGTTGAAAAAAATCCTCGTAGTAGTGCAGGAGAAGCATCTGTCCAGACTAATGTTTCAAAATCTTCACTCAATCGTATTTTGAAAAAAAAAACGGTTTCATTCATATTATATTGAATTGCACCATATACAGGGTGGCCCAGATTTTACTTCCCAGGAAATATCTCAGTTATTTGAAGGGATAAATATATAAATCAAAAAGTGCTTTGAATGGCAGCACTCATACTTCATAATTTCATTCAAAAAAAATTATTGGTATTTACCACTCTTAAGATACCATCATCATTTTTTTTTATAACGGAACACACTATTTTTTATAATTGATATTGCATCTACAATTTATTCTAGCATCAGTGATATGTTACACTTAGTATTTTAAGTACATTTTGTGAATAAAAAAATTAAAATATTGATCGAAGTATGTATTATGGAAAATTATTTATTTAGTTTTTTTTTAAAAAATTTGTAATTTACAGTTAGGTTCAGTTAAATTAGGTTAAGTGAAGTTAGTTTAGATTTAAAATTTTTTCTTAAAAAAACTAAATAAATAATTTTGCATACTACTTCGATCAATATTTTATTGGCTCTCTTTTTTGATGGAACCCTAACTGGGGAGTTTTTAGGAGATTCACTACATTATCACTATTGTTGGAAAATGTTGACTAAGTGACAAGAAGAGACATTTGGTTTCAGCAAGATGAATCCCCTGTGCACTTTAATCGGATTGCTAGACAATATTGAAATAATTGGCTACCTGGACACTGAATTGGCAGAATTGGGCCGGTACATTGGCCGACTAGTTCTCCCGACTTACAGCATGTCGATATATCTACATTCATTTTAGAGTAATGTTACTTCCTCGCAGCGCTGGGATACCCTGTATAAAAAGTTTTTCCTTTTAAATTGTTTCCTGCTTTAAACAAAGGATGCAAGAACTTCAATGAAAGGATTTATTCCTTGGAATTGGGTACATAACTTAAAGTCTCAAACTGAGTACATTTATAATAATGGCGAAGCTTCAATTCTACCTAATAGATACACCAGTGTTTTCCTTGCACACCTTAAAGTTCTAAGAGAATTCAAGTGATTACAAAAGTAATTTGCCTTCCAGCAGAATACCTGAAGTTTGCAACTTATTTGCAGTAGTATTTTAATGGTTAGGATAATCCCCGGGAGGTTTTAAAATTGATACAAGCCATAACTAAATATAAGGATTTTCAGCAGGTTTTGCTAGTACTTATTTGACTTGGGAAAATAAAATGGAATTACAATGGGTAATGGAGGTTGTACTTGGTGAGCAAATGTTGGAAAGATAAGATGAAAGGTTTTCTAATTTTCGATTCGCTACACGGTGATGTTAATGGGTTGTGATGTTATTATTAGTGAAAGATGTTCGAGAAATGGTTGATTGCGTTAAGCTGGGTTGTTGGTTAAGGTGATTGTGCTAATGGTTGTCGACATTAGGCCGACGAGTTGGTCATGGTGATGATCCCGGCAGCGTGGTGTAGGACATTAGCGTGTTACGTAATAAGGGTAACTACCCCGTGTGGCCATACTGCGCGCGATGTTCAGGAGATCAATAAAAGTACGCATCTCTGGTCCGGGACGAGCACATGCCAAACGGCAGTCAGTATGAGCCGGCAGTGTATCGTGAAGCGTCGCACCTGGACGCCATCATCGTGGCGTCGAGTAGTTTAGGCCATGCGGGGCGATGACGCCGCCTCCCGACGCCGAGGAAAACTTGGCCGCGGCGGGGAAGTGGCTCGAGGAAAACCACGCGTTGGTGGAAACCTGGCTGCGCAACCACGCTTCATCTGATCTCAAAGAATCGGTGCAGAAGGCATGCACGTCGTCTCCGTCGGCGGCAAATCAGCAGAAACGCACCTCAATAACATCAGACCTCTTCCAACTCTGGCTAGCCGCTTCGCCTAACAAACTAGATCACCAACAGCCTAAGAATGTCCGTCCACGTCGCGACCTCGGCTCCATGGATGAGTCTGAACTCTTCATGGAGCTTATCCGCGACGTCGCCAATGAGCTAGACATTGATGTGCTGTGCCATAAAATCCTTAAAAACGTCAGCATCCTAACCCACGCCGACCGCGGGTCACTCTTCCTCGCCCGTGGACTTCCTGAAGAGCGCTACCTCGTCGCCAAACTTTTCGATGTCCGACACGACACCGAGTTTGAAGAAGCTATCCAGTTGGCCAAACATGAAGAATTCCGAATCCCCTTCGGCGTCGGCATCGCCGGAACTGTTGCCCAAACCAAGACGCTCATTAATATTAAAGACGCTTATAACGTAAGTGGCTTTCAGCTTTTTTTACACAAAAAGCGACGTCACGCTTATTCCCCGCCGCAACGTATCCCACTTTTTAAAAACACCAATAATAAACAGGCCTATAAATAGATCTTCTATCTCCAAAGCCGCACCAAGCCAAAAACAACTTTTCACAACATCTATTGACACACAAAATTTCTAATCCAATCATTTTACAACATTTATTACAATTCACCTAAAAAACTAAGGCCGCCAAAGTTTTATGAACAAAAAACGTGAAACCCTACCAAAATTGTATTTATTTTTCTGTAGCGTATATACTACATTTCCGTTATTCTCTTTTGAACATAAAAACGATAGGATACACAGCGGTTAACCGAGTATAATTATGAGCTTCCAAAGCCTTTTTATGAGGGTAAAAAGTTTTCAGGTTTTATTGCAAAAATACCTCAGAATAGAATTTAAGAAACCACCACGTTCGCCTGATCCGATGCAGTAGAACGAGTATACAAACAGAATATCAATTTTAAGTATAATACCTGAAGGTTTTCGTGTACAGAAAATTGCTATATGTTACAACAAATTGCTGTAAAACTATCTAATGATCAACAGATTGTGATATTCTGTTTGATAAAATTTTTGGGTTTCTATTTTCCAAAAGATTTCATGTTGTATTAAAGTAGTTAAGAAGAATAGGATTTCTGAAGTGTCAACCTCCTAGAAAGAAAACGAAATATTTAAGAAGACATAAGACTATTACGAATTGTTAGGCTATATCCCTGACACGTTCATGTTTTTTTAACTTCACTAAGGAATTGCGGAAGATATGAGAGACTATTAACAGCGTGAATCACTTTATTTGATTGAACTACGAAAATTCCTAAAGAAGCAAAAAAAGTTTCGGTGTTTCGGAAAGGGTTTTTCAAAGCAATACCAAAAGCATATACCGGGTGGAAACGAAACACTGGTCACCTCTATAACTTCTTTATTAATGAAAATAAAAATTTAAAATTTGACGATGTTGTAGGGTTCAAGAAAACACATTTTATGCACTAAAAAGTTTTTAATTATGTAAAACCGGAAGTGACATCAACTTTATTTTTTTAAATGTAACATCTAATTTTTTTGTTCATATTAAGTGATATGTTTTTTATTTTTTTTGAAATTTTGAAAAATCCCGAGAACAAAAAATGTGAAAAACGGGTACAAGTAAATTGATTACACCCTACATATGGGATACCAAAATAATTATATTAAAATCTTCTTTTTGAAAAACCAAGTGACCCGGCATCTTTCCACAAAAAAAGTTATTTTTGCAAAAACATTACGAAAAAAGTTTCTAAATTAATATCTCAAAAACTGCCTAAATAATTTTACAAAATAAAATTTTCCTTAGTTATTTGTATTATTTAGAGTGAATTTTGGTAGTTTTTATTTCAAAATTTCATAAAAAATTTAAAAATTTGTGACAAACATACTCTTTTTATAAAATAATTTCATATTTTGAATAAAAAAATGGGTAGTACATTTGAAAAAATAAAGTTAATGTCACTTCCGGTAAAACCACAAGTCATATTGAAAAATTTTTTAGTGCCTTAAATGTTTTTTCTTGAATCATACAACATAGTCAAATTTCAAACTTTTATTTTTATAAATAAAGAAGTTATAAATATGACCCGTGTTTCGTTTTCACCCGGTATGATCTTTTTCAGATTGTAACAAAATTTATGTTATCTGTTCTATCCTCACTCCCCATTTCATAAGGTTTTACGAGATTTCCAGAAGTTTTTAATTAAGGGCAAATCAAGATTCTCATTCAAGATGTTCTTTAGATTATGTTGCCCAAATTTATGTTATCTGTTGGGAGAAAGAGGAATTCTAGAACTTTGTATTAACTTGCTTGTATGACGTTATTTGGTTTCTCAAAGAAGTACATGAATCTTTAAAGAAGCCAAAGAAGAAAAAGAATGGTTTAAACCTTCCTAAAACACTGAACTTTGGTGTTTCAAAGCAATATAAGGATCAAGTCAAGACTCTCATTAAAGAACATTTTCTGATTTTACCCACATTTATGTTAACTGCTCTATCCTCAGTCCTTGTTTTATAAGGTTTTAAGAAATTTCCGGAATTTTTCAAATCAATAACAATGGCAAACCAAGATTGTCATTCAAGATCTTTTTCAGATTGTATCCAGATCTATTCTATCTTCAGTATTCATTTCATGAGGTTTTACGATATTTCCGGAATTATTCCAGAATTATCAAGGGAAAATCAAAATTCTCATTCAAGATATTTTTCAGATTGTACCGATATTTATGTTACATGTTAATTCTTATTGTCCTCATTTCATTTACGAGATTTCCGCAATATTTAGATAATTGTCTTTGGCTTTAAGAGGTTATTTTTGAAAGTGTTGGACGTGAACATTATTTCTACAAAAATATAAACTTAAAGATTCTTGTTTGGATTACTTCAGTTGTCCAAAATTTTGATACATTAAGTAATGCATCTTCCAGAGGAGAGAAATTTATTGAAGAGGGTCCTAAAAATGTTCTAGAAATAATATAAATACTTATTGCTTGTAGGAAATATTTTGAAGTTTTTATAATTCTCATTTTCAACAACTACAACTTTCTCATAAATAATTTTTATTTTTGTAGTGGGTTGCTTGCTTCTGAAAATTTAAAATGCCACCAATTATCACAGTTGCTTCCCAAATGGTTTAGTTTTTCATGTTTTGACACCTAAGCTTATTAAAATATCAATGATCTTAGAAAATAACGTTCTAAAATAACCTTTTTTCTTACTGTAGTTTTTATATGATCATCTAAAATATCACCCATGAATAATGACACTGATCAACATTGGTTTTAACACAAGAATTCTGTTGCCTACCATCATTATAAAATTACAAAAGTTTTTTCCCTTCGCCCACAGTTATTTTTGAGTCACGAAATTTACAAAGATTTAATAAATAAATTATAGACAGTATATAAAGCTTTTGGGATGCAGTATGTATCTTTAAAGATACATTTCTTGAACTCACCTGTAGATTTTTTTCCTGAATACCTGAGTAATGTCAGTGACGAACTCGAGGAAAGATTTCATCAAGATATTTGCCAAAAGGAAAAACGATATCAAAAAACTTAATTGTCCAGGATTAATGCAAAAATTTGACACTTGATTATTTTTTGTAAAAAAGTTTATAGCTATTTAAATTTCTTGCCCAAAAATAGTGAGTAAATTGTATATGACATAAAAAAGTTAAAATTTTGTAGACCTGTGTTATAGTTTCCGATATTATAAAAAAATAGTTCAGTCCAATTAAAATAAATATTAATATTGGAATCTAGCTTTTTTAGTCGCCTTTTTAAGGTTTCATGATCAAAGATCATGAATTTGCTTAAAAAAATATATACAAAATAACGGTCGTAACATTGTCAATAAATTTAATTGGTTTAAATATTAAATATAATTAATTTTTTATAGAATTTAAAATTTAATAATTTATCTATTAATGGCAATTTAAAAATAACTAATTATTTGTATTTCCCGTTAATAACTTAATTTGTTTTCTAGGTAAACTTGAATATGGTATACTTAAAATAACATATTAAACTATAAATAATAATTATAGTTTTTATATAATCAAATAAAGTAGGCATAGTTTTATCAATAAGCGATAAGCGATAAAATTTTATTATCATTGACTAATTAATTTTTATCCGAAAAAACACAATGTGATTTCGAGAGCAAACAAATTAATCAATCAATATAGAAGGCAACATTTAAAGCAGAAGCGTGTAGCGAATATCTATTTATATTTTAAAAACATTTAAATTTATTCGATTGAAACAAAAGAGAATATTGGCTAATTAAAAAATTAAACAAATTTGCGCGTTTTAATTCAATAAATGAAAACTGAAACCAGCACAAATCATTGCTTACGCCTTCTTGATTAAACAGATTTACAAACATCTTCAACCCAATTAGGAGGAAGAACGGCACCAGACTTATTCAAGGATTCATGGAATAATGCATAAATCATTAACCTAAAACTTCAATTTATTCATATTTTATCTATTCACCTTGTTATTTAAAGTGACATTTTAATCTATATTTATAAAGGTAATGTAAAATACGCCTTAAGAATTTCTTTGAAATTTGCTTGATACTTGCGGATTTGGTAATATGTTTTTCCAGTAAAGCTTTTTTAAAATTTACAGAGGAGTCTTGTGGCTATCAATTTCTTATTTTTTTATTTTTGTAAATCAATCCAAATACTCATAGGCCAGCAGTAAAACGAACTCTTTATAAAAACGTTGGTAGTCACATGACTTTTCTTTGTACCAAAAAAATAAATTATAAAAAAGCAAATTATGACCAAAACCGCAAATATCAATCGAATTTCAAAAACAAGCACTAAAATTTGACTATAACCTTCTTGAAAAATTAAATTTTGATGTAAAAATGTATTGGCTTTAACCATTCTATTAATGGAAACAATATTGGTGATTTTTTGATAATTAATTTCCAGCAGATTAATTTCGAGCGCAATAGCCACAATATTAATCATTGAACAGAAATTGTATTATCAACTAATCTCTAGGATAAAATTAGATTACAGAAATATTAGTACATATGGCCGTTAAGCTTATAACATAAAATTCTTTAATAAATAACTTTATAAAACCCATTTTTACTTGGAATTTCAGAAAATATAAAAACCTTTATAGGTATGAATTATATTTAATCAACAAATTCTTAAAATTGTTTATTTTTCTAGTCTTCTAGTGTACGAATTCTTTTGTTGCTTATTTTTCGCTGTAACCAATTTTTTGTGTAAACATTTTCCTTGTGCACATTTATTACCATGGGATTATTTGAACCAACAGAGAAAATTGTGAATAAGCAGTGTATGTATATACATACAGGGTGTCTTACTAAAAAATACAAATACCGATATTTGTATTTAAGATAAGTGCCTATTTTTAAATGCTTTTTAAAGTCGAAAACTTTTAAGAAAAATTTAATAATGCATTTAGACTTATTAAAAAAAAACAATGTTTTCGGAATTTTGAAAGGTATCCATTTAAGTTTTCTCGACACCAAGAATTGAGATAGGATTATTTTAATCGCAGAATTGATTTCAGTGAATCTATGTCAAATATTCTGATAGACTGGGGTAATCAGTTACAAAATATCTCCTTTAGCTACGAAGCAACATTTTTTGAAATGAAGTAAACAAGCATAATTGTAGTTACTGGAGTACTAATAATCCCGAATGATTTACATTGTATTCGAGAAGAACACCGGTTGTACAAAAAAATATAATAAAAAAACACATTGCTTCACCAATTTCAAAAATTAATACTCAAAAGAACTAATTGAAAGTTCTACGAAAAAAAAAATGAACGATAGAAATTGTAATAAATACAAAAAATGGAAGATGAGGTGGTATTCTTGTCAATCATCCAATACCTCCAAAGTTTAATATTGAAGAATTCAGAAAATTTTTGGGATCAAGTTCAGGATTTTCTTCGACTGTATTGATTTCAGCTCTTCTTCGGTTAGTTTTTGCTTTCTAAGGATGGATGTTCTTTGAAATACTATGACGTTGCATTCACTTAGTAGATGCTATGAAGTATCAATCTCCTCCAAGCATCTATGGAATAGACGACTCCATTTTTCTCTTCAGTCGAATTCTTTGAATGTTTGTTTAGACGAAAACACAGCGTTAAGTTATTATAATTAATCCTCTGTGAGTTCGATTTATGCATGCAACCATATTATAGGTTTTGGGCGAGATTTTCGATGAAGTTCTTGCAAGAAAGAGTGTTTGTATGCTTCATAGCACCATATTGTTCTGCCAAAAATATTGAAACTACAAAATAAAAACATGGAATTCTCTTGAATAAATTGAAAAATGCCTAATTCTCTACAATGAGGTAAATTCAAAACTATAAGGAACAAAAGGTTACCTGTATGGGACGCAGTACCCGAATCCATTTCCAATATCATAATGGCCAGCACGATCACCTGACCTGATCCCAGTTGGTTATTTTTGGAGACACAACCTGTATCTTTAGACAACTTTCGCCAGAAGATTATATATAAATGTTTTCAGAACAATAACTCCAGAAATCTACCAAATGTTCCTCAAGAGTTGAAAATCGTTTTTTGTTTGTATGGAGAATGGTAGGAAATATTTTGAGCTTTTAATTACAAAATTATTAACACCTAATTTTGTTTCTAGAAGAAGCACAATATTTCTAATATATATAATTATTTTTCCATATTTTTTGGAATTATTTGATCTCTCACTTGAAATTATTTTATACCCCTATTATTTTTATCAGAACTGTGTTTGGTTTTATCCTTAGGCCAAAACAACGACAAACTTGTTTTCATATTCTTCTACCAAATATCACATCAAACTAGAAATATCTGTTTTAGAGTGTGGAATTGGTCTATACTGAATCAAAAATTATTGTAAAGCTGCTGTGTTATTTTCCTTCAGTCTCATTGTATCTTTAAAAGTCGTTGGTACTAATCTTTCAACTACTCCCTTTGATGATAAGGTGCTGTTGCAACAAAATTCTGGTCCACTATCGAAAACTGTCGTTTCAGGTTAACCAAAAATACAAAGTAATGATTCTAAAACCTTAATAGTGTCCAATGAAATTGTAATATCTTCATACTAATAATTTATGGAAATCTATATTTTGAATCTATAACAAAAAACAAATTGAAGACCTTGCTGAAAGAAGGAGGTAGCTCCGTTTTTAGCAACTTGTGGAAAATCAGGAAAATACATACAGTTTTATTCGATCTCTTTCTTTCTTATATCAAATAAATCAATTTTTTGTCACTTTTAGTACACGTAAAATGAACAAAAATTTGGTCTTGCAGCAGTGTCCTCAATTTGAATTCCACAGATATGCATAATCAAAATGAATGCGTTTCCATGTACATTTAGGAAAAACAGTATAAATTTTTTACTCGTTAACTCTAGATAATACAGGGTGTTCCGTAATTCCGCAGACACACATAGTGGACAAGTTCCTTTAACACTTAGCCCAAAAATGCTTGTCATCTTAATTTGAGGTGATAACCCGTCTTACTATATCTGTTTACGTATTTACGAGCACCCTGTATATCTGAATCAATACCTGGCCACCAAATAAATTCTTCCTTAAATTATCATCTGTTTTTAGTGTCTTCAGCAATGATTTTTAGAATCAAAAGGTATGCTATCAACTGAATTACCCAAATTACAAAATTTTTATGAGTAATCTGTGGTTATCCTTTGGACGGATTAAAAATTATATGTATTAGTTAATAACACAAATGTTCTTCCAAATAATTATTTATGAAATTTTGTTACAAGGTAAATAAATGCAAGAGCTTCCTTTTCAATTTGTGATTTATTTGTTCTTAATAGAAGCATATGCAATTGGAACTTCAGTAGTATCATTCAATTTTTGTATCAAAACAGCTCTCAATCCATGATTTGGTGCATCTGTACCCAAAATAAGTGGCTTTTTTGAAATATGTATTAGTACATTAAGATAATCATCTTCTATCCAAGCACTAAATTTTAAAGTTATGTGGCTGGGAGTAAAACGTGTTTGACTTCGATATACAGGGTGAAGCGATAAAAAAGTAGTGAAGAGGTAGGGATGGTTTCAAAGTAGACGAGTGATAGGAAGGTTTTTGCCTGAATTCTTTTTAAGTCATAAAAATGTGACTACTGTTGTTGGTATGCTTCCCAGATATAGTCTTTAGTTCCTGCGAATCTAGTCGAAAATAATCCTGGAAAGCTGAAGAACAATATTCGTGAAGAGATAAAAACTAAAATACCACATGGGAGACTTGAAGCTCTAACTTCCCAACTACCAGTTTCTTCTGGGAAGGCTGAAGAACAACATTCATGACGAGATGGATCGTATACCGGTTGCTCCTAAAAAATTTGAAAGAAACTTTATTAAAATACTACATCGACAAAAATTGCGCACTTCTCTTGACAAAAGCATTTTAATAACTTGGAGGTGAAACTTTCCAACTGCCAGTTTATTTTGGTACCTCTTTGCTCACTTCAACATACCATATTGAAAAAAAAAAAAGAGTTTCTCTGCCGCATCTTGTACATTATTTATACTTCCCCACTACTATTTTACTAATATTAAAAATATCGGTATTTTATGTTTTCATTGATACACCCTGTATAAAAAACTGTTTTCTTTTGGTATAAAGATAGTTAAATGTTTTTTTTTCAAATTGTATACGTGACACGTATTATCAAAGCTTTATTACTTTTTTAATGTTGTGTAAAAGTCTTTACAAGAAATCTTGTTATCTGGGTTATTTATTGGATGGTTTCCTTCCATTGATATCTTACAGATATTTCTAGTAAACACTTGAACATTTCCACATAATCGAAATTAAATTTTAACAATGAAATTGCTCTTGTATCTTTGTAGATTAAACCAATTTCGTTAGTTTATTCAAAACTAGTACAAAATATACCTTGTTTTTTTATTAAACAAGACTTTCGCTCGCTACTGACATATTCACAAGGGATTGTGTTTTTGTTCATTTGAACAGTGCCAACTTTTAAATTGACTTTAATTGCCCATCCATGCAATTTCCTTCATTTACAAATGTAATGGGTACGAAAATTTCAGTCAATATTCATTTATCATAAAATAGTTTTCCAGCAAAATTTTAATTACTACAAAAACATGTATACAAAATTTTAAATGTAAAAAAAAACTAAAAAAATTCAAACCTAATTGCGTAAATTAAAACAATAAAAATAGCAAATTCCTGTTAAGAAAGTCATTATCATCGACGTAAAATGACAAATAAAATAAATAGCTTAATTGACTTACTACTGTTTGTAAAAAATATGAACTAATTAGGTAATAAAATTAAATAATTACGCTTTCATAAAACGACATTGTATTTTTTGCCTTGAAATAGTATTTTTATTTTTGTGTTTTTTAAACGTGCGCTTTCAATCGGTAAAATATTCAATAAACAATATTTTTGGTTTACATAAAAAAGCATAGGTACAAAAAATGCGACCAAACAAAAAATATTACTCGAATAAATCTTTAGGTGCGAAAACATCCTCGTGGAAAATTTGCACATGAAAAATTGTCAACAGGAGACAATAGGATTATATAAATAACGGCATAAAAAGTTATCCCAAATTTTTATATTATGAATTATTGATATATCTAAATTATATTTTTCTAATCAAAATAATTATGAGAAAATGTCAATTATCTCAAATTGTACCTAATTAAGGGTCATTTATGTTATTCAATTTAAATAAATAATAATAAACAACGATATTAAACATTTTTGCATAATTGAAAACTACTGCATATATTATTTATGTTTATGAGTTCGTTTTATTCCCGCGTTTAAATTGGGCGACTTTTAGGCCGCATTTAGCCTGCAGCCTCGCCGTTCGCTGATCCGATGCTCCATTGAACGTTTGCTTCAGTAATAAAACAGTACGGTATAGTATAAAACAGAAAGTGGGAGCGAGCTTCAAGGAACCAATCACGGCGCTAATTTGAAGACGTTTGCCGATGATCGATGTGGCGCGAATACATCAATACAAATTAATAGGTTTGTTTCATATGCGAGCAGCGAGCATCTTTGGTGATGTGCAAGCAGCGAGGTTGCAGGTTAAATGTGGCCTTACGAAAAATCATCGTTTCGTAGCTGCCTCAAAACTCGTTACAGAAATTTTTGATTTTTGGTACCAATCAATTTATATTTCAAGGCTTAGAAAATTTGGAGAAGTATTACATCGTGCTTTGATTGGTTTTTGAATAATTTTACTGTAAAGTAGGAATTTTTAATTCTATAATTCTTTTCTCCGATTTTGCTCATCATAAATATTTTTAAATACTACCAAAATTTGGTACAAAAGTATAAATTAGTTTATGAGTTACTGCTGCTCCAGTAGCACCTTATTTAGTATACTTCAAAATACTTTACTTTAATTTTTATGATAGATGTGATCTTGTGTTGAAATAATTATTTTTTTAATAAAAAAATGTGTATGTTCTGTTAACACGCGATGACCTAAGTAAGAATAGAAGATATATTTCATACAAAAATATGATGAGGGTAAAAATTTTCAATTAAATTCTCATATTTCTTTTTAATGCTTTAAGAATACAAAAAGTTTTAAGCAAATAAATAAAGGGTGAAAAGTGGAAAGCTTTCGTTATTAGCCAGGTAACCAATTTGGTTAAAACTTTAATTTGATTAATGCAGCATCACGGAAGACAACTTTGCAAGTTGTTGGAAAATGTAATCGAATTAAACGTTCGCGTGTCTTGGAATGGGATAAGAAGAGCCCGCTACCCCTTACTGTTTTGCCCTGAGCCTACACACAATCCCACTTAAGGTGGCGTAGGGCATGCAAATTTTCAAACAAAGCGCAACCTTAGAACCATTAGTCCAATTAGCTCGTATGAGCACTACCAAAACGTTGAAACGTTTTATCAATTTTATTTTTTTTCTTTGCAGCTATATGTAATTAGGATAATAGAATTCTACTAGCCCTCTGGTGGCAAAAGTAAGAAGTTTTGACAGTGACTAGTATTTGTTATCCTCCATTTTAAGTAATTTAAAGCGCCATCTACCGGTAGTTAAGATTTCCAATATGAATAATAGGGCTTTTCAAGTTAAGAATTATCTTTATCTGCATTGAATATGTTTAACGCCGATCTCTACACGCGAACCTACATACATATTACAACATACCTTTAGACACATCAATGTCTGCATGCAGATAATTCATATCAATCATTTTACTAAATATGCCTCGAGTATATTATACTTGAGAGTGTATTGTTCGGTTTGCATAGAAACTGGTGTTGAATTTCAACGGTCTATTTAGGTGGTAGGTGGAATGTGTCTCGTGCATATTCACATCCTGAAATATGACGGAATTT
Organism: Stenus bimaculatus; assembly: GCA_963971135.1. Lineage (NCBI taxonomy): Eukaryota > Metazoa > Arthropoda > Insecta > Coleoptera > Staphylinidae > Stenus > Stenus bimaculatus. Next base: position 27,263,059 of record OZ020185.1, read on the forward strand.
ATATAAACGCTGACGCGTTTTGTTTCAAGCATTACTAACTGTCCTCCAAAACTGTACTTCCACCTGACTTCCTTAATTTATTTTCACAATGCATTCTAATCTAAAAAAAGTAAATTGATAAGCTTAATTAAAATACAACTAATAGTTAGTAATTATAGAAATTATGAAAATGTAATAGTAGTAAGAAAATTAATTTCTGCAATTATATTAACTTCGCTTCAGGGATCAATTTACTCGTAATTGGAAGAAATTAAATTTTAATTTTATTATTTTGTATTCATGTATTCATGTTTAAATATAATTTAGTGAAATTCTCTCGGGGATTAGGGCGAAAATGGTGTATTAAGCAGAAATCTGCCAAGAATCAATAGTAAGCATTTTTGAATATTATACTTTACATAATGTAAACTTAAAGGGCTCAAATTTTCCCTCGTATTATCCACGAATTATCTTATAAGAGTCTCCGATTATTATCTGATTTTTTTAAACACTTGACATATTTTACGACCATCTGGGCTATTGGGTTTTTTAGATTCCGCTTGCCCTCTGGTGGCAAAAATTTGAACTTCTATATTCGGTACTTCCTCTTTTGATTTAACGCATCGGTACATGTTTTTTTGAGATTTACTGAAGCTTTAAATAATAATCGATTTGAGATCCTTCGTTATAGTATCCAATAGTTCGACTAAAGGGCCTTAATTATCAAACGAATTAGTCGAACTATTGGATATCATGAATCACCAAACTACTGGAACCTTAAATTTTGAAACCTTCATTATAGATTATAGTATAGAGCCCTCTATACGAAGTTAAAATTCCCAATAATATACAGTTAATATGCTTCAATTTCTCTAGCTTCGTAGAGTGCCAAATTTTTAGATCTATTTAGGTTTTTCGAAAAACAATATTTTCTTGTGATTTTTCTACTAGGACTTCCACATTGGAACTTCATCAGGAATACCTCATTAGTCCTTTAATCTTCTTCTTTTTTTTTAATTTTTGTTCTTGTCCGAAGCATATGAAAGAATCGAGGAAGAAAAATCTGGAAAAAATTTCACGTACTACACGTATTCCACTGTATTTCTGACTATTCAGAATCTAATGAATGATGAATTTGATGTTTTTTAAAAATCATCACTTGTAATTCAGGAACGTGAAATGTATTTCAGAAAGCATTAATTTTATTTCTGAAAAACCATTTTAATTTTTGTTTTCCATTATTAAAGCGGCTGCATGATGGATTCTAATGTGTTGTGCTGCACGAGCACAAATACCACAAACAATTGTAATTGTTTCTAAGTAAACCAACATTTACTCTATAATACCAGTTTTCATGACAGGGGGAATCCGTAGTTGTCTTTTAAGATATTTAACAGGGTTTAACACTGGCAAATAATAATTAGTGTAATACAATTACTGTAATATTACTAAATTTCCAAAACAAATTTATCATGAATTGTGTGCTATGTGTCTGTTGTACTTCACGTGTACAATCACCACCAAAAACTCATGTCTATCGCACATTCTGATTTACAATTAATGATTTCTGAAATTGAATTGATTTTTCTGAAATAAAATTGATGCTTTCTGAAATTACATGGCTAAATGATTACAGCTTAATATAAAATATAAGTTAAAAAAATCATCTTCAAAAGCTACCAGTATTTTCATTGTCTAGGCCTTTTTTCAGCATCTTCTTTATTTTTTGACTTCCTCTTCTTCTTTGTCCTCTTCTGTCTCTGGTTCAATCTTTTTAGTTGCTTTCTTCATACCACGCTTGGGAGCTTCTACTTCTTTTTGTTCCTTATCATCAGAGGTTGCTTCCTCAGCTTTCTCTGCGGCCCTTTTACCAGGTCTTCCTCTTTGAGCTGGTTCCTTTTTTTTCTGCAGGAGCGGACTTTGATTTATGAGCACGTCCTTTCTTAACAGGCTCCTCTTCTTTCTTGCCGTTTTCTTCTTCATCATCACTTGATTCCTCAACCTGGTCTTCAACTTCTGCATCACCAATTGAGATGTTCTTTTGATGTTGATTTTTTGATATCTCCGATGAACCCATAAATAGATCTATTGAAGGAACAAAGGAGCCATAAAATAACAAATTTCAAACATCTTCTTTCTTCGAAAAGGACAAGCCATAGGAAGACAAATTATTCTGAACATCGGAATATGGAATTGAGAAAAGTTCATCAAAGGATTTTCTTTTAGAAAGCGCACCCAAGACAGAGACAGCATTAGCCCTCTGAATAGCTGTATTAGAAAAGATGTGTATCTTGGTTCCTTAATAACATTTGCTAACCGTTTTCCTATTTCACTAATAAATCGTAAACCAAGAGGACCCCAAAAATAAAAAGTTTCGATACTAACTGGGAAAAAATGAAATTTTTTCAAGATTTCTGTATTTAGAAATTTTAATGTTTTCTCGAGTTAATGATGCAGCTCCAGATGAAATTGAAGTACCTGATAAACGAGAAGGAGCCATGGTATCGACACAAGTAAAATCCCAAACTACAGGTTTCATAACTCATTCCATCAGGTCTTTTTCCATCATCTCTGCTTGTTCCCAAAAGCTCCACAATGGAAGGAATATTTGCGGATGATAATAATTTTAATAATATCATTAACTTCATGGTGTCGAGAAAATCTTCCTGCACTAAATCGACAGCTTAATCCATGAAGTCCATCCTCATTGATAGTAGCGCCACAGGAACAAAGGTGTAGGATACACAGAGAAGTACCAAGACGAAGACCAATTGCTATTCTGAAGGAATCATTATCAAGTAATGTTTCTAAAGAAGCAACAGGCAACAAGAAGAGCATTGAGCCATTCATCAGATTCCTTAGACAAGGAAGCAAAAGACCTGCTTTCTTATGAGAATTGTTAGCAGATGACCAACTATTATTTAAAGTTGAGTCCAAAAGTATCCCAGGTTTTTTTGACTTGATTTTTCAAGACGATCCAAGATAATATTCGGAATTTTATTAGTCCATAGAGATTCACATTCAATTATAAGGTTGTCCATAATTTTTTTATAGTACAATTTTCTGAAATACCTACAATTGATACTTACTGAAATTAAATTGATTTATTTGAAATGCTTCAAATTTGGTGTAGAATTGTTTTGAACTTCGAAATGAGCTAGACCTTATATATTTTTGGGAAATCAGGCTTATACAATTTCAAAAAGATGGTCCATAAATGTCTTAGAAACTACTACCTTTCTCTATCATTTCTAACTTCTAAATTACTGGTCGTAGCGCAATCATTTTTAGTTCTCCGTAATAAGCAGATCAAAGTCTACAAATATCAATTTTTTAGCACTTGTATTTATTATAGTATTCAGTGAAACTTTCATAGATTTTCAAAAAATCTCTGAAGTTTTATATAAAGAATCCATAAAAATATTTATGTAAGTACATTAAAGTTTCAATTTATTTGATTCTTCATATCTACTTGTTAAAGTCCCACAAATGGCGAGACTTTATAGTGTTTCCAGAAAATGGGACAAAATCTTTCCAGTAAGTTGTTTGGATGCCCTTAGGGATCCCCAGAAAAAATTCTTGGTTTAAAAGTTTTTTTTCCATTTAGTGCTTTTTAAATAATAACGTTCTAAAGCATTTGAATAAAATTCGTTTGTATTTTGAGTTATGTATTTCATAATGCTCATTTCTATATGATTAATTAATTATTTTAATTTAACTAAACTATGAATGTATAACTCATTTCGCGATAGGCTTCCCTGTAATCACAAAAACGTGATTTATAGGGGCGAAGATGAATAGTTAGAGGCTTATCAAATGGATTTCAAGCGTCGGATTTTTTGTCATCCACCTGAGCCATAAATCGCTTTAGTTTATTCGTAATTTATGACTTCAAATAAATCGCGTTAAAGGCCAGAACTTTTGTTATTGATTAAAGCGAAAATTGCGTACTTAATTTGAATTAATCGAATATATTAATAATAGCCCTGCTTTATTGGCGGATATTTTTAACGTCAAGCCCTGCAATAAATCTCAATTTTAATGTTGGTAGAAAATTTAGGGGAAAATATATAGTGAACTAAAAAGTTTTTCTTAGCAAAAAGGGATATCGCGTTTCAGGTTAGCTTTGAGTTTCTCTAGATTGATGCCATTAATTGTACATTAGGGATTTTATTTATTTAGTCGCTCCATTTGGAATATTTTTTAGTCCAAATGATTAATTATTATTGACTTAAGTTCCATCAAATAATTAGTGATTTTGATTTTTTTTTTTGGTTTAATTAAATTTCATCTTTTCAGGATCCACGATTTAACAGCGATATTGATATGAGAACTGGGTACAAGACTAACTTGATCTTGTGTATGCCAATTTGTAACTACGAAGGTGATGTGATTGGGGTGGCTCAGATAATCAACAAAACCAATGATTCGAACGAGTTTACTGCGCACGACGTAGAAGTATTTCAGAGATATCTTACATTCTGCGGAATCGGAATACAAAACGCCCAGTTATTCGAAGTTTCCGTTTTAGAGTATAGAAGAAATCAGGTAGGAATTATGCTACAGAATTTATCCTACTGCTCTTTAAAACCTCTACGTTCAAGGAATATAAAAATAACCTTTTCGAATCAACTAAATTACTTCGGTTTAAAATGATTAAACTATTTGCCCTATTTTTTTAGTTCACAAAATATATGAAGTAGGGAATCAATAAGTCAAAAGATTTTCTGCATATTTTTTTGATAAAATGCAATTCTATAACTGGAAGTGGGTAGGTAAATTCGATTCTAGATGAATAAAATATGAAAATCAAATAAAATGCACACATGCGAGTAGTTTCACTCACACTTTTTCGTGATGAAATAATAAAAGCGGAAAATGGAAACACAGATATTCTTGCTCCTGCAATCTTTGATATTGAATATTTTAAAATAACTTTGCAGTTTCGAAAAATTACAGTGGTTGCATATAAAATAAGTTTAAAAATGACGTTTATTTGTATACCAGTAGAACCTTCAATCAACTTGTTGATTGTTTTTGGCTACTAAAAAACAGATTAACCTGATTTTCTTCGGAAAAGCTTTAGGACCTTATTGAAATCTTACTAATGCTAATATTTACATAAATATTAGATGCAAAACCCTAATTAGATGATGATGTAATAATTATAATAAACTAAAACTTTATTTTCTCAGATTCTGCTAAATTTGGCTAGGAGTATATTCGAAGAACAGAACAACCTCGAATGTCTTGTAACTAAAATAATGCGAGAAGCCCAAGATCTTCTAAATTGTGAACGATGTGCTGTCTACTTATTAAATTTGGATTGTTGCGAAGCGGTAAGTTTCAAATTAAAATATTATTTGCTAATTGGAACCTGCCATAAATTAGATAATAAACTTTAGAGTAGTCAATATTACTCCTAAAAGTTTTACTACACGAATTCAATTGAAATTTATAAATTCGCACAATAGAGTTTTGCAGGATATTTAAATTATAAACTCCTGAAATTGCACCTTTTATTAGAGATTTTACATTAGTGGAAAAGTGAGCTTGAACAAGACCTTTGGGACTAAATTCTCATTTTCCTACAAAGCTAATATCAGAAAAAAATAATTGTACTTGCTAAACACTTTTTGGAAAATTATTAATGAGGAACATGGTTTCTATCGTTGATTAATTTAATTACATTGTAAATAAAGTAACTTAATTACTATTCTTCGCAGTAATTAACTTTCAACAGGAATTTAGAATTTCATTCTGTAAATAAAGAAGTAAATTATACAGTATTTGAAATTTAATCAAATCATCTATAGAATGTGCATATAAACATTTTTTAAATTCAGTATAAACTCATTCAACTACGTAAAAATGTGTTTAAATTTTACATGAATACCTGACGAGTAAACAATGGTACGGAAGTACCCACTTGAGGTAAATTTTCTGCTCTTCACAGTACTCCAAGACTCAACATGAAGTACTCAATTTAATACTACTCACTACTCGCAAATGTTTGATATCATTAGAGAGTTTTTAAAAGCTCTTAGCACTGAAACTTTAAAATAATGTTTCATAATACACACTAAAGCTCCATAAATTCTTCTTTCATTTTCAGAAATATAAAATTTTGTCAGTTTTTGTACAAAATTAAAAACACCAAAAGTAATACATAAAACTTTTTAGTAAATAAAACTAAAAACATTAAATTACTCGTGGAACAAAAATTTCTATGGATTAATAAATAAAATAGAAATACAGGGTGTCTCACCCATCCCACGCTTTAATTTCGAGAACGCTTTGTCTAATATGAATGGAATAAAAAAAATATTTCCAAAGCGAGTACAAAGAATTTTTTAGTATAATTTTTATTTTCAGAAAGGAACAGAAAGTACCAAGAACTGGAAGTAACTTTGAAATTATCAATGACAATATGAGACAAGTGTGTTATTATTAAAAAGGCATTTTAAAAACAAATCAAAACGTTGTACTACTTAATATTTTGAATATTTACAAAAAACTTAAGTTCAAATGCATTCACTACTTATTTTCGGCAACTACGCTCTGATTTTATTTATAATACTTGCGTTTAAAGGTACCAAATGGCCCTTAAAGGTAATTTTTGCCCAAATTTTGGAAAAAGGTAGTTTGATCTACCTAAGTTCCCAACTTTCATTTAGTACATATTCTAACTACTAACAGTAGATCAAACTATCGTTTTCCAAAATTTGGTTATTTCAGTTTGGGGTAAGTTGAAGTACAACACATTTTGATTTTTAACTTCTTTTAATCAATGACGGTTCTCGTAAGTCCATTAGTGAATTAACAGTACCTTTGCTCTTTTTATTAAAATTTTGGGTAGCCGTTTATAAAAATTCCATCTATTTCGAAAATCTTGCTCTTCAAGTTCCGTAAAATAAAAATTATACCAGTAGTTCTTTGTATTCACTTTGGTAATATTTTAATCCAAGTCACATTAAGCAAAGCGTTCCCGAAATATAGGGGTGGGACGGATGGTCTGAAACACCCTGTATATTTACCTATTCTAAAAACACGACACCAATAATTTTAATTATTACGGAATATTCTGGATTTTCAGATTAGGTTAGGTTAATGCGGCCTAATTTCTTCTGTCGGCCTTTTGCAATTAAGACCATTTTTTGTTCAGATCTTTTTTGGTCTTTTGTCCAAGTTGGTATTTTGTAAAATTAAATTTTTTTTCTGTCCAATTCGGTCATTTATCGTCTGGCCTTTTATACAAGTTGGCCTTTCGGCTATTTATTGTTAGGTCTTTCTTGTAGTCATTTTTAAAACCTTTTTGTCTATGTCGACCTCTTATAATTTTCGGCCTTTTGAGGTAGATCCCCGTTATTATGTATTTTTCTGCAGAATTGTGATTAGATTTTCCGAAAAGATTTATGAGTGTTTCAGATTTTATTAGAATTTTCTAGATTTTATTCGAAAAACTCATTGTGCTACAAAAAGTGCCCTCAGAAAATTTTTATGGAATTTCATAGATTTGTTATTGCATAACTTGTTGAAACCTTATTCCTTTTAATCAGATAGTTTCAAAAGTGTTTTGCATTTTTCTTGAAAAAAACCAAACTGAAATTTTTTGACAAATATAAAATTTGGGCCATCAAAATCGAAATTTTTTATTTAATTTATCTTCCAAATGGTTGACCACCTCTTGTCTTCTTCAGTAGATTCCTATAGAAGCTTATTTTTTAAAATTTGAATTTTTTATATTCCTCCATACTTTTATAAGCTTTTTTTGATTTTTGGGCGAAAAATGCTTAACATTTTTATTCCTTTCCCCAATATTGAATCAATCATAGCAAAATGCAACTTTTCGGTTTCTTTAAACTAATATTGGAATAATTTCTATCTATTATTCATTAATAAGTGAAAAGACTATAAAATGAAACCCTGTACACCTTTTAACCCGATAATTCCAGGAAATTTTTTTACTAAGACAAAATTGAGTTCAAAATTCTTATTTATTTAATCTTCGAGGAGGTTGGCCACTGGCCACCTCTTCTCTTCTTCAATGGACTCCTATGGAAGTATATTTTTTCAATCTTCCCCAATTTTATGATTTTTTGGGTGAAGACAGCTTAACATTTGTATTCCCTTCTCCAATATAGAATCAATCAATACAAAATAAGGCTTTTTTTTAAGCCAACATTAGAATAATTTATAATCTAAACATTATTTCTACTGTAATGTAATATTATGCAATAACGGAAATTTTAATATACATACTATTTGATGGCTTAGCAATAAAATCATTGAGGCGTCAAATTGTGTCAGAATCTTAACAATGTATTTGAATTAAGCTTCGCTTTTATGGACACTTTATAATCTCCCCTACAGGAACATAAAGATTGTGTAGTTTTAATAGCTACCCCATTTAAACTTTAATTAAGGCTTCCTTCCAATTTTACTTTTGAACTTGAACTTATCAAGTTTATGCAAGCATCTCGTTGGCAAATATTAAAATATTTTTAAATTACTTAAATAAAACTATTAAAAAATGGGTTAAAATACGTGCGTACCTATGATATTTTAGTAATCATACTAACAATTTTATGGTAGTAAAAATTAAAGTGGGTTATTAAAACGTTCGTCCGGTAATAAAAACCCCATTTTTATTAAACGTGTTGTATTTATGAGCAATGCTCCAATAAAAACTGGTTAAATAAAATATAAGGCTCTATGTCCTTAGACATCCTTAAACAAAACGAAATAAGTGATAAAGAATTTATTAAAAGTTTGAAGCTCTTGTCTGCAGAATATACGAATTTTCTTGTGCATTGTGAAGCATGTTTTTAAGTTATGATGCTCTCAGCTTTCAACCACCCCTTTTACCCATTGTGTTTAATAAAGTTATGAAAAGAGTGTTTGGTCGCATTACTTTAGCGTCATTTAAAGTTTGTATACATTTTGATCCTTAAATAATATGAATTTGGGATTAGTTGTTATTCGGAAGTACAATTTTAAGCTTTTAAAATTTATAGAAAAACTTTCTCAATACAAACTTTTTGTTCGACTTTTACGATTACCATAAAGCCTTCCTAAAAGAGTTTTCGTTTTTTAGTTCGATTCTTTTTGGTTTTAATTATTGAGAAGTACTGTTGTTCCATAAAAGATTTTAGGTTTTAAACATAAATCACCATGACGAAACCAGAAGAGAAATAAAATCCGGTTGAAAATTTATACCTACTCGTATTTCTCTTTGTTTCCAAATTTCTGAAGATGAGAGTTTCATGTTCATCAAAGGAATTTATATTCACAACCTTTTATCTTTTACATTATCATGATGCAATGAAATGGTTTTATGTCTAATACTTATTTTTTGACGATTTAATGTACAATCACGCGCAAAAATATGTAGGACACAAAAAATATTCTGATACAACAGCAAGCGTTTACCAATTTAAAGTTAGTAACTTTGAATTTTGGAGTAAAGAAATTAGAAAAAACTCAAAATTCGTGTGATCTCGGGTCTGCGAACACTTGCTATTGGGTCAGAATATTTCTTTTGTGTCCTCGATATCTATGTGCGTGATTGTCCTATATTTATACAGGGTGAAAAACTATTTTTTCTTTTTATCTCAAATTTGATCAAAATATGGATCCCCGAGTTTGTGTATTAATTTTCAAACTCTTGTATGCACTTTATTTATGTTATATCCCGTAATGTAATAAAACTGCATTTCGCAATAAGAAACCGTTTTTAAGACCTTTCAAGTAGTTACCTATATTTTATTTCAGAGTCATCTGGAAAATATAATCGAACGTCCTGGAAAAGTAATAAAACGGCATGCCCCACTAAACCGCCTACAAAGCGATAGCGTAAACCCTGAAGACATGAGAGATGGTGGCCTTCGGAAAATACACTTCACCACGATGTTTGAATTGAGAGACGGCGGAACAAAAACTTTAGTATCTCGACCCTCTTGCTTCGATCTCCAAAGCTCAACTTTGGCCCAAATCGCGAGTTATGCCGCCGCCCAAGGTCAGATCTTAAATATAGGGGATGTAAAAGCATGGTTGAAGAAAAGGCATAGTGAAGGAGATGCGGAATCAGCACGCACCATTCTCTGCATGCCAATAATAAACGGTCAGAAAATCCTAATTGGAGTGGCGCAGCTTATTAACAAGGCCAATAACACACCATTTACGGATTGTGATGTTTCCTTATTTGAAGCCTTTGCTATTTTTTGTGGATTGGGAATTCACAACACTCAGATGTATGAGAATGCTTGTAAGTTAATGGCGAAGCAGAAAGTTGCTTTGGAATGTCTTTCGTATCATGCCACTGCTAGCAATGAAGCCACTGAAAAGCTCGTCAAGGAAGACATCCCATCAGCCAATACATTTAATTTGTACAGTTTTACTTTCATTGACTTTGATTTATCTGATGAAGATACTTGTAAAGCTACTGTTAGAATGTTTATGGAATGCAATTTGGTACAACAGTTCCATATTCCTTACGACGTGTGTATTAACCACTTTTATCGAAATATTTTACATTTTAGTAATGATTTGTTGTAGGTGCTTTGTAGGTGGATTTTAAGCGTTAAAAAAAATTATAGACCAGTGAAATATCATAACTGGAGGCATGCTCTAAACGTGGCTCAAACAATGTTCGCAATGTTTAAAACTGGAAAGATGGATCGTTTTATGAATGATTTGGAAATTCTGGGATTATTAGTTGCTTGTTTGTGCCACGATTTAGATCATAGAGGGACGAATAATGCGTTTCAAACTAAAACCGAATCGCCTCTGGCAATACTTTATACTACCAGCACTATGGAACACCATCATTTCGATCAATGCGTTATGATACTTAATACTGATAGCAATAACATATTCCAAGTAGGTGTGTTTGGTATATTATACCTTTCCTTCTTCCTCGAAATAAATCCAAATTTGTAATAACTAAAATGTTATTAATCCCAATATTTTGTAGTCATTATCAACAGATGATTATAGGCGAGTGATGAAACTGGTGGAAACAGCAATTTTATCAACGGATTTGGCGATGTACTTTAAAAAGCGCAGCATGTTTCTGGATCTTATCGAAAATGGAGAATTCGATTGGCAAAGTGATGATAAAAAAGACCGTAAATATTATCACTCGGAAATTTCGCCCCATATTTATACTTGAAATTTCAGTACTTTCGGGAATGATGATGACTGCTTGTGATGTGAGCGCAATTGCAAAACCTTGGGATGTGCAGCATCGCGTCGCGAAACTCGTGGCTGATGAGTTTTTCGATCAGGGAGATTTGGAGAAGATGCAGTTGAAAGAACAACCTGTCGTAAGCTGTTAAATTTTTTAAGTAATTAAATTTTTAGTGGTCTTATATTTCAGGCTATGATGGATCGTGAGAGAAAAGATGAACTGCCGCAGATGCAAGTTGGTTTTATCGACGTGATATGTCTGCCCTTATATCGTGTCCTTTCAGACACGTTCCCTTGGGTCAGACCGCTTTATAATGGAACTCTGGAAAATCGGAGGCATTGGCAGGACCTCGCCGAAAAAGTTGAAATGGGGTTGACATGGATTGATCACGACACTATTGACAAACCCGTTGAAGCGTTTACAGGTATTGTTTTTGATAATATTTAAGAAAATTGATAAAAACCATTATTTTTTCAGACCCAGAAGTGACAAAAGACATAGAATTAACAGTGCAGACGCTTCATACTGCTCCAGCAAATCAAAATATACCAAATTCCAAGTTGAAGAGAAGACATAAAGTATGCTGTTTATTGTGACAAAATTGGTGCCCAATATTATCCCTAATAAAATAATAATAAATAATTGTAAACAGCCATAGATTAATAGAAAAGATAAATATTTAAGCTAATAATAAGCAATTTTATGAGAAGAATCAAATAAAATTTTAGTGTATATAGGACGGACGTTGTTGAGAATAGTTTTCTACGAGAAGAAGCTGATTTTGTACAGAAGTGATTGCTCATGTTTTAGTGGACGATCCTAATGTACCGGGAATGTTTTGAATCTAATATCTAATAATTGATAATATGCGTAATTTTAAGAGATTTATTGTTTATAAATTACTTTACATGGCCGTTTTTAAGCGTAGATGTGATACAGATTTTCATTTTGTAACAAGATACAACAAATGAATAAATTATTAATTAAACCCCACTTTCTTTTAAGCGATCTCCCTCTTGCGACCAAGTGCGGAACTAATGGAATGACGTGGAAGTAGGTTAGTTGCCCACGCGTTGTCATGGTTGCCCCACAACTTTAAGTTGTCACCGAGGTTACGCCGCTTTGCCATAACGTCGTTTTTAGCGGAACAAAATAATTTAAATCGCCAATATTGATACATTTTAGGCCTTTAAGTTAGGGAACAAACTGTACGAAACGCCGCGACAGAAAAAAAAACAATAGAAATGTCGCTATGTTCAATAAGTCGCTAACCTGACCCACCTGACCGGTCTTATGGCTCATTAGAAACAATGATTTACACTTGAACGTTAACGACGCGGCGTTTTTATCGTGACATGACGTTTTGAACGCCAGTTTACCTCCGGTCTTAGTCCGGGAATAAACTGGCGTTCGAAACGCAGCGGCAGAAAAAAGAACAAAGGAAATGTCTCTGTGTTCAAGTCGCTAGCCTGACTGCTCTCATTAGGAGCAGTGACGTAAACACTTTAGCGTTAACGATGCAATGTTTCGAACGCTAGTTTGCTCTCAAACGTTTAGTCCGTGAACAAGTTTTGGCATTCATAACCCCGAGTCGAAAAAGAACAAATATAATGTCGCTGTGTTAAACTCACTAGCCTGACCGGTCTAATTAGAAACAGTGATGTACACACTTAAGTTTTAACGACGAGGTGTTTCTAGCGTAAGTTTGCTCCCGACCTTATAACTAGCAAAGGAAACGCTGAGCGGGATACTTTGCTTAGCAACGTGCCAGCTAAATTACTCAGTTGCTAATGTCACTGCGTTTAAGCCGCTAGCCTGACAGGTTTCATTAGAAGCAATGACATAAACACTTGAGCATTAACGACGCGGTGGCGTTACGAAGGAAGTCCGTAAAAGTCCCGGGAAACCCAAGGAGGTATTATGGAAGTCCGGGAAAGTGCAGGGAGGTCTGATGAACTCCTGGGAAGTCCCGGGAAGTACATTATAAAAGGATCTCCTGCCCCGAGGGATTCTACATGGTATAAAATTTTGTACAAGGACTTTCTGTTATATGTACTTCCCTGGACTTCCTTGAGACCTCCCGGGACTTGCTTGGACTTCCCTAGACTTTCTTGATACCTCCCTGGACTTCGTTGGACTTCCTTAAGCGTGTTTTATATTTTTATATTTTATAATGTACTTCCTTGATACCTCCTGAGACTTCCTCAGACTTTCCAGGGCTTGTCCGGACTTTCTTAAGCATGTACAAAGACTTCCTCGCACTTCGTACCCCTCGTTTGACCTTGACCTTAGTCCGGGAATAAGTTGGCGTTCGAAACACTGCGGCAGAAAAAAAAACGCTGGCCTGACCGGTCTCATTAAAAACAATAATATAAACACTTGAACTCTGACGATGGGCCTTAAATCTCCTTTGAAATTATGGAGTGGGCTTTAGACGTTTTTGACGTCCGGTAAAATATGTACGAGTTTGAAACTTTCATGTAGGACGGTTTAAAAAAATATATTGAAGCCTTAAACCGCCCAAGAACAAAAAAAATAACTTTTTCGGTAACTCTCTCGCTCTGCCAATTACAGAAGGGTTGATCTGGAAATATAATTGCTATCCACAAATTTAGAGAAGGTTTCGAATTTTAGCCGCTATTGCAGATTCCCAGAGGGCGCGTGTAGAAAGCAACAGGAGCAAGTTTCTTATTAAATAAACGAAATTTCTATACCTATTTTAAGCCATCGCTGCATAATAGGAAATTGTGGTCTTTCCCAAAAGAAGACCTTTAAACCGAAAGGAGCAAAAGACTGATAAATATTAAAAAACTGGATAGGACTAAATGGCGACTGGAACAAGAAACAGAGTACGAAAGATGCATTGAGCAAAAAGTAGAAGGAGAAAAAGACCGACCGAAAAAATAACCGAAACAAAAAAGGCGGAAAAATAAAAAGTGGACTTGTTCCGAAGCCCGACTTGCATAAAATTCTGAAAAAAAGACAAAAACCGAAAATAAAGGCAGAACGATAAAAAGGTGTCCAATCCAGAATTTTATCGTTTGTCCCAGTGGCGTGTTAGGCCTTTATGAGATCCTAGGCAATGTTCAATTTTAATGTTTTTGAAGAATTTTGAAATCATTTAAAAATTCAGGAAAAATAATATTGCCCGAAGCCTTAGACCTTTGTTGCCCACATTTTAAAACGTGAGCTCTGGGTTCGCCTTGTGTTTTGTTCGTTTCCATTTCCTCCGATCTTTTATCCCGCTCCCGATTTTTAGTAGGTATATATTAATCGAAATTTCAAATCAAATCAAAAGCCCGATCGTACAAGGTGGCGTTTGAACAAATAAAGGCGAATGATAAAAGGATGATGTATTGAGCAAACGGTCGAAATCAAAAATATACAATATACAGAAAAAAAGCGAAAGAAAAAAGGACAGAGGATAAAAGACTGAAAGAAATATGACTAAACGAGACAAAAAGCCGAAGGAAAAATTCGGTACTATAAAAAGCCGACTTTACAAAAGGCCGAACGATAAAAAGCAGGATGACAAAAGACCGAACACTAAAAGGATGAAATATGGACAAATGGCCGAATAATATAATAATAAGAGAGGCCAACGTGTAGAGACAAATGATCGAACACGGCTGCATGTATTGCGCAAAAGATCTAAAGAAAAAGGCCGTTTCACAAAATTTTTTGAAAGAAAATATGACGGTCGATGAAAGACAAAAAACCGACTTGGATAAAGGTCGAACGAGAAAGTGTCAATCGATAAAAATCCCGATGTGACAAAAGGCAATTGCTAAAACTTCTGAATGGGATAAAAGGGCGAATGATAAACAGGCTAACGTATAGAAAAGGTCGAAATTAAATATGCCTTTTGTCTAGGTCCGACTGTAATCATTCGAACTTTTGCCCAAGTCATTCTTTTATCGCCGGCCTTTTGTTGAATCCAGAATTTTATAATTCGGCCTTTTAAAAGTTCGTTTCCTATTCTTTTGACCTTTTATCCCGCTCCCGATTTTTTAGACTAGTCTATCTTTCAATTCCCGAATTTTGTTATAATTTTTTTGAGGACATATGGACTTTCAGATGTTTTTCCTTTGTTAATTTTAGTTGCCTATTTTAAAGTAACCAGGTGAGTTTACTTCAATTCCATCTGATAGTGTATAGTGCACTACCAGGTATTCAAGCTAAGTGATCTTCTTGCGGCAGAATGCAGAACTAATGGGATGACGCCAGAAGTAGGTTAGTTACCCTCACATTGTCATGGTTGCCACATAACCTTCAGTTGTCACTGAGGTTAGGCACTTTGCTCGACCTACTTGTGACGTCATTTTTGGCGGGAAAACTTAATTTGAATCCCCAATGGGAAAAGAAAAGTTCATCATTCGGAGGAAATAAATATTTTTATTAAATGTAAAATTTACAATATCTACAAAAAATATTCATAGAAAACATTAATTTTTTTTAATATTAAAAAATGCATACAGGTATTTATTTTTTTTCACAAAGATCCACAAAACAGACCAGTATTAGAAGTTATTTACAAAAATTAATAAAAAAATACTCAAGTGATACTTAATTGAATAAAAATGCCTTAAGTTGATCATAAATTAGTATTAAAATGCTGCAAATCCACAACATTAGCTTAAATTATATGTTAAAATCATGCAATTATTCAAATAAATATACATATTAAACCTTAACTCTATACAAATGAATATTTAATAATGCACGAAAACTGTCTTTGATGAAATAACTTTTTCATAATTCAAGAAAATGATGCCTTGGAAGGTTGATTTCTTGAAGGAAGTTTACATGAAAAACTCCTGCGTGGAGTGGGACAAGATGAGTCATGCATTGGGTGGCCTATCGAGACAGCTAATTTCTAGTACACGTAAACCTCGCAGACTAGGATCGGTCACTATTAAACCCCGGGGGTGGTACACTCGCTCATTTTGTTCAGCTATAAATTTTGACACTTTCCTTAAACACTGAAAAATACAAACATAATCACAATTAATTTAAAATTAAATTAATATAAAACAGACTTAATATGAATTACCGAGTTAGGATTTGTTAATTTAGAACTTAAAATTAGTAAAAATAAGGCGCATACCTTTTCGTAATGAGTTTCTTTACAAACATAAATTAAATAAGCAGTAATACACGCTAAGCAGCCTTCGCAGTATGTAGAACATGAAGCTTTTTCAGCTTCGGCGAATAAGTCATTTAATGTATTAACAGTATGTTCGAATTCTTGTCGATCTAACTACAATAAAAAATATTTAAATTAATGTTTAAGCTATTAAAATTATTATAAGTAATATCATTAAATACATACTTTTCCTTCTAATTCCTGTGGAAACCTATTTTGAAAGCGAACAACTGTTCCTTCGCTGTAATCCCTTTGCACAAACACTTTCAAGCACTGCGAAGGCGCCATTTGATCAGTCTCACATGGTCTTGAGCCATTATTGTGATGATTACTCATGTCTGCTTCTGTATTAATTAAATCTAATTAAAATATCACACTGTATAGGTTTTGGAGCAAATTTTCATGTTTATTTTGACAGGTCTTGACACAAAGGTCAAATTAAAGTGTTTCTAGGTTATATGTCATAATTAACTTTCACCAAAATTATGTAGGCAACCAAATATTACTTAAAATTTCAGTTGATTTATATTTGTTAACTATTTTAAATAATTTTACCTTCCAAAATGACTTACTTAGATGATTTTATTATTTTAAAATTTAAATTATGTAAAAATAAGAGTTGTGTTTTTTTGTGCAGCGCCATCTGTTACCTTAGTTTGGTAACAGCAATCAATCATCATTATACTGGGTGTCCCAAAACATACGCGAAAAAACATTCTCCGTAATCAGCAGACTGAAATCTATAATCGTAACCTTTTATAAATAAATAATAACCTTTTATAGTTAAATGAATTTGGAATATTTTTGAAAAAAAAATATTTTCTTAAAATCTTCTAAATTTTCCCATATTTCAAAACGCTGTATTTAAAAAAGTATGCGTTGGATCTCGCTAAATTTGCTTGAATAGTTATTAGCGAAGCCAAATCTATAAGAAAGAGTCAAAAAATCGCAACAAAAATTATTTTTTTTTTCGATATCAAAGCATGCTTTTTAGAGGCGATAAAAATGGTCGTAGTTTCTAAACTACTGGTCGTAGCGCAAAAATTGTAAGTTCTCCGTAATTATCAGACCAAAATCTATAGACACGGCATATTAGTTGTATAAAGTTAGCAAAACTTTAGAAAAAATTATGTATTCTTCAATATTTCCATTTTTTTAGCAATTTCCAAAAGACTCTAGGTATTTTAAAAACTACACATCGGTTCGCGCTTATATTGAAATAAGGGTAAAAGTGAAAAGCCCTTAGAAACAAGCTCTGAAAAAACCCATAAATGCTCAAATAATTCAACAGTGAAAATGAAAGGGATTTAAACAGAAAATGTTAAAAAACTCATCTGCAGGATTTGTAATTTTTAATAAAAAAAGAAGTTCAAGGAAACATTAAAACACAAGAAGTTCTGTATTTTGGCATATGGAAGTATTTCTTTTCGAAATGAACTTAGTATAATATTAATAATTGTAGAAATAGAGAAGTTCTTGGTACTAATAAATATCCCAAATGGAAAGACAGATACACTTGCAGATGTTATCGACAAGGATGAGCTATTTGCTCTTGATTTGAATTATCACTTTGTATTTGATGGTGTTTCTAATATGTCTAGAAATGTTGGATGGATAAGAAGAAAACTTTCAGAAAAGGCAAACAAAGACGTTCTTTATTTACACTAGAGAGCGCATATCTTATCCCTGGCAGCAGCTTCTTGTACAAATAAAAACAAGAAAGTCAAACGGGTTTTTCATGTTTTAAAGGACATATACAAATCACCCCAAAAAGAAAATATTTTGCCCGAGTAATAAATGATCTTAGTCTCAAGATCCTAGAATGTAGTGGAAGTGAGATTTTAGTACAGGACTGTAAATGCTGTCTGCTGTCTTTAGAATTTTGATAGCTTGTGAGCGTATTTGCAAAGAAGGAGCTGATATTATCAGATTGGAAGGATGTATCTTATTAGAAATAAGACATAAAAGCTTTGTCATCACCTGTTACCTGATGAACGAAATACTTATTAGTGCACTCTGTAATGCTTTGCAAAGGAAGAATTTGAGTTTAGCCAAAGTTATGATGAAATGGGAATGCAATGATAGTTACTTGCCTAAAAATATTAGGTGTAAGATTATGGAGAATAAGATCTGAATACACCTGATTCAGAATGAAGTTTCAAATATACCAGGTATGGAGGAATACTCTGAAAATGTGATCAAAGAAATTAAAGATAGATTTAATGACTAATCAATAGATACCCTATAACATTTGCAGGTTGATCTGAAACCTTTCAGTCATTATATAATCTAAAAGTCACAGAAGTTAGATAGTTTTGTGATAACTTTCCAAGTCTCAATGCTGAAGGTGTATTGGCAGACCTAAAATCTTTTAATTTCTACATAAAGTCTTTGCAAGAAAGTGAGATATATAAAACAGATGACAGCCAATTGTCAGAAAGATCGGAATCTGCAGCCTTATTCTTGAACCAGTCGACACGATGTGGCTGACCACTTTTAACACTTTGTCCTCTTATTTTTCATGTAAATGAAAAGGACAGAAAGGTAAAAGTGGTCGGCCACATCGTGTTCAAGAATAAGGCTGCTTCAAAAACTTTGCGAAACCCTTCTTGTGATTCCTGTTAAAACAGCCTCAGTTGAAAGATCATTCAGTTCAACGAACAGAATACTGAGAAAGTTTATTACAGTTTATTTTTATAACTTTTATAATTTTTTAACTATGTTTGTAATTTGTAAATAAAGAGGTTTTCTTTACTATCTAACAAAAACATATACTTCCCATATAAAATTAGTAAAATTTTAATCTATGAATTACCGGGTACCGATCATGCTAATTAGCGTCCCTAATCTATAAGATAGATAAAAAAAACGCGAAAAAATTTTTAAAAGTTTTAATTTAAAGCAAAGTTTAGTTCAGTGTAATCAGCAGACCAAAATCTATAAATATAGCCTAGCAGTTAAAACAAAATTCTAAAAATTTTAGAAAAAATTCTGAATTTTTCAATATCTCTATTTCTTAGCAATTTTTAAAACGCTCTATTTTAAGTACACGTTGGATGGTGCTAATATTGTTTGAATCGTTATCAACAAACCCAAATCTATCAGATATAGTCAAAATATAACGAAAAATATTTAATTATTTTTCAGTTTTAAAGGAAAGGGGGACCGGACCCTTCTCTATCATTTTTTGGTGGCCATATAAATGGCCGTAACTTCTAAATTACTGATCTTAGCGCAAAAATTGTGAGTTCTACGTCATCAGCATTTCGTCATTTATAAACACAGCTTATCAGTTATATAAAAATCGAAAAATTTTAGATTTTTTTTTTAAATTTTCGAAATTTTCCTATATTTCAAAACGCTGTGTTTTAAAAACTACGCGTTGAAATACCCTAATATTGCTTGAATCGTTATCAGCGAACCCAAATCTATCGGAATAAGCTAAAAATAAATAAAAACAAATTTTAGGAGTTCTTTCAAACGAATAGCATTTTATATTTCGCTGATTATCTAAAAGCCTTCGAAGGTTTTTATTTACTTTTTAAATAATGTTTTGATAAATAAAATTACTCTAATTGAATTTTTAAAGATTCACTTGATATTGATTTGATTTATTGCAATCCAAGTATCAATTTTCATCATTAAAATTCTCGAAACTAAAGAAAAGAAAAACCAGAGTAGATTACCATCATTCATTCAGTCAAAAATGTTGTACCCCTGAAGCATACAAGCTAATATTGTGGTGAAAGCTTGTTAAATGAGGTATATTTCAATGATAAATATGAACCGCATTTCTGCAAATTTCAATTTGGCTTCCAATTCCAAAGATATTTCAAATTGTATCAAAAAGTAATTATCTGGTAATACTCGTGATACGAATCATAGACCTCATGTTGAGCAGAAAATAATCAAAAATTAAAGTTGATTCTTACAAAAATAGTTTCTAATTTAATTAAAAAGAAATTAATTGATGTTATTTTTAATTTTTAGTGGATTAAAAGGAAATTTAATTTCTCTACATTATTTATATGGTGATCTTAAACATTTAAGATCATAAATTTTTATTGCCTGCTATTAAGTAAATGAAACACGATAGCTAAAAATAAATTATATTCAAATTGATCAATGACGTTTATATGGCCTTATTGAGAGTATCAATTATTCCTAAATTATATGAATTACAAGAAATTACCACTATTATTGCTTTTTAAAATTTTTACTTTCTCATTAAAACTATTCCTTACTGAGGTTATTTCACAAATCGATTACTATTATAATTGTTTTTGTTTTTTATAATTATTTTTGGAATTTTAAAATTTTCTGTTATAGATACGTCCGGGAATAGAACTTGGGGTACATCGGATTGAATATCATTTCAACATTTTTCAGAACTTGAATGTATACATTTGGTTATTAAAGTTTAAATTGTTGCAGCCTTTAATATTAAATATTTTACAAATAATATTTTGCACGAGAATCAATAAAATTAATGCAAAAATCTGTTTCAGTTATAATGATTTCCTGTTTGATTTCAAGATCAAATAAGAAATAACAGAAATATATTCATTAATACTTTATAAGTATAAAAGTATTTTGTAATTGAAACTCAATTAATCACTGAAAATATTTTGTGAATAACCATCAATCACTTTGATTGGGTGGTTACATCTAAAAAAAAACTAAAATTGATTAATAAATTCGTAAGTAATTAATGAGTGTAGTAGTTTGAGAATTAAAAATAATAAAACTTTTATTATTTTTTTATTGGAACTAAAAAGATGAAACAAATTTACTTAGCAGTGTTTAATTTGGCGTTGCACTTGTCACGCCAATAATATTTCTACGCTTTTATACCACATTATTTAAGTTTTTTTTAAATAATATTATCCTCTTGATATTTTTTCAAGTTACAATTATTATTTGCAGGACTAATAATTCTTTGTTTCAAAAAAATATGCAAAGAAACTTCAAAACTTAATTAACACAAAAATATTTTGTAGTTGCTTAATCATTATGTATTATTTATTTCTGAATATGTTTTTTTTGGTAAATTTTAACCCTCCCATGACCAGTCGAAATTTAAGGCACAAAGATCCAGGCGGTTTCACTTTATGACCCCATTAGTTAACAACTAATTATTGAGTGCTTATTTCAAGTAAAATTTAACAATAAGATGATCAAAAACAATTTATCGTGTTCATCGCTTTTATTCAATATTTGGCGTTTCGCATCAGTTTTCGTACTAATTGTGTTTTTTATGTATTTGGACAGATGATCTGTTGGTCGATCACCCCAAACACAATGGTTTGCAGGAAGGTTAAAATTCGCCAAAACAATTAAGCTTCAAATGTATAAATTTCCAAAATACGATAAAAAATAAGCACTGGGGTCATATAATGACCCCACCTGGTCATCAGAAGGTTAAAGAAAATCCAAAATTATAAATTTAGATTTGAGGTCTAAATATGCTAAGAATATGAAGTATATGACAAACTAAAAGAACACTGGAGGCATAAGAACATCTAATTTTCCAGGAAAAACATTTTTTTCAATATTTAAAATATACTGCGTGTGCGTATTCGTTCCCTGGAGTTAAACACGAATTGCTCGACTTTTTCGCAATGTTCATCATCCAAGAATGTTGTTATGATGCCTTTTAACTTGTAAGTAGCATATAATATTTAGCCCACCGATGTTGAAAAATATTCCAGTAAAACAGTAACCGTGAATATTTGCTTCAATTTCTACATTCTGCAAAGTTTGAAGATACATTTTGGTAAAATTAAGGGTTTCATATTAAATTTTTTCCACAAATTTTTTTGCAGTTTTTTTTGTAAAACATGTCATACTTTTAGATAAAGTTTTAATTTCACGCACTCCTAACATTTTAATTTAGTGTTTAGGCTAGGGTTAAACCTTACAATAAACTCCAAAATAAAAATAAAATTTTTATGTTTTCAGGACACCAATATGTCAAATTACCTCTTAATTAGTTCATATTTTAATCTAATCTTATTGCCACATGAATATAATAAATCTTAAGGTATGCAAATCACCACAGTCCTAATAATTTACACTTTACCTACAAGAAAAGACAAGTACTAATCTCTTTTTAATAAAGTAGCGCTGGTTTAATCTAAATTTAATGTCTTTATATAGAAAATACGTTCCAAACAAAAATAAATAGAATCTGTAGGTACTCACTTTAATAAATCATAAAAAGATATATTTCAAACCTTTTAAAAATATGAAACGTAAGATATAAATATTTAATTTCGCTAATGCATCTACAAAAGCAACCATTGTACTTTTTCATATCTTAAGTAACAAGTTTTTTTAATATGTGCAAGAACGTGTTATGACATTACTTATTATTTTTATACATATATTCAAATCAATATTTAAATATTTTTTATGAACTATATTTTTATACTGGAATTACGTAACTATGACACTTTAACTGATTAAGGAGATTTGACTGGCTGACATTGTTGGATATGTCCACTTTATTTAAAGAGAAATGAACATTGGTAGTTAAGTATGATCTTACCCTAAAAATTAAGTATTTAATACATTTTGTAAAAAATAAGTATTTTCATAGTTTTCTCGATCAGCCTTTGTTTATAAGTTAAGAAACATCCAGTACCAATTTATTTCTGAGTTTCTAAAAAAAAGCTATTTTTGAACCAACATTAACAGAACCATTCCAGAAATCCTTAGTTGAAAAGTGTTTTTTCAGTCTTAACGAAACTTTTAGAATATGCAGAGTTTCTGAGAACAGAAGATTTTTTTTTGAATTACATTAGTCAGAATTCTTTCATAACTTATGATGGTATTCCTCATGTTTTTACAATTGGTCCTGTCTGAAATCAAATTGGTGCTTTCTAAATACAACTCACGTATCTGTATTACAATTGATGATTTCTGAAATGTAGCTAGAAAGGTGTAGTAATTTATACATACACATTACACATTTTCGGGATGAAAAAAGTTTTTGGGCAGTGCCTCTTCCGATTTAAAACAGGAAAATGAGTTTCTGAACTAAAATTGAGTAGAAAAAATTTAAAAATTAATAAAATTTCAATAAAAAGGTTTTATCCTTTATATAAACTACTTTTACTTTCAAAATTTGTTAATTTAACAAAAAAAAACTAATAAGAGACTCTAATATTTCAGTTTCACTTGGTGATAATTTTTTTTACAACTTTCGCTACTTTAATTATGCACTATTTTATAAAGTTAATTTGGAGTAAAAACAGATGTGAAGTTTAATAAAAAGCAGATAAACAATATTTATAAATCAACACCATCAATTTACAAGAAATAATTTAGTGTTGTGTTTTATGCAATAATTATTATAGCAGGCTATAAAATGAAAGAAAGCAATTTTGAGCAAAAAATTAATGGAAGATCGAACTAATTTTATTACGTATAATTTGATTAAACTTTCGATTTTAATTTAATTATTGAAAATCGATGAGAATTTTAATAAACATACAGTAGTGAAAAAAAGTGGAACAGCTTTTAATTTAATTTAAAAGTAAATAAATACTTAATAAGCCGTGAGCAAAATCTATTAGCTTGGATTAAAGTACTTTCAAAACTCTATCACCAATTTGTTTAGACATTGTACCATCCATCAAGTTGTTATAAAGAAAATTCTGATATGTTTTGGAAAAAAATGAGCAACTTTATTCGTTAATACACTAACGCCCAGTTTCTCTAACACACCTGTAGACGCATTATCTTTACCTCAGGTTCAAGCTTAGCTTTATTCATGATGTCTTGGCTAGGGTCCGGATATATCCGCTTAAAATAGACTTGACAGGGTTTCAAATTAAGTTTCCATCGATCATTATTGGTCTGCTTAACACCAATAAGGCGATATTTCGATGTGGTGCAAACGAGTAAGCTGAACTTTCGACTTGAGACGCAGCTTAAGATTTAGTTTGGTCTCAAGATATGGTCGAGGAAGCGGATGAAAAATTCAAAATGAATTTATACTACATTTAAATTTTATTCCAACATATCCTATTTTAATTCAAAATAGTTTTTGAAAAAAGCACTTCAAGATTTTCCTTAATCTTCATAAAATCTTTAAGATCATAATTTGCCTCGGACATTACTTTGGCAATATTTTCTTAGAGTGTCCGTGACATACTTTCCTTTGTCCCAGTTTAACAATTAACACTATTTCCTTATAGATCCCATTTCAGAAAATCCTATGTATGAACCCTCAATTAAATTGGCTCTACATTTTTATGGTGTCTTGTTAGATGAGTTTAACAATTTTTATGTTGCCATTTCAGACATTTCTTAATTTGAATCAGAATATTTTTCTGAGTCTTCCTTAATTCCACGACAATAGTGTGCTAAATATCCCAACTCTTTGCAGATTAGTTCCATTATATACGGTGTTTTCTGTCGTGAGAAAAATGCAACTGATACTCCTTGTTGCGGAGCAAGTAAATACAATCCGAATAATATTCTTTAGGTGTACCGTATCGTCCTGCTCTTGCACCAATTTTTAAAATTTGACCGGAATTTTAGAACCAAGTATAAAATCCATATTATGAAAATTATACTGATTTCATATTTCACTCGCTTGTTTGGACCTTTAAACTAGTTTTACCAATTTGTTATAAAATTGGTATGCTCAGAAAAACTCCCTCCACTCTAACCAGCTTATGTGGAAATTTTTCATTGTTTCTTAACAGTTATTTGCCATACCTCTAATCTTCCTGGCCAACTATTAACGTAACCAATTTGGTCATATTCAATCATTGAGAACATGACAAATTATTTCTTTCCGGATCAACAGGTGGTGTAATATCATCATTGACATAATTTTTGTAGGAAGACTTTAAGAAACAACTCTGGACTCTACTAATCTTTCTGTCAATCGTTTTAGAATTCTAATGAACGGAAATCTTTGGACTTGTTTCCTAATCTTCCTATCTCAGCATTAAGTAAGGACAAATATGATGAATCGAGCACCTCAGCCCAGCAGGAATTATCACAAGCTAGGAAATAATAAGGATCCCACGAAAATCTACACCTATGTCAACTCTATGAAGAACACTACTGGCATTTTGAGCTATCGAATCCTGAAGAAATAGTAAATGCGTTTGCAGATTTTTTTCAGATTTATGAGATTCGTGAGGTGATTTCTCCTAAGATGGATTCGCTTAATATGCTTGGTGATTGCATAATTAAGTCATAATGCATATGAAGAAAATTATAATGGGCTTGGACCACGTTACGTCATTTGAAAGATTGCTCTACCTCTTCAGCGTATCTTATTCTTAAGATGAGGATTTTTTCTGGAATTTGGAAACGTGTTAAGGTATGCTCTATACTTATACCAATCTCGAAGTAAGAGTGATGTCACAAACTATCGCCCCATTCCAATATTTTCTAATTTCTCAAATATCTTGGAATCAATACTATCTGAACATATTTCACACCAGGTTCCTAACTCTGTTTCTGCACATCAGTATGGATTTTTTAAGAAACGGTCAACTTTATCGAATCTCTGAAATATATCGCGATTGATGTTTTCTCATATGGACGAGTAAAAGCAAGTGGATGTTATCTACATGAATCTTAGAAAATCATAATTGAGAGCAAATAGTGGTATATCATAATGCCTTTTCGGAAGTGTATGTTGCTTCCACCGATCTTCCTCAAGGGTCGAATCTTGGAGCACTTGAAACTACTACAAAATTAAAATCGCTACAACTACTATAAGTGGACGATCTACAATGAAATAATTCCACGCTGGACTGTGTTCAACTCATGATGACTTGGATACATTGGAATTGTGGTATTCTTCGAACTTTCTTGGAATTTTAGTATGTTTTGAAAATCTCAATAGTATACAGGTGTTTTCTTATTTTAAAATTTAATTTTATTACAGTTTACAATAGATAAAACATGATGTAAGTTTGCTTTATGGATAAATTAGTAAATAACTTGGTAGATGATCCAAATTTGCTGAATCAGATAGTCCTTTTTTGCTGAATCTGAGCTTATACATAAAACTATCCAGTTTTCCTTCTAAGCGATGAAGTGGTAAGTGGTCCTATCTCAAATCCAGAGAATCACCCCGATACCACCACAAAATTTTCACCATGTGTGACAGTGGGTTTTTGTCTATTTTGGGTTATGCTTTGGTCTACTGGACGATGAACTTACTTAATGGAAATTAAAAACCAAGTTCTTAAAAGAAGTGGCTTTTTAGGAGATATATTATCGCTATAATTAATTTATTAAAACTGCACTTATAATCGAGTAAATTTTTTTAATAAATTATATATTTTCTGGAGTACTTTATTACCTTTTAAATTGAATTAATTAAAAATAATTCGTAATTTAATACCATCCTATAATTTCTTGGAAATTTGATAAATTACTTCGTAGCAAATGCATTCTCGTAGCTGAAAAATTGAAAACTAATGTCCTAATAGTATTTCATTTAATTCACATTATGGAAGACGTATAGGTGTAATATAAGTTAAGAGCAAATATGTAACCTTAATGAATATGTACTTTCAGTAAACACTATCTGGCGATGTAATTTTAATAAGCACAACCAATAAGGAAAACACGACTACATATAATTACTTCAATTGAAACATTTATATAAAGCCCTCCTTTAAGAAAATCACAATTCATGATTTTATTCTAACAATTGTTTAAATTTTTGAGTTAGTGTATTGTATTTTTATGGTGACACAGAAAAAACGAATTAAATTCATTAATTATCAGTCATACTAACGTGCACCGAGATATTATTTTAAAAAAATTAAACGGGAATATTTGCATGCCATCGGACAACATGCGTGCCTTTACCTTTTTAATTTACAGGAAATAACTGACAACAAAATTATTCCTTGGTGTAATTATTTTAGTAGGTTTAAGTTGGTTTTTAACAACGAAATTTAGCCTAAAACTAATTTTATTTGTATTTATAGGATGTAAAGGGTTGTTTAAAATTTTTTTGGTGGAAATATTTGGTATAGAATATCATTGAGTATAAAATACGAAGCTTTTAATTAGTTTCACTTAATAAAAATTTAATTACATCATAATTTTTTAATGCTTGTTATGATCTAACTAATTTGTTAATTATTTACGCCAAGCTAATAAATTAGTTGATTTTCAATTCACAAGATTCGTTCGGTAAAAAACTGTTAAAAATTAACTACAAGCTACAATAAAATCACCAGCTTTCACCAGTTTACCTCTTCTAATTTCAGGTGTCACGAGATTGCTTCGTATGGAAGTTACATATCAATTATTATTGAATTAAGGTGAATCCAAATGCATTTCATAGATGATAGACAAAGGTGTGTATTTTAATCAATAAAATAATTAAACATACAAATTAAATTGTAAGATTTTTTGGTTTTACAGGAAAATTGTAGATTTTATGGCAAATAAGTAGCAATTTCATTCAATGTTCTGGTATGCAAAGCATAGTGGTACAAATAAAATAAGAAGTATTGACATGCTTCAGTGGAACTGCAGAAAAAGTGAAAAATGTCAAAGCTATGCATTTAAATAATAATAAAAAGGAATATTTAATTAAATATTTACTTAAGTCTCTTAAGCAATTTATAATAATAAATAACGGTGATAAACATATAAATAACAACTATTTTTAAAATGAAATTAAAATATGGTTGTGTTTTGTAATGTATTTTGACAAAATATGCATGAAGCAGAAATTGTTGCATTGAAAATCAATAACTAATTAAATTTAATTAGGTTAACGACAAGCTCATTAGTATACTAAATAAAACAACGATCGCAACGAAATTGAGACCATCCAGTTTGGGAAATTTATTAACTTTTGGAAAACTTATTAAAAATGTTATATTTATTAAGTCAAGCAATAAATTAAACTTAACCATAAAATAAACTAATCGTCTTTTGTTTTGATTTTTTTTAAGTTATAAAGAAAGTCATATAAGAAAAGTGTTCCTCAAGGATCTATACTTGGTCCAATATTTTATATAATACTTATACATTACAATTACACATTACAATGTACTACTTCTTTATACTAGAAATAATTCAAAAAATTTAGAATTGAGTATTTAAAAATATTTAACATTGATTGGTTGGCACATGGGTGGGAAAGGGGGTATAAGTCCAAAAAAGTCAAATTTGAGTAAAGTTTACAACAGCATTCTTAAAACTGATTTTAACACATGGGAAAGGGAAAATGAATATAAGGAAGACAAACATTAGCTGTGAAAAAACTATTTTATGATTTTACCAATTTTTTTAAATAAATTATTCAGTTTTACTTCGATACTTCACAAAATATATTTAAAATTGTTGTATACTTCGTAAGATACAATATATCGTCAACAAAGAGCGTCTCTAAAATCATTCATTAAACAAAATCATTCATTAATAGGGGTTATTAATGAATGATTTTGTAAACATTGAAAATACTTACCAATAAACGAACACCAAAAAAATTTAAAAAAATATTGAAGTTTTAAGACGCTGTAAATAAAAAATGAAGATTTTTTTAGAAAATTTTCATTTCATAACGAGAACGAGTAGGTACTTGTAAATTTGGAAAATAGTTGAGGAGATCACTAATGAAGTAGTTTCCTTCTATCCAACTTTATTTAATAGAAAAAAAAGTAGTAGAAAAAAACAATACAGAAATATCATCGTCGATCGCACGAAGACCCATCAAAGAATTTGATTCCTATCAAGATTTTTCGCCTGATGATGGAGTTCATGACTTCGAAACACGTAGCGATTTGGTAAACAGTTTTTTTTTCTACAAAATAAAGTTGGATAGAAGGAATCTACTTCTTTACTGATCTCCTCAACTATTGTCCAAATTTACAAGTACCTACTCATTCTCGTTCTGAAATGGAGGTTAGTCCGTCCAAATTGGCTCAACAATACAGAAATATCATGTTTGATCACACGAAGACCCATCAAAGAATTTGGTTCCTATCAAGATTTTTTGCCTGATGATGGAGTTCATGACTTCGAAACACGTAGCGATTTGGTAAACAGTTTTTTTTCTACAAAATAAAGTTGGATAGAAGGAATCTACTTCATTACTGATCTCCTCAACTATTGTCCAAATTTACAAGTACCTACTCATTCTCGTTATGAAATGGAGGCTAGTCCGTCCAAATTGGTTCAACAATACAGACAAATCATGTTCGATCACACGAAGACCCATCAAAGAATTTGGTTCCTATCAAGATTTTTCGCCTGATGATGGAGTTCATGACTTCGAAACACGTAGCGATTTGGTAAACAGTTTTTTTTCTACAAAATAAAGTTGGATAGAAGGAATCTACTTCATTACTGATCTCCTCAACTATTGTCCAAATTTACAAGTACCTACTCATTCTCGTTCTGAAATGGAGGTTAGTCCGTCCAAATTGGCTCAACAATACAGAAATATCATGTTCGATCACACGAAGACCCATCAAAGAATTTGGTTCCTATCAAGATTTTTCGCCTGATGATGGAGTTCATGACTTCGAAACATGTAGCGATTTGGTAAACAGTTTTCTTCTACTAAATAAAGTTTGATAGAAGGAACAGAGCCGCAGCAGTAATATACAGAGTGAGTTTTAGTGCAAAAACGGTGAGTATATATTTTATTTTAAGACATAGGAAAAAATTGCATGGTTTATTGATGCGCAAAGCAGAAAGTATTTTCATCTATACAGGGTGTTTCTTAGTTGGAGCGCAGGCTGTTCCACTTTATTCAAACGAAACACCATGTATGTTTTTTTTTGATATTTGATTTACCATTAAGTAAAAGAAAACAACCATATTTTTAGAAATTATTAATTATATTGTAATAGACAATTTACTTAACAATATTAAAAGAATTAAAATTTAATTTTACTTGCTTTAATAGAAGCAAAATCTCGAATAAGATCGTCGTAAGAAAGTGTTTGAGCTATTTCATTTTCGATAGAGAGAATACTCAAATTTGAAATTCTTTCTTGTCCTGTTGACGATCTTAGGTAGTTCTTGATGAGTTTTAACTTGCTGAAGCTACGTTCACAAGTTGCCACAGTTACAGGCTGTGTTAAAAATATACGTACCGCTATCTCAATATTTGGATACACATTTTGTAATTCCAAATTATGAATCATTTCCAATAATTCAAGTGGAGTTGGTGTGGGAAGTTCGTTCAAAAGAGCTTTCGCTTGCCACTTAAAGCTTTCAGCTTCAGAATATTTTATTGAAAGATCTGCTGCATGTTTTTTTAAAATTTCTACAGAAGTATCTGTTATGGATGTCCCACTTAAAAAATCGAAATGTGAAGAAATGTCTCTTAATGATTCATATCTTGTATTTAATTGTGTTAAAATACTATCAAAAACCATATTGCACTCAACTTTAAATGCCTTAGTGGGAGATAATAGATGACTTTCATCTTCAGCTTCTTCGGGATCCAACCGCTTGATTTTTCGCTTTCTTTTTGTAGAAAAAGTTGGTTCAATTTTAATATTTTCACATATGGTTTTTACTTTATCGATGCCAGTATCAAATCCCGAATTTCTAAAGTCTTCGATGGATTTTATTAGTCCACTTAACATTTTCGATGCTCTACCCAGTGATAAGTTTTTGTTTTGTAATGCAATATTCACTCGATCAATATAATTAAGAATATTGCACCATATATTCAATAAACAAATAAATTTAAAATCAAATTGCTTTATTAAACTTTTTGCACCGGAGATTGTGTCAAAATTTAAATTGGTATCTAGTGTTATTTCTTCTAAAATTTTGTACACTTGAATAATTTGTTCATTAAGAGCTGACATGGCTCTTTTTTTAGATGACCAACGCGTAGAACAATGAGCTTTTAGAGTTACTTTTACAACTTCTAGTAATTTACTCCATCTAGACGTAGAAGTAGAAAAATAAGTAAAATTTTTTTCTACTGTCCCAAAAAATGTGATCATCGTAGATGATACTTCCGAAGCATGAACTCCTACAAGATTCAATGTATGTGCTGCGCAAGGAACATACTCATTTAACTCAAACTCATTTAACCTATTTATATGTGTTTGTACTCCACGATATTTACCTGCCATATTAGCGCCGTTATCGTAGCCCTGTCCTCTGCAATTCCTTATGTTTAAACCATCCAGGGCAATTTTGTCTAAAATTTCTTTTGAAAGCCCTTCGCCAGTTTTTTCACGAGTGTTAACAAAATCAATAAACCTTTCTTCTATTGTACATTTTCCATTTTTTACCCTCACATACCTAATTATTTGGGACATTTGCTCCTTTTTTTGAAATATCTGGCGTGCAGTCAAATAAAATAGCAAAGTATTTTGCTTCTTTGATTTGATTAATTATTTCATTGCGCACATGTTTTCCCATAAGATTAATCATTTCGTTTTGAGTTTCCCAAGATAAATATGTTATTGATTGGTTTTTAGATATTATGTTTTGAATATGTTGAGCGATAATTGGATTATAATTACCAATGAGTTTTATAAGATCCAAAAATATTCCGCATTTGGGATTATCTATTGCATTCGAGGTTCCTCTTAATGCAAGATTATTTTTGCTACAGAATAATATCGTGTCAACAACTACCTTCATGATCTGGTACCATTTTTCAGCTTCAGAATTAATAGCCTTTTCTAATTGATCATCAATTGTTTTACCTTTTAATAACCTTTTTACAAAATCTTTCCAATTTATATAACAATTCTTATGCTCGATGCTATTCTCATGATCAGGTAGTCTAATCTGTAAACCCTTTTAGTATATCTGAGAAACTTATTCTTTTTCCTTTTGAAAATAATAAGCAAGAAAAGCAAAACAAATAATTTTTAGAAGTACTATAAACAAGCCATTGTCTTTGAACTTTTTCGCCGTTAGTTAGGGTTTTTATATACCATTTATTATTAAAACTTCTTCCATCCCCCGAAACTGGATAGGACGAAAATGTTTCTTTATTTCTTTCTGGCTTAGCCCAGCGTGTTATTAAATGACATATTAACTTGTCAGTAATTGGTGGCCACTTAGCAGGATCATTGTAATCCAGAATAGAGTCAGTTTCTAGTAAGGGGCAATTTCTTTCTTCATTTATTTTGTCCGTTCTGTCCATGTTTTCGCAGTCTTCTTCTCTAACTGTCGTTTCATATATAATATCTTCCTCCGCTGTACAATTTTGATTAACATTATCGGACGATGATGTGGAAGATGATGGAACTTCTCCAGGATTTACGGACGAAGAAGACATCCATTTTTGTAATTGGTTTGATAAATTGACATTATTTTGAGAACGTATTTTTTTTGCCTTCAAGTTTTGCCTTTTTCACCGCTGGGTTCATTTTAATCTTATATCTATAATAACAGAATCCCCCCGTACAAAATTAAATTTTATTAAGTTTTAAATTAACGGGTTTTACTTGCCTTATGAAACACTTTTATCAATATACAATATTTAACACTTAACTCGAGTACTAAAAATATATTTAACTAATTGTCGAATTCAAAGTAATCAGCAAAAATGCTATGAATACGAAGGTTAGTCCGGCCAAATTAGATCAACAATACAGAAATATCATCTTCGATAGCACGAAGACTCGTCAAAGAATTTGGTTCTTATCAATATTTTTCGCCTGATGATGGAGTTCATGACTCCGAAACATGTACCGATTTTGTAAACAGTTTTTCTATAAATAAAGTTGGATAGAAGGAATCTACTTCATTACTGATCTCCTTAAAATTTTTATTTTTATTATAATTATTATTATTTTTCTTAACCTTTAATTATCTTAAAATTGGTTTAGTAGTCGCTTTCTGATTTTTATTTAAAACAGGGCGTATTTTAGAAGAACGTATTTTAGAAGAAATGTAAATAAAATTATAGTTTTTCTTCTTTATTTATTAGTATTTTCTGACTTTATCCAATATCAGAACTGGGGTGCTTCATAACTGATAAATGGCCTAAGTTGAAAAATGTTTACTAAAATAAAAATTTGCGAAAAAAGGGCCTATTTTTAGTTTTAACCTTTCGTTCGAAGCTGATAAACTACTTGCAGAAACCACGAATTTGACATTAATAAAAAAAATCTATTCAGAGGCCCTACAATTTCAAAAAATTCAAATCCTTAGATTTTATTGATATTTTAACGAAAAATAAAATTTATATTTTTTGTTCCCAAAACTCTTTCTTGTTTCGGCTTAATAACGGAAAATTGTAAAAATTTTTAACACATTTTTACCAAAAAAAGGTTGATAATTCACAAAACTATATTGATTATATTAAAATTTTTGTAAAATATCAAAAATCTGAAACAAATTTAAAATTACAAGAAAGTTTTATGATTTTTTAGTATTATATGCTATATCCTTAATAATTATTTAGGAAAAATGTTAATAGCTAAGAAATTAAAGACAGGATAATAATTATTTTAATCTACTTATAGGCGCTAATATAAATAATATTATATTTAACCTGATTTATGGATTAATGAATACTTCCTTATTATTGAATAAAATGATAATGATTATCTGGATTTTCTTTAACACTAAGGAAGTATCAGACCTGTAAAACATTTTAATCATCTTATTTAAAAAAAAGGAAAATAAAAACAAATAAAATTAGTTATTCCAGAAGGTATTTGAGATTTTTTTCTAAATAAATACAGGAACTGAATCACAAACATCTTGAAAAAAATATTAATGAATACCGCAATTATCAATCGAATTTCGAAATCATGCTAATCATAAGAGCTTTAAGGCTATTGATTTTTAAGAAAAATAAATTCACATTTTTCAAATAGCAAAAATTATTTTTCTCGACATCAATCCACATATGTTACCAATTCACTTATTTTAATAAGTATTGGTTTATTGATTTTTATTTAAATGTCTTCTACGAAAATAACTCAACAGTAGGAGCAAAATGTTATGTAAAAAAATGGAAATTGTGAATTTTTAACTCATGTTAATGAAAAAAATCATAACAGTACAATTTTAAGTATTGAATATTTTAACAACCGACGAAGCTTGTCAATAAAAATTCCAGATATAAAAATTATACAAGTAATTCTCCATCAGAGGTTTTTTTTCTATTTAAACTACAACAAAATAAAGTATCTAATTTGAAAGCTGCATTCAAGAAAATTACTTGGGCATACATGACTTTACTTGTTCCTTCCGATTTATTTGTCAATCAAGATAAAAATATAAGCCTGACCCAAAAGTTGTGAGAAAATCAAAATGTCCTAGAAGAAAGCTCGACCAATCAAAACAAAGCTTTCTTCATGTGGATTTAAGTGGTATTAGTCGTTTTGCTTGTTATCTTCGATTTTTAAGATAATTGTATGAAAAATATATAATTGGTTTTTTAAAATCCTACCTAAAAGCCAAAGTAATAAATGCAACTGTATTCTATATTTCTGTATAAATAACTTTTTTATTCAATATGTGCATAAATATTTAACCTGTTAAAAAATTTTAATTTTCAAGACCACAAATATTTTGTATCAAATCTTGTAAAGATTTAAGAATAAAAATGTGCTCATCCAAATCCGCCTTTATAAAGAATTAGGTACATGTAAAAATTGTATTGCTGGAAGTTATATTACAATAATTGTTATTTGAAATGTCCCAATATTTTATTATTTTTTTATATTCGTATAATTTTTTCATGTATGAAAATAATTGAAATATTTGCCTAATTTTGATTATAACGCCCTTGCAGGATATAATTAAATTAATTGAACAGGTCAGGTTGAAAGTATATACAATTATACCAACATACCGTTTAAGTTAAATATAATATTTTATTTAAATAGTAATTTCACATATAAACCACTTCATTTTCATAAATCGTGCTAAAATATGTGGTGCAGTTCTACTTGGCACAGTGAATAAAACTCCATCTAGTAATTTCCTTTAAGCCATACTTGACTGAGCTTATCTCGAAGCAATAAAATATTATTTTTGTTTTATTTCAGATCCGCAATAATGTTCGTTGTGTACCACATTATTTATAATTAACATAAAGGCGAGTCATGTTTCAACGAGTTTTGATCAGTAAGCCTGAAATCACTTAGCGACAAAAAACTAAAACCCAGTCAACTCTTCAACACTTCAAAAAATATCTATTTGATTTTTTCGGCCCAAATTATAACTTTCGAATATTTTGAGTGTTACTATTAATCATATTTGAAAAGCGAAATGTAATTAGGCGACGTCCTAGATTGAATACACCAAAAACTTTTCTAGGGCATTTTTTAACAGATTTTTGCATACGAAAGTTACGCGTTGATATTTTATTTTAGCGACAAATCGTACAGTTTTATTTATAATAATTTAATTACGATGATACGATCTAATTATTAAAATTTACACATAGTACGGTTTTTTTTCTACGTAATTTTAACTCAATTACACTAATAAAGTTTTGTCTATGAACTAGTTTTAGTAGACATGTTTTTGGGGTTACTGGCATGAATTCGGCTTGGTCCATTCTTAGGAAAAACTAAAGTTGTCATTGTTAATAATGATTACCTCGTACGTAATGAAAATGTTTACGAAAATTACTACATGAATTTTCTCACGTGCTCCATTTTAAGTCATGAATTAATTTAAATTTTTGAAACTATTTGTCTAATTAGGGACTCATCAATAAATTTGCTTTGATTTTATACGTGTATGCAGCAATTAAAATTAGATTATTCAAACTTCGTTACTGTTATACATGCGGTTTATTAAACAGGACGTTTAACTGATTGCAATGCAATTGAATAATTACTATGGATGTGCGACTAATTTTAAAGCAACAACCACTAATGCTTTCATTATTTTTCCGACACCATCTACGGACTTTAAAAAAATATTTATTTTTAAATTTAAAAAAAGCAAATAATTTTTTTAAAACATCGAAAGCACTTTTGGTTTCGGGACCATCATCAGGCCTTAATATTTTTTTAACATAAGTTTTTTATTTTTTTTTATAATTTGAACAAACTTGAAACACAATCTAGTTATTGTAGTTGTAATGAGATCAAATTATACTGCTAATTATCAAGCACGCTAAAACAATTAAAAAATTAGAAACTTTAATACTGTATAAATTAAAAAAAAATTAAGCAATTTTGAGAACATGTTTATTTTTCGAATTTAGTTAAGGTATCACTGGCAATTTTTTGCATTTAATTTGAAACACACTGTATAAAAATCTACGTATAAGCATTATTCGATACATATTAGTTGTAGTATATACAGGGTGTAAACGAAACCTTGATCACTTATGTAATTTCTCTATTTATAAAATAAAATTTTGAAATTTTATGAACTGAACTGATTTTAAGTATCACATCTAGTTTTACCGGAAATTACATCTAATCACAATTCTGGAAATGTTATATCTTTTTCAAAAATTATAAAAATGACAATTTCTGATTTTACAAAACACTTACAAATATCTGACACATGCAAAATGATCCAAATCCTAAAAAACTTTAATATAAACAATTCTTTCTAAAATGCAAGTTGTTTCTAAAAAAGTAAAAGAAAAAATAATTTATTTTTTATTTACCGGGTGTTTTTTTTCAGGAGCGGGGGAGAAAAGGTCGAATGGCAATAAAAAGACGACGTGAAAAAAAGGCTCAGAGAAAAAAAGCCGACGTATACAAAAGGCCGAAGGAGAAATAGCCGATCCATTAGAAGCCGACGCCGACAAAAGGACAAATGATAAAATGTTGACACGGACAAAAGGCCGATAGAGAAAAACCAAATCCATCTAATGCTTACAAGATATAAAAAATGCTTAGTTTTAAAAATTTGTATAATTCTTTTTTCCAACAAAATATTAGTATATGATGATTTGGTATAGGATAAAGGTTAACAATGTATTTTCTAGCCAAAATTGCTATAATTTTTCAAAAAACGTAAACTTCAAATTTTATTTAAAACAGGGATATCATTAAATTAAATTTGGTCATTCTGTTTCTCCTTTGAAAACAAACACTTTTTATTTGAAACAATTTTCATAGAATCCTTAGTTTCGGAAATATTTGCCTCTTGCAGGTTAGGCCAGAGATGAAAGTTTATAACCCTATCGAGTTGATGTACTCAACAATCCACCGTTCTCGGTACATTACAAACTTCCACCTCAGGACGTGGATTTCTGAAATCTCACATAGTGAATGTCAATCTCACTTTCCTCGAAACGCATGCCTCAAAATCTCACCGGAGAATCCAAATTCACTTGGTCTGAACCAGGAGAATCAAGATTGACAGGTGAGATTTTGCGCATGCGCTCGAGGAAGGTGAAATTAACATTCACTGCGTAATATTTCAGGAATCGACGTCCAGGTCAGATTAGGTCTGGTTTGGTCAGGTTAGGTTAGGTTAGGTAAGTTTGCATAAACATCTTTCAGCATTTTTTTTTCATCGGTCTTTTGTCCAAGTAGTTGTAGGCTTTTTATTATTCGGTCATCTTTCCTTCGGATTTTTGTTTATGTCAGCCTTCTATCCAAGTCTGCCTTTTTTTGTTCAGCTTTTTGTTCACGTCAGACTTTTGTCCAGGTCACCGTTTGCCTTTAGGCCTTTTCTCCTTCGGTCTTATGTCCTAGTCTGCCTTATGTCCATGTCGGCCTTTTCTTCTTTTGTCCGTGTAGGCCCTTTCTGTCTTTGAGGATTCGGCCTTTTAGGGTACACCCATTTTTCTTATTTTTTTAGCAAAACTTCATTATTTTTTTGATAATTTGATCAAATTTGAATCACAACCTAGTTATTGCAGTCGTAAAGAAATAAAGTTACCAAGTATGCTAAAAAAAAATAGAAACTTTATTACTCTGTAAATTTAAAAAAATATGAAGCAATTTTGAGAACATTTTAATTCTTAGAATTTATTTAAGGATTAGCCGCTTTGATATCGAATTTATTTAGAAACACCCTGTATAAAAATCTACGTATAACCATTATTAGATACTTATTAGTCATCCAGTACACGTGTTAACGAAATATTGGTCAACACTATAACATTTTTATTTATAATTCAATAAAAATTGTACTGTTACATATAACGCCTTTTATGCACTCAAAATTTCTTTCAGCAGCACATCCGAGGTTTACCGGAAATAACATCAATTTTTCTTAAAATCATTTTAAAGTTCATTTTTACAACAATTTTAGAAAAGTTTTCTTTTGAAGATAAAAAATGAAAATTCCTAATTTTAAAAAACACCTATAAATAACTGGCACTACATACAGGGTGTACAAAAAATTCGACTACGCCGGTATATTTTTGAAATGAAGCATTTTTGAAAAAAAATGTTAAAATAAAAGTTGTAAAATTTTTAGTGACGCACTATCTGGATTTATTGCTCATGACCTTTAACAGCAACATGAAGGTCAGGCGATAATCACTTAACTTTTTTTAAATAGGAGCAACCTATTATAGCTTACTTTTAGAGGACATTTTTTTTTTCTAAAGTAAAAACTTTTAAAACACATAAAGTTTGGCAATGCTGCTTCTTTTGGAAATTAAGCATTTCACAGAAAAATGTTTCAATAAAAGTTGTACAATTCTTAGTGATCCACTTTTAAGAAATATTACCATTACCTTGAACAGCAAGTTGAAGGTCAGGCGATAATTACTTATCTTTTTTTAAACAGTAACTACCCATTTTTAATGCGTAGTATTAAAGCTTGCAACGTAAATAGTTTAGAAGTTACAAGAGTTTAAAGTTATAATATGTAAGTTCGGCAACACCGCACCGACTTATTTTGAAAGTAAGCATTATTGAGTAAAATGTGTCAAATGAAAGTTGTACGGTTTGAGGTTATTTAAGAAAAAATCGGTGCGGCGTTGCCGAACTTACTTAATAGAACTTTAAACTATTATAACTTCTTAATTATTTTGAATAAAAAAAAAATGCTCCATAAACGTCTGAAAGCAACCTTTAATAATACACAATAAAATAGGTGGTTGCTATTTAAAGAAGTTATGTAATTATTGCCTGACCTTCAACTTGCTGTTTAAGGTCATGGCAATATTTCTTAAAAGTGCGTCACTAAGAATCGTACAACTTTTATTAGAAAATTGTTTTTTTAAAATGCTTAATTTCCCAAATAAAGCAGCGTTGTCGAACTTTATGAATTGAAAATATAAACCCTTGTAACTTTCAAACTATTTACTATAGAAATATAAAAAAAAATGTTCCGTAAACGTCAGAAAGCAAGCTGTAATAATATGCAATACTTAATATTGGTTTGCCCCTATTTAAAAATAGTTAAGTAACCTAACCTAACCTAACCTTCATCTTGCTATTCAAGGTCAAGGGCAATATTTCCAGATAGTGCGTTACTAAGAATCGAACAACTTTTATTTGAAATTTTTTTTTCAAAAATGCTTCATTTCAAAAATAAACGGGTGTTGTTG
Organism: Stenus bimaculatus; assembly: GCA_963971135.1. Classification (NCBI taxonomy): domain Eukaryota; kingdom Metazoa; phylum Arthropoda; class Insecta; order Coleoptera; family Staphylinidae; genus Stenus; species Stenus bimaculatus. Next base: position 27,302,809 of record OZ020185.1, read on the forward strand.
AAATTTTTGTACATCCTGTATAATAATTGTTTTAAACTATGAACAAAAAATTGCATATAAAAAAATTTAAGTTAATCCACAAGAATAATTAGTCAGTTTATCGGACTTATTTTTTTTAATTACATTACACCATATTACAAAACATAGTAAACGTTTCGCCCCACCCGAATGCTTCTTCAGTACTAATTTGAACAATTGTGGTAATTCATCTCGATATTAGCACGAGGTATGGTAGAAGTATTTTCAACCTTAATTATAAAAATTGTTCCCACACTAATGGTACATGGATACCTGCAATTGGGTGGGTGATTACCACACTTGTTCAAATTAGTACTGAAGAAGCCTCCGGGTGGGGCGAAACGTTTACTATGTTTTTTAATATGGTGTAATGTAATTAAAAAAAAATAAGTCCGATAAACTGACTAATTATTCTTGTGAATTATCCTACGGACACTAAATTGATTCATTTAAGTTAATGTTATTTCCGGTAGAACCCGAAGTGATGGTGAATTTTTTTTAGTGCATTAAATGTGATTTCATAAACAATTCAATACAATCTTAAATTTCAAATTTTTAATTACATAAATAAAGAAGTCACCTCTATAATTTCTTTATTTATGAAAATAAAAAATTAAAATTTGACCATGATTTTACCGGAAATAATACCAACCCCGTTTTTGTTCATAGTTGCAAACAATTTTTGAAAATGTCTTGAAATGTTTTTAATGTTTATATTTTTTTTTGAAAATTTAAAAATAAAAAATAAATTTTTCCTTATCCGAAGTTGATAAAAACTACCTTAATTCAATCAAAATAATACAAATACCTAAATAAAATTGAAATTTGTATAATTATTCAAGTAGTTTTTGTAGTAATAATTTTTGAACTTTTTTGAAGAGCCTTTTTGCAAAAAACTTGGTCTTTTTTAATCCAAAGATGCTTTGGTTTATAAAAGATTATATATACGGTCAAACCAATTTGCATGTGCCTGTTTTTCATATTTTTATTATTTCATACTAGAAATTTAGAAATAGGCACAGGATGATTGATTTGAAAATAATTAGTATGTGGTACCAAAATAATCGTTATAAAATTTTCTTTTTGAAAAATCGAGTGACCCGGCAACTTTGCATAAAAAGCAGTTTTGGTAGTTTTAACCAACTACGTATGAAAACATTTTATTTTTTAATTTTTTTAATTTAAAAAAACAAAAACAACTGATTTTATATAAAATTTTTATAAACTATGAACAAAAATGGGGTGTTACGTTTAAAAAATCCCAAGTTGATGTTATTTCCGGTTAAACCGGAAGTGATATTAAAAAATAGTGTATAAAATATGTTTCCTTGAATCATACAACATGGTCAAATTTCAAATTTTTATTTTCATAAATAAAGAAAATATAGAGGTGACCCATGATTCAGTTACTTCCGTTATATTTTATTTTCTTTAAAAAAGGGAGTGTCAAGATAACTAGAAGTATTCGAAAAAATCATGTTTATTTATGTTTGTAAGTACTTATTTACTTAAAAAAAAGGATTAATGCCAAGAATTTCATAAAATGTACATAAAAGTTAAATAAATAAATTCAAAATTATTGATTTGCAACCAACTAATCCTATATTTTTCCAATTATTGGTGTAAGAGAACTTGTTATATCAGCATTTATATACCTTGAATTATTCATGATGGACTTTTAAGTGTAAGTTATCTTTAATATAAATTAAAAGATCAAACCCCATAACAGATTTGGCAATAAATAAATTTTCTTTTCGATATTAATGCCGTACGTAGGATTAAACAGGAAATAGCTATATGTAGTTCAGAAAAATTTCAGCTTAAAAAATTAAATTGAGGTAACAATTATTAATATTTACGAGTTTTACATTTAAAAATAATGAGCTCATTATTCTTAATAGTCGTAAAATATCTATAAAATAATATTTTTTTAAAAAATTGACGAGCCTTCTCAATTTGCGTGAAAACTGTTAGATTCTTTCGTATGGATTTTGTTTTAATCTTTTAGCAGGATTATTGATATCCTAGGAAGGCATGAAACTAGAACGAATAATAAAAAGAATTAGGATTACATGCATTTGTCTATGCAGTGGTAAGTATCAATTACGAAGCTGAAAATAGCAACGGCTTGTCGGTTGCCACTGGAACTTGAAGCAGAAACCGAATAGAAGAATAACATCGGGCCCCACCACGTGCTCCGTCCGAAGAAGGCGTTTACTAAGTAATCTACTTCTTTCATCGCGTCTTACCCTTTTTTTAATCCACACAAGTACTCCTACTACCCTAGATTCAAAATTTTCTATAAATGTCAGTAAGAAGCAAGGACGTCTAACATTTCGTAGGTGGGTGCTTACCAAACTCTATCCATCAAGATGACTTCCGTGAAATCCATCAAAAGTTTAATTCTAGTCGTGCTCGTGATTAACATCGTGAAATCGGACGATTATTTAAAAGATGCTGAGGGTTCCTGCAAATCTTCGAAAGACGTTATTTCCTGCGGAAAATTCGCAGTTCTCAGGTACATCGATACCGTCAGCTCCAGCAGCATCATCATGACCAACACCACATCACCAGTTCAGTTTGTTAAAATCGACGCTGATGATCAAGCAGAAACCTTATTTCCAGAATCTAGAGATTTGCAAGATGAGGGAGAATTCACTAAACTAATCAGATTCGTTCAGAAGAGAACTGAAAGGTTTTTGAGGACGCAAGGAATTTCTGTGCCATTGCCTGATGGATTTAGAATTATGGATGAAACTACTGGGGTTGTAGGTAAGCTAAAAATTATTTTAATTGTTTACTTTGTTTTTGTAAGTTAAATCATAAATTCATAGGCTAACAGTAAAACAGGGTATTTACCCAAAAAGTTCGGTTAGTCACCTGCTATTTGATATTCATAAAAAACTAATTGAAACAATATTTTTCCCAAAGCTAGCGATAATTTAAGGTATAAACGAAGAGAGTACAGTTTTGGTTTTTTTATAAGTACACTTTTAAACCTTTTGCAGTGCTCCAAATATTTTTGAAAATTTTACTTAATTCTTGGAGCGCTGTAAAATGTTTAAAGCTATACCTAAAACAAAAAACGAAATTATAAACTCTTCGTTTATACCTTAACTTATTGGTAGTGTTGGAAAAAAATATAATTTCAATTAATTTTTTTTATAAATTTTTAAAAGGTCGCTAAGCGAACGTATTTTGTAAAAAGCACGTTTTTCTGCTACCGTATGCGAATTTGGTTTGACTTACAAAAATAATAAAAGAAGAAGTAAGTAACCAAAAGACTCTTCTATGTTTCAAAAAAATAAATTTTAAAAAAGCTCAACTGCAAAAAAACTTATGACCAAAAGTGCAAATATCAAGCGAATTTCATTGCTTGATCGCGTTTTATGATTTATTAGAAACATAAATCAAAATGTTTTGCTAAATTTTTATTATTGTGATTATCGTTAGGAAGAATATCCAAACATTTATTTTGAAAGCGCGGTTTTTTCTTAAATAGTTTATTATAGTACAGAATTTTAAATAAATTATCTCACGTCAGTCGTCAACCGTCGACGATAATTATGTTCTTACATTCTTTAAGTCTCAAGTCATTTAAGAGCGTTGTATTCAGATGAATATTTTCAAAATGAGATATTAATGCGTGAAATTAATGGGGTCAGGTTTTTTTGGGAATTTATACTTTCCAACGCGACAAATTTTAATATAAACATTCTCTCAATTTTTTTGTCATTTAGGTTTTATGAATTACTTTTACTTAAAAAGTTATTAAATGTAACCAGGATAATCTTATTAAAATATACTTTTACAATACATATTTGAAAATTTGGTTTCATAAATCGTTTACTTAATTTTTATAAAGATTCAGTTTTAAAATTATCTAAAAAATACATTAGAAATTGGGTAATAAGTGACACTGCTGATCTGGATTAATGTTAAATAGTTGAGTAAAACTCTTGAGTCTTCTTCTATCCAACTTTATTATATTAAATAATAACTTATACCTTAGGTATAAACATGCACAATCGATTTCGAGATTCTTAAAATCTCATCATCAGGTGTATATGTACAAGAATCTAAATAAGCAAATATGAAGTTCACAATAATGCTAAAACAATATGACAAAATAAAATTGACATTGACAAATTTCAATCAACTTAGTTGCTTTCTTTGATTGAAATTTGTCAATGTCAATTTTATTTTGTCATATTGTTTTAGCATTATTGTGAACTTCATATTTGCTTATTTAGATTCTTGTACATATACACCTGATGATGAGATTTTAAGAATCTCGAAATCGATTGTGCATGTTTATACCTAAGGTATAAGTTATTATTTAATATAATAAAGTTGGATACAAGAAGACTCAAGAGTTTTACTCAACTATTTAACATTAGAAATTATAAAAAAAAATATCTAAAAAATACATTAGAAATTATTAAAAAAATGCTTGAGATAAGCGAAAGTCTTTGTAAAAAGTCCGTTTTATTGCTGCCGTGTAACTATTTCACTTACGAAAATGGGAAATGAAGAAATTGGTAGTCACAAGACTCTTCGATATATCAAAAAAATATATTTTAAAAAAGCTTCACTGGAAAAAAATATTATGACCAAAACCGCAAATATAAAGAGAATTTCAAAAAGAAGCCTTAAGCATAGATTTAATTTTTTTTGTTTCAAGAAAAATATATTTTTACAGAATTCATTGTAACTATGAATAAGTAAAATAATAAATTTGAGTTGATGCTTATCTTGGTTGATACAGCTTTTATATAAAGTGTATGTATTTTAAATTTACATAAAAATCATCAATCATGTGTAGGTTTAGGACATTTGGAATGAGAAATTAGAATTGCTTTAAATTGGCTCAATTACATATTATGAATGACATGAGTACAAAAATAAACAATCTTTGTGATTTATAAAACCTTTTATTTTACAAAATTTTAGTATCATTATATATTTTTATTAATTACGGTAAATGCAAAGTACAGTTTCTTAAAAGTCAAAAATTTAAAATTACTTTAATTCGCTAATTACGATATAATAGTAGAATATTAATTTTAATTTGTGAGTATTTTAAAAATAACGTGCATGCACGAAAGTAATATTTATATTTTTGTCAACTGAAATAATAAAAAAATTTCACATGTTTAAAATTATAGATTTTAAATTCATTTTGTTCATGAAATATAATTTTATTTTTTCAAGTTTTTATGGTCCTCGTTTGAATTAAAAAAAATTAGTACCTTCTGCATGTATAAAGTAAATTGCGTGCTAAAATATAAACAAATGGTATACATTTTATAATCGTGTCCTATTTAACAGCAATTGTACAATTTATCTTTATTTACAGTAAATAGAACTTAGATAAAAGAAAAAGCAATTTCCGAAACTAGTGAATGAATTAAAAATGTGTACAAAATCGTTTTCTTATCCAAAACCCAAGATTTGTTGTGTTTGTTAGATAAAACACATTATCTTACTTACAATTATTTTAATCCACCTTGAGTCAGGTAAAAGTAAACATTCTTATAATAAATATTATCCTAGTTTTTTGGTGGATTACTTTAATTTATATTATTGTAATATTCAAAAAGGCGATAGTCGGTTTTTTTTCCCAGTGTAGTTTTTTTAAATTTTTTTCTTGAAACACTTAAGTCTTGTACCTACCAATTTATTCTTTTTTGTTTTTGTAAGTCAAACGGTAGCAATAAAACCCCCTCCAAACTTATTTTAAAAGTTTACCTAATTTTTCAAGAGTTAAATTTAAAAATATACTTAAAACAAAAAACAAACTGTTTATACCTTTTCTCATTGCTAGCGTTGGAAAAAAAAATTATTTCAATTAGTTTTTTATAAATATCTAATAACGTCTTTGGTAAAAAAAACACGTTTTACTCTGCTACTGTATGAGTATTTTGGTTTGACTTACAAAAACAAAAAATGGAGAAATTAGTACTCACAAGACTTTTCTGTGTACCAATAAAAGAAATTTTAAAAAAGCTAGACTGAAAAAAAATTATACCACAAAGAAGAACTAAAAATTTTCTTGAAAATTCTAAATTAAAACAAAGTAAATAATTTCAATATTTTAAATGTGTCAAATATCACATATAAATGCAAACTGTAATAATTATTACCACCTTTTCAATAAAATATAGTTAACATATAATTTTAGTACATTTTTTTTATTTGAAAGCTCTAAATTTGCATACATGATACAAACTATTATATTTAATGTGAATATTAATACATTTAGTCAGGCAATTGCTTTTCTATAATGTGTTATAAGAGGAAATTAATTATGTTTTGATTTAATAAAAAACTGGAACCAATTTCAAAAGTATTTAAATTACTAAGCTTTTAAATTTCATTTTCATTAAATTGATTTTTACACATTAAAATACAGAAAACGTATTTTTATCGGCCACCACAAAAATAAATTAAAATTACTAAAGTAAATTTACCACAATAACAGGTTAGTTATTAAAAATCGATTGTAGTAACAATTTTTCTAGATAAAATTTTAAACGATAATAAACGTTGGTTTTATCACCTACATTTAAATTAAGATTCCTCTTTTTTTGTATTAAACACACGTCTTCTTATATCCGTTTTATTTAAGATTTATTATTAGTAAAGCTCGGAGGGTGAAAGGAAGCTTTAACTAAAATTATAATTAGTCATCCCGATGGGATTTCACTTTATTAAAGTATAAAATTTCTTCCATAAAATTATTTTGTTTTAAATTATAATTTAATGTGCATTAATTATCCAGTAAAAATTTATGTAGAATTTCCATCATCTTATTTTATCATTAAAATAAACTGCTATAATAACATCCACCAACTAAGCTAGTAAAAAGGATAATATCAATGTTGTTTGAAAATATTTGTGTGGTTACTAATAACAAAATAAAAATTTATAATATTTAAATATGGTATAAATATGTTGAGAGCTTTTATAATAAGATGTAACCAACTTTTTTTTATAACTAAGACGGTATTATGCTTTCAAACCAAAAAATCCGGCGGACGGCGTTATTTTCAAATTTTTTAGGCGGATTTTTGTGAAAATTATTGTAAGACCGCCGGACGGTGGTAAATTACTATTTATTCCTAAAATACCTCCGCGCCTGCTCAAAATACTTGATGTTCCGGCATTTTTTATTGCAATGAAAATAATACCGCCGTCCGGCGGATTTTTTGGTTTCTCAACATAATACTGCCGGAGTCATATTTCATAATTAAAAATTTAATTATTCTAATCCATTTGAAGTGAATCATTTTGTTTCTATTTAATAGGATTAATTTGAGTAGTTCAAAAACAAGGATTCTGATAATTTAAGACCGGTTTATAGTGTTCGTGTTACTACTGCCAGTTGATTAATTGATTAAGTGTTTTTTAAGCTTAACATTAACTATAAAATATAAGAAGATGTTAAGTACTCATTCGAATTCAAATGCGGTGATAAAGTAAAAAAGAAGTGCATGTTAAAATAAATAATTGCGAAACATAATTCTATTAAGAACTGTGGTTAAATGCATCGTAGTAATTGTTGCGACTTTCACGCATTATTTTTCACTTAGCGAAGTGGCGAAGAAATGAAATCCAGACGTTGATGAGAAAATTATCCTTGTAAACCTCATCCGGAATACTTTAGAATTTTTCGTATCACCTTTCAAGAGCACGCGATGAAATTATTTCGCTCCTTTGATTCTCACAGTTGTTCACTTTCAGGAAAACCAAAGACAGTTTGAAAGGCACCAAGGCGTGAACTATGTTGGTCATTTTTTAGTCCCCTGCAAGTGTCGCTCCTTTTTATTGCGCGATTAGCAAAAAGCTCTTGAAATCTTGGAGCTTGTGCTTATATCAATTGTTATTAAGGCCACTCACGTTCAATTTTTGTTGACCAACTTTTGTTTTTTCTGCGTTTATACAAATCTTCCGGACTGACGCACTTAACGGAACAATTTACCGACAAGCACAAAAAACAAGCAGTCAGATTAAGATACTGATAAATTAAACGCCTAAACACGCACGCGATGTGATTTGGTTTGGGTCGTTGAAAGCGATTTTGCTACCAACTTTTTTTTAATTCTATCCTTATTTTATTGAAAAAAATTTAATTAATAGAAAAATTTTGGAAAATATGTTTAATAAGGATCATCAGTGGATGGAAATTTATAATGTACTAATTTTCTTCATGCAAGATTTTCCTAAAAAAACTCATATTAAAATTTTTTTTGAAGTCCGTTGGGTTCTACGGAGGAAAACTGTAGGTAACGGTAGAAAGAAAACCTGTGCTAGGTTAAGTCAAGTTAGGTTTCATCTTTAATTATTAATTTGAACAGACCCAATTTTTGTGTTTATTTATATAGAAATCTACTACATGTCCTCAGGGATCCATCTTAGGTCCTATTTTATTGATCTTCGCTCTAAAGCTGCGTTTCCACCAAAGCAACATTGAGGAACTTTTGTGTTTCTGTTGCTTGTTTCCAAAAATGTTCCACAAAGTTCCATAAAATTCCTATATGTTTCTCGTTGTTTCCGAAACAAATGCCGAATGTTTCTTCTTGTCGACGGTTTCCATGTCGAGCGGTAAACTTCAAAAGAAAATCGGCAACAAAAGGAAACTAAAATAAGTTTCTTCTTGTTGCCGTCTCAGTGGAAACGAACTAGGAACATAAATTTGTTGCTTTTTGCTTTACTTGTTTTGCTTAGTCTCTGCCTGGTGGTAAGAGTCGCCTTGCAAGGAATCGCAAAGTGACAAGCAATCGTTCCATTAGGGAAATAGCTGCCCGAAAATTTGTATCTTCTTTTTAAATACGTGGAGCAATCTGACACAATAGCCATTCTATGTCAGAATTGGATAATCTAAAAAAAATTTGAACACTTCCATTTTTTATTTTTCCAGAGGTAATATCGTCTACTTTGAGGGTGCTAAGCAGGCGTATACCACCATGATTTTGCCTTTCTTGAAGGCTCAGTTCTACCCAAAATTTGTGACGTATTTTATTTTGTTTTTTTCTAGTCCACACAATGTAGGCAGCCGCTGCCAGCGCAATTTCTTCATCTTGATCCATGTTTCACCACATCACAATACACCAAATTTAGCTGGAAACAATAAGTTTATTAATGTTTCTTAAAGTTTCTTTTTGAAGCAACAAGAAGAAACAAAACGAAACAAAAAGTTCCTCAATGTTGCTTTGGTGGAAACTCAGCTTAAGACATGATACCACCTATGCATATGCTGATGATCTTGAAATGTAATTCTCAAAAATGACGCTGTAAAAAAATAAATGCAGATCTAGATAACCTAATAACGAGTTGCTCCTCAGATCGTTCCATAATATTAAACCCGAATTTTTGATATTTGGTCCCAATAAATACATGATAGTATTAAAACATCGAAAAAATTCAAAATCTCCGTAAACGGTAATGAAATTCATCCAAAAACCTCAGTTAAAAATCTTGGCCCCCTGATTGACATTGACCTCAAATTTAACGAATATATAAACAACTGCTTAAGGAATAAACAGCTTGTACTCATATAGAGACTTTCAAGTTTCTAAATAAAAAAATAAAAACTGTAATATGATTCATTCATACTTTGGCTCGATCTGGAGACCATTTCTTGATTTTAGAAATAAGAACAAAGTTCAAAACTCATTCATAAATATGACAAATAGAAGAAAACTACATGCGGTGGCACTTTATCAAAAAATAATTATAATACAGAAACCTGCATGCTTAAATAATCGTCATGTAGTCATTACCAGTCAAATTTAATCTATGATATTTTTAAATACTTGTGAAAATCAGTGAATTTTAATGGTTTTATTGTGTTATTAAAATCACTTCCTACCCATTAGACAATACAGTTTTTGGTATTTGGTACTACAACAGATTTAAAAAAATTTACATCCACCTAATGGAAATGTGCTTTTAGAATTTTAAAAAACTATTTTATGGTACCCGATTATCTAGTTCGTAGTTTTGTACTTAATCTGTTACATTACTATGTAATATTCAGCTTCTGTTTGAACGCTGTAGTTAAGTACCTGATGATGCTGTAATAAAGGTGAAACTAGTAGAACATACATTTTTTCATTTATGGTAATAGTTAGTCAACTTTTTTAATTTCTTTACAAAATAATTGTTTTCATGAGTTTGATTACATTGAAATGTCCAGGAATTAATTTTAATTCACAATTTTTCAATCATTTTTAAATTTCAGTGAAATTCACTATATTTATATTATATATATAATTATATAATTATTTAATTGTAATATAAGTAAGTTCCTCAGTAGTCCGTCTATTAATTAGAGTTTATTACCGAACTCGAGTTTTTTGATATTTGAACTAAGTTCATTCGAACTGCCAATTATCGTGGACGAGATGTTATTGCTATTATTGAACATTGAACACCATGTTTGCGTTTGGCAACGCAGTAATTTCATTGATGCCAATAGAAAATATAATTATTCTGACCATCTTAATTTGGCTTTTCAATCAAAATTGCGTACCTATTATCCATTTTGTTTGGGAATTATTAATGAGAAATCGACAAACAGAAAAACATAATTGGAATAATACTTTTATTGTCTACAATTTGTTGTAATTTCAAAAAATGTATCCTCTAAAGGTACATTTATAGATGAATCTTCTATTTGAACAATGGGTGAACAATGGTTCATGACAGCTTCTCCGTTTGTTGTCCGTCTTAGTTTGTTGCCCAACTCCAGTTTTGGAAAGATTTAAAATCCAAGAAAACAGTACGGGCTGTCATAAAATGTACTATTATTTCAACTCGAACTCATGATGATCCTACTTATCAAAGATTCCTGTTCATTTATCAGTTCTCTTGCTACTTCTTTCGTCAGTCTATAAATCCGCCTAGCATAACTGATCGTCTGATAGATTTTCTAATGGATTATTTATTCATAATCTTGTCTCACATTTTTGCTTAAATTTTAACATCTTCCATTGATGTAATACTTGCGAAAATACAAGGTAATTTCATATATATTTCACAATGACATTTTTAGGTTAAAACGTGTCGCTTACAATTTTTCGCATGCGACATGATGTCGTATGTTCAATGATACAGTTTTACGAAAAGTGATCGACATAGGCTGAAATGTCGCATGCGACAATGTGTCGAACGTTTCAATAATAGCACGCCTGGATATAGTTCGATTCTATTAAACTTCGAACTTAAAAAACTTCGAAAGTGACGTAATTTAAACTTAAAGAAGGTCGAATCTAAGAAAGTTCAAACTTTGGGAAGTAACTGACCATTCTGAGGTTACGACCATTGTTGCGGAAGCTATTATAAAAAATTTTTTTTCCGAATTTTAAGACTTTATTCTAGAAAATTACCTAAAATTTTAAAAAATGTTTACCCACTTTTTTTTAATAAACTTCTTTTAAAAATTACTTTTTATATAATTTTTGTATAATTTTCGGAAGTAAAAATGCCATGGAAGTTTTCGAGTTGGAAATGGAATTCCACCTATCATGAACCCAATTTCTCAACACGAACTAGATTTTTTTTTCGAAATCGAAATTCTTCCGAACTTTTGAATATAACGTAGAAACTTAGAAATATTAGAAGTACAGCACTAGTATTTACAATGCACCTTATCGTTTTCATATGGGTTTTTGGGTAAAAATAAAAATACACCAAACTTATCAAAAATATGCCTTATAAACAGTTTTATTAGATTTTACCTTATTTAAAAAAAAATTATATCTGCAACAGTAGATGCTAAAATTCAAATATTGACAAGTTTGACAAAATTACCTCAAATAAATATTCATTATCTTTACGTTTAAATTGAAAGAAAGGTAATAATTTTAAAATATTTGTTTTAAATTCCATTAATAAATGCGATTTTAAATTTAAATTTTTACGTTTAATTTGAGCTGATAAAAAGTTCATTGTTGCATAATTGTGTAAAAAAATCTCGAGATTTCCTGTATAAATATTACAAATCTTATTACAACTATTAAAACCTTTAGTAATTAGTTTGCAGTAAAATTATTAAAGCTCAAGGAAACTGGAGAAATATTTTTTTCCGAAATATTTTACAAATTGCAAATAAACGGCAACAGTGTGCAATAATTGTGCAGGTTGGAGAAGTACTTTGGAGTGTTTCTCTAATTCTCACCAACACTGGTCCAAAGCATCTTGTCACATACTCACACTAATTGTAAGTGCAATAATTGTTTAATTTAAAAAAATAAATAATTAAAATATTCGTATATTTGACAAAACTAAATACATAAAAATAAATATTCAATGAAATCTTTATACGTATACATTTAATTGTATAATTTTTAAGGTAGTATTGTTAATAATTCAAAATAAAAATATAACAACCAAAATTAAATAATTTCATAGAAAAACTCACATCGTTGTCTAATTGTGCAAAAATTAATTAATTTCAAAAGCGTTTTTTGGCCGAGATCAGTCACTATCAAGCTTAATATTTCCACAAAATTGTATATTTGAGTGGTATTTAGATATACTATAAGTTTTGCTGTTGGAGGAAATCTACACAAAATCCGATAAGCTCCTTTATAATTAAAAAAAAATCCTCCCTTATTATTATTTTCAACGAGTGCCTTGTACGAGGGTTGCATTGGAATTAAAATGAGTTAAGCATTTCTAAAAAATTATCGATAACATTAATACCACGAGTGACATTTGGAAAGAGAATATAATTACTGAAAAATGTGTTCAACAAATCAACTGTCAATGTTACATTGACTACGTGCATTGTTAGCGTGGTATTGTCAGTATGGTATTTTATTTTCACTTATTAGGATATTATTATTATTTTCAAAGAAATATTTTTACGACAAATTTTCATTGAATTTTACATTTGATTTATTTCTTGATCAATGCTCACAATATTTTCATTCAATTTTTAGTAGAGAGATTTATACCATAAATTTCAGTAATGATTTTTTAAAGAGATTGCCATGATTCAGTACCTAAACGGCATATGAAATTAGAGTAATGTTAATTTAGTGTAAGTACCATAATTTCGTTTAAAGAACGTTAGAATAATTTTTAGTACAAATTATTTTAATGAAATATGAGAATTAATTATTTTGATGACAGTATTTCGAAATAAATTTGTGCCATGACATCTAAAATTACAAAAAGGACTAAATTGGGTTGCGTTTTGATAATTTATATAATTACTACTTTAAATATTTAATAAAAAAACGTTCATATTTCAAATCAGGGGATACAATTATTATTTTTTAATAATTAGGTTCTGGATTACATACAAATGTATAAATATTGCTATAATTAGGTATTAACGTTAAATATAAATCGTGGGAATTTTTTACAAAAATTGAAATTTTATTAAAAAAACATATTCAATGTATTTGACTTACTAACACTATTTGTTGAAAAAATAAATTATTTTAGAAATAATTTCGTCTTTACCAGCGACCATAAAATACAATTGGGGTATGAAATTTGGGGCAAATATTAGAAATCATCACGTTGCTAAAATTTAAGTAATTAAACGAATCAGGATAATTATAATTTTTGACATGTGAAAATTATTTAATTACAGAACATGCTATTGCTAATAAAAATGACATTTTTTAGAACAATTAAAAAAATCAAGTAGTGTTAAAAAAGCAATTAATTTCCCAAAATTGCTTTAACGATCTGTTAAAAAGTAGGCACTGTGCAAACTGGGTTGGAAATTTAATTTCAGTGTAAAGCAATAATTGTAATTTAACGCGATTTTTCTCACTGGAACACCTTAATAAGTGGTACTCACAAATTCCTTGTTAAATAATTAAGATTTAATTACGTAATTTTTTTTTAGTTTTTTTTAATTACTGCACTGAGTGGTGTTTCTTTCATTATTAATTGAATTTGCCTTCTTAATATTTGGTTTTATCCATTTACTCCCAGATTTCCTCTTTAATTAATTTTATAATTTAAATCGAAATGGAAGTTAAAATAGAAATAATCTTATATTTAATAATCAAAATTTCTCAACTGCAATTTTTATTCTTTTATAGACATTCTAAAATAAATACAAAAATATTTAATGAATATTGAGGATAAAACGAGAGTAATTCTACATTTTCTATTGAAGCATCTGGTAAAAGTTATTTTAGTACATAAAAAGTAAAATAAACAAAACATTAAACCACAATTGATGCAAAATTAGGTGAACATTAGTAGCTAATAAAAGATTGTATCAATATTATTTCTAATTTCTATTCTTATTACAATAATGTTATTCACGCCACGTTTCTTGTTCCTTGGTTTAAAATGTGTGACGTCACAAAAATTTTTTTTTTTGTTTTTTGTAAAAATTCATATTTCATGGCTTAGCAAATTCGGAAAAATGTTTCATCGTGCTTTGATTGGTTTTTGAGTAATTGTACTATAAAGTATGGGTATTTTCAGGGCCTTAAAAAATACATTTACTGTAAAATTTTTTAATTCTTTTCTTTGTATAAATATTTTTAAAGGCCACCAAAATTTTTTACAAAAATATTATTTAGTTTATGAATTATTGCTCCGCCCGTAACACGCTTAAGTAGATTAAGTATCTACACATTGCAACAAATATATTAAATTAAGTAGATTTATAGAGTAGATTTATAGTGATAAATAATATTTTCTTGTTTATTTATGTTATAAATAACTAAATTTAATATTAATAATACACTTACTTTTACCGATAAGCATATTTAATAAGCAACCAGATGAGATTTCCAATAAATATTTATCGACCCATTTATTGGAATCGCGGTTAAGATTTAAGTTACTTACAAGAAATAATTATTTCTGCTTCCATTCATATTCCTGCATGGTAATCAGAAAGTAATTAGTATGTTTTACACCAAACAGGTATTTTGCGGGTACTTTTTAGTCTTTTACTACTTTTCTATACTGTTTATCGAAGAAAGGAGGTTTAAAAATTCTGGCATTAACCTTTGTGGTCGTACAGAACCACTTAATTTATCATAATCATTTGATAGTAAGTGATATGAATAAATTATAATATTTAATAATAATTCAATCAGGTAATGATTTAATATACTTGACTAATGTTTTAATAATTATCCATTTTATTTGTAAATTATAACCATTAAAGGAATTAATGACAATTTGGCCAACATTTTTATTTAAAAAAGGCTAAATGACCGCCGGCGGTATTATGTTTTCAAACTAAATAATCCGCCGGAAGGATCATTGTAATCAGAAAACCGCCTAAAGATTTTGAGCAGGCGGCACTTTAGAAATAAAAAGTAATTTACCGCCGTCCGGCGGTCTTACAATAATTATGGCAAAAATCCGTTTTATGAATTAACTTTTATATTAATTTTAGAAGGTCGAGGACAACATAAGAAGCGTGGGGTGATCTCGTTGCTCACCCTTATTGGAGTCTTCAAATTGAAAGTACTGATTGGATTGGTGCTGTTGGGAATCTTCTTCATCAAGAAGGTTATCTTGCTTTCGGCGATCATCCTACCAAGTATTCTTCATAACCTGAAGATGAGCTGCAAACATATCTTCCCACATCACCTTTCGCATGGTGAGGAATATCATGACCACGACTCAATTTATGGTAACTACGGACATAGTGGGTATAGTAAGGATTGGGAGCGAAGATATAAGGCTGCGGCTGCACATGCGGGATTAGCTACCCAAGGTGCTTTACCTACTACCTATTTGAAACGAAATGAGCTTTCTAGTATTCGTAATTAACCAAAAAAGCACTACAATACACGTACACGTTAATAATTATTTGTATTTATGTAGGGAGGAAATTTGGAATACACACAGAACATGGAACACCATTTGAAATCTTTTGTGTAAATGTGGATCAATTTTAATAACCAACATAAAACTTACAAGTAAAAACCAATAATTACACTACAAAATACATTATTTCATTTCATCTCATGCTTACACCAATAACATAGCTTTTCATTATCGCTTTTTTGTAACGATATTTATCAGCACGCAAGCTTATTAGATATTAGAAATTGTACCAAAAAATTAACTCACGTACCCTATTTTCAGGTGTCTAACCCTCCCATGGATGACCTCAATAACTAACAATTTTTCCCTTGGCTTAACGTAACATACTTGCAAATATTTCAGATTTGATCGGTTAAAAACTTGAAGATTTTACAGGATATGGACCATGAGGTGATAAATCTCAAGCTGCGAAGTATTGGACTGCGACATTTTAATGAAAAGTCCTTAATTTGCCAAAAAAATGTTATATTTATTTATTTATTATATGTACGTTGATTTTAATTTATTATTAAGACAGTGCTATTTATTTCTATTTATTTATTATTATTTTGTACGAAAGTGTAATTTATTAAACTAATTTTGATAAAAAAACATGCTATTTTTATTTACCTTACAACAGTATTATTTAATGTAAAAATGTTAGAAAATTTTAAAAAACTAAAAAGAAGGATTATTTAATATCATTTTTCTAAAGTAGTTATTTATAATCAACTGTCAGTGCATAAAGTCTAGAAACTAATGAATTTATGCACTAGTGCAAGAAAGCAAGACTTCATGCACTAACAACTAATCATAACTGACAAATTTAGAAATGTCGATATCTGTTATTACTTTCATGTTTTTATGGAATTTTATTTTCAAAGGTTGATGATCATCCAAGGATGCTTTTATTAGTGAAATTTTCAAAGCTTTGAAAATTAAAATTCCTAAAAAATACATAACTTTGGAGGATTAAATCGCGTAGGTTGTTAAAAAGTTCTATAAACTTTAAGTAACAAATGAAAACATTACCTCGATTTTTATAAAATCGTTTATTTACTCTAGTGCATTTCGAGGTTTCAATACTTCATCTTCAGAATAATACGTAATAAAATTTGATAAAAACTAGATGATTCAGGTCATTCAAACTAGGAATTAGTACTATTCAGCGAACCACAACTTTTTATGTTCGAACTTAGTTCGAACTTTAAAACATAATAAGTTTGAAATGTTACAAGCCCTTCTTTATAGTCAATAATCAAAGTTCGATCTTCCATTATTTCGAGCAGGACGAACTCGATTAAACTCGAAGTCAACGAACATAAACACTAAACACGTTTGAACTGGATGGAGGAAGTTCAAGAGGGACGAAATCTGAACTTGAGGAAGGAGGTTACTTTGATATTCTTTCGGGATTTTACTTCGTTTGGGATGGGAGGGTGCACCAATGTTAGCGTTGACTCAAAATTCTTAAATTTTGGGGAAATGTTCAAGTTCAAGAATAATTTTCGAACCATTCAGTTCAAAGTTATGAATAAAAAGATAGAATAGACTACGTTTATCTCGAGCAACTCAACCCAGCTTGAATTCAGCTTGGCTTGACCTCTGCCATTTGAATTACATGTAAAAGGTCATCAATTCCGAATTCAAGCTGGCTAAACCTGCTCGAGATAAACGTAGTCATAGATTAATTGCAAGAAAATAAAAGAAACTAAACACACACAAACCCGACTATATTAATTGCAAAGTTTGACCACTTTACTTATAAATCCTAAATTTATTGGTAGTCGACTATTTGCTTCTTTAAATAATTTTAACCAACCTCCATGTATTAGTTTGAATTCTGATACTTTGGCTGTCTAAATTTCTTGTTTTTATGCGTTTGAATGACCGAAATTACCAATTTTTATTAGGTACTTCTTCTAAAGGTGGAGTATTGAAACTTCAAAGTTCATAAGCTGGAAAAAAGGACTTTCATAAAAAATTTGGCATTAATTTCGTTAGGTAATTAAGCTTTTAGTTACCATTGCTGTTATTAGAAATCACTAAACAATTGGAACCTTCACATTTTCAAAGTTATAGCCAAAATTTGTTAGGATTAAAAAAAAATAAAATAAATCCCTCTAGAATTTCCATATTTCACGCCTCCATAGCTGCCACCAATTATGATAAAATTAAAAAAAAAATTGTACCAAAAATATCTCAAAATCATTATTACAAAAATTATTTTATAAATGTTCATAATAATAAGACCAATATCATTTTCTAAAAATATGTCCAAATGTGATAAATATTATAGAAAATGTCCTATAAAAAATTAAGGACATACTAAAATTTTTTTAAAATGCAAATATCAAATATACTGGGTGTTCCATTAAAAAAAGCCTGCACTCCAACTATGTAACACCCTGAGCTAATGCACAACAATAAACAATTTTGTAATTTAAGTTTTTATCCTATCTAAAGATATAGCTACCGTTTTCGCACTAAAAACTCACCCTGTATACAGGGTGTCCCAACTAAAACTTGTCCTATCTGAAATATAGGTCCTTTTGAAAATAACAAAAAGAATGATAAAACTGGTCAATTTTTATTTCGAAGAAGACTTATGGCAGTTTCCAATTTCAATTTTCAACCCCCTCACCTCCAGCACCACCCACCAAAATTATTAAATAGAAAAGGGGGTTAATCCTATAAGTTGCAAAATTATTAAAAAAATAGAAATTGTTTTGTATTTATGTTTTCAATTGTACATAAATGTACCAGAGAATAATTTTTAGCAATTTAATAATTTAATGAAAAACTCTCAAAGAATCGATGAATTTAAAAAACTGTGTAATCTGTTTAGGGATTTAAAAAGTTTTGGATAAGTTGGTAAAAACTTCTTTTGAGGTAAAAAATTAATGATTTTGAAAAATAAAAAAAAAAGTGTGAAAGTTTCAAGAATATAGTAATTTATAAAAATAAATAAAGTAAAAAATATTTGTAATACCCAATAGTTTTAACATCTGCAACCAAACTATCAGATCCTGCAATTTACCAATAAAATTGATCCTTGGATTTCTAAAATTATATAATCAGTAACGTACTTAAGCAAGTAAAAAAATATATGCAATATAGTTATATAAAGAATTAGGCATTGTAACTATATTTTAAATTTTAAAATTAAAAAAAAATTGAAAAAACTCCTTTTCTACTATAATCTTAAAATATGTGGCACATAATATTCCTATTATGAGTAGTAATTCTCTCAGTGTTTTAAACATAAAATATTTTTAATAAACTCTTAAATATTTTTATTATAAAAATTGGCACATTTTCTATTTATGGAAAGTGCTAAAGAATATTTTTCAAACTCAATTTATTATTTATATTAATAGAACCGTTAAAATGTTTTATCACTTAGATGTGAAATTTAAATATAATTGCTTGCAAATATTAACTATTTTAATTTTTATCATAAACACATTATGTAAAAAATTCTTCAAAATTAGTAATTGATTTTTTTGCAAATAATTGATATAAAATATGTACATGTTTTTTTTTTTAATTTTAAATGAAAATTCTTAAAATTCAAGTTATGTTGGTTGCCTGCATTAACAACTATAATTTTTTGATGATATAAAAATAAATTGTATAATATTACTCGCATAGGTATTTCACAATGGTATTTCTCATGGTGCTAATATCTCCTAATTACAAGCTTTTAAATGTAATTATAATGTATGAAATTAAGCTTTTAGATAATGTAAGGAGTGTTAAGTTAAATACCAAAGTTAAGTTTAGACGTGCATAACAAAAGTTCCAAAATTAACTATCTCTAAAGTCAAGATAATACATTGTTTTGGAATACCTTGGATTATCTTAAGGTTCCATGTACCTATTTGTAATCCGATTTGCTTTACTTAGTGGTAATTGATTGAAGACGATAAAGAACTTTTGTATTATAACAATTTAAGAAAAAAATGAAAGCGGGAAAATTGGTATTTTTTCATAAAATTGTTATATTATTTTATTTGTAGTTTACAAACTGAATTATATAATGAAATATCTAGAATTTAATATAATCTACCTGTGTAAATTCCAAATAGACATCAGTAATAAACTAATACAAAGCTTTGGAAATTTCATTGAAGTCAGTTCGACTAAGATAATTAATATATTTAAGAATAAAAATGTAATTACAAAGCAATAGATTTGAAGTAACGAACATATGCACAATCCTGGAAACCACATCCGTTTCCTTTATTAAGCTACTGAAAATTCGATAATGAAATTCCTTTAATTAATTTCAAAGGGACGATACTTGATTGATTCATTTTCCTTTGTTAGTAATTCTTATCATTAGAGAAATAAACTTAAATTAGTGAAAAATACACGTGTAGTGCGTTTTAATTTAAAATTAAGAAAGTGAAAAAATAATAGAAATATGAAGTTTCTAAGACTTTTTGTTTTGTATAAATTACTTATGATATTCTGATTATTATTGTGTGTTTTTAAAAATTTACCTTTCAGTAATAATTTAAATTAGGAAACGAAAATTTGTGCAGATAAGTTTCTTGAGAAAAGAATAAAGTCTTTGTAGATCATTATGAAACAAATCAAAGTTGAAAGTGGATTCGATGTCATTAGCTGACTTGCACATTCTTTGAAACGCAAAGGTACACCATAATTAATGGAATGAAAGAAAATACTAAAGGCAATCTTGTTCCGCATCTGACTGGGAGGAACATTCAAGTTGATTTTCATTAAAAACTGAGAAGCAGTCCATCATCTAGATTCTAAATGATAATTTTGAAACGACATTAATGATATTTCTTCGAGCCTCAAGAGTTTGTAACATTAGGACATCTTCATGCAGCTCAGAAACGATATCTTCTTGATGAATACCCATCTTGAAGTCAATAAGCCTCAGGATTTTGTGCTGAACACGTACCAATTTGTTAACATAGAACTTGTAAGAAGGAATTGAAGACCAATATTCAAGATGAGGTATGAGGTAAGAAGCAATCCGCGATAAAAGAGAATAATTAATTCCAGCTCTGAAGATTTTATTTAGAAG
Organism: Stenus bimaculatus; assembly: GCA_963971135.1. Taxonomy (NCBI): domain Eukaryota; kingdom Metazoa; phylum Arthropoda; class Insecta; order Coleoptera; family Staphylinidae; genus Stenus; species Stenus bimaculatus. The sequence continues at coordinate 27,323,699 of OZ020185.1, forward strand.
CAATAAATTGTCGATTTTATCAAAACCCTTTGATAAATTAGTATACATGGTTCGCCAAAAAGTCCCGGGACAGCGCTGTATTTTTTGATTGCGTGAAAATATTTTTTCAAAAATTTGCATACTTATACAGTACCATAAAAACTACATTCTGATATGTTTTAGAACTTCCCCCTCTTTGGGAGGTCATCTTGGAGACAGAATTAGTTCGTACACTGAAGTTCTTCAGGTTTTTAACGCCCTTTTCGACGAACGTCCCCCCAATTTCAAAGTCAACTGTTGAAAGAACTTTATGACGGTTTGAAGAAGAAGGCACTGTAAATAAAAGACAGAAAAAGAAGTGGTAGACCGAAGTCTGCAACTAGCGAAGAAAATTCGGAATAAGTACTTTTGTCCTTTATTGGGGATCCTCACACCTCTTTAACAAAGGCAACTCAATTCCATGACGTTAGTGAAAGTTTCGTCCGTAGAATTCTGAAAACCAGTCAATATACTCCGTATAAGTGCCAATTAGTACAAGAATTGTCCGAGGATGATTATAATAGAAGGCAAGAATTCGGTGAGCAAATGCGGGCAAAACTGGACAGGGACTCAAATTTTTTTCAACGCGTAGTTTTTTTTTGAACGAAGCCACTATTATCTAAATGGTCATGGTAATCGACATAATTTTGGATATTGGAGTGATGAAAAACCAAGATAGATGCAGGAGCATCACACTCAACGTCCTCATCCCTGATAGCACCTCCTATCGTGGAAAAGCTTTTTTTACACAATATTCAATGATTTTTCTTTACAAAATATCAATGGTAACTTAGATTTTTTTCCACACTGTTTTGATAAATTGAATTCTTAATAACGTTTTAATAAATCAACATAATGGCATCTGGTTTAGAGGAATGTGTTTTTCATTCTCTTTAAAATAAGTTAAAACTCGATAGGGATTGCAATTTAAAAAAGCAGGGTAGTTCTCCCCACGTGACCTCCCCAAAAAATGGGGAAGTTCTAAACCATCTCAGAATGTAGTTTTTATGATACTGTATAAGTACGCAAATTTTTGAAAAAATATATTTACGCAATCCAAAAATACAGCGCTATCCCTGGACTTTTGCCGGACCCTGTATACATATAGTATCTACTTGCTACCCCTTCTCCAATGCGAAAACAAGAAAGTTTTCAAATGTAAGCAGATTGGTGATGAGCAGCCTGGAGGCCTGATGAGAGAAATTGACAAAAAGTTTTCAAAGACTTTCGCAGGCGAGGATATAATCGATATTTGCCTGTAATTAGAAACATCGCTCTTGTCACCTTTCTTGTGCACTGTTATAATGTGAGCTATCTTCCAAGAGTTAGGAAAATCATCTACTTATTAAACAAGACCCACATAGATCTACATAAAGAAATGGAGCAATAAGGAATTTGGGAAGCAGACCAGTACATTAGTTATGTCAATATTCAAGGACTAAATATTAATATGGCTATTCAAAAAAATAGAAGACTGTGCAGCAATGATATCTGAGAAGGCATTATATAAACTGAAGAGAAGTGAGAGTAGAACAACTCAGAGTAATACCGTTGTAATACCCAATAGCCAAACCATACTCGGATCACTTGGAATTAACAAAATTCTGGGACGGCTTAGTGTAATTATTCTTTAAGGGCAATCATCCCGGTGCTTTTTTTGACGTTTGCTTGGGGACCCTTGGACGCTTTGTTTCTTAATATTTTTTCATTTTCTTTTTTATAGTAAAGTACATTCATGAACCTTTCGATCGGACAGACTCAATTTTTACAAGAGTTAAAATTATGTTAGATATGTTCCATCAAAAAGTGTTAATTTTACACACAATTAAAGAGTGAATTAAGAGACTATAAATAAAAATATCAAAAAAGGAGTCTGTCCGTTCGAAAGTGCATATATTCAACTTTGTTTGTGCAAAATTTCAATTTTTTTTGTTTATTAATAACAAAGGTACAGGGGACTTTTTGAAGGTAAATTTCTGCAAGCGCTCCTGCACTGTGAGGGGAGGGGGTGTGTCTTAGTGGATTAGTGCCCAATATAGTCCCAAAGTCATACGGATGATTTTTATTATCAAAATATTGAATTTTGAGTACAAATAATCAGTTTTTGCTGTTTTCGATTCCTATGACGTCACGAAAGGAGGACTGGTCTTAAGTCATTTTACATATTCTCAATGTAGCGTGTTACGTGCCATCTATTGGAGTTTACAAGTAGACCGAAGTTCACTGAATCTATTATAAGACGTATAAAATTAGCTTTAAGGCAGAGTCAAACAATTTCAGAAATTTAGAAAAGTTGGAGATGGGTGTAAGTGCCACAATGAGATAATAACGGCATTATAAAAATATGAATAGATATATTGATGTTGAGATTAGCAAAAAGAAAATCCAAATTGGTATTAACAGAAGCATTGTTATTTAAAAAAAAAACCCTTTTTGAGTTTTTGGTGTGTCAATTTTTTTTGGGTGTTTACGGGGTAACTGACTTCTTAAATTTAATCTATTTTTTATTTATATTTGTAGGAAGAATCTTGGAAAAATTGGAAAAAAGTTTTTTGAGATATTTTAAGAGCTAGTGTAGTTTCAAGTGAATCGGGTTTCATTTTTTCTCCCGAAAACTATTGAAGTTAGCGATTTGAATTTCTTAGCAAAGAAAAATACTATGGAAAGACTAATTTTAAAAAAATATTTCGTTAAAATCGCTTTCTTGTTTTTTCTTGGAAAAAAATGGCAAAATTTAGGCAAAATTTTGTTATTGTACTCTGGTTCGGACTCTGGATGGTCTTCGATTTGTGAAAAGTGAATAACTTTAGAGCAAAATTTTGGCTCAAAACGATCTTTTTTCTTATAATATAGGAGTATTATGTAAAATATAGCTAGAGCTACATTTTCAGTAATATCTCGAAAACAATAGTATATTGTTTTATTAGGAGTTAAAGAAGTACCTTTTGTGGAGAGCATGTCGGTTTGCGGGACGAGTTTTCCGAGTCCCGCGGATACATGTGAGCCACAAAAAGTTCTTTTACTCCGAATAAAACATGCTATTCTTTCTTCAAACGTCGAAATTTTTAAAATAATAATATAATAAATAATTTTAAAATTTGACATTTAATTTACATACAACACACAATACAATGTTAGTGTATATTGGGTTGCCTAAAATTAATTTCTGGTCTGTCCTTTTATTCCTTGTCAGTGTGAAGTAGTAATTTCTACTCCTAGGCAGTACAAAGTGACCATAGAATCAACGAACATAAAAAGTGACATTTTTAAGCCTGTCAAACGTCACAGAAGAATGTACTTTAATCAGTGGCGGATTATCGCACAGGCGCATGAGGCGCGCGCCTGTGGCCTCCTAATTGAACCGGCCTTAAAAAAATTGAAAAAAAATTATGCAGTCACATTTTTTTACCAGTCATGGTCGTTTTTGAAAACTTCTATTCAAATAAACCATAAACCTAACAAACTAATTATACAAAGGAGTTTTTCTTTCCAGTTCCAGACAAGTTGACTTTAAAAAAGATTCTCTTTCTGAAATTTCTGAGACCCACCCAAAAAGAAGTGCTCAGAAGAAAATCCTAGACAATAGACGAGGTTTCATCAACAAGAAAACTAATAGGCAGGACCAGCTTTTTTGATGGGTCATTGAATTTTGTTCCTACAAAAAATGTTGTTAATTCGAAATTTTGTTGTAGTTCATAAACTATTTGATCATTTTAAAAGAAATAAGTTGAAAAGTCAAGCTAATTAATGCCATTTTGGCTTGAAGTTAAAAATATCATCAGAAGAATGTTTTGATCGAAAAAAATTCTTCTTTCAAAAAATTAACGAGATTTCACCTTTTTCTTGATTGTTTCACTATCTTTGAAACAAGCCCCATAAAGGTACCATTTTTTATATCCGTAAAACTTCACATTAAACTCTGTCAATTAAGATTTTCTTCTGAACACTTCTTTTTGGAACACCCTGAATAATTTAGTTACTTCTTTAATTTTAACTTTTGGTTATATTTTACAGTTCATCTAATTCCATGAAATTTTTTGAAAAAGAGAAAAACTAGATGTTTTTCCAAAGTATCTGAAAATGCTTAACCTGCCATTGCCATTTTTTACAAATTTCACCTATGGCGCTATATTCAAATTTTGCACTTCTAAGTTTTCCTTAAACTAACCCCTGAAACGTCTGAAAAATAGCGGCCTCAAAATCAGGTTGCGCCTCAGGCCTCCAAATGGCTTAAACCGCCACTGACTTTAATGACGTTTGAAGAAAAAATGAGTTATCAAAGTTATTTTTTTATCGTAAGAGTAGTTAAATTAAGAGAAATGTAACATATGGGGTTGAAATCGAAATTAAGGGTTTGATTTCACTTAAAAGCGTCAAAAAAATGACACTTTTTTTTGAATTCAAAAAACATCCATTTTAGTTTTTTGTTTTCTGTATGTAACTAGGAGTAAAAAGATTTCAGGTTTTCTTGTAAGTTGTATCACACTAATATGGACTTATACACGATAGAACTCAACTTTCCAAAACTGGACTTAGTGGGTTTTCCTTGTACGCCTACGATATAGAACTCCTCTCAAATTTTAACAATTGCGACCTATTTTACGGAAATAAATATTTTGCACATCATCATCAAAATACTTATTCTTGTAAGTTGTTTATGTGCTGTTCATTTTATTGCCCTTTTTATTAAAAATGAGTTTCATAATATTTACAGCTTCAAAATTATTTTATGAGAGCTGAAATCATCTCTCAAAAAACGAATCTAGTATTTTTGTGCATTTTTAAATTAATTTACTAAATTATTTGACTGCTCGAAATATATGTAAATATAAATGTCTGAAACGTTAAATATTTGTTTTTTCACGAAATAAAATCAAAAAAGTGACATTTGTGCTCTCATTTATGCGTGAGCTTAATAATCTTAAATGTTGACTGATGAAGAACAGTTTTCTACATTGACGTCAAAGTGCTTTTAATGTTTATGCTTTTATTGACAGGAGGAATGATACGAGTAGTTTTTTTCTTGAAAATCTTGATAAGTAACCTAAATGGTTTTAAAGTGTGCATTCAATTCAAAATCATTCAGAATTTATTTCGAACTCGAATCTATGAGTTTCACCAGAGCTACTTATGTTTAGATTAGTTTTATTGCGTTTCTATTAAAAGATAATTAGAACTTGTGGTTAACTTGCTTATTTTTCTAACTTCGAAAGGTATATACACGATTTTAATACGGATTTTAAATTTTTTTAATTTTCAAGTAATTATCATTTATTAACACAAATGAGGATATGAAACAAAAATTACTCCAAAAAATCTTGAGGGTTTAAAATCCTTTACATCTAGTTTTACTACAAGAAAGTTTTATTAAAAATTCCGGAAAATATTTGTTTGTTGTGGTAGGGATAAGAAAATTTAGTAGGGATGCGTCTGGACGCAGCGCGTCGGTTATATACATTCGTGGAACTTCACAGTTTCCCAAACGTCGTGCATCGGTTTTCCGAAATTGCAAAGAGCGCTTATCATAATCGCAGTACATCGATAAATTTACTATTTTACGAGTGAAACAAAAATAAAACAGTATTTATTTAATGTAGTGAAAATTACTTTTAATAATTATTAATACCTTAAAAGTTAGGATGGAGGTATGTTAAATGTTTCGTTAAAAATTAACAACATTAATAAAAAAAAAATAAAGAAATCGCTTATCTTTTTAGAATTAATTTTTATAAAAGTCTTGTAAAATAAATATAATTCAACAAATGACTGAAGATTTTCGTTTCGAATTTTTGTTAAAAATATCTGAGAAACTAAAAGGTTTAAAAAAAATTGTTTAAAAAGGTGAAAAGGCATATTCATAGTGGTTTCTTTGCTCAAGAGTAATTTTTATGTTAATTTTAATTATTACCAAGTTTTTTAATTTTCTATAAAAAATTTTTTTATTGACATCTGACGAAAAAAATGATCAATTCTTGATTTTTCCAAACAACTTTAATTTGAAAAAAATTTTCAAAACCATTTTTTTTCTAAGCCATTCAGTTGTTAGATTTGTCTAAAATTAAATAAGTCACCCTGTATAATCAATATTACATTTTCTTAAAATTATTAAGACTATTCAACTCACAAGTGATTAATTTTTGTGAAAATTAAATGACAAAAAAAATATTCCACATAAATTTAACCACTCATAATATTATACCGGATGTCCCATTTTTTCAGCAATTTTTTTGACAGGAAAAAAATCCTTATGAACTAATATTTTTTATTTGTTTAATTTTTATGGGACACCCTGTATAATTTAATTTCTTATTATATTTTGGATTTTGTAAGGTAAAGACAAAACCCAAGGACTACTTGGTTCAAATTTAAAGAGAATGATAATAAAATTATTTTATACAGGGTGTCCCATAAAAATCATTCAAATTTTGATATTTTAAAATTGCTGTAATTTTTTCGAAACAAAAAATTTCATAGGAAATTTATAGTTTTTCTATCTAAGAAATTTGCTAGACACCCTGTATATGATTATTATGAAAAAATAAATTTATTAAAAATATTTTACGGTTGAAAAATAATATTTCATATAACATAAAATTATACTATTTAAAATGATATTGTTTTTTCTAAAAATAAATTTAATATTTTAAACAATAAATTTTTAATACCTAAAAATATTTTTATTAGCAATGTTTCTCTTGTTGGCTTAGTTGTGTATTCAATATTTCCTACCCATAAAATGCATTGGCTTCTTTTCCAGTTTGAAACATAAAATGTAAAATTTTACGAGCAAAATTTTATATTAATTTTTTTGTGATTTTATTTTAATGGTCTTCTTGAGCTTTGATTGCCTTTTTGTAACCTTTTCTTTTTGAATTTATATTTTGAGAATGTCTGAGAATGTAGCAAATTATTAAAATGTTGTTTGATAAAAACATGAATACTACTTTTTGCTGCTTTATTAACAAAATATTTTTAAAGTGATGATGCAGTTTTTTGTGATAAATTTATTAATTGTGTGGTATTTTTAATAAAAACTCGACAGTGTCTGTCTTGCTACTGACATTAATTTAAAGGGTTTATATAAAATAAAGAAACAAAATCGAGCTAAATTGCGAATTTAATTAAAAACTTTTCCAGAAAACTTGTTGTAAAATAAAAAATACTTTGACGTGAGTAGAAATGAAAAATTATTCTCTTTAGGTTTTGTTACCATAAATTCAATATAGCTTTTACTTATTTTTGTTTGGTGAAAGCGATGAGGCTTCATGGACTTCCCGGAAAACCTCTTGCCTGAGGTAAAATTTCCTCAAATCTTTGAACGTTCGCACAACTGTAAATTTTATGAAATTACTTAAATTTAGTCATTAAATGTCGTTCCTGAATCAACACCGATAAAAGCGTTCATAATTTAATTACGGATTATAAATGCGGTTGCTTAAACTCCGCGTTGCTCCTTTATGTTTATGAAAGGGTAGGTTAGGTTAGATTATAGGAACTCTGAATTTTGGGCTTGAAAAGGATCAATGGACGTGTGTATTAATTAATCGTTTCGTCCAACAAACTTCCATTATACAAATGAAGAATTATGTATGGCATAAAACGCATATTTGCATGCAATGGAGTTAATTTTAGTAAGGCACTCCTAAATTGTTTATCTTTTAATTAATATACAAAAGGTAGTTAATTTGTCCCCATGCTATAATGCAGTTTTATCTTATAAATATATTTAGGTATTTTAGTAAATTTTAGTCTTCGAGCTTTCACCTTTTAATTGAATTATTAATTAAAACCAATTAAAAAGCTTTTATGCATCCTTTTCAGACACAACAATAAGCTAATTCTAGTATTCATTTAGTAACTTGAATATACAGGGTGATTTTTAAGTTAATACTTTTTTGATAGAAAGTAAAACTCAATAAACAAGTCATTTGGCAAAATATTTTGTATATAAAAGTCCTTAAATAAAATTGTTATTTATGCAACAAGTGCAAAAAGTGGATAATTTGTTAAGTACAAATATGCCTTTTGCACGAGTTGCATACACTATTTTATCTACGATCGATGATCATCAACCACTGAAAATAATAAAATTCCATAAAAACATGAAATTAATGATAAATATTGACATTTCTAAAGTTGTCAGGGCAAAAAGTTACGCATTTTTGCACTAGTGCTGAAAAGCATCACTTAAGTCTAGTTTTTTTGTAAAACTTTTGTGCACTCGTGCAAGAAAGCATGGTTTATGCACTCACAACTGATCGATCTCAGAAATGGCCTACTTTTTGCACGATCGTAGAAAAAAGATTTTTTGAAGTTGACATCAAAATGCGTGTGGTTCTTTTGGCACTAGTTTGGGTGGATCTAAAAAAAATAAAAAAAGCTAATGAAATACATTTTCTTTAAGGCGCACAGTGAGAAAAATGCCCGAAAACGTGGGCAAAACCTCAAAAGTGAAGTTTCGATTTTGGGAGTTTTTTTGTCCCAGGTACTTAAGTCAGACATTTTTGGCATATAACATGACCATTTATAAGGCCTTCAAGCTTGCGCTGGCACTCCTTTAAACTGATCACTGTTTTGTATTTGTATGAACTTGGATTTGAAAAATGGATTTTGCTTATGATTACATATACATATGGTGATTTTTATGTTTGGAACTAAAGCAATCATGCCCAAATGGCTGGATAAAATAAACTGATATTTGGTGGGACTAACTATGGCCTTGGTACAAATATTTTAAGATAAAAACTAATTTTTTTAATCGCTCGAATTTTTGACACGGCAGCCATCTTGAACTTTTTTTAAATGGCAACATATGTCATGCAAACATCATTGGAAAGCTAACGACAGTTCATAAAATAATTATTTAAATCATATAAAATAAATATTGATAAAATTTTGTAATCCATTCAATCTTGAAACTTTGTAATCCAACTTTTACTTTTTTGTACTTTCGAAAATAACAAAAAATAGCCTTCTTTTTATTATTCGTTCAAAATAAAAATATTTTAGGATCATAAAATAAAATAATAAAAGGTTTTAGCTCCTTTTTTGAGAGCTAAAATATTTTTATTTTGAATAAAAAAGGTAGGTATATTTACGACAGTCCATAAAGTGCGTTTTTTATGATTTAAATATTCGTACCAAGTTTCAAATTTTTTTATTGAGCCATTTGGGCATGATCGCCTTGGTTCCATACATAAAAATCACCCTGTATATTTTAACTGCCTACTTAAAATTTATTAAAATTCGTTCAGTAATAACGAAATCTAGCATTTTAAATATGCTTTTTTTTTCGTTTTTGCTCCAAGAAATATAAATTCAAAAAGCAAAAAGTTAATTTTCCCACGGTTTTTTGCTCTAAAATTAATTGCATCATGTTTGTTAGAGCATCCTTTATAACCTTAATTAAAATTTATCATCACAAATGGTTACGTTTTTTTTTAATTATTATTATTTTGTGGGTACAGCACTTGTTGTATCCAATCCTGTTATGTACATACAACATACATTATTAATTTAAATTTTATTAAAAATTGGTGTATACATACATATGTTTGAGGTCGTTGATTTTGAATTTTTAAATTTTTTGTAAAATAAAGAATGGCGTATAGTCAAATACAGGTTTTCAGCACAAAAATAATATATTGTTTTATTAGAAGTAAAAGTTCTTTTACTCCGAATATAAGATAAAACAGTAATATAATAAATAATTTTAAAATTTGACATTTAATTTACATACACACTACAATGTTAGTGTATATTGGGATGCCTAAAATTCACTTATACTCCGCCCTTTTATTCCTTGTCAGTGCAAAGTAGTAATTTCTACTCCTAGGCAGTACAAACAAAATGACCACACAATTAACGAACATAAAAAGTGACATTTTAAAGCCTGTCAAACGTCACAGAAGATTGTACTTTAATGACGTTTCAAGTATTTACATTCTGTCAACAAAATTATCAACTTTAAAGTCACACTAGTAAAATTATGGAAAAAACTTCATCTACAAATGTTTCAATATGAAATATTAAAGTAAAATGATTTTTATAATAATACAATTTATAGACGAAGCTTCTTGTAAAGAACTGATTTAGATTTGTGTTCTGTATGTGATTATGAATAAAAGTTGCTTGCTTGAATTCGTCTGAAAAATTTATAGTGCAACGAAGCGTAATAAATTACTCAAGACTTTCTTTACTGGAGAAATAAGAATAAAACCCTCCAGTTTAATAAAATTAAGGGCGATATTTTATTTAACAAAATAAAAATTAACTAGTTTCAGGCAGAGCATTTCGATTAACTAGATTTAAATATAATTTAATGAGAGTTTATAAACTTTTAACTAGCAGTTATTTAAATACTTAAAATTTATATTCACCAGAATAAATAATATACAGGGTGACTCGCTGAAAACTTCAACAATGGTGCATGTCTTTAAATGAAAATTAGGAAAGTTTATCATGCAAGGCTTAATTAAAACACGTTACTGCAATTTCCCTTTTAATTAAATACTCAAAATATTTCCCACCACTTTCTTTGCAGAAAGCGAGACTATTTTAAAAATCTTGACGAGTATTTCTAAAATTAATCTTCTGGAAACATTTATTATCCAGTGGAGAAACTAGTAGTGCTCTACGAATTTTAGTTTTTGGAGCTTCGAATTTTCCATTCAAAAATTGGAATTTCATAATAGTTCTAACTATTCGAAAATTAAGTAATTGTAAGTAAAAGCTTGAGAAAATAAATATTTATAATGATCAAGCTAAAATAAGGTAACTAATTATTGATCTGAAGTTTACGTGTTTCTCCTTTAAAACTTCTACTTCATCTCTAAAATCAGTATTTCTCTTTTAACATTTTACTATACAAAAGTCTTTAGTTTTCACTTAATTTTTAGTCAGTCAAAGTATGTCGAAATAAACATGTTATGTAAGTTTCCAAAGAAAGCGTAATTTTGTATGGTGTCGCAGATCAAAAATTAGAATTTCCAACCTTCAGTAAAATCCAAACTAAGCGCACTGTAAAACATACAGCCGCTACTCTGTATTGCGCAGCATGCGAACCGAACGTTGTGTACTAAGCTCGCGTGTTTCCGTCGCACGTAGCGAGCACCCCACCACTTTCCCGATCAACCCCGGTACCCCGTTAAGCACCGGGCTTTTCTTCCTAGCAGAAACATTCCAATTCGGATGCAGATTATTAAATCGAACAGCAGTTCGAAGTGCTCATCGTTTTTCTTCACCGTATTCTTTACTACTAAACCACGTTTGGAAGTTGGTTACATAACCCAAAATTACGAAAATATTTCAAATTTGGAGTAATAAAAAAAATGTTATTTTGAATTGAAGACAACTGCTTTATTTTATACAATTTCAAATCGTGGACGTAAACGTTTTTGACAGTATTTAAACTACACTTTATAATAGCAGCTACCAAAATTTCATTTAAAAATTGAGATTTCTAGAGTTCTGGTCGCCTCCCGGAAAAGTATTGACATATAAAACAGGTGCTTTTTATTTGATTTCAAGCATCAGTACATATTTTACGGGTTTTATTTTAGACTTAAATAATAAATCTGTTTTGGGTTTTGTAAAATAGGTACAAACATGTATTTTAAATACAATTTTTGACACTGGCAAGGTGCTGGTATCCTCCATTTTATGCAATTTAAAGCGCCCATTACCGGTAACTAAAATTCCCACATGCACTAATCTAACGGTATTTGAACTTTTCAGTGAGGCACCCAGTTTTTGATATTTTCACTCAATAATAAATCAAACTCGATTGAATTGTTGAAATATACTTACTCACTTGGTTGGTTTATCTCAGCTGAATTGAATTTGGGCTTTGTGAAATGTAATTGGGGTATGCGAGAGACAATTATTGTTGACAAAGAACACTCACCCATTCTATTCAATAAATTGTCTATCTGAATTTAAGCTTTCTTTAAATATTTTATCAGTCACTCCATTGAGTTTCTAATCCCCTGGGAAAAACCTGAAATTCTCAAAGCGCTTTAGATATATTTATTCTGCCTTTTCGAATCATTTTATTTTAAAATTGCTTTAAAACATTGAAACAAACAATGAATTTTATTAAATTTAAAAATATGCAAGTATGCATAATTTAATATGTACACCAACATTTATTAAAAATTATATCTGATGCATCTTTTTATTTTTTTGCAGTAACAGTTATGAAGAAGAATAGGTTGCATTTTCTCATTTGAGAACTGAATTTAATAATGCACCAAGGGACTAGAAAGTATATTCATCAACAACGAAGTCGATAAAGTGATTTTACGAAAGGAATAAGTGAATATTTTTAATATTTCATAAAAAATCGCTTTTATTTCTGTAGTACGTGAGTATAAAGATTACAATGGAGGAGTTGGATAATACAACAGCTGACGAATTGCTTAACAGAAGCATGAATGTTGATCTCAAATTGATTGATAACTACCTTTATAATAAAGTGGTTGATCCACCAGCAACGGTCATCCTCATTGTATTTTATAGTATTTTAATTATATTGGGAGCTTTGGGAAATATGCTTGTGGTAAGTCCAAAAATTTTAGTGATAAAAATAAATGTTTGGGATTAAAATCGTGCAAAAGCATAATTGAATTTATATTTAGATTATTACCGAATTTGCAAATATTTTCGAGTAAAGTACCTACATGCAAATTTAAGAGCGTGAATATGAAAAAATTCGAAAGCTTTTAAAAAGTTGCATTTATATGTTCGAGCACTTCGCTACTCGTATTATCGCATTTTGCAGAAACGTGATTTTGGAAATCCTCGAATAATATCAAGGTTTAATCGTTATGCTAATATTTGGATATTATTTATTGATAAGTTAATTAAGTCTATGCTATCAAATTGATTGATTATGTAAATATGGGGTTCGAAGAAGTATTAAATTATTTGCTTGTTTCAGATAATTTCGGTTATAAGAAAACCAGCGATGAGAACTCCCCGAAACATGTTTATCATAAATCTCGCTGTCTCCGATCTTCTGCTTTGTGCAATTACGATGCCTCTTACCTTAATGGAAATTTTAACGAAATTCTTTCCACTTGGAAACTATTCTTTCGTTTGCAAACTCATCGGTGCCTTGGAAGGTACTAGTGTCTTTGTATCTGCAATTACCATAACAGCCATTGCTTTGGATAGATATCAAGTAAAATATTTTTATTAAACTTATCTAATTTTATTCCAAATCTTTAATTGTAGGTGATTGTTTATCCTACTAAGAAGAGTTTGGAGCTTTGCGGAGCTCTTTTAATTCTTCTCCTGATTTGGATTATTGCACTGATATTTGCTTTACCCTCATTCATTTTCCGAAAACTTGATCATTACGTTATTAAAATAAACAACACAGATCTACACATCAATTATTGCTACGAAAATTGGCCCGGACCTTTAGGAAGATACCACTACAGCATTTTCAGCCTCATATGTCAATATTGTCTCCCAATAATTATCGTCTCGGTAAATGCTTTAAGTAGACCAAAAATAATCAAATTAATATCCAATTTTTTCCAGGCTGCTTACACTCGAATTCTATACAAGCTTCGTGCTCGCTTCAATACAGGAATAGTGGCTCAAGATCATACATCAAGAAAACAAGTTCGTGAAAGACGTCGACAACGAACTAACATCCTACTAATTTCCATTGCGGTGATTTTCTTCTTGAGCTGGCTTCCTCTAAATTTGTTCAATCTTATCGGGGATCTTTGTAATATCATTGATTTTAATAAAGGCAGCACACGAATTGTATATGCAGTGTGTCATATGATGGGTATGTCTTCTGCTTGCTCCAATCCAGTACTTTATGGCTGGTTAAACGAAAATTTTTGGAAGGAATTTCAAGATATCATGTGTATTATGAGAAAAGGAAGTATGAAGACTGCAACGAAAAGATTGTCCTTCCGAAAAGCTGATGAAAGGTCAATGAATTTACGACCGGATTTGGTTGCTGATTTTAATGCTGGAACTTCTGTTAACACCGAAATGTCACACCTAACTAAGTGCTAGCCTTTAATTAAGTGCAAAGAATTGAAAAGTGGAAAGGTACATTTATAATAATAGTGACGTTATTTAAAACAACTGTATATAATTTATTTATTTGGTTTAATGGAGTTCCTAAAGATAATTAGAGCGGTAGGACAATTTTTCGACAAGAAGGATTTTCCTTTATTATTTATAACGAAGGTAAGTAGGTGTATTGGTATATTTTGTACGAAAGAGATTTTTGTTAAAATATGACATTTCTAAACTTAAATGCTTGACTATTAAAAGATAAGCAAGTCGACTGAGAAATATCGTGAAAGTTTTCCGGTAAACCAACTAGAATAAACAAAATTAATATTATAATCTTTATGGTAAATCCTCATTCCATGTAATAAGTATTTAGATTAACCTTAAGAAATCTCGAATCTAACGTAGTATGTACTTATCAAAATACGTGCAGGTTTTATCAAAATATTTATTTTTCTAAAGACATTTATGTACCTATTTAATAAAAATTTTAATCATTTATGAAAAAACTTGTTTTTAAAATTTGTTTACTGTTGTCATGAATAAAAGCAAATGTAATAAAGTAGGGCTGAAAATAAAATATATTTAATAACCATATTTGTATCAAAAACGTCATAAATACAAATTCTCCTTGCTTTAACGTTGAAAAACAACAGTAGGAATAAAGCCTTGATAATAACGTTCTTACGGTTATGACTGAATAAAATTATTGGAGATAAGTAAATTTATTTTTTGTTTATAAAATTTTGATTGAAGAAAATTGTATAAAAACCCAAGGGACTGTAAAATGATTATTGTAATAAAAGAAAATAAGTTGCCTACACCGCCGGCGGTATTATGTTTTCAAACCAAAAAATCCGCCGGGGTCTTACAATAATTATGACAAAAATTCGCCATATGAATTTGAAAATTCTAACGCAGTTTTCGTAACTAAACCTAACTTAACCTAACCCGAATCTAAATTACCTATGTATATTAATTAATTCCGGCGGTTTTTTTATTGCAATAATAATAATACCGGCTCTGGCGGATTTTTTTTTGTTTGAAAACATAATGTTTTTACTGTTACTATTTTAATTCCCATATAATACTCCACAATTGTATTAATTAAAAAAATTTAAAACAATATATTTTTATACTATAAAAATTCTTTAATACAATATAAGAAAATGTTAAATAAAATTATGTGAAAATCTACTCTTTGCTTAGTAAACGAGTAAATTCTTAACGGTTCATAATGCCGAAGAGTCCACGGATCTTATGACACATTAAGGATTTTCCACTAAATTTTCTTTCAAGCAAAGTGGTACTTTATTACCAAATCTGTAAATACACACAAACACTTTATAATGTACATAAATTAGTGTTTGCACACCCTCTTCGTATTTGAGGTAATTTTTACGAACAAGGAAATTGATATTTAATAGTCTACTTAATTTATAAAAATCTCTACTTAAGAACAATATTTATAAAAAATTAATGTATTAAATTTTTGTTATATTATATTTTATAAGAAATAAATGTTTTTTATTAATTTTGTTTTTATATTCAACCTTTTTTTTTTATTAAAAAATGAGTAATTTTGATGTAAGATACATTAGGCTAAAAAACCATACAGGGCCCAACGAAAACGAAACGGTTGAGTTTTAAAATAGTAAATAAAAAAATTTGCAAAAACGCTCGGACTTTGATTTCGAGGGTGACATATTTTGGAATAGAGATGATGCAAAAATCCATTCAACCCCGTGCAGTATGTACACAGCCCCTAAAATTATAATAGGCATGATGGGATATGTAATATCTCTTTGGAAAGATTTTTTTAGCTTGAGTAATATACGAAAAACAAAAGTTAAATCGATCAATTCGTTTTATAGATATTTCAAATTAACAATCCACAATATAACATGTTAAATTTTAAATATCTTTAAAACTAATTGACTGATTTAACTTTTGTTTTTTTTTTGCATGTTACTCGTTAAAAAGATCTTTTCAACAAGGTATTACTTACCCTATTATGCGTTTTAATGAACACTACCCCTTAACTTCAAAATTGAAGGTTCCAGTAGTTTGGTGATTCACGATATCCAAAGTAAAGGGCCTTAATTACCAAACGAATACTACAATTTTATAAAAACTCTATATTAGAACTTGTCCATTTCAAAGTTAAAACTTCATATTCAGAGGATACATAATAATTTTTATAAAACTAAAATAAATATAATTACACGAAGGAACTAAAAACTATAATGTAGAACTTATTGGGTTTATAGGTGATTCGAAGTTAACAAATTTATGCGACGTCAAAAACTTTCAAACTCCACCCTATACCAACTAGGCGAGTCAACATTATCCAAATATCCTCATAGTTTGCTGTTACTCCTTCTATTCATTGATCACCACGAACGTAACTACAACACACATCCTCATAGTTTTTAAAATTTTCTAAAAAATCAAAAAAAGAGTGAAGCTTGGCGATAAATTCAACATGTATGACAAAATCGATTAACATAAAAGTGTGCAGCAGGGAAGCTCAATAGTTACTTTAAAAAATAATTAGACTACAGGCACACAATCAATGAACCATCAATAAAATTTCATCAACCTAAAAACAATATATGATGTAAAGTCCAACCGGGATAAAATCAAAATTAGCTCATTGATTGACCACACGGGACAACACTTTAAAAACTACGTTCGTTGAGTTAAATCAATAGACCATAATTAGTAATTAAATAGTGCGAAACTAGTTAAAACATTACAACGAATTTGCATAAACCAAAATGGTTGACACCGCAATCCGGAAACATAAATTTTTGGCCGAAGTCAAATCAACAATTTCTATAAACCAAATATTGGCGCCATCTGAAATGAATAAATATAACAAAAGATTACAAATAAAATAACAACAAACAGAAAACTTTCAATCGTGTATCTAGGCAAATACAATGAAAAATTTTATTTTATTAAATACAATTAATTTTGATTTTTATAATTTTTTCCTTTTTGATTTTAATACAATCTTTAATTTTTTCTGGTAAACTATTAAAAACGGATAACTGAAAGTCTGACAAATGGATTTTTAAAATAATGCAAATTTGACAATCTCATATTTTTCTAAAATATCTCACATTAATCCCGCGTTTAAATTGTATAATAATTTTGTGATAGAAATTGTAAAATTGTGGTTTTTAAGTTTCAGGTGTACTCCAAATATTGAATCGTTATTATTTGAATTTTTAGAGTGTAGATGACCTCCCTACCAGTCTTGCCAATGTAAGTAGCCTCATAATCATCACATTTTATGTAGTACACTCCTGACTTTTTCTCTAAGTTTGTAAAAGGTTGGTGTGATCCATTATAAAGAGATGATTACTTTGGTAGTTGAATAAAATGTACTTATCCTTATATCCAAATTTTATTTTATTTTCTCACTTTACCGGTTTCGGCCTGGGCCATCATCAGAAGTGTACTACAAAAAATTGATTTACGTAAAAATAGGTACAGAATAGTCACAATAGTCTAGTTATTTTTAAGAATCTTTCAATATTTTAAAAAAGTTGAAACAAGTTAAAAGTTTTTTATAAAAATTCTTCAAAAAGTTAAAAAAGGTAAAATTTTTTTTTAAGTTAAGAGGTTAAAAATTTTGAAAAAATTAAAAAGTTATAAATTGAAAAAATTGAAATATTAAATTTATTTAACTTAAAAATGGTGATGCATTCTCTAAGGGTATTATATCTTTATTATTAATTAATAAGTCAGACAATTTATTTACTGGTTTATACACTATTCTAATATTTTCAATGTTGTCTTTAAACACTTGGGATAATTTGTAGGAGATATTTTGATTCAAAGGTAAAACTATAGTCCTCACATTGTCAAGAACAACTGGCTTAACTATATTCGATTCCAATACAGTGGCTTGTTCTCGTAACCTTTATATTTTGTTATTTCAAAATTTTCGGCAAACCTAAAAACATAAAATTAAAACTTCGGAAGTGCTTTTTTCGCCCAAAAAAAATTTTCTTCCCGGATTTTTCAAAAGTTTGCTTTTTTGCCAAAGAAAGTGATATCGTGGGTTTTGGAAATTTTAGGAAACAGCTCTCTCCCTATCGACGAATTTATGAATCAGTGAAACTAGTATAAACGACGCTATCTATTGGTAGTTAAAATTCCCAATAGTTACACTACCTACATCAAATCATTGAAAATATCAATATCAATATTTGATGATACCTTAACTC
Organism: Stenus bimaculatus; assembly: GCA_963971135.1. Taxonomy (NCBI): domain Eukaryota; kingdom Metazoa; phylum Arthropoda; class Insecta; order Coleoptera; family Staphylinidae; genus Stenus; species Stenus bimaculatus. Next base: position 27,342,001 of record OZ020185.1, read on the forward strand.
TTCAATCATTAAAATTAATAATGAGTTTGGAAAATATCTTGTAACTGAATTTTAGGAAACAGCACTCTTACTTAAAGAAAACAAAATATGAAAACATCTTGAAAATTATCCTTTTGCATCCAATATGACTTTCGACCTTTTAGGGCATTGATCTCCTAATTTCGTTCTATTCCTCTTTAATTGCTTCGTATAAATTTTCTTTATTTCTTAATTATCTTTCTCGATGTGAAAATCTAAAATGCCCCAAAGGTGTCCAATGAGGTTTCTCTCTGGAAATTGTGACATCATCTATTCAAGTAGATTTTCTTGGAAAACCATCGTTTCACTAACTTGGCTGAGTGCTTCGAATCGTTATCTTGCTGAAATCACCACTCAGTCGCATTTCTTCTGAAGAAAATGGTAAAATTTGGTTTTCTAAAATGTTTCTATACCGAAATTTATTCGTTTTGTCCTCTGCTTGCATAATTGACACATCCCCAGATGAAGACAAAACGTGATTAATTGTCGGAATTTGGTATCTTTTGTTGTAATTTTTGTTTATGGGTGGTCTAACATACTGTCCACCTTCTGAACCAAATAGCATAATTTTACTTTCATCGGTCCAAGAGACCGTATTCCATGATTTCATAGTCATGTCGAATGCGATCTGGCAAACTCCATTTGGGTTCTTGTATTTTTCTTCAAAATTAAAGTGGTTTTTATGGTTTTGGAAGTCAGCTGAACGTTCTATTGGTCCAAAAACTCCTCTTGGAACGGCGGTTTCTCGGATATCCTCTTTTTTCATCCAGGCGATGGGTTTCTGTGGTTTTCCAGATTTACGTTACGTTTTGACACCACCACATCTAGGGTATTTCGCTATAATAATCGATACGGCACCTTTAATAACATCTAATGATTTTGCAATTATTTTTTCTTAAAATTATTGAACCAGCAAAAACCTCCGAGCATGCCCATTATGTTTAGTTTTCCGGCGGTTTTTTGATTGTTTGAAAACAAACTACCGCAGGGGGTCATTGAGATTCGTATTATTTCTAAATATCAATAGCCAATTTATTTTCTAAAGAAACAGTTTGAAAACTGTAGTATTTGAAAAAAACTTCTGAACTTTTATTAACTTATAAAGTCTCAAATTTAATTCTGTATTTTTTTAAATTTTTATTAAATATATGTTTTTACTATTTTTTTTTGTATTTATAATTATTTAAATAAGCAAATATTTAATTGTTTATTTTTTTTTAATTTCTGTGTTTATTAATTTATCATTACAAATTCAAAATGAGTAAAATAAATTATAATAAATAGTTATTTCACGGTTTATAATATTCACGATTAAAAAAATGCAGGTAAGTAAAAACATGTTTGTTATTTTTCTTCATCGCCAAACCATTGTAATATTTTTGGCCTTTTACTTATTAACATTTATTACCTTTTTTCTGATTCTCTAAATAAATTCGTAAAAATTAAATTCTTAATCTTTTGTGCCACTAACCTTAATGGCCTGATAAATTGCTTCTATAAATTTCTTTTAAAATAAAGACAATTAATGTTTTATTGCTTGAGGCCAATTGTACAACCATAATTTTAACTAGCAACGTGCTATACATATTTATTGACCATAAATACTTTTTTACATTTTTATATATTTTTCACTAAAATTTTGGTCAATATAAGTTAAGATTTTATATAGTTTTTAATCACAGTAAATTAATGTTATTAACGATAAAAAATCCTGTTTGAGTGACATATGAATGCATGTTGGATTATTATACAGGGTGTTCTGAAAAAACGTGGACTGAGATAGTAGAATGATCTTATCACTTTAAATTAGAAAAGTTCCTCTAATACTTAGCAAGGCTACACTCAGTTAATGTCCAATAAAAAGATAAAAATCCACCTAACCTTTCTTTCTATGAAGGAAACTCGATAAAAAATCTTAGTTTCAATTCCTCGGAAGTTAATAGAGAGTTTTTACTCCTAAAACGATGTCCCAAACAATGGAAAATGGATTTATTATTACAAGACAAACAATTTTTTTAAACTTTAAGGCGAATATCAGCAATTTTTATTTTAAAAATGACTAAAACCCATCTTACGAATAATAACATCCACTGGCTGCATATTTAAGTATATTTATAAATTTCAAAATAAATTCTTTAAATAATACATAAATATAGGCACGTTCAGAAACTGAAATTACAGAGAAAAAATACTAACCGAAAATACTGTTTAAAGTGTAGCATATTTTCGTATATTTTTTAACACTTTGGGATAAAATAGAGAAAAAAATACAAAATTCGGTTTTTCATTTGTAAAACATCTAAATTTTATACCAATTATTTTGACTCTATGGCCTTAGATAAAATGTACATCGTTTCAATTGATTACTGTATTTTTTTTTTATGTCGAAAAATTGAAAGAAAATAGAGCATTTTGGAGGAAAAATATATTTTTGGTTTATATTCTACTCTACTTGAATTATATGTACTGTAACATAGTAAGTAAATTTTCACTGCTATATTGTATATACAGGGTGGCCCAACTAAGAGTTCCCACCCAGGTTATTTCGAAAACCAATAATTTTTTAAAAAAACCCTGAAACTGGTCAATTTTTATTTAGCGGGGGACCAATTTTTATGGTAACGCAAGGGACAACCCCTCACCCAGTTATGCAGGGTAACTACCCCTTCAGAAATCTTAAAGGGCAATAGGGGTCAAGTGATACATCATTGTAAAGCTCCTACTATTCTCTATACAGGTGTCAGATTTTTTTTTAATTTGATAGAATATTTGACAAGTGGTAACATTTTCACGTTAGACATCTAAAACGTGTTTGTAACAGGTAACATGGGTTCAAAAGGCTTTTAAAGCTTGATTTTGTTAAAAGTTACAATAAAAATAAATACAGCCATACATTGAACCCCCACTAAATAACAATTGTTCAGTTTAAGGCTATTTTTCAAAAATTACTTGTTTTCATAATAACCTGGGTGGGAACTAAAAGTATTTTGAAAAAAGACTCTGAAACCGGTCAATCCTTATTAAATGGGGAATCAAAGTATGATTGTAATTATTTTTAACAAAATCAAGCTTTAAAACCCTTTTTAGCCCATGTCACCTATTTAAAACACGTTTTACATGTCTAACGTGAAAATGCTATAACTTCTCAAAAATTCCATCAAATTAAAAAAAATATGACAGTTATATAGAGAATAGTCGGAGCTTTACAATGATGTATCACTCGACCCCTATTGCCATTTAAGATTTCTGAAGGGGCAGTTTCCCTGCATAACTGGGTGAGGGGTTGTCCCTTGCATAACCATAAAAATTGGTCCCCCGCCAAATAAAAATTGACCGGTTTCAGGGTTTTTTTCAAAAATTATTAGTTTTGGAAATAACCTGGGTGGGAACTCTTAGTTGGGCCACCCTGTATAATGAATAAACTATGTAATATGTAATAGAGGATGAATAAAGTATTATTATTATTATTGTTATTATTATATTTTGAAATTAGGCCAAAAATTAATTTCATGTTCAAAAACAAGCTGCGTTTTCAACTATATTATTATGGATGTAATTTGATTTTCAATACCTTATTGCATTTGTTTGATGTAGAGGTAAATGTAGATAAGAGGTAACTTAGTAAGGAAATCGATTAATTGATATGAATGGGCCTGATTTTCGTCATGGATGTCCCTACGAGCTGAAATCTAAAGCAGTAAAATAATGAATGCTGTTTTTAGAGAAATTTAATATTACATTAAAAGGTTTTTATTAAGTATATCATTTTATTTAAAAGAAATACAAAGTATTTCATATCGATTGAAGTATAAAATTATAAGTGTGGACGTGAATTTTTGGTTTAATCAGAAATTACAAAAATGGTTGTTTTATACATTTTTTGCTGTAGTATATTTAATAACGGGGTGATTGTTGTAAAAATTATTTAAAGGAAATATAAGAAAACTTTCGTGAAAATTTTATACCGAAAACTTGTTTATATCTCAGTAAAGTATACTTCGTGATGACGCAAATTTGTTTAGTGCTTCGATCTAAATGCGTTTCAAAGCTTTTCAATGTTTCTGAAATGGTATCTAAACTTTCAGCAAACAGTAAGCCTGCTTTTGCTGAAAAAGCAAAAAAATGCTTAGGAAGTGATCTAAGCAGAAGAGTAAACAAAGAGTTATTGTAGATGAGTATAATATATAACTTATTATTTTAAAATATTAAAAAACAAACTGGTAGTAACGAAAATTAAGGATTAAAAATTTAATAATTTTAATGGATCTAAATTCCCATTTGTTTGAAATTTTAGGCCGATTAAATAGAATTCAAAAACTCGTATTATTTTAATTAAATATTAAGTCTTTTGTTTTACCAATTTTGTCCAAGTTTTAAAATATTCAATTTAACTGTACTTGACTTTATATAATCTACCGGTCTGTTAACTTTGGTTATACATTTCAAAACATTTTTAACGTCTTTAATTATAATAAATTTGTAATAAACAAAGCGTAAAATTTTTTTTCATATGATACCTTACCGTTTCCATTATTTTACCTATCCATTAAATTAAAATTTATTCTTGTATAAAATAATTTTAAAATATCTTTCTTTCATATATTTTAATTACTTTAAAAAATAATCAATTAATCGAAAGCTAATTGAAAAATTACATAAAATTTTTCGCAATTATAGAGTATTTATCTAATCAATTTTTAAATTAAATAGTTTTAATCACGTAGTAGGTCCAAAACTCTAGTGTCAGTCAATTTATATATTTTTGGAACACTTGCATTTTGTACAGGATTATAAAATGTCGAGTCGGATTAAACTTGAACCATTACCTCCCCTTTATAACCTGGTAAGCCAAGAGATAAAGGAATTTGCATTGTTGTCTTCGGTAAAAGTTACAATAATCGAATTTTGGGACTTAACTTTATGACAAGGTGTTAACACTTAATGTATGTATAGAGCTATAACTTTTTAACTTCCATTAATATTTCATAAAGTTAAATATATAAATTATTTATCTGCAATTATATAGGTTTCATATTTATTACGAAAAGCACTGGCGTACCCAAAGAAAAAATAATTTTTATGTTGTTTTTGTTTAAATGAAAGTAGAAATACATTTGTTTTTAATTTGCAAAAGTAAATCCTCCTTTAAAAATTACCGGGTGCGCCAATGGCAAAAATACTGTAATTATTACTTATGTGTAAATGATTTTCGAGCACAATGAAATATTTATTTACATTAATAAAATTTGTAAATAAAAATTATTGCAGTAATTAATGACCAATGCCTAATATTTACTTGATATAATTTAATGAAACAATTTAATTGATTAATTAAATAAATTGGGTCAAATAATACACATATATAAAAAATGTGATAATAAATTTACAATTAAATTTAATTACAGAAAATATACAAAACAGGGTGATATGCTGTAAATAACTTCAATTTGATGAGATGTATAAAAATTCGGGAAAACAGGTTAATTTTCTTTGGGAGGGGAAATCTTAAGGTGATAGGAAGTCAAATGTTGAAAAAAACGACGTACTTATCTTTAATGAATTTTTTAAAGTGTTTCGAATTAGAAAGTCAAAAAAATAAAGAAATACCAAACTAAAGTAAGAATTTTACATTCATTTGCAATTTTTGTTATTTATGTATCTACAACTATATTTGTGTAATTTTGCAAGAAAAACATCAATATTTATATTTTTATTTTTGCAAAACTACGCTTATATAAATCTAGATACATGAAAAACAAAAATTGTATATACAAGTACAAGTCTTACTTAAGTTCGGTATTTTAATATTTTTTTTTGTTTCCAATTCGAAACACTTTAAAAAAATTAGGGAAAGATAAAAACATCGGTTTTTCAATAAATGACTCCCTATCACCTTAATGGCGTACAGTTTTAAACTCTGATCACAACTTATACCAAGTTTGTTATTAGAGTTCCAAATTTATTTATATCAATTTTAATGAAAAAATAACCCCATTTTAGCTTCTAATCTTTTTGTAGAGGATAATTAATGAGAAAAAAATCAGACGACCTTACAAAAAATTTGTTATTGAAATTGCGTCATGGCAAATACTAAAAATAATTTAAAATAAGTAAATACTAATTACAATGGTCTACAATAAAATTAGCTCAAATAAAACTATGTATTCTATCACATCAGCTTTTTACATTATCAAAATTTAACCAGGCCGATGTTCTATTTCTTTCAAATAGTCTGGGACGTCAGTTTGTTAGGAAGAACTATAGTTTATTCGTTAGAAAAAAGAATTTCTTATTTCATACCAAGAGTTGGATATGTCTCTAAAAATTGATTTCTTGCACAACCATTTATATTTTTGCTCGAAAATTTTGACTGTGTATCAAATGCACATAAAGGGCTCTATCAAGATATTTTTCGAAAGGAATAACGTTATAATGGAATATGGTCTCCTTCAGGATTAGTTTAATTCTGCTGATTGTTCTAGTTTCTCCAGAAGCATCGGTTGTAGAAGATATTCGTTTAGAAACAACAGTTGTATTACTTATTTCTTCAGGAAAAATAGTTGTTCTACTCATTTCTCCAAAAATATCAGTTGTAGTAAATTATTACTACTTCAGGAGGAATATTTGTACAAATTTCCCCAAACCCATCAGTTGTAGTATTTATTTCTTCACGATCAATAATTATTAAACTAATTTTAATCATCAGTTGTAGTATTTAGTTCTTTAAAGGCTTCAGTAGTTATATATATTTTATCAAGAAAAACAGTTGTTGTACTAATTTCTAAAGAACCTCAGTTGTGGTATATTGTTTTCTCGAGAGCAACAGTTGGACTTATTTCTCCAGAAGCAACAATTGTAGTACATATGGCTTCAGGAACAATAGTTAAAATACTTATTTCTTTAGAAAAAAACTGTTGTTGCACTTAATTCTCTAGGACTTATTTGTCTACAAGCATCAGTTGTAGTATTTTGTTTTAGGATAATTAGTTGTAATATTTATTTCTTTGGGAATAGAAATTGATGTTGTACTTATTTCTCCACAAGCATCATTTATGGTACTTTGTTTTAGGATGATTAGTTGTAGTACTTATTTCTTCAGAAAAAAAGAGTTGTTGTGCTGATTTCTCTAAAAGCATCAGTTGTAGAAGACATGTCTTTAGGAGGAACCCTTGTACTAATTTTCCCGAAAGCATCAGATGTAGTATTTATTTCTTCAGGACCATCAGTTATTAAACTAACGCCTCCAGAAGCATCAGTTGTAGTACTTAGTTCTTCATAGACTTCAGTAGTTGTACATACTTCATCAGGAAAACAGTTATTGTACTAATTTCTCCAAGAGCACCAGTTTTAGTATATATTTCTTCATGAGTAACATTTGGACTTAGTTTTTCACAAACATCAGTTGTAGTACACATGGCTTCAGGAAAAATAATTGTAGTACTTATATCTTTAGGAATAGACATTGATGTTGTACCTTCTTATTTCTCTACAAGCATCAGTGATCAGTTATAGTACTTTGTTTTAGGAGAATTATTTGCAGTACTTATTTCTTCAGAAATAACAGTTGTTGTACTGATTTCTCTAGAAGTATCAGTTGTAGTACTTATTTCCTCAGCAGGAACAGTTGTAGTACACTCATTTCTTCGGAAGCATCAGTTGTAGTACATATTTCTTCAGGAACAAAAATTGTAGAGTACTAGTTTATTCAGGAACAATAGTTGTTGAATTGATTTCTACACAAGTGTTGGGGTGCAATTAAAATTTGGAATATTAGTGTTTAATTTGAGGATCAATAACATTTTAAAACTTTGTAACATTGAAACTATATTGGTTTTATAAGAGCTTTAATATATTTGCATATTTCTATACTTTCAACCGCTTTTCATTACAAGAACCTAGGTTTAAAATTATAATATTTATAAATCTATTGTTTCAGTTATGCGGTATTACAATTGACGACATACTAAATGAATAATAAATAAAATCATTAGGCACATATTTAAGTCATGTTGACGGCCCGTGAAGCGAAACCACTGTATTCAAGCGCCAACAGGTTATTAAAATAAACTTCCTTTGTTGATGAAATATGTACAAAAAAGGATTAAGGACTTTAAAACGATGTAAAACGCTTAAAGCGCTATAAATTTGGCATACGCATCTTGACCCAAATACTTGAAGCGTATTTTAAATCGTTGTTAAAACATGATGACTAATATTTTACCAAAATGATTAAACCAGAAATTTTTTAATAAAATTCTTTCAGCTGGGAGAAAGTAATTTTACTCGGAAAATATACCCAATTTACTACTGAAATTTTAAGTACAAATTAACATTCGGAGTAAAATTTTCAAAATCAAGCTGATGAATAATACTAAAATTTTGAGAAAAAATTTGGTGATTTATTATACAAAAATGGGTATAAAGGTGTGTTTAGAAAAAGTACTAGGTATGTAAAACCATAACAGTTGGTGCGTTTAAAAATGACAAAAAAATGATGGTCTTGTAAAATTGGCTTCAAATGCAATATGTGCGATCCATATCCTGCTGACCATAACGAAGACATGGTATTAACCTCAAACTTGACATTGCACATACCACCGATTTTATATACATGTCTGGTGGGCAGTTTGATCGTCTCGCTCGAATGACCTGCTGACCTGGATTCCCCAGTCAACAGCACTCTTTTGGATACTCGAAGACGGCACCTCTAACAGTCCTTGCTCACTTCTTACTCGCACGTGCTTTCTAAACCAATTTTCAACGTTTAAAGTGATTTGGTTTTTTCTCGTTGTCAGTACTTTTATTTATATTGCAACTATTTTGTGATCCAAGCTTATTTGTGATTAGGATTTAAGGATATACCAGAACATATTAAAGTAAGTGCCTTTGTTGTTTCATATAAAATTATTCTTAAATTTGATGATTTCATATACTCAATAATACAGCTAATATTAAAATTATTAGAACTATGAAGATGGTGATGGCAATCGGGATGATTAGAGTGCACTAACATCAGTTAATTGATTTTTTATTTAATTTTACTAATTTTTAAACTAGAAACTAGATATTTTTATAAAAACTGTAAAAATTTGTCATTCGTAATGCTATCAGTAATGTCATTAATAAATATAAGGAAATGTGTTTCGCCCAAAGCGCGACCCCTGAGGAACTAAGGAAGTCACTGATATTTCCGTAACAATTGATAACTATTATTTTGATCTTCCAGTAAGATATCTTTTAATCCAATTAAATTTGGTAAAACCTATTTATTTGTAACTATTTAAATACTCAAAATAGAAACTTTAGATTTATTCATCACACTTACCTATTACTCATCACCTTAGTGAGTTAGTACAAAAAAATATAATGAATAGTTTTTGCAAAGTAATGGTCAATCCACAGAATGATCGACTTTCTATAACGCTGCTTTTAAGAAATTAAATCGGGAATTGGAATAATAACATTATAATCTATCTTAACCAATATCAACTATTTAACAATTTTTAATTTTTTATGGAACAATTTCTTGGTATAGTTCAGTATTTTTTGAGAAAATAAAGTGTTTAACTTCAGCAAACCGTGGAGAAAATAAAAAACGAGACAATTCAAAGAAAAACAAACCTTGATCTCAAAGACCGTCAAATGATCACTCAACACTTACCTTGTTTATAATAATACTTATGCATGCAATGTGAAAAGTAGCTGCACTTAAGTGAAATTATTTCGGGATTATTTTCACTTCTTACTGTCTCCAAGCTTTCTCGGTAATTTAACAAGAAAAAATATGAGTCGGATCAACACCTTTTTAATATCTTAATTGGGTGACCCAATTTATCTACGATTCAGTTAGTATTTATATATGATTTGAAAATAAAAGCTCAGAACGGTTGATTATTCTTCACCGTTTCCGTTTGAACGTGGTACCAACTATAAAAAAATCGTTAGATCAATGAAAAATATTTGAAAGGAATAATTTCTACACCTTGCATATGTATTTTATTTTTACATTTGCAAAAGTTTGCAGGTTATGCCGAAATTAATTCAATTTAATGATTTTTCGGTGCAAAGTGTTTTAAATTTGCAAAAAATTTTGATGTATAATAGTACAGCTAACTTTAATTTTACCCCACAAGTTGCACCTACTTGGAGAGATTCAAAAGTTTTTTTGACAATTATCTCAGTTAGTTTTTAATTTATAGACCTAAGTTTTCAATCTAAATTTTTCAAATTTTTACAAAATATTTTATATCTTCGTAACTATAGCCTCTATCCAAACGTTTTATAGGTTTTCGCTTAGGTTTATCTACGTTATGCTGTCAATAAATAGTTTGTCCTTTCTAGAGGATTATTCTATTCGATTTTTGCATTTAACTGACAGGAATGATGAAAGTCGTATACGATATCTTATCGAGTGATTGATGAGTATCCCCCCGGGTCTATACATATTTGAAACAAAATTATAATTAAATATGTTTTAGATATCATGGATTTACCTCGAGTGAAAATATCAAACTGATAATTTTTATAGTCCTCGGAGAAAAAAACGATTCCTAAAATGTCATTAGTAAAAATAACTCAAAATATGTTGTCGATCGTAAAAGTATATGTATAATAAATAAATAAATATTCCTTCTCGGACCATATCAACCATAAACTTTTCAAAATATTTAGGTAATTTAAACAAAATACTAAATATTTTCAGAAAATTATATGGGCGAAATTTTATTTCTAAACTTTAAATAATAAATCAAAAAATTCACCTTTTTATAAGTTAATATGTGATAGCCAACGACGTTTATAGGTTTTTCCCTTTAAACTAATTGATGAATATACAGGGTGTCTCACTTTTTTTTTCCAGCAAATTTGTTTTAGATAATATAAGTCATTCTGAACAAAAGAAATCCTGTCAACTAATATTTTTTACTTAATTTCAAAATTTTAATGACTTTTTGGGACACCCTGAATAAACTTTGGATTTTGTCTTTATCTTTAGTTAGTTCAAAAACACCCAAAAATATTCAAAGAAGCAAGTTCAGAAAGACAAAATCCAAATCATAATTGATATAAATAAAAACATGATTATAAATTATAAGAAATAAGAAATTGTACAGGGTGTTTCACAAAAAACATGAAAATTTACCAAAATTAAAGTTGTTGTAATTTTTTAAGTCGAAAAAATATATTAGTTCATAGGAATGAGATTTACTATCTCAAATTTTTTTTTTAGAAATAAAGTGAGACACCTTATACAGGGTGTCCAGAAATTATTCTACAACTAATTTTAAGAAAAAAACTTCCTATAAACATGTGTCCGATTTCGCTTCCTAAGGGAGGTACAACCATTTAACTATTGTGACTAAAACTAGATTTTTTGTCATTTATTTGAAAACGGTTTGTAATAAAGATTTGAAATTTGGTGTGAAGACTAATACGTTTAAGATATAATTTCCCTTTTTTTTTCAGAGTTTTTGAAAGCTAAAAAAAAGTAAAAAAGTAAAGCGAAATAGGACACATGTTTATTGGAAGTTTTTTTTCTTAAAATTAGTTGTAGAATCGCCTCCTAAAGTTTGGCCGCTTAATTTCTGGACACCCTGTATAAGGTGTCTCACTTTATTTCTAGAAAAAAAATTTGAGATAGTAAATCTCATTCCTATGAACTAATATATTTTTTCGACTCCTTAAGAAATTACAACAACTTTAATTTTGGTAACTTTTCATGTTTATTGTAAACACCCTGTACAATATCTTATTTTTTTTAAATTAGTTGTAGAATCGCCTCCTAAAGTTTGGCCGCTTCTGGACACCCTGTATAATTAACCATAAACCTAAAAAACATCCGAAATCTGTTAAGACTCATTCCGTTTACTTCAGTAAGTACCAAGGTAAAAAGGTGTTCAGAAAATCGCGGAAAAGCTTTTCAGGACAGTACTTTATTAAACACCGTTTAGGTATCATTAGAAAAGTACGAAAAAAGTTGTATTTATCGAAAAATTACAATAGGTAATTTCCATCCATTACAAGTAAATACAACATAATATTACATGGAATAGTCATCAACCTTTATAGAATAAATTGTGGTTTTAAGAAATACATCATACTATATTAGAAAATAAAATTCTTTATTTCTTAAAAAAGGCCAAAAAATGTCAAAAAATACTATTATTTTTCCAAAAACTCCAAATAGACTTTTGAAAACCCTTTCGCTGCAAAATCTAATATGAAATTATTTTTAATTTTGCATGGAAAACAAAATATTCACAAAATAGTGTTATAACATAGAAAAAATATTATATCTAGATATTGTCTCTATATAGTATCGTATGTATGTATATCCTTAACTTTTACGCAGTCATCATAATGCGATTTTACATACAATAGACATTCTAGAATAAACAGTAAAAGGAGTGTTAAAATTTCGCATTTATTAAAAGCTTCTTTGCAATCTTCGGTATACTTCAGTCTTAAGATAATTTGTAAAGCTCGTCTTTGGAGACTGGACACTAAATATTTTTTTGAATCGTAGGAGTATCCCCAGTTTGTCAAAATAAATATATTTCTACATAATTTGCTAAATTGAAAAGGTGAGAACTCAAAGTGAGTCCTGCATGAAGGCTAACCACCAAAAACTTAAATGTTTTTTGGTCTAACTGTGTAGGTATTTAATTTAAGTTTGTTTGATGGAAACGAATTATTAATTTTACTGAATAAGATGGAAGAGTCTTCTCCAGAATCTGGTGTGCACAGGATACACTGGTGTCGTCTGCAAATTTCACACATGGAGATCATTGATACAGATCGTGAATAGTAGCGGACCCATAATACTTCCCTGCGGAAGTAGTAATAGAGATGATTTGGGATACATCACCTTCAACCCTCACACTTTGAGATCTATGTTTAAAATCGGAATCTACAAACAATTTCTAATAAAGTTTCTTACAAAAGTTGATATACAAATTATTATAAATATGATTATAATTACTTTTTGGTTTCAATTCATAAAATAATTAAAAATAAAGTAGAAAAATACTTAGTATGTATAATATTTGGTAATTTATGATATTTATTTTTAATTTACTAATTTTAACATTTCAAATAGTTTAGATGTCATCAGGCGGAAAAATATGAAATGTTGTCCAAAAAAATTATTTCTTCCAATTTACTTTGATAAAAAAACTGATTTTTACTAAAATATAATCAATTAGGTCTTATTCCAGTTTTTCTTAAGTTTAGCTATTGCAATACGAGTTCTATATATTCCACTTCGCAACAATCACAAGTAAGGCAATTTAATGATGCTTACACTACTTTCATGTATAATTAATTAATATTAATCTTCAGATTTAGTCAGCAATTTGTAGTATATAGCTTATTAAAGAAGATTGAACGGTTCTTAATAAAGCATTTAATTGGTAATTTATTTTTAATTAAAGTTAGTTATAGTTATTAAATGGGACTTTGAATCCTTTAATATATTCTACTTTTACTTGTAATAACATTATTTTCTAAAATTTAAATCATTGATTCCTTCATGTTAAAGATTTTTCATTAAATGAAGCTATATTTTAAATTTAAGAATATAAAAAAAGATACTTAATCAAAAATAAATGGCCTTAATTAAAGGAACGTGACAACCCTGTTTATATTAGTTTAGATTGGGTAGGAGGGTGATTAGCTTCGATCATTTTGTCAACCCTACTTTAGTGAAGTTTTGGGATATCTAAGTCCATGATGGAGCTAATTATATCTTTAGGTTACATAGTCTTGACTTCGTATGGAATGAGTGTTGTCCAGCCGGCGTATTCTTGAACCACTCGACACAATGTCGCATACCATACTACAAGGACAGACTCTTATTTCATCATGAAACTGACAAGGACAGAATGATGAAGTGGTATGCGACATCGTGTGGACCGTTTCAAGAATATGGCCACAGCTGAAGTGATCAAATTTGGTGGGAGCCATTGCGTCGCACTCACAGATGATATGTTCCGAAGTCTCATCCTCCTGGCCACAGAATCTGTAAGTTTTTTTTTTCGACTGTGTCCAGTTGTGATCTGTGATGAGCCTTAGTTCGTCCCTGTTTAGGTCGAGAAGCTGCGTGGCTTTCTTGGGCGAATAATCAATGAATTCCTTCGCCTGTTTTGAAAGTGGAGTTTGACACCAGTGGGACATTATACTATCCCTGTCATACCGCAGGATCTTTTCCCGTAATTTTATTTGTTATGCCCACAGAACGGTTCATACCAGTCGGTATAAGATATGAGTTCGATCTTGCCAACTCATCAGAAATTCTTAAACCACAAGGATGCCTTGGGAGCCAAATGATTTAACAAGTGTCCTGGACAACCACTCCAAACGGAGTTTAAAGTCAAATTTTCTCGGCATTGTTTACGATGGGTAAATTGCAAAGTTTGGTTCTAAAGGTTCCAGAAACATCAAGTTGCCTTGCACCTTTTGTAGCTTGTTTCTTTAGTTTTCGTACACCAATCCAAAGAGGCATATGTGACGATGGGTCTCATAACCGTAGTGTATAACTAGTACGTAATTTTTGGTTGCAGTCCTCATGCTTTTCTGAACAGTTTGCGACAAATCCATGTGGCAGCTGTAGCTTAGGAAATGGTTTTGTCGACATGTGATATCAAAATTAACTTGTTCTAGGAGCATCTCGAGGTATTTAATTACATTGGAAAAGTAGATTATTTGTCCATTAAATGGCATGATGATGGTTTTGCTTGGGTGAACGGTGAACGTTCAGTTCATCCCCCTTGCATCAGTTGCTGATTATATTTAAGGCATTTTGCATCAGGTGTTTGCCTTTTATAATGACTATCAAACCGTCTGCATATCCGAGTGCATCGTAGCCATTGTTGTTCAGCTTCTCCAGAGGGTGATCCATAACGATAGACTTATATGGTAACTCTGTTACATCTTCGTACATCCTGGTGAACTGATTGCAATAATAATTGCATATAATAATATTGTTGACCCTTATCATTCGGAAAATAAGTTGTACCCTCCAATCACAGAATTGGAGGAGATTTAAAATTTTCGTATTTTCTCTCTGCAAAAAGTGATTATTCTATTCTGATTTCAAAATTTGAAAAATTTATTGGTTATAACTTTTATAGGCAAGATAGATAAGATAAGCTTGATTTATCAGAAAATCTTTTATAGCCTTGAGGTACCCCATATTTTACATCTAGAAACTCAGAGTGTACATCATTAAAAAATAAAACAGTCAGCTACCTGTTGGACAGATAAATTGGTTTTTATTTAGCAAGTTGTGTGAGTTCAAAAACTCTACAGTTTAAACACTTGGGACTTTTACAACTATCTTCGGTAAATATGTATCAGTACTCATCTATTTTTTCCATAAAATCTAGACGGTGTCTTTAGATAATTTATAATAATAGTTTAAATTATCAAATAAACGAAAGGATTAAATTTAATTAAGCATTTTGAATATTTAATTTAAAATGACATTTTCTTAAGATAATAACGTATAATTATTTTAAATTTTGTACTCCAATTCTATTATGAAAGGAGGTTGAGCTCATGATATGCATGTTACTCTCAAGGCGTCTTGCTTTCTCAGATACAGCGAAAAAGAAAAAAGTGATTTGAATTAAAATTACTCACAATTTACATCAGTGACTTTGAAATAGAATTTTCTCCAATTTATAAAAAAAAACAAATACTCTTTTTTTTTCTAAAATAATAAAAAAATTGAACAAGCATTTTTTTTGAGAATAACTAAAATTTATGTACTCATAACTTTTGATTTTATGTTAGTTATTTGTAGATAATGTAAATAGATGCATAAATTGTAGAAGCACGAGCAAGGAATTATTCATACTTACAAATTATATTCTCGACTTCATAATAAGTAAATCAAAATAAATAACTGTACTAGGGTTTTCGAAGTTATAATCAAATAAAGCTTTTTAAAAGCAGAACTTAATAGATAGAAATGTTATGTATTTAACTTGGCGTGAAAATAAAATGAAGTAAATAATTGCCTGATGCAGTTATAACATATCTACGGTTTACCTAGATGATAGAGACAAATTTGACCTAATAAAGACGTAATCAAGTTAAAGCACCTCGACGCTTTTACTCGGAAACTGATATTTGCAGTAGCTGAGGTCTATTTGGTGAAAAGAAGGTGTAGTATTTGCGGATACTCAATGTTCTTGATATTGACCGCTCCAGTTATGTGTAACCCACAAACCTGCTTGCGATAAATGCATAAAAGTAACATTACCCAGTGAATTTAACACCTTTTTATAATCAACAATAAATTCGTTTTAATTAAAATGTAGAGTTAAAACAAAGGGAATTCAAATGCGCTCCTGTGAAATCATACAGGAAGTTTTTCTGTTATGTTAGTAAACATTACACCTTAATTGTATAAAGAATTATGTGAACCGCAACAATATCCGAGAG
The DNA here is from genome assembly GCA_963971135.1 of Stenus bimaculatus. NCBI lineage: Eukaryota > Metazoa > Arthropoda > Insecta > Coleoptera > Staphylinidae > Stenus > Stenus bimaculatus. The sequence goes on from OZ020185.1 coordinate 27,358,465, forward strand.
AAAGCTATTTTACTACGTGTATGAAATACATAACCCATCATCGATTAACATTGATTTTTTTTAGATCACGAGGTCATTGTTTGTGATGATGAGAAAGGTAAATATTTCATATCTTAAAACTAGATTTTTATTCACATATCAATCAAATTTTGGAAAGTTTCAACAATGTATTTATACATACAATTGAAATGATGTCGCTGTTTAGGTAATTGGTTAAAGAAGTAGTTATGGGTAAATTTATTACCCGTGTGAATGATTAAAAAAAAACTAATTGGCTACTCCAAACACTATAAATAAAAGTAAGGTAAAAGCTCTTCCTACTTTTTATATTGCTCCAGGTTTTTGAGTTACCATTAGAGGTTGCTTAGGTATTTCTGGTGAATCAAAATTTTCATAGCAATGAAGCTCAGGTCCAAAAAATTCCTCGGAGAAACTTTTAAGTGGAAAATCCATGCGGAAATGTATACAGGGTGTCCCAAAACTGATATATAAGATTATCTTTTCTATGGGAAAATTAAACTCAAAGTTTATTCAGGATTTTCACCTCATGTGGTCATTTAAAAAGCTAGAATGGAGTAATAAATATAAACCTATAATACCATACCAAACTCGACCTATGTTGCTATGATACACCCTGTATATTGTCAAATTACCAATTTCTTCTTTGGTTAATAACTGAATAGATTTTTTAATTGTTTTGGGTCAACGTGTATAGCGGTAAATTTCTTCATATTCAAACATAATCAAGGATAATTTTATAGAGATTTGTTATTTTAAAACTTGGTCTACCGATAAAAGCTGAATCGGGCAAAAGACCGACGTCGACAATAGGGAAAGAAATATGATCGAATTGTGATTTCTTCTCTCTGTCTTCTCAATTCAAATTTATCTTTATTTTACCATTCATGTCAACAGAATTACTTGACAACTGTAAGGACTATATATCTACCATTACATTTACAATTTCTGGTAAATCTTTTATGATTCACATTCGACCGTCATGCATGCTCTTCATACCCGAAGAAATAAAAATCAGAAAATCTTAAATGGATTCGTCTGTTTCGTCTTGGTAGATCCTCCATATCTTCATCTTCTCATACTTCGGATCTATTTTACCATTTTCTTCTGGTCGCGTGTTCTTCACCACGAATTCTTCAGGTCTCAAAATCCTTGCTGGCACGTCAAAATTTTATGAACTTTTTCTTTGGTTAATATTTTTTACACTTTGCTGATTGCATAAGTTTTTCCTGTTGTTGAACTAATCGACTTGTTGATATCGAACTCAATCTTTGCAAGGTTTTCGTCTCATGTCTCATCTCAAAATTGTTTCACTAGATGTTGATAAACAAATTCAGGCGACTAGAATGTTCTTGCTGTATATGTTTTCTTTCCTGCTGATTATTTTATCTTCAGTTTCAGGTAACAACTCGTATCATAATCGCACTATTTCTCTTCTAGGGGCCAAAAGCTTACCCCCTCCCTTCCTGCTTCATTTGTTACCAAATAATTTAGCATTGTTTTTACATTTTTTCTGGTAATTAGAAAGTTCTTGTACATAATTAACTGCTGGACCAATTTGTAATTCTTCTTCTTTAATCGATGACACTATTTTTTTTATTTGTAAGTTATGAACTGGATTGTCATCAGTCATTATATTTAGTTCCTGATTTCCTTTATAATATACAAGATTTGGTATGTCCAAGAATGATCTCCAAGTATAAATTGTCATCCTTTGCCAATTGCCACAATTTTGCTACACCAACTAAATTCGATATTTTTGATCCTCATTCCAACCGTTAATTGTTGCAAATCCTTCATTTGCATTTACTCGAATGTCACCTACTTCGCCTTCAAATCTTGAAATTGTCACTTTTTTTTATTGTACTTTGCATGGTTGTGATCGCATATTGAATTCAACCAAAAGGGCGAAAGAAAATGAGATCAAGGACAAAAAACCGACATTGAAAAAGGTAGATGCAAGAATGAAAAAAACCGAACATACATAATCTAACATGTAAGGTGAAAATATTTCCAAAAATATGTTTCGGCATTTAATCCATGTCGACATTTCATCGTTTGGTTTTTTGTTCACTTCGGTCTTTGGTCCAATTCGCCAAATTATTTTTCGCTGTTTTAACCAATTCGACCATTAATAATTCGACCAAATTTTTTTTCGCCCTGTTTGTTCGTGTTGTCCATTTTCAAAGTCGGTTTTTTATTGTTCGGTTTTTATTCTTTCAGTCTTTTGTCTTTTGTCTTTGTCGGGTTTTTAAGTAATATTTTTTTGTAATTTTTGGGTGAGGTTGAATTATATTTATTTCATATTTAAATATTACAGTGGCTAAGGCCCGGTTTCTTCAAAATGTCTTCCCCAAGCTCCGCTTAAGTCGAGCTTGGGTTCCACCATTGTTTTGTTCACGACGACTTGACTAGAGTTCAGATAGATTTGGCTACTTCGCCACGCAGTGGATGCTACGCTCCCAGCCTCCTTCTATTTGGATGTTTCAAAAATTAGCTGTTTAACGTTCAACTAGTTGCTAGGTATAACATAACCGTAAATTCATTTTCTAAATAGTAAACATTGCTTTAACGATATAGATTACGTTTTGATAGTTAAGCGCTCAAAATTGATGACTTATGTATAAGCTCTGCTTAACGCAAATTCTTATTCGGCGTGGCTCAACTAAGAAGCTGAACTTGCCTCTTGAGACGCAGCTTAAGATTTAGTTTCGTGTTAAGATATGTTGGGGAAACCAGACGAAAATCATATTTTTCAAATTAAATCATTTTAGTCTCTGCGATAAATTGTCCTTGCAATTATCATTCTTATGAGTCATAAGTTATGATGAATTGCGTTGACTTTTCTCACAACAAGTTTTCCAATAAAATATCTTCGCCATGTATTTTCACCGATGATTTTTTTTTCCATTGTGAATTGCCTGTGGTAAATTTTGCATATCAAAAATAAGTATAGCGCATAATTCGGACTAGAAATAAAACTCCATCAATTAATTCTTTGAGTTAAATTTAAACAACACTTCTCAACGTCATTGCTTTTTATGCAACTGAACATTGTGTCAACCCCAGAAAATTTGTCTTTCATTCATGTATAATTTTGGAACACGCAATTAAAGCGTCACTTATCAATTTAACTTTAAAATAGCTTTTATACCTTATTAAATTGCATGCTACACTTATTAAATTTCTCGAAATATTTATGCTTATGAAAGAATAAACCATGTAAAATTATTCCGCTTAGTAATTAAATTTAGATAGTTTATTTTTTAAATAATATTTTATCATAAATTTCTTTAGAATTTTGTGCTAATGTATTAAAATTATTGATTTCATGCGAACTTTACCGTTCAAATACGTATGCATATAATTACTTCCAGGAAATTCTGAAAATCTTACTGACGATATTAAACTTACCTTTTATAGCAATAAATTTTTTGTATTTTTACAAGAATTTGTCGACTCGGAATATTTTAATGCATATTTGTCCTATTATTAAGCATGTTACGTCGCGTACAAAAATAAATTCAATTTTGATATTCATTTCGCCTTACAGCAGAAAAATGAATGAAAAATGATCCTTTCGCAAACACCAATTTTTATCTTCATTTAATATATTTATCAATTTTGTATATTTTAAGTTGCAGTATGGAATGTTAATATAAAGATGACCCAAAGAAAAAGGCGAAGGAGCAGTTTACAATTGCTACTCTTCCTATTAATTCTACCTCTATCAGAACTTTGCCAAAAAGTTCCTCAAAACTTAAAGATTTCTAGTCTTCAAAGGGAGCTGATACAATATGTGGATGATATATTCCAAAATGATGTGGTTCCTATTTTTCCTGGCGTAGAAATAGAGAAGGTTGATAATTCTACTTTTAAGAAAAATGATGATGAGTGTGAGGCAGGAAGGAATTTAAACGGCGTTGAGGATTACTTCTATCAGAAATGGAGCGATTATACCCAGACTCACGTTGTATCTCTAAATTTACCGCAAACAGCCAGATTTTTACAAAGTATGCGATTTATGTTAGCACTAAATATAGGTACTAAATAATCTTTTTTAATATTTTAGGTACTGGGAAAAGTTCCTTTTTAGCAGGATTTGGGATGGGTTTTCTTGCATTTGCACTGAAGAAACTTTTGCTTCCAGTTTTTATAGGTGCCCAACTAATAAAATCCGTCCTCATCGCAATGTTCTTACCTTCAATTCTTGGTAGTTTAGGTAAAATTGTCGGAAAAGGACTTTCAACCTTTTCAGGAGTCTCAGGATCGTCTGCAGGACTTGGTGGAGGAAATCAACATGTTGATGATTTTGAATTTAAAGACACAAGTCCTTACAATAACGAAGTTGCTGAATCAAGCTTAAGTATTAATGTTCTTACCACTTCAGAAAGTCCTCAACAAGCAATGAATAGGTAATTAATACAATCAATTATTTTATTATTTCGAAACCACTTTATTGTTTGTTTTTTAGTAATTTCGTTCATACATTTTTTTTAGAAAAGACAAATATTTCTTCTTCTTTTGCCAGAATTTGAAGCTGGAACCTAAAAATCGCATGTTTCTTGTATGATAATGATAGTAGTTATCACACCAAACATGCGATTTGGAGGTCCGAGGTACTTATTCTGACCAAGGAAATTTTTCAATATTTCATTTGCTTGATTTAAAAGTAAAAACTCTTTATATTTAATTCCTGAATTTCTTAAAATTTATATCATATACCGGGTCTTCAACTAAGGATGATACTGGAGATTTTTAAAATTCCTAAACATTACTAAAAAGTACATTTGGTTGCCTAGTTTTAGTATCAGTCCTAATTGAATTCCCTGTATTTAAAAATCAATGATTATTATATAACACAAATCCAACACAGTGTGTCAATTCTTCTTAATCAATCTGTCGCTTTTTTGTTTTAGGTTCGGAACTGTACACGGTGGAATTTCATACCCGTCACTCAAAAACTCAGACAATTATTACTTAAGACAGCCCAATAAAAAGACTGATTTCAAGGTGTTTCATAAAATACCTACATCATCCCTGCTGCTCACAAACTACGATCCATTTTATAGTCCCCTTCTATCGAGACTAGATGCGGTCTTTCAACAGTTGGGATTAGGAAATACCAAAGCTTCTGAAACTGAAAGATGTAGGGAAAGACTAGTCTGCATGATGTACGCCAATCCTGCAAAATATGCTCCTTACAGTAATTTGGTTTCTGCTCAATTAAGCAGGTATGATTGTCCAACAAAAATTATAATAGTTAGATTTTTACTTTAACTAAAATTAATTAAATTTTTTGTAATATCGTGTTATTTTAAAATATAATGTGAATTTATGCTTAACTTTTTTCATCACTTTGTTTTTCTGAACAAAAAAGTTTCACCTTTATAATTTATGTTTTTTATCATATTTTGTAATTTAAACAAAATATACAATACATTTACAAAGGAGGCTTTACATGTCTATAATAATTTACTTTACTGTCAGAATTTCATTTCATGATTCACCCCTATTTACGTGCAAAAACAGTCTAGTGGAATTTTCATAACTTTGAAAACATGATGTATTTGTAAACCTCCTATTTTACTATATAAATTTCAATTTTCTTGTATGTTGTCAATCAATTTATTACAATTTAAAATATAAACAGATTTAATTAAACAAAAACATTTCAAAAGTTTATAAAATTCATTTAATTTAAAGTGTTTCCGAGGAATAACGTATGTAAAATTTAAATTTAAATTGAAATCTAAATTCTCTATTTCCTTTTTGCCTTGTTATTTAAATGATATAATGTTATATAGTAAAGTTTGTAAAGTTAACAAGCTTGGGTAATAAAAATATATATAATTGAAGCACACACTTTGTGATATAATATAATCCTAAAAATATGAAATTTTTATAATAAATTTTACACAATTACTTTTTACTTGAAACTAAAATACATAACCGTATACTTTTGCTTCATAATGGTAAATAATATGGTGCTTAAAGTATCTAGACTACACAACACAATTTTCTAGTCTACACCATTTACAGTTGATTTCAGTATAAAGGGTGTCCCATTTCACGTTGGACTGTATGGGTATATTTGTTATTATTGGAGATAGAAAGTCGGTTAAATAGACAAAGTAGTAGAGATTGGTTTGCATATTAATAAATCGTTGGTAAAACATTTGAATATCGCCTCATTCCTGCGCAATATTAAAAAAACAAGAAAATGCGATTTTCCAAATATGGCTATAACTTCTTTATTTTTGGTAGTACCAAAAAAGTTTTTGGACATTATACAGGCACTTTTTTTATGTACAATTCAGTAAGATAAATGAATATTTTTTGCGCCAACGGATTGACCGAAAATCAACCAAACTTATTTTTTTCTTGTGGCGGTCATATTAGATTATTAATATTTAAACAAATCTCTACTACACTGTCAATTTAACTGGCTTTCTATCTCCAATAATAACAACGATACCCATACAGTCAAACGTCAAATGGGACACCCTGTATATATTAAATACAATACTGGTCCAAATAAAGATCCTTGAGGAATACCTTACTTTACTTTATTAATTATTAATTTGTTGCTAATTACATTATTTTATTTATGGAAAAATCTTTCCACACCTTTCACAGTTGAATTTTAGAAAAGATGAATTTAATTTCATAAGTCATCAATTCAGAAACGTGAATTGTATTTAAGAAAACATCAATTGTATTTCAGAAAAACTAAATTGATTTTAAAAAGTAACATTTTTTTCCGAATCGTCAATTGTAATTCAGAAAGCATCATTTGAAAATCAAAATTTTGTCAATTTAATTTCAGAAAATGATTTGTATTTCAGAAGTAATCTGCTTCATGATACTAGGAACCAAAACAGGAGAAATCCAAAGTTGTTTTTTTAACAATACTGCTTTAATCCTAGAACGGATTATTTTAATCGAGTGTAACATTGGTGGCCTAAGCGTGATATTATTTCTGGTGTAATCTTAAATTTGCAAAGAACATTTTTTATGAATTGTGTTTGTTTTGGTTCACTTGCATAATCAGCGCCAAAACCCAAAACCTCGTGGCTTCCTCTATTTTTACAATTGGTCCTTTTCTCAAATTAAATTGATTTTTCTGACACTTGGTACTTACAGAATTTCAATTGGATCATGTGTATCAAAATGGAACCAAGAGACATTTTTAGAAAAATTGGAATGCTGCACCAAACGCCATAGTTGAATTTCAGAATTATTCTGAAGTCATAATCCCATTTTTCTAAAAAACGACATTTATAGAAAAATGGAATTGTGGCACCAAACGACATAGTTGAACTCCAGAATTATTGTGAAGCCATAATTCCGTTTTTCTAAAAATATCGCTTGGTTTAATTGATACTTTCTAATATTACATTGATTGATTGTAGAAAAATAATAACGACAAAAACAGTATATTAGTTTTAAAATGTTTATTTTTAGGGAATTAAATGAGTTGCGGAAGCCTTCTTCTGATAATCCAGAAATTTTGCGATTCTTTAAATACATGAAGGCTGCCAAAGATGGTCAAGATGGAGAAGAGTGTTTGGCTCATGGAGGTTGTCCATCACTTTCTTCACGTCAACCTAGTCCAGCTATGCTTACCACTTTTAATGATATTAATAAGTTAGTACAGGCAAGGAAGTTTAAATAAGTGCAAATAGGCTTGTGGTTTTTTTATGTAAAAAGAATAAAGATGCAAAAAGATGTAAACAAAAGTAAAAAAAATCTATCCTTCAACGTATAAACCAGGAGAAATGATCAAAATTTTGAATTAATATTTCTGTACTTTATTGGCTTCTTTTTTGAATTTTAGGTATTGTCAGTTTTTCTAAATTTTTAGGTGTATGCATAAATTATATTTCATAATTTTCTGAAATATCAAAAATTGTAAACATCAAAAACAATCTGCGTTTAAAAAGTTTAATCTAGCTTAGTGATGTTACAAACCTGTAATTTTTTGATAACGATAATTAAAGTATAGCAACATTGGTTTAGCTTATTAAGCTATTTCAGCTGAAATGTTTGGTTATTGCAGCATAAATTATTTTAAAAAAAGTTGCAATTTTTGCACTGAATTTCTTTTCGATTTTCATCATTTGATCAACTATTTCTGAATTAATATTGTTTTTTTTAAGTTTCTATGTACATTGGTTAAAATGTTATTAGCGATTTTGTTATATTTGTCAAAAATGGGTGTTAAAAATTGAAAACGATGTAGTTTCAAAACTGAAATTTCTAACCCCGACGTTTGGTGATTGGTGAACCACAAACAGAACACCCTGTATATGTATTTTTATATTTTTCTATGAAACTGAATGTACTCATCAGATAATTTTTTATACCGGTCGCTTTTTTATTGACCATATCAATAATTATTGATGTATTTACACTATTCAAGATAACTTTTTTAGTTTCAGGGGTTATTTTTTAGGAAAATTTAGAATTCCAAAATTAGAGTTTTCAACGTCTGTAGAGTTTTTAATATAATTTTTAAAAATTGTTAATGTCAAGCATTTTGACACTTATTTAGATATGAAACTCAGTAGTCTCATTTTTAAAACAATAGCGGCTACTTGGTGAACGTTTTTGAAAACTACCGAAAAGTTAAAAAAAAGAAGAAACAAAATTATCGGTTCGCCCGGTCCAATAATAAACAGGACAGACTCAAAAGTTTCAAATAAATAGATTTTCCTTTAGAGCCTCTTAGTCGACTTGCTTCCGGTCCAGTCCGTCCCTGTTTGTAAAACAAAAGTTGCTCAATATTTAAATAAAACAGTAAAAAAATTATCTGAAAATCTACAAAAATTAAATTTTTAAAAAAATGTTATTTAATGAAATAAAAAAATATATTGTACTGTCATGAACTAAAATATAAGCCGATTTCAATCATGGTAGGCTACTTAAAACAAATTAATAATATTAGTTGTTTTGAAACATTCTGTATAATATCAATTTCTTTAATATATTACTCTTTTGTTTCACTTTTAACTTACGAAAGAATCTTATATTTATAGTGGATAAAAGCTACTATAATTTTTACATTTTTTTTAAATCTTTCCAAAATTATCAGGTAATAAAAAAGTTACTTCAAATTTTTAATATTCTTTTTCAGCATTGCAAGGGCTTTAATTTATAATTAGCATCTAATTTTGTCTACTTCAGTTTCAAATTATACTTTATATTAAAACGGAGTGCTTGCACAAGAAGTGCATCAGTATTTAATTTATCAAAGCACTCCTTGGTGATTTATATTTAAAATTGTAAACCTGGATGAATTTTTGTTTTAAGTTATTTACTAGTTACAAAAAAATTGTTTACGACTTGTATAGGCAATAGTTTTAATTAAGTTTTGATTATTTGTTACAAAAATGATCAAAATTAAGGTTAAAAAACTAGAACATCAAACGGTTTTAAGAAATAATACTTTGCCATTATAATTCGTAAACAATAATTATTTTAGCATTAGTTATTTATTTAT